>CM028130.1:1592709500-1594053000 GCA_016271365.2 Neoceratodus forsteri
TGTTTTGTAATTTTACCTTATTTGGCAGATTACCTAGTAACATACATTTCTTGTCTAAGAGTATGAGAATGACACCAAAGATGTTTACTGCCGAGTTTGAATCCATTTTGGAGTGTTGTCATGATATCTGGGGTCCTATTCCTGACTTCCTGCAGGTATCTGCTGCATGATTGTGTTTTCTTGTAATGAACTATTTTGCTCCTGTCATACCCTTGGCTCTGTGTTGTGTTTCACCAATAAATCAGAGTTCTCCTGCCAACAACAGCCTAAATGGCTTTCACGGCTGCTGCCATCAGCAACAAGCGCCTCCCCCTTTCTCCTTCTCTCCCTAGTGTCGCTACACTTGATGACCTCTGCCCTGATTATTCCCCCTTTCTTCAGTGCTCAATCCTTGTCCCCTCTTCCTTATTGGACAAAATAAAGTTGTACTTTTTTTAACTTTTTTTTTTTTTAGTTTTACGGCTTTTTGCCATGGTTGCAGCAAGCGCCGAATCTTGCTCCCTCTCCCATCAAGCTCCAGAGCTAGTCTGCACCCTCACACAAGTACGTTTTTCAAGTAAGCACTTGCTTACTTATTAACTCACACTTATTATTGTCCACTATTTCTACATATTATGTGTAACACTGCTGTAACACTGTTTGTAATGCCTGCCTTACAACTGTAAGTCAATGTTGATCTTGTAACTTGAATGTTTAATGTCTCATTCCTATTGCACCCCCCAGTTTGCCCTGGGAGGTGAACAACTTGTCACTCAGTGTGTCTTCCTGGTGAAACATTTCAATAAATAAATAAACACAGCAGACAGGAATCTCAGACACCAGCACTGACTAATCAGATTGTTAGGCTGGTGTCACGTGCTCCTGTCTGCTGTGAGGACCCCACAGGCTGCTTGTAATGCCTGACTAAAGAGCAGGAAGAGTCCCGCTGTCTGACATCACAGGCTGTCTGAAAAATGCCTTTCTTTAAATTACGCATTACTCACCCCGTTACCCGTGTCCACAGTACCCATCCCACAAAGTACACTGTTAGGTCGGGTAGGGTAGTAAATTACACAAACTACCCTACCTAACCAAAAAACACTGATACCAACCCACACACTGCAGCTACCTGACAGGTAACCCATCCCTAACTGAAAGTGTGTACAACATTCTGGGTTACAAACAGCAATCCATGTTTTGTGTTCTATAAGCATTGGGTAGCAGTTGCGATTGGTCTGCGACACTACGCCATGCAGTTTAGAATCACACACTTGACTGATAGGTCCCAATCACACATGGTCAGTCGTAATGCATAATTTATTTATTTATTGACATTTGTTAACAGGAAAAGGTAAACTGAGCCACGGCTGATTTCCAACTGTGACCCTGGGTGAGAAGCACAGGAACAATAATAAATACAGTGGTAAAACTACAGTAACATATAAATAAAACTGTACTGGAAATATGTACAACAAAGAACAATATACAGTATACAGTGCTTAAGTTGCCAGAAACGTCTAAGTAAAACTGCACTGGCAATATGCACAACAAGTGAAGTACAGTCAAGGGTGGGTGCAGGAAGGTATACGTGAACATACAAAATTGCCAGCAGATACAGGCCATTTGGTCTATATAGAGCTTTATTAGATACTGATCCCAAGATTCCTACTATATACCATCTGCCAAAAATTCACAAGGATCCTGTGAACCCTCCCAGTTGTCCCATTATATCTGGGCATGGATGGCTCACAGAACCCTTGTCAAAATTTGTTGACATGTTTTTGCAGCCTCTTGTTCAAAATCTTCCATCATACCTCAAGGATACTACACACATTATTAATATCCTTGATGATATGGAAATGGATGATAGCTGTTTGTTTGCTATACTAGATATTAAATCTGTATATACCAGTGTTCCACATTCTGGTGGTTTAACAGCTGTCCCATACCGGTCTACCTCCACAGGGCAATCAGGGTTCAGCTACTGCAATCCCTCACTATGGAACTCCCTCCCAGCTAACATTCTTCACTTCACCTTACTTTCCCACCTAAACTCCATGCTCCAAGATCATTTCATCCCTACCCGTGCTTGTGTCTGGGCGTCTACCAACTACTAGGCAACTCTCTGAGAATGTCGGCACTTAGCAAATTTGTAATTCATCAGTGTTCTAACTATTGTCCTCTCACCTTATACTGTCTCTCGTATGGCTCAAAACTTAATTTTGTTGTACATTTGCTGTATGTAACTGTGTTACCAACTGATACACTCAATCCAGTGTGAACATGGTTTCAAAACCAAATGTTAGTGATTCTTCCACAATGTATTCACTCGTCTATCCTGACTTCAAGTGTTTATCTCATACCGGATGTACTGTGGTTACCAATTGTCTCTCTCAAGCTACTACTGACTTGTAATCAGATCCAAATGTTAATATTTCTCCCACTATGTATTTTCTTGTCTATACTGTGTAAAACTGTCTTCCTATATTCTCCCCTCCCCCCAGATGCATCTATAATCGAGCAGTACTCTGCTCAGTATGCCTTCCTGGTAAAACGCTTAAATAAATAAATAAATTGAACATTTTTTGAGTTCTCGTGAATTACCCCACACTGTGCCCACTACATTTCTTTTAAATCTTGCTGAGTTAGTATTAAGTTGGAGACTTGGAGACTGGAAAGGGCACCACAATCTGCACAGGGGTTGTGTACAGACCCCCATGTCAGGGGGAGGGAATGGACAAGGATATGATAGAAGGCATTCTTAGAATGGCAGAGAGGGGAGATACTGTTGATGGGAGACCTGAATATGCCAGATGTTAACTGGAGCACATTTGCTGCAGCCACATCCAAGAGCAGGGCCATTCTTGATGCCCTACAGGTGGCAGGCATTAGACAGCTAGTTTTAGAACCCACTGTGAGGGAGCACTCTTAGACCTCATACTCTCAAACAGGGGCAGTGGAGAGGATCTCTGATCTAGAAGTGGGTTGCCATATGGGGACAAGTGACCATCAAACAGTGTGGTTCACATTAAACTCAGCTACAGAGTCAGCCATACAAAAGTGAGGGTACTGGACTTTAGGAGGGCTGACTTTGGCAAGATGGGAGAGTGCCTCAGAAAAGCACTAGCAAACAGGCTAGAAGGAGGTGTGGAGCAACAATGGGGAATCATCAAAACTGCCATCACAGAGGCAACAAGCCTTTGTGTGAAGCAAATAAACAAATCAAAATGAAAGAAAAAGCCACTATGGTTCTCAAAGAGGTGGCTGTGAAAGTCAGGAAGAAAAAGATAGCATTCTGGAAGTATAAGGAAACACAGAAGGAGCAGGACAGAGAGCTGTACCAGTTAAGGCAGAAGGAAGCAGGAGGGAAGTAGAATAGCAAAGGCCCAAACTGAGGAAAAGATCGCCAACTCAGTTAAGAAGGGGATAAAACCTTTTTATAGGTACATCAAGCTGACATAGAAAGACAAAGGGGAGGGATAGTGGGGCTGAATAGAATATGAAGCAGTGGGTGGGCAGAGGGGACAGTGAAAAGCAGGGATACTGAATGAATATTTCTGCTCAGTATTCACAAAGAGGAGGGGAAGTGCCTAATCCAATTAACAGAAGCACTCTTGATAGGGGGTCATCCCAGTCCTTTCACAGAAGAAAGGGTTCTGCAAGAACTCCTAAAACTGAAGGTGGACAAAGCAATGGGTCCTGATGGAATTCAACCCAGAATTCTAAAAGAATTAAGGAAGGAACTAGTGAAACCACTGGCTACTCTTTTAATAAATCATGGGAGGATGGTGTGGTACCGAGGACTGGAGGAAGGCGGATGTGATTCCCCTTCACAAAAGTGGGACCAAGACAGAGGCAGAAAACTACAGACCTGTCAGTCTGACCTCTGTGGTAGGGAAAGTGATGGAGTCACTTCTGAAGGAAAGAATAGTTGAGTACCTAGAGGCCAGTGGAGCACAGGACCCAAAGCAGCATGGGTTCACAGCGGGAAGGTCATGTCAGACGAATCTAATAGATTTCTTTGACTGGGTGACCAAAGTAGTAGACCAGGGAGGGACTGTGGACATGGCCTACCTAGACTTTAGCAAGGCATTTGACACAATCCCACACAAAAGATTAATAGTCAAATTAACCAGCCTGGGAGTGGGTCCCAGGGTGGCCTAGGTAAACATTGGCTGCACAACAGGACACAGAAGGTAATTGTAAATGGAGTCCACTCTGAAGAAAGAGGGGTTACTAGTGGGGTACCGTGAGGGTTCGATTGGGTCCAGTCCTTTTTAATGTCTTCATCAGTGACATTGCAGAGGGACTGGAAGGAAAAGTATGCCTTTTTGCAGATGACACAAAGATCTGCAACAGGGTTGATACACAAGGAGGCATGGAAAGGATGAAAGGGACTTGGCAAGGTTGGAGGAATGGTCAGAAGTATGGCAGCTAGGATTCAATGCAAAGAAGTGCAAAATAATGCACCTGGGAAACAAGAACCCAGGGGAAGAATACACAATGGGTGGGGAGGTAGTAACAACAACAAAAAAGGAAAGGGACCTGGGGGTAATCATATCAGATGACCTTAAGGTTAGCAATCAATGTGAGAAGGCAGGGAGGGTGGGGGTATACTGGGATGTATAGGGAGGCATCTGCAGCAGAAAACAGGAAGTTGTTATCCCTCTGTACAGACAGTTGGTGAGACCCCATCTGAGAGTACTGTGTCCAGTTCTGGAGACCTCATCTCCGCAAGGACATAGACAGGATAGAGGTAGTCCAGAGGAGGGCAACTAAAATGGTGCAGGGTCTGCAAGAGAAGCTGTATGAGGAGAGACTAAAGGAGCTTAATATGTATACCCTTGAGGAAAGAAGGGAGAGAGGAGACATGATAGAAACTTTTAAGTACCTCAGTGGAATCAACAAAGTCCAAGAGGGTAGCATCTTTCAGAAAAAGAGACTTACAAGAACAAGGGGACACAATTTAAAGATAGAAGGAGGGCGGTTCAGGGGCAAGGTGAGGAAGTATTATTTCACAGAGAGGGTAGTGGATGCATGGAACAGCCTTCCTAAGGAGCTTGTGGGGTCTAAAACTGTGGGAGATTTCAAGAATGCATGGGACAGACATAAGGCAATTCTTGTGGGGGGTAGGAAGAAATAGGCTGTTGGTTAACTAGGATCTATGGCCTATCCTGTAGGTAGGGAAATGGGCAGACTAGATGGGCCTAGCGGTCCTTATCTGCCGTCAAAGTCTATGTTTCTATGTTTCTAAGTTCTAATATTTTTTTGTTCCTGGGTTGCTTCTTTAAACAGATCAGGGGAACTGCTATGGGGGCAGTGATGGCACCCAGTTATGCCAATTTGTATGTAGGAAAATGGGAGTTGGACTGGATCAGAGATGATGCCACAAATCCATTTTTATCTAAACTGGATTTGTGTTGTTGTTTTATTGACAATGTTATTTTAATCTGGAAAGGTTTGTTAGAAGGATTTGGAGATTTTGTTTCATGGCTTAACACCAGAGATGTAAATCTGAAGTTCAAGGCACATGTTAGTAGCAGGGAGGTCTCCTTTTTTGGACTTTATGATATTTAAAATGGGTGGTGGCAGTATAGACACTTCTTTATTTACCAAACCCACTGATAGAAATAGCTTACTACTAGCGAGTAGTTTTCATCCCAGACATGCTCCCCAAAATACCCCTAAGGTGCAACTGATTAGGACACTTAGAAATTGTACAATCGAAGAGGATTTTGAGAAACAGAGAGATTTGCAAATCCAAAGGTTCCAACAATGTGGATATACTCACTCCCTTATCAGACATGCAATGGGACATGTGGCAAAAGTACCCCGAGAAATGACATTAATACGAAATTCAGAAAAAAAGGTGCTAAAAATAAATACCAGGAAATGGGTTTTGTGACCGGTTATAGCACCAAAAGTCACCTTTTGAAACAGATATTGATCAATAATTGGGGGATGTTACAGATAGAACCTGGTATGAAGAAACAGGTGGGCACTGGACCTAAGATGGTATATAAAAGGGCATCAACCATTGCAGACAAAGTTGTGAGAACTTATTTGCCTGTTGAACAGAAACCTAATACAGTGCGGCAACTTCCACCACCTAGTGGCACTAAGAGATGTGGGAGGTGCAAGTTTTGCTCCTATGTATTGGTCACTGATCAGTTTGAAAATCCTGTGACCAAACAGATTTGTAAAATTTGAGATTTAATATTTTGTAATACCACAGCAGTGGTTTACAAACTACAATGTTCATGTGTTTTTTTTTTTTTTTTACATTGGTAGAACGGTAAGGGAATTTAAGGTCTGTATCAGTGAACATATTAGCCAAAGTAGATATGAACATATGCTATAGTGCAACATGTTCAAGGCTGCAAGAATCTTAATATAGTTCATAACATCAAATTTGTAGGCTTGGAAAAAGTTTCTGTAGGACCTGGGGTGGGGGGTGGGAATTAAAACAGCTGATTGGACAAAGAGAAAGCTTCTGGATCTTTGTTTTAAGATCCAGAGAAGGCCTTGGCCTTAATGATAATATAGATCTGGTAGCTTTCTTATGAATTTTGTTCTCATATTCTGTGTCTAACTGTATCAAAACGTGTTTGTTTTCTATTTCTTATCTAACTTTGTGTTTATTTTACCTCTGTAGATTGGGATTAAATGTATTGCTATAGTAGCAACATTAGATACTTAGATAATTGCTACAACAGTGATGATACTAAGTATCTATTTGGCAATCATTTTATTGTGAGGTTGATCATTCCAGTCCTGTTTTCTTTACCTCCATTAGAAGAGATTTAAATAATTAAATAGATTGTATTACCTCACTCTATGTATTGATTGGTTCTCTAAATAAATAACTAGGGATGCAGTAACAATAAAATATATGAGGTTCTAAACAGGCTTTTTAAATACATATATCTGTATATAATTAGTCGATTTCTACCCGATTGAAATTCTATTGTAAGTGATTATTCCATTAGTGTTTTTAATTATGTTGTGGTTTGCACATGGAGATTGTGTTCTTATAATGCTGGTTGTTGCACGTTACACTATCTCTGAAGAAGCTAGACAGCTTGTCTTGTGAAACGTAAGAGTGTATATTTTTTTCACCCTGCCAGCATTATGGTGATTAGCTGATGTATTTTTGCACAGTTTTGAATACATAACTTTCATATGTGATCTGCTGTGGACTGGGAGTTTTTTTTTCTTTCTGCATTGACAAGTTTTCTTAATTAAGCACCAGTCCCATTACTCAGTGCAGCTTCCTTGCGCTTGTTAGTCCATTCGGTCTATCTAGTCTGCTTGAGTGTGCAGCACTTCAATCCGTTAGACTGCAACTGCCCCACCTCATATGTCCCCCCCCCATCTCCCACCCCGTCCCGGTTTGTACCTCCTTGAATCTGTCCCACCCCTCTTGAAGCCCCCAACACTCTGCAGTGATAAGACTTTCTCTGGCAAAGCGTTCCACCCTGCCACCACACTTTCTGTGAAATAGTGCCTCCTTAGTTCCCTCTTCAACCTGCCCTCTTCCAACTTCATAGATTGTTCCCTGGTTTCCCTACTGCCCTTCAGATTGAACACACACCTGGTGCCTACTCTGTTCAAACCCTTTGGGTACTTGAAGGTCTCAGTCATATCCCCTCTCTCCATTCTTTCCTCCAGGGAATACATATTGAGCCCTCTCAGTCTTTCCTCATATGGTCTGTCTCCCAACACCAGGATAATTTTTGTTGCCCTGCACTGGACCCCCTCCAGTAGTTTGATGTCCCTTTTCAAGTATGGGCACCAGAATTGCATGCAGTATTCTAAGTGTGGTCTCACCAGAGACCTGTACAAGGGCACAATGGCCTTCCCACTCCCAGAAGTAATCCCCCTTGCTATGCACCCTAGAATCCTGTTTGTCTTCACTGCTGCCATCCTGCACTCAGCAGAGTGGTTCATCTCCCTGGTTACCAGCACTCCCAGATCCTTCTGCTGATTTGGATTTTAACAGGACACCCTCCAGCCAGTAATTGTGTCCTGGGTTCTTGCCTCCTAAATGCATCACTTTGCACTTCTTAGCATTGAAACCAAGCTGCCAAGTGTGAGACCATTCCTTCAATTTACCTTAGCACAAATCGTTGTGTCATCTGTGAAGATACTGATCTTGCTTTTAATCCCTACTCCAATGTCAGCTATTAAAATGTTAAACAGAACCAGTCCCAGCAAAGAGCCCTGTGGTACACCACTTGTTACTGCCCTGGGTTCAGATGCCTCCGCCCCCACTACTACCTTCTGCTGTCTACCCTGTAGCCAGTTCTCGACCCATCTGACTATTTTTTCCCTGCTCCCAGACTCTTCAACTTGCAGGTCAGCCTACCATGTGGCACTGAGTCAAAGACCTTGCTGAAATCCATGTAGAGGAAATCCACCGCATGTCCACTGTCCAGTGCTCTCATAACCCAGTCATAAAAATCAACCAAGTGCATCTGGTAGGATCTGCCCAAGACAAACCCATGCTGCCTGCTGTCCTGGAGATTGTTATCCTCAAGAAATTACACCAGTCTTTCCTTGAGGATTGTCTCCATCAGTTTTCCCACAATTGCAGTAAGGCTCACAGGTCTGTAGTTCCCTTGTTCGTCCTTGGGCCCACGCTTATGGTGAGGTACCACATGTGCTTCCCTCCAGTCCTTGGGCATGCACGCCAAGTTCAGAGAGGTACTGATCAGGTCTGCTAATGGCCCTGCCAGGACTTCTACCAACTCTCTCAGCACCCTGGCTTGGACTCCGTCTGGACCAGGTGCCTTGTCCACCTTCAGGGACTTAAGGCCCTCCCTCACCCTTTCCACCATGATTTCCTCATCTGTGGTTGATTCACCCCCACCTTCTCCCACCTCACCCTTCCTCTCTGGTATGGGATCATCCCTCTCCTTGGTGATGACTGAACAGAAGTATTTATTTAGTACTTCTGCCTGCTCAGTCCCATTTTCTACCCACCCACTTCCTCTCCTGATCCTAACAATTTGATCCTTGTTCTTCCTCTTCTCTCTGATATATCTGAAGAAACTCTTTTCTTCTTTTTTAATCCCCTGTGCTAAAATCCGTTCTCCAGCCGCCTTTGCTGCCCTTACCTCTCTGCTCATTTCTCTGGATTTCTTCACATATTCTTCTCTGTCTTCTGCCCTGTTGGAGCTTTTGTTGGTCCAAAATGCATTTTGTTTCCCTCACCTTCTCCACTACCTCTCTACTCATCCAACTTGTTTTCTTGGTTCTGGTTGTCTTGCTGTGGCTCTTGACACAAGTTTTAGTGGCTTCAGTTAGTCCTGCCTTGATGACTGGTCATTTTTGTTCCGAATCCATTTCTGGGCAAACACTTGCCATATGACTTTCCAGTATGTGTCCCATCCTGGCAAAGTCTGCTCTTTTGAAGTCCAGGACCCTAGTTTTTGTAGTGGCTGTTTCTCTAGCCAGATTGATTAAGAACCACACTGTGTGATGGTCACTGCTTGCCAGAGGTTCCTTCACCCTTACATCCCTGAACTGTTCCCCATCTTCCAGTACCAAGTCTAGTATATTCCCATCCCTCACTGGCTTCATTACCCTCTGGGTAAGGAAGCCATCCTGGAATGCTTCCAGGAGGATCCACTCCCTTGGGCAAGTGGTTGCTGGGATGCTCCAATCCACCCTGGTAGATTAAAGTCCCCCACCACCACTGTGCTCCCTTTGCTACTATGCCTCCTTATCTGCTCCCCCATTCCTTGTCAATGTCCTCCTTCTGGGCCAGAGGTCTATAAACAGGGCCCCATGTTTACTGTGGCAAAGTGGACCTACATTCTGCAGTAGGACCTCATACTTTCTGTAGCAGAACAACTGCTGATTCTGCGGCACATAAATTGTGGCTAAACAGCATACCTTCAAAGGGATTAAGTCTTAGTTAACCCTTTGACTGCTTTCATGCAACCACTCTGATACACTGAAAGTGGAACAGCAGGCCATTTAACAGTATGTAGTTTTCTTATCACAAATATTGAACAGCCATAACTCAAACCTGGCACAGCCATGGACATCAGTGTTCTCTTTTAATGAATTTTCCCTCCCACCTCGAATTTGAAGGCTCATCTATTCTTCTGGAAATTAGTGGCCTTTGCTGTTCTGCTAAGTTATAATCAGAGTAGGACATATACACTTAGCTAAAACTACACAGAAGGCAAAACCTGCTTGGATTTCTTCTGGTTTATATTTACAGTTAGCAGATATAAAGAGAGACTCCAACTTGAAGGCCATTTTTTTTTCTGATTTTGATCAATGTTATTTTAAATTATTGTTTTTGTAAACTAGGAATACTCCAACTGCCTTGCAACAAACACGTTGACTGCAGTGTACAAAACTGTGTTTTGGTGGGGTGGGGCTGGGAATTGTCTTCCTATAATAGTGAAGTAGGGTATAACTTGCAGTGTCTGTAGGATTTGTTGACTCCTAATTTTTCTTTTGTGGGACACACTAAAAAATGCAAGCAAGTCATTCTTATTAAGCTGGAGTAACCTTGGTTAGCATGTTCTCTTCTCCTCACAACTCAGGGGTGGTATTTTTCTTCAGTCAGTGACCCTCATTTCACTTATGTATAGCAGGAATAAAATTCTCTATTCTGATTTTTTCCATACCTGCTTGCTCCAGTTCTAATATACCATGGTCCCCACCTCTGCGCAGCTGAGCAACTTGACCCTGCTTAAGAATTGAGCTTGATGCTGCCACTTAGGCTGCAGGTTCAGATTTGCCAAGAAATTATGCGCGCACACGCAGGTATAGAACTGCAACTCACAAATCAAAACTGTGATAGATATCCACCAGTGGGGACCGAGTCCTCTGCTCAGTCTGCTGCCAGCCCTATGTTTCTGAAATCAGCTTCTCCTCTTCCAATACCTGTCACCACACTGAGATCAGTTCTACCTCCACAGGCACCACTGAATCTTTTCACTTCTTGACTACAGCTCGCCTTTCAGTTCTTCCTTCCAAATTCATCTTCCAAGGATTCAGCATGCACCGTGAGTAGCCTCACAATGAAAAATTAACATGGCTGAGCTACCCACACCTGCACAGCAGCAAATCATAACTGCTGTGGACCTAATCAAGCTCTGCTACTATTGCGTCAGTTCCCCCAACACACACACACACACACACACGATACTGGCTGGAAGGAGTTATGTAACAAGAGCCAGCATGAGTCAAGATGCCATGCAGCCACTAGCTTTTTGGCTTTGTAACAGATGGCATCAGTTTGCTGCCCCTTCTAATGAGCATTGGTGCCATGGCATACTTAACACATCAATAGCTTTGCCCTTGCCTTGTGTGATTGCATAACATAGCTAGCATTTCTGCGGCTGTGTGGCTGGTTTTCCTGATTTCTGTGGCAAGCACTGATTTCTGCAGTCAGCCCTGATTTCTGCAGCCACTGCTGCAACTACAGAATCACAGAAAACATGGGGCCCTGTCTATGAATAACCCCCAGACAGATCTTGGTCCCTTTCTGGCTGCGTAGTTGCAGCCAGATTACTTCCAACTTGCCCTCCCCATCTTCCTCCCTATTACATCTGATCCCTTCCCTTGTGTAAATGGCAACCCCCCCCCAACCTTCCCGTTTATCTCTGTCCTTCCAGAATAGTTTGTACCCTGGGATGGTTAGGTCCCATTCATGGTGCCTGGTTGCCATGTCTTAGTAATAGCAGCTACCCATCTGCCATCAGTGCCTGCAACTCTGCCAACTTGTTCCCCAGGCTCCTAGCATTTAGTGAAACCATTCTTCATGCTGCTCCTATCCTTCCTGCTTCCTTACCCTTCACTCCAACCCCTATTTCACCTAAGGTGGTATCTATCCCTGTGGTGGGGGGAGGTCCATGGGACACCCTCTCCTGGTGATTTCCAGCTCCAATGCCCCCCACCTAGTTTAAATTATACTTCTCATTGATGAAATCCCCCAGCTTCTGCTTCAACACCTGTGACCTTGCTCTGCTGAGGTGTAACCTATCCCCTGCATAAAGATCTGTGTTATCCTATGTACTACCCCAGTCCCCCATCAATCCATATCCCTTGCTCCCACACCATTCCCTCAGCCACTTGTTGAAGTCCCTGTTTCTTCTCTTCCTGTCTGTACTGACCCTTGGCACTGGCAGAACTACTGAGAAGGCTACTGTTGTTCCCTCTTTGCTGCATAGTTTTCCTACTTCCCTGAAGCTGTCTTGTACATCCTCTATCCTTCTCTCTTCCAAATCATTCATTCCCAGGTGCACCACAATGTGTGGCTTCCCCCCTACCTTCCCCACATATCTGCCCATATGCTGCCCCACTCTACTCACTGCCATGCCTGGCATGCATTCTACCCAGATATTACTTTTTCCGGCACCTCTTTCCCCCATCTTATACCCTTAAGTATATAATCACCTAAAATTATGATTCTCTGATACCTATCCTGCTCACCCTCCTGTTGCCCTCCCCTCCCCTGCACCCCAACTTGCGAGGCCCTCTCATCCCCCTGTCTCACCTCCCCTTTGCCTACCCTAACCTTTGCCTTGTCCTCTCCTCCCTTGCAAGTATGACTGGGCTACTGACCTCCTCCTCCAAACTATTTTTCGTCTGTGGAACCTCCCCTTTGCACTCACTCGTTGCTCCATCCACCATGCTATTCCTCTGCTATTACTTCCCTGTGTCTTCCCTGAAATGTGGTCCTCCCCACCCAGACTCCCCTCCTCTCCATATCCTTAACCTTCCCCGGGCTGCCTGCGCTTCTCCCATCCTCCTGTCTCCTTGCTCCTTCCTTTCCTCCAGAGAGACTGCATCACCATCACCTCGCTGCCCCCCCACCACTGTGTCTTCTTGGTGTACTGCCTACTGCCACCCAGCTGTGTACCTTTTCCCCTATAGTGTCCTTTCCCTGCTTCTTCACTGTAGCTTCCCTCTTCTCTGCTACCTGGTCTGCCAGACTAGCCAACACTGAGAATCTGTTTGCAGTACTTATCTCCTTTCCTTCAGTGAGTCCAGTCCCCCTTCCCACAGGCTGATATCTTTGCTCCGACCCAGTCTTAGTCATGCCCCTGTGCCTGACACTCCTCCAGTCATCACTTACTTCCCTAGGCTGCACCCACTTGTGCGGCCCTCCTGCTGTCCCACCTAGTTCCCCCTTATTTTTGCCTGATTTGAGCTCTTTTGGATGCCTCATTAGTTTCCCCTCCTAGCTGTGTCCCCCCCCCCAGTCTGTCTCCTCGTGCCTCCAGTTCCCTCCTCAACCACCCTATTTCCTGCCTGAGCTGGCCCACTTGCCAACACACTTTACAAACCCTTGCCCTCCTAGCCACTCCCAGGAATATGGCTGCTCCACATCCTTGGCAATATACAACCCTTCCCATCTCCCACCCTATTTGACTGCCCCTTCACATCCTCTCCTCCCTTAACCTGGTCCTACCCCACTCCATGAAACCCCTTCCCCACCTTGGACTCCCCATGTCCATACAGGAAATATGCAGCCCTCCCAGTTAGGCTCTTCCCTGTCTACCAGCGTGGCCCACTGCCTGCTGTCCTGCCTACTGATGCCCTGCAGACGCTACTCAAGATGCTACACTCCTGCTTTGTAGTTCGGGGTCAATCAAGCTTCGGGGTCACTTGGTTCCCTTTGAAATATATTTGGATCCCAGCCCTCTATTGGCAGTTTTGATTACCTGACCCAGAGAGAATAACTAAATGAAGACACACAGAGTGACAATGAAAATGGTACAGGAGAAGAATGAGATTGCAGAAGGAGGAACCAGCACAGTATTTTCAGGGCCAGGACCTGGGCAGAAGCAGAGGGGAGCACACAGGAGTTTAAATTGATGTTTGAGTGAGAGATAGAAAGAGGACACATGAAGTGGGGGGGGGGGGAGGTTGTTCTAGATGGACGGTAGATGGGAAGAAAAAGTGGATTGCCTGGCAGCAGATTTAAAGTATGGAATAGTGAGGATGTGAGTGTGCCTAGAGCGAAGTGAGTGCACTCTTAGAAAGGAAGTGTTAAGTTTGACTACAAATTAGTTAATTTTTAACACGGCAGTTAGTGTGGTTAGGGAAAACACAGTGTGCATTAAATTTAACAAATGCAGTGTGTTAAATAAATTTAACACAGTGGTGTGTAAACTGCTCAACACAAATGTGTAGATTTTACTAATACTGGTGTGTTGATTTTTTAACACATTCATGTGTTACAATGTCCATATTGAAGGTGTTATTTTAACACATAAGTGTGTTGAATTCTGAAGTACTTTAATCTCACATTGAATGGAGAACACAATTGTTAATCAAAAGAGTTCACAATCCTCTACGAATGAATTTTAACTTCAGTGTCAACAGGCCCTGTCACATAAGCAAAAGCCAAATGCACAGCAAACCTACACAGGTGACATGCTCTTGTTAGAGCTCATCAAGATGCTGTATTTGCAGCATAACCTAGTACTTGAGAGCCCTGGGGGTACTATAGGAGTCTTACTTTTTTTTTTATCATATCACTTTTTTACCTTCTTGGTTGGAGCGGTGCCCAACCGACCCCCGGCCACCGGCACCTGCTCCCCCAGAATTGAGCCCGGCGTGAGGATTTATACACCCCATTGAACTCTCTAGCCCATGACAGCATTCCCCCCTCCCATGGGGACCTGCAGCACGGAGCTGCTGAAGATGACCAGTCAACTCCAGGGGTGCAGGGCTGGCCATGAGCCACCGAGGTCACCCCACCAGCATTTTCCTCCTGTTTTTTCACCCAGTGAGGAGCCAGACATGCAATGGTGTCACACTGATGTGCAGACGCCCACCGCACTCCTCCCTTTTACATATGCCCCATGACTGTGGAACATCCAGCCTCCACTGGGTGTCACTGCAAGTGAGGTACATGGCCCTCACCCTCCCCAAAGGAAGGAAGGAGAGCAGACGTAGGATGCTCAATCCTTCCTTCCCCCTGCCAGCCCCTGGCAAGCAGAGTCCATTCCCGAACCCGGGTAGCTGGCATAGCGTGAGGTGTGGCATCCAGCACCTCAACCTTCAGCGCCACCAGGCCGGCGGCTGGAGTCTTACTTTTTAATGTTATGGGGAGCCCACAGTAGAGAAGAGAATAACTACTAAAGTTAAGAACCCCAGAGAAAATTCCCTGGGGCAAAGGTTACCATGGAAAGGTATTGACTATGCAGCCAAATTTGAAAGAAAAACACAATTGCAAACACCAAATTAAGCAAAGAATCATGGCAAGTATATGCAAATTGACAATAATGAATTTGCATTGGCTGAACTCTGAAAAAGTATATATTTTAGCATGTATAGAAACATTGTTAAAGCTGTAAAATAAAATAAAAATCACAATACTGCTTGTAAAAACATTAATTACTGTAATACAGCACTATACCATTTCTGGGTACAGTTGATCAACTAAATTAAGTATTATTTTCTAACACATTTGTGAGTTAATATTACATACACTGTATTAAACTGTTATTTATAAACTTACAGGCCTGTATATTCAGACTGCACCAGGCTTTGGTGCAAGCCTGGGCACAGCGCAAATGGGCTGCGCAGGGGCGTTGACAGGGTGATACTCAACGGAGCTGCACCATGGCACAGCATCGCTGAATATCGCACCCTGGCCATCCCGCAGTGCACATGGCACAGTGGCACTGCACCAGCGCAAGTGGCCAGAGTGGAGCAGGGGGATACGCTAGCGCAAGTTCCATTGTGCTAGGTGCAACAACCACGATATTCAAAGGTGCACATGCAAATGGGGCCATAATGCATGCAAGGTGCCAATGGGTCCATTTGCATGTCATTATGGCCCCATTTGCATGCAGGTGCACCGATCCCCTGCCACTTGTGCCTGACGCCCTGACAGGCTGCAGCCATCAGGGACTGACGCCCCCTGCACAGCACGGCACAGCGTCCCACCGCCCGATCGCGGGCATCTGTTAAAATTAAACACATCCTATATCCCTGGTGGTCCAGTGGACTGCTCGCAGCCTGATCGTTGGCGTCAGTAAAACATTAATGCCACAGCAACCCAACCCTGGTGGTCTAGTGGTACCCCCCTGCCCACTGAGCCCCACCGCTCCACTCCCCCCCGGGTCAGTGGTGGGCAGCAGATCCCCACCTGCTTGCCACCCGTGGCCCACGGACTGACACCGTATGGTAGAGCTGTACGCCCATTGGTCCACAGCGTGAGCCAATGGGCCTGCAGCCCGTACAGTACTACACAGTCCTGAATATTGGGATGTAAAGAGTATGCATGGGCACACCCCCCCACCTGCGCCACATACATTATTGATGCGCTCCAGCATATCGAGATTTGTGCCAGGCGCAACTCCCATTTGAATATCGCGCATGGCGCAACAGTGTTGCGCCATGCGCAACCCTTCTGAATATTCGGGCCACAGTGTAAAAAATAACACTTATGAAGTGTCATTTCTGTGTTGCTTGCCTGCATGTGCAAGAAACACATTGCGTCAGCTTCCTTCAAAAGCGAGTTATGGAGGCATGGCAGCGTTCTGCCGAATGGCAGCAGTCCATTCTAGAGCTGTTCTCTGCGCAGTGAATAGAGGAGCATGCTGTCGATGACAGCAGTTAATGAGCATGTCACAATGCATAAAGACATTCAGCCATGTCACTACGCAATCAGCTGTTTTGGCACATTGTGTGGAGTCTCAATAGCGATGGCTTCTCCGTCAGCCTCTCACAGTCCCCAGGAAAGCCAACAGAAAGCTGCCTCCCACCGTTCAGTGTTCCTTCCTGGTGAAACATTTCAATAAATAAAAAAAAAAAAGCAGACTGGGTGCCCAATCCCCCTGTCGGCATGATACCCTCCCCAGTTCATTTGCCAATGGGGTAGCCCAATCCCTGTCAGCATGATGCACCTCCCCCATTTGTTGTGTGCTGAGGGGGGCCCAATCCCCCCCTCTGCTCATGTGCCCCCCCAGCACTCTGTTGGCCGAAAGGTGCCCAATCCACCATCAGCTCCACTGCCCCTCCCCAAACAAACATCCAGGTGCCACGCTGGGAGCTCACCCCAGCATGGCAAAAGTCTGTATGGCACACGGGGGTGCAATCCCCATCGGCTCCACTGCCTCATCAAGCAACTTTGGTGCCATGCTGGAGTCCACCCAGCATGGCAAAAGTCCACCATCGCCTTTGTAAAAAAAAAAAAAAAAGCGAGAAGAAAAAATGGTTCCTTGATGATTCTCTTGCCCTCCCAATCCATGCCCACCTCTGTGTACATCTCACCCCATCTCACCCCATACTTACTCCGTAGCCCAGCACAATGATTTACGTGGACTCGGAACACGCCTGCACTGTTCAAAGCCGACAGCAACTGAAGAAATGCAGGTAACCTGCATAATGGCATAATAGTTTTTTCAACTTTGGTGTATATCTTGGCCATTTTGGGGATTTTTCTCTGGCCTTTCACATAGGGTTCTTGAGATTTGACCCCATGAACTCAGTCACTGTCATTTTGTTATTCTGTCCTGAAAGGTGATTTCACGGTCACTGCATGGAACCACCTTTTGGGACTGATTAACGAAATGACAGTGTCACAGTTCATGAGGTAGGCCCCCAAAAACCCTATGTTGAAAATTTGGTAAAACAATTCCCAAAATGACTGTTTTACGAGCGTGCATTGCACAGTTCCTACACAGGCTCATGACTTTGAGCATTTTTAATATTTTCAACATTGCTATTTTACCACACCTTTTTATGAACAGTACAGCTGTCATTTTTCACATCTCACCCGAAATGTGTTTTCACTCATGTAGCGCACAATGGTGCGGTCGGTGTGTGAAATTAATGTTAGGGACAGATTAGGAAAATCACAGTGACACTGTTCATGATCAGAGGTCTTTAACTGGCTATGTTAACAATTTGGTGACAAAAGTCCATAAAATGATTGTGTTATGAGCGTGCATTGTGCAATTTCCACACACCCTCATAAGTTCACAAATTCGTAATATTTTCAGTCCAGATTTTCAACATTGGCATTTTTCCACACCTCCTTATGAACTGTACAGCTGTCATTTTTCACACCTTGGCCAAAATGTGTTTTTGCACTTCCAGCTCAGAATAGCACGGTCGCTGGGGAAATCAGTGTTCAGGACAGATTAAGAAAATCACAGTGACATTGTTCATGAGCGGAGGTCCCAAAATGCCTATGTTGAAAATCTACTGTAAAAAATCCCCAGACTTATTACATTATGGGTGTGCATTGCACAGTTTCTACGCACACTTGTGACTGCACCAGTCTTTTTGTATTTTTACTCCAGATTTGCAACATTGCCATTTTTCACACCTCCTCATGAACAATACAGCTGTCATTTTTCACATCCTATTCAAAATATGTTTGAGTGGGCGTGGCTTCACTCCAATCGTGATGGCCGCCTGACTGCGGAGCTCTGTAGACCTGGGGAACAATTCACAGGAGATGCACCTCTAGATGGACTAAATCTAACAGCTCTATACAAATGTAGCACCAGTTATTCTTCCAATCGATACCCGGTAAGAACATTTCTCTCCTGGATGATTTTCTCGACTGCTGCACGCTGCTAACAGTCAATGGTGCTTCACTATGTCACAGGGTGACAGGCCCGAGGTGTCTGGAAGTCTCTCTATGCAACAAATCACCAGGATGTTTGCAGCACTGATGCAACAGATGACTGAGGTGACAATAGCCTCAAATAACACCACCTCGGCTATACAACAAATGGACGCCAGAATGTCCAAAACTGAAACCCAAGTCAGCCAGAACTCAGACAGGCTTGACTCGCTTACAGCGCTAGTATAGGAACAGGAATGTACTATCCACAGCCTGCAAACAAAAATGGATGACATCGAAAATAGGAGTCGCCAGAACAATCTACGCATCCTGGGCTTACCTGAAGGTTTTGAGAGGAAGCGACCGGCAGATTTTTTTATACGATGTACTAAGCACGATCCTTAAGTATGACCTCCCACTGGGCTTTACAATAGAAAGGGCCCATAGAACACTTAATCCTAAGCCAAGGCCTGGTGAGCTGCCTAGGCCCCTTATGGCACATATTCTCAACTTCGTGGACAAGGAGTGGGTTTCCTCTAGAGCACGAGAGCTTGGGGCGCTGTCATGGCAGGGCCACAAAGTTCTTATATTTATGGACTATTCCAAAGATCTGGCTGCCAGACAGAAAGCATACACAGAATGCCGATGACTGATGCATGCCAAAGGCATCCAATTCACACTATGGTAGCCCGCTACAATATGGCTGGAGACTAACGGGGTACCTATGTTGTTCGCTACCCCTGAAGCCCTCATGGAATACCTTGGCAATGCACCACCCAGCATCACTACCCCAAGCTGAAATGGCAATCTACATGAGGAGCAGTCTGATAACGGGGAACCCAACACTTTTAAATTGTGCACAATTCCTAGCTGTGAGTTTCAAAGACTACCAGCCAGATCTCGGAAGTGCCAACAATCCTGGAAACAGGCCAGAAGGAGCCACCCGCATGATCGCACAACAGAGCCTGCATACCAAGGACCCGAAACAGAAATTTCCAACCTCCAGAAATTTGCCTCACCGAATCGGTACGCAGCTCTAATACTGGAAGAACAGGTCATGACAGCTGAATTCCTCGAATACCCTGAGGCAGAAATGGTGCAAGAGGCTACAGTGTCCAAAATTGGCATACTCTGATGCAGCTGCAGAGAAGCTTAATAATGTACCCATCTCCTCCTCCTCAGTTCCAGAAGTGGAGCGTGGACATTCCGATGCTAGCACAGATGACTTAGCACCCATCCCAGCGCTGCACCCTCCACCTCTCCATACAGAACCTTTCACGGGCGGAGACAGATAAGTGTCCCTTTTGTTCTTTTCTGAGGGCAGGGTAGGGGCTGGACTTTGGGAAATGCTTCCGTTGTTAAACGGGAAGATTTATGGTAGTCTTCTCCTCTGTTTTTCTATGTCCTGATACCCCCTACCTTGTCACCTGGAGAAAATATACGGGACACTGGGATACTGAATATAATGTTTTCTTTCAGTAGAAGCTGCTGATGGAAATAACCATACACTGAAAGATGTACCCATACCCTATCTTCCTAGCAGCTACCCCTCCAACCCCTCATATACTCTGTTATAGAGGGACTCCTAGAATGGAAACCTCTCCTTTCCCATACTTTGTCAATACTATTTAAGGATAGCTGCACTGTCTAAGGGAGACAATACTTTCATAGGACCATCATTACTTTGCAGCTCTCTTGCTGACCCATTGTTTTGGCCTACAAACTCAATGATAGGCTAACAAATTGACCCAGGCAACAGTATAGGTGCATCCTAATATGCTTTTTTGCTGTACAACCTCTCCCCAGGGCTAACCAACCCCGTACAGTGCTAGCACCACAATTGATTTTGGATTTATCCTACAGTTATTACCGTAGGATTCTCTTACCCCCCACCCCGGACAGCCGGTTGGAACCTTTGGAGGAATATTACTCCTCATTCCCTAAACTGACTGCTACCAATGCACATGGTAGTGCAATGTATACATATAGTGTCTATGTTATAGGTTTTATTTTAGAGTTGCTGTCTTTTCATGTACAACATGCTGTAACGTCGACATTAACTTTACTTAGTTATGCTGTAACCTGCTGAAAAAAAAACACTTAAAATACTAATAGCTGTGGTCATTTGGGGTTTTTTGTCAGCTCCTGTTTGGTGACTATGACCTGTGGAGCCCTTCAAGTGTCTCGAACACTAGTTTCAATAGTTTCCGTGGACCTCAGGATTATGGCTGATATATCCTTCATAAAATGGAATGTTAGAGGTCTTAATACCCCGGTGAAACAGAAAAAAGTGCTGACACACTTGAAGAGACTGAAGGCTCAAGTCACATTCCTACAGGAGGCAAAACTCACCAAGCATGACCACGCACAGCTGGTGAGAGACTGGGTGGGGCAGGAGATTCATGCAGGTGCCCCTACTAGAAAGAGAGGTGTAACCATTCTGTTTCATAAAGCCTTGCCATGGAACATAATCCAGAGAATGGCTGACCCCCAGGGTCGATGGGTCATGGGCCTAGTTGCCACCCCGACTGGTAATATCCTTCTGATCAACATATATGCCCCAAACGAGGATAGCCCTTTTTTTTTTTTTTTGTTGACCTCACTACAAAGATAGGAAATATTATTGATCCAGATACCCCTATTATAGTGGGTGGAGACTTTAACCTTACTTTAATTCCCATCCTGGGCAGGAGTGACCTAAGTAAGAAAACTCATACTAAAGGGTCCCAAGCAATTCACAATCTCTGCTCAGAATACCAAGTAGTGGATATCTGGCATCTTATACACCCCAAAGAGCTGGATTATACATTCCATGCTGGAGTTCATGGCTTCTTTAGTAGATTAGATTTTTGGTTGATTTCACAAACCTTAACACACTCAGTTACTACCTCAAATATTCTCCCCATGATCATTTCAGATCTTGCCCCGGTCCAATTGATTATAGCATAGGGTGAACCAGCTCCTAGATTCTCCTCCTGGAAGCTCGACCTCCTGTTTATGCAAGACTCAAGCTTCTTGAGTTGGGCTAAATCTGAAACCGAATGTTTTTTGCTTGGGAACCCCATTTCGGATACTTCAGCACAAAACACGTGAGAGACTTATAAAGCTGCAATGAGGGGGAAAATTATAGGGTATGCTGTCAACAGAAGGAGGGACAAGGACAAAGAACAGACCGAGCTAGAAGGACAGCTGACCATGGCCAAACAGGTCTTAAAAGCAGGCCCATGCCCTACATTACAATCTCAGGTAGGTAGACAGGTGCTATCCCTCAGAATCAGGCTAAACGAGCTAATATCCCTGAAGGCTGATCTAGCCATGTTAAGAGTCCAGCATACATATTGGGAGGGTGGGGATAAGAGCGGGAAAATCCTGACCTATCAGATTAGGCAACAGCAGGCCACTAGGTTTATTACTAGCTTAAAAGATCTGACATCAGGAACAATAACAACCAAGGCACCGGAGGTGAATAAGATCATGACTAATTTTTATGCTCATCTCTATGCCTCATCCCGCGCTGCCACCCACTCTGACACTCAAGCTTTTTTAGACAACTTAACCCTCCCTACTTTATCCCAGGATCAAAGAAATAAACTAGATGCCCCTTCACTGCCCAGGAAATAACAACAGCTCTAATGGCTTTGAAATCTGGGAAGGCACCTGGAGGGGATGGATTCCCGGTGGAATTCTTTCAAGCCATGACCCCCACTATAATTCCCATCCTAGGGCAAATGTTTGCCAAATCTAAAGATGAAGGAATGCTGCCTCCATCCCTTAGAGAAGCCACCATAACGGTTCTACCTAAGAAAAGTAAAGATCCCACTGCCCCATCTAGCTATCGCCCTATTTCCTTCATAAAGTCAGGCAGTAAGCTTTTTGCCAAAGTTTAAGCCAACAGGCTAAGCCCTCTTCTCCTGTCTGTGATCCATCCATCTTAAGTAGGTTTCATCCCAGGTCGATACAGTACTGACCACACCCGAACTCTTCTGAATCTCATTCATATAGCCAAACAACCTAGTACCTCATCAGCCGCTTTGGCGATTGATTTCTAAAAGGCATTTGATTCAGTAGAATGGGATTACCTGCATATTGTACTGGGCCATTTTGGCTTTGGGCCACAGTTTTTGGCAAATATTCAGGCTTCATATGCACTCCCACAAGCCAGGGTCAGAACCAACTCTTCCCTGTCCGATCCCTTTCCACTTCATAGAGGCACCAGACAAGGTTGTGCTCTCTCGCCTTTACTTTTTGTTCTAGCAGTCGAGCCCTTGGCATCCGCCATTCGGCAAGCTAAAAATATCTTGGGGATCCAGCTGGGAAACTCCTATTGTACAACCTTGATGTACGCGAATGATCTGTTAGTGACTCTGGCAGATGGCAGTGTATCTATTCCCCCCCCGCTGTCCCTTTTAGATCGATTTATGCATATTTCTGGCTTAAAAGTCAGTCAAACAAAAACTGAAATTCTTCCCCTTAACTCAGTATGTCATGAGGGCAGTATCCCTCACACAGGCCTTAAGTGGTCCCCAACCACTATCACATACCTAGGGATCAAGATTGAGGCCAACATTGATAAGTGGAGGGATCACAATCTGAACCCTTTGTTAGCTGATTGCAGGAGAGATCTGGAACGTTGGACCTGACTACATCTCACTATGGCTGGGAAAATCTCAGCTTTTAAAATGTCCATGGTGCCAAAAATCTTCTGTGTTCTTTCCCATATCCCTCTCTTTCTTCCCCGTCACTGGTATCAAAAACTAGATAAGATGGTAGGCTCCTTTCTTTGGGGCTCCTCCAGGCCCTGCTATAGCCGGAATGCTCTCGGGGCACATTGGAATCAGGGGGGCTGGGAGCTCCCATGGATGGAAGGCTATAAAATGGCATACCAATGTTCCCAAACTCTGAAATGGTTCCAACCCATATCTACTAATTCCCCTGAATGGCTAATCATAGAACAGCAGATCAGTCATACTAGCCTCTTTATTATGGCACTCCAAAAACCTCACCTTTTTGAAGCATCCTACTATAGGCCCCTCTATCCACTATTAGTTAGTAGCCCACAGGAAACTTAAAAGCCACCCATACCCTCTGTCTCACACCCCTCTATGGCATAACTCTCATATACAAATTGGAGGCCGCCCAGTATTCTGGCAGTCCTGGGATGATAGGGGCATACATTTCGTCAGTGATCTTTTGTCCCCTAACACAGAGACAATTGTGACCTTTCAATACCTACAGGACCTTTGGGATCTCCCCACCTCAGACTTCTGGTGATACCTGCAGTTAAGGAATGCAGCCCAACCAATTCTAATGCAGGGTAAACTTCAAACTATCGAAGACTCTCCCACTCGGAAATGGCTTCTACAATCAGGAGGAGTAGCAGGCACCATTTATACTTCATTACGAAATACCTTACCTAACCCACCACCCCTACTTAAAGCTAGATGGGAGGAAGCCCTGCATTTTCAAATCTCTGACAACCAATGGAAAAAGTGCTGGACTACCGCCCATACGGCATATAGGGATACTCGTAGTAGATTGATTCAAAATAAAATCATGCACTTTTGGTATAGAACTCCCACAATACTTTACAAGGCCAAACTCCTCCCACATGACAAATGCTGGAGATGCCTACAGCCAGGAGGTGATCTCGTTCATATACTGTGGGAATGCCCTTTGGTAACACCCTTCTGGACAGCTATAGCACAGTTAGCAAGTCAAAGCCTAAAACAACATATTGTACCGGCTGCTCCTCTGATGCTGCTGGGGATACATACAGCTTAACACCACTCCGCTCCCCCAATTTAGATGGCTGATGCTAATATGTATGCAGGTGAAGCATTCCATCTTGCATAACTGGAGAAGTCAACCATACCTTCACTGGCAGAAATCATATACTCTCTTTCATCCTTATATGAATTAGACAGACATTCCCATGTATCCTTAGGACAAAGGGACAAGTTGCACTTATGTTGGGCCCCATTCATGGCATATGTAGACCCCAGAGCAGGAATAGGGTGAAGCTCATAATTAGATCCTTTTGACTCCCCCTGTCAAACTTCTAGCAATGTTTCATTGACCTCTCTTTGACCAGCAGGCTTGTAATCTCATTTGGTTTGGATATAGCAATTATTAACAGATATTTCTGCAAAATGTGCTTACAGCAGTCGTTGTAAATAGTTGTCACTAGGACACTTTAGTTGACAGCTGAGTTGATTTTAGATATACTGTAGTTGAGTATCCTCATCATCTTCAGTCCAGATACTTCAGAGTACCTTCTCTTTCTCCCCCAGCTTATAGTATGGGATCTTACTGACCAATGGAAGGTATAATCTCCTGAATACTGATGCCCTGCCTGCCCTCAGCAACAGTACCTCCTTTTGGTCCAGACCATAACATCTTTGGAATATCGAGATATTTCCCCTGTGGGGCCTTTGGATGGTGCAGCTTTATGATTTCTAGGCCTTGTCAATCAGTGGTGGTACCTCCTCTTGGTCGCACAGTGCCCTTCATTGAAGGTAGGTCCAGTGAATCTTACTTCCCCTTAACTGCAGAAATGACATGCAATGTTTAGTTTTAAGATCCTGATGCAATGTATGTAGTCAGGGACCCAGTGGTACAGTTTGTATTCCAGCTGCCGCTGGTATGTTGATACTACTATTACAGACTGCATATGTGTTGCTGTACATTTCAGCTTTATATTCCTAGTTCTGTAAATATGTTACATGTATGTTTCTCTTTGTTGTTCTAAAATTAATAAAATAATTAAGAAGGAAATATGTTTTTGCAACTGTGGCACCAAATGGCACAGTTCCTGTGCAAAATCACCTTTCCGCTAACGAACTGATAGTGTCACTGTTCATGCGGTGGGATCACAAAAAGCCCATGTTGAAAACTTCGAGTAAAAATATCAAGAAACACCCAGGGCATTAGAGTTTTTGATCATTATGCCCAACCCTGTAGGGACTGACAGGCATCAGGGGTGTGACTTGGGACTGTCGACAGTAATGCTCATGCCATTCCACCCCCACCCTGCTGCCAGTGACAGGCATCGAGGAGCGCCTTGGACTCTGGCCCCAGAGTTCACCCCATTCTCCTATACTGCACCCATTTTAGCATATTTCCTTATGGAATGAGGTGAGTAAAGCCCGAACACCCAAGGCACACCTCAACACTTGTCAATGTCTGCAGGGTAGGGTGAGATGAAATGTTTTGACCGTTATGGGCGACTACCCAAAGGCACACCCTAATGCCTGTCCCTCTCTGTAGTGTGGGGGTGGGGTTGGCATCAGTTCAATACTTCACTGCCATTCCTATACTGCATGGGCCTGATTATCATAGGGGCCTGTGTCTGTCGCAAGCTGCGCAACAGCAGCTTGCACTGATGCCCAGTGCACCAGGGACCCAGCACCTGATTCAGGTACAGAAGGAGTCTCAGCAGCTAAGTCCCCATGCTTGTACCGACTGGAACCCTGCAGCAAACCCCTGGCGCACAGCACAGGGTCCACCACAGGCCACCAGAGACTAACAGAGGACCCCCGTCCCACCAGGTGATGGGCATGTGGACCCAACCTGGTGGGCTGGTGTTCCCCCACCATGTTCAGTGCAACTGGCGCCTGGCCACAGAAGTGAGTGGTGGGATGTGCCGGGGAGCAGTTGGGACTGGTGTACAGGGGTGTGTGCACCAACTGCTGGGGCATGGGTGGGCACTGTACCACCATAAGTTGGTGCTGCGGTATTGCTGATGGGGTAGGCATCGGGATCGGGGGAGTCACTGCCAATATGTGCAGCATCAGGACGGGGGTACCGACATGGTACATAGGTGACATTGGGGAGCAGTGAGGGGTGCCATTGGACCACTAGGACGGGGGCCACACATACGGGGCCACACTCGGGGGTGTATGGTGGGTGGACCATCACCCATGGTGTGCCACACACAGGCATGTCACTCAGGCGAGAATGTCTAAGTCCCCTTACACCTGCCCTGGCTGGTCTAAGGGCACTAAGAATTTCTCCCGCTGGGTGATGTCTGTGAATCACAGGATGCAGCTTGCATCAGCCGCAGTCCCCCTACCGCCATGCCGCAGTGCACTGCATGGCACTGGGCAGGTGCAAGCCCTGTTTGGGCAGGTGGCCTGCAGTCAATGTAGGCCACCTTTGTGAATCACATGGAGGGTGGTCATGGATGCAAGGAGCACCTTGCGCCATATCTGTTCGGTGCAGGCACCTTGCATCCGATGCAGGGCTTTGAGAATCGGGTCCCATTTGTCTAACTCCGGCACTTCCACTGCTAATGCCAGCAAGCAACCATTCGGCATTGACAAATGCTTGTGTTGTGAGCGCTGGCCCATAAGAGGCTCACAGGTGACCAGTGGGAAGCTCATTAATTAGGAACAGGCTGCATCTCTCCTGTCTGCAATGTAGTGTTAAGGGTTCAGCAAGCTCAGCTCTGGCTAATGTACAAAGACTTTATCACATTTCTTAGGAGTCTTTTTTAAATGTGTTTTATCTGTTTACAGGAGTGCACCTGATCTGAGGCCATAATCAAAAGCAAATAGTTATAGCAGTAGAGCCCCCCCCCACACACACACACATACACACTCCCTGAAAAACTGCTTAAAAGTCTGCAATTCATTAAAATCAATTCCATTTTCTTACTTACTTGGGCTTCAATGCCAACAAATGTAAAATCCTGTACCTAGGGCATAGGAACCCCGATGCTGTGTATAGGATAGAAGAGGTACTGATACTCACTAGAGATGAAAGGGTCCTTGAGGTTATTATATCAGAGGACATCAAGATGGCAGTACAGTGTGACAAGGCTATGGGCAGGGCAAATTGGATTCTGGGGTGAATAAGGAGTGGCATCTGCAGAAGGAAGAGGAGGGATGTTGTGCTGCCATTGTATCACTCCCTGGTATACCCCCAACTGGAGTACTGTGTCCAGTTTTAGAGTCCACACTTCAGAAAGGACATAAGGTGGAGGTTTTCCAGAGGAGGGCAACTAAAATGGTTCAGGATTTTCACAAGAATCCCTACAAGGAAAGGCTGGAGAATCTCAGCATGTACACTCTGGAAGAGAAATAGGCAACAGGTGACATGATCAAGACCTACAAAGTACCTCACAGGGGTTAAGAGGGTACAGTTGGGGAGTTTCCTTCAAATGAGAATGAGCACCCAAACCAAGGGGCACACAATGAAGCTGGGTGGGGGGGAGTTCAGGATGGATGTGAAGAAATGTTTCTGTACTGAAAGGGTGGTAGATGCCTTGAACAGACTGCCAGAAGAAGTGTTGGAGGCTAAAATGGTAGGGGGAATGAAGCATGCATGGGATAAACATAGAGGTATATTAGAACAAACATTTGTCAATGCCTAATGTTGATTGCTTATATGTGCTATTTAGGTATTTGGAAGTGAAAGTACCATGCCTAAGAACTGTCATGTGCCCCCCCAAGACATCCACTGTGTCTTTCTGTTCAATATTCACAGAAGAGGGGGAAGGGCAAGGGCCACAGCAGTACAGCAGTTGCAAAGGGTTGAAGAGGTGGACAATAGTCCATTCACAGGAAGAAGTATCCTGCAGAAGGTGAGTAAATTGAAGGTGGACAAAGCCATGGGACCAGATGGCATACACCCAAGAATATTAAGACAACTGTGAAGGGAGGAAGCAGTACCTCTGGCAGCCATGTTCACTGAGTCATTCAACACAGGGGTGGTACCAGAGAATTGGAGGAGGGCACATGTCCCTCTATACAAATCCAGCAGTAAGGAGGAGGTGGGGAACTGCAGGCAGGTCAGCCTCACTTCAGTAGTGGGGAAGGTCATGGAAACTTTGGTTAAAGAAAGGACAGTGGGTCATCTAGAAGCCATCGGAGGCCAGGACCATAGGCAACATGGAATTACAGTGGGGAGGTCAAGTCAGACAGATCTGGTTGATCTGTGTGACTGAGTGACAAAGGAAGTAAATCAGGGTGGGGCAGTGGACAATGCTTACCTTGATGTAAGCAAAGCCTTTGACACCGTTCTACATAGGAGGCTAATAAAGTAGCTGAGTAGGCTGGGCATGGAGGAAAGGGTGGTAAACTGGGTTAGAAACTGGGTAACAGACAGGAGGCAGAGTGTGGTGGTAAATGGGGTGCAGTCTGGGGAGAGGGGGTGACCAGAGGGGTGCCGCAGGGAGTGGTCCTGGGGCCAGTCCTGTTCAATGTCTTCATCAGTGACATTGCAGAAGGGCTGAAGGGAAAGGTCTGTCTGTTTTGCAGATGACACCAAGATGTGTAACACAGTGGATACCCCAGAGGGGGTGGAGAAAATGAGGAGGGGGAAGCTTGAGAAATGGTCTGAGGACTGGCAACTGAAGTTCAGTTCAAAAAAGTGCAAAATTATGCACCTGGGACACAGAAACTCTGGGGAAAGGAACAGGATGGGAAGCGAGGAGGGAGTTGCTGACAGTCACAAAGAAGGAAAGGGACCTGGGGATTCTTATTCCAGATGACCTGAAAATGTCAAAGTGCTAAGGCAGCTTGGAGGGAGATTGACATGCTGGGGTGCATAGGCAGGGGTATCACCAGCATAAGGAGGGAGGTAGTGATGCCATTTTATAAAACCATGGTCAGGCTTCACATGGAGTACTGTGTACAGTTCTGGAGGTCGCACCTTCGTAAGGATATTAACAGGCTGGAGATGGTCCAAAGAAGGGCGAATGAGATGGTACAGAGCTTGCAACACAAGACTTATGAGGAAAAATTAAGGGACTTCAATATGTACTCACTGGAAGAGAGGAGGGAAAGAGGGAATATGATAGAAACATTCAAGTACCTCAAGGGTATAAATATAACTACTGAGAAGCAGGAGACAGCTGCTATAGACACATGTGCCAGCTTCTGTGTGATATTCTTTTGTTCTTATAAAACTGTAATCTTCAGTATTTCAGTAACCACATGACCACACTGCTTTCTTTAGGCAATTTTATGCTGGTTGATGCCTGGTATCAGATGGCAGACAGAGGGCTCACCAGATTGTGTTGCCATTTGAAAAAACTTCTTTAAGTATTCTTTTACTGGAAAGCATTTTGGAAAGCTGGTGAAGGTCTCTGTTTTTATTATGAGTTTATCTCCTTTTGTCTGTCCCCTTTGGTCCCCCCCATCCCCGCACCCAAACAGTCATCAGTGGCCACAGCGCAGCCTTCTTGTTGGCAATATGGTGGGTGAGAAACATAGAAACATAAAATTTGACAGCAGATAAGGACCGCTTGGCCCACCTAGTCTGCCCATTTCCCTACCTGATGGATAAGCTGCAGATTCTAGTTAATCAACAGCTTGCTTCCTCTTACCCTCCAGTAGAATTGCCTTATGTCTGTCGGTGAGCCAGCTGCCTTCACAGACTGTGAAGTCTGACATCTTAAGTGCTGCTTATTGGTCATCTTCCAACACAGGTGAGGTGCTGCCAGCCCAAAACATATTGAGGACAAGCAGGTTTCAAAGTGGGTAAGAAATGGAGTGAGCAAGAATCAAGTACTTATTCAGATGCGGCGTCAATTTTAAGATCATCATACTGGTGTGGACACTGCAAATAGAACGCCAGCTCTTTAAGCAGCCTTATGAACAGTAAAGGCTTCTCGATTCAATGACTCTTTCATGTCTAGTGAGTATCAGTACCTCTCCCCATCCTATACCCAGCATTGAGGTTCCTATGCCCTAGGTACATGATTTTACACTTGTTGGTATTGAACCCCAAGTCAGTAAGACAATGGAATTGATTTGAATGAATTGCTGGCTTTTAAGCAGTTTTTCAGGGAGTGTGTAAGTGTGTGAGTGGGGTGGGGGGCTCTGCTACTATAACTATTTGCTTTTGATTTGGCATAATGTGCGAACAGACTAACCCTGCTCCCCACTCTGTGTGCGATATTGGAGATAAAGAGCCTGAATAGCATTGGGCCAAGCATCGAGCCCTGCAGCACCCTGCTTGTCACTGCTCTGGGTACCGAGAGCTACCCCACAACCACCACCCTCTGCAATCTCCCCTGTAACCAGTTCTCTATCCATTTAGTCAAACCACCTTCCATCCATACCCCTCCTTCTCCTCACTCTTCTCCTCCTTGGCCTGTGTCCCTCCTCCCGGTAGTCATAGAAACATAGAATTTGATGGCAGATAAGGATCGCTTAGCCCACCCAGTCTGCCCATTTCCCTGCCTACTGGATAAGCTGCAGATCCTAGTTAACCAACAGCCTACTTCCTCCTACCCCCACCCCCTAGAATTGCCTTTATGACTGTCCCATGCATGCTTGAATTCCACCACTGTTTTTGACTCCACAACCTCTCCGGAAGGCCGCTTCCATGCATCCACAACCCTCTCTGTGAAAAATACTTCTTAAATTACCTCTGAGCCCCCCATCTTCAATTGTGCCCCTTGTTCTTGCACCCTTCTCTCCACCTTTTCTCCTCCTTATTCTTACCGGGTGGCGTTGCCTTCTGTATTACACTCAGACCACTCTACCTGCCCCCTTCCAGGGTTGCAATGCCTCCGCCTTTACCTATATCTAGGGCGGTGACCTCATCAGGCTCCCCTGTCCGGACTTTTCTACCAACCTCAGTCTTTTGGCCACCCCCCATTTGTTTAAATCCACCTTGGCAGAGATATGCCCCTCTAATCCTGCCTTTTTTTATTTTTTTAACATATTTTCTCACTGGGCTATGGTTGGCTTGGTCATTCCAACTGACCCCCGTAGCCCTGCCCCCGACATCAGGCTGAGCTGCTAACCTCCTCAGATTACCCACATGGTTGGGTGGTGAGGAGCTTCCAAGGTCGACCCACCAGAGCAGGATCCGGTTGAGGAGGTGCCATTCGGGGTGGACGGGGAGTTGGAAGCTCATGCTGCCTGACCGTAGCCCATTTTCCACTTTTCTCCCCTTTGTGGAGTCCGGGCATGCAATGACGCTTTGGCACAGCATACCAACGTCCACCTCCGCCACCTTTACCCACACTGTATTAGCACCAGCCCGGTCTGTCACCAGGGGCTGCTACAGAGCAGTGGGTCCCTGGATCTCGTTCTGGTGTAGGAAGAGTAGTCCTCCAGATGCTCAATCCTATCCCTTCCTTGCCAACCCCTGGTGGCCCAGCCTTGTGTCCGAACCCGGGTTGCCAGCGTGGTGTGAGGTGTGGCCTTTAATACTCCCCTCCTCTTCCTGCTCCAGTGTACCCTGTCCCACGCATACAAGTCACTATTCCCCCCCAGACCCTACCCCAGTTAGTCACAAACCCATAATGTTTTGTGTGGCACCAATCCTTCAGCTACTCAAACTCCTCAAGCCTACACTTCCTTGCCATGCTTGCACATGGTACCAGCAGTACCTCCAAGAATGCCACCAACTTCCCCACCCTCTTACACTACCTGCCCAAGTGCTCAAACCTCCCCCTCACTACTTCCACAGTGTGCCCTGCCAAGTCATTTGTACCCATATGCAACAGTAAATCAGGTTTCTTCCTCCCCCTCGCTGAGCGCTTGAGCAGTGCCTGCCTTGCCCCTCCTGCAGTCAACCTGGGGACAGCTTCAACCCAAATATGGCTGTGCCTTTCCCTCTTTCCATCCCATCTCGCCCATTTCAGCATAGAATCCCCCAGGAAGATTACCACCCCACCCCTTACCCCATTTCCCTTCTAATGCCCCTTCGACCACCTCAGTATTCATTCTTCCCTGTCCCTTACCACCACCAACTGCACCCTCTGTGACTTCTGTATCTGTACTCCCTACTTCTGCCTCACCCCTTTTCTCTGCCTTATTCCTCTCAACCCCCTTGAACCCCTTCCCAGCCTGACTACTTCCTACTGGGCTTCCCATGTCGACCTCTCCTCCTCCCCTGCTGATTTCCAACCCCTCTCCTATCCCTGCTGTTGTCGATTTAGAGCCCCAATTCCCTTCTACCCCGATAGTGATGCACCTCCCACCCTTCCCCCTTCCTCTAGCCTTCTTTCCTTAAGTCTTCACCCCCTCCTTCCTTACTAGCCCCCTTCTACCCTTTTGTCTTCGCTATCTAGGTCCCTACCTGTTGCCATCCCTCTCATGCTCCGCTTGTCCTCCCCATTAGTATGTTCCTGCTCCCCTCTCTATCCCATAGCAGAGGTTCAAATCTATTTGTAGTCAATACCTGTGTTACATCTCTTCCCCTATCAGTTCCCCCTCCTACTTGTTCCCTCTGTGGCACCCCTGGTCCTCTCTACCTGCAGCCATCTTCTCTCTCACCTGGTACTCTCGTGGTCTGTTCCTCCCCATCAGGAGGCCCCCACCCTCACCTTGGGCACCCCTCCTTCTTCTGTCTTTTCTGCTACTGCCTCTGATACTGGGATCAGTTTCAGTCCCTAGTTGTTCTCCCCGTCCCCTTGCCATCCCTATTTCCCCCTCAGGATGTATACCATAATCATCTGGTCTGCCACTTACACTCCTCCCTAACCTCCACAGTTCCTCCTTCAAACTAGCCAGTCATCTACAGACCATACACCCCCCAAGCCCAGTCCAGGATCGTGACAGACCCACACCCTGTACACCCCTCCACCCTTCCAAAGATGCCCGCACTATTGACATGTGGCACCTGCCCCATTTTGGCCCCCATCTTATGTTACAGATTCTTACTCCTAGGTTCTGTACCCTACTACAGTACAACTGTTAGGTCCCTATTAACTCAAATCCCCCCCACACTAGTCCCCCTACTGACCCCTTGGCGACCGGAGAAATTCAGTCTTAAATCTCATCCGTTAGATACTGTATTACTGTAGCAATCCTAAAGCCTTCTTGTTCGTTTTTCACCCCTCAGCTACCATAGTTTTTGTTCTCAGCTCTCATATAGTTTCACTTAGCCCAGTTAGAAATCCTATTGCACTCCAAGTATTACTCAGGTCGGTTAGAGAAATAAACAGAACAAATAAATATGTATTATTATAGCAATCATAACAGTATAACTCAGTACTTAGCTCAGTTAGGGAAAGAAACAGAACAACTAAATCTGTATTATTACAGCAATCCTGTAGTATCTAATCATTGCTTTGTCTCCACTCCAGAGATCCTGCTGTAATATAGGACCACAGAGGACCCTGGGTGGAAAAAAGTAAAGTCCTGGCAGAGCTCCATTGAGCTCGCTCACTCCCCCTCTCTCACTTTTTCATTCTATTTCTACCAACGCTGCAGGCTGCCCTTTTGTACTGAGCTCCTGCTTGCATTGGCGCCATTTCCAGCCCACAAAGAAAATCTGCAGCAGTCCCAACACAACTCTGTTGAGCTCGCTCACTCCTCTCTCACTTGTTCATTCTATTTCTCCCAAAGCTGCAGGCTGCCCTTTTGTACTGGGCTTCTGCCTGCGTTGGCACCTTTTTCTGCCCACAAAGAAATCCACAGCAGTCCTGACAGAGCTCCATTAAGCTTGCTCACTACCCCTCTCTCACTCGCTCTTTCTGTTTCTCCCGGAGCTGCAGGCTGCCCTTTTGTACTGAGGAGGGATCCTAATAATCCATATTGAAAATTTGGTGCCAAAATTCCCCAAATTGCCTGAGATATGCACCAAAGTTGAAAAAACCTATATATGCCATTATACAGCTTACCAGCATTTTCTCAGTTCGTGGTTGGCTTTGAAGAGTGCAGATGTGTTCCCAGGCCACCGAAGATCGTCGTGCCAGGCTCAGGAGGCAAGTATGGGGTGGGGGGAGGCAGAGCATGCAGAGGGTGGGCACAGGTTGGGGACAGGGCAGGGAGACTGAAAGGGGCCGTTTTCTTTTTTCACAGGTTTAAAAAAGAACAGAAAAACATCACAGGACTGTTTTTCTTTTTCAGGGGCATTTGGCACACTGGGGTGGGCTCCCAGTGTGGTGCCACCTAAGTGTTTGGGGTGGAGAATCTGTAGCTGACGGATTGGGCAATTTCACAAAGTACAGAATGAAAGTGGGGTAGGGACTTATGCTGATGGAGTGGGCTCCCCCATCAGCAAGGGGAAGGAGAGACTGAAGCCGACTGTGATTGGGTACCCCATTGGCAAGCCCTGCAATGAGGGTTCGCTCCCTCACTGCAGCGGATGACGCTGCAATGACGAGGCGGTCCCTGATTGCAGCAGCTAAAATGTTAAAAGGTGTTAGCATGCTGGCTTAACTAGTGTCAGCCGCTGCATGCCACCCCATTGGGGAACGTGGGCCAAGCTTTCAAAGGCAGTCGGGGCATTGGCCACAACAGTGCTGCACCTCCACAGCCTGCTTCTGCAGCAAGCTGCCACAACATGTTTCTTGCGCATGCGCGCAATCCACATGAAAAGGTAAAAGGGGGGTCAATGGAGATCAGTAGGGCTATGGAGGTGGAGTAGGTTCAAGTTCATTGCAGGAAAAATCCATTGAGCAAGCTCATTCACAAGGAGGTCCTGATGGACGCAGGCAGAATAAGACATACAGTAACATATACAGGCAGGAGTTACAAGTAGGTAGAGAACACTTGGGCAGATTAGATGGGCTGAGCGGTCCTTTTCTGCTGACAAATTCTATGTTTCTATGGCATCATGTGTTCATTCAGGTGCAGTGTTTATTTAAAGTTGGGCCTACCATACATCCAGATGTAAGGTACAGTAAATTACCAAATTAGATGCAGCCCACTTACAGTGCAATAAACAGAACCCCAGTGCTTCAAGAAGCCTTTACTCTTCTGAAGTCTGCTTAAAGAGCTGGTGTTCTATTTGTAGTGTCCACTCCAGTATGCTGATCTTAAAATATACACCACATCTAAACATGTACTTGATTCTTGCTCACTCCACTTCTTTCCCACTTTGAAAGCAGCTTGTCCTGAGTTAGTTTTTTGCTGGCAGCGCCTCACCTGTGTTGGAAGATGACCAATAAGCGGCACTGAAAGATGTCAGACTTCATAGACTGTGAAGGCAACTGCTCACCAGCCATCTTACCAACAAGAAGGCTGCAGCTATGCCTACTGATGACTGTTTGGGTGTGCGGATGGAGGGACCAAAGGGGACAGACATAAGGAGATAAAGTCATAATAAAAATTGTGAGACCTTCACCAGCTTTCCAAAACGCTTACCAGTAAAAGAACACTCTATGAAGTTTTTCAAATGGCAAAACAATCTGGTGAGCCCTTTGTCTGCCATCTGACACCAGGCATCAACCAGTGTAAAATTGCCTAAAGAAGGCAGTGTGGTCATGTGGTTACTGAAATACTGGAGATTACAGATTTGTAAGAACAAAAGAATATCACACAGAAGCTGGCACATATGCCTATAGCAGCTGTCTCCTGCTTCTCAGTACTTATATTTATACCTTTGAGGTACTTGAAAGTTTCTATCATATCCCCTCTTTCCCACCTCTCTTCCAGTGAGTACAAATTGAGGTCCCTTAATTTCTCCTCATAAGTCTTGTGTTGCAAGCTCTGTACCATCTCATTCGCCCTTCTCTGGGCCATCTCCAGCCTGTTAATATCCTTACGAAGGTGCAACCTCCAGAATTGCACACAGTACTCCATGTGAGGCCTGACCATGGTTTTATATAATGGCACCACTACCTCCCTTCCTCCTTATGCTGGTGATGCCCCTGCCTATGCACCCCAGCATGTCACTCTCCCTCTCAGCTACCTTAGCACTTTGATGTTTTCAGATCATCTGAAATGAGAACCCCCAGGTCCCTTTCCTTCTTTGTGACTGTCAGCAACTCCCTCCCCCCCATCCTGTAGCTTTCCCTGGGGTTTCTGTGTCCCAGGTGCATAATTTTACACTTTCTTGAATTAAACTTCAGTTGCCAGTCCTCAGACCATTTTTCAAGCTTCCCCAGGTCCCTCCTCATTTTCTCCACCCCCTCTAGAGTATCCACTGTGTTACAGATCTTGGTGTCATCTGCAAACAAGCAGACATTTCCATTCAGCCCTTCTGTAATGTCACTAATGAAGACATTGAACAGGACTGGCCCCAGGACCGATCCCTTCAGCACCCCACTGGTCACCACTTCTCTCCAGACTGCACCCCATTTACCACCACTCTCTGCCTCCTGTCTGTTAGCCTGTTTCTAACCCACTTTACCACCCTTTCCCCCATGCCCAGCCTACCCAGCTAGTTTATCAGCCTCGTATGAAGGATGGTGTCAAAGACTTTGCTGAAATCAAAGTAAGCGTTGTCCACTGCTCCACCCTGATTTACTTCCTTTGTCACCCAGTCAAAGAGATCAACCAGATTTGTCTGACATGACCTCCCCACTGAGAATCCACATTGCCTATGGTCCTGGGCTCTGATGGCTTCTAGGTGCCCTACTATCCTTTATTTAAGCAATGTCTCCATGATTTTCCCCACTACTGAGGTGAGGCTGACCGGCCTATAGTTCCCTGCCTCCTCCCTGCTGCTGGATTTGTGTAGAGGGACCACATGTGCCCTCCTCCAATTCTCTGGTACCACCCCTGTGTTGAATGACTCAGTGAACATGGCTACCAGAGGTACTGCTTCCTCCCTTCACAGTTGTCTTAATGTCCTTGGGTGTATGCCATCTGGTCCCATCGCTTTGTTCACTTTCAGTTTAGTCAGCTCCTGCAGGATTCTTTTGCCTGTGAATAGACTATTGTCCACCTCTTCACTGCCTTGGCAACTGCTGTACTGTTGTGGCCCTTGCCCCTTCCCCTCTTCTGAGAATACTGAACAGAAAGACATCAGATTTTTTAGGGGAGGGGCACATGATAGTTCTCAGACATGGTACTGTCACTTCGAAATACCTAAACAGCACATATAAGCAAGCAATATTCGGCATTGACAAATGCTTGATTTACACTGTAATTGTGTAAATCACTGTTTTCATAAATATGACACAATTGTGAGTTAATGTTACACACACTGTGTTAAGCTGTGAGTTACACATTTACAGTGTAAAAAAAAAAATTACGCTTCATTTCTTAGAGTGTGTGTGAGGCAGATCGCACAGGGAGATGAGAGTGGAGTGTTAAGGAGGGAGAGAGGAAAACAATATTTAGAGAGGAAAGATGCGCAGCGAGCAAGGAAGCAGGAAGCAAGAAGCGGGGGAGAGAGAGGTTAATGTAAAGAGAGCAGTGATGAGTAGAAGCAGCATTAGAGGCAAAGTGGCAGAAGGCATGAAAGAAAGTTCCATTCCAGTTAGACAGGCAATAGAGGGCAGCGCTATAGACCACAGTCACATTGTCAAACACAGAGAAGGGTCGAGAGGGCCATCAAGCATCCCCTCTCCCCATAGTGAGGATTCACCAGAAGCCCCCCCCCCAACATGGTGCCCAGGTGGAGCAGTCCCATCAGAAAAGGGTTGAGGGGGCCAGTGTGCAACCCTTTCCCCACAGTGAGAATCCGAAGAAGCCCCCCCCCCATGCTGCTCAGGTACGGACCTGTGGCCCTTTTTATGATCCTGTACCTGATTGTTTCTAGCAGCACTGACTCACAGGCACTCTCAGAGCATTTAGGAGGGAGTGTCCGTACTAAGGGCAGAGACTGACCAAAGATCGCAGTTTAGTGCAGGTGTATGAAGGGGGCAGTTTGCCTAGTGAAGTCATGTGTTGTGAGGAGATGCAGTAAGGTATGTGTCCCATAGCATATACTGAGATGCGCAGCAAGTGTGGAGCGTGTTAAACCCTGATCCAGGACACAGGATAAGAGAGTCGCAACAAGAAAGTAAACTAGTGTGTTGCCTCTGGATTCAGAACATGTGGTTCTCTGCTGAAGAGGCCACTAAAGGTGCAGGGAAAGTGCTAGCAAGTGAATAATGCAGGACACAGGACATTTGCTGAGGCTGTAAAAGCAGTTAGGGAAATGCAGGCTAGAGAATTTGCTTATCTCTGTATATGTAAAGTATAGTACAGGAAGCTGCAAACAGTAGAATAATAGGAATCATAGAGCACCCAGGACAGTTCATGTCAAGTGCTGAAAATTGTAATTAATCAAATGTAAACGACTAAATGTATGTAAAGCGTAATGGCTGTAAATATTATACTATAAACAAATAAGTATTGTAAAGTGCTAAGGCTGTAAAAATAGTTTAAAGGAAGGAATTAATGAAAAATGACAAAGGCTGTAAAGGTATCAGAAATTATGATGAATGTATTGTAGTAAGGCAGTAAATTATAGTGATAAAGCAGGCTAGATGAAAATATAGCACTCAAGACTTGCACCCTCATTATGGTTAGTGTTCTGACGATGACCTGAATTTGTAAGGGTTGCATGGTGGTAAGGTTCAAGGTTGGGCCAGATCACCATTTTGTCTGCTCATTGTTGTGAGCTTTTAGTCCCCTCCTCCCCTTCCCTCCATTTCAAGTGTACCTTGCCCCCCCTCCACACTGTAAGTGAAGCAGATTTCCACCTTGTCTCTCAATTATGTGGCGCCTCTTTTATCTCCTACTGGGTGCAGCAGTCCCATCAGAGAGGAGTAAAGAGGGTCAGTGAGCATCCCCACAGTGAGGATCCGACAGAAGTCCCCCCACACTGCTCAGGTACAGACCCGCGGCCCTTTTCATGATCCTGTACTTGATTCTTTCTGGCGGCACTGACTCGGAGGTGCTCTCGGACTGTCACTGCGCAGAGCACAGTGCCGTTGTTTAAAAGCTAATACCCTGCCACCTACCCACCCACTCACTCAAGAGGGTCCCACATGTAACCTCATTTGTACCCTGATCTGAGCCAACCAGAACTAATTCTCCCACCCCCTAATCGTCATCCCAGGAATCGCCCCACCATTCATCTGGGCTGCTTCCTGTTTTAAATCATCTCTCTCACAGCCCACTAATATCTGGTCCTCTCACATAAGTCATTGCAGGGATTGAATCCCTCATCCCAGAACTGGGCTACTTGATCATATTGAGGGCCTGCCTTAGTAACAACTCTTCATACACACTTTCTGCCCACTTTCTCCTTTCTCTAGGGGTAGCTAAACCTTCCTGGGGGGCAGTAATGAACTATATAGTATACAATACCTTACAGTCTTTGTTGTGGACCTGCCTTAGCTATTGCTCATCCCTGATGCAACCTGCTAGATCAGTTCTCCTCATACAGGTAGCATAATTTTCTTAGAGGGAAGTAATAAACCATCTGGCATATAATCACAACTGGTGGTACCAATACTAATATAGTTACCCTTCCAGATGCATACATGTCAACAAGGACCTCTCTCTCCTCTAAACTCCTTGCACAATGTTAACCTTAATTGGACTCCTGGTCCTAGCTCTTTCCCTCCCATTTGCAGTCGCACCTGAACACTCCACTGGCCCTGGCAGGCAAGCTGGTACACCTTGGGATTTACTGTTGAGAACGCAACTACATTCAGTGACCCATGTCAGACAGTAATTAGCTTCCACCCCCTTCCCACACAATGGCCACTGACGACAACAATAAATAGCACAACACCTGAACGGGCTCATGAGCCACCACCATTGCTACTTAACATTTAGCCCTCTCACACTAATTCCCTCAAGACAGAGGCAGACCTGGCAACCCCCAACTAGTAGACTCAACTATAAGAGACTAATAATAATGCTCCTTCTCATCTCAGGTAATGTCTACACTAACCCTGGCCCCACTGTCAGGGATGGAGCTACAGTACCCCTTGCCATGATGGCAATTTCAGAATTGCATCGCTAATCATTGTCAGTCTGCTTCCCAAGCTACTACTGTTAGAAGCCTGGGCTGAACATGTGCACCAGACTTACTTGCCATCACTGAAACATGGGTGAACAATAGAATTTCAGACCAAGAGATTGCCATGTGAGGCTATAACATTTTTTGGCAGGGCAGAATGGGAAAAAGAGGAGGTGGGTGCCTTATATACCTTACCACTAGACTGCAAGTGCTAAAAGTGTAAATTAAACCAACTACCAACCAGTATGAGTGTCTTGCCATCCAAATCTGACAGGGCAGTGGGCTATGAGAGTTTATAATGATGGCAGTCTATATTCCCCCGGGAAAGCACTCATCAGGCATTGAATCCTTTACTAACCACTGCTCCCAGACATGCTCAACTGGTGAATCTATTATACTTGATGACTTTAATATAAACTGGTTAGCCAAAACTAGCACAATGTACCAAGACCTAATTTCTGGCCAATTTCTAACTCAAGTAGCTGGGGAGCACATTTGTGTGAACTATAAAACCGGTACCAAAACACTAATAGATTGGGTCTTAACCACCCATCCTGAGCGGTTAACTAAAATCCCAGTATTGCCTGATGCCATTAATGACCACTCTCCGATCCTGTATGAGTAGTCTGCCCATCCCCTAAAGACCACCCCCCCAATCCATAACCTACAGGGTCCTCCATAAGGACTGGTTGCTCCCTACAAGATGTATCTAGCCCAAACTGATTGGAGCTTTCTGGATGATGCACAAGATGTAGACTTGGCTCTTTACTTCTGAGGCTGATTTCCAGAAGCGTGTGAAAAATTTGCCCGTTCAAAAAGCATAAAGTTAAATGCACATCCTCCAGCTGGATCACACCACTCCTATGTGCCCAAATGCAGGACAGGGATAATATATGGAGCCTAGCCAAAGTTACCGGGTCCCAGAGAGACCTACAGAGGTACTGTAAGCCCAAAACAATTGCACATGACTAATTAGGGATGCCAAAGCAGATTTCCATAAAACCCAGCAAAGACTGTGATAGGGTGATATTAAGAAATTCTGGAAGTGCACAAAGGATGTAGCGGGAAGAGGTGAGCAGTCACCCCCAATCTTGCTTATCAACAATACCCACGTGCTATCAGCCCTGGCTGCCCACAAGTTTGGGAACCATGGGTAATTGTGCAGAAAGCACAGAGCAACAAAGTAGTAACCTCCCAGAATTTTACTTCAGACAGGTATTCCCCGAGGGAGCAGTAAAATATTTGAGAGTTATTGGCAAAACAAGAGTGGGTAGTGATATGATTGGTATGGTACAGCTGGCCCAGGTCCTGGAAGAGGTGGCATTACCTCTGACAAAGATCTTTAACATCTCTCTGGGGTTTGGCCAATTCCCACAGACCTGGAAGGCTGCCATAGTTACCCTGGTGCATAAGGGTGAGGATAGTACTAATGTTGCTAATTACATACCCATCTCCATACTAGCTCCCATCTCTAAAGCTCTTGAATGAATAGTGTCTGATCAGCTAGTCTCTTACTTTGAGAAATATAGCCTACTATGTGGCCAATAACATGGCTTTAGAAAACTGCGTAGTTCTATGACAGCACTCATTGAATTCACAACCCAACTACATGAAGCCCTTGACAAAGGACTGCTAGCAGGTGCCACATAAATGGATCTTACCAAGGCACTTGGTCTTGTTGCTCACGCTTTGTTGCTTCTAAAACTTCAATGCCTTGTTCTCTCTCTCCAGAGACAGTATCTTGGTTGCGTTGCTAACTTTCTGGGCACACATAGAAGGTTAAGATCGATGGAGTGCTCTCCAAAGCCAAACAGGTCTCATTAGGAGTTCCACAGGGTTCAATACTAGGATCTCTTCTTTTCAGTCTATTTATTAATTGCCTTCCAGGTGTGTGTCCTTAAACACAGATGCAACTCTATGCTGATGATGTGGTCATCCTCAAGAGCAGCCCCAAGCAAGAGGTCATCTCCAAGGAGCTTCAATGCAGCTTCAAGTCCCTTGAACACTGGTTCAAGCACAACAAGCTTGTCCTTAATTATAAAAAGAAAACCTTAAATTATGCTCTTTGCCTGTACCCATCTAAAGAGAAATACTCCCTCCTAGACCATCCTGAATGTACTGGGATTTCCTCTAGAACAAGTGGCTTCCTTTGGATACTTGGGGTAACACTGGATGAATATCTAACCTTCACAGAGCATGTGGACAGCACAGTTAGCTTGGCCAATAGAAAACTAGGAGTCCTCTTCAGTCAGCACTTGAACTTAACTCATGAGACCAGGTGCATAGCTGTAGTGAGCTCTGTCCTCTCACTCATTGATTACGGTCTCGCTGTATATGGGGCAGCTTCTGACACTGCCTTGGATAGAGTGCGGGTACTGCTCAATAAGGCCTGCCAATTTGGCATGGGCTGTGACAGACTCACATATAGCTATACCCTCGATTCCCTCACTGGCTGGCTTCCCCTGTGGGAATGCTTAAAGTGCCAGTGTCTCATACTGACCAAAAAAGCACTTGCTAGCCTTGTCCCCCCTGGTGTGGCCTTGCTATTCCTCTCTGTCCAGAACCAGTATACTACCAGGAGCATGGCAAGACATGCACTGGTAGTCCCCAAATGCAGAACAAACCAGTGTCAATGATTTCTTGCTTGGGATCTGTATGGATTCCAACACACACAATCCTGACAAAAAAAAATCCCATCACTGAATTACCAACATAATAGGTGCCCGACAGTATAATTTCCCAAAAATCCTGACATATAGGATGGTCTCATTCACTCAGTAACAGAATGAAAAGCAAGTCTGTGCCTCCCTCCGTTTTCTGTCTATCTGCTACCTACTACATTTTGTAGCTCTATCTCTGCTTGCTTCATGGCTCACCAGAGCACAAGTAACAGAATGAGCACTGAGGATAAAGGAAATGTTGGTAGATGGTAGAGACTGATTTGAGATGTCATACTCGGTGTCTTTTTTTTCCAATCACAGCACTTAAAATTAAAAGAATTGAGTCTACATCTGGTACAAACAGTAGAGACTGATTCTGAGCACATGTCTGTGGGAGAATCACAGCATTTAAACTTAAACATGGTGCAGGATAAATGGAATCACAGTAAAGACTTTACACTGAAATAAGCAAAATGCATGTATTGAGCCTACATCTGTATTGGGCCCAACAGTTTACTGAGGATAAACGTAATGCAGGAGGAATCCACAGCACAGTACAGTTGTTAAAGAACTTCTATCCGGGTTACCAGGAAATCAGTAGCCAAGGGTCTACCTAATTAAAACAATTAGCTGCTGTGATCTGTGCACTGGGGTTACTGTAGTTTACATCTACAGATCTGGGCTATAGCAGTTGTCATCAGTATGGCAAAACCGAATCCTCTGTTTGACATTTTACTTTAACATACTATATGTCTATCTACTATGCTTGTCATAGCCCTCTTAGAGTTCAGATTTTAATGTGCATAATTCTTTTGATGCACCCAATTATTACTTTGTCTGTCTACTATGTTTGTCATAGCCCTGAGTTCAGATTTGAATGTAGATAATTCTTTTGATACGTCCAATTTATTTATAAGCTTCCCAAGACAGCTGTTGACTGGTATTTCCAGCTTCTACATTTATTCAGTTTCAGGCACGTAGGTTAAGTAAACTGTGCACACAGTGCACATGAAGACAGATGTTGGCTAAATTAAGGCTTTCCAGCATTGCATGCATTCACTACTGGCAATGCATGTTACAGATGTGTTCTTCACTACCGGCATTTCCAGGCAAGTGTTCATTTGTTTGTAGCTGTGTTATATTTATCTACATCAACTTGTGATGCAGAGATCGGTGAGTTCAGATTTAAATGTTAAGAATTCTTTTGATGCGCCCAATTATTTACATGCTCCCCAGTTGTTGACATTTAGGGTAAGTAAACAGTGCATTTACTTGTGGTACAAAAAATTTAGGGAGGTAGCATTTGTCAGAATTTTTGGTGATGGGCAATGCAGCAGTCGGGCACATAACAAGTCCGGATTCTCGGGATTGGATTTTATTTGTCGGAATTTAGTACCCAGTCCATTTGATTACAGAGCAGCACACTGGCTAAGCAACCTCCCTATCTCCATCTCTCATGTCTTTCTTCAAGAGTGCATCAAAAAGGAACTCACTCATGACTCCTCATGCAGATGCTTATTCTGACCTTAACTTGAGCCTGACTATCCAGTCTACCCTCCCCCTCCCACCTCCAGCCCACCAATGACGTCCTGCAACCTTGTCTCCCACTTCCATCACCCTCCCTTCCTGCTGAACTTATCTTGGCATTAATTACATGGAGAATAAAGTATGGGTCGGGGTGTGTAACGAGATTTTACACATACCCAAGTTGTGGGATGCTACATAAACCCCGAGGGCGAAGCCCGAGGGGTTTGTGAAAAGCATCCCACAATGAGAGTGTGTGTAAAATCGAGTTTGTCACACATCCCGACCCATATTTTATTTTATATAATTGCTGGGTTTCCCTTTTTTGCCTCAGCAATTATATAAAATAAAAAGCTTCCGATGCATTCGCGGTGTGGCTTCTCAGCTGCCGATTTGAATTGGCATATTTTAAAACCTTTTATTGCCCTGGTTTGTGAGGTTTTCACTGTGTAGGGGAAAAAAAAACAACTTACCACCGAGTTCTTCTGGCGGTCGCAGTGCTGTTTCAAGAGAGATGGAAGCGGTCAGTGGTCTTGAGTGGTGGCGCTGATGCGTGACCATGCACGACAGCAAGGGAAACCGTGCTCGTGTTTGCCATTATAAACACTCCTTTATAACGGCAAATTATGCCACGGTTTCCCTATGGGAAAAAGTGGAAGCCAGTTATTATATTTACAGTATTCATGTGACTTATTTATTGAAGCATAACATGCATTGTATATTAATTTGTTTATTGTTGCTTTGACAAATGCTCACCTGAGCTGCATGTATCCACTTACTGATTGTATTGACAAATGCACATTTTGCTGCCTGTATCCAAATCTGTATGTTACAATACTTTATGTGGAACCTTTGCAAATGAGCACTTAGCTCAAAGGTTGACTGATGTACTACTAAATAAATATAACAAAAATTGGGATAATCATTTTGGTGACAATTTCGCAAAGAACTGTGAGTAGTAAGCAATCCTTGTTGTGGTAGAGGCTGCCTTGTTTGGGGTGCAGCTTTCTGTGAATGATATTAATGTGGGTAGAGAAATCAAGTATCCCATCCAGCCACACTGTGAAATACTTGAAGTGGCAAATGACTTCAAGGAGGTGCCATCAGGGGTAGGCAAGACAAAGGGGAGGGAAGCCTTGGAATCCTATGGCTTGTGTCAAATGTCATGGAGATTGTTTTCTTGGTATTGACCAGAAGAAGTTGGTAAAATTGGCACCAGCATTGGACATTACTGAAGTCATACTGAAGTGCTGTTTCCAGGGCAGAGCTCGAGGCATTATAAGCATATATTATCATCCAATAACATATGTATATGCAAGCTAACACAAACTTTGAGGAGACTATTAAAAAAAGATGGGGAACAGGCCAGGATGCAGCATGGACCCCCAATGGAATTGGGAGGGGGAACTAGGCATCACTATTTTAGACCGACTATAGATGGCAAGAGAGGTAAGATCTGGAGCAACTGATGACAGAAGAGGAGAAGCCTGCACCTCTTAACTTTCCCAGAAGAAGAGAGTATACACCATGTCAGAGGCCTTTGCTAGGTCATTGAAGATGGTAGCAGTGATGTGCCACTGGTCCATCCCCTTAAAGACAGAGTTAGTGACATGTAGGAGTGAAGAAATGGTGTATGTTAAAATTGGGAACCAGCACTTACTGTATATATAGGACAGTGTATGGGAAACCATACATAGTAAGGCTATTCTTCCCCGAGTAGATATCATGATGACTGATGACCTTGAGAACAAAGCTCGAGAGGTCCCGCAGTCATCACGATATCCATGAGGGTGAAGATTAACCTTGTTGTGTATGGTTTACCATACACTGTTCTATATAGTGAATGGTAGAATGTGATTGCTACAAGAAAGCCCAGAATCACTTACTTTTTTAAATTTCAGCACCAAGTCTCTCTGCTCCACTGATTACACTTCACCAGCAATTGCCGCCAACCAGCACACACTCGTGACTCTCCACCTGCCACTGACCAATGATGAGCACTGATGGTGTAGTTTGTATTGTGGTATCCTTATTAACACAGAACAAAAAGTTGTTCTGCATTAGTAAGGACCTCACTAGTGCTGAAGAACAACATTCTATGGCGTATGGATCTCCATACATAATCGAGTTTCATTATACACTTTACAGTAGGAAACAAGTACAGCAACCATGTACTTACTTACCTCCCCTGGGCACACTGCCACTTGCCACAGTGGCAGACTGCTGTACTAGCGACTGGTGCTCCCTCTTATTCAGATACCCCATCTGTGATGGCATTGGACTCCAATCTTGACTATGCCTGTGTGCCTCGACAGATGCCATCCAAATGAGTCCAGTATCTGTGTATGAGAGGCTCATGGCACAGCCTCTGAGCCATCCCCAAAGAGCAACTCCTCCCCGGCAGTGACCAGGTCCACCTGGTGGGTGAACTCATCTGGTATAAATGCCTCTCCCTCTGCATGCCCCCGGTGACATGCCTCCTTCTCTCTGCCACGCTACTGTGCCTTCACAGTACTAGTGAGGGAGGTGTTGGGGCTGTGTAGAGTGTTTGTACAGTGAACACACAGTCTAAATGTCAGTTGCTGAGCATAAGTGTTGGTAAGCTTTTACAAACAGCTGTGTTGCGATGTGCTTGCATGTGGACAGCCCTTGTGAGCACTGACCACCATGTGCGTATGCACAATGAGCTTTTGTGCATGAGCACAGACGAGTGTCTGCACAATGAACTCACAATGATTATGTGTTCTGTGCAGAGTTGTGAAGTCCTTGTAGTGCTATACATTTGTGTGCTGAGCCACAGCTGTAGCGCTGTTCAAGTGTGTTAGCATACTATGACAACTTCATAATATTGAAACGGGGTATACTGTACAGATGCACTAATTCCACAGTCAGCACATAAATTGTCATTTTAAACGTAGTCTATGATTGCATGTCCACACACCTCAAGTGCATAAAAGAGAGTAGCCAGCACCATCTCCACACACATGCAGTACAAAGACACTGCAGTCTAAGGTAGGTGCACTTCCATGCTGTTCTGCATCATGACCTTTTCACAGCGGCAGTAGCGGATATGCAACCAAAGGCAGTGTTGTATAAATATGTGGTCCAAAAGAGTTATGCTGACCTCAGACAACCTCATGAATGAAGTATCTCTGAGATCCCCCCCAGCAAGTATAGATGGAAATGTTACCAAAACAGTGCTCTCGCTGAACACTTGATCTGTGCAATGCAGTTTTTGATCTATGTATCTGGAAAATACTAGCATACTAAAGTATGCAAAAAATTCTCCATAATAGTATCGCTCCCAGAGTGATAATACTACACTTCAGGAGTGATAATATCATCATTCAGGTGCCGTAATACTATTGTTTGGGACCTGAATAATAGTATTATCACCAAAACACAACAGTGCAAGTGCTAGTCTACTTCCCAGTGTCTTCCAAAGTGTGCCTTCCAATCAGCCGCTTTTCCTGTGTGGGCAGGCAGAAGACTTCCAAAAACATGGTGGCCAGTCTATCGCTTAGTGAGATGGTTTCTCACTGGGAATATTTTGGCATATTTTTTTAATAATTAGAAAAATAAAACTATCTGGTTGATCTTGCATTCCCCAAACACGGAAAAGGTAGGATCTCCATAACAAAACAAAAAAACACAGTTTCCAATTACAGCATATTTATGGCGGGGGAAGGGCACCGAGCAATGGGACAGTGCGGTGGTCTGCCAGGACTGAAAGACGCATTCACTGCAGTGGCTGGCTGCCTGACACAAAATAACAAAAAAAATTGGAAAATCGCGTCCATATATTAAGAAAAATTATACAATGGCAAGAAAATTTCCAGGATTCTGATTGGTCAGTCTGGGGCTGGACCCGTGATGTTATCCCAGCATAACATCACGGGTGTGATGTTATCCAGCATAACATCACAGATCTAGTCTCAGCCTCACTGTGAACCAGTGTAGATAGCATTATGTACCTTGCATCTCTCTTTTTTCATCTCCTCTTAAGAAACAAAAATATTTGTTCACACTAATAAAAACATTCTTTAAAATATGTTTTAATTTTATATATAACAATGAGCCATTGTATGATAGGAATAATGCACTCCAGGGTGTGTGTCGTGCTGGGATAATGTCACTTCTGGGGTGATTAATCACACTCGGCCCTGCGGCCTCGTGCCCTAATCACCCTAGGCGTGACGTGTTATCCCACTCCACACACCCTGTCATGCATTATTCCTTTAATAGATAGATTGTTGTGCATACAAGGCAGTAGTTCTATCTCGAGGTTCTGGGGATATGGAACCTCTCGAGCTTTGCTCTCGAGGTTCTCTATGTCCCCAGAACCTCTTGATGGAATTACTACCTTGTAATGCACAGGAACCAATCTATTTTTCTATTTGTTGTTACAGTATCTTTTGACAGATTCAAGTATCCATAGTATTGATGTTTGTACACAAGGGCTGTGGAAGCATATTATTAAAAAGTTGCCATTGTGCTGCTGTTTACACCAGTTACTGAATGGGAAGAATGCTGAGCTTTTTAACTGGGCCATGTAATGTTGGAATTGATATGTGATCCACCAGCTGTTTCAGGGAAGGAAGAGTGGTGATGGTGGGTGCATGTGAATGACTGTACACTGAGAGAATATACCGTTTATGCCTGTTTTAGTTGTAGAACCTGTCTAAACACATTTGTTATCCTGCATGATCATCATCACATGCAATGCATGTCTGCTGTTCTGTGCACAGATCACTATAGTGCATTGAACTTATTACACCCTTGTCTAGGTCATGGATGCACAGGGTCTGCAGAGGTAATGCCACCTCACGTTTGCAGAGAAAGAAAGAGATGGACCTCCTTGCCAAGGAATATCTGGCACAGAAAGATGTCCTGGGCAAGCATAAGGCCTCACAGGAGATGCAGGAACAGGTCTAGTACGAGGTTGCAGAGGTAGTAAATGCTGAGGATGGGCAATTTATGTACCCCCATGGAGTGCCAAAGCAACAAGTGGGATACATGTGCATACCAAGGAGTGGTTAGCTGCAGTTCATGCCTGACATGTGGACATGGGTGGTGGCCCATCAACAGCCCTACACTGAAATCTGCAGAAAAAGTGCTGGCCAACACACTACAGTGAGAGGCCATGCATTGTGTATCAGGTTGGGGGGGGGTAGTTTGAAAGTGACCTCAGACCATCGAAAGCATGTAAATAACCTGTCACATGTGCATGGAGGTTTGCATATGATGGGCATTACACTGGGGTACTGCTTTATGTCACAGAGATGTTCATCAGTTGTGGGTTGCTGGCCTCACAGAGGTGTTTTATTGGCCTAAACTGCATCAAGAGTGATGTTTGGGATGTATCCAGTACTGGTAGCAGGAGTGGTAAGGGTCTGATGATGTTTGTGTGTGTCCATTGTCATGTGAATGCCGGCAGCGCACACTGTGAGCCATGTCACATCACTATGCAATACCAACCTGTTTTCTTTCTCTTCTCTTCTCTTCTCTTCTCTTCTCTTCTCTCTCTCAACATATTGACCAAGTTCAGTCTCTCTCTCATGATCTGATGATAACGCAAGTCAAAACATAAGCACGTGTTCCTCCCCCCAGAACACAACAGATGGCCGCAGCACTTAACTAGACATGTTTTAGGCTGAAAGCATTGCAAAAGTGCATCCTTTAAATCCACAATAACAGTTCAACTCACTCTGTGAGGATCAGATTTTGAGATCAAACCTATAAACTAGTAGTTTGTGGTGAGGTTTGTCGAGCTGTGAGCAGCCACGTTGCAATGAGCAGGCCTTTTATTTATGAGGTGAGACATAAATCTGTTGTCCGTCTACAGAAAAGTACTTTGCTGCATGATTTAAATTTGTTTTTGGTTGTATCTGGCATATTTAACTAACCCTGTGTGTCTACTTATACTTTGCCTGTAAATATAATAAAAGCCTTTCTATATTTGGAGATGTATCTCTGTCCAGTGTTGAACTGCTGACCGTCCTCCACAAGAGTGTTCTGTGCTATGCCAGTTCTTTCTCTCTCCTTATGGCCCAACGTGTCGACCCAGATGATCAGCATCCAGGACCATCAATGTGGGAGTGCATCAGTAGATGTTAAGCAGCAGCACCATGAAGACAAGGTGGATGAGGTGGCAGGGCAGACGTTAATCCTCTTCAGAGGAACAGCAGCTGCCAGCTGAGGCTGCCATGGTGTAAGTTGTGATCCAAGGCCAGGACAGTGAGGAGAATGATGACAACAATGAGACACAAGTAGCAGGGCTGTCACCAGTGGGCAGTATCACAGTCCCATGGCCAGAGTTGCAGAATTAGACTGTTAGGATTCAGCAGCAGTAGGCCCTTCCTGCTGTGCCTGTGCAGCTGCCAGCATCTGGCACTGGTGAGGAAGGGCACTCGGGATTGCCACATCAACTATCTCAACATAGTCCCCGCAGACAGTAGGTCAACAGGCTCCTGCTGCACATAGTTGTGGATGCACTGATGCAACTGTCCCAGGAGGTATGCCACCTGTGTTGCCAGCTCCAGCTGCAGGGCAAGCGTGCTGCGGCCAGCCATGCTAGCCTGAAGGCAGCCATAACCACTAGCATAGCGGTAGTAGTGAAGGATGTGGCAGCCAACAACATACCTGACAAAACTGCACACAATGGCACATGCCTGCTTTGCCCTAGTACTGGCACACCACGGGGTGCATTATCATGTATTCTGCCCACACCTGGTACAGTGGGGTCATGCACACCAGGAAGGCCCCATACCCAGGACCATGGTCTGCTTCTCTGGTTACTGGTGGATAACCTACATGAATGGCCCCATTCTAGGGGTGAAAGTACACCATAGCTTGCCCTTCCATACCATGGCCATGTGTTAAGTCCCCCACACCTTGGGGCTTGTCTTATGGGGCTGTGACCCCACTGTGTTCTCATTCTGCCTCCAGTCTCCTGTGCAGCTGGATTGGGAACAGAGGGCTTTGGTCAGTAGCTCTGGAAGGGATTTGGGCCATGGCACCCGCTGATCATTGTGGCTGCAGCCACCAGCATCCTGTGGTTTCTCGGCTTCATAGAAAAAGGGAGCCAAGGTTATATTGATGTTTCTGCACCTCCAGATGCTGGAGAAATCATCAGAATGGTCTGGGGGAGCTTCCAAATATCAGACCGGACAAACATAAACAATCACGGCCATGTGGCACCGTTTTGCACACGCGTGGCTGGTGGTTGGAAATTTAAAGGAGCGGCGGCTCCAATAATATGTTTGGCCATGTGGCCACTATTAACAAATACCCCAGCTTCAGGGCAGGCAGCAGAGCTAGGGATCAGCAAGAGAACACCTCCTGGCATGTGAGAAATTGGTCCCTGCCCTCAGAAGGGCACATGATGAAATAAAAATGGCAGCATGTGCAATGGGACAAATGTAAACAAATATGGTGACCCCCATGAGATACCTGCAGCAATGGGGGCTGCTTGATAGTGTCATAGAGCATCAGAAATGCCTGGGAGAGCTGGCCTGGTGGCGCTGAGGGTTGAGGCGCTGGACGCCACACCTCATGCCACGCCGGTGACCCAGGTTCGGGAGTGTGCCTGGGTTGCTGGGGGTCTGCAGGGGAGAGAGAGGATTGAGCATCCGGAGGACAGCTCTCCTCTCCCGGGGAGGGACAGGGATCCCGATCGGTGCTCTGCTGATCTCTGGCAGAAGCTGAAGATACAACAAGGCACTGCAATGAGAGAATAGAAGTGGGGGGAGTGGCAGACATCGGATATGCCTTGACGTCAGGTCACCAGCCACTCCCCAGGGGAAAACAGGAAAATGCCTCTTGGCTCCAGCGGAGACAGAGCACCAGAAGCTTGCTCCTGATTTACGGCCGCCCACCTGGCATCCTCCCGACCGATGTTACTGCTATGTCGGGGCATTGGGACCCACCCCATTCCCACCCAGGGGGTATAACTGAGGCTCTATGGGTGACGGAGGATGGCTGGGCAGGGTGTGTGCTGTAGGAGGATGACTCCATGCGCTCCCGATGAAGTCCAGAGCCGAGTGGGTGAGTAAGAGGAAAAAATATATAAAAAAAAAAAAGAAATGCCTGGGAACTGTTCCAGCCAATTAGAGTGAGAGGGCTGAAAAATGATAAAAGGGACTGGCAGAAAAAGTGGAGATTCCTGAGGGATTCCAGTGAGAGGGGAGATAGAGAGAGACTTCTATGGGCTCCTTAGCCCAAAAAGTCCTGCTTTATCTGCCCAATGACTTCCTGGCTCCAGAACTACTGAGGAGAGGCAAAATGTCTAAGAAACTAGTGTGAAAACAGAGAAGAAAGCCAAGGCAAGGACAGTTTCCCCTGAGCAAGATTGGTACTTGCTGGCATTAGTTTGTGTCTGAAGTTTTGCAGCTATAGAATGAGTAGATTTACAGCCTGGAATCTGGAGAAAAATAATTTTGCAGCAGTGAGTAAAGAGATTTTGCAGCAGAAGCTAGAAAGACTGATCTACTCTGTTTCTCCTCTGAGGGACTAGTGTGTGAACCTGCTTGACTGCTTCTAGTCAGAGATGTTGTGAGTGCTGAGGCTAGAGGCTGAGCCTGAGCCCCACTGCAGGAGTGTATTCTGAAGCTGTGTGCCAAGCAGAAAGTCTCGGGGACTTCCAGTCTGCTCAGTTCCCTAGATCACCAGAGAGGAAGATGTTGAGAGGCCTGGCAGGTGAACACTGTATATAAAGGCCTTAGTGGTGAAGTTTGGAAAGGCTTGACAGGTGAAGACCAGCATTCTTCATTTATTTAGCCAGACCCAGTTTTTCTGCAGACTGCTGCTGTGGTGCACCACCTCCAACTTCTGACACCAGCATGGTACTGTTTGAAATAACTCGTCTGTTGAACACCCTCGATCACCGGACTGTAAGTACCTCTGAGCTATGGCTCCGAGGAGTGTTCTACTTTAACTAGCTAGTAAAGGGGGTTAAGACCTGGATGGGACTCTGCTAATGCCAAGATAAGCCCAGGCAGAATAAAGTTATGTCTGCATTTGTTTAAAAGTTATTGGGCCCCAACGAAAGTACTTTTTTCCCAGTTACAAGACTGTTTATCCTCATCCCATCCCTGCCTTCTGGAGCAACTCCAATGAGGTACCCACCACAACTGACTGTTTCTAACAGCCGTGTGGGTGGAGAGGGATCTACAATGCCAGTCTGACAAATATTCTATCGACTGACGTTACAGCAATGGATTTATGTCTACTGCAATTGTGGTTGGCATCAATCCATCCAAGAACACTTTGTTTTCTTCGAGGGGCTTTGCCCCAGTGAACCCCCCCTCACCCCCCCCGAACTTAATATAATCAACTTTGAGGTGGAGTTGATTTAGGGTGAGGGTACAAGACCCTGAGAAAGCAGTGCCATGGTCCCGTGGTGATAGTACAGCGACCCTTTGCTGTGTCGCTGTACTATCATTCACGGTAAAGGTGTCTGCTCGATCGGCATACCAGTGGAAAGTTGGGTGCACCTGCAGGTGGGAGGTGTGGGAGACAGTGTGGGGTATAGTTGTTGTTGCCATTTATTATTTTTATGCTATTTTCTCCACTGTTCACACCTCCCTGTAATAAAACAGGAAGTTGGTTTGTGCTACAATTTAGTATTACTGGTTATTGTAAAGTGTATGCATTTGCTGTGTTGGGAAGGTACTGTGGGGGCTGTTACTGTATTTTCCTGGGGGGTGGTAACCTGGATTTTATCCCACAGGTATCCCATATCACTACCCCAGGTGGAGGCACTGCACCATTATACTCCAGTATGTCGTTGTCCTCTTGAGAACCCAGGCTGACCCCCTTGGAGAAGTGTGCAGTGTGGACTCAAGGGCCCTGGAACAATCAACATGAGTCAGTAGGGGGCTGTTACACATGCATCCCCACTGGCAGCATAGCTGTCACCAGGCCAGCAGCCAACCCCTAGAGGTCATTGGACATGCCATGCTTTGTCCAAGGGTGGGCATGCATTGCCATGGGGAAGACAGGGGTATGCACTCCACCACAGTACTATGTCACAGCATGCCAGCAGTGCATCCTCCCACTTTTTTGGTTGATAGGCATCTATTTCTGTTGGTTATGTCTAATTATACAATGGCAAGAAAATTTCCTGGTCTCTGATTGGTCAATCTTGGGCTGGACCCGTGCTGTTATCCCAGCACAACATCACGGCTCTAGTCTCAGCCTCACTGTGAACCTGTAGATGAGCTGTATGATGGGCTACATGACCTCTGTTTTTGCATCTCCTCTTGAGAAACAAAAATATTTTTCCACACTAAAAAAACATTCTTTAAAATTATTTTTTTTAATTTTATATATAACAACGAGCCATTGTATAATAGCAATATTGCCCTCCAGGGTGTGTGTCGGTTGGGATAACATCACACCTCAGTTGTTGGATGTACTCAGCCTGCGGCCTCATGCCCAACTACCTGAGGCATGACGTTATCCCAGCACGACACACACCCTGTCAGGCATTATTGCTTATGTTAGTTATAGTCATATACTGTAGGCTGTGTACTCCTTTTTTTGTTTGGTGTTTCCGCATACCCTCAGTTCCTACCCTTTTACATCCAGTCTGGCTTTTTTTCTTATGACCCACAACCCCCACTTCAGGCCTTCCCTATACAGAGTCTGTTAGTGGGGACGGGGTGGGCAATAGCTTCAAAAGTTGCTCAGGTGTCAAAGGGCATTGGATAGTACAGTCTTGCCAGCAACAACCAATTGTGCATTGTACAGTTCCCATGTCTGGCCTTGTTCCCTGCCCATAGAGATAAGAACTACTCTGGTATGGCTATATAAGTCCCTGCACATGACAGTGGACCTTGCTTGGCTATCCTAACTAGCAGTGCCCCTTGCAGGGATCACTTACATTTTTTGTTCATCGGCCTCTGTGTTGCAAGGATGGAGGAGTTTGGCTCTTCATTTCTTACCCTTGCAGTTTGATGAAGATCCTGCTGGCTCACTCCTCCTTCATATTCTTGGCTGTCATCATTTTATCCTTGACTCAGGGGGTAAACAGAGCCACCTTTGTTGGTCAAAAAATAGATTTCAGCTGCACTTTACTATGTGCATTTAATGTCCCCACATGGCAATTTAGGGTAGTCCTTCAATTATTTCAAACTGTAACCCTTAATTTATTTTAGTTGCAGGTTAAATACTGTATCCTTTCATGAAATCACTCAGACACAGGACATAACTCTTAAGGCATGAACGTCTTCTGCAAGATGTCAACAATTTATTTACAGGCTGGTTCACACAAAGCAGGAGGTAGTGGGTAAACTGCAGTGGTATCATGTCGCAACAGTGTTGGGAATACAGCGAAGACCATCACATCGACATTTTCAGCAGTTCACTGTGACGATCTGCGAGAATCCGGACACTGCTGCCTCCGGGGTGTTTGCTCCCTCCTCGAACCAACTTTGACTCAGAGTTGGTTAATTTAAGTGCAGGGCATGAAGCCCCCCACAGAAAACACAAGTTCCCCCAGCAACGGCACAACACCAGCTGGTGGTGTTCTACTGTCGCTGTGCTGACGGTCGACAAATTCTGTGTCACCGTGGCATGCTAGAACCATCTGTAATCTGTGCTCCCTGTTTGGGCAAAATTCAAATGAACAATAATCACTGTCATCATCTGGCAGAATCACAGTGAATAAAAGCAGGACTGTGAGAACCCACCTCTCCCTCTGGACTGAAACAGCTTTCAGAGAGGTGTCTGTCCTCGGGTATTCGTTGCCACCAGCTGGACTGTCTCCAGCACCACCTTCAGGTCTACAAACTTGAATAATTAAACGTGCAATTGCACAAGTTAAAGTATGGTAGTATGTCTCTCTCGGGTGGCAGATGCTACACATAGTTTACCTCAGCCAGTGGAAACCAAATATTACCTTAGAAAAATGACATCACAGTCACAACTGTTGAGCAAAAAAATAGCTTTTTACTTAACAGAAAGTGCACTGAGCATTTACAGGATATATATTTACAACACAAGAGAATAACACTCATACAGGAAAAGTAAACAAATGTTTTAAATAACAGATGGCAAAAGTAGAAGGCTATTACTGAAATATGCTAGTGCTAAAGTTACCCTTCCCTGTCCTTTCAAGAGACCACTGTGCCCTATGCTAACTGCCAGCTCCCACGGACATACAGTAGCTAGAAGGGTAGGCTCTAATCTTAGATTCTTCCCCCAGCTTCAAAGTAAGAAGAACCTTCTTCATTGTATTTCAGCCTCTGATATATTCTCCTGGGAATAGGTAATGCCTATTCCCTCTTTGAATGCACCAACCATCTAACATGTATGTATTTAATTGTCCCAATCAGACTGAACACCTATCAGTGACCAATTATATTCCTTTTTAACCTTAAGTTTATATTTGAATGAACCAATCCATTCAAACTGGCCTGTGTGTGGAGAGGTCTGTGTGTGTGTGTGGAGATGTCCACTCGAGATTTAAGATCCAGCTCTTATCTAGCAGCTAGGGAAGACTGAGAATTCCACAAGTTGGATGCTGCTGGACAGTGAATTTTAGCCTATGTGTGTTTTTTTTTCAAACTGCTAAAAAAACACCAGCTAGAGAATCCAAACCATTAACTCTTTCCTTCTCATTTCTGTCACATATCCCCCACCTCCAGATAATGAGGGAGTGTCCCTTGGGCCACCCCAAGTGACACAGTCGTTCATGCAATTACTGGGAAGTGCCCAAAAGTATCCAGCCATGCCGTTAGCCCTGTATAGATAGCCCATCTGCATTTACATTGTTTGCCACTGCGATGCTGGATGGTCATGTTGTATGCTTGCAGTACCAAACTCCAATGTAGTAGTTTTTCATTTTGCCCGCTTGACCAATGAAGCCAAATCAGGGGAGCGTGATCTGTGACAACAGTAAATTCTCTCCCATATAGGTAAGGCTGCAGCTTCTGAAGGGCCCACACTAATCCCAAGCATTTCTTCTCGATTGTGGCGTATGCCTCCTCTCTGGGCAAAAGTCTCCGGCTGAGGTACACAACCAGGTGCTCCTCCCCCTGCTGTGTAATTTGGCCCAGCACTGCCCCCAGTCCATGATCTGAGGCATCCACATGGACCATAAACTTTAAACTATAATTAGGGCTAGCCAATACAGCTGGGCCGCTTAAGGCCTTCATTAGCTCCTGGAAAGCAACCTCACAGCCTTCTGTCCACTTCACTGTATCTGGCTTTCCCTTCTTGGTTAAGTCTGTCAGGGGCTTAGCCAGATCGCTATAGCAGGGAACAAACCTTTAATAGTACCCTGCTGTCCCTAGAAATGCCCTGACCTGTTTCTTTGTGGTAGGAGTAAGCCAGGCCAGGATGGCATCAACCTTGGCAGGCTCCGGGTGGATGTGTCCACTACCCACCCGGTGCCCAAGGTAGGACACTTCTGCCATACCTATCTGGCACTTTTCTGCCTTGACTGTCAGACCTAAATTCTTTAGTCTGTGGAACACATCCCGTACATTCTTGATGTGCTCATCTCAGGTCTGGCTGTATATGGCTATATCATCCATATAAGCCAAAGCAAACTCACCTACCCCAGACACAATGCTATCCATAAGCAGTTGAAAGGTTGCTGGTGCATTCTTCATTCCAAATGGCATTACCTTGAATTTGTATAAACCAAATGAAGTAACAAAAGCTGATCTCTCCTTGGCTGCAGGGGTCGGAGGTACCTGCCAATAGCCCTTTGTTAGGTCTATTGTGGTCAAATACTTGGCTCCCCCCAGTCACTCCAGGGTCTCATCTGTTCTGGGCATGGGATAGCGTTGGACTCCATGCAGCTATTCAGCCTCCGGTAGTCAACGCAGGATCATGTGGTGCCATCCCTTTTAGGGATCAATACCACGGGTGATGCCCAGGGACTACTAGATTCCTGGACTACTCCAAGTTCCAGCATCTCCTTGAGCTCTTCATTCACAGTCTGCTTAATGTGCTCAGGTGCCCTGTAGGGGGACTGTTTCAGGGGAACCTGGATCCCTGTATCTACATGGTGCTCTGCCATAGTGGTGTACCCCAGTTTCCCTGTGAACATGTCCTCAAATTCTCTCAGCACACCCCTAATTTCTTGCACCTGGGCTGACATCAGCTGTTCCAAGAGGGTAAGGTTGTCCACAGAGGATGCAACCCTGGCCTCCCCAAGCAGGTCCACCAGTGGGTCCATCTCAGTTTCCTCCTCTGGGGCACTGCATACAGTGAGGATCAATTCTTCCCTGTCATGGTAGGGCTTCAGCATGTTAACATGATACACCTTTCGCCTGCATCTCCTGTCTGGTAGTTCTATCATGTAATTAACGTCACTAACCTTTTGGACAATGGAGAATGACCCCTCCCATGCTGCCTGTAATTTATTCTGTCAGACAGGGATGAGTGCCATCACTCACTGTCCCACCTCATATTCTATGGCTCAGGCCCCACGGTCATACCAGACTTTCTGACGCTGTTGTGCAGTGGCCAAGTGCTCCTGAGAAAGCCCCATGAGCTCCTGAAGGCGGGTCCTGAAGTTCAGGACATACTCCACAACAGACTCCCCTTGGGAGGCACGGTCACCCTCCCATTCATCCCGAATCAAATCTAGGGGGCCCCCCACCCTATGACCAAATAGGAGCTCGAAAGGTGAGAACCCTGTGGACTCCTGTGGGACTTCCCTGTATGCAAATATGAGATGAGGCAAATAATTGTCCCAGTCCCTCTTATGCTGGTCAGTAAAAGTCCTTAACATGGTCTTAAGGGTTGAATTAAATTGCTCCACCAGACCATTAGCTTGGGGATGGTATGGGGAGGTTTTGAACTGCTTTACCCCACACTTCTCCCACAAACTACTCATTAACCCTGTCATGAAATTGGCACCCCGATCTGACAGGATCTCCTGGGGAAAGCCCGCCCGGCTAAATATTCCCAACAGTGCATCTGCCACTGGTTCTGCCTCAGAGGATATTAGGGCCACTGCCTCTGGGTATCTGGTGGCATAATCAACAACTACCAGGATATACCACTTGCCAGTGCGACTTGGGGTGCTCAGTAGCCCCACTATGTCCACAGCTGCAGTAGCAGCCACAGACACTGCCAGCTATTTCCTGAAATTTCTGTGATATTTCTAGAAATCTCTCATGCTTGCTCCATTTCCACAGTAGGGGGCAGCAGAGAAAAACTATTTAGAAATCTTGCGAAATATCTGGAAATAGCTGGCAATGTCTGTGGCTACTACTGTACCCTCTTGAAGGGTTCATCAGTAATGGGCAGGGGCACCAAAGCTGCCTTGGCCTTGTTCTCCATTTTCCCCATCTGCTGGCACTGTGGACAATAATTTGCCACATCCTTGCCAATACCAGGCCAGAAGAAATTGTTGGTTAAACGCATTTTCGTGCACCTCACCTCCAAGTGCCCTGAAAAAGGAATATCGTGGGCAAGGGCCAAAAATCTGCTGATGGTGAACCTTAGGGACTACCAGCTTCTGGAGTACCTCACCATCTAGCCCTTCCTCTGTTGTACATTCTCTGTGCAACAGCCCATTGTCCCAGTAAATGGGCTCTTTACTCCCCTGAGGACGCTCAGCCCTATGAGCTATTTCCCTCGGTTTTTGCAAGGTAGGGTCAGTTCGCTGTGCAGCACTCAGCTGCCCTCGTCTGACCCTTCCCAGTGCCCCTTCAGAAGAAAGTCCTGTGGGCTCCTCTATTTGTGACTGGGGTTCTGGACTGCTTCTTCTAGCCAACCCCTTCCCTGTGCTAGACACTTCCTCAGCTGCTGAGGGTGTGGCTGGACCAACTGGAGTCACCCCCTCTTCACCCTCAGAAGCTTGCCCTTGTGCCTGACTATGAGTTACAACACACACCAGTGTTTTCCTGGGGTACAAATCCTTCCCCACAATCATATTTACAGGTACACGTAGGTCCTCTACAACCCCCACCTCCTTTTCTCTATGGCCCCCTTCCCAGCTCAGGAAGACTCTGGCCATTAGTAATTGGTCTGGTGGCCCTGTGAATGCCCAGACCCTGGAGTATTTCCCAGGCACCATCTGCTCTGCCCGGATGAGATCCTGCCTTACCAGGGAGATGTCAGCACCTGTGTCCCACAGTCCCTGTGTTACTATTCCATTAACTGTAATGGAATGCAGATTCTCATCAGGGGAGAGTGGTTCTTCAAACTGGACACACCCTACAAACACACCAGTGCTCTTTTGATCACCCCTCCCCCATACCTCTGCCCCTTAACCAGTTTCTGAGGGCAGTTATATCTCAAGTGTCCCACTTGATTGCAAATATGACATTTCTTGGGTCCTGTCTCTTAAGTCTCCTTAGAACCAGAGGGTTCTACTTTGTGCTGATGTGCAGGCTGACTTCCTTTGGGCTGCCTCCCATGGGATCCCTTATAACCATGTGCTGCTCCCCCACCATAAGACTTACGCTGTGTGTATAGCTGGCTAGACAGATGCGTGTCAGCACTTGCTGACACCTCTGTTGAGGAGGCGCATGCCCGGTCTAGGAGCCATATGCGCATGTCCTCAAGTACAATTTTAAGGAATTGTTCTGTCACCAATACATCTTTGATTAGTTCTACAGTGGTTGCTTTAGCCCCCTCCACTGACCTGTCAAGGTAAGTATGCAGTTGAACCTGCAAATCTGCATAACTGTCTTCTGGGCTTTTCTTTAACTCCCTAAATTTCCTTCTATAAACCTCAGGAGTTAATTCAAAACATTTCAACAACACTGCTTTAACTTTATCATAATCAGTATAGTCTTCATTACTCATTTTAGAGAATACATGTAAAGCCCTCCCCACAAGTAAGGGTGTGAGATAAGTTGACCAGGAAACCTTAATCAATTGGAATTGGTCATGTGCTCTCTCAAATGACCTTAAAAACAAATCAAGGTCATCTCCCTCTTTAAACTGAGGGAACAATTTAGAATTAATTTTGGCTTCATGAGGCAAACTCACTCCACCATTACTCACGATTTGCTGGCTGTGCAGGGTCATCATCTCCTTCTCGTGCTGTCATTCCTTCTCTCTTTCTTCACGTTCCTTCTCTCTGTCTTCCAGTCTCTTTTCTTCCAGTTCTTTCTCTGCTTCCAACCTTCTTGCTACTGCTTCAGCATCCAGTCTTTTTGCCTCCAGTGCCTTGCTTGCAGCAACAGCTACAGTCACAGTGCCTCAAGCTGGTTTGGGTGGTCTGCTGCCTCAGTTCATGACTCACCCCCAGTGACTGTCTGCTTCAGGTCATGTGCCATGAGGGTAGCTATGAGGTCTGCCTTTTTCTTTAGTTTTAGACCTTCAAGCTGAATCCCCTTTTCCTGGCACCTTTCGCAAAGCTGTGGCACAGTAAGTGAGTCATACTCCATGGAGCTCATTCTCTTAACTTACTCTACACTGTGCTAACAAGAAACAAATAAAATGGTTGTACAAGTGTATTCCCTTTATAAATCCTATTTTGCAATGCTAAGGTAACTATTCCACTGGCAAACTCTGTATCTCAGTGTGCTACGCAGTCTGCTATCATCATCCCACCGCTTCCACCAATAAGTGACAACCCACCTCTCCCTCTGGGCTGAAACAGCTTTTAGAGAGGTGTCAGTCCTCGGGTATTCATTGCCACCAGCTGGACTGTCTCCAGCACCATCTTCAGGTCTACAAACTTGAATAATTAAACATGCAATTGCACAGGTTAAAGTCTGGTAGTGTGTCTCTCTCAGGTGGCGGATGCTACACAGAGTTTACCTCAGCCAGTGGAATCCAAATATTACCTTAGAAAAATTACATCACAGTCACAACTGTTGAGCAATGAAATAGCTTTTTACTTAACAGAAAGTGCACTGAGCATTTACAGGAGATACAGTATATTTACAACACAAGAGAACACTCATACAGGAAAAGTAAACAAATGTTTTAAATAACGGATGGCAAAAGAAGAAGGCTATTACTGAAATATGCTAGTGCTAAACTTACCCTTTCCTGTCCTTTCAAGAGACCACTGTGCCCTATGCTAACTGCCAGCTCCCACAGACATAGCTAGAAGGGTAGGCTCTAATCTTAGATTCTTCCTCCAGCTTCAAAGTAAGAAGAACCCTCTTCATTGTCTTTCAGCCTCTTATATATTCTCCTGGGAATAGGTAATGCCTGTTCCCCCTTTGAATGCACCAACCATCTAACATGTATGTATTTAATTGTCCCAATCAGACTGAATACCCATCAGTGACCAATTATATTCTCTTTTAACCTTAAGTTTATATTTGAATGAACCAATCCATTCAAACTGGTCTGTGTGTGTGGACAGGTCTGTGTGTGTGGAGATGTCCACTCAAGATTTATGACCTAGCTCTTATCTAACAGCTAGGGAGGACTGAGCATTCCACAAGCTGGATGCTGCTGGACAGTGGATTTTAGCCTATGTGTGTGTTTTTTTTTTCCAAACTGCTAAAAAAAACACCAGCTAGAGAATCCAAACCATTAACTCTTTCCTTCCCATTTCTGTCACAAGGACTACACTGGAAATGACTTACTGCTGTGATACATTTGCATGCTATGTAACCATCAGCAATTCACTTAACTTCCCTGTACTCTAAGAATGCACCGAGAACCAAATGTCATCTCAGTGCACTTCTCCAAGGGCAAACATAATATGAAAACAAATTTTAAAAAACAAAACATCTAAACTTTGGCTTCAAATTACAAAAAATTGGTGAAACCAGGGCCCCACTAAAAATAAGATATTATGTCTGAGCTTGGCTATTATGAATGAATGCATATTTTAAAATAGGCAAAAGCTGAACCTCACTGAAAACAAGACAGTTCAAAAGAAGATGTTGTTGGCTGATGCCCATTCTTGTTTATACTTGTATGTTTACAGTACTTGTACTGTTTCTTCTATTTTGAAACTTAGTTTAATGAGCATATTAATACACCACAGTTTCCAGAATGTGCAATAATGTACAGAGACAAGTCCCTAATAGTATAATCAGTAGGTTCAACACTTTAATAGAAAGGGTTATGTCTCTGAACAAGTAAAATGTGTCTTTGTATATGGTTGATGATACATTACAATTGGTAACTCAAACAATTCTCAGAATAATACCCCCACATACCATTATTAAGAAGTGCATATTTGATGGTGTATATGGGCAATTGTTATGCCTTAGAGTATCAGAATTTTTAAATAAGTGCTAGCCTACAACTTAGGCCATGTAATAACTATCAGAAAATTGCATAACTATTGATACAGCTTCTTATAAGTATTGCAGTTTTATACTGTATATGTGGTGCATACAAATATATTTCTGTTCCATTGACTGAGTCCCATTTACTTCTTCCTTGTAATTTAAGAAGGGAAGCTGTCTGGAGTTAAATGTATCCTTTCTGGTCCCATAATAAAGCAATGCTGGCTTCAAACTCCTTTATCTGGTCACAGACTGTCATCCAGTCTGTGACTTCAGAGAGTTGAGTGAAAGCCATCTCTTGGTGAGAGGCTTTATGGCTGCAACTGTAAGAATTAGAGCATAGATATTTTTTGTCACCTTTGCTGACCGCTTTGGGGGGTAACCCTAGCATCGGATTTGGGAAGGTGGGGTTGTAAGGGAATCCCAGCATGTCCTGTAGTGCTTAAAGCACTTCAACCCAGTATGGTGCTATCACTGGGCATTCCCAGAAAAAGTGGTAAGGGGATCCTCTCTCCCACACAGACACCAACAATTGTCTGAGCGGGAATCGGAGAAATGCTTGGATTTTGTTGGTTGGAGAAAGAAACGTGCTGCAGTTTTCCAGTTAAATTCCCCCTAGAATGCAGCGGCTGTGATTTTATGAACTCCTGCCCATGTGCAGTCCCATTGTTTGGGCATGATACTGAAATTCCCTTCATGTTCCCATTTGTATCAGATGTTCGTCATTGCTGTAAGCCCTTGGTATACTGTCATTAGTTGATACAATGTAAAAATTTGATGGGGCTTTGGCTCCCTGTTATCCCTACTCCCACAGGTGTCTCACCACTTGGTGTAATTGGGTTTCTATTGCTCCATGGATTTCAGCATTGTTTAGGAAACTGCGTAGTTATATGTCCCAAAGAGATCTCGACTGGGCAGTTGGTACTCTCTCAGGAGAGCAAGAAAATTGTTAAAGGTGTTTCCCTGCCACAGCTGCACTAAAATTGATAGACCTCTTCCACACCATTGCTTATATGTGGCATCTATGGATGCAGGAAAAAAGTTTGGGATATGTGTGGAATTGTGTTGTCTTGGACCAAAGATTGGTAATTAGTTTCATAAGGATTGGGATGGTCATCCAAGGTTTATTTATTTTTTTATTGAAAGGTTTCACCAGGAAGGCATGCTGTGCAACAAGCTGCTTGTCTCCTGGTGTGATCTGGGGGTAGGGGAACATGAGAATAGCATACAGAGATTTGGTAAACAATATGGATATACAATTTGATTACATTCAATAAAGTGAGCAGACTATACAGAAGTACTGAAAAGGAGGAATGCTAACAGGTATGAACTAGATGGATACAATGCTAACAGTCATGAACTAGATAGATACGACAGCACAAATATATTTTCCAAACACTTGGTGGGACATAGCTTTGTAGTTAGAAAATGGCTGGATAGAATACAATGAGGTTGAAATAGGGAAGATTGTGAGGAGAGACACAGATACAACACAATTTGCAAGGTGTAACAAAAGTGCAAGGCTGACTTTAAGTGTATTAAAGATTAGGGGTTAGCCTATTACTACGGCTAGGATGGGGTGGGGAAAAGGTGGGTGGGAGGGGCATATAGGCAGACAGCAGGGGTGGAAAGGGAGATTTGGAGGAGGTGAAGGCAAGGGATGGAGAAGAAAGGTTTGCCAGGGCCAGACACCTCCAGAATGCTGGGGACCCTGCCTGCACCAGGTGAAGGTCAAGCAAGAACAGGAGGGAAGCAGGTTATAAGCAGTGGGAGTTAGGGCATGTCAGGAAGGAAGAGAGGGGGAAGAGAAGGGTCTGCTGAGGTCTGACCCCTCCAGTATGCTATGGACCCTGCCTGCACAAGGTAGAGGTAGAGCATGACAGGAGGGAAGCAGGTTGTAGGCAGCAGAGATGCAGCATGACAGGAGAGAAGTAGGCAGCAATGGGGAATAGGATTCAGAAGGACCAAGAGAGAGGAAGGTGGGATAGAAGAGGGGCCGAGACCCAGCCCTTTCAGGAAAGAATGGGGTGGGAGTAGAAGGCAAAGAAGGTGTTTGCCTAGGTTCTGGACCCCTCTAGGATGCAGATACCTCTGCCAGGGGCCTAGGCCAAGCAATGGTGAGTGGGTAGTGAGGAGGGAATGGGGTGGGAGTAAGATGGAAAGGAAGAGGTACTTGGGGAAGATGTAGGGGGAAGGTTTTGCAGGAAAGGAGGTGGGCATGAACTGGAAGCTGAAGTAGGCTCATAGGAGAACAAGTTAAGGAGGATTGTAGCAGGAGCAGCTATCCGAGAGAAAGTTATGTAAGGCAGAGGCAAGGGAGTGGGAGGAGGAGTGTTGTATTTGAGGTGGGAGAGAGTTCAAGATTTCGGGGAAGTGATGGGAGAAGCCTAATTGGCATATGAGGGTGGTACGATGGGGGACTAGCAGGGTGCGAGTGTCGGAGGATCTGAGAGAGTGGGAGGGAGGGAGTATGAGAGGTAGGAATGAAGTACACCAAGCCAAAGTTTGGAAGTTAGCTTGGCACAGTGAGCCAGCCATCTGTTAGCAAGTGGGGGGAAGGACAGGGCACAGTAAAGGTCATAATGATGTTTTCGAGATGGGGCATCAAGAACGAATTGACAAAAGTAGTTGAAAAGAGAGTCCAATCTGGTAAAGGAAGAAATGGGTGTGGCACCATAGACTACATCACAGTAGTCAAAAATTGGGAGGTTCATCTTCTGAACAAGTTCTCTCCAGACTGTAGGAGGGATGTAACTATGGTTCCTGTAAAGGGCTACAAGCTTGGGGTGCAGTTTTTCAGAATGGCATCAATGTGGCCAGAGAAGCCGAGGTGTTGGTCCAGCCAAACCCCAAGGTATCTGAAAGAGGGGGTGCCCTCAAAGATGGTCCCATCAAGGGTGTAGAAAGAGGTAAATGGTGTATGGGTGATACATCAAGCCTTTTTTCCTCCTTGTCATCTAGGAGATAAATTAACGGGGATATGAGCTGTTTTGTCATAGTATTTCAGGTCTGGAATCCCCACCCCAATAATCTTTTTTTCCTAATAAGAATATCCCATCTAATTCTGTGTTTCTTACCATTCCAAATAAATCTCCTAATGGCATTCTGTGGGTCTTTCCACTCCTTTTTTTGAGTACCAGGTAGGCATTGTTAAGAATAAAAATGGAAGTCTTGGTAGAATATTCATTTTAGCTGCATCTGTTCAGTTAGTGGTCTCAGACCAACATTTCATGTCTGCAAAGGCTTCCAGCATTAGTTGGGTATAATTAACCTGATGAAGGGTGTTTCATTCCACTGGTGCCTGTACTCCTAAATAATGGACTCGGGTGGTAACCCATTTATACAGGATGATGGATTTAATTTGTGGGGTAATTTCACCACTAATGGGTAGATTCTCAGTTTTTTTGGGTCATTAACTTTAAAACCAGAGATGGTCCTATACTGTCCCAAAAGGCTGAGAAATGGTGGCACAGAGATTGCAAACTCCACAAGGGTGTCATCCGCATATAGCGATATATGATGTTCCTGACCTGCTGCCGTAATTACCTGAATTTCTGTGCTTTGATGTATGGCAGCTGTCAAAAGTTTAATGCTGGGAGAAAAGAGTAGAGGTGGCAAAGGGCACTCCTGTCTTGTACCCCAGAAAATGAGGAAAGAGTTAGAAAGTGTGCCGTAACCCTGATTTTGAATATTGAGTGATCACATAGAATGACCAGCCATGCCCATGGTGCATAAAACTTCTTGTAAGAAAACGCAATTAAGGTGATTGAAGGCATTCTCTGCATCAATGAGGAAGGCCACTTGTGGATCCACACAGTTCTTGGCCCCTAACAATATACCGAGAAGTCTTTGGACATTATAGAAAACTCTGGGGTGTGAACCCAGTTTGGTCCAGGAAGAGAGGTTTAGAGACAGTGTTTTGGACTCCTGATGCTAGTATTTTGGTAACAAGCTTTAGTTTCTGATTAGGGAGAAATACGGGTCAGTAGGATGCACATTCCCCTTTGAGTTTACCTGGTTTAGGGATGAAAGTGATAACTGCCGTCTGTCAAATGTCTGGCATTCTGCCCTCATGTGACAGCTGCAAAAATTGGAGAGAATAATTGGTATCAGTTTCCCCTTAAAGGTGTTATAAAAATCAGTGTTAAGCCCATCTGGTCCCAGCGATGTAATACTTGCAAGTCAATTAATGGCTGAAATAATTTCTTCCTCTTAAATGGAGAGTTCCAATTGATTCCTATCTTCCACAGATAGGGAGGGCAGTTTTAATGTACTGTGGAATTCTTTAGAAGCACCGGTATTCATTGTAGGGTTTCTGGATTCTGTACAAAGCTTAGTATAAAACTTTTGGAAAGCTGCAGCTATGGCTTTTGGTGTAATAAATGTAATGCCCCCTATAGGAGGGCTTGAATGTACTGTTTTGTTCTAGCAGCAGCTGCTTTGCAGAGGTGGTATGCAAAAAGTTTTGAAGCCTTACCTCCAACCTCATATATTTGCTTTGCGTACCTTGATTCTCCCTCCTCTTGCTTATTTAAGAAACTATTGAGGTCTTTCATGGCCTGCTGTAGGGCTACTGGGAGGGATACTTTTGTCCCGTTTGCTGAAGCTTCTGTTCTAATTTCTTGGTTTTCCTTTCTAGGTTCACCCTGATTGTTGTATTTTATTTTTTGTGTCCTGCTGCCAGACCTATAATCCTGCCACGCACCATTGCCTTAATTACTTGTACTGTTTCCTGCACCATTATTGCAAATTATGTTTCTGCTCAAGATTTAACCCACTTACCAAATGCAAAATAAAACAAAATAAAAAAGTCAAGACACTAAAACGTGTTATAGTCACAAGCTTTATGATGTCAAGTGCTAAAATAAGGAAAAAACTGTCTACCAGAGCTATGCTGCCTTAGCAAAGGTATTGTATGCTACAGCAGCCATCTTGCTTACTGCAGGAAACCTGTGCTCTGTATTATCAGATAAATGCATTAGCAATGTATTGTCAAAGTGTTGGCAGGGAGATAGTAATCAGCTGTCAATGAGCTAACAATGTATTATCAATGCTGTCAATGTATTGTCATTGTGTTAACTAATTCCCTCTCTATATATAGTACATATATGTATCTGCATATATATATACACACACACACACACACACTTTTTTAATCTTAATACATTTTAACTAATGCAAGTTCTACTACTTACATAGTAATGTAAGTCATTGTAACCCCCCTACCAATTCGGAGGCTTACCTTGGCCCAATAGCTCCCTTTTGCTCTCCTCCAGGTGCTTCCTGAAAACCTGCTATTTTTTTCTCTGGTTCCCCACTCTGGCCTGAGTCTTTCTGTGCCCCTGGTGCCCCAGAAATAGCCCCGTGTTACATCCAGCCCATTCAGGCTAGAAAAGCCAGCCATTCTGCCCCACTGCTTGTGTTGGCACCCCCAGTGCCTCAGAGGTCATGCCTATGCAATGCAGCACCTTTGATCTCCCGATCGCTTAATTTGCTGTCAAGCGGGAGAGTGTTCAGCAGTCCCGGTGTCCCCTTTTGCTAAGTGGGACCTGGTGACCTTGCCAAGGGCCAGTAAAACCCATTTACTTAAATTAATAAGGAGATCTACAAGGCGTCCAAGATCGGGGCTCATAAATATCAATGAGCCAGAGCCCCAATATAAATGAATATTCATGAGGGTGTTTCTGCCCTCAGGGCAGCAGTGTTCGGTAACTGCCAAAAGGACAGGAAAATAAATGTTTAAATAAATAAATGTAACTGCTATGTGAGTTTTGGGGGCAAGGTGTTCAAGAAAGATGAATGTTTAAATAAATAAATACTTTAACCTGGCTACATCTATAATGTTGGGACTCAGATGAGACAGTCTGCCTACTGCAAATGGTGGGCATTAAATATTGGCAGCAGTGACAGGCAAATGGACTGAGGGAAATTTAAAAAATCGGCAGCTACTTGAAGGACACAACTGTAATTATTGAACTAGGGGGCAGGCGTAGTGGGTGGTGTAACCCACATTTGGAGCAACCCACATATGACATGGCACAAGGCGTCTTTTGGAATAGCAAATGGCATAATGCATGGCGCAAGCTGAGTTACACCAAACCCCATGGCATAAATTGCAACTTGCACCACGCATCACACTGTTTGTTATTCCGAAAGGCACCTTGCACCATGTCATATGCGGGTTGTGCCAAATGTGGGTTATACCACCAACTAAACTGCAACCTGCAATGGCATGGCGCAGGTGTGCATTATGGCAGCAACTGCACCCTAGTCCAAAAGGGTGGCTGCCATAACCCACTTACACTATTCGAAGAGCTGCAATGGCACAGTGGAGTTAGACCATCATGGAGATGGTCTAAAGGGCATCCGTCCATGCCAATCAATGGATGCCCGCTCTGCAGTGCTCCCCATGCCCCCCTGAACACATTCATGCCCCCCCCCGCATGTTGGAGACTCCTGGGGTCCGATAAACATTGTGCCCCCCCAAACACCAGTGCCACCTGACCAGCCCCCCCACAATGCCCCCTGGTGCATGCGGTGGTGTTCCTGGGCAGGGGGGCTCTGAAGGGGCAGTTTGCAGCACTCTATGATTTGTGGCATGCAGGACCATTGCACCATGCTTATGGAGCTAGTCTACACCTGCCGCAAGTCGCAGGACATAGGTGCCAGGGACCCTGCCTGTATTGGATTACAATGCACGGGCCCCGGAGTAGTGCCGCATGGTGCAACTCGCATACGCCCACGAGTTGCGCCATGCATCTTGGAATCGGCCCCATTTTTCTGTTTACTGCTGCAGTAAATGTAAACAATGGAGGAAATATGAAGAAACTGATAGAGGGAAGCTTACAAAGGGTGTCAGTAGGCATTTTATGCGACTGTATAAATATGAAGAAGTAAAAAATGATACATAAATGTACTGTCTCTAAGCAAGTGGCAAATGAGGGAGGGATTTGTCAACACAAAAAGAGGGCTTGGTTTGCACTCAGAGAGGAGTGAGAAGGTCAGTGTTCCCATGTGGGGCAGTGACCCACAGGGTGTAAAAAGTTGGGATTATTGAAAATATGCTGGATCATAATGGTTTACAGAGCCCATTTTCTTAAAGCAGCAGTTTTGTCATCAAAGAAGAAAAAAGGTGGGTCGGAATTGAAAACCATCTGACATTTTTCACAATCCTGCACTCAAAAATGAATACCAACACAATTTAAATTGCTGCACTATAAAACTGCACCAAAGAATTCCACATTTATTCCAAGTTTGGTGTGTCTCTGCTTGACATATGTGTTGCATTCTTTTGGCAGGGTCTTTAAAGAGTACAGTATCACAATAAATTTTCTTTACCTTATCCTCACTTCCATCTGAATGCACCCTAACCCCCTTTCTGCCCTGATATAATGATATTTTGGGCTTGGTTAAGTAAAGTTGTATCCAAATTTCCTCCCTGTGGACCAAGTTAAACTTTTTCAATGCCAAAAAAAAAGACTAGCAGTGCATTCCCTGGCTTTGAATTCATTTAATATGGGGTGGTATGATACTTTGCACATTGTTATGTTCTATGATTCTTGTAGGTTCACCAATTAAGTTATGAGGTTAAGCCAGTCTGGTGGCACTGAGGGCTGAGGCACTGAATGCCGCACCTTGTGCCACGCCGGCGAACCAGGTTCGGGAGTGAGCCTGGGCCACTGGGGGTCAGCAGGAGAGAGGAAGGATCGAGCATCCGGAGGACAGCTCTCCTTCCTTGGGGGGGATCCAGGGACTATGCCCGTCACTGCAGTGACCTCTGGTGGAGACCGGAGGTACCACAATGCTACAGGGCTTGTCTAGAGGGCTGCGGAGCCATGGCAAGACGTTCCTTGGCATTATTGCACATTGGGGCTCCACTTGGGGGAGCGGGGATGAGGGTTCAATGAGAGAAAGAACCAGAAAAACCCTCCACCTCCTAATAGGTGATGGAGGGTCAGGGGGGGTCAGTCCACGATGCCCAGAGTTGGGCTATCCTCTCCCCCCTGTGTGCTCTCCACTGCCTCACTCAATCAGACTAATTATTAGATAGAGCGCCAGGCGGAGTATCTGGCAGTCCTGCCTTGGGAGACTTAGAGCCGTGGGGAGCCGGGTGGCAGTGGGGGTGGTTAGAAGGGGTAAAGAGGGGGCTTCAGATGGGTGGGAACAGGAATAGGACCCCAAGTGACCTCTCCTGAAAGAGTTCAGGGGTGTGGAGTCAGAAAGAAAGTATATAAAAAAAAAAGTTATGAGGCTATGCTGAATTTTGCAAATGTGGGCTCATAACTTTGGTAATATTCAATATTTTTACCACAACACTTCAACATAGCCATTTTTGGTACAGCGACTCATGAATGTAACAACTATCATTATTCAACTCCTGCCCAAAATGTGTGTTTGCAGCCTAAAAGTTGATTTTGCAGTCAATGCACAACATTACCTTTAGGCCAGGAGTTCAACATTTTCTCTGCCCTTCTTTATGAGGCAGGTTCATCACAAGACTGTGTTGAAAATTTAGTGTAAAAAATATTAAAAAAAATTATAATTTTCAATATTTTTTAACCCAGATTCCTCTTCTGCAGCCCTATCAACTCTTGCCAGAATTTGTTTTCACTTGTCATGGCTAGGCAAAAGGAGTAGTGTTTATGGCAACTGCCCAAACTAAATGTACAGGCTATCACCTGAGGTTATGTGGGGGAAGAGCTCCCCCCCTACATCCTATTTAAATGTGCAGGCTACATCTGCTCTGCTTAGAGCGAGTCGCACTCATTGCACTCCCTGGCGGTGGTTGGGTCTCTGTTGCTTTGTCTCATCCTCTGTCTGCCCCCTTCTGTTCTGTGGCTCATTGCCTTGTCATTTTGCTTCCCTCCCTATTGTCTCCTCCCCTTGCCATTGTTTGTTTCTTGCTTCTTTTGGGGGCCGGGGTTGCCTCCTTGCTCTGCTGTGCTGCCTCCCTCTAATTCCCTGCCTTCCTCCGTGGCCGCTCTCAGCCGCTGCTGTTTCTGCTCCCCACCGATGCTCTTCTTCCATTTGCTTTCATTTTGTGTCCTCTGGCGACCGTTGCCCCATGCCGACGCCATGTTTGCCATTTTTGACCGCTACCTCTGGACTACTGAGTACTTGTTCACCTCAGCATGCAACTACAGCCATCCATGCGTATCTGCTACACCACTCCCTTAGCTGCTCCCTTGGCATTTATAGCATTCTAGGATTCCTACATTTCTACTCAGTATGGCCTACATGTTTTGGTTCATGTTGTGGATGCCTATCATTTCAGCAGTAGCTGCTGTGGCATGTTATATTTGGTCTGAACTCGGTTCCTCAGCCAGTAATAGCAATTCATATACTACTTACCTTGGAATTCGACATCGCAAGTGCACTCTGCATTTTACTTCATCATTCGAAGCAGTCATGGCACCTTAGAGATACTGCTGTACGATACTCAATTCCTACCTTACACATGGAGTCTGGGTATTCCAGGATGACACACTGTTAAATCATATTTACCACTAACAGCCACCAATTGGCATTAACATTCTCTCTATCCAGTGGTATCACACTGCAGAAAGCCGGCCAGTTCCACTTTGGAATCTAACTATGTCTGACTAATCCATGCTACTGCTATGATTATTGCTTTCTTCCCGCTTCATTGTTGGAGAACGTTAGTTGCTCAATAACGCTCCCATCATTTAAACCTACCCCGCATTGTTTGACTGGCATCCTACATTTACAGGTCCGCATATTTTTACTACAGCCTACTGGATTATATTCCATCATTGTACTTGGATTTATTAGCATAATCTGATTCAGCCAGTTATATACTCCCATGTTAATTCTTGATACCGGATTCTCGGATATGGCATCTCATTACCGTTGCACTCTGGAAGAACTTGTATTTCGCTCTGTGGTCATGCGGACCATTGCGCTACCATACTTTCCATCTACCTCCTCTACTATGTGCACTCCAACTGCCATAGCTGCTCCATGCTCCACAACTTATTGAATCTCTGCTATGTCACTTTCTAACCCTGTCCACACATACCTATGCCATCATTGCTCCTTGCTTAGACTAACTATTACTACTTGCATAAGGCCATCCCCTTTGGCTTTAGCCTCTGGATTCCACTGCACTCCATTCTCATTTGAACTTAAGGTCTCAGTACCCAACGCTCAGTACAATCTTAGTGCACTTTACTCATTCAGCTCACAAGCTTCAGATTCACACAGGGTTGCTTTGATTGTTTGAGTCTCCTACCACTCCCAAATCCTGCCTGGATTCACAGCCAAGCTTTAGTCCAGTATGCCTCCCTATCATAGCTTAAACTCCAACCTATTTCATACCATATGACTATGCATTGTGATTCATGTTGTCGGCTCATCCGCCTTTGTTTGCTACATTCTCCCATTGATCATCAGGTCAGCTGTGTACCCATCATTGCATTCAGTGCTGCTCCGGATCCTTTCTGTGGACCATTATACGAGCTTCTCCATCACGCTTGGTCACACTCCAGGATGTTTGTCTTCAGTCATGCCACCTGAGTTCTGGATGCTACAGTTTAACTTAACTGTCCGCACCTCTCCATCTGTCCAGCACCATCCGTGCTCCATTGTGGATTTCCCAATCAGCCTACATCTTAGGATGTACATCAATATTCCTGGATGCTTCCCATGTCGCTTCACTTCATTGCATTATTGCTACTACCTCACTTTCCATCTGACCTATGTGTGGTCCGGCTGTGCATGCTAGCTTATGTGGGGCTAGCTGCCACTCTTCACTTACCTTAACAGCTAACCTACGTGGTCCTGCTGTGCATGCTAGCCTACGTGGGGCTAGCAGCCAATCTTACTTACCTTACCAACTGACCTCGCATGGTCTAGCTGCATGCTAGCCTTCTTGGGTTTAGCTACTAATTCTATTTACTCACCAGCTAACATACTCTTTCAATCATACCATCTACGGTCATCAGCTGACCTACACGTGGTCTAGCCACACTTCCTTATCTCATTGGGCTAGCTCCCCTTTGTTCCCATGGATGCTTCCTACAGAGCTGCTTTTCATTCAGACCTACCTTTCCAAATATGGTCCCTAAAGCTTTCACCTTCCTTTGGATTATTTCTGGAGTATATCAGGATATTTGCTTCAATTCTCTTGGATGCTCCTCACCATGCTACTTTCAACTTCCCTGGAGTTACTACTACCGTCTCCGCCAGGACTTCCTGCTGACTTTTATTCCATACTGTCTTCCTTAGTTTAACTGATGCCTAAGACATTGATTTACCACAGTCACGATGCTTATTACCTCTTGTCCAACCCTTCTGCCAAGGTCTCTTCACTGCAATCCTTATCATCCTTGATCTTCAGGATACGACACTCTACAGCACCGTTCTGCTCATAATCTGCCAAAAACTACAGTTCTACTCCGCACTAAACTGACTCAGGATTTGCTGCCATTACAAGTCTAGCTAATGTGCCATTCTGGCTTTGAAACATGGATATCGACATTGTTACACAACCATTTGGATCCAGACAAAGCTCTTCAATTCCCGTGCTATTACCATTCTTCATACCCATCGCTGTATACTGTACATAAGCTATGCAATTCTACTTTCCTTCTACTATGTCTGCATCATGCAGCTTTACTTACTACTACAACTGACCTATGTACAGGCCCACTTATTTACATTGCTTGCTTATAATACCTGCTTTACCCTTACAGGGTCTAGAGGTCAACATGATTAACTTACCAATCTACAATCTACTTCACTCCTCGTAAGCTGGAAATACATCTGACTTATATCTACCTATTCATACTATGATCTCTACCTGCTTCCTGTACTTGCTTTCCTTCTCTGGATTGGAGGTTCCTACTGCTCTGTCCTCCCAATCACACAGCATGTGCCCTGTTCTTATGTTTCATTGCTAAAGTCTTCATCTGCAAAGTATGCAAGAACAATACAAACTACCTTTCCCCTACACTGGCCATAGACACCTAGCCTTTGATTACTGGTTTTCCTTGCAGAAGCCATCCTCACCTGCCAAAACATTTCATCTATGTAATTTCGACACTTTGAATTATTATTACTCGACCATGGGATTCTGTTCTACCACCTTTCTGCTTCAGACGTCGATTCCCGGACTTGGATTGCTAGAAGGTTACTGCTACATTCACTAACTGGAATATTCTGTACTCATTCAGCTTCACTTCACTGGATCAGAATCCAAACCTTGGAATTTGAATTAGCTTAATATTGTTAATTAGGATTATTCTCCTTTAGTATGCCCAGAAGGACGGGTGGGTCACTAGCCATGGATCCTCAGAGGTTTCCCCCAAAGGAGATTTTTTCCTCTCCTCTGTGCTACTGGCCATACTCTCCAGAGTTGTTGGAGATAATTATTTGATATTAATTCTTTTTTTGGGGGGGTCTCATACTACTGGACTAAGCATTCTTTACAGTGGGATACAGAGTAAGGCCAAAACAATAGTAAGTTAATAACACGTTACTCATCAGCTTAAGCACCTAAGCACCTTGCATAAGACTATCCTGCTCACTTGTACTATAATCGCTGACTGTATGACTATGTTCAAAGTACCTTAGCACTGATCAATTTAAACTGCTACATGTCAGATGAGCAATGTCCTACTTACCTATATGACCTCTGTATCCAAGCACAAACCTTCATTATCCTATTACAGTATGTAGCACAAGCACTGACCTCTGAACCACACATACGTAATTCTTACTAGCCAATAGGAAGAGGTGATTTTCACAAAACTAGTGTTAAGTTGTGGTTCTATCATCAGAGGGTCTGATGACTACAAGGCTGGTCTAAGTACAGTTGTGTTTAAAATTAAGTTTCTTTTAGCTTTAAATTAGCTTTGAAATGTATGAATTATTGCTTGCTAGTTGCATTGTAAATATGATGTGTTGCCAGATTAACAAATGTTGTCAGTAATGTGCTGCTCCCTTTTTTGAACATTACATGCATTTGGTATCATCATTTTGAGCTAAGTGAGCTGGACTGAATTTTCAGGAGTCTTTGAGGTCCAAAGCACTTTAGGATACAGTTTGTATGGAAGGCACTATTGGATCCTATTATAAATTAATCATCAAGATGAACGGGCCAAGTCCATGAATTCAGGGATGTGCACTAAGGTATACCTGAATTGGCTGTTGAATACCTCAATCTTGATTTCAGCAAGGCCTTTGGCTCTGTGCCCCACAAAAGGTTGTTCAGGAAGTTGGTGGATCTCAGGATTGGGGAAAAAATGGCCAGATGGGTGGAAAACTGGCCAAAGGATGGAACCCAGAGGGTGGTTGTGGGGGAGAGTTATCTGGCACAAGACAGGTAACCAGTGGGGTCCTGTAAGGACTCAATGCTGGGACCAGTGTTGTTCAATATCTTCATTATTGACACTGGAGATGGCATTAAGGGCAAGATGTGCCTATTCATGGATGACACCAAGCTCTGTGGGAGAGTGGACACAGCAGAAGGGATACAGGACCTACAGGAAGATCTGGAAAAGCTATGGAGGTGGTCCAGGATCTGGCAGCTTGGCTTCAATACCAAGAAATGCAAAGTTATGCATATTGGGGCCAAGAATCCTAGGACAGAGTACTACCTGGGTGGAGTCTGAGTATCTGCATCAGAGGAAGAGAAGGACCTGGGAGTGATGATCACTAGTGAGCTGAAGCACTCCACACAGTGCAAGAAAGCAGCAGCAAAGGCAAACATGATGCTGGGATGCATATCTAGGGGGCTCAATAGTAGGAAAGAGGAGGTTATACTGCCCTTGTACAGGTCACTGGTAAGGCTGCATCTAGAGTATGGAGTTCCGTACTGGGGCCTGTGATGCTTCACCAATCTGCTTGTCCTTATCGGTATTATATTTGTGATAAAAATATGTTTCTTGAAATTTCTGTTTGGAAAAGTATAGCAGTCAGCTCAAGAGCATTATGGGACCTGTGATTTAAAAGAGTGGTAAGGAGAGATTGCACTTTCAGTGACCCAGTGGAAAATCTAATTGAGAGCTTCCTTTAGAAACCAGTTTATATTGGTTGTAAATCAGCCACTTGTATAAAGTATTGCATTTTATGACCTATTAGGGGGGAAGTAACTTCTCACAGATATCTGTTACATTTCTCATCACTAGGAGAAATAACTGTCAGGAAGTTTCCCTGAAGATCAAAGGGGTAATTCTGACCTGCCATAAAAAAAGCAGGCTTACTAATTAAAAAAAAAAAATTACACACACACACATATATATATATATATATATCTATATATATATATATATATACACGTACATACATATATATATGCATATATTTTGTGGAATGCTTAGCAACATGCAGATGCCTGACACTAATTTGGTAGGCAGGAAGAGAGTGACCTCACAGCCAGCATCACCACTGAGCTGTGACCTCACAAGCTGGGTGGGACCCTTGTTCCCTTTAGATGGTCAAAGCTAAGAGAAGATAGTGCTTTTTATCTCTGGACACCTGAAAGAACACACTCTCGAGCACTTTTACTTAAGTAGGAAATTCAATCACAACTAGTTACTAATTGAAACTAGGGTAGGATTAGGTACTCAATAATAAGGTGGTTTTGTTTAAATAGTCCATTTAATTTGTATGACTGTACACTCAATGTTATATGTTCTGTGTTTTGTATTTCATCTACTATTTTTAATTTTAGTAAACTTTGTTTTTCTTGAAATCCTGCCTGAGCCTTTTCCTTATTTTGAATGTGAATGCTGGGACAGTGTTGATAATTCTGACAGAACTGTTAAGCATTTACAGTGTGTTATCATCTGCACCAAGGTAAGAAAAGTACCTAGGTCTCAACTAAATCAAAAGAGGGATTGTGAACCAGATTGGGTGTCCGCTGGGTTAAGTATTGCATTGCATTTCCCTGAAGAGGGTATGCTATCTGAGCCTGTTAACTGGGTGTGCTAACGAAAAGGGTTCATATTTGACCCCAGGACTCAGGACTGGTAGTTGCTCAGACCCAAAACAGACAGGAGGGTTACCCTGTTTGTCTCCTGTTCAGATATTGCACTTCGAGGTTTGGCACTGTGGGAGCAGAGGGCCTGACCCCCGGTATGTATTTGTGACAGATCTGGTTGGCAGCAGTGTGATCTAAAAGATTTGGTTTGCAGTGCTGCAATCAAACATATTTGTTTGCATACTGTGAAATTATTTGATGACATGAGCATTAACAGTCCAGTGTGTCAGATTGATAAACTGTAACAGTTCACACACAAAATAAGGCAGTGATTTAAAAAAAGAAGAAATACATCATTGTGGTTACAGTCAAAAATTCTCTACCTGCTTTATATTTTTTTTCAGGTGCAAGCTAGTGTAGCAATAGATTAGGGAGGAAGATGGCTTCCACCTACAGTGAGTACACTGCAGACTACCTGAGGCAGTTGTGCCAGGAGAGAGGCGCCCGTTGCAAGGGGTGAAACAAGCAGCACCTCATAAAGACTCTTGTGGCACCCATGCCCAAGACCTCAAGTCACAGTCAGTGACTGAAAGGGACCAGACTTTGGGTGTGGAGGGGTCAGGGTCCATCGCAGTGTCCAGATCCAGTGAGGAGGACAGTGGGACCAGTATGAACCAAGGACCACAGCTGCAGGGGAGGATCATCACCATTCTGGAGCCAGAAGGGATCAGGCTGCAGATAGAGTTGTGGAGAATGGAGCTGGAATTCAAGCAAAAAAGGTTTGAAGCCCAGCAACAGAGGGAGCTTGAACAGAAGAAGTTCCAGATGGAGATGGAGAAAGAGAGAGAAGGAAGAGCAGTGAAAGGCTTAGTGAGAGGAAAAAGAGTGACAGCATCAGAGTGAGGCCAAGCGAGAGCAGTGAGAGGCTGAGTGAGAAGCATGAGAGAGCCAGAGGAAATCTGAACTGGAGAAGCTACAACTCCAAAGACCGGCGCCAGAACAGGTAAGTGGCATTGGTGAACCTGGGACTCCAGGACTGGGTTACAAATTAAATTCTAAATTGATAGCTGAATTTAAAGAGGGGGAAGATATGGATGCATTTTTAAACTCATTTGAAAAGGTATACATTCAGGCAAAAATTCCCAGAGAGTCCTGGAGCATCCAATTATCCCTGCTGCTTACCGGGAAAGCTCATGATGCATTGGATCAAATGGACAATCAGGACAGTAATGATTATGAGAAACTTAAAGCTGCATTGTTAAAAAAGTATGACTTGACAGCTGAAGCATACAGAGTTAAGTTCCATAAGCTTAGGAGAAGCTCTGACATGAGCAACAAGGAGCTAGCTACCAAACAACATCAGTTTTTAAAATGTTGGTGGGAAGGGATACAAGCAGATTCTGTAGAGAAAATTGAGAATGTACTTTTAGAACAGTTCTGTTGGGCTTGTCCAGCAGAACTGACAACCTGGCTAGAGGATGGAGATCCAGAAACAGTGCAGGAGGCTGCCGAGCTCTTGGACCGCTATGCCAGGAGCAGGCCTGCTCTGAGAGAGAGTGGAGCAGAAGTGGCAGTGCAGAAAGGGAAAAGCATGCCTTCAGGGCAGCTAAAACCCTCACTGCCTCCACTGAAAGTGGGTAGCCCCAGGTTACAAAGAAAGGATTTGCCTGATAAAAGAAATGAATGTTGGTTTTGCAAATAACCTGGACATCTTGCAAGACAGTGTCCTAAAAAGGCAGAGTGCACAAAGTGGTGCTGGGAAAGAGGTGGGTTTTTTGTGTATCCCTGAAAGCATGCCAGTAAACATGAGGGAGCACATACACCCAGTTACTGTGAATGGGGTGCAGACCCATGGTTTAAGGGACATGGGGGCATCCCTTACTTTTGTAAAACAGGATTTGGTTGAGCCTGAACAGCTTATACCCAATCAGTTTGTTACAGTATGGGGATTCACTAGGGAGGAGAAAACTCTGCCATTTGCTAGTGTTCTCCTGGACTGGTGTGAGACAGGAGAGACTATGCAAAATGTTGCAGTGGCAGAAAATCTTGCCCTGGATATGATTATAGGGAACAATCTCCAAAAGGGGATGGTGTGTGCAGTTACACGCAGTCAGGCGGCAAAGGCAAATTGTAGTTCCCTGGACACCATAGAAGCCCCTGTGGAAAACACTGGGAGGCTGGTTTTCCAGTGTGTGTATCCTGATATGGAGAATAGTGAAGGGGGTAGAAATTCCCCAGGTAGCAGTTAACAGAACCATTACTAAAGATTACTCTGAGAAGGGAGGGCAAGCCAATTCTCAGAGAGCTAGGTACCCTAGTTTAGAAACTGGATGGGGACCTGTCCCATGCCTTGGGAATGTGTAAAGATTTTGCAGCTGCTCAGAAAAATGACCCCAGTTTAAAGAGGCTGAGGGCTTGGGCAGACTCTGATGGAGCACTGGGAAATGATGGGAAACAGAGTTTACTGGGACAATGGACTGGTGTATATGCAGGACATAAAGACAGAGGCAAGGGTGATGGGCAGGCAGCTTGTCATTCCCCAAGGGTACAGTGAGTGGTTGCTCAAGATTGTTCATGATATCCCCATGTCTGGACATCTGGGAATTTGCATGCACTATGCAGTGATGGGTCCAGAATTTCTATTGACCCAACTTCACCCAGCAGGTGAAGAAATATTGCAGGTCTTGTCACTGGTGCCAAGAAATAGGGAAGGCTAATTCCCTTGCCCATAGTGGAGGAGCCATTCCAGAGGGTAGGAATGGATATTGTGGGGCCTTTGAATACCCCCAGCTCCTCCAGGAAGAGGTTTATCCTACAGTGGTGGATTATGCCATCCGGGTACCCAGAAGCAGTCGACCTATCCTCACTGAGAACAGACAAAGTGGCAGATGCCTTGCTAGGGATTTTCTTCCATGTCAGGTTCCTGCAGGAGGTTATCACCGATTGAAGGGGTTCCTTCATGTTTGACCTGATGAAATGTTTGTGGAAGAAGTGTAGGGTGGTGCAGAGATGCATGACACCTTATCACCTGCAAGCCAAGGGGCTTGTGGAAAGGTTTAATGGTACCTTTAAACTGATGCTCCAAGCGTTTGCTGAACAGTATGAGAGGGACTGGGAGAAATACTTTTCCCACGTGTTGTTCGCATACCGGAAGGTGCCCCAAGAGTCAACAGGGTTTTTTCCATTCAAGCTCTTATATGGACGCAAGGTGCATGGGCCCCTAGACTTGATCCAGCAGGACTGAGAAGACAAGAACACCACCCAGGGAACTCCCACAGTGGATTAATGTCCTTATGTTTAGGAAAAAGCTGAAGAAGCTTATGGGAACAGCCCAGAGCAACATGACAGCTGCCCAGCAAAAGCAAAAGGTATGGTATGAGTGCAGAGCCAGTGTGGGTCAGGAGGTCATGGTCCTAAACCCAGTCTGGAAAGATAAGCTGCAGGCCAAGCGGGCAGGACCATACAAAGTAGTCAGACAGGTGAACAATGTAAATTACATTATAAAACTACCTGACAGGAAACCTACCCAAAGGATGTACCATGTCAACATGATGATGATGATGCTATATGCAAATAGGGCTGACATGGTCTTTGCAGTGTGTAGTCCTGAGTAGGGGACGGACGAGGAAGACCCCCTTCTGGACTTGCTGGAAGAAAGCAAGTGGGAGTCCTCTGTGGAGGCAATTAAAATGTCATCCCAGTTGACCCCAGACCAGATCCAGGAAGTAAGGAAGGTTTTAGTAGTCTTTGCTCTATTGTTTAGTGCTAAGCCTGGAATAACCCCCTTAGTGACACAAGATGGACAGACGGGGATGCAAGTGCCCATATGGTGGACAGCATATCAGGTGTCAGAGGCCATTCAAAATACATTAGGAGGGAGGTGGAGGAAATGATGGATTTTGGGGTAATCCAGAAATCCCACAACCCTTGGGCCTCACTGGTAGTCCTTGTTCCCAAGCCAGATGGCTCTACTCATTTTTGCATGGACTATCCTGGACTCAACACAGTCACAAAGTTGGACGCCCACCCAATACCATGGATGGACAAACTACTGGACAAGTTGGGAGGGGTGACAAACCTCACTACTAGTGACCTGAAGAAAGGGTATTGGCAGGTGGAGTTAACTGCCAGAGCTAAGGAGAGGTCAGCCTTCATCACTCCAATAGGGTTATTTGAGTTTAAAGTAATACCTTTCAGAATGAAGAACACCCATGCCACTTTCCAAAGGTTGGTGAACCAGGTGTTAAATGGTACTGAAGAGTACGCCGTGGCATACCTGGACAATTTTGCCATCTTCAGTGACAGCTGGAAGGAACATCTGTCCCACCTAGGGCAGGATACAGAGGGCTGAGCTCATTGCAAAAGCTAAAAAGTGCCAAGTGGCCATGGCTGAGGTCGCATACCTAGGGCATGTAGTAGGGTGGGGACAGCTCTATCCTAATCAAGCAAAGATTGAGGCAATCGAGGCATGGCCCAGACCTGAAACACAGAAGCAGGTTCAAAGTTTTATAGGGGCCGCAGGGTACTACAGAAAATTTGTATCAAACTACAGTGCCCAGGCAGCTCCCTTATATGGCCTGTTAAAGAAGAGAATGCCTAAAAAGGTTAACTGGGAACCAACCTATGAACAAGCCTTTACACGGCTAAAGGAGGCACTGTGCAGTGCTCCTGTATTAGGCAGTCCAGACTATAATAAACCATTAGTAGTCCAGACAGATGCCTCAGATGTGGGTATTGGGGCAGTACATAGCCATACTTCTAACCAAGGGAAAGATCACCCAATAGTGTACCTCAGTAAGAAGTTACTTCCCAGGGAGCAGACTTATTCTACAGTGGAGAAAGAATACCTTGCAATGGTGTGGGCGCTCAAGAAGACAGAGCCATACCTATACAGGGGGCATTCTGAGGTACAATCAGATCACAACCCCCTGGTTTGGCTGGCACAAATGGGCAAAACAAATAGTAGGCTTTTTTTTTTTGCAGTTAATCTTTTTGTTAGGAGATTTCAGATTATTACATATGTAGAACCATTAGACCAAATGGCTGACAAAGTGGTTACAAACATGCCACTTAATACAAACAGCTGAGGCACCATACAAACAACCATATTGTGTTGGTGTACACGTATTACAACTGACTTAACAAAGTATTAACTGTGAAGCATCATTAAACCTGGAAAATCCTACCATGGGTATACTAAGAAAATCCAGAGAAAGGTATTTACTCACTTTAAAAAGGTGGGCTCAAGAACGACAGAACATCTTCACATAAGGTGTAGAAAACTTGCTTTTGGGTGGGGGACTTATATGACCATCTGGAAGTGGAACACTCAAGACAGCTATAAAGAAAAGCCATTGCAGTCTTTTAACAATTACTCAACCATTACTACTAGGGTGGTCATGGGGGTTTCAGTTTGTCCTTCGAATATCTAGAGGGCAAGGCATGGTTAATGTGGTTGACATAGGTTAAATAAGGGGCCCAAACTGCTTCAAACTTGTTATAACACTGGTTTTTAACACAAGATATCCTGGTCAGGGTGGCCAACCTTTCTATGACACTGAGCCATTCTACCAGGGATGGAACCTCTAGGGTTCTCCAGCAATGTACGATAAGATGCTTACATTCTACTGAGGCCTGGCTGTATGAGCCACAGTGTAGAGGGTTTGGGGAGAGTTAGAACCTAGGGTATAAAGCCTAATAGCCAAAGACCAGGATCTGCTGGAAGGGATGTCTTAAAGATAAGGGAACAATGTAGGATTACTGTCTCCCAATAGGGCTTCAAAGGAGTACATGACCACAGGATGTGAAGCAGATCCATGTCTGGGGCCTCACATCTCCAACAGCAGTCAGAGGAGAGAAGACTCATCTTGTTTAGTTGGGACAGGGTATAGTACCAGAGGTGCAGTATTTTATTCTGTAAAAGAAGGCTTTGGGGAATACAGCAGGCCTGGCGAGTTCTCAGCCAGCACTGTCAGTATTGTAGATCAGTAATGGTGATCTGTAATGCCGTGGCCCACTTGGTTTTGGCCAGCAGAGAGGGGTTGTGAGTAGCATCGCTTTGGAATCTTTGTATAAGACCAGCTCTACCTTTGGGATGCATAATACAGTCATCTATAGGAAGAGAGGCTTTAATAACTTTACATTTTATACATGTGAAGGTATTTCCAAATATCACTGTGAGGGAGGCCATATCTGTTTTGCAAACCCTGGAACGAGTCCATGTCTGAGTGTTCTGAGGATCTCAAGTCCCCACTGTAAAGTATTCCTTTAGAGGCCCAGTCCACCCAGTTCATGGGAGATTTATTAATACAGAGGCTGAGGTTATTCCAGAGAGGGGTATGATTTCCCAAGCCAAGGCAACGAGAGGTTTTGAGCCCCAATTTTTGCTAGGCTTAGTGTGCATGATGGATGGAGAGCCAGCCCTTGAGTGGCTTTGGAAGGGGATGAGGTACCAGTGTGGAAACCAATGGGCCCTGCAAGAGATCTCTTTCAATTTGGGACCATGCCAGAGAGTGAAGGGAGTGACAGGGACCCTCCTCCTTTAGGGTCTTTGCTACTATAAAGGCTATGGAGTACTGAGAGAAGTCAGGTAGATTCCAGCCTCCCCTCAGGTTTTGAGCCCTCAATTTAGCTCTACTAAATCTAGGTCTGTGTGAACCCCATAAAAAGGAGCTGATCAGTGTGTTCAGCTTTTGATTCCATGCATCAGAAAGAAGAAAGGGAATATGGGATAGTAGGTGGTATACTCTAAGGGCAGGCAGCATTTTGACTGCAGCAATCCGCCAGCCATGGAGAGGTGCAAATGAGCCCATCTATTCGTGGCAGATTGTAGTTTGGTCACTAGGGGTTTAAAGTTTATGTCCATTAAAGAAGAGAGTTTGGAAGTAAGCCGAATGCCCAGGTATGTTATTTCGGACCTTGCCCAGGCCAGACCTTGGGAAACCACAACGGCTGATGTGGTAAAAGCATTAAGAGGGAGGATTTCAGACTTTGCTAGATTGATGTTCAAGCCTGAGATTTTACCGAATGTTTATAATGTAGAAAGGATGTGTAGTAGGCTGTGTGGTAGGTCACTGGTCAGGATCAGACAGTCATCAGCATACAACTTAGTGATATAACTTTTGTCCTTAACCTGAAGTCCATGTATATGAGGGTGGTTTCTGAGGGCTGACGTGAGAGGTTCAATAGCTAAAACAAAAAGTGGGGAGGGGGGGAGATAATAGGCATCCTTGTCTGGTCCCTTTCTGTAGACAAAATGGTTCAGAGAGGACATTATTGGTAAGGACCCTGGCCATAGGGCAGACATAAAGAGTCTTTATCCAAGTGGTAAAGTGCTGGCCAAAGTTAAAAGTGTTCATAACTGCGAATAAATATTCCCAGCTTACCGTGTCTAAGGCCTTCTCAAAGTCAATTGTAACCGCTGTCACTGAGGTGGGGAGGTAGGCCGCTATCTGTATTAAGGGTACTAGGGCCCGGATATGATCTGAGCTGATTCAACCCTTGACAAACCCCACCTGCGAAGGGTGAATAATCTCTGGAAGGAATTCCTCCAGTCTAGTGGCCAAAACCTTGGCCAAAATCTTGACATCAGTATTGATTAAAGAAATCAGCCTGTAACTGGAGGGGAGGGAGAGATCTTTACCCTCTTTTGGTAGTATGGTAATTATGACCTCAGATAGGGTAGGAGGGAGCTACCCACATGAGTGAACCTCATTCAACATGTTCGCCAGGAGAGGCTGTACTCAGAGGCTGAACTAGGCTGAAGCTAATGATTCCTCCACTAATAGTGGCCTTGTAGGCCTCCCAAGTGCTTGCAGCTAAGGCAGAAGAAGGGGGGATTGAGAAGGAAAAATTCTTCTGTAGCCATCCAAAGCCACAGGGTGAAGTCTTTATCGTACAGCAGGAGGGGATCCAACCTCCACAGTAGTGATTTGGAGATATTTTTTTTAGAGCAGGTACGATGGTAAGTGAGACAGGGGCACGATCGGAGATATATATTTGGGAAATAACTACCCCACAGGAGGCCTTAGAGATTTTAGGAGAAGTGAGCCAATAATCCAATCTACTAGCAATTTGGTGAGGTGCAGAGAAAAAGGAGAAATCTTTTACTGAAGGATTCAATACCATCCACACATCAGACAGCTGATGCAGAGAAATAAGATCTTGCAGTGCCTGCTGCACTCTGCAGTGGGGCTGCAGTCTGGCATTGGATCTATCCAGAGGGCTGTCCATTACCAGATTAAAGTCACCGACCATGAGCAACTCAGGATTATCATACGATATATCCGTGAGTTTTTGTGAAATAGAGTAAAAAAAATTCGGGAGAATCTTCATTGGGACCATATATATTTGCAAGGATTAGGGGCGCCAGAGGGTGTAGAGACCTTCAGAATGATCCACCTACCATCTCCCCCTCTGTTAACCTTTTAGCCTGCCATTGCAGTGATTTATGTGACAAAATGGATACACCCCGTTTGGCCAATTTTGCCGTGCAATGAGCTTCTGCACCTACTCAATTTCTCACCAACTTCACAGCTTCTTTGGAACTTAACTGAGTCTTGTAAAAAAGCGACTTGGGTGCCCATTTTTTTTAGCCAGGACAGTTCCGTTTTTCTCTTTATGGGAGAATTCAAACCCCTGACATTCCAAGTAGTGGTTGTGATATCTGAAAACTTAGCCATCCTCAGGATGTTTCCATTTTGCATGCCAACAACTATAAATAAACACTGATGCTAAGTAGAGTGTTAGCCGAAAGCTAATATAAATATTCCAATAACTACATAAAGGTCACCACCCTAACCTAAGCAGCCCAACAGGCCTAAACAGGGCCATAACATGTTCTCTGCATGTCCTAATAAACACTGAAATTACTTTTATAACTATCGGTAAACCTGATAGGACAACGAAGAGAAAAGGAAACCTATATACCACCCTGGAATGTCCTAGATATTTCCAGAGTACCAACGCAATCTAGGTTAGGTAAGTTAAGGAGCAGCTTCCCAGCTGAAAGGTAGGTCAGCATGCTGAATAGACGCTGATATGCCTCACCAAGGACAGAGTGGGGGGGTAGTCTGTTTTTGACCTGGGAGGAGGCAAACGCACCATCAACTCTCAGTGGCCCAAGACTATCCCTGGGGGTGGGGGGGGCAACAACCAGTGAGATTAGGGTCGCATAAGGAAAGACAGCACTGTACATGCATCCTCAGCCATCAAAATACTGTAAAGGGGTGCCAGTTCTCCATATCCTGGAACAAATACACCCACACCAACCCTAAAACTAGCTTTCACCAATGGGTAGAAAGAGCAGGGAGAGCCAGAATGTATTGAGAATTATAATGACATTAAGATTCTTTCAGCTTAGTAAAGAAAAGAAAATAAGTACCTCTACCGGAATGGTAGGTGCAATTAAGTATACATTGCAGTGTCACAAATACTGTCACCATGGTGATATCATTGCTATATCAGGGTCCCTAGGGTGTAAGAATGAGAGGGACATCATTCATAATCCAGACACCTCTTGAAATATAGCGGCCACTAACACCAGTGGACTTGTGCCTGGAAATAACTCCATAGTAAACCTTCTGAAGCCATATTAGCTCCCAATAAGTCTCAGGCTTTAAACATATTCCATAGGGCAACATTCTACAGACAGCCCACATTCTATAGATTCTTACTCTACTCCACATGACAGCTATCCCCCTGAGTGCCAGAGCACCATATGTGTACAAGGCAGCAGCCCTGATCTGCGGGAGAAGCCTTGGGGATTAAAATCCCAGAAAAGTTACAGGGTAACATGTCAGGGGCTTGTAATATAAAGCTGAATCAAAACCCCTCACCTGAAATCTTGCAGGAACCTGCTGGCAATTAAAAACTAAACAGAACAAAGGGGCGACAACCGTTGATGCTACATACTGTAGTAGCAGGGCTACCCTCTAAAGTGCGTAACACCAATAACTCCTCAACAGAGAAGATTAACATATAACTAGGAGCCAAACTACTTACATTTTAATTGCAAATCTGGCCGGACTATACACAGCACATTTAATCCAGGACCTGAACGTCATTTGAGAGTCATGGAGAGTGAGCGGTGCAGTTGGAGAAGGAATGGAGAAAAGGGGCTGGGGCTCACAGTGGTGGGGACTCAGCGTACATTGCACAAGGTGGATATTATGGCCTGGCCCTAGGAAAGGAGGCATTACACCAAGGACAAGCTAGGGAAGCCCTGGATTTCCAGCTGCCCCGTATACCACAGCAAAACATTTGACAAAATTACATAACCCTGGGACCTTTACCCATCTTGTGACTTCACCAATAAAGACGTGGAGCTCCTGTCCTCCAGTGGACTCCGACTGCCCAGTCTGTCTCGAAGGGAACCCTTTCAGCCAGCCCCTCAGCATTGTCCAGGTGGAGTACATCTTCGTGGCTGGTGCTTCTGTCAGACATAACCAGGGCTGCTGGCAACAAATCTCTGAGTGGCTCATATCTGTTGGACAGCTTCACAGGCATGGAGTAGATGGAGGTGCCATTGCTCCCTGAAGCCAGTGGGACCTGCTGCTGGCGCCTCGAGTGATTTCTTCATGGTTTCTCAGTAGAAGGCAGAGAGGGCTTCCCCAACTTGCCAGGCACTTTCTTTCATTGTCTACCCCCTATGTTACTTCTGCCACTTGGGTCTTCCAGCTGGTGCTGGGGGGCATAGAGTTTTGACCCTGATAGCCTTCAGGAGGAGCAGAGGTATCCATGAATGATGTGGCATCACCACAAGATGGAGGGGTGGGCTTTCATTGCAGCCCAACTTCACCACCAATGTCCTCCAAGAAGAGTTCCACCTCAGCCGGGGAGTTAAAGGTAAACTGCTCCCCCTTATGCAGTACATGTAGTTGCAAAGAGTATCCTAGAGAGGTGTGAAGGTTTAACTTGTAAAGGGCCTGCTTTACCAGACCATAGGCTCTTAGTCACTGGGATAAGTCATATGAATAGTCCTGGAATATCTGAATGGGAGCCTCATCCCAAAGTAGTATTCTGAGGTCTCTAGCAGCTTTTAGACATAGTTCTTTAACTGGGTATCTGGAAAATTTAAACAGCATTGGGTGAGGACGGTCCCCAGGGTGAGGCTTTGGGGCTAGTGACCTGTAGGCCCTCTCTATCTCCAAGTGAGGGGGGTTGTTCAGTTTAAGCATTATTGGAAGAGACGTTTGCAAAAAGGAGATCATATCTGGGCCCTCAGTCCCCTTCGGGAGCCCCACAATTCGAATGTTTTTTTCTTCTCCCTCGATTTTCAAGGTCATCAGCCTTGGCTAGTAGATACTTTATCTGGTTATGATGGTCCCTAGTTTGGAGAAATTGGTCATGTAGGATTTGGTCTTGCTGTTTAATTTGAAGTTCAGTATCCACCACTCTGCAGGTTAACTTCTCAACGTCCTTTTTAGTGTTAGAGGTGATGGAAATGAGTGCTGCTGTATCCAATAATACTTTGTTTAGCATAGAGATAATATTACCCAGTTGTTGGTCCACTGTCTGAGTAAGGAGGATCTGAGGCTCATTAGATTGGGCCGTCTCCTGTCTTGGGACTGCTCCCCTGCTGGAGCCTGGTGGTTTGTAAATGTCTTACAGACCTGAGGTAGCAATGAGAAAAAATCTTCAGCAGACAATAAAATAGCAATCCCTTGTCTGATTTATTCACTTTAGGTAGATTTAGCTTCAGCTCAATGTACAGAATGCAAATCCGGAGAAATAACCTGGAGATATGGGTGTTGAGAATTTGGATGTAACAGGATGGATGAGTGGAACTGCAGCAGCTTAGTTACACAGCTGGGAAACAAGAACCCAGGGGAAGAATACACAATGGGGGGGGAGGTAGTAACAACAACAAAAAAGGAAAGGGACCTGGGATAATCATATCAGATGACCTTAAGGTTAGCAAGAAATGTGAGAAGGCAGTAGGGAGGGCTGGGGGTATACTGGGATGCATAGGGAGAGGCATCAGCAGCAGAAAACAGGAAGTTGTTATCCCTCTGTACAGACAGTTGGTGAGACCCCATCTGGAGTACTGTGTCCAGTTCTGGAGACCCCATCTCCACAAGGACATAGACAGGATAGAGGCAGTCCAGAGGAGAGCAACTAAAATGGTGCAGGGTCTGCAAGAGAAGCCGTATGAGGAGATACTAAAGGAGCTTAATATCTATACCCTTGAGGAAAGAAGGGAGAGGGGGACATGATATAAACTTTTAAGTACCTCAGTGGAATCAACAAAATCCAAGAGGGTAGCATCTTTCAGAAAAAGAGACGTGCAAGAACAAGGGGATACAATTTAAAGATGGGGTGGTTCAGGGGCAATATGAGGAAGTATTATTTCACAGAGAGGGTAGTGGATGCATGGAACAGCCTTCCTGAGGAGGTTGTGGGGTCTAAAACTGTGGGAAAATTCAAGAATGCATGGGACAGACATAAGGCAATTCTTGTGGGGGGGTAGGAAGAAATAGGCTGTTGGTTAACTAGGATCTGTGGCCTATCCTGTAGGTAGGGAAATGGGCAGACTAGATGGGCCAAGCAGTCCTTATCTGCTGTCAAAGTCTATGTTTTTATGTTTCCATCTTTCGCTGGTTAGCTCCACCCACCCAAATAGTAGGCTTTTAAGATGGAGCCTTGCCTTGCAGGATTACAACATGACTGTCACTCACAGGGCAGGAACAGCAAATGCAAATGCAGATGGGCTAGTGCGTCAGTTAGAGCAGTGAAATGAATTTGGGAAAATTCATCCCATGCCTAGGAATAGATTCCCCCTAAATTCAGTCTAGGAGGGAGGACTGTGATGTTTCACCAATCTGCTTGTTATTATTGGTATTACATTTGTGATAAAAATGTGTTTCTTGACATTTCTGCTTGGAAAAGTATAGTAGTCAACACAAGAGGATTATGGGACCTGGGATTTTAAAAGTGTGGTAAGGATAGATTGCACTCTCAATGACCCAGTGGAAAATCTAATTAAGAGCTTCCTTTAGAAACCAGTTTGTATAGGTTGTAAATCAGCCACTTGTGTAAAGTATTGCATTTTATGACCTATTAGGAGGAAAGCCAACATCTGACAGATACCTGTAACATTTCTCACCACTAGGAGAAATAGCTGTCAGGAAGTTCAGCTGAAGATCAAAGGGGTAATTCTGACCTGCTATAAAGCCGGCTCACTAATTTAAAAAATAATAATAATACATAAATATATATATATATATATATATACATTTTTTTTGTGGAATGCTTAGCAATATCGGATGACTGTGACTAATTTGGTATGCAGGAAGAGAGTGACCTCACAGTCAGCATCATCACTGAGCTCTGACCTTACAAGCTGGGGGGGGGCTTGTTCCCTTTAGATGGTCAAAGCTAAGAGAACATAGTGCTTTTTATCTCTGCACCCCTGAAAGAACACACTCTCGAGCACATCTACTAAAGTAGATAATTCAATCACAACTATTTACTAATTGAAACTAGGGTAGGATTAGGTACTCAGTATAAGATGGTTTTGTTTAAATTGTCCATTTAATTTGTATGACTGTACAATCAATGTTATATGTTCTGTGTTTTGTATATCATCTACTATTTTTAGTTTTAGTAAACTTTATTTTTCTTGAAATCCTGCCTGAGCCTTTTCCTCATTTTGAATGTGAATGCTTGGACAGTGTTGATAATTCTGACAGAACTGCTAAGCGCTTACAGTGTGTTACCATATGCACCAAGGTAAGAAAAGTGCCTAGGTCTCAACTGAGTCTAAAGAGAGACTGTGAACCATGTTGGGTGACCACTGGGTTAAGTATTGCACTGCATTTCCCCAAAGAGGATGTGATATTTGAACCTGTTAACTGAGTGTGCTAGTGAGAAGGATTCATATTTGACCCTAGGACTCGATACTGGTAGTTGTTTGGACCCAAAATGGACAGGAGGGTTATCCTGTTTGTCTCCTGTTCACATATTGCACGTTGAGGTTTGGCACTGTGGGAGCAGAGGGCCTGGCCCCCAGAGTGCATTTGTGACAGTGCTCACACCTCAAAAAAGGACATTAAAATGCTGGAGAAGATCCAGATGTGGGCTACAAAGATGATAGCTGGTCAGCAAGGTAAAGCATACGAGGAGAGGTTAAGGGCACTGAACATGTACTCCCTGGAAGACAGGAGAGAGAGAGAGGGGACATGATTGGGATCTTTAGGTACTTGAAATGGATAAATAAGGTTGATAAGGAGAGTCTCTTTAAGCTGAGTGGCAACCATAACACAAGGGGGGGGGTGCAGTCTTAAGCTGGAGGGGGAGATTTAGAAGGGAGATTTTATTTATTTATTTAAGAGATTTACCAGGAAAGCATACTGAGCAGAGTACCACTCGATTCCAGATGCGCCCTGCAGTAGGGAGTTTACAATGGTACAGTAGAACAGAACAAAACACAAAACAACAACAATAACAGCAAGTTATACATAATGCGTTTGGTGCAACAATGGATGAGGTAGTCATAATATAAGTAGAGTAGTGCATTTTCAATAGCATTTAGCAATATTAGGTGCAGACCGAAATGGAAAACCAGGCTGGTGATAACAGATAGGAGGTAGGAAGTGAGATGGGGGTCAGCGGGGGGGGGGAGAAACAGGAGCAGATGGAAGAGAAGTGCGTTTTAAGTAGGGAATTCCGTTGTGGAGTGCTTGTGGAGTGTCTAATATCAGCTGCCAGGGAGTTCCATAATTTGGGCAGCCTGTAGCTGAAAGCGGCCTGGCCAGACCGGGTGGATCTGTATGGAATGTGCAGGAGCCTAGAGTCTATGTTTCTGAGAGCGTAGGCCGGTGGAGAGAGGGTGGTTAGAGAGAATGACAGGTAGAATGGGAGCATCTGAGCCTAGAACTTGGCAGAGGTTCTAGCACAGTGAAGCAGTCGTCGGTTATGTAGCGAGGGGAGGCCCAAGGACTGGTAGAGGTCACAGTGATGGGTATTGGGAGGCTGGTCCAAAGAGAATCAGCAGAAGGAGTTGTAAAGGGGATCAAGCCTCACTAAGAAAGTTTGGGGGGCGGCATAGTAGACAACATCACCATAATCCATAATAGGGAGGATCATTTTTTGAACTATTGCTTGCCTGGTTGGTAGAGGAATGCAATTCTTGTTCCGGTAGAGGGCTCCCAGCATGGGGTGCAATTTTTTGTGTAGACCGTCTATATGGAAGTCTGGGTACTGATCTAGCCAGACGCCGCGATAACGATATGACGTGCAGGTCTCTAGTGTAGATCTGTCCGGAGTGTAGAATGTGGGTGGTGCAGTAAGCCGGGTTAGCTTGGCCCGAGATCCGAAGGTGAGGGAAACTGTTTTTTTTTTGAGTTCAAGAATAGTTGGTTTGAAAGGAACCAACGTTGGATGGAGTTGAAGTCTTTCTATAGACAGGCTGTCACAGCGGTTGCGGATGGGCAAGAGGCAAACAGCACCGTATCGTCTACGTACATATGGATAGCCGACTGAGAGCAGGCAGGTCATTTAGAAAGATAGAGAACAGCAGTATGCCAAGTACAGACCCTTGGGGGACTCCACTGGTGACAGGAAGTGAGGTGGATCTAGCCGAGCCTATGTGGACTGATTGGGACCTATCTGACAGGTATGAATGGAACCAGTTATTTGCGTTCACCGACAAACCAGCTTGGGCAAGTTTTGCCAGCAACAGGGGATGAGAGACCGTGTCGAAGGCTTTCGCTAGGTCTATAGATATGGCTGCTGTAATTTCCCCTTTGTCGATGCCCATAAGGATGGAGTTAGTGAAGCGAAGGAGGGAGGTGGCTGTGGAGTGATTTTTTCTGAAGCTGGCTTGGTAGGGGGTAAAAAATGACATGGTATCTAGATGGTGGTGGAGCTGAGATAGTGCAAGGCGCTCTTGAATTTTGGCTAGGATGGGGAGCAGAGATATGGGACGGTAGTTGGATGGGGAGAGGTCCTCCTGGGTAGGGGAATGACTGTGGCTTGTTTCCATGTTGTGGGACTGCCCTGAGTTTAAAGAGATAGGTTATAGAGCATGGTTAGAGGGTGGGCTATGGCTGGTGCTGGAGTAGGAGCATTTGGAATCAAGGCCCGATGGACACTTTCGTCTTGGCTGTGCTAAGTGACTGCAGTAATTTTAGCACCTGGCCAGGTGAGATCATGAGCGAGAAGGGGTTGGGCAGGATACTATAGGGGCGTAGTGGAGGGAATGGGGTGGGAGGAGAGAAGATAAGAAGTAGCGGTGGAAAAATGTGAGTTAAACTCAGTGGCGACCAGACTGGGATCCATGATGATTCTTTCTTCCAGCTTGAGAGTGGGAGTGGGGGGTTGAGTTGGTGGGGAAAGGAGGGATTTTATAGACTTCCAGAATTGAGAAGGGTGAGCGAAGTTAATGTTGAATGCAGATTTAACGTAATTTGATTTAGCCTGATGTATGAGTCTTGTACAAGCGTTTCTTAGTGATTGGTAGTGTTTCTGGGCCATTTGAGTACCTGTGGCCTTGAATGACTTCCAGACACGGTCTCTGGCTCTTAGGTGTTCCAGGAGGTTAGACGTTATCCAAGGTAAGTGGGATCCTCTTACTCGGGATCTCCTGAGTGGAGCATGGAGGTCTCAGATGGCAAGAAAGTTAGTAGAGAAATATTTTAGGGCCTCATCCATAGAGGTGGCCCGGGGGATGAAGGACCAGTCAATGCTGGTGAGGTCGTTTAGGAGAGCTGTCAGATCAAGGGATTTATAAACTCTGATGTGAAGCATGCGGGGTGGAGGGGCCATTGGGCGGAAGATTTTTCGCACCATATAAATCATATGGTGGTCACTAAGGGAGTCTGGTAGTAGGCCAACTTTAACTATCCGATGAAGGTGGGTAGTAAGTGCCCAATCCAGTAATGTGTGTTTATTGGATTTATGGTTTAGGCGAGTGGGTTCCTCTATTTGCTGGTGCAAGTTTAGAGCATTAATTTGGCATCGTGATTTAGAGGCCGCGCTGCCTAGCCAGTTCTGATTGAAATCACCAAGTATATGGAGTTCACCGCCTTCCGTAAGGGACCTCAGTTTACGAAGGTGGTCGAGAATGCTACCCAGAGGTGTGTCAGGCGGACAGTAGGACCCTGCAAAGTATACTGGGATAGTGTGTGGCAGGGGGATTTTGACTAGAAGTGAATCAATAGTTTGCATGGGTGCCGTCAGAGTGATTATGGAGAACTGGAACTTTAAGGAGATACACATGGCGGTGCCACCACCCTTCTTTCTGCCCTGTCTGTCATGGCGGATTAAGGAGTAACCGGGTATTGAGAATTCTTCATCTCGGTTATGGGGTTTCAGCTAAGATTCTGTGCTGATGACAATGTCAGGGCGAAGGGCTAGGACAGTGGTTTATAGGGCTGCTATTTTGTTTAGGATGCTACATACGTTTAGGTGGAGAATTTTAAAACCCTTAGGGAGGTGCGTAGTTGGTGCGTGGGGTTGGCCAGCTATGGGGGTCAGTGGACCCCGGTTCCATTCAACGTCCCTGGCTACAATGAGAAGGATAGTCAGGGTGTGCCTTAATAAGCGCATGGACTTCACAGATGACCCCCGTAGAGTGGGATGGTTGGGAGTTAGCGGGTTTGTCATTTGGTCTGAGTAGCGTGGGATGTAAAGGACAGGTTGCTCAGCATGGAAAGAGGGAGGGAGGAGGGAGGATGAGGCCCCAGGGACCAATTGTGCCAATGGTACTGGTTGTGGTCCACTGGTGCTGAGGAGGAGTGGAGTGGAGGCTTAGCAACTAGTGAGAGAAGTGGTGCAGGGCCAGGTAGAATAGGATGGGGTGAGGGTGGAAGGGAAGATAACGTTAGGAAAAGCATAATAATGGTTAATGTGAGAAACCCTGATTGATTTTTTTTTTTTTTTTTTTTTCCAGTAGTAGTTGGAATCTGCTCAGCGGTGGCCACTAGTAGCAGGAAAATATAAGGAGCTAAGTGCAAAGTGGGTTGATTGGTTTACGAGCTCATGTGATGCCTGCTATATAATGAGGAGCTCACCAAGAGTGGTGGTGGGGGCGGTGGGGAGCCTGTGCATAGCGCAGGCGAGGCTAGAGCTCCGAGAAAGCTGCAAGCTGTGTTTGCTACCTGGCTTTGATGATGCTGCTCCTGATGTCCACAGGGGGGATTTCTGCCTCTGTGGGGAGGGCTGGGGACAGCTTTGCCCTCACGACCGCACTGCAGGAAAGGACAAAAGGAAGCTTTAAGTACAGGTAGGTAGGAGGGAGGAGCTAAATTTGTAAGGCGTAAAGCAATGAAATACTGGCTGTATCAGGCTCTAAGGCAACTGAATTACTGGCTGTAAAATGAAATACTGGCTGCATCAGGCTCTAAGGTAACTGAATTACTGGCTGTAAAATGAAATACTGGCTGTATCAGACTCTAAGGTAATTGAATTACTGGCTGTAAAATGAAATACTGGCTGTATCAGGCTCTAAGGTAACTGAATTACTGACTGCAAAATGAATTACTGGCTGTATCAGGCTCTAAGGTAATTGAATTACTGACTGTAAAATGAATTACTGGCTGTATGCAGGCTCTAAGGCAAATGAAATTACTGGCTGTATGCAGGCTCGTTCTTAACAGAAAAAGATCTTTTGCACGCAGAATTACACTTAGTAACATTAATCACAGTAAAGCTGTAATTCCTCGTATTTGTACTGCTCCATAATAAGTGAGAGGCTTTAGAAGAAGGCTTAAGGTGAGCACCGCCCTGCTCCACCGACACAAAAGTCAAAAACACAGCAGTCTTTGTCCAGAGAAAAAAGGTGACACATTTGAATCCGTGGCGCAGCTCCGAGAAAGCTACAAGTTGTGTTTGCTACCTGGCTTTGATGCTGCTGCTCCTGATGTCCGCGGGGGGTTTCTGCCTCTGTGGGAGAGCTGGGACAGCTTTGCCTTGCGACCGCACTGGCTTTGATGATGCTGCCCGATGTCCGCGGGGGGGGGGGATTTCTGCCTCTGTGGGGAGGGCTGGGGACAGCTTTGCCCTCGTGACCGCACATCAGGAAGTACTTCTTCACAGAAAGCATGGTGGACACTTGGAATGTACTACCAGAAGAGGTAATCTCATTGAAGACAGTGGGCAGCTTTAAGAAAGGCTGGAACAGGTATAGGGGGAGGGTAAGGGTCATGGGTAGGGAGGATGGGAGGAATGGGGAGAGGGGTCAGGGACAGTAGCTCAAGCTGTGCACCCTGCAACACGAGCAGACTTGATAGACCAAATGGTTTTCTTTTGCTGGCTTCTTTGTATGCCCATATGTTCATATGTACCTCGAGTCTAAGCCATATTAGACTAATATCTGAACACCTGCTAGTTTTCAATGGCATTTGGTCACTGACACATGAAGATTAAAATAGTGTTTTGCAGCAACTTCAAAACACTGTCACCCTCCCACCCCCACCCCATGCACATCCCTGCGGAAAAATGCAACACTCTTCTTGTTGCAGTGAGGGTTAACTCCAAGCCTGGGACATGCAGAAGTGCACCACTGGTGGGTGCCAGTAGGTGGTGATATGACAAAAAAAGAGTGATTAATGACATCCTACTTCTTCTACTCTCATACAGTAACACCCCTCTACTGTCCTTCTTCCCTCCATCACCCTAAGCCAACCTCTAAAATTCTGTTGATTCTCCTAACCAACTCTTAGCAACCTTTGCCACCTGCTTCCCTCCAAAATAAGAAACTGAAATTCCATCCTCCTCCTACCCAGTGGTGTTTAAACCCCTGGCCCAGACCCTCCACACCATTTTGGATGGTCACCATCAGACTGAATAGGAAGGAGTGCAGTGAAACAGTAGTAATTCAGCATGTTCTCTTTGTCTCTCATGCATGCAGACAGTGACTGAGGTGGTGTGAGGTGACGGTGTGTCTGATCACACTGGAGTCTGATGCTTGTGCACCACTGAATCAGAGAATCATTGACACTTGATGGCAGAAAAGGACCCTTTGGCCCATCCCAGTCTGCTCCTTTCTTCCCATTATTCTTCCCTCCCAAATCTGGAAGCCCCCTTCCCACTGCCACGCAGCCCCATCTGTCTGTACCATGAGTGCTTGAAGTCTGACACTGTTTCAGCCCCCACCACATCTTTTATTTATTCCAGTTTGGGATTAATACCATTGAGTCAAGGACTCATTTTCAAAGGTTCCATGTCAGGGTTGAACAAACATTACAAAAATACAAGGTTTACAGAGAAAAAAAAAAAGGAAAACATTGAAGCACATACACAGGCAGTAATAGTAAAATCTGAACTTGTACACATCAAATTAGTACATATTAACAGATAGACTGATTTGATAAGAGGGAGTTGGGTGGGTCAGCCAGAGGTGGCATCGTCTGATAATCTTGATGGCATCTTCTGGAAGCCTGTTCCATGCTTCCACCACCCTCTCTGTGAAGAACCGTCCTCGCACATTTCCTCTGTATCTTCCCCCCTGCAGTATCATGCTATGCCCCTAAGTTATAGCACCTTCCTTCCTTTTTAGTAAACCCCCTGCCTTCGCTTTGCTGATCCCCTAGACATATTGAAAAGTTTCTATCATGTCCTCTCTCTCCCTTCTAGTCTCCAATGTGTACAGCTCCAATTCTTCACATCATTGACTCTATGCTAAATAAGGGAGATAGCAACAGGACTCTGTAGGGATGGCTAAACATCTGGCTTTTTGGATCTGGATCTGCACTTTCTGCCTGTATTTGACTGTTGGGTATTTGTATTGCATTGTACTAGTACAACACTGTATGTACTGAATTGATTTGCACTGTATGCAATTGCTTGTTTTGCTCTTCCTCGATCCTCTCATTTATGTACCCCCTTCCCCCAGAACGTTTCTGGAAATGAGTTGTTTGCAGCTCATGTTGTCTTTCATGGTGAAACCGTTTCAAATAAATAAATAAATAGAAAATGAAGGGGTTATTATAATCTGAAACATAATCTGAAGCATGGAGAACATAAACTGAAGTTACAAACTCAAATGGGCAAACTAGGTGGGCCATAGGCCCTTATCTGCCGACAGTGTCTGTGTATCTATCTGAGAGGCTTGGGAGGATGGGAGAGGGTGACAGAGGAATGAAGGAAAGCATGATATTTTTATCAATATATTTTGGGCATAGTGCCAATTCCCAACATGGACAGCTGGCCAATGACTCATTTCTGTATGGCCCTAGGCAAGGAGCTAACCCCTTAGTTCCATCAAGGGTGAAGTAGGTTTTTGTAATACACAGAGGTTCAGGGACTAAAACTAGTTTGCAGCATATGTCTGCAAAATGCAGTTTTTTTACACCAGTGAATATCTACTATCCAGATATCTTAATACCTTGAATACCGGTTGAGGCACTGGACACCACACCATGCACCAAGCCGGCGACCCAGGTTCAGGAACAAGCCCGGGTCACTGGGGGTCAGCAGGGGAGGGAGAGGATTGAGCATTCATTGGGCAGCTCTCCTCTCCCGGGAGGGAGGGGGGTCCACGCTCGGTGCTTGACTGGCCTCTGGTGGGAGCTGGGGGCATGGCAAGTGTAGAGCAACACTAGGGGAAGGGGAGTGGTGACGTCGGTGGTGACGCCATGACATCAGGGTGCGTACCACTCCCACAGCACAAGGAAAATCGGTGACCAGTCTGCTAGATGACGGAGCACCATACAGAAACCCTGATTGCCCACATCCACCTGGCGACCCATTGGAGTTTGATGAAAAGTTGATTGTCTCGGGGCATACCTGCCCTGCCCCGTACCCACCTGGGGTGTATAGCCAAGGCTTCATGGGCACTCATCAGGGGATCAGGCAGGTTGTGGAGCGGGGATACTGTGATGTGTCTCCTGAAGAAGTGGAGACCGGACGCAAGGTGAGGAGCCTAAAGTGTATAAAAAAAAAAATACCTTGATTACCTGTATTTGACAAATACAGATTTCTTGAATTTGTTTACCTCTACTGCCTAGAGCCGAACACAGTTTGTCATACACTGCTTAAGTGGTAAGGCACAGCATGGGCTTGGTTTCAGTGAAGCATTCCTCCCCCATCCACACACCTAACTACACCACAGTTAGGTGCCTGGTGGAACCTAACCACATGAGCCAAAGGTAAGTCTGTTTCACCTTGGAGGGTAGGATTAGCAGTTGGTAACCCCCGCCATGTGTGGCAAAAATGTTATGTTTTCTTATAATGTCCTGTTTATTATGTCCTGTTGCCCATTTCCCTGGGTCGCACGTGGAAACGAGCCTCATCTCAGTGTGCCTATCCCAGGTTACCAAGATTTTAAATAAACAGATAAATATAATAAGTGACTCAGTGGCATTTCATTAAAAAAAATAAATAAATAAATAAAATACTTACAGTACATTTGTTCCAAAGCACATGCACTGCTTCAAAAGAAACTGAAGCTTGCATCAACCCATGTGTATACTATGTAGAATTCACATGTGTAACAGTCAGTTAGGAGACTGGACTTATGAATCACTGTTGTAATGTATATTATAAAATGGTTGAGAAAAACCATGACCTGTGATTGTTCGTATGAGACCACATGACCATGTATGGTCAGAAATAATTAATTTTTTGAAACTTGTTATTCAGTTTTTCCCATATAACTTTTTATCCTTCAGGATGCTGACTGTTTCTACCCCCCTCCCCCCCGATCAACAGTCATCTCCCTTGGACTTACCTCTATGCAGATTCCCCAATGGATTCCCCCCAGTGGTGGGGCTGGAGGGGGAGACTAGGTTTGCTGGCCAAGGCACCTAGCTTCACCTGAGCTCTTTTCTTCTAGGTTGCTTGAAAGGACAAAGCAAAGAACCTTACCAGAGTAACAATAAGGATTAAGGCTTCTTTTGGCTAGGCAGGTTTACTGTGTTTTGTTGTTTTTATTTTGTACTCACAAGAGACTGTTACTGTTTGCTGCTAACATTTTATTGCTTTATTTTTCTCTGATTCAAATTGTTGTTGCTGGGTATACATTCTGCTGCATTATTACACGGTGTGCATACATGTGTGTGCTTACAGATTACTGCTGTAATCTTCTGATTCAAATTGTCTCTTGAGAGGTATATCTTCTATTAATGCTTTATTTTTCTCTGTATCAAAGTGTTTCGTACAGGGTATACCCTCTGTGAAATTATTACAGGTGATGCTTTACAGGTTTCACAGTTTTATATGTCATTAAGATAAGCTTTCAGGGCTACTGCGTTTGTTGTTGGCTGATTGTTTCTGCTCTTTACCTCCTTGTTTCTTTCATCCAGGGTTTCCTATTTTTCAGCAGGGGAAGGGCCCAGCCACCCACCCCCATCCCCAACCACCCCACACTACACTCCTTTTATAGGGTAGCACACTCGTGACATTTCCTGTAGTAAAGCAGGAAGGGGCAGTTCAGAGGGGTATCCACACAGTGACCTAATTTACAGGGGCACTAGTAATTTAACTTGTTACAACAAGTTATACAAAAACAAACAAACAAAACACAAAATCAAACTTTTGCTTTTATTTTCTTCATTCTAATTACTCTGACCAGGTTATAAACCCAGCAACTTACCTGGAATGGATATCACTAACTGCAGGTACTGTGGAACACTTTTCAGAAGGGCAGTTTTACAGGATTTAGGACACTGTTGTACATGCTGGGCCATTGGAGATCTAAGGGCTCAGTTCCAGGCAGCAGCATGGGCAGAGATTGTGCACCTCAAATTGCATATTCAAGAGGAAATATATTATAAGAACCGCCCGCCATTTCCCCAACATCCAACAGAAGCACCTCGACTGCAGAGGGTACTTGGTCTGGGAGGTTGGCAGGTGGTTAGAAGGGGCAAATCGGGTGCCTCATCACTCGGTGCTCTCCAACATGTCACCTCCACAAACCATATAAAAACTTTAAACAGATATCTGCCTCTATCTCTGAAATCAAACAAAGGGGCAGAGGACACTGCAGAGCAAGACACTGCAGCACAGGAGCTAGCACAACAAAACATGCCCAAAACAGGAACCAAAACAAAAAAAGCAAAAAGGAAATCCAAAAAAACTTCTGATCATAGGAGACTCCATGATTCGAGGAGTTGATACGTATCTCCAGCCAGGGGTTATGATAAGATGTCTCCCAGGTACATCAGCATGGAGAGACACTGACCGCATTGCTAAAATTGTTCAGGAAGTAGAAGAAACATTGATGTCCTGGTAAACCGATCTCGCCAGGCGGTCAGTTGTGGAGACCAAGGAATACCTGACCAGGCTGGGTGACAAACTATCATCCATTTTATCTGGCATCTCCTTCTCTGAGATCCTGCCAGTCTGGGAGAGGGGGACAGATGAACGGAAGGTCAGAGTAGGGGAGATAGGGGAGCTAAACATGTGGCTCAAGGGCTGGGGCCAGGAAAAAGGACACAAATTTGTAGGGAACTGGTAACAGTTTTGGGAATGAAAGTTCTTTAAATTTGATCGACTGCATCTGACTAAGGAGGGAGTCAGTGCATTGGGGCAGAAGTTTGATGTCTTTGCAGAATATTTAAACTAGCAAATGGGGAGAGGGGTGCAGCACCGGAACCAGTAGCGTAGCAAATTTCCAGAGGGCCTGGGTGCAAGACAATGTTATAGGGCCCTTCCCCAGTTTTGAATGAACATCAAAATTATGATTTGGGCCCCTCAAACCTCGTGGGCCTGGGTTCCACTGCACCCTTGTAGCTATGCCCCTGGAAACATCGAATGGGAAGAACACCCCTCCCCTCTCAGCTAGTGGTCAAACAGGAGTTCAGCATGTTTGTAGTTCATCTGCATCACCAGGTAAAGAAAAAGGTCTGGCTCCCCATACGATACACAAGGGAAATGCTGGACCTCGCCCAACAACTAACACACCGAAATCTGACCAATGGAAAATCATGTACACAAATGCTCACAGTCTGGGAAACAAGATCCCAGACCTGCAGGCAATAATGACAGAGGCTAAACTGGACATAGTAGCCATTAGCGAGACATGCTTTACCAGTAACCACACTTGGGAGACTTCAGTACCTGGCTATGTACTGCTCAGAAGAGACCGAGGTGCAAAAGGGGGGGGTGGAATGGCCCTTTATGTCAATGAAAATATCAAAGCTACAGAAATTCAGAATACACATAAGGAGCCAGAAGAACTGTGGGTCACCCTGAAAATAGGAAATGGGACAGCCAAACGAACTGGGGTTGTGTACTGGCCTCCAGACCAGGGGGAGGACATAGACACGTTACTGTTAGAAGATATACAAAACATGACAACTAAAGGGGAGGTTCTGATAAAATGGGAGACTTCAACATGTGAGATACAGATTGGTCAATACCACCAGGGACATCTGCCAGAACTAGACACATGGTGGATTCCCTGCAGAGGGAGGGCCTCAAACAACTGTTACAACAACCCACTAGAGACAGAGCTATCCTAGATCTAGTACTGACTAACAGGAAAAGAATCACAGATCTCTAGGTAGAAGGTCACCTGGGTGCCAGTGACCATCACATGGTATGGTTCAATATGGCCAGTAGAACAAAATCATCCCATTCCAAGGCAAAAATATGGGACTTCAGAGGAGCTGACTTTGATAAGATGGCCAACAGATTTAAACTAGTCCTGGCAAAAAGAAATACAGGTGAGGGGGTACAGGCAAAGTGGGCAAGCATTAAAGATGCAATACTTGAAGCAACATCCCATTGTGTTAGTGAGAAAAGGAAGTGCAAAAGAAGAAGGAAACCACTTTGATTCTCAAATACAGTAGCAGAAAAGGACAAAGTCAAAAGGCTGGCCTTCAGGAAATAAAAGGGAACTCAGCAGGATGAAGATAGGGAGGCATACCAAACTTTCCTAAGGGAAGCAGGGAAGGCAGTAAGGCAGGCAAAGGGCCAAACTGAGGAAATACTAGCACGAACAGTGAAAGAAGGTGACAAGACATTCTATAGATACATTAGTGAAAGGAGAACATCAAGAGGGGGTATTGCTAAGCTCAAAGGGGATAAAGGGGCATGTGAGGAGGAGGACCATGTAAAAGTATCTATCCTAAATAGATACTTCTGCTCAGTATTTACTGAAGAGAAGGTAGGGCAGGGCCCACAGCTCTGCACCATGGACACAGGGGGGGGAGGGAGGTGTGCACTAGTCCCTTCACAAAAGAAAGGGTCCTACAAGAGCTCAATAAGATCAGGGTGGACAAGGCAATGGGACCTGATGGCATACATCCCAGGGTACTAAAGGAGCTAAGGGTGGAACTAGAAGAGCCATTATCAGAACTGTTTAGTGAGTCTCTGAGCGCAGGAGAGGTCCCAGAAGACTGGAGAAGGACTCATGTGATCCCGCTCCACAAAAATGGTAGCAGGAAGGAGGCAGGGAACGACAGACCAGTCAGTCTTACCTCAGTAGTGGGCAAGATTATGGAGGCACTCCTTAAGGAAAGGATAGTTCAGCACCAGGAATCCATAGAAGCACAGGATCCAAGACGGCATGGGTTTATAAAAGGAAGGTCCTATCAAACTAATCTCATAGATTTCTTTGTCTGGGTAACCAGAGTGGTGGACCAAGGGGGAGCAGTTGATGTTGCCTACCTTGACTTCAGCAAAGCTTTCAATACTGTTCCACATAGAAGATTGATTAATAAGCTGGGTAGACTCAGGGTGGGTCAGACATTGGTCAACTGGGTGGCAAACTGGTTGATGGGCAGAAAACAGAGAACGGTGATAAACGAAATACAGTCAGAAGAGATGCAGGTCACAAGTGGGGTACCTCAGGGATCAATCCTGGGGGCAGTCCTCTTCAATATCTTCATCAGTGACATTGCAGATGGACTGGAGGGTAAGGTTTGTCTGTTTGCAGAAGACACCAAGATCTGCAACAGAGTAGATAATCCAGATGGGGTGAGCAGAATGAGAAGAGATCTGGATAAACTAGCAAAATGGTCCAAAGAGTGGCAATTGGGGTTTTTGTTTTATTTTGATTTAGTTTTTGTTGACCAGGTAAGTGCACTAGACAAATCCTGCTTATTTTCAGGTACGACCCGGGGGAGGGGGATACAGATGAATGCCAACTGACCTTGAACCAGATTAAGCTGTTGGTGGTATTTTTAGGGAAATTTGGCCAGGACACTGGGGAAATTCCCCTACTCTTTTCAATAAGTGCCATGGGATCTTTAACATCCACCTGAACTACCACCAATCCAGGCAGATGGAATCTCGGAAAGACGGAGACGGTTTAACGCAAAGAAATGCAAGATCATGCATGTAGGGAAGAGAAACCCTGAAGCCACCTATAGGCTGGGAGCTGAGTTGCTGGCAGTCACAAGGGAAGAAAGAGACTTGGGCGTCATCATCACCGATGACCTGAAATCATCCAAGCAATCCACAAAAGCAGTAGGTTAGGCTAGGGAGATGTTAGGGTGTATTAGTAGGGGTATCACAAGTCAGAAGAGGGAAGTAATAATCCCTCTTTACAAGACACTGGTTAGGCCCCATCTGGAGTACTGCATGCAGTACTGGAGGCCGAACCTTCACAAGGACATTAACCAAACTGAGGCAGCCCAGAGAAGGGCAACCAAAATGGTGCAGGGACTGCATCAGAAAACATGATGACAGATTAACTGAACTCATTATGTATACCCTCGAGGAAAGGAGGGAGAGAGGTGATATGATTGAAACATTCAAACACCTTAAGGGCATTAACAAGGTGAAAGAGCCTAACATGTTTCAGTATAAGAAAAATAGCAGGACAAGAGGACACAGCATGAGATTAGAGGGAGGCCAATTAAGGGGCAATGTGAGGAAGTTCTTTTTCACAGAAAGGGTGGTGGATGCATGGAACGGCCTATCTCAGGAAGTGGTGGATAGGAATACAGTGCACGGCTTCAAACAGGCATGAGATAGGCATAAGGGAGCAATACAGATGAGTATGAAGAGATGGGCCATTGACACAGCAAAGGTCCATGGCACTTTCATAAGGTAGAAAAGGAAATGGGCAGACGTGATGGGCCTTGTGGTCCTTATCTGCCATCAACTTCTGTGTTCCTGTGTTTCTGTCCTGCCCCTCCAGAGACCAATCCAGAATGCGCTGAGGTGCCCAGGAGGTGGAGATTGTCCAGAGAGATGTGTGATGTACCATCTAACTCTCAGGTCCCATTTTGTACCCCTGTGCAAGCCAAGGCAACACAGGTGACACAAGCAAAGCATGGGTGTTGAGTTGCATATGTGACTTGGAACCTGCGTCCCTCCTCTGAGCCATGTGATACAGATATGTCTGCAGCTTGGGCATTCAGTGCTGCCATCAAACCCCCACCTGGTGGCAGATGAAAGTCGAGGTGACAAGCCTTCCCATTCTGGGAGAGGAGAGCTGACTGACAGCAGCTACATCCCCTCTGCTGTCCCCCCGGCCACCAAAACTCGTTCCCAAAGTCAGGTCACTGGCATGACATGAGGTACAGTGCTCATCAGTGCCACAGCCCTCAGCATCACCCTGCCAGCATTTGTTACTTAGTTTATTATATAACATCAAGAAAACTATTTTATAATTGAAGTAATGCACTCCAGAGTGTGCATAACTGTGGGATAATGGCACTTCTTGGGTGCATAAGGCAGTAGTCATTGCCTCTTGCCTCACTTTCCAAGGCATGCCATTATCCCACATTAGAAAATGGGTACAAGTATTTCAGCCTCCTGATTGGATGAGAGGCTTCTCTAGCAGGGCATCTGTCAGACAACAGATGCCCGGCTATTAAAAGTATCAACCCAGCCATCCCCATCACCATAATCCTGATGCCCAACCTTGTCTGTAATTGGCTAAAGTCCCCTCATTTAATTTTGAAATGTCCGCCATTTTTTCCCTCTCTTAGCGAGAGAGTTAGAGAGACCCCCACCCCACCACCATTCATTCACTCCTTATCGAAACAGTTTTCCCAGCATTGTAAAAAATTCTCCCCGCCTGTAAAATAAAAAAAAAAAGCCCTACAACAAACCGCCACAAAATCCTTAAATTGCCACGGCTCCTTCCAACACATTTCCTGTTAGTTTGCGGCTCCTCCAGTTCTCAACTTCCGTGGACAGCGTGCAACAATCAGCATTCCTCACACTCCAGGTTTCTCTCCCATACTGAACACCCAGAAAAACAGAAACTTAAACAAACGGCACACATAATTAAAGAAAATCACAGCCATCTGACTCCACTGATCGGCTTCGCCAAACCGCGTGTCATTACTACAGTACTTTTGAAATACACAGCGCACCTCTTCCAGTAAATGCAATAAACATTTTACTGCAATCGGAGCACTGACAAGTATAGCTTTACACCTTTCTTTTCTCTCTCCTACATTCCCCTCTCACTTCAACTAACAGGATTTAAAAAAATACAAATTTTTCAAATAAAACACCAAGTAATAGCAATGGGGGGGGGGGACAGCACTGTACCACAGGGACAACTTTACCCCAAAGAAGAAAAAAAAAAGCATCTATAGTCATTATTATAGAATTATTTCAAATTTTTTTGTAATCCTATAAAAATGACACAGTTAATCCATTTTCTAAGCGCAATAATACCCTCCAGGGTGGGCGGTATGGGCTATACCCCACCCTTCCAGGGGCTATAAGGGCCTCCGCCTGCAGCATCGGGCCTCATTATGCCCCTGGGCGGGCGGGTATAGCTCAATACCGCCCACCCTGTTGGATATTATTGCTTACTTAAAGCACACCCTGCCATGCCTTACTGCAGAAGCAACCCCAGCCTGAGTATATGGAAACAAGTGCTTGTTTAGAGGATATAGAAGTCAGTCAGTCTTTAACCAACAACCTCTCATATGTCAGCTTTAATTTTTGTAACTTGCTGAATCCTAAAAGGTGTACATAAAGAGGAAGACAAAATCTTTCATAATGGTTTAGAACTGCTTCCTAAAGAAAATTCACAGACTCTTGTTTTAGCAAGTTTAGAAACGTAAAATAAATGTGTCGCTTATGGTCACTGTCCTCAGCTTATCCTCTTGTTATGTTTTAAAAAGAACGCAGACACATACAGTATTCAAAGAATGTTTCTTTAACCTTTCCAAGGATTTGCATAGTCTCATTTCGTTGATTTTTTTTTTTTTTTTTTTTTAGCATGTTCCAATCTCAGACACGTCAGATGGAAAATGAGCTTCTGCATGGAGTTGCCTTTTTCACCAAAAGGTGTCAAATGTAGAAGAAGGAAATATCTTGCTACTCCAGCCCCAGTGGACAGTTACCAGAAGGACCTAGAGTGAAAGACATCTTTCTTTTGGTTCCTCTCTCCATACATTGAAGCTAGGTTATTAACTTCCATCATGTGATCTTTCTAAGGTAGGATCTTCCCATTTTATTAAATAGGCTGTGTGGTACAGTGTATAGAGCTGATCAGGATAACCTCCTAGCTAAAAGCAATCAAATGCTTCAGTACTGAAGGCATGCTTTGGCATTCTCTGCCCTGTATATGGGGAATGAAAGACTGCTTATTTACAACAGGTACCCACCAGTGCAATATTGCAAGTAATGAATGGGCAAGCATGAACAGAAGGCTGTGTTTGTATTGCGAGGTTCTGATGACATCAAAAGAAAGTCCACAGATTTGTTGAATCCTGAGATGAAAACATTGTCAAGTTATGCACGGTTGCCTATATGTTATTTTGCATAGTGTGTGGTTTGCAACGTAAAAAAAATGTGGCTTTTTTATTTAAAAAAAATCTTCAGTTCAATTTTTTAATTAAAAAAAATTAAAAGCCACCTTCTCAGATGCTTGAAGGCAACAAAAGTTAGTGGAAGGTTACTGTTTTTCTTTTTAAAATCACAAAAAAATAGAAGATTTTGTTTGAGGGGAGGATTTGGGCTCTGTGTGTAAGGAGACGTAAAGTAAAATGGCAAGTGTCACAAGTTTTCATTCTGAAATGGTCTCATTTTGGGTGGGAGGGCAGTCAGCGTGTTCCACTCTCAGGCTCATCAGATGGAAAAAAGGCTTCTGCACGGAGTTGCATTTTTAGCCAAAGTGTAAAATATAAAATATTTTTATATTTAATATATAATTAATATTATATTAAATTATAAAATATTTGTTTTAGGGGAAGATTTGGGTTCGGTGTGAGTGGAAACATAAGGCACACTGACAATACTTTGTGCACTATGTTTTAGTTTCCCCCACTCAGCCCCTGCCCCGCCGGCACCAGTCCCAACTTGTATTTTTAGACTACACTCATGTACAACGGTGCCAGGGTGGGAACAATCAGGTAGCCAGCCGGCCAATGGCTGCTTACAAAATTGGTTTGGCTTCCGGATTTTGAAAGTTATTGGCCAACTTGGCTACATGCCTACAAAGTGAGTTTTGAGCCCTTAAAAAGGATGTTCACTACAAATATTGGTTTGGCTACCAGTTTTTGTAAGCTAATGCTCAAACTGACCACCAGCTCACAAAGTGATTTGTCTCACCCTGAACAGTGCAGGGAAAGTTTCAGTCTTCCAGTGTTGTGAGCCACATTTCTGGGTCGGGGAGATTAACAAGTACATGCTGTTTGGGGTGTGGGTGGTAAACACACAGCTTCAAAAAGTTACATACTCTTAATATAGTTAGTTGAGGTGAAGCTTTTGAGTTACAGAAATACAAGCAGCAAATTCTATCTAGCAAGTGCTTACTCTCTTTAAAGAATAACGCAGGAATGTTTCAGAGCATGCTATCTGGCATACTTTGAAGTAACCGCACGCTGATCTCAGTGATTTTACTGGCTGCAGTTTGGTCAGTTTGGGAGACAGCTTGCCTGGTGTGAGGTAATGAGGGTCTGTACTGGTGCAGGTGGAGCAGTGTGTTTACATGCTGCCATAAAACGCCTGCACTGGTGCATGATCCCAACAAAACCGGGATCACCGCCAACCACAACAGAGCAACTTAGAATGCTCCAGCAAGTGTTTTCACACTAGGACCTGCACTGGTGCAGCTCATCCTCACTGCTTGCAACAGTGCAGATCCTAGTGTGTACACGCACCTAAAGTAAAACAGTGGCTGGCACAGGTTTCTATTCTAATTTAGAAATCTGCTATACCACAGAAGGGTACAACAGCATTCTATTACCTTTGAACCCTGGTGCAACAGCTTTTTTGTTGGGACAGAAACCATGTAGAGCAAGGGGTAATCATGTAGTATAAGCTACTTCTGCTTACTTCAAGGAGATGCGGCTATTTCTTCATGAACTAGTAATAATTTCACTGAACTTCAAATTATTTTGAGAAATTCTTCTCGTTTTTGCAAACTTTCACCAACTTTTACTTTTTGTCCAGATTCCCAAAATAGTGGATAACATTTTGATTTTGCTATGGAAATTTAACTGTAGAAACATTCCACTAGTCATCTAATTCCCTTTAGAGCAAAGCACTTTATACAACAGGAGTGGGGGTTAAAATGACAAGATGAAAGTGATATCCTGGCTGATGACAACACTGACAGCAAGATGTTGTTGTTAGGTCAGCCTGCTGGCGCAGTGGTAATGCCAGTGACCTGTGTTCGGGAATGAGCCTGAGCTGCTGGAGGTTGGCCAAGGGAAGGAGGCTCAAGTGTCCCACTGGAAGCTTTCCTCCTCTGAGGGGGGAGGTTGTCACACTGCCCAGTTCTCACCACCAATGGATGCACAGTCAGCAGCTCAGGACTAGCAGTGTGTAGGGAGGTGAAGAACACCATTAGGTACTTGGATGAGATATGTATCAGTACATCTACAGCCTGGACTTCCATGCTTGTTCCAGCATCCTCAAGGGCAGGGCTTTGCGGGGGGCAACATAAGATCAAAAAGCCCCAACTACCGTACAGTATGATCCTCGATAGGAGTAAGAACAGATGGTTGGTAAAACTGCCACTGAGCCCTGCTGTCAGTGGGTGATAAAGTAAAAAAAATAAGATGGTGTTGTTAGTGTTGTCATAACTGATGCTGTATCTTGATGGTTAAAATCACAATGAAAAATGAAACAGTCACTGACCAGCTGTCACAGTACTAATGACATCACAACTGTCTGATGCGGCACTGAAGCCAACAGCTGAAATTAAAGTGAAACAGATACATCTTCAAATAAATGGCATAATTAAAAGTCATAACTTCTAAACTAATAGGCCCAGATATTCAGACTGCGCCAGGCTGTGGCGCAAGCCTGGGCGCAGTGCAACTTGGCTGCGCTGGGGTGTTGACTGGGTGATATTCAACTGAGCTGTGCCATGGCACAACATCATTGAATATCGCACCTTGGCCACCCGCAGTGCACACGACGCAGTGGTACTGCGCCAGCGCAAGTGGCCAGAGTGGAGCAGTGGGATGCGCTAGTGCAAGTTCCCTTGTGCTATGTGCAACTACTGCAATATTCAAAAGTGCACATGCAAATGGGGCCATAATGCATGCAAGGTGCAAATGGGTCCATTTGCATGTCATTATACCCCCGATTGCATGCAGGTGTGCTGATCCTGGTGACTTGCGCCTGGTGCCCTGCCAGGCAGCAGCCATCAGGGACTGACGCCCCCTGCACAGCATGGCAATGCACCCCTCTGCCCGATCATGGGCATATGAAGAATTGAATAATGTCCCATACCCTGGTGGTCCAGTGGACCACTACACGCTTGATCACTGGCTTGAGTATATAAAAAAGCACGTCCTATATCCCTGGTCATCCAGTAGACTGCTGTCAGCCCGATTGTGGGCTTAAGTATAAATAAATTCACGTCCTATATCCCTGGTGGTCCAGTGGACCGCTTGCAGCCCGCTCGTGGGCACATATCTGGAATGTGTAGTACAGTACGGGCTGTATGCCTATTGGCTCATGCTGTGGACCAATGGGCATACAGCTCTACCTAGGGTGTCAGGCGGTGGGGCAGCAGGTGGATGGGGTGCTGCCATACGCCACTGACCGGGGAGGCGGGCGGTGTGGCTCAGTGGGTGGGTGGGTGGAGGGGGTACCACTGGACCACCAGGGATATTGGACTTTACTTTTAATACAAATGCCCACGATCGGGCTGCAGCATTCCACTGGACCACCAGGGATATTGGACTTTATCTTTTTTAATACAAATGCCTGCGATCGGGCTGACAGTGGTCCACTGGATCACCAGGGATATAGGACGTTATTTAGTTAAACAGATGCCTGTGATCGGGTATGGGGGGCGCTGCCATGGAGGTGCAGCCAGAGCTCGGGTGGCCACACACAGGTGGCAGCTGCTGTGTTGCGCCCTGCAATATGGCAGCTCACCTGTGGGTGGCCAGCCATTGTTCCTTTTTTTTTTGGCTCACCTGTGTGCAGCGCAAGTAGGGATTGCACATGCATGGACTCGGCACATCCCAGGCTGAATATTGGGATGTGTGGAGTATGCATGGGCACACACACCCACACCTGTACTGCATACATTACTGATGTGCTCCAGTGCATCAGAATTTGTGCCAGGCACAATCCCCATTTGAATATAATGCCGGGGTGCATCAGTGGGTTGCACATGGTGCAACACTGTTGCGCCATGCGCAACCCTTCTGAATATCCGGGCCATTATGTACTTATAGATCGAGGGAGCATTGCCAAACAATGGGAGAGCTCCTGCCCATCCTCTGTACATGAGACACCCTTATTCTGTGAAAAGTGTCTCAAGTATAGCTGCCCTGGAAATGGATACATTCGGGGCAGGTTTTTTATTTTTATTTTAATATACCATTGATTGATCTCGATCAATAATATACTAAAGCTGCTGCCAAAACCACTGTTGTGGTTATAAGAGTAGTCTCACTCAGTCACATTCTTAGAGTATCAGAACCAGTATGTCACCCTTACGGTAACACCAACACAGCGAAATATACACCTCTCAGCAAAATCGACACTTTGCTAACAGGTCACTGCGTTGGTGTGCCCGAGACAGGGGCATGCTGTCTCCCGGTCCTGCACTCCCATCCCGAATCAACTCTGACTGGAGTTGAGAATCCTAAAGATGGGAGAGTGGGGAGGGGCAGAGCCTCCTGCATGGGGGCTTCAGGTGGAGCCCCTTAATAAAAAAACAGGACTGGGAGACACACACGAATCATGTCAATCTCAAGTTACGGTCGACATGATTCCTGTCGGTGAGATGCCGGTCGACATAAAGGATGTCAAACCAGCATGGTAGAGCCACCAGAACCATTCCCCCTTCTGTTTGCGGTTCTCATACCCTAAGAATGCATATGAGACCACCCTTACAACAGCAACAGTGATCTCAGTGGCAGTATTAACATAAAGAATAAATCGAATATACAGTAGTCTGATGCAAAGTATGCAGTTTTGTCAGTCCACCCTTGATATCGGCAACAATGTTGTTGACATCCCCCACAGTGACAGGAACAATGCCGACTGTCTGCATTGTTCCCGTCGGTAACGGAGTGTGTTTCTGTAGGGGCTGTGCCCCCTGCAACCTCCGCACCCTCCATCTTTAAATAACTAACTCCGAGTCAAAGTTGATTTGGGTTGGGGGGGTGTAACACCAGGAGACAGAGTGCCGGTGCTCAGCGGGACCATCACAGCAACCTGTCAAGATCTGTCACTGTGATGGTCGTTGCTGTAACATTGTCATTGTGGTGGTGTGCTACCAGTTTTGTCATCACTTGTGAAAAGGCAGGATTTTCAGAGCTCATTCGTAGCTCTGTCGCTCATGAGTTATGATCATTTCCCCCATATTTGAAGATAAATTGTATATTTCAAGTCAGGCCAGTGTGTATCTTCTACTTACAGTATCCTGCAAATTCTGGTTGGACTCTGTATTGCAGCTTGTGTAAAAGCAATGATTTTTTATTGTAGACCCCCTTGGCACCTCAGCATTTGTTATATACTAGAACCAACAGGTGACACTTTCTCTCTGTATCTCTCTCTCTCTCTCTCTCTCTCAATCTGTCTTTGAGACCTGAGTCTTCCACTTTCATTGGGCACTAGGCAGGATGGGCATGACCTATGGTGATCCTCTGTGTATAGGAGTAAGATGGTATCTTCACCAGAGGGCTCCTCTACAACTATACCCACAGTTACCCCACATTCCCATGTCCCCTGCTGTGGGGGTGAGTTCAGCTCAGAGCAGTTCTCTGATTGGAATAAAGCACTCTGTCACTAAGTAGTAGTCATGCTTTACTGATAGGTCAGCAGTTACATAGTAGAAACCACAGTTCCTAGTCACTCTCAATATTGGCACTGTGCAGACAAGTTTGATCCTGACCTCAGACATGTATCAGAACTCTCGAGGGCCCTTGCAAAAGGTTGTATCATACACTCACAAATAGAGCTACACAGTTCCCACTATTCTTTTTTTTTTTTTACTTGCATCCATATACACATCTTTGTCACCTTGGCGACAGGTCAGCAAGTGACTCAGATCGCATCTACTGCTAGAGTGACATAAACTGCACCTGTATAAATTGGCTCACACAGAAAGATCAATACTGTACTTGATATCACTACTGCAGTATCCATGGGAACTCTGATCCTGAGGACAGCCCTCTCAGTGCCAGGTTAGTCTACTCTCTGGAGTCAGAAGGTCTTCCCTGTTGTGGGAGCCTCACTTCACCACTCTGCTACTTACTGGATGCTTTGCTGTGCATAGCATGGTAGTGAAGACGTTTGTCTTTCCACTGTTAGTGGCTGGCAATTGCCCCATCCCATCTGCCAGTGACAGCAGATCTGGTGCCGATCCCAACATAAGAGTTCCACGTAGTAAGTGTAAGCATATCTTCTACCGTAGTTAGCAAGTTTGTCTCTCTCACCATGTCTCTGTCCATCAGCAACTCCACTGTCAGCTTACCTCAGGCATGGGACAGCAAATACCCTCCAAAGCAACACTGTCTCTCTCTCTTCTGGTGACCCCTTCTATGCAACAAGGTTGCCAGGAATTCTCCTTGAGGGCAAGCCCCTCAGGGCCATCACACCCTTCTGATGTGTCCCCTGATATGATCCTTAGAATTACTGGAGATTTATGTTAAATGCCCCCAAATCCCATTCCTTGGAACTGTATTGCTGCCAACTTGGGCCTGTCCATGTAGGCTCCCAGATGGCTAGGCATTGATTAACCTGGTTTCAAATGTTTGCATCTGATGACAGCTGCCAGGTGCAAGATCCTTTCCGCCTCAGGGCAAAAACTCCTTGAGAGTCACCCTAGCACCTGCCTTCCATTTTTGCATTCCTACCACTGGGCTATCTTAAGTCAGAGCTACTACCAGAAAGTAATCTCTCATCATCTGCTAACTAATTACTTGTCCTCTAGTGGCAGGAGGGGGACGTTACCCTCCCCCTCTAGAAATTTCTGAGAAATAGCAAAGGTTGGCTGATGCACTCACCCAATGTACCACACACCTGTTATGCTCACTCTTCCTGTAACAGAAAACTCCTCCAAAAATGTATAAATTGGAAAAAACAACCCAGTCAGTCTATCCATGAAGCTCCAAAACCCAACCTAGTAACTCAGGACTGCCACTGGTATACATGTGCGTAGACACTGAGTTCCTTCTGGAGTCTGCAGAACTCCCTTCTACATACACCCACATGTAAAGCACTTGTCCCTCCAAAACACATGAACAGTGGGCACCGTAGCCACATACTGTACATTTATGACTCCTTGGTGGTGACACTTCTCGTGGCTGCCATGTTGGCACACATATGGCCTGGAATACACCCCCTAACCCTCACTGGAAGATAGATGCAGCCAACCACTCCTCCCAGGGTGTACCTTCTCTGAATGACTTGCTTCTACATCCCGTCAGCAGAGTATTCCTTCCCCATGAGGCATGTCCCATCTGGATTGTCCCATCCAGGCACCTAACCAACCTAGTCTACCCCTGCCTCTTTATTTATTTTTCATTTTATTTTATTTATTCATTTCTCAGAATTACAACACCTTTAAGATAGACACTCTTTTACAAAGGTTCCATGTCAAGAATAAAATTACAACAATTGGACATGTACATGGCAGGTAACAGATTGGTTATACAGAAGCAAATACACATATAATAGCTGACTAAGTGCCAGTAATGATTACAGCAGGTGTAGGCAGTGGGTAAAAGGTAATTGTGTGCAGTCAGTAACATAACGTTGTCTTGGACTAGGCTGAGTTAGCCATATCGGTAGGGGGTATACAGCCACAATGGAGAGGTAACAAAAAGTAGAACATAGAGGGTGACCAAGGTAAAAATAATTATTGCAATGGCTTAGAGCTGTCAGAAGTTGACTTAGTCAGTGGGGAGAAAAAAGGGGAAGGGATTTAGGGGTGGTCATGCCAGAGTAAAGTTTGGGCAGTGTTGAGTCGATAGCCTGGAGTTAATTGGCTGGCGAGGAGATAATGAAAGAGGCAGGGAGGGGAGAAGGTAGATTCATTGAAATGAGGTGTGAGGAGAGAAGGAGCTGGGAGGGTGGGAGTGAAAAGGGTAGGAGCGACAGAAAGGGAGTGAGTGCTAGTGTAGGTGGGGGAGGAGTTGGGAAACAGCAACAGTTAGATGGCGCATTCACAGCCATTGAGCTTGGAAAGGTGTTGCCAGAGATTGGTTTTAAATGGTCCAATTTTGGGTTCATGCAGGATATTTGGGGGGGGGAAGGTATTCAGCCAGCTTGGAGCTCTAAATATAAAAACCTGCTGAGCTTGTGTTGTATGGCAGAAAGGCACCTGGAAAGTGAGTTTGGATGCACTTCTTGTACTGCAAAGGTTAAGCACCCATATAAGAAGCTGCTGTGCAGCAGGTGGGGTTAGCCACGAGGCTGACCTTTTTAGTTAGCAGACAAATCTGGAAGGAGGTCCTACCCTTGAGGTCCAGCCAGCTGGATTGGGCATAAAGGTCACAGGTATGGGTGTACCTGTGAGCATCTGTGAGCAAGTGGCAAACTTTGTTTAACACAATACTAATTCTTCTGAGTGTAGTGTCCGTGGCAGAGCCATATATATCTAGACCATAAGTAGAGATGGGTAAAGTGGCTCCAATTACCGCTCCGTGGAGTGATTCGGCCAGTGTTCTGCCTTGTGACCAGTGCCGGCGTTATTGATGAGTAACAGCCAAGTCCATTGAAAACAATGACTTCAGATTACCCACCTTCCCAAACCACTACTCCACAATTCTAAGGCGGACATTGAAAATAATATACTTCGCCTTGTTTTTAGCCCAAAGGCGAATTTTGCAGTGTTTCATGGGATTTCAGGTCACATGGGCTCTAGATTGTTCTGCACAGCCTCAGTTTGGGGTAGTGTGTGTAGGAAGCTGTAGGAGACAATCTGCTGTGAGAGCTCTCTGCAATTCAAACCTTCAAAAAGCTGTTAAAAATGCCTTTTTGAGTCTTTTTTTTTGCTGAAATTTTAGTTCATCGATTATAGGAAACTCTCATGTGCTCATATCGTCAAGCATTTACTGTTTGTATATGGATTCTGAATGTTAATGTACAACATTCAGTCTGTGTGCTGAGAGACAGTGGAAGTGTGCTTTGGGGGAGGGGTGTATCTGTGGCGCAGAAAGATTAACTTGGAGAAAAAGACAGTGCTTTCTGTTTTGGTTATATTTTTCTTGTATAACTGCGTTAATGTACACAGTAATATTTTTAATATTTCTTGCCATTTTTTTTGCTGATTGTTGTGGTGCAGCAGTGCACAATTTTAGTTTGTTTAAAATATGTGGTTATATTACTGAAGTTTCCAATGTGCATGCATTACTTAGTGTGTGTGTGAGTATGTGTGTGGCGCGTGTCATCATATCAGACACCTTTTATTGTGCCACATAATAATTTCAGCAATGTGAAGCTGCTACACACTGCAGCTGTGTGATTTTTGTACTTCTTTGTGGTATCTTTACTGATACTAGTACTAGTGACTGTTATTGCCGCAGTGCATTACACTGCGCCCCCCACGGCCCGCCCCAACCGGCAAAGGTATTCTTTTCCAGATTTGAATTTCTGATGGTGAGCACTGGTTAGCTGTTGTGCCTTTGTGTCTGCATCTCTTCAGTGCACAGTGCAATCTTAATCTGTCTGTGCATCTGCATCTCTTTAGAGCCCAATCTCCATCTGTAACTTAAGTCACAGTTGTTTCTTTGACTTCCCTTCAGAGTACTGGACAGGTATGGTGCATAATTCAGTACGAACATTGTACTCATTAATTTGTGTTTTTAAGTCAGGACCATCATCAGGAGTCACTCGGAACACAAATTACATTCTTCATCATCACAGTCACAAATGAAATCACAAATCACGATTCACGATCATTCACATTACAAATCACAACATTCGTTTTTTTTCTAGTTACTTGGATGTATTGTAAGCCTGTTTTGTAGTATCTCTCCAGGCTTCACCACCCCACTACTGTACTCATTGATATGTGTTTTTAAGTCGGGGAGTTTTAAGCTACAGCTCATCAGGGAAGTACAGCCATAGGCGGTAGGCATTCAAGATTCTTCATCATCAAGGTCACAAATGCAGTCACAAATCACGATTAACAATCACGTCATGAATTACAACATTAATTATTTTTAATAGTTACTTGGATGTATTGTAAGCCTGTTTTGTAGTGTCTCTCCATGCTTCACCACCCAACCATTGTACTCATTAATAAGTGTTTTTAAGTCAGGGAGTTGGACAGTGTCTACAGTACATACACAGACTGGAAAGAAGACTGAATGCACACATGCAGTTTAGTACAGTATACTTGCACTGCTCCGAATACAAAGTGTCACGCATATGGAAGACAACAAAAAAAGGGCATAATTACATACAAGGGTCGGGGATGGTGGAGGAATACATTTTATAACACAGCAAGGAAGGTGTGGGGGGCACATGATGTGAGGAAAAAAACTAATGTGGGATCCCATGGTGATCCAGCAGCAGTTCCAGCATGGACATAATTTGCAACTGATGTCCCTCTATGTGGTCCAGCCACTGCTCCATAGCACTCACCCTCTCATTGTTCTCCTTGACAGCACTCCAGAGAACTGCCAAGTCAGCCTGTGTTACATGCAGTTCTCTGGGTTCCATGCATTCTACAGTCTGACCTGCTGGTGGTGGTGGTGGTGGGGGGGGGTGCTGGTGGAGCAGCAGGTGCTGCTGTGGCCCTCCTCTTCTTAGGGATGCTGCAATGCACAGCTGCACCCTCTGCCACAGAATGGCCAGCAGGGTCAGCCATGGTCCGTTCTGTGGCAGCCTGCCACTCCAACTGCTGGTGATTGAGCATATGGGTGCACTGGCCCTCAGTCCCCAGGTGGGTCCCCCGGGGGCCATAGCACACCGCCACCTCACATAGGCAGCACTTGACCACACTGCTGTCCCCCCACACAATAAAGAAAACTCTCAAACAATGGATGTGCGGGGAGGACCAGGCACAGGCAGGGGATGGCCAGATGAACTGGCAGCCGGCTGGTCACAGTGCTGAACAGGGATGGGATCCACACCTGGGCCCGGGGGAATAGGCACATCCTGCTCCAGAGAACCTGGACTTGGTGGTGGTGGTGGTAGTTCAACTGCCTCAGAGTCAGGACAGGAGGCAGTGCTAGTCCTGCTTCCAGGGGGGGGGACACTCACAAGTATCAAGTGGTCTGACAGGAATGGACGCCCATGCTCTCCATACATGCACACAGTACGATGCTTACCTCTACCATGCTCTCCCAGAGCTGCCCCCGCCCCAGACATTCCCTCACCCTGGTCCATCTCTCCTACTGAGCTCCCTCAGTCCGAGCAATTACTACTCACACTGTCACACAACGCACACACACAGTCACACAGACAAACAACTAACTACTTATAAAGGTAAGAAAAATAAAATTTACAGAAGGAACAAATTAAGTAAAAAAGAGTACAGAAAAGACAAAAAAATGTAGCTTTTAAAAAAGCTGTTGGGTCTAAATCAAAGTTTAAATCTCCTCCTCACTCTGATCTCAAAGTATCAGCAGTCACAAAACACACTCCTCTCTCTCCCTCTGCACAGGAGAAAGTAAAAGTGTCTGCTTGTATGACTCACTTTCTTCCTGCCTAGATAAAGAGCACGTGGCTTACAGTACTGTAAGCCATGTGATGTGTGGGGGGGCCGCCAAATTTAAAACACCAAGTGAATCACTTAGAATTATAATGAGGAATGCGAAGTCTATTAAAAACAATGACTTCACCTTACTTCGCATTGCCATTCCGCCTTAACGTGAAGTGGTAATGACAAGGTGGAGTGAGCACTTTGCATTGCCCACTCCACGTAGTGGATTGGCAACGCGAAGTGCACACTTCGTGTTCACTTCGCCAGCAGAATTTAAATTCGCTACATCTCTAACCATAACTGATAATTGAGAGAACCAACTGGCAACTACAAGGCGGAGAGCTTCCGAGGTCATACTGTATTTGTGACTGTAAATGAGGCCTAATCTTATATTGGCAGACTTAGAGATTAAATTAACATGTTCACTGTAAGATAACATGCTGTTAAGTGTTATACCAAGGTACTTAAAGCTGTGGACTTGTTTAAATGGTTTGTAGAGGCTATTTGAGAGGGATAATTGGGCATTTTTGTTCTTGCTATGTGGACCAGCAAGGAGCATCAACTTGGTCTTTTTATAATTTATAATTAACTTGTGTTGGGCAAACCAGGCCTCAACTGCCGTAAAGCTACATAGTTTGTAGGCTACTGGCAAGGGGTATAGGATTAGGTTGAAACATATGTAACACAGCATCATCCGCATACAGGAGCAGGTTGCTTGTGCATGCTTGGAGAAGGGCGCTAAGGAAGGGGCTAAATAGAAGGGGACCTAGAATAGACCCCTGGGGGACTCCTGAGTGCAAGAGCTGACTGACTGTGAGGGTACGTTGGATTTGTACCTGTTGTGTTCTGCCTTCAAGGTAATTTTTAAACCAGGATGTGACATCACGATAGTCAGAAGGCAGGTAGTGACTTGAGCAGGAGGGAATTATTCACCGTGTCAAATGCCTTAGTGAGATCGATGTAGATAGATCCCACTAGGTGGCCATGGTTCAAAGCTTTATGTATGAAGTTGGTGTACTCTTGAAGGACAGGGGTAGTACTGTGTCCCTTCCTAAAGCCATGCTTTTGCGGACATCGTATGTCGTAAGTAGCCAGGTAGTCAGTCAGCTGGTCAGATATGATATGCTTTAGTGCTTTGGAGAGAGCTCAGCTAACTATCACCCCCTCACCCCCCCTCCACACACACACACATACATAGAGGAGAAGAGAAAGAGTCATAACACAACAAGGTTAAAACATATTCATTTGCTTTTCTAGTTGTAAAACTATATATATAGATATATATATATATATATATATATATATATATATATATATATATATATATATATATATATGTATATAGATAAACTACTCTGAGGTGTGTGGTCACTCTCTGATATACGCACGCCTTGGTGTGCATTGTTACGCATGAGACTGCAGGTCAAGTGCATCAACCACCCAAGGTGTGCGTATAGGAGAGCGCGACCACACACCTCAGAGTGGTTTATCTATCTTATAAAATTTCAAAATTGTTTTGGAACGGGGTAAAAGTACATGTGTGCGGTCATGTGCTGATATACGCACTGTCATGTGATGTGTTCCAACAAATCAGCAGACATAATTTTTCCTACCCATTTTATATATATATATATATATATATATATATATATATATATATATATATATATATATATGTATGTACAGTAGAGCCCCTACAGTTAGGATTGAGCAAGGTTTTCAATGTTGAATCTCAAATTTTACACTTTAATAACTCACGACCATTAAATGGATTTGCACAAACCATTGCATGCATAGTCTCATTTGGTGTATCTCTTGCTGTGCCAAGTTTCATTCTAGTCTGATTTGTGGATTCCAACCTACCCATACTGAAAAAACCTTTTAAAAAATTGCAGTTTTTTGCAATTTGTTTGTCATCATGCTGCGCCCAGATGGCTTGGAATTTTGGTCTGACATTTTCAAGGTAGTAAGGGCTTGCCTCACATAAGAGCATTTCACAGTTCTTGTGAAAAACTATTACTTTGTTCCAAAGTTATTCAATTTTAAAAATTATTTTTCTGTGCATGCTCAGTACAGTCATTTCGATAGCTTCCTAGAACGAAAAAAGAATTTGGTCAAATAAAAAAGGATTCTTTTTCAGTAAGACTCAGTCCTTTTCCATGAAAAAAAAATCTCTTTTTCATTTGCTGTCATCTTGTTTTCTTTTTTTTCAAAACATTGTCAAAACTCCACAAAATTACATCTTCCAGAGAAACCAAAACAATTTTCTTGCTCATCGAGATTCAATTAGATGTATTCTGCACTTGTTTGATGGAAAAATGACTCTGGAATTTTTTTCTATTACTTTACATCTTTTTTCGTGACTCGCTATAATCCTTTTTTGTGAATCCTTTTTCATTCAAACAAAAAAGGATCACATTTCACGAAAAAGGATTTTGGAAAAAACTAAGTCTGAAATGCTTTTTTGTGTCAAGGGATCCTTTAACTTTTGAATGAAACTATCAAATGAAAAAGGATTCCCTTGGCACACAAAAAAAAAAGATTTGGGAAAAAAAAAAACAAAGTCCCAAATCCTTTTTCATTTGATAGTTTCGTTGAAACAAAAAAGGATCCCTTGGCATGAAAAAGGATTTCAGACTTAGGGCCAGATATTCAAAACTTTGCCCTGGGGCTAAATTAACACTGCCCGGCGGGCAAACTTAGCCCAGAGAACAAAGCAAGCTATATTCAAAAGGAATAGCAAGGGGCAAACAGCTTCTGAATATAGCATGGGAATGAGGCCAGGCAAACTGGGCTGGGAGTGCAGGGCAAACTTAGCCCTGGAATAAGACAGCTCTGAATATAGCAACCAGGAAGTGCAAACCACAACAGCAACACAGTGCACAGCGACATGAAGGTAGGTAGAGGTGAATTATGTGGCCAATGTGTGTGCCAGCAAATGTGTGGACCCAGTACAGCTGAAGGTAGCAGTGCATGTGAAAGTACAGTGTTCAAAACTGTATAATATTCCCCGAAATGTTTGCGCGGGTTTAGCACAGGGCTAAACCGTTAGCCCGGTGCAAACATGTTTGCCCGGCGCTAAACTTTGTCATATTCAAAAGTGACATGCAAATGAGCCTACTTAGGTAGTCTCTAGGCAAACATCCAGATTTGCATCTCATTATGTCCTGACTTGCATGCAGTTTGCGCCGGGCTAACAGTTTAGCCCTGCACTAAACCCATGCAAACGTGTTAGCGCTGCGCAAACAGTTCAGGGAATATTATACAGTTTTGAACACTGTACTTTCACATGCACTACTGCCTGCAGCTGTACTGGGACAACACAGCATAGGCACAGATGGTGGTGATGCTGCATGCAACTGTCACACTGTAGGTCATGCTATGGTACACAGCAGACACTACTGTAGCAAGGGGGCCAGCAGTGTGTGGACACAGCACTGCCCATGGTGTGTAGGGCAGTGCTGATGACTGCACTACACACAGTGACAGGCCCAACATGCAGGCATTTACTGACAGTGGACATTACTGTTACGCTGTTGTGTGACCCACAGATGCTGCACCTCTGGCATGGGATGCTCACAGTGACATATACATGTCCGGCTTTGTGTGCTGTGGTAGTTGTACAGCTGTGAGTTATGTGGCCGGGAGGGCATATATTATCAGAAAGGCACACTGGTGTTGAGGTATTCCCAGTACTGGCCTATGTGCACTGCACGATGTGTCCCAGCCTTGTGGCCATACCTGGTCTATGGCAGAGCCTGGTCACCCATACACGCTCCCCTCAACATCCTCTATGTCCACAGTGGTGCTTGTGTATGCTGGCATCTGTTGGTGTCCACAGAAGGATGGTCCACAGGTATGTGCTGTATGGCCACACTACTATGCTTTCCACTGGTGGCAGGGTCACCACTTACTGCCTAGCATGGCTGGGACTGATGGCAGATGATGGCATCATTGTGATGCCATCAGTGAGTAACATGTTTCCTCTGTCTGACTTTGTCTATGTGTCATATTTATTTGTTATGGCCGCGCAAACACCCCGCAAAGCTGATTGCCCAGGGTTAAGACTACCTTTCCTGGGGTAATGTACCTGCAACTAAGTGTCACTGCTAAGTCACAAAACCACTTTGCATGGCGCTATTCTCTAAATATAGCATTAGCCTGTATTCATGTACACACACCTCAGTTTGCCTTGCATACATTATGATTTTGCCCAGTGCTAATGCAGTTTGCGCGTGATATTTGGCCCTTTGAATATAGCAAACTTGCACTAATCCCACGCTAAACCTGTGCAAACAGTTTTTGCCCGGAGCAAAGTTTTGAATATCTGGCCCTTAGTTTCTTCCGAGTCCTTGTTCATTTCAAGGAATCCTTTTTCATTTTATTGGGCAAAGAATTCTTGCAACAAAAAAGGATTTTTTGTAACTGTTCCAATCATTTTTCTTGCTTTTCCCTTGTGTCCAGTGGTACCCCCCACCCTCCAATTGTGCCCCATTCCTGGTAAATTTGTTATATGTATCCTTGATATCTAGTGGCACCCCCTACCCTCCAGTTTCCCTCCTGGTACATATTCCTTATATCCCTGGTGTCCAGTGATGCCTCCCACCCTCCTGTGCCCAACCCTGTAAAGGTCAACTTTATCCCTGGTGTCTAGTGGCACTCCTCACCCTCTGATGGCTGTTGATCTTTATGCTTATGTTGCTGTGGTGTCTAGTGGTAAAACTCCATCCTACTAGGTCCTTCACATCATTTACTTATTTATTTAAGCCTAGGATTACAAAGTACCTTTGAGCCAAGGCTCTTTTGCAAAGGTTCCACTTCAGTAAGAACAGACAATACAGGGTATGAAGTTACAGAATAAAACAATAATAACACTGATGGTTACAAAAAATTGGTTACAGGTGCAAGTACATGATACACTAGGAGGTGTATTAAAGCATGGGAGATGGGAGAAGAGAGGATGGCGATGGGACAGAGTATAACAGCCTAGATGGCCTTGTCAAGACAGAGCAGTGGTGAGTGCATACGTTGGGCATAGGGAAAAAAAGTATAGAAGTGCTAGGAGTGGGGTAAGCATGGGCAGCGGAGGGTAAGGGCAGCAGTGAAAAAGAGAATTGCTCTGCTTGGGCAATCACAGGTGCTAGATGCAACAAGGGAGCGATGGAGCTTCTTCTTGAAGGCACCCCAAGTTGGTGAGGCAGAGATGTCACTGGTAAGATTATTGAGCCAGCTCGGGGCCCTGTACGAATAACCTTTGAGCCTGAGTTGTACGACAATGAGGGATTTGCAGTAATTGAGGTTTTGAGCTTCTGGTGTTGCAGTTGCTGACTCTGGTCTTGAGAAGGGAGCAACCCCCTGGGGGGGGTCATTTCCCATCATTATTTTCTTGGCTGTGATGCAGGTTTGATACTTTATTTGGTTGTTGAGTTGCAGCCATCCAGTTTGAAAGTAGAGGTCACAGGTATGGGTGGGACGGTGGGCTCCAGTGATGAGACAACATTCTTTATTTAGGGATGTAGCAACACGTTTGAGTGTGGAGGCAGTGGCAGAGCCATAAACAATGAGTCCATAGTCAGAGACACTCAAAATGGAGCTTTGGATGACAATAGACAATGATTCAGGGGTTAGATGTTTTTGGTGACAGAAGAGTAGGCCCAGCCTGGTGTTTGCCATCTTTGCAACATTATTGATATGGGCAGCATAGGAGAACTTGGAGTCAAGGGTGATGCCAAGATATTTGAAGGTATCCACTTGATCAAGGGTGACTCCGTGTTTGGTATTCACGGTGAGGCGCTACTGTTTATTTTTGTTTTGTGAGCTACTGAAAAGCATGGCCTTAGTTTTTTTTCTGGTTTAGTATCAGTTTGTGCTGCAAGAACCAGTTTTCTATGGATGTAAAACCCTGTTGGAAATTTCCTTGCAGTTTTTCTGCATCATGATGGGAGGCAAGAATAACCGCATTGTCTGCTTAGAGTATGATTTGTTCTGGATAAGAGTCCGGCAGTGTGTTCAGGAATAGGCCAAAGAGGAGGGGGGCCCAGAACTGAACCTTGTGGAACACCAGAGAGGACCGGTCTGGCATCAGAGAGTGTTTCAGCTATTTTTACTCTTTGGGACCAGTTGTCTAGGTAGCTATTGAACCAGTCAACTGAATCGGGCGAGAATCCAGCCCTTCTTAGTTGGACAAGCAGGAGATGGTGGTTGACAGTATCAAAGGCCTTAGATAGATTGATTAAAGCAGACTCTGTTAGTTTACCATTGTCCAATGAGTGGTGAATGGCTCTGGTGAATTTGAGCAGTGCTATGGAAGTACTGTGACCCTTTCTAAAACTGTGTTGCTGCTTGCATAGGATGTTTTGTATGTCTAGGAATTTGGTAAGCTGGCCAGCCACAATATGTTCCAGGGCCTTGGATAGTGGTGGTAGGATGGAGATTGGATGGAAATTTTCATGGCAGTTTTGACACTACTTTTGTGTATAGGGGTCACAGTGGCTGATTTCCATTTGTCCGGGAACAGGCTGAGGCTAAGGGAGAGGTTAAAAATCTTAATCAGAGGCCTGAGGACTTCTTCCAGGGTGAGGGATAAAAGTTTGAGGTCGAGTGAGTCACTGCTGGATCTGGACATGGTAATAGCTTTAGTAACATAGCTGCAGACCTGGTACATCTTGACTGATTTAAAGCAAAAGACAGGGTGGTCAGTGGGGGCAGAGGAAATTGGAGGCATTGAAGTGTCATCCTCTCTGAAAAAATCAGGGGGAAGTACAGAACTAAGGTCAGTGAAAGCAGCATTAAACTTGTCAGCAATGATTTTTCTGGTCTAGTGTGGTAATGCCATCAATGCAGAGCATGGATGGGGGGGGGGGGATTTAAATTGCTTCCTGGTAACTTCTTTAATGTTGTTCCAGAAGTCTCTTCCATTTTCCCAGGAGTTTGTGAAAGCGCTCTTGAAATAGGCAGATTTCGTTTGTCGGATGGCTCCGGTGCAGTCATTTCGAGCACGTTTATAGTTACAGATGTTTATTTGCCTCTCAGAGTTTCTAGCTAATTCCCAAAGATGAAAGATGAAAATAAGAAAATGGTTCCTCCCTATCTTTTATGTTTATTTACAGATGTACAACAAATTCTCTGAATTTGCACAGCTGCAAATGCATGGGCAAATAGTTCACAGTCAGAGTTATCGTTGCAATTATCTGTCGAGAGCAAGTATCCCATTTATGTTGCTTGAAAGAGTTGAGACACTTGGGGGCAGTGCTGCAGAGGTGTGCTGGTTTGTCCCTGGTAAGCTCTTACTGTGTGTATAGTGTTTACGAGCTTCAGTCCATCATAAAGGCTTTTTGTTCACGTCTTCAATTATATGTGCAATCACTACCGCAGAGTTTGTCTCCAATTTGAAAAAAAAACACATATCCCATATGTGTCTGTGGGATTTTTACATACCCAAAAGCTTAACAAAAGTGAATGCTACATTATTAACAGGCTTGCTGCATTTTTATTCATCGGTTAGTAATGCATGGTGGATGCAATGTGGCTAGATTGTAAATTTGCCTAGAAATGTTAAAGGAATGGAACATGTGCATGAAACTCAGGTGCAGTGCATGCTACTCTCATGAAAAGTAGAAATGTAAGATTCTAAGATGGTGGGATTTCATACTCCACTCTACATGTCAGATTCAGTTTCTCTTTCAAAGGATATTTTTTTTCCAGTAAAGATTTTTATTTTCCACTTTCCATATGACAGTGTGTGACATAAAGAAACATTCTGATATAATCTGTTATGACCACAGCATATTTCTATATAGATAGTAAATAGAAACAACTTTTCTAAGAATGTTTGTGAATTAAAAATGTGCTTGCACTTCAAATGTATATTCACTAAATTCATAAATACATATTCCAAAGTAACTTCAGTTTCAGTACATTTTTTATGTGTCCAATTTTCTGGAAAATTTTTATGAAGCCAACAACCTGCAATAAACTATAAAAGACAAGGAACTTTACTTAAGTATTGTGGATTACATAAAAATGGGAATTTTAAATTACAGAGGTTTCTACCAAGTACACATACATCCCTTTCCTAATTGCGTTAATATAGGATACCAAGAGACTTGAAAAGCTATTAGTTTCCCAGCTATGCTGTGGGCTATACGTTTGTTGTTTATTATCTCCCCCATCCTGTTATACCATTCTTGAAGAGAAGGAGTCGAGTTCAGTTTCCATTTAGCCAGTTTTGAATGCTGCACATATTCCAATTTTCTTATGATGGGTTATAACTGGACTTCCTGAATCTATGCCCAGGACTAAAGGATATTTTATTTATTTAGTTTTTGTTGACCGGGTAAGTGCACTAGACAAATCCTACCTTTTTTCAGGCACAACCCGGGGGAGGGGGATACAGATGAATGCCAACTGACCTTGAACCAGATTAAACTGTTTGTGGTATTTTTTTTGTGAATGAGGGAAATTTGGCCAGGACACTGGGGAAATTTCCCTAATAATCTGTAGGTGGATGGGCTGTCAGAGAGCATGATGTCCACTTTGGGAGAGAAGCCGGAGGAGGAGGATGTGTGCTTGGTGGAAGGGAAGGCCTCACATTTCACTGCATCATAAGAGGAGGCCCTTCAAGATGGTGAAATCGAAACAGAACAAGAAGAGATTTATCATGAAGCAGTGGGATTTTCAGAGGATTATCGTCACAGTGAACATTTTATTTTCCAAACTCAATCTGTTGTTAAAGGAGAAGATGCTGTAGTTACTGTACCTGCAATTCTTTTACCTTCAAAAGAAATAAGCTTTCAGAATGTAAAAATCTCTCATGAGACAAACCTATTAACTGATAAAAGTGATGTCTCAGGAATTGATAATGTCAGCAAAACGGATAGTCAAATACCTAAAATAAGCCTCCAATCAGCAGGAGTGTCTAACACTGCTGGCTCAGTTACAGCAACTGAAAAAGATGTGGAAACTAATAAAAAGGCTGGCAGGAATATCGCACAAAAAAGCGAGTGCCTAAAGCCTTCATTACCTAAAGACATCATTTCACAGAAAAACATTCCTCAAATGGCAGGGGAAATTCTGAACAAAGGCTCTACTAACCCTCAGAGTGTCAACAGTAACTCTTTTGGAGGACAGCCGAAATTAACAAAACAAGCCGGCTTCGTGTTTAAAATACCGGTAAAGCAAGACCTGCCCTCAACAGATGACAGCGCGGTTATCTATCAGAAGGAAGGAGTGCAACAAGCAGGAGTGACAGAATTTTGTTTTACTCAGCGAGATAAATATTTAACTCATACTTCAGAGGCTTTTTCTGTTGCACCGCCTGAAGATCGGCAGTCACAGATCCTGGATGTAGGAGTGGAGCCTAAAGATAAACAGAGACTTGTGAATTCGCCGCTTTACGATGGAAACTGGTCACCACATAAAGCGATCCTAGAGGCTGGCTGGCAGATGACAGCTTCAGGATCCTGGACACCAGACCCATTATGGGATCCCTCCTTTAATTTAACTTCTACTCCAGACTGGAAACCAAATCCTAAGGACAAGCTCATTGTTAAAATTACCCCAGAAGTTAGTATAAGTGAAAGTACAAAGGGGGAATCTAAGGTTCTATTACACTCTGCTGTTCTTAAAAATGATAAAAAAAATTCAGAGGGTGGTCAAGAGCAGTCTAGTTTAAAAATAGATCCTAGTGAAAGTAAGAGTGCACTTCCCTCTCTGGGTCACAGAAACCTTTAATGCCTGATCTTTTTTCACATTCAAAAAGAGAAGCCGCACCAAGGAGGAATGCCGTGCGCATTCGCTATAAAGGGGGATTGACTGAGCACCCTGATAGGTATTATGTAGGAAAATGCTTAATTAAAGATTCCCTCCACTTTCCCCTAGAGATGTCTTTGCATTCATCAACATCTCAGGGGAAGATAACTACGACATTAGTTTCCGAACATCCTATGCCTTAGACCTCTTCTGGGAACACTATAATCAGGTTAAATTCTCCCCCATATGGACTCCCTTTTTAGTAATCCGTCTTACAAAGCTTCTGATTAAATTTGTTATGGTAGCGGTTATGTTTAGGAATGAGGGAGTCCATATGGAGGACATAACTTACTGGTTGGGACAAAAGTGTGAGATATTGAGCGAACCTGAACCAATTTTAGATACAAAACAATTTTGGACAGGAGGGTGGAGGTACAAAGTTAAATTACAACAAACTGACACAGGAATAGAACATATTCCCAATTCCTTCCTGTTAGGCAGGGATAGGGGGGTTTGTTTTTATGGGGGTCAGCCAAGAGCCTGCTACAAATGTGGTTCTAGAACTCATTTATCAAGTATTTGTGATCAGCCACGGTGCGATAATTGTGGAGAAATAGGCCATGTAACTATGCAATGCATGAAACATACTAAATGCGACCTTTGTGAAGGGTTTGGACATGTTTTTTGAGAATGCCCCTGGGCCGCAAAGAATAAAGCTTCTTGCATAAGCCAAGATCTATTGATTCAGCAGGCCCAGGAGGCCTCTTCTAAACAGGAGAAAGGCCCTGAAAGTATGGATGTAACCCAACTGCAGGATGTTATGAGTAACACGAAAACTACTAAACCCCCCATAATTGATCTAGTAAAAGCTGTTACTTTGGATAAAAAATCTGACCAGGAGATAAATAAAAAAGAATTGACAGAGGGTTCTATCAATCTGGAGGTTCTTATTCCTGTTTGTTATAGTGAACCTAATAAATATGACGAGTCTGACAATAGGAAATGTTCCACTCTGTCCTTTACCACCAAGGAGATCTTCTTGAAATCAGAGACCAAAATCCTCTCCCTCAACTACAAGTATTGAAATGCAGAATTCTTATGCAGCATTATTTACTAACTGGGGTGATTCAGAAATGGATATAGTGGACTCTGATTCTCAGAAATCAATGCTGGAAACTGGTAGTTTAACTGCAGAAGAATATAAGGGGAAAAAAGAAAAAAAAAGGAAAACATAAAATAGTGTGGTTTTAGTCACTTCACGATCATGGTAGCACACGCATGGGGGTCTTTGAATACTCACAGTATTTTGAATAATATTAAATGTCAAGCACTGTTTCAATTTATTCATGAGAAAAAAATCTTGCTATGTTTTTACAAGAAACATGGATGTTTTCCTTAGTGCAAATTTCTACTTTTAAAAGGGATTGACCATGAGGACCCTCGTATTGGTCTTTTGGAACGAATAATGCAGATGGAGTGAGCATTTTGTTTAATTCCTTTCTTTTTTCATTAGATAAATTGATAGATTTAATACCAGGAAGGGTATTGATTCTGGATGGAAAATGGGATACTTGGGACTGTAGATTTATTAACTTATATAACCCTCAAACAAAATCAGAAAGAATTAATTGCATGAAAGCAATACAGCCATATTTAATCACGTCAAGACTAATCCTTTGGGGTGGGGATTTCAACTGTAGTTTGATAGAAAAAGGGCTCACCAATAAAAAAATGTACTGTGATTCACATTCATTAGAAGTAATAGTAAAAACCTCAGGGCTCACTGATTGTTCTCAGTATAGGCTTTCTGGTCTTAGTTTTACCTACATGAAAGGACAATATAAAACCACTATTGATTATCTATTTATTTCAGCTGAAATTCCTTCTGGAAATTTTAAAATACAAGTTGAATTTTCAGACCACTTATTATTACTTTATTCATTTGGTAATTTAACTTCAGTACCAAAATGATCACTTCGATGGAAACTAAATACCTCCATACTAGGTAACAGTTTTGTGAACTATTCAGTGTCACATCTTTTAAAAGCAAGACTATCATTTGCAGTTTTATATACTGATATGGGAGAATGGTGGAGGGAAACTAAAGCAGACTTAAGTAGGTGGTTTAAGAAATATGGATCCGCTCAAAAAAACCAAAATTGTTTGACATACCTAAAGCTAAGACAACAATTACAGTTTATAATGTCAAATGCTGATACCTCCAGATACGACTGCTCTGACCAAATAGAGAATCTTAAATTCAAAATGAAACGAGTACAATACGATAGAGCAAGAACATTACAGGCCCTGTTCTCGAATAATACTCAAAAATTAAATATAGGAGACCCTTTCAAAATGTGTAAGAATTTAAAAGAAACTACTCATATAGAATTCTTCGTATCAGAAGGTAAAAAAGTGGTATCAGAAGCAGAGATTAATTCCATTATAGAATCTCATGAAACGCTGAACCCTTCTTCTCCAAATTAAGCTAGAAAATATCAGAACTTATTTAGACTCATTTAATTTTTCTCCTTCTCAGAAAAAGGTAAAACACTACCGGAACCTTTTTTTAGAATCAGATATTGAAAATATAATACAGAATCTCAAAGATGGAGTTTCTTCAGGTATAGATGGTCTTCCTTATGCATTATATAAAGCTTTTAAAAAATAATTTTCAGCCTGTTTATTTGTAGTTTTTCAATACATTATGATGGGTACAGGAGTGCCTTCTGAGTTTACAGATGGCCTAATTATACACATTTATAAATCAGGAGGTAAAGGGGACATAAGAAATTGGAGACCCATAACAATTCTGAACTCAGACTATACAATATTCATGTTATTAAATAACAGAACGACAATTTCTGTAGAAAAAATAATGTCACCTTTCCAATATTGTAGTGTTCCTAACAGAAGAATACAATCAGCCCTTATGATTATTAGAGACATTATTGAGTATCTCTCAGTAGAAGGAAAAACTGGGTATCTGATATCTGCCGACCTTGAGAAGGCTTTTGATAGGGTTAATCACACTTACTTATTTCAGGTTTTGCATTTTTTTTGGATTTCCACAAAGGATTGTCAATATTATTAAATCCTTATGTACCTCAGCTACAGTGTTTCCCTTTATTAAAGGAATTAAAACTAAAGGGTTTACACTAAAGTCAGGAGTTCGTCAGGGATGTCCACTACCCCCCCGTTATATGTTTTATCATTAGAACCACTAATTTCGTCTTTGACTGTAATACCTAAGTGGATAGGAATTGGTAGAGATCATCCTAACTCTCTTCTTCATATTCAAGCATATGCAGATGATGTATGTATATTTTTCAAAAATTATGAATCTCTGCACATTTTTCTAGCAGAATTTAAATTATCTGAAGCAGTGCCTAATGCTAAAATTAATCTACTCAAAACTAGGGGTTTGATTATGGGGGCTGGATGTCATCAGGAATTTCAGTATAACAATATTATATTATCTCCAGAACCCCTAAATATATTAGGTATTTCTTTTGGCCCTCAAAACCTTCCTGAAAAAAATTGGGACAACGCATTAGTTAAAATAGAACTTAAAGTTTCAAGATGGAAAAGTTATAAATTCTTCAAAGCTAAATGTATACAAATCATCAAACAGTTTATTATTCCATTTGCAATATGTGGCTATGCTTTTCCCTCTTCCTACACAGTATGAGACCAGACTTTATAGTAATTTTTTTAAACTATCGAGGGGTAATAGATTAAATCCAGTAAAGAGATGTTTTACTTATCTAGACATCACTAAAGGAGGGTTAGGTATGATCGATCCCATACTTTTTTTCTATTCTCTTTTTTTTACTCAGTCTATAAAACAAATAATCCTGAGACCAGAGAGTAGAGAAAGTATTTGGACTTCATCAATACTAGGTCGATACTTTAAAACTTGGGTTAATTTAGCCCCTAAATTAAATCCCCATATACACACTCCAATATATTTTAAACCAACAATTCAAAAACTACATAAGTGAAAAATCACTAAACAAACCATGTTTTTAATACAGTGAAAACCCTATACAAAGTGATTATGAATTCAATTTACCCTACTGAACCTAGTTTTAAAAATTGTCCCACGAGACAAAACTCGTATATACTAGACCAGTTGAGTAATGATAGGATACTCGCCTTTATGTGGCAAACACAATGGTTAATAATGTATGGGAGATTAAACATAAGAGGCATAGCCAAATACAAGGCTAAAGAAGAAAGGAATTGTCCTTATCCAGAATGCATTAACCAAGAAGAAACTATGGAGCATTTTTTTCTACACTGTTCTTATGTAACAAAATTATGGGTATATGCTGCCAAAAAGTGGGATTTGTCATGGATGAAATGTATGAATTATGATATTCTGGTTATAGATATATATCCCCCAAGCATGGCCCATCTTAGTAAAAATACTCCAGGAGTGTTGTTTGGATGTTTGCGTTTTTTTTTATGGCAGGTGAGGTGTCAATGGAGTTTGCCTTTAAGGGGCAGACCAAGTTGTCCTGGTGCACCCATTCACCTTACCTGAAGATGGTGTACTCAGAGGGGGAGGAGTGGAAGGGGAGGAACACGGGGCCAGAACAATAGGCAGGAAACAGGAAGGGAGGGCTAAGGAGTACATACTGGACAGCACAGGAGTGGTTCAGCCACTTTGCTGAAGTTTTGATCCTTCCCACCCACCCCGTTAACTAAGGAATGTGTGTGAAAGACAGTCAATAAGGAACTGTGTGTAGGGAAGACAGTCAAAAGGAGCTGTCAGTATGGGCTGTCAAAGGTGGATGACAGAATTTGTCCGTTGGATAGTATTGGACTGCCAAAGGTGGATGGCAGAGAAGGGGAAAGGGGAAAAAGGGGAGGAGGGGAGGGGGGAAGAAAAGGAAGAGGATGGAAAGAAGGAGAAGCTGAAGGAGAAAAACAGTCTCAGTTCTCACCGTTACGTAATAGGAAAAGAGGAGAAGAAGGCACCCAGGTTTTCACCTGGGGGAGCAAGGATCAAAGTGGATATATGGATGCAATAAAATGCAATGGTGAAAATATAAGATTAAAGAAATGAGATGAAAATGGAATCATGGTATACATAATAAATTGATTGCTAATCTGAGCACAACAACATACAGTGGTCTATGTCTTTTGTGGTGGAAGAGGGGAAAATCCGGGACAATGGGTTATTTATCAAAAAAGAGTTCTATATGAGGGGTTTTGCCAAATGGTAGCTAAGGAAATGTATAAAGTCTATCTCAAAGATGTCCAAATATATAACTCAAGTAAAGTATTAAAATGGTGGAAAGGATTTACACATATAATTAAATTTAAATAATTTTTTTTGCTTGATCCACACAATATGAATACTTATAATCTTTTATTTATTGCCTTTGATGTTTCTATAAAAGATCTCTGTATTTGATTGTATTATGATATTACTGAGAATTTGTTTTTTTATTGAGTTATAATGTATATTTATTTATCAATAAAAATTCCCCTACTTTTTTCGATAAGTGCCATGGGATCTTAAACATCCACCTGAACTACTACCAATCCAGGCAGATAGGACCTCGGTTTGATGTCTCATCAACTAGATGACACCTTAGAAGTGCAGCACCTCTCTCATGCTGCACTACAGTGTCAGTACTGGAATACTAACCCAAGTGCCAGATGTGGGAACTGAACCCACAGCCCTCTGATCTCCGGGCCTCAGAGGTGAGTGTGCTACCTACTGAGCCACTGACACTGACATTAAGTGTCTGATATTAAGCAGAGTGACACTGGAAACCTGCTACCAATGGACTGTGCATTATGGGCATGTTGTGAGTAATACTAATTCCTAGCAACAAGTATGTGTAGCATAAATGGTACCCCTGTACTGACCTGAAACTTGTAGCATATGAATTGTAATGTATGTCTGCTGACAGGTCAGTAAACAAAGTTCTTTAGTTTTTTAAAGAAAGAAAATGCACTCTGCCAGCCCTCACAACAAGTGGATGCAAAAAAGTCCTCAGTAGCCAACTACCAATTTGTAAAACACCAGCACAAGCCTGACAGTAGAGGAACGCACACCAAAGGACAAATGTAAATGTACAAATATATTAGAAAGCACACTACATATGGTATATGGACAGACATAAAAAAACATATGTGCAGAGCGATGCTGATATTCCATTAGGAAGTAAATTACTTTGTTTGACTCGAGATCATGTTTACAGTGTTTCACAATAACAAAGTACACTAGTTCACACTAGACACAATTCTCCAATAGCAGTATAAATCTTTTTTTTTACATTATTGCAGTCTTGCGTCTTAAAATAACTTTTTTTTTTTTTAACTTTGCTTTTGTTCACCTCTGACCTGGTGTGGATATAGCCCTTATCAGCCCCTGGGGTTCCACCAAGCCACATCACCAACTTTGTTGTCAAAGTGTGGCACAAAGTTGGCTATTTTGTTTTTGGGGGGCTTCACCCCCCACACCCCTGATCTCTAAATATCATACTCCAAGTAGGAGTTGACTCAGAGCGGGGGCAAAGCATGGCAAAACAGTGAAATTTCACCATCGGGACCATTACAGCAACAATTTTTAATTTTGTTGAAATTGTCACTGTATTGACTTTCGCTATTGGAATTTTGTTGTTCTAATCTGATACAAGCCCCGGGACCCCCTCCCATCTCAGTATTCCCCCCAGGCCTACCTGCTTAGAGGCATGGGACATGGTTTGCCCCCCCCCATGATGGGGCTGTCCCCAGGGGACAGAGGAGAAGAGACCGATATCTACTTTGGTGCTCCAGCTAGTCTCTGATCATCATTTAGCAAAGGAAGTGAAGAGTCCCCAGCATTATTGTGCACAAATGGATAAAGCAGTTTTTGCTCTTATCATGTTGTCTTTCCCCTGAGTGGCATCTGAGATGCAATGATGTCGGAGGCAAACTGGCTTGCTCCCATGCACGTGTGGACTGACCGCTGCCGATGCCACCAATTTCAGTGCCTGCTGAGGAGTCAGGCACACTGACTCCTAACCACCGCCAGGAGTTGGACTATTGCAGACAATCTACACCCACCCACTCTAGAGGAGAAGAGCTGTCTATCTGATGTGCAATCCTGCCCCTGTCTAGCTCTCTGATGCTTCTGGCTCATTCCTGAACCCAGATCATTGGTTTCTCAAGTAGTAGTGCTACTGCTGCTTGGGCAGGCCAGCTCCCTCTTAATAAATAAATGGGAATATATATTGTCATTCATGCCCATTGCATCACTATGTAAGTTACATCATTTTTATGGCTGCAGTGGGCAGATCCTGCAACCATCTTGCTGTTACTGGAAAAGGGGACACCAAAGCAAAAATTTGGAGTTGCAGTAGTTCCTTCCGCACTTTCAAGTCAGTGGCCTCATCCACCCCCTCACCCCCACCCCCTCCATGGGTACACTACTTTTTCTGCCGTTGCCCACTGAGCTCACTGAACTCTCAGCGGAACACAGCACAGTCCACCGTGTCCAAGATGGCTGCCAGAACTCAGTGTGACATGTTCTGCCATGAGTTCAGCAAGCTCGGCTGCAGCCGTATCAGCTCTGGCCAGATTTTGTTCAACAAACTCATTACTACATTTCAGAACATGAAGATAATCGCCAGTTAATCCAAAGTTCATGGAGGAACCATCTTACCAGGTCCCAAACACTGGGACATTATATAGTATAGGAGAGCTTGACAGTCAGGATCTTTGGGAACACATTACTCCAGATAAAAACAAACACACTGCTGTTACAAATTCTTCTCTTCTTAAAAAGACAAAATTGTCCATTATTTATTCATAATATATGCCACCGTGGCTGCACCACAGAACACTGACCCTAAATGTTTTGCTTGATAGCCACTTTGTCAAAGAGAAGTATATACATGGCCACTGTTTTCATTTATGTACTGTACATTTTGTGGGGCCAGGAAGAACACACTGAGCCAAAGCTTGTTTCCCAGTGTGTCCTGGGAGCACAGGGAAGTTAAGTGACTTGCTCATGGTCACACAGAATGCAAGTGGTGGCTGTGGGATTCAGACCCAGTTTTCCAGGCTTGCAGCTCAGTGCTCTTAAGTATTACACTATACTGCATCTAGTTTATAGCATCCCCTTTGGGAAATGTTAAATGAGGTGACCAAGGATTGTACCAGGCATGCTAGGACTGTGAGTGAGAGAGGAGCAGGAGAGTCAGACATTGTGGGCTGTGAAAAACTATACTGATGTGATGAGCATAAAGCGCAATATACAGTCACATTTATTTACGTTATTAATAGGCAAGAGTGCAATAATACAAACAGATATTTATATATAACAATAACTAACCCCCCTTCATTGAGAACAAGCAGATTCTCAATGCCGAGTTAGTCCAGTGACATCATGGCATGAGAGTGAAGGCCACATCTATCCTAGCCTTTTAGAATTGCACAATGTTTTGAGGCAGTAGACATATCTGGAATTGTGATTCCTAGAGCCTGTTTGTCAAGGGACACAATTATAGGGGGACTATTTATGCAGTATTTATGTTTTTTGTTGGGTTTTTTTGGCCATGTGCATAATCTTACATTTATGTAAGCAATAAGACATAGTAAGGAGTGAGTTACTCTTCCTGAACTGCATGCCCAGATGTATTGCAAAGCATGAGGCACTTGTGCAGAGTGCCTTCAACAACCGAGAAGTATGCTTCACGAATAGTAACCCACACCTTAGAGTGTCTAATACATTCAAAATTATTCTACAGTAAAAAAAAAAAAAATAGAATAAGTTTAGCACTGCGGTTACTATTCCTGAACAACACTGCTTTGGAACTTTCTCCACCAATCAGGAAGCAGGATTCTCCCTACCATTTTATAACTGTGTTTAATTGCATACCCCATTTACTTGCCCATGTAATATCTTGTGTAGATATTCTTGTAGTAAATCAGCATCATGTCACTTAGCCACTTTATAGCTAGCTTGGAATCGTCAGCAAAATTCTGAAACCATGCTAGCAGTCCATCTGATATATCCCCAGTGAAGACATTACAAATGAAGAGGAGCTGGCCTAGTGGTGCAGAGGGCAGAGGCACTTTGAGCACCTTACCTCTCTCCATGCTGGCGACCTCTGTTCTGCAAAGAGCATGGGTTGCTGCTGGTCAGCCTCAGAGGGAGCGGATCAAGCACTCGTTGGGCTGCTCTCCTCTCCTGGTGGGTGGACTGCATGCTCCACCAAATGACTGCCACCTAGTGGATTCCTGTTGGCAGTGCAGGTCAAGGAGGGCAGATAGAAGGGAGGTGCTGAGTGACTCTGCAGCCTGCAGGTGCCTCCATATGTGCACACTGACGAGAATGCCCCAGCATGGGGAAGGGAAAATAATGGTGGAAAATGGTGACAGGGCAGACATGACGGAAGGCTGCAAGCTGACTGTCGCCTGCTGCATAGTCGGGACCTTGAGCTCCAGACTAGATTATGCATCAGGGTGGGAGGATGGCTGTCCCCTCCTGACCCCACCATGGTGGGGGGGCAGGTCTGTCAGGGTGAAAAGTTAGTTAGTTAAAATGTTATTTTTTGACAAGATAAAACTTTAGGCCAGAAGACCTATTTAACAAAGTTGTCCTGTATGGCTATACAAAGTTACAACAGATTACATAACATAGAACTGAAACCCTAAAGGCTCCTGGCCCAGACAGATACGGGGCTGAATTTTATGAAACCACCAGGACACAAATCATACCAAACTTGCACTCTATTTTTAACTCCGTCCTGGTGGGGAACTCACCACCATCCTTGTGGGAGTATGCCACCATTTCAGTAATAGCAAATCAAGGGAAAAACCATGCAACTTTGTAGTTCGTACTGCCCGGTATCAGTCCTAAACACAGATTACAAACTGTCCATGAGCATCCTGGCACAAAGGATGGACAGATTCCTCCCTCAATTAACAAAAAAGATTAAACAGGCTTTGTGCGGGTCTGGTCTACTACAGATAATACAAAACGCACACTACATCTCATGCATGAAATGCAAACCAGTAACGCCCCTTATACTTTAATTAGCCTAGATGCTGAAAAAGCATTGGACTTGGTCTCATGGCCTTTCCTATATTCAGTGCTGGGGAAAATGGGCTTCCTCTGAGCACTCATTTAGGTCATCCAAAACATCTATGCTGCCCCAAAAGCCTGTATTAAGGTAAGTGGACTCCACTCTCCCTATTTCCCACTGTACCGGGGCACCAGGCAAGGCTGACCCCTCTCCCCATTGCTATTTGCAATATTTATAGAACCCCTTGCACAAAAAAATCTGGAAATCGGACAATCTCGCCGGGTTAACTGTGGGAGGTACAGAACACCGCATCACACCTAATGCTAATGATGTCCTCCTATATCTCGACTGTCACGAAGGACCCTCCCCACTGTAAGGCAAATTCTGGATGATTTTGGCAGAGTCTCAGGCTATAAACTCAGTGACAATAAAACAGAGGTACTAGCCTTTAATTATAATCCATCCACTGCCACCTGTGCCCAGTTTTCTTACAACTGGGACTTAACCAAACTAAAATACGTGGAAATCTATCTGTCAAAATGCCCCTGTATGATATATGAAAACAACTTCTTCCCTTTCATCACACAGCTGCATGCCGACTTGGCTGGCTGGCATACTTTGCCCCTTAGCCTCTCTAGAAAGATAGATGTGATTCGAATGGTCACCCTCCCTACAGCCCTTTATTTGTTCCAGAAAAAAACCCTATCCCACTCACACAGCAGACATTCTGAAGATGGAACCAAATCATCTCTAGATTTATCTGGACTGGACGGTTTACCCATAGCACTTCGACAGCGCTAACGCCGACATCCCCTACAGTGATGGCTACAATGCCGACTGGTGGCATTGTAGCCACAGAGATGTCAGCGCACACAATCAGGGGGCTATTGTGGAGGACTCCACCACCCACACCCCCCAATCTCTAGGATTCTAACTCCGAGTTGGAGTTGGATCTGGGGGGGGGGGAGACAAACACCCAGCACAGCAGTCCCAAACAGCACATAGACCACCACAGCGACAGGCAGATTTTGTCCAATTCCTGTCACTGTGGTGGTCTTTGCTGTGCCAGAGTCACTGCGGTAATGGTATACCAGGCCGGACAGAGACCCAGGGTACATCTAAAACTCCTAACTCTTCCAAATATACAAGAAGGGCTTTCACTCCTGGACTTACAGTTCTATTGCTTGGCAGCACAACCAACTCATATTATGGCTAGGCAAATAACCACCGATACTACACTTGGGCTGGAGATACAGCAGGCAGTAATATCATATGTAGATTACTATCACCACCTATTTAGGGCTGAACCCCCCCCCCCATCACCAGTGACCAACCAATGGATAAGACACTATATAGCCATATGGACCACTATAAGAAAAGCCCTACACCTTACCCCGTTTCTGCCTCTGCTTGCCCCATCTCTGGTCTCTTGGATTTCTCCCCAGGCAGCCTTGATCATGGGTTTCAAATTTGGGACAAATATGGAGTGAGGTATCTGATCCAGATCAGGGTAAATTTAACTCCTTTGAGGAAATACAGAGGTGATTTGGGATACCCCAGAGAGATTTCTATAGGTTTTTACGTCTCCAACTCTATTATAACTCCTTACCCAGTGGAGTGAGAACTCCAGAAACACATCCCTCCCTTAATTATTAAATGGATACACTTGACCACAGTCCTAGACCACAAACACCTTATATCACCCCTATACCAAACCCTCATTGGCCTGCAAGTAGCACAGACAGTGAGGGTCTTGCTACAGTGACAGGAGGAGCTGGGAACACCCATTCTAGAGACAGAATGACATCTGGCATGAAAACATGTGGCAAAAATCACTAGCTCCCATCAATGGTGGGAGTACGCCTGGAAGAATATAATTAGATACTTCAGAACTCCAATGATTGCCAGACAATGACTAGCCCTTGGGGACAGTGGACTGATGGCACAACTGTGGGGAGGGACTGGCATATCATGCACATATAATGTGGACATGCTCTAAGCTCAGGCCCTTTTTCCAGTCAGTGCAGTCTGAACTACAAGAACTATTCAGTGGACAGTTACAACTGACAGATAGACTGTACATCTTGCTCTAATACCCCACAGGGTTCAGAGACCCTAACACTAAACATCTGTTGGGCCTTCTAATAACTGCCACCAAAAAGGCAATTACAAAGGCCTGGTTTACTCCTAGGGCTCCCTTTGTCCAGGACTGGTGGATGGCGATTAAGCAAATCTACCAGATGGAAAGAATCACACACAGACTTAATGATCAGGAGGAGAGCTGTAACTCTAGATGGACTAAATGGATACTTTACTATAGCTCTCCCCAGCCAATTGTGAAAGGTGGCAGGATGGCAAAACAAACCCAGCAGCTGCCCTCCACAGTCAAAGACCCCTTACTCCCTGCCCCATCTACCCCCTCCTTCCCTCTCCTTCACTCCCACCCTCTGCCTCCTCCTAGCTGGTGATTATACCCCTTCCTTGCTGACTCACAGCTTCATGGATCAGCCTTCATCTCCCCCCTCCCCCACAACTCATGACCACATGAAATTTAACCAATTAGACTTGAAACCCAATAATCGCCTAGGACTGAACTAGCAGCTCCAGAAAATAAAGGTTTAGTACTATGATATATACTAACACACTCTCCCACGACTCTCTAACCCAGTGGGGAGCTACAATGTACTAACCCCCGCTGTTCACACTCTGAGAGGGAGGAAAATTGTCTGGGCGTTCTAGGTGCCTCCTAAGCTACCTTACAAATGATTTTGTTACCTCATTAAATGATGTTGACCATCTGTCTCTCTTCAAAATAATAAAGATAATATTAAAAAAAGCCAAAACAAATCATGTAGCAAGTCAAGATATAAACAATAAATACATGATGAATACAATATAAAAGTATTAAATAAACAATTATGGTCCAACGAACTACATACGGTGACAAACATCTACATAGAGCTTGTTTAAGGCAGACTTAAATCTGTGAATGTTGGGCAGATTTCTCAGAGAGGGTGGGATTTGATTCCAGATTTTAGCAACAACACCTGAAAGGTAAGTCCACGAGGTGATGCAGGATGATGGGATCAGCGAGCTGGAGCTAAGGGAAGCACAGCCTGTCCTGGCCATGGGAGGGATAAACAAAGGATGTGAAAAAAATGAGGGGGCCCTAAACTGACCCCTGAGGCACACTGCTGGTGACAATTGTCTTGCTGGAGAAGTGTCCCTTTAGTCTGATTCTCTTAGTCCTCGGATTTCAATCAGTTTTCTTCCCGCCTGACAATATGGTAATTTATACCCAATTTAGATGATTTATTTAAGATCCTGTATGTGGTGTGGTGTCAAACGCCAATGAAAAGTCGAGGAGGATAATATCAATAGAAGTTCAGTTGTCAAGGGCTTTGCTAACTGGTTCATAAAAGTGAAGTAATTTGTGATGCATGAGCCATTTTGCCTGAAATTGTGTTGATTTTCATCATATAGATTACCGGTGTTGGCATATTTTGTTATTTTATCTTTTATAATTGATTCCATGTTTTTGCCAAAAAGGGAGGTTAAAGTATTAGGTCTATAGTTGGTTGTCTGTTTCCTACCCCCTTTCTTATTGAATGGGATCACCACTGCTGATTTCTGGTCACTAGGAACCCCACCCGTTTTCAATGATTTATTAAAGATTACCATTGGGGGTCTAGAATTATGTTGGATGCTGCTATAAACAATATAACTTGTAAATCATTGGGCACTGCTAACATATGTGCCTTATGCTAGTGAGTTTCCTCAGTTTCTCTTCCTTAGTTATTTTAGTAGGAGGGCAAACTAAATGATAGGGGTTGGGGAGGCAGCCAGTGCAGGGGTCAAAGGTAGTGGGAGTAAGATGCATGGGTTTACTAAACAAAGGGCAGCTAAGCTGGGTAGAACAGGAGTATAGTTTATGGTGGAACGCGATTGTGTATGGAAATCCATATAGTTTAGAAGTTGTTCTGCTGCAGTAGTGACATCCTCACTAATGTAGAATGACAATTTGTTCAGCGTTAGTGAGGACATCATAATGCAAGTGACCCCATCAGAACTCCTTATTAGTCAATGACTGGTGGAGAGTCATGCGCATTTGCTGGCTGACAGGCGGTTGTGTTCAAGTGTAGTCACTGAACCAAAATAAAAGTAAGTAATTATGGGCTGTATTGTTGTTTTCATGAAGGCTGACATGATTGTGGTCCACTATACTGTACACTATATAGAATAGTGTATGGAAAATCATACACAACATGATTCATCTTCCCCCCTGCGGATACCATGACCACTGGGGAAACTCTTGAGCTTCACTCCTGAGGTCATCAGTCATCATGATATCCACTGAGGGGAAGAATAGCCTTGTTGTGTATGGTTTTCCACATACTGTCCTATATATTAGACCCACAGTTGTAGCAAGGAAGCATAGAGGAAGAGCAATTCCAACTTCGGTCAAAATCACACCCAGCAAAACTGACTAGCCTGAGAGCCTGACACACCTGTAAGTCTAGCACTTAGAGGCACTAATTCATGGCAGGGGAAGGAAATGACTAAGATACCAAGGAACAGCAATCCTGACTATCAGGAAAAGGAGTAGCTGACTCTTTTTAAAGAGCGTTTGCCTAGTAAGGATATGTATACACAGTATTTTTCAGAATGAAGGTTTTGGGATTTTGTATGCCTTAGTAATTTTTATGAATATGTATTTCTTTCCACATGTGTGTTCATTATTTTCTGTTTTATTTTACCAACTAACAGTAAAAAAGAATTCAAAAGAACCCTTGTCTTATAAAGTGAGAAAGTCTTTGCTGAAAAAGCAGGCAGTGTATTTCAAAAGGAAACTAAAAATCAGTTTGCAGAGCTTTTTTAGAGAAATTAAACCATTTTCCCTAAAATGTTATAGTCTTTATATAACTACAGTATATCACTGTTTGATAATCTGTAAGCTGTTATTTAGCACATGATAGTTTTTTCCTAACCAGATTTCAATTAACTTGAAGAAACATAAGTTCTTTACTTTTAAAAGAAATTGTAAAATCATACAGATGGACCAAAATATTACGCACATACAAAAAGGTACAATTTGTTGCTGATAGAAGTATGTGTGACCCCCATTTTCAGAAAGTTAGCATGTTGTTAAACATGCTAGAGCTGCCCTAACTGGGAGTATGAAATGGGTAGAAGGAATGATGGTTCCTAATTGGCCAAGAGGTACTTTCAGCCTGGCCGTTATCCCAGCAAAAACAGACCAGCTGAATGTAGCTCAAGAAAAATATCTTTAAAAAAATGCATCCAATTTACTAAAAATGATTCATTCATAACATCACCAGGGGAAGCACTTGGCTGCACTTTGTGCTTAAGCCCACCTGAGGTGAGCCACTTTCCCACCATGATGCACCAGCTGCAATGCCTTATTGCTTAATTAGCATGATCAAATGGGGTGGGGGGCATATTCAGTGGCTATCAGGTGTGCAGTGCTAAGTGGGCAGCGCGCCACACTCAAAATGTACACTCATGCCAGTGAGGGTTCCAACTTGTATATAGCTGCAGTTACATATTCATAGGTTTTGAATGGCTTAACTTTGCCACTGTCAGAGTACCGTTCAAGGAATTCAAAACCCTACTCCTATCAGAGTGCACAGCGGCTGAGCATCCAGTACTACAGTCGACTGACAGCATAAGCTGTCACTCCCTGCTAGCGTCTTCCACAGGGAGCAAGTGTGCACCTACTGTAGAGATAGCTGTTTCTACGGAAGGCACATCCTTGCTTCCTGTCACTCAAATGAAGGCTGACTAAGGTGGTAGGAAGACGATCTGCGTCGGTCGCTGTCTCTAGGTGGTAGAAGACATTTATAACATTCACACTGGGTGAGTGGGGCACCAGCAGGGAGAAAAGGCGGAGGCTATTAAGTGGTTGGGCTGTGTGTGGGGGGGGCTGTGTGGCATTTGGCTAGGGTGGAGATTTACTAGACCATCAGAGGAAGTAAGGACAGGACAGATATGGACATTTTGAACTACAGATTGGATGGGGCTACTTGGAAAATAGGGCTTTTGATGGTTTGGACATTTTTGACCAGTGACTATGGGTGGGGAGGATATTGAACTACAAGGGATATATGGGATTTGACAAGTTTGGATATCATGGACTGGGGATGGTGATGGCAATAGCTCCACACAATGCCTCCACCCATTCACACATGGTGGCACCGTGCAAAGATGCTAAAATCCACATAATGATATGCAAATGACCCCATAGCACCTTGCATACCATGCGTGCTCATTAACATGCTGGCCACGGAATATGGCTCACAGGACCAAAGGCCCTCTCCCCATTGGAATGTACCATCTCCATTTGCTCCTGTAAGTCACTTTCCAGCAGGGGAGCTGTCTCAGAGCATGCATAGTTACTGTGTGCTATGCTCCCACAGCTCCCATATTTTGATAGGCAGCACATGTCGATCACAGCACATTGCCAGTCCAAATATATCTCCCAGGCCGGATATACACTATCTCACATGCACCACTACTAGGTGCATGGCACATATGGTTGCCTTTAAAAATTTGGGCCTTATCCATTTGAAAAGATATAAATAAGTGTAAAGTTTCACATTGAAATGCATTGTACTCCTAAGTAATTGGGATTTTCTCACATCATAATACCAGAATGTATTTACTTATTTATTTATTTATTGGATTTTGGTAACCGGGTAGGCTTGCTGAGACATGGCATGGGTCCCTTTTCAGTAGCAACCTGGATTAATGACATACAGTACAAACGATAAACATGCAGCAGCAATGAGGTTCAACGGTCAATAACAGACAGAGACAAGCATTTGTCAATGCCGAATGTTTGCTTGCTGGCATTGGCAGTGGTAGTGTAGAAGTTACAGAGCTGCATAATAGGAATGGGAGTGAAGTATTGAACTGAAGCCAACCCCATCACCACCCTGCAGAGAGTGACAGGCATTGGGGTGTGCCTTTGGTCGTCAGGCATAATGGCGCTGCCATTTCCACCACACTCCACCCTGCAGACACTGACAAGTGTCACGGTGTTTCTTGGGGGTCTTTGGTCTTATGCGCACTCCCATTCCATCAGGAAATAAGGTGAGATGGGTGCGTATACGAGAATGGGTGAACTTTTGGGCCGAAGAGTCCAAGGCATACCTCAATGCCTCTCACTGGCTGCAAGGTGTGGAATGGTATGCGCATTACAGGCAAGAATCCCAAGTCACACCCCTGATGCCTGTCATTCTCTACAGGGTGGGGTGTTATGGTTGGAAACCCTAACACCTCAGGCATTCGTTGGTATTTTCACTCCAAATTTTCGACATGTTTTTTTTGTGACCCCCACCTCATGAACAGTGGCAATATCAGTTTGTTAGCTGAAAGCTGCTTATGAACAGCGACTATGGCATTTAGCACCACAGGTGCAAAACCACATTCCAAACAGGATATGAAAAATGACAGCTGTACTGTTCATGGGGAGGTGTAAAAAAATGGCAATGTTGCAAATCTGTAGCAAAAATATTAAAAAAACTGAAGTCACGAGCGTTCATAGAAACTGTGCAACGCACACCTGTAATGTAATTAGTTTGGGGATTTTTTTTTTTTTTACAGCAGATTGTCAACACAGGCATTTTGGGACCTCCGATCATGAACAGTGTCACTGTGATTTTCTTTATCTGTCCCAAACAATGATTTCCCACAGCAACCACGCATCTCTATGCTGAAAGTGTGAAAACACATTTCGGCCATGTTGTGAAAAATGACAGCTGTACTGTTCATAAGCAAGTGTAGAAAAATGCCACTGGTGAAAATCTGGACTGAAAATATTACAAAGTCATGAACTTACGAGGGTTCGTGGAAACTGTGCAATGCTCACTCATAACACAGTCATTTTTAGGAATTTTTTCACCAAATTTTCAACATAGCCATTTTAAAGACCTCTGCTCATTAACAGTGTCACTGTGATTTTCTTAATGTGTCCTATACATTGATTTCGCACACCGACTGCGCCATTGTGCACTACATGGATGGAAACACGTTTTTGGGCAAGATGTGAAAAACGACAGCTGTACTGCTCATAAGGAGGTGTGGCAAAATGACAATGTTGAAAATCTGGAGGAAAATATTGAAAATTTGCTTACTTACGAGCGTATGAGAACTGCACAATGCACTCTCATAAAACAGTCATTTTTAGGAATTTTTCCACCAAATTTTCAACATAGGCTTTTTGAGAGCCCACCTTATGAATGGTGACAGTGTCATTTCATTACTCAGTCCTGAAAGGTGATTTCACGCAGTGGCTGCAAAATCACCCTTCGGGCCCAATTAACGCCATGACAGTGAGAGCATTCATGAGAAGGGGTCCCAAAAACCCCATGTTGAAAATTTGGTGCAAAAATTCCAAAAAATGCCTGAGATATGCAGCAAAGTTGAAAAACACCTATCTATCCCATTATACAGTTTACCGGCATTTCCTCAGTTCGCGGTCGGCTTTGAAGAGTGCAGATGTGTTCCCGGTCCATCAAGATCATCACACCGGAGTCCGGAGGTAAGTATGGGATGAGGGGGGTGTGGGGAGGCAGGGTGCGCAGTGGGTGGGCACAGGTGGGGGCAGAGACAGCAAGGGACCGTTTTTGTGTTTCAGGGTTTTGTTTGTTTTTTTAAAAAGGACGACTACGCTGGATGTTTGCCACGCTTGGGTGGGCTCTCAGCGTGGCACAAGGATGGCTGTTTGGGGCATGGAGCCAATGGGGATTGGGCACCCCATTGGTGATAATATCTGTTGCCACGCTGGGGTGGCTCCCAGCGTGGCACCCTGTACTCTCTGGGGGACAGTGGAGCCGGATGGGGGATTGGACACCCCTCGGGCTATACAATGTGTAGCCATGCTGGGGTGGGCACCCAGTGTGGCATGTGGAACTCTGTTTGGGGGGGAGCGCAGCACAGCCGACGGGGGATTGGGCACCCCCATCGGCTATACAGTGTGTGCGTGGGGGGGGCGAGCACGCAGTATGCTTGCATGTGTGTAGGGGGAGTGCGAATAAGCAGGAGATATCTTATCACTGCTCACAGAAGCATAGCTCCCCCTTTCAACTGTACTCCACTGCATTTTTGACTGCTGTCATAGACAGCTCCAGCAGCCATTGGAGAACTGTGACCGCGCCTGCAAACACACTAGCTGAATTGGAAGAGGGCTGCCACACCTCCGAAAACTCGGATGATGGCACTGTTTCTTGCACATGCGTGCAAGCAAACATAAAAATGAGACAGTTAATAATGCAAGTGAGAGAATCCTGTGCAAATGATTGACAGCAGTAGCAGCAGCAGTGGCAGTCACAGATACACATATACTAGAGGTACGGTATAAATAAATTTGTTTATATGGCATGGGTCAGGAGACAGGAATTAGACAAAGTTCTTAAACTGTTTCGACTGAGCATTAGGGGATGTGGGTGACGAGAGAGTCAGAGGAGTCACGTACAGTTATTGTTGAGAGGTGATATCCTTTGACCTGTTTTTTAAAGGATAAGAGTGATGTGTTCTGTATGGGGAGGTGGAGCTCATTCCAGAGCTGGGAGGCTTTGTGGGAGAATGTGCACTGACCTACTGTAGTCAGGGCCCCTGGGGACCTGAAAGGGAGGATGAGCAGAGATGCCTCCTTTGAGGGTTATAGACCAGGACATCTCCAAGACTTGGGAAGTAACCATTTTGGATTTTGTAGGCCAGGCGTAGGGTAGGGTAGTTAAGTCAGTCTTCGGGGGGGCTAGATGGCCATTTGACAAGGGCCAATTGAGGGACAGGAGGACATTACAGTGGTGTTCTCTATTGTAGGCACTGAATTCAAACCTACTAATTCTGTATCATAGCACTGATCCCAGTTATTTCAAATTTATGGGAATCAACTGGCAATCACCACTTAAATATGGAGGGGACAGAACAAATGAGCTTCTCAAAAGAGAAAGTAAATAGATTTATAGACTTAGAACTGTTAAGCCTGCTGGATCGAATGATCAATGGGATCTGAAACCATTTTTGAAGGACAAAAAGAAATTAATTTATTTGTGTATTTGTTTTGCTTACTGTATGTAGTATACCCTGATCTAGTTTGATATATTCTTATCTTCTCCCTTTATTTTTAGGATTCCGAAAGAGATTATGCTCCTGTAGATCCCCATTGCAGTGGAGGTGTATTACTACCATTTTAAGGATGGAAGTATATTTTAGGGTGATGACACTATGACATCTCTAGTCCCCTTATCATTCTTCTTCCTTCTCAGTTGTCTATTTTCTTTTTCTCACTCCCCCATCCTCCTCTCCTCTTTAGGGAAAACAAATTCTCAGCTCCACTCACGCGTGCCGACTAGTGTTGGTAGTAAGTGAAAAAAGGAACAATGGCACCGCAGGCAATACAAAAGTATCCAATTTAATACGTGCATACAGATACTGAAGCACAGCCGCCCAGCAGTACAGGCTCCCAAGACCTCAACTAGTTTCGCACTATCTGTGTGTCATCAGGAGGATGGTCTACCTAAAATCCACACCTCTAAAGTAGCACACAATTAAAGTGACAGCACCTCAAAAAAGTGAATAGAAATACGTCAGAATACAATTGAACAGGGACCTTGGGGCGGGGGGGGGGCAACATCAATAATTTGTTATTGAACAGAGAGGCATATTAGATTTATACCCTTGGGGGTTTACAGTTGCCAGGACTAAATAAATTTGATCTTATGCCCCTGATTAACATGCGATAGAAAAAGGGATTCATAGTTCTGGGGGCTTACAGTTGCCTGAATGAATATGCTTTAGGTTATACCTCTGATTAACATGAGTAAGAAAATAAGAAAAATATGAGGTCTTATATATATTCATATAGCAAGTTGTACTAATGGATGTAACTATTTTCATTATGAGTGTTTTATAACCTTTTTTCTCTCTTTTCCCTAGATGGCGCTGACCATACATAAATTCTTGCCTGTGAATAGTTTTTAAGCTACACAACGCACCATACTGGGCTCTGGCTAGTAAGTTTATAAATTGACCTGGTCATAATGGCTAATGGTAAGGTTAATGGTTAATTGGCCAGGTATTGGTACAGATACAAGCAATATATACTTGTTGGATAATTTTATTTGAATAGCCCTATTAGTACAATAATTGCATATATCAAAACATACCTTTTAGGTACGATGATTGACATTTCTACCTGTGTTATTTGTACTATTGATATGCAAAATTTAGCATTATTAGGCCTAATTGATTATTTTGGTATTGGTCTGGCATGTTTTTGTGTACTATATTCAGTTGTATTTTGATGTATTCTGATGTATTTCTACTCACTTTTTTGAGGTGCTGTCACTTTAATTGTGCGCTGCTTTAGAGGTGTGGATTTTAGGTAGACCATCCTCCTGATGACGCACAGATAGTGCGAAACTAGTTGAGGTCTTGGGAGCCTGTACTGCTGGCCGGCTGTGCTTCAGTGTCTGTATGCATGTATTAAACTGGATACTTTTGTATTACCTGTGGTGCCATTGTTCTTTATTTCACTTCTCTCCTCTTACCTTGTAATCCCTCATCTTATCTCCCCTTCCCCCGCACCAACCCCCCTGTTGTCACCCTATCCCCCTATTCCCTTCCCTCTCCTCCCCTGCCCCTTTCCCATGCTATTTCTTCCTGCTCCTTTAGGGCATTCTTTCTCTTCCTCTTTGTGTCTGCCTTGCTCCTTTGATTCCCATTATGCCTATTAATTTCTTTCTTTATCATTGCGACTGATGTTATTGTTATTTGCTACCTGTTTTTTAAAATGCAAAAATGAAAGTGCAAATTTATTCAGCATGTAATTTAAAAATCAGTCAGTCCATGGAAATGGTTATTTGTATTGTAATATAAATTTGAATGTATATACAAGTTTTTTTGTAAAAAGATTTTTGTATATTTGTTGAAATTCCTATGAAGTCACAGCTTGATGATGTAATGAATTTGTATATATGATGTTTTATTTGTCCACTTAGCCACACACCCCTCTGACAAAGGCTTGACCGCTGAAGCGCTGGGGTTACTGGCCCGAACTTTGCACCGCAATTAGCACACGCTATGAGCATTTACTTTTTTGTTTGTTTTTCTTTCAGTTTGGAGTGCTTGCTTTTGTCTTGATTGTAACTTTTGAGGCTAGCAACCTCCTGCATGAGCACCCCCTCGTTAGTGTTTGCGCAGCTTGTTTCCTTTCTGTGGTCTAATTCTGTGGTATAGCAGCTTCAATTTGTTGAGTTCCTTGCGGGGCAGACTGGGTGACCCTAGCAGTCCTTATCTGCCATCAGTTACTACAGTATGTTACTATGAAATGCCTTTCAGGTGTGAGAGTAAATGGGCCCCAAACTGGAGTGTAGAGAGTAAAACACTGACCACTACTGACAGTCGGGCTTCTGTACTGAAGAAGGCCCTAAGCCTATAGAGTACACCTAGCTTCTGTGTGAGGAGCTTAGTTGTTCATTCTTGGGATCTGAAGGCTAGGTCTTGGTCCAGTCAAACACCAAGGTTCTTAATGGTGTCCATGATCTCTAGATAGGTACACATTGCAGTAGAGGTCAGCCGGAGCTTCCTACAGTGAACGCCAAATTTTCTTGTCCCAAATAGCATAGCCTTGTTTTTTTTTTTCTTTTGCATTAAATACAAGACAGCTGGAGGTGATCCACACTTCCAGTTCCCTAAAGTCCCGGTTCAGTTCAGTGTTTATGGCATTGGGGTCCAAACCAGTTCTGAAGAGCAGTGTGTTGTCTGCGCAGAGAAGCACACTGGCTCCACCACAGTTGGAAAGGAGTTCATTGATAAATGTTGAAATGAGCATTGGTCCCAAGACTGAGCCATGTGGTATACCATCTGTGATCCAGTGTTGGGAGGACAGACAGATTCCCCACTTGACTGACTGGCTATGGCCGGAGAGGTAGCTCTTAAACCATCTGCAGGAGCGGTTGTCAAGGCCCATGTTCAAAAGCTTGACCAGGAGGTGTTCATGATCACAGAGAAATAAGGTACAGGCATACATAATTAACAATGGATCAGTGCATAGAGTTCAGTCACTTACAATGAGAAGTAGGCAATTGTTCAGATAGAAGTAACACAATCAAGTACTAGGGATAATTTAGTTAAGGTTCTATATAACAGAAAAAACAGATAAGAGACAAATATTAACAGTACCAGCTTGGGTTGAGGAGCAGGCGGGGGGGGGTAAGGTAGTTTCAGGCAAAGTGCCATCGTCAGAGGTAATTATTAGCTTAAGAGCAATCATAGGCACTTGAGGTCAGGAGGTGTTCGCTAAGGTGGGTTTTGAACGGCCCAAGTCTAGGTTAATTTACTATCGAGGTGGGGAGACTGTTCATCCATCGAGGGGCCCTATAATTGAAGGACCTTTGGAATGGGGAGGTTCGGCAACCGGGCACTGAGAGGAGGGGTTTGTCAGAGCTGCAGATGTGCTGCACCTTGAGTTCTGGGTTGACTAGAGGGTCTAGCCCAGAGGAGGAGAGGCCAAGGGTGATTTTTTTCAGCCATGAGGCAGGTGTGGAACTTGATTCTGTTGTCAAGGCTGAGCCAGCCGGTGTCATTATAAAGTGAGCAGGTGTGTGTGAGATGGTCACATCACAAGACAAGGTGGAAAGCTTTATTTAGGGAGAGAATAAGACTATCTAGGGCTGTGGTATTTGCTGCTCCATGGATCAGTAAGCCATTCTCCAGCAGCGAGAGAACTGAGGAGGAGACAGCAAGCCTGAGGGCATCTGGGGTGAGGCAGTGTTTGAGGCGGTATAACAGTCCAAACCTGACATTTAGGGACTTGGATAGGTGGCGAATATGAAGGTGGAAGTTAAGCACAGGGTCCAAGGTGATGTCCAGGTGTTTGAAAGAGCCCACCTGCTCCAGAAGGGTCTGGTTTGAAGTTAGAACTGGTGGGCAGAGCTCCTTTCTTGCGTTCCGTGGGTGGGAAAACAACATAGATGTGTTTTTTTGAGTAGTTGAGAGTTAGGTGCTGAGCAGCAAACCCGTTCTTAGCACAGCTAAAGGCAGCCTGGAGGGAGCGGTGGAGTTCGAAGGGGTCGGGGTTGGAGGAGAAGAGGACAGAATCATCTGCATATAGTGATAGATTGCTAGGGCAGGACATGGGGAGGGAGTTGAGGAATAGGCTAAAAAGTAATGGCCCAAGAATGGACCCCTGAGGGATGCCAGAGAGGACAGGCAAACTATTGGATAAGGTGTTCCCTGTTTTGACCTGCTGGGACCGGTTCTTAAGGTAGTCCATAAACCAGCCTATTGCATCATGGGAGAAACCCAGGCTAGACAAGGTGGCAAGTAGTAGGGAGTGACTGACGGTGTCAAACACCTTTGTGAGGTCTATGTAGACTGCACCAGTGATGTGACCCTTGTCCAATGCGGAGTGTATGCGGGTGGTAAACTCAAGAAGGGCAGTGGTGGTACTGTGCCCTTTGTGGAAGCCATGTTGTTTACAGAGTAGATTGTATATGTATGTATGGCCTTTGTGTGGTCTAGCATGCCCCCCCTCTAGCCCATGCCCCATGCAGCCACAGTCTCCTGATATAGTGCCCCCACCAGTCTGATCGCCATCATAAACATGACTACAATCCCTTTTCCACAGTGCAGTGTCCCTCCCCTTCCCTAATCCCCAATTCCTGAAAACAAATACTTGAAATCTTGAAATGCTCTGTTTCCAGTAAGTTTTCCCACCCACCCCTCCCCGAGTGCCGGTATATGTAAAAAAAAAAAAAAACACACAAAAAAACCCCACCTTTTTTCCTTATGTAGGGACCCCCATTCCCCAATCACCCCAATCATACAAAATACTCACATTTTCCATAGTATAGTGTCCCACCTCCTTCCCCAGTCCCTGATCTCCCCGCACTGTCGGACCAGCTTTTCCATAGTGTAGTGGCCTCCCCAACACCCCACCCACTCAGGCACCCACATCCCACCCCACTCCTCCTGTCCCAGAATGACCCACCAGTTGGCCACAGGCCTGTGAAAAAGTATACATTTTGGCATGAAACTTCAGCGGTCTGGCGGGGACATCTGTTTGTATGCTCCAACTTGTTTGTCTGCACAATACATTTTGTCAGTATATCCTGCAACACAGATGAGATCTAATCTTTTCCTTAATAATATGAGCTGAGCTTTTGTTCTAGAGCTATGTTTGATGTGTACTATACTGCAACTCCAATGTGTCTTCTCTGAGCTACCTTTGAGTGACTGCCCCAAAACTATAATGGTACGTGCTCTGGTCGGGACCCTATTATCCACCAGTTGCCATTACTGTTGGGGGGGGGGCGGGGGCTGGCCATGGTATGCAGGGCAGCTTTCAGACCCAACATACCAACACTACCACACCAGCAGGCAGTACAGGGAGCATTGTACTGCTCTCAGTGGTCTCATGCATATTCATGAGAAGGTGCCTGCTGGAAACACGGACAGAGTACTGCTTCCTGCCACCATTAGAGCACTGGTTCTTGTTGTATCTTACGGTAGGCAGGTAGCACTAGTTCAGCCCTTAAAGAGCAGGTGCTTACTTCTAAAAAACACACAGTTGACTTTTATTTATTGTATTTTACGTGTTAGTAATTATAACTTTTATAATAAAGTATTTGTTAGTACAGGGAAACATATGGTTTTTATCTTTGCTTTTCACACTGATGGTAAAAAAAAGAATTCAGTAGAATTCTGGTATTGTGGTGTCAGAAACTACGAACTGCTTAGGAGACCAATGTATTTTGGTAAGAAACTAAATATATTTTTCCTTTTCCAAAGAAACACAGTAGATACTTTACGTCTTTCAGCAACAAATGTTGCCTTTAGTATTTATTTATTGAATAGAATCAGAATTACAATCCTTTGAGTCATAGATTATTTTGCAAAGGCTTCACGTCAGAGGAAACACAAAAAAAGTTCACATGCAATAATAATGTAATAATACAAGGTCATACAGTCCTGGCTTAAGCGTAATTTGTGGGTTACATCAACAGGGAGCATAAAGAACATCCCGGGTCAGAGTTAAGACAGGATACAGTTCTGTAGGTTTTTGTGAGACCAAGAGTCATAATATCTAGACAGGGGGATTGGGAACGTAGGGGAGACATATTGTAGGAGGGAGGCTAACAACAAACTATCTTTAGCTACAGAATATTTATTGGATAGAGTAGGCTCCTGCGTACAGTATGTCTCTGGTATGTGGTTCGGGGGTGGAGGGAGATGGAGATAGTAATGCGTGTGGGGGTTTGATTACATTATAACATGTTTGCACTATTGTCACTGGTGCCAGAATGGTCTGAAAAGTGGTAGGGTGAAAGATGTAAAGGATAACTCTCCCTAGTAATAAATTAATATGATTGTAAAAGTGATAGGACCACTTATGAAAGTGGTAAGGCCTTAGCCATAGTGCCCCCCCACCCCTATTCTGGCACCTATGACTGTTGTGGTCTATCTGTATGATTTTACAATTTTTAAAACAATAATTGGTTTCTCTTTTCTTCTTCCCAAGTAAAATCAGGCTATGAGGAAAATATCATCTGCCAAATTAAAGATCAAAGGTTATTAAAAATAACATATTTGTATTGAATTTATAATGTTTTTCCAGCCCAGTGGCGCTGAGGGTTGAGGCACTGGATGCCACACCTCGCGTCACGCCAGCGACCGGGTTGAGAATGGCCCGGTGCTAGGTCGGCAGGAGGGAATAGGATTGAGCGCCCGATCAGCAGCTCTCCTTTCCTGGGGATTCAAGGGCATCCGGTGCAGGGGGACTCCGGTGGAGACCAGAGGTACTGCTGCTGCCGAGAGCACAAGTACAGCAGTCGGGGGCTGACGCCTGGCCAGAACGTCGGCGGACATGCGCACATTCATGGCCATTGGCATCATTGCACACCACCAGCTTAGGGTGAAGGAAAAGTGGAAAAAGTAGGGCACTGGTCACGGCGGCATGATGGCCGTCTCCGCAGTAGGACTCTCCCAGCACCTGGGTGCGTGGTAGTACCGGATCCTGAGTGGGTGGCTTGAGCTCTGGAGGGAGTGCTCCCCACCACCCCGCCCCGGGGGGTAAGCCGCTGGGTAACTGTGGGGCCTAATGAGGTCGTCGGAAGGTAGTCCAAGGGGATGGCGGCCAGACAGACCTGGGGGCAAAGCCAGGACGTGAAGGTAAGGCAGATCAGTGGCCCTTAGGGGATAAAGATAGAAAGAAAAAAAAATTTATAATGTTTTGGTGGTAAAAAGTGTTATTTCTCTATAAAAATCTGAAAACAGATCTGCAGTTTCTCACCGAAACACACTGCAGTGCCTGCCTTGCCAGTAACATTCCTGACTTAATAATGCAAGGATTCCATTGACCTATTTATAAGCAGCTGGCAAAATACAAACAAAATAATGAAATAGAAATTAAAGAAATAAATAAAATAAAACTGAAAGACTGTAGAGGAATCCAAAGGCCCAAACCTTCATTAAGATATACATATTTACTCAGCACTTCCTCTGTAAGTTTGGCGGTATGGCTGAAATTCCCGAGTATAGCCCAGTGTGTGGAATTGAAAGAAGTCATGTATTTTTTATTGGAATATCAAAGTGTATTGGTATGTATTTCTTGTTCTGTCTGTTCATGTAGCCTAGTTTTAAAGTATTTCCATTTTCAGTTATTTTTTACCTTTAGTGCGTGTTCCTCAGCAGCTGGGTGTGTGCCAGCATTTTGCTAATTTGCCTATAATTTGTTTGGGCTGCTGTACGTACAGGAGATTACAGTGCTGTTTTGTTAAACCACATATGAGGTAATACAAAAACCATTGTTATATGTCTGGCATCTGTACTGTTTTGTTAACCTAACTTATTCAAAACATGTACTTTTTTTGTCTGTCAACCCTCCTATTTAACTAACATACCTCTGTCTTCCTCATTATACCCCAACAATCTATCTAATTCCTTTAAAGAAGTTAAGTTCTTGCAAATCATCTTTTTATTGACATAGTTCTATCCATACAGGAGCAAATATTCTTGTGATATATTATGCACAGTGGTATTAAACATTAGGTACAAAATAACAGAGATAACTGTGTTGTACATTTGTTCTAAGTAGCTGAAATAAGCTTCCTGGGGAGCACAGTAGGGAACCCTGAATATGTCCAGATTTGTGTTTGTTTATTTAATTATTTATTTATCCCCTCCGCTTCCTCATCCCTCCTTCTGAGGAGTGCCCCAACCCCGTCATCCTGACATCCACTGGGACTTACCTACTGTTTGTCTTCCCCCGGGGCTTGCACCTGGCAGGGTCGGCGGGGTTCCCCAAGTGCCACCAGAGAATGGATCTAGCTCTTGCCGGCATGCATAACTGGTCAGTTGTGAGGCCTGCTGGTGCTCCTCATCATCCTGCGGCTGCAATTTTTCTGTTTTGTGTCTCGGGGAGGTGTGGCATACAGTGATATCATGGGGTATGCCATATGCTCCTGCATGACATGCACTGATATCTTCCATGTGTCCCGACCTTCCTGGCCTGGGCAGCCTTTCCTACACCTTCCGACAGGGACCAGGCAAGCACTGAGTATTACCAACCCTCCCACCCGAGGAGAGCAGTTTTGACAGGCATTCAATCCTCCTCCGCCATGCCCTCCAACATCCCAGATACACCTATGAACCTGTGTCAATGGCATTGCAAGTAGTAACACTACCACTGCACTGGCGGGCTGGCACCTGCCCAGATTTATATACTAACAAGCATTTGTCAATGCCGAACGTTCGCTTGTAGGTATTTGCAGTGGTGTTTGGCATGTATGGTGTTTTACCCTAATGCCCTGTGGGATTGCTGGTATTTGCACAATAAATTGTCAGCATGACGTTTTTGTTACCCCCATTGTGCGCTACATAGGCGGAAACACGTTTTGGGCAGGATGTGAAAAATGACAGCTGTACTGCTCATAAGGAAGTGTGGTAAAATGCCAATGTTGAAAATCTGGAGTGGAAACATTGAAAATTTGCAAACCTATGAGCGTGTGTGGGAACTGTGCAACGCACGCTCATAAAACAGTCATTTTTAGGATTTTTTCACCAAATTTTCAACACTGCCATTTTAAAACCTCTGCTAATGAACAGTGTCACTGTGATTTTCTTACTGTGTCCCATACATTGATTTCGCACACCGACTGCGCCATTGTGCACTACATGGGTGGAAAGACATTTTGGGCAGGATGTGAAAAATTACAGCTGTACTGCTCATAAGGAGGTGTGGTAAAATGACAATGTTGAAAATCTGGAGTGAAAATATTGAAATTGGCAAACTTACAAGCGTGCATAGGAACTGCGCAACGCATGCTCGTAAAACAGTTATTTGTAGGAATTTTTTCTCCAAATTTTCAACATAGCCATTTTAAGATCTCTGCTCATGAACAGTGACACTGTGATTTTCTTAATGTGTCCCATACACTGAGTTCGCACACCGACTATGCCATTGTGCACTACATGGGTGGAAACATGTTTTGGGCAAGATGTGAAAAATGGCAGCTGCAGTGCTGATAAGGAGGTGTGATAAAATGGCAACGTTGAAAATCTGGAGTGCAAATATTGGAAATTCGCAAACATACGAGCGTGAGTAGGAACTGCGCAATGCACGCTTGTAAAACAGTAATTTTTAAGAATTTTTTCACCAAATTTTCAACATAGCCATTTTAAGACCTCTGCTCATGAACAGTGTCACTGCGATTTTCTTAATGTGTTCCATACATTGATTTCACACACCGACTGCGCCATTGTGCGCTACATGGGCGGAAACACATTTTGGGTGAGATGTGAAAAATGACATCTGTACAACTCATAAGAAGGTGTGATAAAATGGCAATGTTGAAAATCTGGAGTGAAAACATTGACAAGTCATGAACTTACGAGCATGCGTAGGAACTGCGCAATGCATGCTCGTAAAACAGTCATTTTTTGGAATTTTTGCACCAAATTTTCAACATGGGGTTTTTGGGACCCCTTCACATGAAGGATGTTACTGTCATGGCATTATTCGAGGCTGAAGGGTGATTTCATGCAGTGACTGTGCAGTGCCTGCGAAATCACCCTTTGGGCCTGAATAACACCATGACAATGACATCATTCATGAGAAGGGGTCCCAAAACCCCATTTTGAAAATCTCGCAAAATTTCAAAAATGACTGAGATATGCACAAGTTGAAACTCCCTATCTAGCCCATTACACAGCTTACCGCATTTCCTCAGTTCGCGTCACCTTTGAAGAGTGCAGACGTGTTCCCGGTCCACCAAGATCGCTGCGCGGAGTCCGGATGTAAATAGGGGTGGGGGTGGGAGGCTGGGTGCGGGTTGTTGGAGGGGTGGGATGCGCCTGTGGACCATTTTTGTTCTACAGGTTAAAAAGACAACGTGGACGCTTGCTGCTGGGGTGGCCTGCGCATGGCAGAAGATGGCTTGAGGGGCCAAGGAGCCGATGGGGATTGGGCACCCCTGCCGGCAAATGAAACGAAGTTTGCCATGCTGGGTGGGCTCCCAGCGTGGCAGCAGGATGGCTTGTGGGGCCGTGGAGCCGATGGGATTGGGCACCTCTGCTGGCAAACAACATTTGCCACGATGGGGTGGGCTCAGCGTGGCACCAAAGCTTTGGGGTGGGCGGATGCACGCAGGGGGTGCCGTGATGTGAGGGGGATGGCGGACGGCGGCACTCAGCATGGCAGCGCTAGCCTTTGAAGCAGAGGAACACTGCTGTCATACTGAGCTCCTGCACCCATTGGTGCAGGACCGCCATGCCTGCTCAAGGGAGCAGTGCATTGGATGGGACAGGCACACCTCCAAGTGTGCTACTCTCCTAAAATGTTCCTTGTGCATGCGCGCAAGCAAATGTAAAAAGATAACTTAACTAATCACAAGCATTATACAGTCAAAAACAGCAACTAATCAGCAGTGGATTGATCATGTGGGCTTTGGGCAGGATGCAAGGAATTCCCAATCTGTCTTGATGACTGGGGAGCTAGAGCTTTGTCCTTTCCTCTTCCTACACCTGTTCTAGGTCACAGAAAGTGGATGTATGGTAGTCAGGATATATGGCAATTCTTTACGGATTCAGCTTCCAGGTGCATCAGGTGATCCAGTGTGGCTACCTGTGTCAGACTGGTCACCAATTTGTGATGTGAGGGTACCTCAGAGGTATGCCATCTTCAGAGTATCAGCCTTTTTGCTTACATGCTGAAGAGGGCTATCCTGCTGTGGCCTGCAGGTGATACACATGGCACATTTTGTGTCAAGCCTAAGACTAGGAAAAGCACAGAGTGAGGTACCTGGCAATGGCAGCATCTCTGAGCCCAAGTGACGTACCTTGTCCCAGAGGGGCTGGATGACAGCACCGGATCACAGCACATGCATCAGGCTTCCCAGCTGGGCTTCATACCTTCAATAATTGTGTATGGGGAACAGATTTATCTTGTGTAACACAGAGGGAGTTCTGTACCACGAACGGAGTATGTTATTTTGTACCAGTTTGTTGCGAGCATCTTTGAAAGCCTTATGACAGAAAAAACAGCAAGCATTTTACTCATGTTCAGAGATAGTGGTGTTAAGCATTTTGTCCCATTTTGGATCTGAGTGATTGGCTAGGAATACAGTCTCTGACTGCACCAATAATCTTCCCAGCCAGAAGATTTATGGGGAGGACTGCGTCACCTGGAAGATAAACTGCAGAGCACTGCGTATTTCCAGGAACTTCCAAAACTCCATCCTCTGAATACCCCATTTGGATTGTAATGCCTGGAAGGTATCCATAGCCAGTCTGTCCTCTTCTGGCAAGTACTTGAGGAAAAGCAGGTCCTTGTTCTTTCAGTATGGCCAAAAGGAAGCCTTTGTTTCAGGTTTATTGCAGGAAAACTCCACTTTAATCTCAGGACTGCCTGATAGAGATGCATATGCTAGAGGTTTAGGGTTGGTGTTCAACCATTTGTGCATTTGAAACCAATAGGTGATTGAGGACATGATTGTGGGGTGGTTCTTCAGTTACTTTGGGGTAAAGGAGAAGATGAGGGAGGTAAGTATCTGTTCTGGATCAGGCTGCTTTCCATGTGCACACATCAGCGAATGTCTAGTTTGGGAAGGCAGAACCACTGCAGAGTTGACGTGGTACCAAATTTATTTATTTATTTATTTATTTATTTACTTTAATTTAGAGTCTAGGATTACAAGTACCTTTGAGCCAAGGCTCTTTGACAAAGGTTCCACGTCAATTGAGGTACAATACAAACATTACATAGAGTTGAGTAACAATGCAGAAATGGTGCACAGACATTTTTAAGCAGCTGAAATACATTACATTGAGGGAGAGTGAGTAACAGGGGGCAGGGTAGCCAGAGGTAACTGAGGCTTGGAATGGACACAGAAAGAGTGGTGCAGCCATGGGCATTTGTCAGGCCTCAAAGTGTTTGGGGGTAGAGGGAAAAAAACAGGAAGGGAGGGGAGGGTAGGCTGTATGAAGAGGAAGAGGGGGTAAGAGTAGAAGTGCTAGGAGGGAGATCAGATTATGAGGGACAGTTACAGGAGCTAGAGGCAACTAGGTGGAGATGAAGGTTGGCTTTGAATGGGCCTAGCTTTTGCAGAGAGAAGATGTCTTTGAGTCCATTTATCCAGCTAGGAGCTCGGTATGCAAAGGATCTTTGACCCTGTGTGGTGTGGCACCAGGGAATGTGCAGCATTTCATTATTTGAAGCCCTGGTGAGGTGGGGGTTGCGTGCTGTATGGAGAAGACTTTGGACTCCAGGGGGAGCAAGATGTAACATAATTTTCTTAGCCATTAGACAAGTTTGGTACTTGATGTGGTTTGATGGCTGGAGCCACCCTGTTTGGGCATAGAGGTCACACGTATGGGTGAGTTGGTGGGATCCTGGGATGAGTTGGCAAGCTTTGTTTAGGGCCAAAGATAAGCATCTGAGGGCTGTGTCAGCTGCAGCGCCATGAATAATCAGACCATAGTCTATTAGAGAGACCACTGAGCTCTGTACTGCTATCCTTAAGGCATCCAAGGTAAGGCATTGCCTGTGCCTGTAGAGGAGACCAATGCATGTGTTTGCAGCTTTGGCGACGCTATCTATGTGGATGCTGTAAGATAGGTTGCTGTCTATGGTGATCCCCAGATATTTAAAGGAGTGAACCTGTTCGAGGACAGCACCAAGGCAGGTTGTAATATTAAGGGGGTGAAGCCTGTGTTTGTTGTGGGAGTCGCAGAAAAGCATTGACTTTATTTTTTATAGTTGAGAACCAGCTTTTGACTACTAAACCATGTTTCAATGGAGGAAGCTTTTTTTGGAGTAGGTGGGGGTCCTGCTGGGTTGTGTGAATGACAGCATTGTCAGCATAGAGTAGGATTTGTTCTGGACAGGATTGTGGAAGATTGTTCGAAAACAGGCTGAAGAGGAGTGGCCCAAGAATGGATCCCTGGGGGACTCCTGAGCGTATGGGTCTAGCATCTGAGAGGACATCAGCAATTTTCACTTTTTGGGAATGGTTTTCCAGGTAGCTCTTAAACCAAGTTGTAGACTTGGGGAAAGCACAGCTTTTAGCAGTTCTGTGAGGAGTATTCGATGATGGATGTGTCAAAGGCCTTGGTCAGGTCTATGAAGACTGAACCTGTGAGGTAACTATTGTCTAGGGAGTTGTGAATTGCTCCTGTGAATTCAAGGAGGGAAGATATGGTGCTGTAGCCTTTTCTGAAGCTGTGCTGTTGTTTACAAAGGATGTTGTGCTTGTCCAGATATTCCATTAGCTGGTCAGATACCAGATGTTCAATGGCTTTTGAGATGCCCACATGTAGCCCATAATTTAGAAGAGGTTCCACCCACCCACTGAAGTGTACACAGAGTTTGTTACTGCTAAACTTTGGTAGGGCTCCTTCCAAGGTGAAGCTCCCTATGAGTGCATCCAATAGAGTAGGAAGTTATTTTTACCTAGTTAACTGCCCTTCCATCTTCCTTTCCATGCCAGTTATGTATTCGAATATGCTTTTACCTATTTCTGATAAATAAATGATTTAGCTTTGAGGTGCCCACAAATCTACACAGAAACATAGAATTTGACAGCAGATAAGGACCGCTTGGCCAACCTAGTCTGCCCATTTTCCTATCTAGCAGAGAAGCTGCAGATTCTAGTTAACCAACAACTTATTTCCTCCTAGCCCCCACTAGGACTGCCTTATGTCTGTCCCATGCATTCCTGAATTCCCCCACTGTTCTTGACTCCACAACCTCCTCAGGAAGGCTGTTCCATGCATCCACAACCCTCTCCATGAAAAATACTTCCTCATATTACCTCTGAGCCGTCCCTCTATCTTCAAATTGTGCCCCTTATTCTTGCACATCTCTTTTCTGAAAGATGCTACCGCCTTGGACTTTGTTGATTCCCATGAGGTACTTGAAAGTTTCTGTCATGTCCCCTCTCTCCCTTCTTTCCTCAAGGGTATACATATTAAGCTCCTTTAGTCTTTCTTCATATGTCTTCTGGTGCAGACCCTGCACCATTTTGGTTGCCCTCCTCTGGACAGCTTCCACTCTGTCTATGTCTTTGCAGAGATGAGGTCTCCTGAACTGCACACAATACTCCAGATGGGGTCTCACCAACTGTCTGTACAGAGGGATAACAACTTCCTGTTTTCTACTATTGATGTCTCTTCCTATGCATCCCAGTATCCCCCCAGCCTTCCTTAGTTACTGCCTTCTCACATTGCTTACCCACCTTTAGGTCATCTGATATAATCACCCCCAGGTCCCTTTCCATTTTTATTGTTGTCAGTATCTCACCCCCCATTGTGTACTCTTCCCCTTGGTTTTTGTTTCCCATGTGCATTACCTTGCACTTCTTTGCATTGAATCTGAGCTGCCATACATTTGACCATTCCTCCAACCTTGCCAAGTCCCTTCTCATCCTTTCCACTCCATCTTGTGTATCAACCCTGTTGCAGAACTTTGTGTCATCTGCAAAGAGACATACTTTTCCTTCCAGTTCCTCTGCAATGTCACTTATAAAGACATTAAAAAAGGACCGGTCCCAGTATTGAACCCTGCGGTACCCCGCTAGTAGCCTTCCTTTCTTCACTGTGTACTCCATTTACTGCTACCTTGCTAAAATCTAGGTGGGCCATGTCCACAGCCCCTCCCTGGTCTACTACTTTGGTCACCCAGTCAAAGAAATCTATTAGATTCGTCTGACATGATCTTTCCATCCTGAATCGAATGCTGCCTTGGATCCTGTGCCCCACTGGCCTCTAGATACTCAACAATTCTTTCCTTCAGAAGTGATTCCATCATTTTCCCTACCACTGAGGTCAAACTAACTGGTCTGTAGTTTCCTGCCTCTGTCCTGCTCCCACATTTGTGGAGAGGGAATCACATCTGCCCTCCTCCAGTCCTCAGGTATCATCCCATCCTCCCATGATTTGTTAGAGAGTAGTCAGCGGTGTCACATAGAATACCACTCTGTTCAACAGCTACTGCTCCTTCTTTTCATATTTCTAAGCCATTCATTGATTTCAATAACACCATTCCATGCTATTCATCTGAATGGCCTAGAATGGTGTTATTGATGTCATAGGATGTTCAGGCAGTATGACAAGAGACAGCAGCAAATGCTGAGGAAAGAGATATTCAGGGTAGTTACATAGGCAACAAAATAAGATTATTAATTTAATAACAAGGTCCAAAACGTCAGAACATTGCATAAATACTAAAACAGTAGAAGGGCATCAAGAGGTATAAAAAAAAAAATGCGTTTCCTATCACCTTTAATAACAATGCTTATTTTTTTTTCACCTTATTCATTAAACACAGCCTATTGGTGGTAATGTGTTATCTTCATTTTCTGTTTTCAGAGTGAATTGCTGTTTTATCTATAAGTTCTCTCTCTCTCTCTCTCTCTCTCTCTATATATATATATATATATATATATATATATATAAAATCATATTATATTGTACGTCTTTGGATTTTTATATATATATCAATAGGGGATACATGATAGGCAGGAGTGGGACATGGAAAATATTCTCACTTCTGCAGACTGAGCTCTGTATTCTCACGAGTGCTGAAGGCACAAGTAAGAATGCACAGCTTACTCTGCAGGACAGAATATTTTCCATATCCCACAATCTACCCATCATGTATGTGATTTATACCACTGTAGTGAGATCTTTAGGAACATTTTTTCTTTCTGTGCATTTCCTGCTTATTCTGTGTGTGGTGTGTGTGTGTGTGTTCTCAATGGACAGGGAGTCAGAAACACAACTGAGCGTGTTTTGCAAAGCTAATTGAGTAAAAGTTAGAGGCTCAGTGAGAAAGGCAAACTGCTGCAGGTAGCACTGAGAAAGAGAAAGTGCTTTGTAAAAGAGTTTCATTTAGAATTCAGGTTGTTTTGAAGCTGAGATCAGCACAGTAATGGGCTAGAAGTGTTAGAAACTCAACGGTACACAGGTGAGAGTGCTTTGCAAAGCTAATTGAGTAAGTTGCATCTTCAGTGAGAAAGAGAAACTGTTATCTGAAGCAGTTTCCCTTAGAATGCAAGCCGCAGTGAAGATATTCTCACTCTGGTGACATCAGCGAAGTGTGGATAAATGTCAGTATCCTCACTCTGCTGACGTCATCAGGATTTATCCTCACTGCAGTGGAAATAACACAGGATATCCTACTGAGTAAGCTCTCACGCTCCCTGGTATAAATATATATATTTATTTATTCTTTGCAAAAAAAGTGTGCTAATGCAACATTTAAGAACATAAGAAAATTACCAGCAGGAGAAGACCTCTTGGTTTAGTGTGTCTGCTCAAAATAATAGGGTTATTTTTGACATTAAGTTTACCTCTATGCCCGTGACCTTCCTCCCCCCTTCCCCGACTTTTTCTGTCTTAACCATTACGAGGTCACTTGACATTCCTTTATGCTTGTCTCAGGCTCTTTTGAAGGCACCCACTGATTTTGACTCCACTACTTCCCGTGGCAGCTAATTCCATGCTTTCAGCACTCCTTCTGTAAAAAAATCCTTCCTAACATCCCTCTTGAATCTACCCCCAATCAGTTTTAGGTTGTTCCCTCTGATGGTGGTGTTGGCCCTTAAATTGAATAGGCTCCTGCAGCTCACTCTGTTAATTCCCCTCAAGTACTTGAGCATCTCAATCATATCCACTCTCTGCCTCCCCTCCTCCAGAGTGTACATCCCCAGGTCACCCAACTTCTCTGCATGTGATCTATCCTGCTGTCCCTCTATCATTTTTGCTGCTTTCCTCTGTACCCTTTCAAGCATGTTTATGTCCTTCAAGTGTGGATGTCAGTATCTTACTCCGTATTCCAAGTGAGGCCTCATCAATGATTTGTAGAGTGGCAGAATAACCTCATGCTTTCTACTGCCAAATCCCCTTGCAATACACCCCAACATCCTATTTGTCTTTGCTACTGCCTTTTTGCTTTGAGTTGAGTGTTTCAGGTCACTAGGAATTATCACTCCAAGATCCTTTTCTTCCTCCGTTGACATAACCTGAACTTTTCTGTTCTCTCTAGTTGCCATGCCCCTGATCATCTCTCTAGCTTGACTAGGTTCTCCCTCTTACCCCTTATCCTCTCCCAGGTGTCTACCCTCTCACAAAGTTTGGTGTTGTCTGCGATCGTGCACATTTTTCCCTGAATGCCTTCCCCCTATGTTGCTAATAAAAACATTAAACAACACCGGCCCCAACACCAACCCTTGAAGAATCCCACTGGTATCCTCCCTTGTACTGGACATCTTCCCACCCCCCACTATTACCCTCTGTGTCCTGCCACTCAACCAGTTATCAACCAATCTAGCTAACCTTTCTCCCACCCCTAAGTCCTTCAGCTTTGTTATCAACCTTCTGTGTGGCACAGAGTCAAAGGCCTTGCTAAAGTCCAGATATATGATATCCACTGTCTGTCCTTTGTCTACTGTCCAGGAGACCCAATAAAAGAAGTCAGTCAAGTTTGTTTGACATAATCTGCCTGCCACAAACCCATGTTGTTTACTGCCCTGCAGGCCATTTTCCTCCAAGAGCTTGTCCAGGACCTCCTTCAGTATTGTCTTCATTAGTTTACACACAGTCAATGTCAGGTTGACTGGCCTGTAGTTACCAGGGTCCTCCTTTGGGCCACTCTTATGGAGTGGCATGACATATGTCGTTCTCCATTCTCCTGGCACCACCCCATATTAAGAGATCTATTGAACAGTATTGTCAGTGGGCCTGTTAGTTCCTCTGCCATCTCTTTTAGTATCTTGTGGTGTAATCTGTCAGGACCTGAGGATTTATTGACCTTTACATTCGTGAGCCCTTCCTTCACTCGTTCAATCCCTATGACCCCAGTTGGGTCCTCACCAGCCCCCTTCCTGCTGTTCCCACTGTGTGGTATTGGGTTCCCTTTTTCTTTGGCAAAAACGGAGCAGAAGTATTTGTTTTATATCTCCACTTTCATCTTGTCTTCCACCACTATGCTCTCCCCCTTTTTCAACCTCACTATGCCAGCCATTTTGTCTCTTTTTTTTTTCTTTGATGTAGTGAAATAAGGCCTTATCTCCCTTCTGCCATCTGGAATTCTTTTTTTGCTTTGGTCTGTATTACCTCCCTTTTTGCTAGTATAGCCAGCCTTTGGTATTCCTCCTCATCATCTACCCCACTGTCTTTCTGCTTTTTCTGTATGCTGCCCTTTTATCTTTCACTACCTTAGCCCCCTTCCTGCTAAACTAGCTAGAGGGTTGAGTTCCTGCCTTCTTTCCCCTCTTCTTTATGTAACTTTGTGTAGCCTTCTGTATGGCCCCTCTGATTGTATACCATATTTCCTCAACACCCAAGCGTTCCTCTAAGTTCTCAAGGCCTTCTTTAATCATTTCCCTCATTCTCTAATCATTTCCCTCATTCTCCTGAGGTTAGCTTTCCTAAAATCTAGCGCTCTTGTCTTTATGTGGTTGCCTTCCCTACCAAATGGCCAGGATGAGTCACACTGTGTTGTGGTCGCTTCCATCCATGGGATACCCAATGCCTATGTCTTGCATGTGTTCGCCATTGGAGAGCACTAGGTCCAGAACTGCTTCCCCATTGGTGGGACTGGTCAAATACCGCATCATGAAGCCATCCTAGATTGCATCCAGGATTACTTGGCTTTGGCGCAGGATGTGGCCGGTCCACCCCACTCAATTTTGAGCAAGTTAAAGTCACCTACCACTACTATTCACCCATCCACTTCATTTGTTAACTGAGTGCATAACTCTCTGTTCTTGTCCTCTCCCTGGCTGGGCGGTCTGTATACCACCCCATCCTTATCTTTCTTCCTTTATTAATTTGGAGCTGGAGCCACAGCACCTCCATGCTCCCTCTTTCAAACTCCTCCACTCTTGCACACATAATACTATCCCTTATGTATGCCACCACCCCACACCCTTTTCCTGTCTCCCTGATCTTTCTATATAGCCTGTAACCTGGGATCGATAAGTCCCAGTCATGGTGTGCTGTTTTCCAGCTCTCTCTAATTGCAGTGATGTCTACCCTGCTGTCTGCTAAGAGCATCTACAATTCTGCCATCTTATTCTCAAGACTGCACACATTCAACACCACTACCCTCCTGTCTCTGTTGTACACTTGCTGTTCTTCTGATTTAGTCCTATTTGACCTACTTCCCTCCTATTTTCAGATTTGATATCCAACCTTGCTCCCTTTTCCTTGTCTCCGCTGATGTGGGGGGGTGGTACTCTGGCCTCCCCCAGTTCTGCCTCCCACCCTTAACAGTATAAACCCAGTTCCCTTGCCATGTATTCCCCCATTTTAGCCTTGATTTTCTTTCTCCCCTCAGGTCATCCCAGGTCAGCTGTAGTCTGTCCTCACTACAGAGTCTCTTGTCCAACCATGTGTCTCCCCACATGCCTATAAGACCATATCCCTCAGGGGCATGGCCTAGCTAGGAGCAAGATGGACACTTGATCTAAGAGCTCTAAGAAGAATCCACTGCTTATCCTCCCCATCCCGCTGATAGAGCTCCCAGACTTCATTTATTTTGCCAGCCTACTTAGCCCTGATGGCTTCTACCTCATAATAGCTCAAGAAACAAGCAAAAATCACCTTTAAACCACTGATAGAGATGTCAAAAGATATAGGTTCTGAACAGCCAGCAGCTCATTCCTCATCACAAGCTACCTTCCAGGCTTGGCAGGAGGGCCCCCGACTACGTTGGAGCCAACTAGTGACACAGATGACCTCATAGATATGGCTGAGAGTTCTCAGTCCTTAGAAAAACTAATTAAGGACCTGATATATGACTTGGGCACCTGAATGGAGGCCAGGTTTGAGAATGTCACCTCGCAGCTCCAACACCTGCAACAAACCATTAATACAGTGTCAGACATAGTTGAGGGGCATGAAACACGTATCAGGGAGTTGGAAGCTAGGCTGGGGATTCAAGAGGACAATTCCCATAGGGTGAATACAAACCTGCAGAAAGCCCTCCAGTAGATTGAACTGCTGAAAAAAAGCATCAATGACCATGAGAATTGAGAGCGCTGATGCAATGTCACAGTGGTGAGGATGGCAGAGAACCAGGAGGGCCATGACTGCACAGCCTTCATGCAGAAATGGTTGTGGCAGTTGCTCCAAATACCCCAAGAGATATCCTTGGAGATCCAAAGAGCTCACAGGCCACCTGGAGCTAAACCCTCACCTAACCAGAGACCTCGGCATATCCTGATAAAATTCCTGAGGTACCAGGACAGACAGTGGGTCCTTGAAGTGATGCAGAAGCATGGTCCCTTGATGTTGCATCAGTCGTGGATCAGCATTTTCCCTGATTATTCAAGACAGCTCCAACTACGACAGGCCTTCTTTGAAGTTAAAAAAAAGACTCCATGCCATAGACTGTCCATTTTCTCTAATTTATCAGCAAGACTGATTATTCATCCACATGGAGGGAATCAGAGATCATTCAGCAGCCAGGAGTGGGCCTTGGAATCTGTGACGACCCTGGAAGGGCAGCTAAGACAACACCAGAGAAATCCTCCTGAGAACTGAGATGGAAGCATTTAAAATTTTATTCTGGAGGTACTCTTTCTTGGGGAGTAGCAAGGCTTGGTGGGGTTGGTGGGTGAATTTAGTCCAAGTTCCGTAACACCAGCAGGTGGCCTATCAGGGCTGGACCGGCGGGCTCCTCGCTCTGCCTGCACAGCCAAATGAAGACTATTTCAGAGGGCCTAGATTTCCTTGTGTGAGAGAGGCCCTACCATTTGCTTCCAATTTACGGAGTCCCTCTATGTCTGGGGTGGAAACAGGGGGTGTCTTTCGAAGTTGAAAGGGTTCATCCATTTGGAATGAGCATAATAAATGGACACATGCTTGGGACTACATTTTAGTTTGAGCAATATACTTTTAGTCTCTTAAATAGCTGTTTTTTGTCTTTCTTTGCGACATAAAAAGGTGGAATTTTTTAATGTCTGGGTGGCTTAGGTGATCTTTTTGGGCCTCTGAAGTTTGGAGAGCTAAGATTTGCAAATGATACATGGGGGGAGGATGGGGGCCCCATTGGTGGAGGGTTCACTTTCTCTTGGGGGCCCTTGATAAATAATTTAATGGGGTCATCTGAGCGACGCTGGATCAATCTGTATGATGCATAGAAAGGGAGGTGGACCCCTCCTGCAGATGCAGTGAAGGGGAGCCTTCCCTGGGGGGCCTTGTTGGGGAAGCATGCGCAGATACACTTGCACTGAGGCTCGGAGGAGTGCCTGACTGTGGTAACTCTGGGGGGGTCTCTGGCCTTCTTCCATTCCTATCCTCAGATTAGGAGGGGCAGGGGCTACCTCATTACTTGGCTGAAGAGTGGAGGGGACGGGGAGGGATACCTTTGAGGGGAAGGGAAAGAGGAAATTGTTTAACCAGGAAAGGCACACTAAGCTGAAGCTTGTTTCCAGGTGCAACCTGGGAGCACAAGAAAGTTAAGTGACTTGCTCAGGGTCACACAGTATGCAAGTGGGGGCTGCGGGATTCAAACCCAGGTCTCCAAGTTTGCAGCTCAGAGCCTTAAACCACTTCACTATACTGCCTCCTATCAATGTGTGTTTGTTAAATCAAGTGTACAATAGATCACTAGCTCACTCCACAAGTAGTAGAGGGTGTACAGTGTTTCATGAAATAACAAAGGGGAGGGTTGGTTGGGGTTATTTCTATTCTTTTTTCTGGTTTGGTACTTTCAAAGGGGGGAGACCGCAGTGGATTTCTACCTAATTCCTTAAGGTTTGAGGAATTTTCTGTAAGTTTTGTATGTTCTCAAGGGGTGGTCTCCTAGTTTAGGAGCAGGTTTTGATTGCTTACTATGTTGGGATATTGGTAAGCGGGAGGTGGGAAGGAGGGTTTTTGGGGTTATTATTGAGTAACTTGGGAGGGTAAAGTTTGTTCGATACTGTTAATTGCACAAAAACTTTTCAGAGCTTAGAAATACATGGATGGTTTCAGTTTGAATGAAGGGTAGGGGACACTGACATGGGTAAATTTGTTGGAGTCACGGATCAGTTAACATTTTTGACATGGAATGTAAATGGACTTAAGACAGTGGTGAAGAGGAAAATAGTTTGGACCCAGATCAGAAAACTCTGGGCAGACGTTGTCTTTCTCCAGGAGATTCACCTTAATGGGGAGGAAGCAACTCGCCTTGCTTTCTCATGGGGGGGCCCCTTTTGGTGGCCCCTTTTACATCAGAAGCCTGAGGAATATCCATATGGATAAGGCCAGGCACTCCTCATAACGTAATTTCGGTCCTGTCAGACCCTCAGAGAAGATATGTGGTGGCAGAGGTGGACTTTGGGGGGACCAAATATATGATTGTTTCAGTATATGGGCCAAACTTCGATTCCCCAGACTCCTATACCCATCTAGTAGTAACTCTTGCCCCATACCTCATTATAACCTCATTATAGGGGGCAATGTTAACATGTACTGGGATCCAGTAGAAGATCACTCAGGCGGCAGAACTAGGCTGTTCCCTCGTAGCACAGCGGCATTGAGGGTACTGATGGAGGGTAGAGCCCTTCGAGAAGTGTGGAGACATTACCACCCAGATACCAGAGAATTCTCCTTTTGCTCCCACGCCCACAGTGTATACACCAGATTAGACTACATGTTTATGCCCACAAGGCTCATGGGGGACATCATGAAGGCTGCATATGGTCCCATGATCATCTCAGGCCATGCACCTCTCTGGGTGAGTGATCTTCCTCCGGATGAGATGTCCCCCCCCCCTCGCAATGGAGAATGGACCCAACTTTGTTACTCGATACCCAATATATTACCAAAATGAATGAGAGTATCAGGGAATTTATTCAAATTAACCCCCCCCAGTGGTCAACAGCGGTCAATAATGTATGGGATACCTTGAAGGCATTTGTGAGGGGGAGACCATCTTCATACTCTGCTTTCAAAAAGAGGGCACTTCTACGAGAAGGAGGAGGACTTAGAGATGGAAATACGGGACTTGGAGGGCACGCCGATGGCTTCTCAAAGCCCTTAAAGTGCTAGAAATCTCAAAAATCTTGAAGGTCAGTAAAACTAAATGACTATTAGGAATGTGGAACAATACTTGGTGATAACTAAGTCGCACTCCTACTTTGATGGGGATAAGGGAGGGAAGTGGCTTGCTAGTTTGATCAAAGGGAAGAAGACAGAAAGAAAACTCTTGAGGCTGGAGGACAATAAAGAGGTTTTTACATATAACCAACAAGAGATTAATAATATTGTTAAAGAGTTCTACTCCTCCCTCTATACCTCAGAATTCCCTGGGGGAGTGGATCCAGAGGTATTTCTTCATACTATACAGCTCCCTGTTCTGGAAGACCGGGAAAAGTGTGACCTTGAATCTCGCCTTCTGCTGGAAGAATTAAAGGGGGTTGTGTGTAAGGCCGGGTGGGGGAAGGCCCTGGGTCCCAATGGAATTCCAGCAGAATTCTATAAGCTGACCTGAGAATCAATGGGTCCTCTGATGCTCCAGATGGTCCAGGGAGCACTAGAGGAGAGGATACTGCCAACTTCTCAGTGGCTAGCTACTATTACTGTCTTGCCCAAACCAGGGAAAGATCCAGCTAAGTGTGGTTCCTATTGCCCCATCTCACTTTTGAATGCAGACTATAAGCTTATAGCTAAATTGTTGGTTACCAGACATTAGAGAGCCCTCCCCCGATTGATTCACCCAGACCAGTGGGGTTTTGTTAAGGTGAGACAGGTGAAATACAATCTTAGAAGGGAAATCAACATTATGCATAGGTGGTCCCCAAGAAGGGGAGAAGGTAAAGGCCTTCTCTCTTTCGATGCCGAGAAGGCTTTCGGCAGGGTGGAATGGCCCTTTATGTTGGCGGTGCTATGTAAATATGGCTTTGGGGGAATGTATGATGAAATGGACCCAGACCCTGTATAGATCGCCATAGGCCCAAATCCACACCAATAACTTGTTGTCAAGCCCCTTCCAACTCACCAGGGGAACACAACAAGGCTGCCCCCTGTCCCCGTTGCTATATGTCCTTACCATCGAGGCTCTAGCAGAGGCTATATGGAACCATAAGGACATCACTGGTTTCCAGTTGAGGGGGAGAGACCATGTTATATCCCTTTTTGCTGATGATATCCTTTTGTTCCTGGATCACCCAGATAAGGTGGTGTCTGCTTTGACACAGATGTTTGAAATCTATGGTCTTTTATCCAGCCACAAGATCAACTGGGGTAAATGTGAATGGATGATCCTGGGGGAAAAGAAGACATCCATCACAGTTTCTGGGTCCACCATACCCCCCTCAGGAGCAATTAAATACCTAGGCATTTATCTACCTGAAAAACTCTCACTGCTTGCCAAATCAAACCTAACCCCAGTGATTTCAAAAATTAGAGAGAACTGCTTTAACTGGAGAACACTGCCTTTGACTTTACTTGGTTGAGTAAACCTGATTAAGATGAGTGTGCCCCCTCATTTTCTGTATGTTTTTCAGTCCCTGGCTGTGAATATCCCAAATAAATACATCAGGGAACTGGAGGGTACCATTACACAACTGCTTTGGCAGGGGAAAAGGCCCAGAATTAAAAAAGAGATTCTATGGTACCCAATGAGACAAGGGGGACTGGGCCTTCCAAATGTGAAAAACTACTATATTGCAGCCCAACTGGACCATGTTCAGCACATCCTGAGGGAGGGAGGGAGAGGATTGCCCACGGTGGGTAGAGTTGGAGGACACAAAGTCTTATCCTCTTTACTATCTAGTATTGGTGGGTTCACTGGGAGAGGGGAATGTTAAGAAACCAGCTAATCCATGTACCAGGTCCACCTGAAGAGTTTGGAGGACAGCCCATGATATCTTACAACACAGGGCCCTCCTGTCTCTGGACAGAGAGTAGAGTACCCTATTGAAGGGAAAGATGGGAATATCGGCAGGGAACTGCACTCCCTTGGGGTTTGGAGATGTAGAGGCCTACACTTAATGCACCACCTCTGGGAAGATGGGGAGTTTCTTACTTTGAGAGCTATCAAAAAGGTTTGTACTGAAGCCCTTCCATTTTTTTCTATACCTCTGGATCAGGGGGGTTATCGAGTCTCGGCTGAACAGTGTGTCTGGTGGAGCACTTGAGGCATGCTCCCCCCTGGAGGAACTGTTTATTGGTCAATACTCAGAGCCCTCCCTAAAACCTCTGAGGAGGTGCTATAGACTGATAGACTGATGTTAGGGACTCTTCAGGATCCACTAGGGAGAATTAGGTGCAAATGGGAGATTTACCTCTACCCTAAGGGATTAACAGGGAAGACTTGGCTTATATATATTGAAAACATTTTTTAACTGCTTGGTTAATAACAGATTAAGAGCCATCCATTAAAATATATTAATGTGTGCCTACTTCACCCCAGCTTTGGCTTGCAGAATCGACCCCACAAATTCTAACTTACGCCCAAAATGTGAGGTCCATGAAAGCACTTTTTTCCTTTTGGTGTGGGAATATCAGAAAGTTAAGACCTTTTGGAGAGAGGTGCTTACTCTGCTGTCCTTGGTACTTAAGACCCCACTGAGGATGGACCCAACAGAAGTGTTGCTGGGACTCCCCCTGGGTGTGGAGGGGGGCCCAAGGGTTAACCACAGGTTATGGAGACTGGGCATAGTAGTGGGTCTGCGCATGTTGGCTCTGTACTGGAGATTATCAGATGCCCCATCTATTGCAGCATGGGCTGGTTCCTTGATGGAGAGTATTAAATTAGAGGGAACCCAGTATTCGGTGAGGGGTCAAATGGATAAGTACTTTGAACTATGGAAACTGGTAGAGGAAGCAATACAACAGGATTGGTTTTCTTTATTTTGATATCCTGAACCTTTAGGTCATGGGGTAAAAAGTATTAAGGGGATTCACCCCAGCCCATGGGACAAAGAGTTTACTGTCTGAGTGGACTCAGTTTGTGAGGTGGGGTCCACCCCTTCTCTCCTCTCCTCTTCTTATCTTGCTTCTCCTCTCTCTTGGCTCAGCATGTGCAAGCCCATCAGCAGAAGCTTGTGGGTGAGAATAGCTAATAAGGGTTCCATCGTTATAGTTGGTGCATCTACCTCATTCCCACTGTTTGTTTTCACCTTTATCAGACTATACAGCTTTATAAGACTTACACAGTATGTACACTTAAAAGACTCCCACCGATAGACGAAATGTCTATGGATGTACAGTAGCTCTTGGATAGGAAAATACATAGCAATGTACTGTCAATCAATCAATTAATCTTCATTTTATCAGGTGAAACATCATTAAGAAAGAAACTCGTTTACAAGATGGACCTGGGTCTTGACACAATAGGAGCATGTAATATACAATAAATTTTAGACAATTCTTATAACAGAAATGACAAGGTAACAAGTATATGCAAAGAAGCAGGCAGTATTACAGGAGAGATATTTGTACAGTTATATGTCCTATGACTATATCAGATTTTTTCCTCTGTAATGTAGTCAGCTCTGCTTGGTTGAAAAAGTTTACAACAACAAAAAAAAGATTGTATCCCTCCTCCTTCCACCACCGGCCCAGGCAACCATTAAATTTCAATATCCTCTTCTTCCTATTTGTGCTTGCCCTTGGTGCCAGAATTATCTCAGAAAAGTTTAATGATTTCACAGATTGTCTGCATGCCACAGCTAAGTCCATAAATCTGAGCTGCACCACCTTGGTCTCTTTCCCCAGTTAAATCATTTGTCCCAAAGTGCAATATCAAGTCTGTTTTTTCCCCTGCCACCCTTATTAGCGCCATTATTTCTTGAGTTGCTCTACCTGCCTCCATTCCAGGTGTGCACACCACTGTTGTCCTCATATGTGTATCCTCACCTCTTTTCCATTGTATACCTCTTATTATGGAGTCCCCACAGACTATTATTCTATTCCTTCCAGAGTGAATGTATTCTCTACCCCCCCCCCATATTTAGAGTTCAGCCTAAAAAAGGCAAAAGCAGGGAAATGTGGTTTCAGAGTTTTCAGCCCTAAAACCCTACCTCCACCCCCGAAGCAAATTGGGGCGTAGTCTTCTTTGGGGTTGTCAACCTTAAAGTTCACCCCATTCTATACACTTCTGAAACATGCACACCTGTGTCCATCACATCTGAACTTTCTTGCTACTGCAGTGAGGTGAGCTTTAGGGTTGGCAACTCCAAGGAAGACTGCATCCCTCATTTGCTTCAGGGATAGGGTTTTAGGCATTTCCCTACTTTTGTCACTTTAGGCCGAACCCTAAATGTTGCATTAACTAAGTTTTTTGCAATGAATGCCCTTATGCTTTGAAATAGTATAATCATATCCTCATTTGCCTGTGGGAGTGCAGGGCCCTCCTTGCCCCGCACTCTCATCTCTCCATAGATGAATACATTATGTTGCTATGGAAGCACAGGACCCTCCAGACCCTGTGCTTGCATTTTTTAGCAAAACAAAAAACAAATTATCAGCATAACCTTCTAATTACCTCACCTCATGAACCCAGTACTGAAAATGTTGAAATCCCCAGCTAAACGTTATTCCATGCCACCTCAATATCATTCTGTACCACAGGTGTGAAAACACAGTTTGGTCAGGGCTTGAAGACTGACTGCTGTCCCATTCATGAGGTGGTATAAAAAAAATGGACATGTTGAAAATCTGAGGTCAAAGTATTTAAAATTACCAAAGTTACGAGTGAGCGTAGCAAAATTTCAATGGATGTGCATAACTTTGCCATTTATACATATTTTGACCCTAAATTTTTAACATAGCCTTCTTATGACCCCACCTCATAAACAAGGGTAATGAAAATGTTCAAATCCCTTCTGAAAGGTGATTTCAACAATGTTGAAAATGTGGGCTCAAAACATGCAAAAATTACAAAGTTATGCATCAAAGTTCAAAACCCCATTGAAATACAGTGAACTGCCCTTACTGTACCTTAATTTTTCGTATTGTAGTCGGCGGTTCCAGCTGCAAGACATGTCTTCGATCAGAGAATGGATCTTCACCCTGGGACCTGTTCAGGTGAATGAGGCGGTATAGAGGGAGTGGGGGTGTGGGGTGGTAGGTGCTCAGTGGGGAAGTCAGGATGGGGGGTTCAGATCAGTGAGGAACCATTTTCTTTTTTACAGGTTTAAAAAACAAAAGACATTGAGGGATGATTTTCTTTTTTTGAGATAGGGACGACTATCAGAGGGTGGGGGCGTCACTAGACATCAAGGAAATAAAACAACTATATGGATGAGGATTGGAGGGGGCTGCCACTAGACACCAGGAAAATAAAAACACACACTATGGGGGATGCCAACTTGGGGGTTGGGAGTGTCACTAGACACCATAAAAAATAAACAAACATTATGGGGACGGGGATTGGAGGGGAGTGCCACTAGACACCAGAGTAATGAAAAAACATTTCAGGGATGGCAATCGGAGGGTGTGGGGGTGCACTAGACATCAAGGAAATAATAAAAAAAAATTACAGGGATGGGGATTAGAGGGGTGTCACTAAATACCAGGGAAATAAAAAAAAAACATTATGGGGACAGTGATCAGAGGGTGGGGGGTGCCAGTAGACACCAGGGAAATAAATAACATTATGGAGACAGAGATTGGGGGTGCCACTAGACACCAGGGAAATAAACATTACAAGGAATGATGATTGGAGGCTGGGGGGCCACTAGACACCAGGGAAATAAATAAACATTACAGGGACAGGGATTGGAGGGGGAGGAAAATAAAAAACATTACAAGGATGGCAATCGGGGTGGGGGTGCCACTAGTCACCAGGGAAATAAATGAACATTACGGGGATGGGGATTGGAGGGAGGTGCCACCAGACACCAGGGAAATAAAAAAACATATAACAGGGATAGTGATCGAGGGGTGGGGGGTACCACTAGACACTAGGGAAAGAAAATCATGTAACGGGGACAGCGATCAGAGGATGGGGGGGGGTGCCACTAGACATCAGGGAAAAAGAAAGAATTATGGCTTGTTATCCTATAGGACTTTGCATTTATTTATTTTATTTATTTAAGAGATTTACCAGATGAGCATTCTGAGCGGGGACCGCTCGTTTCCAGATGCGACCTGGGGGTTACATAGGTCAGGCAACAGATACAGTAACAGTAAAACACAATACATCAGATACAGTAAAACAGTAAACACAGTGCATCGGTGTTACATAGGTCTAGAGTAGCTAACAGTATTCATAGACATAGTTAAAATGCACAGCGTGGGAAGACAATAGACAGCGGTTCAGAGGCAAAGATTATTTGGTAGTTAGATCTACGGGTAGCAATTACAAGCAGCAGAGTAGTGGGACCTCAGGAGTGTTTTGAGAGCCCAGTGGGAGTCTGAATGCCTGATGTATGCGGGTAGCTCATTCCACAGTTTTGGTAGATGATGCATAAAGGCCATTTGGCCCTTAGAGGTGCGCATGAAAGGTACATGGAGCTTTTTCGGATCGTAAGCTCTGAGCGGGTAGGCAGGGGAAGCTTGGGCTGATAGAGCACTGCTGAGGTAGGGGGGGAGGGTATTTGACCAGAACTTGTAGACAAGGTTAGTGCAATGTTGTTTGCGGCGAGACTCTCAGGATGGGAAGGACAGGGCACTGTACAGGTCGCAGTGATGGGTGGTAGGAGGGCAGTCAAGGGCGTAATGGCAGAATGAGTGATAGAGGGGGTTCAGTCCTTCCAATGTGGATGAGGGGTCACTGCTGTAGACCACGTCCCCGTAGTCAAAAATGGGAAGGATCATTTTGAGGACTAGCTCCCGCCTAACATAGGTGGGAAGGGAGCCTTTGTGATGGTACAGTGCTCCTAGCCTAGGGTGGAGTTTTCTCTGCAGTGATTCGATGTGGGCATGAAAGTCGAGATGTTGATCTGGCCAAATTCCTAGGTACCTGAAGGAGGTGCAGGAATCTAGGATTGAGCCATCCAGGGTGTAAGACAGGGGGACTGCGGGCGGGATGATTTGGGATGGGTGCCGAAGGTCATGGAGATGGTTTTCATGGCTTAGGATAAGCTGGTTGGACCTGAGCCATGTTTGTATGGCATCAAAATCCTGCTGTAGAGATACAATTGTGTCATCGGTAGAGGGGCCAGAGTGTACAGTACTGTATCATCTGCGCATTTGCAGCGCTGAGTTAGAGCAGACTTGAGGCAGATCGTTTAAGAATATAGAGAAAGTAGGGGACCCAGGACTGAACCCTGGGGACCCCATGTTCACTGGTAGTCGGAGGAGATGTGAGGGCCAATTTTACGGCCTGCACTCTGCCTGACAGGTAGGTTTGGAACCAGTTAGAGGCAGGTTGTGAGAGGCCTGCTTGTTGCAATTTTGAGAGGAGTTTAGTGTGAGACACGGTATCAAAAGCTTTGGCCAGGTCAATAAAAATTACGGAAGTGACAAGGCCTTTGTCCATGCCCAAGGAGATATCATTTGTGAGCCTTAGCAAGGCTGTGATGGTGGAGTGATTTTTGCGGAAACCCGACTGGAATGGAGTGAAGAAAGAGGTGGAGTCGAGGAACTGTGTTAGTTGGGTGAGTACGAGCTGCTCTTGCAGCTTGGCCAGGGCCGGTAAGAGGGAGATAGGGCGGTAGTTTCCCGGTTCAGATGGGTCGCCCCCTTTCGGAAGGGGGATGATTACTGCTTCCTTCCAGACACCTGGAATTTTTGCCGTGGCGAAGGAGAGGTTTAGTAGGTCTGCAAGGGGGGAGGCAATGGCAGGGGCAGATAGGAAGAGGAGTTTGGCGTCCAGACCTTGTGGGCACTTACCTTTGTTTGGGTCGAGGGAGCGTAGAGCAACTAAGACTTCTGCTGGGGAGACCGGCCGGAAGGAGAAGGTGGGCGTGCTTGGGGGCGGCTGGGGTATAGCAGGGTGGTAGTTGGCGGCTGCGTAAGGCTGTGAATTGTCAAGTAGAGATTTGGCGCTTGTAGCGAAGAAGGAGTTGAAAGCGGATGCAACTTCGCTGGGGGTTGATAAGATGTTGTCCTGAAGGTTTAGGGTGGGGGAGGGAGACTGTGCCGGGGGAGAGAACAGGGCTTTGACGGTTTTCCAGAATTTGGAGGGATGGCTAAGATTTTTGGTGAGGGTGTCGCGGAAATAGTAGTTTTTTGCCTGTCTTATGGCTTTAGTGCAATTGTTTCGGAGGGTGCGGTAGTGTTGCAGAGATGTAGGGGATTGAAGTCTCCTATGATTTTTCCAGGCCTGATCCCTAGCTAGGCATTTGCCAATTATGTCTGCTGATATCCAGGGGAGGTGGAAATCCCTGACTCTTTTCTTTCTTAGGGGTGCATGAAAGTCCCATATGTTGAGGAACTGGTTTCTAAACCAATCGTAAGCATGGTCAATTGAGGATGCTAGATTGATAAAGGACCAGTCAGCAAGTGCGAGATCATCTAGGAGTGATTGGAGACGAAGGGATTTGTAGGCTCTGATACGGATCAGCCTAGGAGGGAGGTGGTTAGTTGGTCTGTGCACTTTCCTTGACATATAGATCATGTGGTGATCACTCAAGGAGTCTGGGAGGATGCCAGCCCTGATTATTCTGTGTGGATGGGAGGTGAGAGCCCAGTCCAGGAGGGAGTGGTTGCTTGTTGCGGGATTGAGGCGCGTGGGCTGTTCAATTAATTGGGAGAGGTTGAGGGCTTTGACACTGTTGCGTATTTTCGTACATGCAGGTGCAAGCCAGTTATGATTTGTGTCACCTAGGATGTGGAGTTCGCCTGTGGCAGCCAGATTTTTTAGGGCGGCTAGATGACTGATGATAGTATCGCCCGGAGTAGCTGGGGCAAAGTAGATGCCCGCAACGTATACCGGGGAGGAGTGTGGCAGCAGGAGTTTAATCATCGTAGATGATTATTATTTAATGTTTGTGCTGTTTTATATAGTCCCTTTATTTTTTTTAGGGGATTATGTGTTATTCTAGCAGTACTCATTAAACCCTTTAGTTTTATGTAGAGATTGTACCATAAGTGTAACTATTAAGCAATTTATAGCTTGTTGAAGTGTAAATGTGTAAAAAAAACAAAAAAAAACAAAAACAAACTCTGTCCAAACCTTTTTCCGTGTGATAGGATCCTTTTTCATATGAACGGAAAAGGCCACACATGAAACAAGTGGAAGCAAGTCACGATAAAGGGTGTGAACATTATAAGAAATGCATTTGGGGGTCATTTTTACAAAAATAAAATGGAGAATCCACCTAATGGGGTCCTGGTCAGCAAGATACATGTATTGATTGGTCTCTCTCTGCAACGTGCAACAGAAAACAAGATGGCAGCATACGAATCAGGATTGTTTGCATAAGGAAAAGGATTAAGCCCCATATGAAACAGAATCCGGATTCAAATTGCCGAAATCCTTTTTCATTCCAAACATCTCTCCTGAAATGCCTATTTAGTATGCTCAGAACCCGAAACTTTAAAAATGAATAACTCTGGAGCAGATTAATATTTTTTACAAAACCAGTGAAAGGCACTACTGTGACCAGACCTGTTCTATCCTGAAAATTTCTGACCAAAATTCTGAACAATCTGGGCACTAGGGGCTGATAAAAAAACAGCAAAAGAACCTTAAAAATCACTTTTTTTTGCTATCTGGATCTCTGAATTGACACATCCAACTGGAACAAAACTTGGCACGTCAAGAGATCTACCTCACAAAACCATGTATGCAAAAGTTTGTGCAAATCCATTAAATGGTTGGGATGTTATTAAAGTACAAAAATTGGGGTTTAACATTAAACATCCTACTCAACCCTAAATATAGTGTCACTACTGTAACCCACTCTAATTATACAAGGCATGGAATCACCTCTATATTAGGGTTGAGAAAGCACTTCCATGTTTTTTTTTTTCCAATTCTGTTTCTGCTCTCCAGTTCAGGGAAGGGATATAGCCCTGTATCTGCCCACAGACCACCATGCCCTCCCCCACCTCAGTACTTCCCATGGCTTCCTAGTCTGGGAGGACTGTGACTTACCCTTCACAGTGCGGATCCCCTCAGGAAGAGACCACGATCACCCTTAAGCCCAGGCTGAAACTTACATATTAGTTGTTTCAGTGGGGCAGAATCCGTGCATCCTGGGCTTCATGCTGCAACTTTTCTGGAAGGTTTCCCACTGTTGGTTGAGCATTGGAGCTGCGGTCATGCAATGACATCAGCGCATGGACGTGTGTGCTCCCACGCCTTCGTCACCTCCTCATTTGCATGGTCCTAGCCAGTGTACACCCAGTCAACACTGGGTGACACTCAAGCACCAGGCATCCATGGCCTCACCCCCTCAGGAGGAGAGCAATCCATGGGACCCTCATCCTACTGGCAGCCCATGACATGGGCATTGGCGATTGAGCACTTGCAATAACGACTACTCAGTCCCCGGCGCATGTCATCAGGGCTACTGACAGGGTAGGGTGACCGGATGGGGGGAATATAGCAATGGGATGTCACTATAAGTATGTGCACGGGGGGGGGGAGCACACACAGTGAGGACGGGAGGGAATGTGAGGGGTGGTGCCACAGTGGGTTGCTGAGCTGGCCCTGTGGTGTGGTGGGTGGTTTGGTGGCTTTGGTGGGAAGGGTGCTGGGTTCGGGTCCAGGCGCTGGTGTGTTTTGTTGCGGCCGCCCAAATTATTTTTTTCCAATGTTTTGCACCCCTCCAACATGCACCCCTGGAGTTGAGAATCCTTGTAGGTGTGTGGGAGGCATAGCCCCAGCATAAAAGTTTAAAAACAAGTCCCTGCACTGTTTTGTTGCGTGTTAGGGAGACAGAGTGCCGATATTGACTTTCAGCACTCTGGCTTCGCGATAACGCCGATCACCTTTAGGTTTTCACAGTTATCACATAGAACCATCCTACCTTCCCCCTGGCTATTCTTCTTATGTTTCAAGCTCGTTCCTGAACCCGTGTCAGCAGCATCATAGGCGGTAGCTCTACTGCTACACTGGTGGGTCAGCAAAAGTACTTCTATGTTAAACTCATCCTTGGCACTTAAGAACTCTGCCCTTGTTCAACCGATTTGCCTGAAATTTGGTAGGTGCAGAGTCTGGGCCAGGGTATCTGGATCCTCAATTGGTTCAGGGTGGCAAAGTTACAGAGATGCAAACTGCTAAAATTCACCCAAATTAAAAGGTGTTTTTAACTCACCTGTAACTAAACAACTTTTTTCTTTTTGTCTGAAACTTACAGGTTTCATAGAGTCTGACCCAAGGTGTGTACTTTCACAAGTCTGATGTTTTTAACTTACTTAGTTTTTAAAACATATATTAAAAACTGTGCTGCTTTCTGAGAATGCTCAGTTCAAAATATGAAAATCTGAACGATAGCTAGATTTCTACCTTAGCAGTTTGAGCGAAAACGATTTCCTTCAAACTGCTTTCAGCAGCTGGCTGATGAAAGCAGTTTGAGAGAAACTGAAAGTGATTTTGTGAAGAGTGATTTCCATCTTACTGCTTTTGTCAGCCATCTGCTAAAAGCAGTGTGAAAGCAATTACTTTCACTCACACTGCTAATCCCCCTTCCCCAGGAATGCCTCCCTTTTGCTGTCACCATTACTGGAAGGTGGATGCCTAATCCTCCCCCACCTGTATCCTCCTTCTCGGCACGTTTCATTTTATATTACCAGACTGGGGTGCCCAATCCCCCACTGGTATCCTCCTTCCCGGCCAATGAATCATTTTATATTACCAGACTGGGGTGCTCAATTCCCCATCAGTATCCTCCTTCCTGGCCCATGTTTCATTTTATATTACTAAACTGGGGTGCCCAGTCCTGCTGCTGGTATCCTTCTTCCCAGCCTTTGTTTCATTTTATATTACCAGATGGGGGTGCCTAATCCCACCACTGGTATCCACCTTCCCAGCCCATGTTTTATTTTATATTACCAGACCAGGGTGCCACTTCCTGCCTCTGATATCCTCCTTACCAGCCCATGTTTCCTTTTAGATTACCAAACCGGGGTGCCCAATCCTGCTGTCGATATCTTCCTTCCCAGCCCTTGTTTCAATTTATATTACCAGATGGGGGTGCCCAATCCCACCAGTGATATCCTCCTTCCCAGCCCATGTTTAATTTTATATTACCAGACCATGGTGCCACTTCCTGCCTCTAGCATCCTCCTTCCCAGACCATGATTCCTTTTAGATTACCAGACCAGGGTGCCCAATCCCACTGCTGGTATCCTCCTTCCTAGTCCTTGTTTAATTTTATATTACCAGATGGGGTGCCCAATCCCACCAGTGGTATGCTCCTTTCAAGACCATGTTTAATTTTATATTACCTGACTGGGGTGCCCAGTCCCACCACGAGGTGTCTTCCATCCCGTCATATGTTTAACTTTAGATTACCAGACCTGGGTGTCTAATCCCATTGCCAGTATCCTCCTTCCCGCCTCATGTTTCATTTTATATTACCAGACCGAGATGCCCAATCCTGCTGCTGGTATCCTCCTTCCCAGCCCTTATTTCATTTTATATTACCAGACTGGGATGCCCAATCCTGCTGCTGGTATCCTCCTTTCCAGCCCTTATTTCATTTTATATTACTAGACTGGGGTGCCCAATCCCACCACTGGTATCCTCCTTCCCAGCCCATGTTTCATTTTAGGTTACCAGACCTGGTGCCCAATCCCACTGTCAGTATTATCCTTCCTGGCCCATGTTTTCTTTATATTACCAGACCGGGGTGCCCAATCCTGCTGTGGGTATCCTCTTTCCCAGCCCATGTTTTATTTTGTATTACCAAATCAGTGTGCCCAATCCCACCATTGGTATCCTCCTTATCAGCCCATGTTTCATTTTATATTACCAGACCGGTGTGCCCAATCCCGCCAAGAGTATCCTCCTTCCCGGCCCATGTTTCATTTCATATTACCAGACCAAGTTGCCAAATCCCACCACTGGTATCCTCCTTCCAAGCCCATGTTTTATTTTGTATTACCAGACCAGGGAGTCCAATTCTGCTGCTGGCATCTTCCTTTCTGAGCCATGTTTCATTTTATATTACCAGACTGGGAGGGTCCTGTCCCACCACCGGTATCATCCTTCCCGATCTATGTTTCATTTTATATTACAAGACTGGGATGCCCAGTCCCACCGCTGGTATCCTCCTTCCTGACCCATGTTTCATTTTATATTACCAGACCAGGGTGCCCAATCCCACCACCGGTATCCTTCTTCCCGGTCAATGTTTCATTTTATATTACCAGACTAAGGTTCCACTTTCTGAAATAATGAAGTGTAACAACTCAAAGTGAAAATAAAAAAGAGTTTAACAACAAAAAGAAAAGTTCCACTTTCTGCCTCCGATATCCTCCTATCCGGTCCATGTTTCCATTTAGATTACGAGACCACTACCGGCACCCTCCTTCCTGACCCATGTTTCATTTTGCATTACCAGACTGGGGTGCCCAATCCCACCACTGGTATCTTCCTTCCCTGCCCATGTTTCATTTTATCTTTCCTGATGGGGTGAGCAATCCATCCACCAGTATCCTTCTTCCCAGCACGTTTCATTTTAGATTACAAAACCAGGATGCCCAATCCCCCCACTAGTATCCTTCTTCCCTGCCCATGTTTCATTTTATATTACCAGACTGGGGTGCCAAGCTCCACTGCTGATATCCTCTTTCCCAGCCCATGTTTCATTTTATATTACCATACTGGGCTGCCAAATCCCGCAGCTGGTATCCTCCTTCCCGCTCCATATTTTATTTTATATTACCATATCGGGTGGCCTAATCCCACCACCAGTACCCTCCTTCCTGGCCCATGTTTCATTTTATATTACTATACCAGGGTGCCCAATTCTACCACTGGTATCCTCCTTCCTGGCCCATGTTTCATTTTATATTACCAGACCAGGTTGCCCAATCCTGCCATTGGTATCCTCCCTCCCCACTTGACCCATGTTTTAAAAAGCAACAACAGCCGGAAGGTTGTTACACATTTATAAAACCCAACACCGAGGTGCCCACCCCCAGTGCCAGCTGAGATACTCCTGAATAAAAAGTAGTCCAGAGTGCCCCACCTACAACTGTAAATGGCGCCCCCATCCTCGGACCACCACTCACTGCCACACATGGTTAGTGACACTGGGTTGCCCACCTAGATTTCGCCAAAGACTCTGAAACACTGGGGTGCCCAGTATCCAGTGTCGGTATGCCTAAAAGTAAGAAAACTGTCCCTTGGAGATCATATTTTTTTGTTTTGTTTTGTTTTTTTGTTTTACCTGCAAAGAAGAAAATGGTTCCCCATCAATCTACAACACCCTGACCCCCTCCCACCCTACTCTGACCCCCCCATTGGGCACCCACCACCACAAACCCCCTCGTACCCTCTCTCACACACACAGAAGGTCCCTTGGCATAGATCCACTCCCACAGAAAAAGACATCTTCATCCTTGAAGCGTGACTGCAAACTGAGGAAACAAGGTAAATTGTCGTCAATATAGTTTCAATGCATTTTGAACTTTTACTCACAACTTTGTCATTTTTAAAGCAGCAGTATTTGTTAGTTGGCAAAACAAATTTAATCATATCATTTTTTCACAGACATGTATTTCTGTCATCCTTAGAGTCATCAGCAGTGAATTTTTAATTTTCTCAGATTTTTTAATAGAGCTTTTGTAGCCAATTTTGAAATTAATGATTATGTCACTAAAGAGGGTGGTTACTAGCATTTTTAAATATCACATCCTCTGAGGTTACCTGTTGAATTTATACACTAAGGCCCGGATATTCAGACTGCGCCAGGCTATGGCTCAAGCCTGGGCGCAGCGCAACTTAGCTGCGCAGGGGCATTGACAGGGTGATATTCAACGGAGCTGCACCATGGCACAGCAGTGTTGAATATCACACCCTGGCCACCCGCAGTGCACATGGCACAGTGGCACTGTGCCAGCGCAAGTGGCCAGAGTGGAGCAGTGGGATGCACTATCCCTAGTGGTCCAGTGGACCACTCGCAGGATGTGTTTCTTTTTCCAAAAATATTATTTTCAGTTACAGTTATTAAAAATATTAGTATACCTGTCAAATCTACTTTTCTAGATACCCCTTATGCTGCTCACCTTGATTTTCTTTTATTTTCTTCATGCTAACCATTGGCAGGTCAGCAATTCTATTTCTATGCCAAAAGTGGTGGCCATTTTTTTTTCTTGAGAAATAAACTTAATTCAAATATTTATAAATTATTTACATTTTGGTAGAACTAGACAATTTTACCACCAAATAAAACTAGGAGATGCCTGGAATCTTTTATAGTTTTTTTTTTTTTTTTAAGGTATGGTCACATTTCGTTGCACTGCTGCTTTAAATATTTTTGAACCAAATTTTCACCATTTTTGGGACCCCACCTCATGAATAAAAAAACTTTCGGCCCTGATTTGAAAAATTTCACTTAGCAAATTTATGAGGTGGGGCTCATAAAGAGACTGTTGAAAATTGGGGGCAAAATATATATAAAAAAAATGCTATGAAAGAACATTGAACTGTTTACAACATTCACTCATGACAATGCTATATTTCAAAATTTTGAATTCTTCACCCTGCACATCCCCATCTATAGCCAAGTGGATATGTAAGGTCCAGAGGGCCCTGTACTTCTGCAAACCCATGGATTCTTTACATCCATAGTTGCACTTTTGCAGGCAGATGGACTCTTCCCTTGGTGCAAGGCATGGAGGGCCACTGTATACCTGCACCTGTTCACACAGGTCCTGAAGAAACATGGTGAACGAGGATGTGATTCCACTATAACATAAAGTAGGTAAAAATTCATTGCAAAAAACTAAATTAATGCAGACATTTGGGCTGAAGAACACAAAGTGCATGATGCAGGGAAATGAAAAAAATAGCATGGTTTTGGGTCTCTGATGTCTTGACGAATCAGTGGTGGGGTCTGTCAACCCTAATGCCCACCATCTCCTCTGAGCAGGCAAGGTTAGACATGATCTGTTTTCTTCATGCAGGGCTTACAGGGCCCTGTGTACAGAAAGCTACAACTGATTCTGTTTGCAACATGTGTGAGCCATACTGTACTTCCCTACCTCTGAAGAGTATATCACTGTGAGGCATTGGCTTGGAACTATAACTTGTGCTTTGGACAGGAGGCTATGGGCTGAGAGCAGGGTGGGCATTAAGGTTGACAACCCCAAGGAAGATCCCACTACTGATTCTCCAAGACTGTGAAGACTCAAAACCCTAATATTTTTCATTTCTCTTCATTGTCTTTCAGAAGTGATTCCATCATGGCCGCCAGGCTGGGCGAGCTGTAAGCTGGGCGAGCTGTAAGCTGCAACTGTGTGTTTTGGTAGCTTTTTTGTTTTTTAAATATTTTGTTTTAGTAACACTTTGTCTAGTGATTTCAATTTTGTTCTGTTTAAGTAGCTTTAAGAGGAATTATTAAAGGATAGTTAGCTAGGGACGACAAAGTTAGGTAGCAAGTGTGCTGAGCATTTTTGGGAACTCCAAAACACCCCTGAAGTGTGCACTAGGGACATTTGGCAGTCCCCGATACTGCCCTGGATAGGGCCTGAGCATGCAAAGATCTGGAGCTAATCGCTACAATATTTTTCCATGAGTACCCTCTAGAGTGATATTGGTAGATGGACATACTGTTTTTCCTGATGTGATTTTGATCTGATCCTGGTTCGATTTGTGAAGCAGTGGGAGAGTGGTGAGATGGAGGGGAGGAGGTGGTGCTACTGGTGAGTCAGAGAGGGCGATTCATGGGAGGCAGCTTCCTGTTTGAAGACTTAGCACTGTGCTGTACCTGGAACTAACTGTTGGAGGACCATTCTCCTGTTCACCGGACTGCTTCTGTGATTTTGCTGTTGCTCCCTTCGGGGGGAATGGAAGGCATCATTGGTCCGGGACTGGGCATTTGTGGGTACACTGTTGGCATGGGGGGGGCCGACTCTGTCTCGGTGACTAAGCAGCTGGATCCACTACTGTGCGGGAGACTAGGGTCTGAGTCAGCCAGAGAGCAGGCTGATGAGTCCTGGGTGCTCCTAGGCCTTCAGGGGGAATGGCTGGTGGGCCGACACTATCTGTGGGTTGCAGCCACAGTGGCAGAATATCTCTGGCGGTGGTCTCATGATGCAGAATTGTTTGGGCCCCCACCAGTCTTTAGATACTCTGGAACTTTTTGGAAGAAGGATTGCTCTAGAAACTATGTGAGGGCCCAATTCTACATATGGTCAGACCTCCTTTTCTTTTTATTGTTCAATATCCATATTGCAACTTCTCAGGCAGTGAGAATGCCTGATTAACTACTTTACTTACAAAAACTCTGTGGTACTGTCATGCTTATGTGAGAGGTAGCACAGATAGAACTCATGTGAGCTTCCTGAATTATGAAAGACATCTGGTGACTGGTTTCATAGTTTACTGTTTAAATAACTGTCTGCCTTCTGCCATTATAGCCTTCATTTTTACATTGGGTTTTATTAGCTGTGGGGGAAATTATTGTGGTACAGTGAATGGCATTGTAAAAGCTGGGAGGGAGGGAAATTTTTTTGTAATTTTATCATTATTATTTTTTGTTTATTTTATACTGCTCTGCTTAAACCTCCATCCTCTCTGTGAGAGAGAGAGAGAGAGAGAGAGAGAGAGAGAGGAGGAGGAGCAATTATTAAGTTATTAGAAGAGGTGGGGTTTATTTTGCATTTTTTCTGATTTATTTGATTTGATTTGTTTCTCCACCCAGTGAGAGAGGGTGGTGGAAGTGAATTGAATTGTAGTTTCTGTTGTGGTTGTTTGGGGAGGAGATATTTTATTTTGGGCTACTGTTTGTTTTAAGTTGTCCCTTACTCTGTGAGAGAGAGTAGGGATCAGACCTATTTTAGCTATTTTGGTGAACTTGATTGTATTCTGTTTATTTTGTGGTAGTTGTATTTGTGGTGTATGACATGAGATTTTGGGGTGTTAAGATGTGCTGGTGGTTGCCCTCCCGGTCATGCCTTTTCATCCTCGAACTTTCAATCTCTGCCCATTTGCTGCTCTTCCTTTACAGTTTATAGTTTATCAGGGCTGTAGAGTGCTGGGAATTGTCTGTCAGGGGAGGGGATGAGCCAAGGGGCTGTGAATGTTGGCAGATGAATGTGCAGGGTTCTCGCATCAGGGTAGTGAGGTCCAGCAGATGCCCTGGGGTGAAATGGACTCTGGAACATGGTCCCTAATGTCTGGTTTCCATACCCAAGGGCTCCACCATTGCTGGGCAGGTAGCTCGGGTGGCCTGAAATCCCGTCCAACTCGAGCACTGTTATGCAATGCCAGATCTAGTAAAAACAAGACTGCAATAATTGTAGATCTTGTCAGGACAGCAGATCTGGCTTGCATCACCGAGAACTGGCTGGATGATAATGCTAGCCCCATCTTGGAGGCTGCCATTCCGGCTGGGTACTCGGTGATAAACCACTCAAGATTGGACCGGGGGGAGTGATCTGTTTCAAGATGGAACTGGACCTCGCACACAAATGTGCCAGTTGAGGAGACCAACTCATTTGAGTGGACCAGGGTAGCAGGTGTAGACTGTTGGATCACTCTCATCTACCATATACCTGGGGATGAGAAGTGATTCCTTCAGGAAGTAGCAGACTTCATGGTCGACGTACCATTTGAGTTGCCCTGGTTGATGCTTCTTGGCGACTTTAACACCTGGGTCAATGATGAACTCTTGCGATTTGGACAGGACTTTTTACAGTTGATAACATCACTGGGCTTCACACAGGTGGTTACCTCTGCTACCCATAAGTACAGTCACTCCCTTGACCTGGTCTTCCTCCTGGGGATCGAAACCTCTGACTTGGTGGTGGAATCGGTCAGATGGTCCGATCATCACATTGTGGAGTTCAGTTTTTTTGCCCCCTCGCATAGGCCAGCCCCTGTGGAGATGGTCAGATACTACCCTTTACGGGATGTGAGCCCTGATGGCCTAGCAGCAGTATTTGACCTATCAGTAATTCTGGAGGCAAGGGAGAGTCCAGAGAGCCTGGTTCAAGCTTATAATAAGGCCATTACTATGGTCCTGAACTTTATCACTCCAGTCTGAGTTTGTCCTCTGTCCCTTCTCCCTAGGTCCCCATGGTTTGATCCTTGAGGGAGTTGCGGCAACTTGGATGATGGTTAGAGCATTATTGGCGGAAATCCACCCTGGAGGCTGAGCGCCTTAGATTGATGGACCATTATCAAGTCTATCAATCAGCAATCCCCATAAGAAGGCAGAGTTCCTGTCGAGGGAGATTGCTGCTGCTCAGAACCGACTGGCTCAGCTCTTTCAAACAGTGAACAGGCTGTGCAACCCAGCCTGTCTTCAGGCTCAAAGAGCCTTTTCGTAGATTGAGTGTGATGAGCTTGCTTGGTTCTTTGAGGATAAGGTGGCCAGCATCAGGGCGGAGTTCCAAATGGCGCACTCTATGGGAGCTGCTAGTGGTCAGTGTGTGGTCACTCCTCGTTTAGTCTGGAGCTCCTTCAACCAGCTGGAACTTGGGGATGTTGTGTGGATTGCCCAAAGTATGCACCCAACGTGCTGTAGTCTGGACCTGGGCCCAACCTCCCTGATTATGGGTCATTGTGATATCACTGGCCCAGTCCTTGCAAGGATAGTTTGGTGCTCCCTTGAGTCTGGTGAGTTTCCCAGCTCCCTGAAGGAGGCAGTGGTGACACCCTTTCCTGAAGAAAGCTGCTCTGGACCCAGACTGTCTTGTGAACTACAGACTGATCTCTAACATTCCCTTCATTGGGAAGGTGATTGAGAAGGTTGTGGCGCTGCAACTGGAGAACCATTTGACCATCCACGACATTTACGAACCTCTCCCATCCAGTTTTCTTAAGAGGCGTATACGAAACCTCTCTGGTTCGGGTGCGCAATGACCTTTTGATGGCGAGAGATCAGAAGAGCCATTCTATCTTGTTACTTCTTGATCTCTCTTCAGCTTTCGGCACTGTGGACCATGGGGCGCTACTCGAGCATCTGAGGTTCATCTGTGGCCTATCTGGTACATTTCTCAGGTGGTTTAAGTCCTTCCTTACTGGCAGAACTCAGAGGGTGATGCTGGAGATTTTTTCTTCTGATCCATTTTCTCTGCCATGTGGGGTCCCTCAGGGCTTGGTGTTGTCCCCATGTTGTTTGAGGTGTATATACTGCCCCTTGGAGACATTGTAAAATGGTATGGGCTGAGGTTTCACTACTATGCTGATGATACCCAGTTCTACCTGCCTTTTGCACCTCACCAGGACAGTGTGCGCTTAGTATTCGACAACTGCCTCACTGAAATCCAGGACTGGATGAACTCCAGCTGGTTGAAGTTGAACTCAGGAAAGACTGAGGTGATGGTTGTGGATCCAGGCCACTGGACAGAGAGGTTGGGGGCTGGCCAACCTTCCAGACTTTGCCTTGGAGGTACCCAGCTTCTTTCCTATGAACAGGTGCAGGACCTGGGGGTGATTATTGACAATGGGCTGACACTACGGTCTCAGGTGTCAGCAGTCCTCAAGTCCTCTTTCTACCATCTGAGGAACATCACCAGGGTCGAGCACCTAGTTCCATGCAGGGACCTCCCTATGTTGATCCACACCTTTGTGACCTCGCGCCTTGATTACTGCAACTCCCTTTACATAGGGCTTCCAGGGGTTGATATCTGCCACTTGCAGCTAGTGCAGAATGCTGTGACCCAGTTGCTGACAGGGAGCCCATGGGTGAGTCACATCACACCAGTGCTGCATGAACTGCACTGGCTGCCTACTCAGTGGTGGATCACCTTCAAGGTTGGGCTTTTGACCTACAAAGCTCTACACGGACAGGGCCTGGACTATCTGAAAGAGTTCCTGTCCCCTTACTGCCCTGGATGACTGCTCTGCTCAGCTGATGAGGGGTTGCTAGAGATTCCCAGGGTATCTTTGAAGACATTGGGGGCCCATGCATTCATGTATGTGGCCCCAGCCCTGTGGAATCTCTACCCCATCAGATACGGGAATGCACCACCATGGAGGGCTTTAAGAAGAACTTAAAGACTCACTTATGGTTTCAAGCTTACCCAAATTGATTTTTAGCTCTGTATTTATTTGTCTGAACTGTGTATTTTATGGTTTTTACTTGTTCTTATTATTCAGTGCCTTGATAATTGAAAGGCGCTTTATAAATAAAGATTATTATTATTGTGTGCTTTGTGTTCTTCAACCCTAAAGTCTGCATTAACATACTTGTTTGCAATGATCTATCTATTTGTCTATCTGTCTGTGTCTGTTTGTCTATCTATCTACCTGCACAAGACACAATTGTACCTATTTTCAGGTGCGACCCTGGAGGTTACAAGACAAGCAATACAGAAATGTCAGACAAAATACAGTACAATATTGAAAATGCAACAGAGCACGGTAGAGGAACAGGATTTAAAATCATCATGTAAGATATAAAAATACAGAGCTGGTGAGGAACAAAGAACAAAACTGCAAAAATGCAGAGCTGATATGCTACATGCCAGCCCAAGTGAATTGGCATAAGACTGGGAGTGGCAGGTGATACTGTAAAAGTCATTATTTTTGCTGTAAATATGTTTTTGCTTTTTTATCACTTCTGTTATATTGTGCAAAATATACTTATGGTGAAGCTTGCTTTGTATTAGTGGGGAAAAAGCATGCCAAAATGTTGATTGTTTATTAGTCTTTGGTTCATTTATTTTCATTCATACCATGTAAATTTATGAATAAACATTTATTAAAAGATTGTGACAATCAGACATAAAAAAAAAACTTCTGAGTTGCAGAAGTGGATTTTTTTGTGAAAGTTTGTCTGGGTTAGCAGAGTAAATAAATGAGATTCTTCTTAGTAGCTTTGGGACAGGACATCTGGCTTATGAGTGACATCTGCACAGCAAGCTGACAGGCAGCACAGGAGTTGGTAAACAGATGCCAGCCCTTGTAACACAGCACAGCAGTTCAGTAGGCAGACTGAAGTAGGCTGTAAACAGCACAGCAGTCAGTATCAGGCAGGTTTGAGCATAGCACAGTGGATAAAGGGTAGTAGGCAGAGGCTCAGACATTTGATAAGCTAATGTGTCTTTTTAAGTGCAGTACAACATGCCAGAATGCAATGGTGAAATGTTTATTAATTAAGTGATAAGACATGACAGGGAGTGCATTATGGTGGGGTAATGGCCCGCCTCGGGTGGGTTGAAGCACAAGGTGAAGCCGAGTGCTTTCACCACCTGAGAAGTGCCGTTTCCCCACCATAATGCACCCTTGGAGGTCCTTATTGTGATTATGGAAGGGGTCCTTTTTAGTAAATTGGATGTATTTTTTAAACATATTTTTGTTGAACCACTTTCATCCAGACTGTTGTACTGGAATAACAGCCCAGCTGAAAGTACCGCTTGGCCAGTCAGGAGCCAGCATTCTTTCTACCCATTTCATAATTAGTGGCAGCACGCTCCCTGTGTTACACAAAAATTGCTTTCCGTGATTGGACTAGCAGTCAAGATACTGTGAAAATTAACTTATGCAAAAATATTTAGTTTTACAGTACGCATAACTCTAAAGGTTAACAGTTTATGATTTTTCAGAAGACAGTCTAACCTGATGTTTGAGCTGACTTTCAAAAAAGAAAATAATTACACTTAGCATTTTAATTCTAAAAAAAAAACAAAAGGTTTTGTGACAAGTGGAAACATTTTAGAGAAAGACATTAACAAACCCAGTGCCGACACAAAACCAATAGCACTTCCACTTGATAACACACGACCAAACTGGAAAAAAGTCACAAAAATATTTTTTAATTCAAAATGTTTATAACATGAAAATTGATGCTGGCCTATTGGTCAGCAGTAGCTCTACTGCTCGTGATGCCAGTGACCCAAGTTCGTGAACAAGCTTGGGTCATCCAGGGCTGGCCAGGGGGAGAAGGACTGCTTATCTCAGAGGATGCTCTCCTCTACTGGGGAGGGAGGGTTATCCATCTTCACTGCTATACTGTCACCTGGGCAAACGCAGGTGGCATTGCAGCTGGAAAGGCTAGTGGGTGGGAGGACGCTGGCTAGTGTTGCACTGTGTACATGACGTGCCCTTGCTGTAAAGTCTGAGGAGTAACGGGAGAAAAAGCAAATATCTCCAAATGGCTAGATGACGTCAGCCATTTACAGGCTCAATACCTGGCTACCCAAGCATTGCTTCCCACAACTGGATGTGTTATGTGGTGAGAGTTTGGGGAGCCCACTGCCCCCACCTGGGGGGGAGAGCTCTGGCGGAACACAGGAGGCAAAGGTAAGTCACAGGGGATGCCATGGAAATTGGGCTGGGGTGACCCAGCAAATGGGGGAAGGCTTCAGACTAGGACACCAAATACATCAACAAAAAAAATAAAATGAAAACTGTCATCAAATATTTTCTATCATACAACACAGTTGAATAGTATATGGTTAGGGCTTATTGTGGATAAAAAGCGATGCCTTTCCAAAAGCTGTTGTAGGACAGTTCAAAGGTGAAGAAAAGTTGTTGTAGTATCGTTCTGACATCACAACGATACTACAACAACTTCTCCCCCTTGAGCTGTTACCTGATTGGCTAAAGCAGCTCAGTGTTCAAAAAAACAAATGGGGTAAAATGGCGGCACTGCTTAGCGAGCGGAGGGGCAAGCATTTCATTAAGATAGTTTGGACACAAACTGCCATTGTCGGCTCCATGTGTCCAAACTATCAGTTTGGCATTTTTCTCTTCTTTTTTTTTTTAAATAACTGGCGCTTTGAAATATCGGGTGGTGAGCGGAACCGTAGCAACGACTGGAGGCAGAGGGGAACTGCAGCGATGACAGAAGCAAGCGAGTGTGTGAACACAAGGTATGAAACCCTGTATTTAAATTAAACTGTAGACATTTCTGGGAACCATATACTTTATAAAATAGTATATGGGTGACCAGACACAACAAGGCTTTGTTTCCATCTCGGGGATATGATGATGTGCAGACTTTCAAAAAGCACATGTTCCACCCATGCCATACATCCTGCCCACTTCCCAGATCACTTCTCCTGTGTTCCCACACAGTCTCACCCATGTCATACATCCAGTCCACCTTTCTGTGCACTTTCCCAGTGGGCCCCCATAGTCCTGCCCATGTCATACATCCTGTCCCCTCCTTGACTGCCTCCCTGGTTTGACTGCACAGTCTCACCCCTGCCATATATCCCACCCTGACCCACTTCCCAGATTGCTTTGCAGGTTTTCCCATATAGCCCTCCCGCCATACATCCCGCTCACCTCCCTGATCCCTTACTCAGTGTGCCACTAGAGGTAGGTCAAAGGGTAAAATTCATGCATGTTTCCAGTATTTTTGCTAAGGCTTAGTTGCATTCTCAGCAGTAACTGCTTCAAGTGCCATATTATTTGACTGTTTGATCTCTCCGTTAAAAACCTACTCAAACTCCAGGTAGGGTAATTTTGGATAGTAAGTGTTTTTTTCCCCCATCTCTTCATTTAAATGGGTGTAAAGATAATTTTTTCCTAATCTGGGATCCCCCAAGCAACCTTCATGCTGACATACATTCTGCCAACTTCCGTGATCACTTCCCTGATGTGACTGCACAGTCCCACCCTTGTAATACATCCCGCCCTACCTCCCCAATTCTTTCCTCTGTGTGCCTTAATAGGGAGGTCAATAGGTCAAATTCACAGAGGTTTCCTATAGTTTTACTGTTTCTCAGTTGTATTCACACCAGAAATTGCTTTAAGTGCATATCATTTGACCTCCCTGTAAAAACCTATAGGCAGCCATCATTGGCGCCAGCCAACTCTTGTTTATATGAATTCTGTATTTATCCCCCCCCCATTGATTGCTAACTGTCAGATCCTAAGCAGCTAAAAAGCATTCTGCTTCTGATGGAATTTTGAGGAATTAGGCTGAATTTCCTGAAATTCTGTGGCATTCCATTTCATTGGAATTTGAAGATCCCACACAACCTTATTATCGAAGTTGTATGTATGAAAACAGGATTGTTTTTCCTTGCCAGTTTATCAGCTCCTATTGCTTAGTGCCCACCTAATGCCGTAATACTCTTGCTGACATCACAGTTATCCCAATGGCAACAGACTGTGATATCAAAATGGAAGATTTTGACTTCAAGTGGGGAATGCATTGTAGGGGCAGATGAGCTCTAACAGATAAAGATCTTGCTTTTGTGCCAATGTCTACAACCAACAGTAAGGAGAAGAAATCTACTGAACCACAGTATATAGAATAAAAGTGGACTTGTGTTTAAATATTATGCTTTAAAAGTTTTCACAGAGGAGTTACAGTTGCAGCTCTTTAATAATTTTTAGTGCAGGATATCTTACACTATGTAAGAAAGTTCTCAGGATGCCCTTGTAAATCCAAATATGGTGTGTAATGTTGGAGAATCTTCTGAGTAATACCATGGAAAAGCAAAGAAATAGAATCAGCTCATGTTGCAATGCTTTTACAATGTCTTATTCCACCAGAATATCCACTTGATGTTTCGTGGCTTACATGTTGCCAGTTAATCATCCAAATGAGTTTACTTAGTGTTCACCCATTTCTAGTCTGTTATTATCAGCTTTGTAAGTGCTTTCTTTCGTTAATCTCAGGCGGGCCATCCTACTCACTCTCAGAGGTCAAAAGCCAATTCTGTAAAAAAGATTTTGTAACAAGGCTATGTTCCTATGAAAGAAAACAAGAAGAGTAGTCGCAGTACGGATCCATCACATGTTCTGATGAAGTGGCAATATATAAGCCATGAAATATCAACTTTTTTCCCCCTTTCCCAGCCAAGCCATCTTTCATATCGGCTGCCCCAGCCCCTTCATCTGGCTTCTCATGGACTTAGGTTCTACTTCATCCTCCAGTTTTTTGGCTCCTCCACATCTAAGGTGTGGTGGGCTGAGCATCTCACCACATGGACCGGACCGGGTCTCAGATTGGAGGAGCGCCATGTCACTGGTGCAGGACCTCTGGAGGGCCAGTGCCCATCCTGCCTGGTCAGGCCATTTTCCTGTTCTGATTCCCCTCCTGAAGGATGCAGGCACCAGGTGTGTGCATGCGCACCACACGGTATACCCACCCAACACTGACAGTTTGACAGCGAGGTCTCCCATAGCGACTACAGCACCATGCCACTGTAGGGGACCTGCTGGAACCAGGCACTGCCTGTCTGGGGTCCTGCACCCCTCCAAATGAGCTCCGATTCAGAGTTGATAATCCTTATTGGGGGGTGGGGGCACAGACCCCCATGAGGGGGGTTCAGGGGGATGAAGCCCCTTGAAGAAAACACTTCCTGTTCTGGGAAACCAGCAGCCAACTGCTAAATGCAGTCGACCTGTCGGTTTCACTGTCGGGGCATTCAACAAGAAATTTGTCGAACATCTGTTGTGGATCCACACCACACATACGTGACCATGTGTAATAGTGCAGCACCTGCCTACATCCTTCTTTCCCTCTGTGCCACTCCAACTGCACTACAGCCTGTGGTTACCCAGGTAGCAGTAGAGCACTGGAGCCAGCGACCTTCCCTCCCCGGAGGAGAGCATCCTCTGGGATGCTCGATCCTCCTCCCCCCAGCCAGCCCCAGATGCCCCGTGCTCATTCCTGAATGCGGTTTGCCGGCTTCATGAGCAGTAGTGTGAACACTGTGTTGACAGGCTGGCTTGAAACATCAACTTGATATTCTGGTGGAAAAAACATTGTGAAAGCATTGCAATAGGAGGTGATCCTTACTACTTTACTTTCCAAAATTACAAGATAAGTCATTTTAACTTGAATGGGGAGTGTTGCTTTATATTTTATATTTTTGGCATTATAAAGTCAAATAAAGTATGTTTTGACCATGGCCATAATGTCTTTTTGTCAGTCATTGATTTGTTTTTGTTGTATTAAGAAAAGCTCTTTCATGTTTTCTCAATAAACGTCTCAAAATGATGTGTCTAACTAGTGAGAGCTTGCATTATTCTACTAAATGAATGAGTACTAAAACTATTAATGAAATTCAGAACTGATAAGTTGTATCCATCTATTTATTACTTTTCAGTTATTTAAAATAAAACCAGCTTATTGGGAAGTGATAGCTCAGAGAAAAGCAAAAACACCATTCAGGGTTTTTAGACACTATGGGCCCCATATTCAAAACTAGTGCTAACTAGCATGCAGAGGGCTTTTTGCATCTACTAATGTGTTCAAGGCACAAAGGGTGGCATATCAGTAACCCTGCAGAAACCAACTGTGGTGCACAAAATGATTTCCCTCTCACCTTCTAACAGCATAAAGCACAACACCACTTAACCTATTTCCAGGCGTAAAATGGTGTCCCCGGTGTGCTGCACTAACCACCTCATACAAGACCATTATCAGAGCATGACTATTATAGCACATGTTAACCTGCTATATTTAAATCTATGTTAATGACACCACTCAAAATGCAGGGTACTTAGATCTACTTACCATCTTACTACGAGCATCTGAATGCTCGTTAACATCACTGCATGCACCTCGCTGATCCTGTCGTCTGTCATTTCTGAAGCTGTTGGCTTCTCCCACATCTTCTCTGTATTGAACACCATCTTGAGTAAAATCACCATCTCTCCCTTGATCACCATCCTGGTAGAGGAAGAAAAGAAAATTTCTGACTCTAATGGAAACCGCCCTCCTTCACTGGTTCCCCAGTAGTATCCCTGGCATCTTGTGCTCCCCCACTCCCAGTCGCACAGGTAAATACACCTGTTGTCCAGTGATCCCTCCTCCTCAGTGACCAGTAGCTTTTACCCCACTCTTGGCAATGGCAGCCATCACATACCCTCTACACCCCTCCATGATCTGCCAGAATCTTCCATATACAAGTCCTGTCTCGCTATACAAGTAAACATAATGATGCAATACTTGTGGGACATCTATTCCATATTAAGGATCTGCCATGGCTTTGTATAGACATCCCGCAAGAACTGGATCGCTGTACTTGCTTGTACTGTATAGTGAAGCAGGACTTGAGATGAGGGTATGTGCCAAGGGCTAGACTATCCCTGGGACTGGCGTGGGGGCCTGGGGACCTGGGGTGCCATCAGAGACAAGGGATGTTGTTAGAAGGATTGGGGGGACCACCAGATTCCAGGTACCATACCACAGGGTTGGTGAGGGAGTAGTGTGCCACTAGAGACAGGGCTGCTTCTGTGTGGATCTGGAGTGGCTGAGCTGACAGGTACTTGCTGTCAGTACTGGCACGGAAGAGCACCGTAACGGTAGGTTTTTTTTGGACAGGTGCAGGGTACTCAGTATGCACTACCATGTGTGGTGCCTGTCCGCAGCCCCACCCCCCTGGCACAGAGCTATGCAGGTGACAGTTCTAGAGACACAGGTGGGCTTCTAATCATCCTGAGTCCTGAAGTGGATCCCCTGCTCTATGTGAGCAGGAGATTCTGGGAAGCAGCTGCACTGCCTTTTTTAAAGTATGAACAAGAACCTGAATAGCTGCCCCCAGTCCTTCCTGTCTGACCAGAGGGCTGGGACAACATGGTAGCAGGGGTGGGTGTGTCTCACACAGCCAGTGGTCAAGATCCAGGGGGGTTGCAATGGATACAGCAAGGTCCCTGCCTGCATATCCTGTTCCCCCCTGCCTGGCACACTGAACCTTTGTGAATGCTGTAGAGTGCGGGTACGCCTCCAGATGGGCCGCGCATGCCACTACATGACCAGATGGGGTATTCAGTGTGGAAGGGATGCACATGCACAACACTGACACTTAGGATTGCCTTCGTGCCGCTGATCTGTGGTGCATAGGCCATTAGCCTCATAGTGCATGGAACCCTTTATGCATGCACAACCCTTCACTTGCAAGCACACTTGGTCTTTTTAGTGCTCATGCACTAACAGGTTAGTACCAAGTTATAAAATGGGATGAGAAAATCCTTGATTCTGATTGGTTATTACCTGTGCATGAAATCTGTTCCAAGCACAGATAATAAGATCCCAACAGCATGACCACACTGGAAAAAAGGAAAATCAGTGAGCAGTTCGAATGCTCACTTTTCAAATGCAGCCATCCCCCCCCCCCAGTAATGTGGCTCATCCTGTACTCAATGACTCTCAAGGAAACTGGTGCCACTCCCTCTAGTACTCCCTTTTCAATAAATCAGTATATAAGCCCTACAGACTTGGAATGTATGATCTTTAAATGCTGCCAATATTTATTTATTTATTTTTTAATCACTAAGGCAGCTCATCCCCTACGTGTCACCCATTCAAGGAATACAGAGAAACAGAGTAGTATTAAATTAAAACTTAGCCCTGCCTTATCTGCTCAGATCTGACAACTCCCTCTTACCTTACCAGAGCCATCTCCATCAGCCCGCCACTTGGATGGTGCTCTGCCAGCCACTGTCTCTCTCTCTCTCCCCCAGATGATGTTACCTGCCTGAAGCAAACCTTACTCTATTGTTCCTTGTCCATGGAAGACACGGCATGGGGGGATTACTTCTGCACACTCCTCTTGAAACAAATTCTGGCAGAGCCACTACGGCTACAGGTGCCGTTAAGTTGATACGGGTGTTTCAAGTGCTTAAACATAAACAGAAATTGCATTTAGTAAGGCCTATGATACTGTTCCACATATGACTTGCAAACAAGCTGGGCAGCCAGGGAATGAGTCAGAAGATGGTAAACTGGGTTAGGAACTGGTTGAATGATAGGAGATGGAGAGTCATGGTAGATGGTGCTCAGTCAAAGGAGTATGACCAGCAGGGTGCCACAGGGATCAGTCTTGGGCACAGTCCTATTTTATGTCTTAACAAATGAAACTGGAGAGGAGCTAGAGATGAAAGTGTGGCTGTTTGTGAATGACACTAAGATCTGCAACAGAATGGACACTATGGGAAGAGTGGAAAAAATGAGGAGGGACCTCGGAAAACTAGAGGAATGGTCCAAAATGTCGCAGCTGAAATTTGATGCAAAAAAGTGCAAAATCATGCGTCTGGGTTGCAGGAACCCAGGGAAGGATTACGGGGGGAAGGGGGCAGCTGATGGTCACCAAAATGGAAAGGGATTTTGGGGGAATCATACTGAATGACCTAAAGGTGGCTAAGCAATGTATCAAAGCTGTGAGGAGAGCCGGTGGAATGCTGTGGTGCATAGGGAGAGGTATTACCAGCAGAAGGAAGGAGGTAGTGATGCCACTGTGTAGATCACTGGTCAGGTCTCATTTGGAATATGGTGTCCAGTTCTGGAAGTCTCATTTCCATCATGCAACTTTAAATCGCAAATGGGTTAAACGGTTCTATTTTAGATATTTTTCCCTTTCCCCTACTGCTCCCACTGGTTAGCCTTATGGAATGCAACCAGAACATATCTTGGCTAGCATCATAATTCAACTGCACAAGTTACTTCTCAGTCTACATCACTGTCTTTTTAAAATGTTAACTTTTTTGTTGAAAATACGGCATAATCTTTCCATCCATGTTATTGCTAGACATACTGTAGCTAGCTTGGCTTGAGGAAGGGTGTACATGGTCAGGACCCCTTACAACTGAGATGCATATGCAGCAAATAAGTCCAGATGCACTAACTTACCATACAATTGTTAAGTATCACAGTCTGCATAATACAGAAGACTTATAGTGATGAATCTTCATATGGTTTGGCTGTTTTGGGTTTTGATGTAACTGCAGAATTGCTTGCTGTTGCTTTTGTCTGCAGTTCCATTTTCTTTTTGAAATGGTTACTTTTGCATTTATGTTTCTTTTAAAATGTTTAATATTCTGACCATGAAGTTATGTCATGGACCATAACTGATCTCCAGCCTTACCCCCCCCCCCCAATGTGCTCCAGCCCTGTTACCAAGGTCCTCCTACGTGCATCCATTGCATGTTTGAAATCTGTAACCAATTAACTCTGCTGGCAGACTGTTCCATCTGTCCCTAACCCTACCTCTAAAGATGTATTTCCTTGTATCCCCTCTAAGTCTTCCCCCTTCTAGCTACATATCATGCCCCCTTGTCCTTGAACATCTCTTCCTCAGCAAAATTGAACCTTCCTGTACCTTATTGTTACCTTTGAAGTATTTGAATGCTTCTATAATGGCTCCCCTTTCCCTCTAGAAAATACATAGATACATAGACAGTGTCGGCAGATAAGGGCCTATGGCCCATCCAGTCTGCCCATTTGAGCTTGTAAGTTCAGTTTATGTTTTCATAGAAGTCTGTTGCCCCTTACCCCTGACCTCCAGAATTCCTTTATGTCTATCCCATGCGTTCTTAAATCCCATGATTTTTTCAGCCACCACCACTTCCTCTGGCAGAGTGTTCCACTTGTCCACCACCGGTTCTGTGAAGAAATCCTTCCTCACATTTCATCTGAATCATCCTCCCTCCAACTTCATCCCATGCCCTCTAGTCCGGGAACATCTTTTTTGCTTAAAAATAGTGTATTCCTGCACCCTGTTCCTCCCTGTAAGATACTTGTATGTCTGTATCATATCCCCTCTCTCCCTCCTCTCCTCCAGGGAGTACATGTTCAGTTCCTTCAACCTGTCCTCATAGGACTTGTGATGCAATCCATGCACCATCTTTGTTGCCCTCCTCTGAACCTTCTCTACCCTGTCTATGTCCTTACGTAGGTAAGGTCTCCAGAACTGTACTCTGTACTCCAGGTGGGGCCTCACTAGTGTCTTTTATAGTGGAATTATGACCTCCCTTTTCCTGCTGGTGATGCCCCTGCCTATGCATCCCAGCATCCTATTTGCTTTACCTGCTGCCTTGTCACACTGTTTCCCTACTTTGAGGTCATCAGAGATGATAACCCCAAGATCCCTTTCCTGCTTGGTGCATGCTATATCCTCGCCCAACTGATATATTGTGCCAGGGTTTTTGTGCCCCATATGCATTATCTTGCACTTCTTTGCATTGAATTTCAACTGCCAAACCCCTGACCATTCTTCAAGTTTCTGTAGGTCCCCTCTCATTCTGTCTACACCCTCTGATGTGTCTACTCTGTTATAGAGCTTTGCGTCATCAGTGAACAGTGAAATTCTGCCTTCTAGGTCCTCCGCAATGTCACTGAAGAAGATGTTGAATAGAACCGGTCCCAGCACTGATCCCTGTGGTACCCCACTGGTCACTCTTCCCTCTGTGGAGTGACAGCCATTTACCACCACCTTCTGTGTCCTGACGCCCAGCCAGTTACCTACAGTACCCACCACACTACTGTCCTGCCCACACCCATATTCCCCAGTTTGTGTAATAGTCTTCTATGTGGCACAGTGTCAAAGGCCTTGCTGAAGTCCAGATAGGCCATGTCCACTGCCCTCCCCTGATCCACCTCCCTAGTCACCCAATCAAAAAATTCAACAAGGTTGGTCTGACATGACCTCCCCCTGGTGAAACCATGCTGCCTTGGGTCCTGTAGTCCATTGAAAACCAGATGTTCCACCAATCTCTCCTTCAGTAGTGCTTCCATGATCTTCCCCACTACTGAGGTGAGGCTGACTGGTCTGTAGTTCCCCACTTCCTCTTTGTTCCCACTTTTGTATGAGGGAACTACATCTGCTATCCTCCAGTCTTTGGGTACCTCCCCTGTTTCCAGTGATCGGCTAAACTGGATAACCAGAGGTTCAGCCACCACCTCTCTTAGTTCTTTAAGGACCCTGGGGTGCACCCCATCTGGCCCCATTGCTTTATCAACTCTTATTACTTCCAGTTCCTTCAGGACCCTGTCTCGTGTAAAGGGACTTGTGTCCATTTCTGCACCATTCTCACCCCTTGTACTCCCTTCAGACCCATTACCCTCCTCTTTCTCAGTAAAGACTGAGCAGAAATACCTGTTCAATATGTCAGCTTTACTGTTGTAATCTTCCACGTGGCCCCTATCCTCCCCCTTCAGTCTCACTATCCCTCCCTTTGCCTTTTTTTCACTTATGTACCTGTAAAAGGTTTTGTCCCCTCTACCCACTGATTTTGCAATGTATTCTTCTGTCTGAGCTTTGGCTTCCCTTACTGACCTCCCTGCCTCCCTTTGCTTCTCCTGGTACTTCTCCCTATCCCCTTCTGCCTATGTCTTTTTGTATTGCCTGAATGCAATCTTTTTGGCTTTCACTTTCTTTGCTACCTCTTTGGAAAACCATAATGGTCTCCTCTTCCTTTTCCTTTTGCTAACCTGCTTATTGCATAATTCTGTTGCTCTTGTAATCCCCATTTTAAATACTGCCCACTGTTCCTCAACTCTTGATTCCTGCCCCATTCCCCTTAATGCCTCTTTCAAGTATCTACCCATTTTCCCAAAGTCTGCCCCCCTAAAATCCAGGATACGTGTTTTTGTTTGGTTTGGTTCTGCTCTTTCTGTGATTTCAAACCACAATGACTGGTGGTCACTGTTTCCCAGGCACTGGCCCACTGTTACCCCAATCACACTGTCCCTGTTTGTGAGCACAAGGTCCAGTATTGCCTTCTGCCGAGTTGGTTCCATGACCAGTTGCTTGAGGAAGGCACCCTGAAGGGAGTCCAGGATAAATCTGCTCCTAGTTGATGCTGCTGCTGCTGGGATGCTCCAGTCCACGTCTGGAATATTGAAGTCTCCAACCAGTACCACCTCTCCCTTGTCTGCCATCCTTTGGATGGCTAGCATCAGCTCCCTATCTGTTTCTTCCTCCTGGGCTGGTGGTCTATAGACCACACCTGTGCAGATGGCTGGCCCCATTTTCCTTTCCAGCTTAACCCACAGTATCTCTCCCCCCATTTTGTTCCTCCTGGATACTTAACTTCTTGATTCTTTACCCCATAGGCAACAGTTCTATCATCTCTCATCTAGAGTACAAGTTTAAAATTCCTGGCGTCACCCATTCTTACATGCATGATGTCTCTTGCAGCTGGTGCTCCACACAGTTAAAGGGGATACAGCTTCATCCCCAGTTGATGCAAACTGGACATGCCACTTTATCAGTCATTTAAAATAACACAAATGTAGTTTCACATTCTTACTATGAGGGAAGCAAGAAAGATCAACCAGCATGGTTAGCAAATACATTAATTGACAACTGTGAATGAGTGGGGAAGGGAATACTAGCAAAATAAGTTTCTCAGTTTGCAAATGGCACTGAAACTTAACACAGAAATACCCATAAAACATTATAGACACAATACAGGAGGTTTCAGCTTGCAGAAAAAAAAATAGAGGCAGTAGTGGTGATAGTTCAATTAAAGGAAAACCAAAGGAAAACTACATGTTAAAATCAGGAAAAGATATGTATTATTAACTGCATGTTGTAACTTAATTTCACTGTTTTTTTTTTCTTTTTAATTCTGGCTGTAAGAGGATTTTTTCTAACATTCATGGTAGTTTTATTCCCCTTGGAATCTGCTATTTAGGGTTTTTTTTAATTGCATCTTGTCCCAGACAATCTTCACAGAGTGCCCTTTGCTCTAATGTTTAATAGCCCCCGCTGGAGGCCAGTGTCTTGTTACATTGTCTTTTTTGTTTCAAATTAATCTCAGAAGAGCGAGCATGTCAGCCAGAGGAGTTGCACTGTCTTAGGGTATGTACAGCATAATTAATATGTTTCCTAAATATTAGTACTTTATTCAGCTGTTTTCTGCTGTATGTGTGTGTGTGTGTGTGTGTGTGTGTGTGTGTGTAAGCATGTCACTATTTAAAGTAGTTTTGTCTGTACTCCTGTTGCTATCCCTCAGTCCCTTTCAGTTTTTTTAACCAGTACCACGTAGCAGAAATGGAGCATCACTTTACAGTTTGTTTCAGTAGACCATGAATTAAATAATATGTGCAGAATTGGAATGGTTTATATCAACTGGTCTGGAAACAACATGGAGCACATCTATTTAAAAAACAAATTTGTGATTGCTCCTCAACAATGCTACTTAACAGCCCCCCCCCCCCCCACATGCACACACACACTGCATGGCAAAGGGCACATCAGTTTATCTCAGCAGCAGTTACTGCTGCCTGCAATCAAAATAGAAACTGTGCCACTTTGCCTAAAATCCTGCTCCCACTGTTTTGACCAACATATTATGGACTTTTGATTCAATTGTCTGTGTCTTGCATAGAAAGCAGTGCTTGTAGACAAATCTAATCATTTTGCAGCTGTGGTCATCCATTGGCTATGTAGCTTTTGTGGTTGCTTGTGTTTATGTGCATTCCGTGTAATGTACAGGGGCAAGGGACTGAGTTGTGATTGGGTTTGAACAAAGAACACAAATATTTATTACATTGCTTTGCTATCTCCAATGCATTTTTAGTGTTTCTCCGCTATTAATAAAACTTATTATTTTTTGTTGTTTGTTTTAGCTATTTTTTGTATTTTGATCTTGGATTAACACCTTTTATTTATTTATGTAACTGCAGAATTGCTTGCTGGTGCTTTTGTCTGCATCTTTTGCGTTTGAGTTCCATTTTTTTTATATGGTTACTTTTGCTTTTATGTTAATTTTAAAATGTGTAATTTTCTGACCATATGGCTATGTCATAGCTTTTGTTTTCAGATATTTCATTGCATGTTAAGTTTTTTTGTTGGGTAACTTTCTTCACATCCTCATTTAGCCATCTTGTTGTCATCATTTGTTGCTATATTCCTTGATCCTTTTAATGTAAACTGTTGCAAATGATAATATGTTTCCCTTTATAATCTGCCAAATATCATTCACTGTTTCATTGCTTTAAATTGTATCATGCACTATTTTGTTGTTTTAAATTGTATGTCAATCTGTTTCTTTGATTTTTGGGTTGTTTTTTTTCCTACTGCATCTAGGACCCTTTCCATTCCTTTTTGTCCTTTTCAACTGTTTTCTATATTTGGGACTTGTATTTTACTTGAACTTTTATCCTTTTACAAGTATAAGGAAAATGCATTTCAATGCTGCTCATTTGCTTTATACATATTATCCCCCCCCCCACACACACACACACACACACTTTGGCTTATTTTATGCACACTTTTACTTCTGTGTTTCTTTTTTTCTCTCTTTTTCATTATGGTTCTGACTGTTACAGAGATAAATATTTTTGATTTAAATTGACAATAGGTTGATTTTATGGATTTTGAATATTTGAGCAGTAGTTGTTTATGACATTGTGTTACTGGTACCATAGGCTTTATATTTAACATCTTAGAATTTATGTCAACATGAATGTATAATGCCCATGTAACAGCTATTTACTAACAGAAACACAGAAGCTGGGCTGGCCCAGTGGCGCAAAGGCTTGCAGCATCTAGCCTTACATCACATCAAGCCAGTAACCCGGGTTCAGGAATGATCCCAGTTAGTCAGAGAGACAGCCAAGGGGAAGGGGAAAGAGCAGGATTACCTCTCCTGGGGTGGACGCTGTCCCTCCCGTAGTCCTGTCCCACCAGTTGGAGATCTAGTGGTGGCACAGGCAGGAGGACAGCTAGTAGGGTGGAGTGCTCCACAGTGCCTGAGGTGCGCGTGCCTCCACACACATATGTTCAGTGCCCTGAACACACACAGGAACAAGGGGGGGAGGGAAAAAACACAGAAAATTATAAATGAAAAAATCTCTATATAAACTGTGTCACTTTGCCTAAAATCATGCTCCCTGTTTTGATCAACATGTTATGGACTTTTGATTCAGTTGCTTGTGTTTTGTGTAGAAGACAGTGCTTGTAGACAAATTTAATCATTTTGCAGCTTTGGTCATCTGCTAAGTAGACTTTGTGATGGTTTGTGTTTATGTGATCCAATCCTTACTTAATATTTGGTAACTTTACTGATGTCTCCTACTGAGGGACTCAGAATGTGCTGATTAGATTTTTAGCAAATTCAGAGAAATCACAGAGGCACCAGACTTGGATTTGGGGTGGAGTTTTCCTTAAACTTCTCTCAAGTCAGAGGAAAGCCCCACAAAACACTATGGAGGAGGTTTCAATTTGCAAAAAAAGGCAGTACTGGGGAGGGCTGAACTAAAACACTATGGAGGAGGATTTAATTTGCACAAAAGGCAGTAGTGAGGAGGGCTCAACCTAAGCACTGAAACTTATAAAACAAAGAAAAGGCCCATAAAACACTATGGAGGAGGTCTCAACTTGCAAAAAAGGCAGTACTGGGAAGGGCTCAATTCTCTTCTCTTCTCAAGCCAGAGAAAAAATAGTGCTCTCCAGCTGCCATACACACACAAGCAGCGTAGTAATGAGGCTTCAGTGGAAGACACTATTTTTAACACTCTATCATGTCGTTTGGAAGGAAATTATTCAGGTAATCCTTTCCTCAAAGTAAAATGTCTGCAGAGCTACACCACTGCGGCCATAAAAAGCAGAGCTGTGAGACACAACAGGTTCATCAGGTCCATTTGAAGATGGGACCTCCACTAGCACGGCTGTGTGTGTGTGTGTGTGTGTGTGTGTGTGTGTGTGTGTGCATGCGCTGCTTGCTGCCACTTCAGGGAAAAAAAATAACACATTTGTCTGTCTTTCTGTGATGTCCCAGGGCTCTTTACTATTTACAAAAAAAAAAAAACCACAACAGTAAATGTTAAAAAAAATACAGAACAGTACATGGAGGGTGGGAGGTAGTGTTCTTGCATCACCTTGTCCAGCACAGATATAATGATATCATGATGATGCCATTATGTGGTAGGCAGAAGCCCTATTTCATCTTAAATTAACATAAGCAAATCCTATTTACCACAGGTAAAAATGAATTTTCTAATGGGAAAAGTTAAGAAAAGAAAAAGGCCTATTTTATAAGTGCAGTAAGACACTCCGGGGGTATGCATAAAACAATTTTACTGCACTTCAAGGGGTGAAAGGCACTGCCCCGGGCATGTGGTAAAATCTGTTCCATGCACTCCCTACTGTGTCTTATTGTTTACTTTCTTGCACCTTCTAATATTGCACTGGATACACTAGCAGACTTTCAGTTGTGGAAAGCATAGTTAGCATGGTGCTAAGTCTCTTAGCATTGTGTTAACTGTTGGAATATGTGGCCTTACATTGCCAATGAGGTTGCCTAGAAATATGATGCTAAAAGAAGGTGGACAGCCATGGAAAAAAATTAACTCTCACTTTCTAATTTGTTGGCGTAGGAGATACTGATAGGCCTTGCACTATATAACAAGGACTACTATGATTGGATGCACTGATTGACAGACTGGATGAATTTACCCTGTGGTCAAAATGGATTTTCTCAAAACTGTTTCTTCATTCTCAAAAATGAAAGGCATATGTCAAACCTCTTACTTCATTCCATCAACAAAATTGTGTTTTATGAAGCTCCTTACTTCATGCTGTTAAAAGTAAATGTTGCCAAAGTCTTTATGTGATTCTTTTTACAAATGCATTTTCTCGCCTTACCAGTGGAATATAATTTTGTACAAATTCTGTTGGCATACAGGAACACAAATATGTTCCTTGATGAAACAAGTAGCACACATCTACAAGCACTGATTGCTTATTATTGTCTCTGCAAAGCAAGCACTATGACAAAACACGGTATGGGTTAAGCTGAGATAATTGCCCACTCAGGGGCATAGTGAAGCCCAATGCTGCAGAAGGGGGGGGGGCTAGCTAGCCTAACTCACACCCTACCATGTATTATTGCACTTGGGTAAAAGAGGAAAAGATGTAACAAAACAAAATATTCCAACTTTTCAAACTTCCGAACGTGTATTTTCTTTTGTTAAAAGCAACTAGTAAAACATAGTCCCTCCCCAACTGTTAATCAAGTGTCTTTCCATACATTCAGTAGATGAATGGAGCCTCATTTAAGAATGAGGAACATAATGTCATTATCTCTAATATCTTACCTATCCCTAGAGCACACACACAAAAAAATTACTATTCAAAGGATAGATGCAAGGTTAGAAAACCTTTGCTTGGAAAAATATATTAGACTCATTGATAATTGGTCCACAGCCTATAATGAAAAAGATTTATTTGCAAAAGATGGACTTCATTTAAATAGAAAAGGGGCTCAGATGCCGGCAGCAAATATTAACAAAGTTATGAGAACTGGAGATTTAAACTAGTGCTGAGGGAGGAGGGAAATACTGGTAATGTGTGTAACAAATTAACAGTTAAGAGAACGCAGAGTAAATATAAATTGAGAATACTAACTTTTAATGCAATAAGTCTTATCAATAAAATGGACAACCTTCAAGTTAACCTGGATTCTGCATCTGTTGTAATTGATGTCATGGAGACATGGAGGCGGGATGACATAGGGACAGGGGGTTAAAATATTGATGACTTTACACTGTTTGAGAATAACAGGACCAATCAAAAGGGGGAAGGGTTGCACTGTATATAAAACATAATAGAGTCTGTACAGACATAACTTCCAGGATTAAAACTGATGCAAGTTTTAAATCAGCATGGGTACAAATAAATGTGGATGTTAAAAAGTCCACAATAATTGGTTGCATATACAGACCCCCAGATAGCACTACTGATATTACAAAAATAATGACAGAGATCTGTAAGGCAGGAGATATGGGTGAAATTATAACTATGGGTGATTTTAATACTACTGGTATAAATTGGTTGGATAGCCACTCTAACTCAAGTTTGGGTACACTCCTCCTTGATGCATGCAGTAAGCTCAGTCTAACACAGCATGTTAAGGATCCAACAAGGGGCCATAAAATCTTGGATCTGCTATTAGCTTTATCCAATATCATTGTTAAAGACTGTGTTACAGGCTCCCCATCACTAATAGTGACCATTAAACAGTTTGGTTTACAGTAAATTACACATATACCCCAGGAAGAGCTGCACTACAATATACCTACTGTATTAGACAAGGCTGACTGTGAGGGAAATTAAAATTGCTATGGCAAAAATCTCATGGGACAACACCTAAAGTAATAAAACAGTTGATGAAATATGGGAAACCATTAAAAACATTATCCTCAGGACAGCAAAAGAGAATATCCCTCTAATTGAAACAGCAAGATCTCAAAGATGCCCTAAGTGGATGAACCACAAAACCAAGCAGCTCTTTAAAAAGAAAGGCAGGTTATATAAAAAATATATTAAATCTGGTACTAACTCATCATATGAGACTTTCAAAAAAACACAAAAACAATGTAAAGGGAGAATTAGGCAAGGAAAAAGGAATATGGGAAATAGTTTAGCTATAAATGCACATAAATCTAATTATAAACTGTTATTCATACATAAACTCACTTTAGAAACCATTTAATGAAGTAAGGCCCATTAATCATGCCTCGACCAGTATTATGGACAATAAACAGATGGCAGAATCATTTAGCCAATACTTCTGCAATGTATATAAAGAAAGTCAAAAGGAAGTTAAAAAGGAGCAATCAGACTCAGGAACTGTTATAAACATAAGAAAAGAGGAAATTCAAGAAAAAGTTAAAGAACTGAATAAAAATTCACCTCCAGGGCCAGATAAAATATCGGCGAGCTTACTACAGATAATATCTGACCATTTGCTATCACCACTGAAACTTCTGTTTGAGCAATCCGTTAGTAAAGCTGAGGTCCCAAAAGACTGGAAATTAGCACATATTGTACCTACAGTATCTTTAACAAGCATTGGTCAATGCCGAATGTTGATTACTTATATGTGCTGCTTAGGTATTTGGAAGTGAAAGTACCATGCTTAAGAACTATCATGTGCCCCCTCCCAAGACATCCACTGTGTCTTTCTGTTCAGTATTCACAGAAGAGGGGGAAGGGTGAGGACCACAGCAGTACAGCAGTTGCAAAGGCGTGAAGAGGTGGACAATAGTCCACTCACAGGCCGAAGAATCCTGCAGAAGGTGAGCAAACTGAAGGTGGACAAAGTGATGGGACCAGATGGCATACACCCAAGGATATGAAAAGAACTGTGAAGGAAATAGCAGTACCTGTGGCAGCCTTGTTCACTGAGTCATTCAACAAAGGGGTGGTACCAGAGAAATGGAGGAGGGCACATGTGGTCCCTCTACAGAAATCCAGCAGTAGGGAGGAGGCAGGGAACTATAGGCCAGTCAGCCTCACTTCAGTAGCGGGAAAGATCATGGAGACATTGGTTAAGGAAAGGATAGTGGGGCATGTAGAAGCCATCAGAGCCCAGGGCCATATGCAACATGGATTGACAGTGGGGAGGTCATGTCAGACAAATCTGGTTGATCTCTTTGGGTGACAAAGGAACTAAATCAGGTTGGGGCAGTGGAAAATGCTTACCTTGATGTAAGCAAAGCGTTTGACACCGTCCCACATAGGAGGCTGATAAACTAGCTGAATAGGGTGGGCATGGGGGAAAGGGTGGCAAAGTGGGTTAGAAACTGGGTAAGAGACAGGAGGCAGAGAGTGGAGGTATCAGCAGCATAAGGAGGGAGGTAGTGATGCCATGATATAAAACCATGGTCAGGCTTCACATGGAGTACTGATGCAGTTCTGGAGGTCGCACGTTTGTAAGGATATTAACAGGCTGGAGATGGTACAGAGAAGGGCGAATGAGATGGTACAGAGCTTGCAACACAAGACGTATGAGGAGAAATTAACGGACCTCAATATGTACTCACTGGAAGAGAGGAGGGAAAGAGGGGATATGATAGAAACATTCAAGTACCTGAAGGGTATACATAGAACTACTGAGAAGCAGGTGACAGCTGCTATAGGGATATGTGCCAGCTTCTGTGTGATATTCTTTTGTTCTTATAAAACTGTAATCTCCAATATTTCAGTAACCACATGACCACACTGCCTTCTTTAGGCAATTTTATACTGGTTGATGCCTGGTGTCAGATGGCAGACAGAGGGGTCACCAGATTGTGTTGCCATTTGAAAAAATTCATAGAGTGTTCTTTTACTGGTAAGCATTTTGAAAAGCTGGTGAAGGTCTCACAATTGTTATTATGATTTTATCTCCTTATGTCTGTCCCCTTTGGTCCCCCCATCCCCACACCACAACAGTCATCAGTGGCCACAGCTTCAGCCTTCTTCTTGCCAAGATAGTGGGTGAGAAACATAGAAACATACAAGTTGCCAGCACATAAGGACTGCTTGGGCCACCTAGTCTGCCCATTTCCCTACATAATGGATAAGCTGCAGATTCTAGTTAATCAACAGCTTACTTCCTCCTACCCCCCCCCCAGGAGAACTGCCTTATGCCTGTCCGTTAGCAGCTGCCTTCATAGTCTGTGAAGTCTGGCATCGTTAAGTGCCACTTATTGGTCATCTTCCAACACAGGCGAGGTGCTGCCAGCCCAAAAGTAACTCAGGACAAGCAGGTTTCAAATATGGGAAAAAATGGAGTGAGCAAGAATCAAGTACTCATTCAGATGCGGTGTCGATTTTTAAGATCAGCATACTAGTGTGGACACTGCAAATAGAACCCCAGCTCTTTAAAAGGCCTTATGAAGAGTAAAGGCTTCTTGAAGCACTGAGGTTCTGTTTATTGCAGTGTAAGTGGGCTGCATCTAATTCAGTAATTTACTGTACCTTACATGTGGATGTATGGTAGGCCCAACTTTAAATAAACACTGCACCTAAATTAACATGATGCGATAGAAACATAGAATTTGTCAGCAGAAAAGGACCGCTCAGCCCACCCAGTCTTGCCAAGTGTTCTCTACCTACGTGTAACTCCTGCCTGTATATGTTACTGCATGTCTTATTCTGCCTGTGTCCATCAGGACTTCCTTGTCAATGAGCTTGCTTAATGGATTTTTCCTGCAATGAACTTGAACCTACTGCACGTCCATGGCCCTATTGATCTCCGTTGACCCCCTCTTTCTTTCTGTAATATACCCCTATGTTTATCCCATGCATGCTTAATGTCCCCTACCATTTTAGCTTCCACCACTTACCCTGGCAGTCTGTTCAAGGCATGTACTGCCTTTTCAGTAAAGAAATATTTATGCACATCTATCCTGAATGCCCCCCCCCCAGCTTCACTGTATGTCCCTTGGTTTAGGTACTCATCCTCATTTGAAGGGAACTCCTCAACTGTACCCTCTTTACCCCTGTGAGGTACTTTGTAGGTCTTGATCATGTCACCTCTCGGCCGTCTCTCTTTCAGAGTGTACATGTTGAGATTCTTCAGCCTTTTCTTGTAGGGATTTGTGTGAAAATTTTGAACCATTTTAGTTGCCCTCCTGTGGAAAACGTCCACCTTATGTCCTTTCTGAAAGCGTGGACTGTAAAACTGGACACAGTACTCCAGCTGGGGGTATACCAGGGAGTGATACAATGGCAGCACAACATCCCTCCTCCTCCTCCTACTGGAGATGCCACTCCTTATGCACCCCAGAATTCAATTTGTCCTGCCCATAGCCTTGTCACACTGTACTGCCATCTTGAGGTCCTCTGATATAATAACCTCAAGGACCCTTTCATGTCTAGTGAGTATCAGTACCTCCCCCATACTATACCCAGCATCGGGGTTCCTCTGCCCTAGGTACATGATTTTACACTTGTTGGCATTGAATCCCAAGTAAGTAAGAAAATGGAATTGATCTGAATGAATTGCAGGCTTTTAAGCAGCTTGTTGGGGAGTGTGTATGTGTGTGCTTGGGGGGGGCTCTGGTACCTCCAAGAATGCTACTGACTTCCCCACTCCATCACACTGCCTGCCCAAGTACTCAAACCTTCCCCTCACTACTTCCACAGTGTCCCCCAAGTCGTTTGTAGCCACATGCAACAGTAAATGAGGTTTCTTCCTGCCCCTTGCTGCACACTTGAGCAGTGCCTGCCCTGCCCCTCCTGCACTCAACGTGGGGACAGCTTCAATCCAAATATGGGTGTGCCTTTCCCCATTTCCTCCCCATCTCACCCATTTCGGTATAGAATCCCCCAGGATGAGTACCCCCCGCCCCTTACCACCTTTCCCTTCTAATGCTCCTTCCACCATCCCAGTATTCATTCTTCCTTGTCCCTTACCACCGCCAACTGCACCATCTGTGACTTCTATATCTGTACCCCCTACTTCCGCCTCACCCCTTTTCTCTGCCTTATTCCTCCCATCCTCCTTGAACCCCTTCCCAGCCTGACTACTTCCTACTGGGCTTCCCATGTTGACCTCCCCTCCTCCCCTGCTGATTTCCAACCCCTCTCCTATCCCCGCTGTTGTTGATTTAGAGCCTCCATTCCCTTCTACCCCACTAGTGATGCACCTCCCATCCTTCCCCCTTCCCGTGGCCTTCTCTCCTTCAGTCACCACCCCTCCTTCCTTACTTGCACCCTTCTACCCTTTTGTCCTTGCTATCTCTTCCTCTACCTGTTGCTGTCCCTCTCATGCACCGCTTGTCCTCCCCACTTCAATATGTTACTGCTCCCCCTCTCTGTCTCATAGCAGAGGTTCAAATCTATTTGTAATCGATACCTGTCCTACATCTCTTCCTCCTATCGGTTCGCCCCTCCTACTTATTCCCCTCCGTGCCACCCTTGGTGCCTCCCTACCCGCAGACATCTGCTCCCTCCCCTGGTACTCCTCGTGGTGACTTCCTCCCCCATCAGGAGGCAGCCCTGGCCTCGCCTTGGGCACCCCCTTCCTTCTCCTCTTTCCTGCTAGTGCCTCTGATACTGGGGTTGGTTTCAGTCCCTAGTTATTCTTCCTCCGTCCCCCTTTGCCATCCCCTATTCCGCCCCTCAGGATGCCTACCATACTCATCTGCCCTGCCACTTACATTCCTCCCTAACCTCCACAGTTCCTCCCTCAAACTAGCCAGTCATCTACAGACCATACACCCCCCCATCCTCCAAGCCCAGTCCAGGACCATGGCGGACCCACACCCTGTACATCCCTCCACCCTTCCAAAGATGCCTGCCCTAGTGACATGTGGCACCTGCCCCATTTTGGCCCCTATCTTATGCCAGGGGCTCTTACTCCCAGGTTCTGTACCCTTATGCAACTGTTAGGCCCCTATTTACTCAAATTCCTGCCCACCCCCACACTAGTCTCCCTACTGACCCCTTGCCGATGGGGGTAATTCAGGCTCAAATGTCATCCGTTAGATACTGTATTACTGTAGCAATCCTAAAGCCTCCTTGTCTGGTCTTCACCCCTCAGCTACCATACTTTTTGTTCTCGGCTCTCACATAGTTCACTTAGCCCAGTTAGAAATCCTATTGCACTCCAAGTATTGCTCAGTTCAGTTAGATAAATAAACAGAACAAATAAATATGTATTATTACAGCAATCATAACAGTATAGCTCAGTAGTTAGCTCAGTTAGAGAAAGAAACGGAAGAAGTAAATCTGTATTAGTGCAGCAATCCTAAAGCATCCAATCATTGCTTTGTCTCCTCTCCAGAGACCCTGCTGTAATAGAGGACCACAGAGGACACTGGGCGGGAGGGTGAGTAAGTGTAAAGTCCTGGCAGAGCTCCATTGAGCTTGCTTACTCCCCCTCTCTCACTCGCTCGTTCTGTTTCTCCTAACGCTGCAGGCTGCCCTTTTGTACTGGGCCCCTGTCTGCATTGGCACCTTTTTCGGCCCACAAAGAAATCTGCAGCAGTCCCAACAGAGTTCCGTTGAGCTTGCTCACTACCCCTCTCTCACGCACTCTTTCTGTTTCTCCCAGAGCTGAAGGCTGCCTTTTTGTACTGGGCTCCTGCCTGCATTGGTGCCTTTTTCTGCCCACAAAGAAATCTGCAGCAATACTGACACAGCTCCGTTGAGCTCACTCACTCCCCCTCTCTCACTCACTCTTTCTGTTTCTCCCAACACTGCAGGCTGCCCTTTTGTACTGGGATCCTGCCTGCATTGGCACCTTTTTCTGCCCATAAAGAAGTTCACAGCCATCTCAGCAGAGCTCCGTTGAGGTCGTTCACTCCTCCTCTCTCACTCGCTCATTCTGTTTCTCCTGGTGCTGCAGGCTGCCCTTTTGTACTGGGCTCCTGCATTGGGGCCTTTTTCTTCCCACAAAGAAATCTGCAGCACTCCCAACAGAGCTCAGTTGAGCTCGGTCACTCCCCCTCTCACTCACTAGATCTTAATCTGTCCCAAACACTGATTTCCCACAGTGACCATGCTATTCTGTGGCAGGAGTGCAAAAACATATTTTGGCCAGGATGTGAAAAATGACAGCTGTACTGTTCATAAGGAGGTGTGAAAAAATGCCAGTGTTGAAAATGTGGCGTGAAAATATTGCAAATTTGCGAAGTTACAAGGGTGCGTGGAAACAGCTCAACGCATGCTTGTAACAGTCATTTTATGGACTTTCATCACCACATTTTCAACTTAGGGATTTTAGGACCTCTGCTCGTGAACAGTGTCACTGTCATTTTCTTAATCTGTCCCGAACACTGATTTCCCCACAGAGACTGTGCTATTCTGCACCGGAAGTGCAAAAACCCATTTCAGTCAAGCTTTGAAAAATGACAGCTGTACTGCTCATAAGGAGGTGTGAAAAAATGCCAGTGTTGAAAATCTGGCGTGACAATATAACAAATCTGCGAAGTTACAAGGGTGCGTAGAAACTGCGCAACGCACACTTGTAACACAGTCATGTGATGGGCTATCTTCACCAAATTTTCAACATAGGCATTTTAGGACCTTTGCTCATGAACAGTGTCACTGTCATTTTCTTAATCTGTCCCAAACACTGATTTCCCACAGCGACTGCGCTATTCTGAGCCAGAAGTGCGAAAACACATTTTGGCCAGGATGGGGAAAATGACAGCTATACTGTTCATAAGGAGGTGTGAAAAAATGCCAGTGTTGAAAACCTGGTGAGAAAATATTGCAAATTCGCGAAGTTACGAGCGTGCGTAGCAACTGCACAATGCACACTTGTAAAACCATCATTTTTTGGATTTTTTCCACCAGATTTGCAACATAGGCTTTTTGAGAGCCCACCTCATGAACATTGGCACTGTCATTTTGTTAATCAGTCCCAAAAGGTGATTCCATGCAGTGACCGCAAAATCACCTTTCCGGGCTGAATAACGCCATGACAGTGGCTGAATTCATGAGAAGGGGTCCCAAAAACCCAATGCTGAAAATTTGGTTCCAACATTCCAAAAAATGCCCGAGATATGCAACAAAGTTGAAAAAACCCTATTTATGCCATTATATAGCTTGCCGGCATTTCTTCAGTTCACGGTTGGCTTTGAAGAGTGCAGACGTGTTCCCGGTCCACTGAAGATGGTAGGTGCCGAGGCTCAGAGGTAAGTATGGGGGGTGGGAGGTGGGGTACACTGTGAGTGGGGCGTGGGTTGGGGGAGGTGCAGATGGTGAGGACTGTTTTCTTCTTTTCAGGGTTAAAAAAAAGTCGCTGGACGTTTTTTCCCTTTTGCAGGCACTTTTGGCATGCTGGGGTGGGCTCCCAGCATGCCACCTGCATCTTTTTGGGGTGGGGGGACTGGAGCCAACTGGGACTGGGCACCCCTGTCGGCACATACTGTTGTGGGGGATGGATCTCTTTAACTGAGGGGGATTGGGCACCCCCTCGGCACACAAGAACTGGGAGGGGGACATGCCAATTGGGATTGGGCACCCCTGTCAGCAAAAAATCAGGTGGAGGGGACATGATGCCAAGTGGGATTGGGCACCCCCTCAGCAAACAACACAAACCAATGGGGACTGGGCTCCCTGTCGTCAAACTGGTTGGGGAATGCAAGGGAGCCCTGCAATGATGGGTTGCTCCCTCATTGCAGCGGATGATCCTGCAATGATGAGGTGGCCCCTGATTGCAGTGGCTGAAATTTTTCAAGGTTGTGGCACGCTGGCTGAACTAGTGTCAGCAGCAGCATGCCACGGCATTGTAGACAGCGGGCCAAGCCTTAAAAGGTAGTGGGGGCATTGGCCACAACAGTGCCGCTCCTCCACAACCTGCTTCTGGAGCAAGATGCCGCAACATGTTTCTTGTGCATGTGCACTATCAACATAAAAAGGGAATAGAGAACTCTTGCAGAACTACCGACCAATCAGCCTTACTAGTATCATTGGGAAAGTGCTGGAAAGCATAATAAAGGACAGAGTATCAGTTTTTATTAATGGACTTGACCACACGCGGCATGGATTTATTAAGGGGAGGAGCTGCACTACTAATCTAATAAGTCTAAGAAGACTAAGTTTATGATCTTTTCTGGCCTAAGAAAAGCTCCAGTCATTTATTTATTTAGCTTTTGTTTACCGGGTAAGTACACTAGACAAGTAGTATGCCTATTTTCAGGAACGACCCGGGAGGGTCATGGGCTGATCACTCTCAGACAATCTTGGTAACATCATAGAACAAGTACCTTGGACTGTACTTAGACCCTCACCTGACCTACAATATCCATATTACCAACCTCATCAAGAAAATCCATATGAGGCCAGGTCTCTTACACCGAATCAGAAAGTTCCTTATCCCCATCTCCAGGCTATGCCTCGATAGCTCCCTTCTCCTGCCCCTCCTTGATTATGGCTCTATTGTCCACTCCCCCCCCAACACATCCCCCCTTTTCTCCAAACTCAAGACTTCATACAATAATATCACATGCTTCATGACTGGCTTCCCCTGGATGACCCATCACTGTACCTGCTATGTCTCCCTCAACTGTCTCACCCTTGATGGCAGGTTTCAACTAGAGATGCAGTGAATTCTAATTCCGCCAGCAAAGTGAACGCGAAGTGGGCACTTCACATTGCCACTCCGCTACATGGAGTGAGCAATGCAAAGTGCTCACTCCGCCTTGTCATTACTACTTCGCGTTAAGGTAGAATGGCAATGCGAAGTAAGGCGAAGTCATTGTTTTTAATGGACTTCACGTTCTTCATTATGATTCTAAGTGATCCACTTGGTGTTTCAGATTTGGCAGCCCCCCCCACATCACATGGCTTACAGTACTGTAAGTCACGTGCTCTTTAGCTAGGCAGGAAGGAAGTGAGTCATACAAGCAGACACTTACTTTCTCCTGTGCAGATGGAGAGAGTGGAGTGTACTTTGTGACTGCTGATACTTTGAGATCAGAGCAAGCAGGAGTAACTATTAAAAAAAATTAATCTTGTGATTCATGATGTGATCGTAAATCATGATTTGTGACTGCATTTGTGACCGTGATGATGAAGAAAAACGTGAATGCCTATGGATGTACTTCCCTGGGCCCCGATGAGTGTGGCACAAAACTCCCCGGCTTAAAAACACTCATTAATGAGTACAATGGTGGGGTGGTGAAGCATGGAGAGATACTACAAAACAGGCTTACAATACATCCAAGTAACTATTAAAAAAAATTAATCTTGTGATTCGTGACATGATCATAAATCGTGATTTGTGACTGCATTTGTGACCGTGATGATGAAGAAACCTGAATGCCTTCGGCTGTACTTCCCTGTGCCCCGATGAGGCATGGCACAAAACTCCCTGGCTTAAAAACACTCATTAATGAGTACAATGGTGGGGTTGTGAAGCATGGAGAGATACTACAAAACAGACTTACAATACATCCAAGTAACTAGTAAAAAAAATTAATGTTGTGATTCTTGACGTGATCGTACAGTAAATCATGATTTGTGACTGCATTTGTGACCGTGATGATGAAGAACGTGATTTGTATCACAAGTGACTCGTGATGATGGTCCTGACTTAAAAAAAGCATATTAATGAGTATGATGTTCATGCAGAATTATGCATCACACCTGTACAGTACTCTGAAGGGAAGCCAAAGAAACAACTGTGACTTAAGTTAGAGATGGAGATTGGGCCCTAAAGAGATGCAAATGCACAGACAGATTGAGATTGCGCTGCGCACTGAAGAGATGCAGATGCAAAGGCACAACACCTAACCAGTGCTCACCATCAGAAATTTAAATCTGGAAAAGAATACCTTTGCCGGTTGGGGTGGGCCGTGGGGGGGCAGTGTACTGCACTGCTGCAGTAACAGTCACTGGTACTAGTACCAGTAAAGATACCACAAAGAAGTACAAAAATTATACAGCTGCAGTGGACAGCAGGTTCAAATTGCTGAAATTATGTGGCACAATAAAAGGTGTCTGATTTGATGACGTGTCACACACATACACACACACTAAGTAATGTGTAGCAAACTGAAAACTTCAGTAATATAAGTACATATTTTAAACAAACTAAAATTATGCACTGCTGCACCACAACAATCAGCAAAAAAATGGCAAGAATTATTGAAAATATTACTGTGTGTACATTAACACAGTTATGCAAGAAAAATATCACCAAAACAGAAAACACTGTCTTTTTCTCCAAGTTAATCTACCTATACCACAGATACTCCCCTTCCCAAAGCACACTTCCACTGTTGCTCAGTACACAGATTGAATGTTGTACATTAGCATTCAAAATCCACACACAAACAATAAACGCTCGATGAAATGAGCACAGGAGGGTTTCCTATAATCAATGAACTAAAGTTTCTACAAAAAAAGTAACTCAAAAAGGCTTTTTTAACAGTTTTTAGAAGGTTTGAATCGCAGAGAGCTCTCAGAGCAGATTGTCTCCTACAGCTTCCTACACACACTACTGCAAACTGAGGCTGTGCAGAACAATCTAGAGCCCATGTGACCTGAAATCCCATAAATCACTGCAAAATTCACCTTTGAGCTTAAAACAAGGAGCAGTGGGTAGTACATTGCTTTCAATGTGCTTGCCTTAAAACAGTGGAGTAGGGGTTTGGAAGCGGAGTAACACTGCGAATTGTTTTCAATGGACTCGGCGTTGCCATTATATAAAGCTGGGCACTGGGCTTAGCATTGCGGAAAGTACTCCGCGAATTGCCTTCACTCCATCGAATCACTGCTGAGCAAATTAAATACTTCGCCCATCTCTAGTTCCAACGTAAATGCTCTGTTTCCTACACAAAGTTCACTGTAACCTGTTGCTGATTAGCATTAACTCCCATTTCCCCTTATAGGTTCCCAAGTGCAGTACAAGGGGGGCCATGTGTCATATCTTCGACACCCCTTTTTACTACACCAAGCATGTGCAGAACTCCATCACATACAAGGGCCCTATGTTTTATAATAAACTGCCCCCTGAACTTCAGGCCTGTAGTTCAATTGGCTCATTCACCTCCTTCTTCAAGGACCACCTCCTCCTATCCACCATTTGTGTCTGCCCCGGTAGGTAATCCCCCTGAATGTCTAACAACCCTTGAGTTACCTAAGAGTATATATGTATCTATACATTGGTTCTATTATTTGTGCTCTGTATTTTTTTTCCTAAGCTAGATGATCCTGTCATTTACACTGTTTCTACTGTAAATACCATAAATGTTTGCAAATATTGTTTTTAACTTTTTATCTGTATCAAATTTCTGTACCACTGGACGTTTGTGAAAAGAGGCAGTTTTGATCACATACTTTCCAGTACAAAAATAAAATTGAATTGAATTAATCTATTGGACTTCTATGAACAGATCAGTAAACATCTGGATAATAACACACCGTGTGACGTAGTTTATTTAGATTTTGCTAAAGCCTTCAATCTAACTCCTAATTGGGCTATAGTAGAAAAATGGGTTGTTTAAAAATACTTGAGTCCTAGTTAATTGGGTTGCAGAATGGCTTACTAACAGAAGACAGTGCATCATGATGAATGGTCATGTATCAGGGGAAGGATGTATCTTGAGTGTCATACTGCAGGGCTTACCTCTCAACCTTTCTTCACCAAAATGTGTGACACGATGTGTGACAAATGAACAAAATGTGTGGCATATCGTCTAACATGGCACTGAAAGCTCAGAACACTATAGCTATCAGTGCACTAATGTTCATAATGTTTTTGTATAACTGAGCATAATAGATTATTATGAATTTCTGCTTTAAAGCCTCAGTGGGGAATGTAGAATATCACCTTCCCCATGATGGACAAAGGGTTTTTGAGAGGTAGAATGAGTGATGTACCTCATAATGTGTGACAGTTGAGAGGTATGCCGCAGGGGTTAATATCAGGCTCTGTCCTCTTCCACATCTTTATATTAGACATGACTTCACAACTACACTGTTGGTCTCTTAAGAATGCAGGTGGCATGAAAATAGGTGCCCCCTGCAGAACTATGGCTGAGTCATTTAAACTACAAGATGATCTAAATAAAACTGCGCGGTGAACTCAGAAATGGGACATGTTGCTGAATCTTGACAAATTAAGGTGATGCATTTTGGAAGGTAGAATGAAAGGTTTGATTACCATATTAATACCAGTTTGTGAAAACTGATTGTGAAAACGACTTGGGGGTGTCCATGATGAATAATCTGAGTTCCTTGCAGCAAATAACAGCGGGCACTAATAAAGATAATAAAATAGTATGGTCAATCAAGAGAAATATAGGATCGATATCAAGTGAGATCCTGATACCATTGTACAGATCATATGTATGCCACATTTAGAGTATTCATCACAGATTTGGAATCCATACGAGGTGGGGGAACGACATAGGTTGGAGAGAGTGCAGCGTAGGTTTACGAAAATGGCAGAAGGTCAACAGGAAATATCCTATGAGAACAGACTAAAATCACTACACATTATGTCTCTAGAACCCCGCCGAGCTTGTGGAGACATTCTTTTTATGTATGATGTATTGTAGGACCCAGAATTAATGTGTGAATTAGAAATAGATTACAAGGACAGCAACACAGAAACATAGAATTTGACAGCAGATGAGGACCACTTGGCCAACCTAGTCTGCCCATTCCCTACTTGATGGATAAGCTGCAGATCCTAGTTAATCAACAGCTTACTTCCTCCTACCCCCCACTAGAATTGCCTTATGCCTGTCCCATGCATTCTTGAATTCTCCCACTGTTCCTGACTCCACAACCTCCTCAGGGAGGCTGTTCCATGCATCCACAACCCTCTCTTTGAAGAACTACTTTCTAACACTACCTGTGAGCTGTCCCCCCTCTATTTTCAAATTGTGCCCCCTTGTTCTTGCACATCTCTTCTTCTGAAAGATGCTACCCTCTTGTACTTTGTTAATAACCTTGAGATACTTGAAAGTTTCTATCATGTCTCCCCTCTCCCTCTTTTGCTCAAGGGTATACATATTAAGCTGCTTAAGTCTCTCCTCGTACATCTTCTGATGCAGACCCTGCACCATTTTGGTTGCCCTCCTCTGAGAAGCCTCCACTCTGTCTATGTCTTTGCGGAGATGGGGTCTCCAGAATTGCACACAGTACTCCAGATGGAGTCTCACTAACTGTCTGTACAGAGGGATAACAACTTCTTGTTGTCTACTGTTGATGCCTCTCCCTATGCATCCCGGTATCCCCCCAGCCCTCCTTACTACCTTCTCACATTGCTTGCCCACCTTTAGGTCATCTGATAATTACTCCTAGGTCTCTTTTGATCTTTGTTGTTGTTATTAACTCACCCCCCACTGTGTACTCTTCCCCTGGGTTTTTGTTTCCCAGATGCATTACCTTGCACTTCTTTGTATTGAATCTGGGCTGCCACATATTTGACCATTCCTCCAACCTTGCCAACGATGAAACTAGGGGGCACCCTTTACAGATAAAGGGAACATGATTCCAAACTAATGCCAAAAAAATATTTTTATACAACCAGAGTTGTGAACTTATGGAATATGTTTATTTAATTATTTATTTGAATTTCGGTACCCGGGTAAGACCATTGAGACAATTACAATCCCTTTTTCAGGGTCGACCAGGGAAAGACAACAAAACAAAATACAAAGCAATTGCAGCAATTACAGCATACTATACTATGTACAGTAATATTAGCAAAAAGTAAAAGCAAATTCAAAGCTAGACTGGGCAAATATATACTTGCAGGTGGAGTCCTGAGTTACTACACATAAGGATGGAGCATTTATGGGCTAATAGCCTTCTTGTTCCTTTTCCATACCGTAATACAAACCTTCGTATGAAATGTCTTTATTGTGGAAAACAGGAATTCAAAAGTCACTGAAGAAACACTGAAGATACAAACTGTGAATAGAGCTTCATTTTTCTTTATGTGTAAGGTGGGGATTATGAGATAAAGAATTTTTTTTTTGTTTATTTAGTGAGTTTTATCTTTAGGGCCTTTTTGAAGGTTTTCAGTGAGTAGAGGTGGCAGCCATGTTTGTGATGGATATCAGGGTTGAGTGAAGTTGGTCATTAACTCTGTATGTGATTTGCCAAAAATCCAATTACCACACCCTGAACTTGTTCCAACCTGTACATTTCTGGGTTATTAACAAACTGGTCTCAGAACTTATTTAGTTGATCAGGAAGCAGGAAATTTCAAACCCATGTTATTATTAAGCAATAATACATGATAAAGTGTTGGATATGGTGAAAGAGGACACCATCTCTTTTAAATACCTGGGTATCTGGCTTGACCAACACCTTAACTTTTCTGTACATATTGACACCATCCTGAAAAAACTGCGTCCCAAGCTCGGTACCCTTTACAGGAACCGTAGTTCCTTACCACTACTTGTTAGGCGTGATCTTGTTCAGAAAATGATACTCCCTATTTTTAGGGCTGTGACCAGAGCCTACAGCCCTATTAGGATCCCTCTGTAGCTTTGAAAATGGCCGATCATGGAACCTTCCATTGGACTTTTGGAAGTATCCTTCCGAAAGCCCAATGGAGCTTGAACCACTCCACCATGACTGGCTACTACGGAATAACAGCCTTACTATTTTGGCTGTTACTTACACATTCTGGTGCATGAACTGTGCACGCATGACTCGCGTGCATGCACAGTTCTGCTGGTGCCATCTTGCGAATGGCAAAAATGCCATTCATCGCAACTGCACTTGCACGAGTCTTAGGAATGTACATTTGCATTACTGGCACCAGCTCCACACCATTCTGTGCCTCCCCACTCCCACCAGCTCAAGAGGCACACTGGAAGCCCACCCCAGCATGCCAAACTATTTTTCTCTTACCCCTCAAACTCATGTGGCACACTGGGACCCCCCCTCCCAGTGTGCCCAACCATGTTTAATTTCATCTGCTGACATCAGGGTGCCCAATCCCCATGTCAGCATTATGTGCACCCCCCCAGTATTGTGGCACTCTGGGAGTCCACACCAGTGTGCCTAATATTTTTTCTACCGCCCCTCTAACATCGGGGTGCCCAATCCCTGTGTCAGCATCCTGTACAACCTCACACACACACTTATGTGGCATGCTGGGAGCCCACCACAGTGTGTAAAAATGCATTTTTCTGCAAAAAAGAAAATGGTCCCTCATTGGCGCTGCCCTCAATTTTGTTTCTCCCTTTTAAAAAAGAAAACAGTCCCTCGTTGTTGCTCCAGTACCTCCCATCCCCACCCTCCCACTGAGCACCCACCTCCCCACCCCCATCCCATACTTAACCCGGAGGTCGGCACCGTCTTCTTCTCTGAACTGGGACATGTCTACACTCTTCAGAGTCGAACCATGAACTGAAGAATCTAAGGTAAGCTTACTATATTGCCATTCAATGTGGTTTTCAACGTGATGCTGATAAATCAGCTATTTTTGGGAATTTTTACCCCAAATTTTCAGCATGGGGTTCTTGGGACCCCACCTCATGAAAACTGTCACTGTCATTTTGTTACTCAGTCATGAAAGGTGATTTTGCAGTCACTGCATGGAATTACCTTTCTAGCCCAATTCACGAAATTACAGTGTGACTGTTCATGAGGAGGGGTCCCAAACCCCATGTTGCAAATCTGGCAAAAAAGTTCCAAAAAATAACTGTGTTATGAGCGAATGTCATACAGTTTCTACGCACACTCCTAATTTCATGAATTTTTACTATTTTCACTCCACATTTTCAACATTGCCATGTTTGCACATCTCCTTCAAAACAGTACAGCTGTCATTTTCCACAACCTGCCCAAAATGTGTTTTCACACTTGTGGTGCAGAATAGTACATTCGCTCTGCAAAATCACCTTTTGGAACAAGTAAACAAAATGACACTGGAACTTTTCATCAGGAGGGGTCCCAAAAAAGCCATGTTGAAAATTTGGTGCACCACCTCCAAAAAATGGCCAAGTTACACCTGGGCGTTAAATAATTCCTATGCACATGTCTAACTTTGGTCACTTGGTAGCTTTTCACAGCCCTATTGGCTCTGGCTAGAGTTTGTTGGCTATTGCGACATAGTCTACAGTGCTGCTCCTAAGTCTTCCCTTACCAGGTTGGATACTCTCTTCAACTCTTTCTGTCACTTTGTTCTTTACTCCTCCTCCCGCACACATCACTGTACCTTGTACCATTTTTTAGCTTTCCCCTTCCTTGAGAGCAGGCATCTCTCTCACTGCGTCAAGTTCACTTCTAAATTCTTGTTTGGAACTCTTACCTCTCCTCCTCACTCTCTGCTCCACCTTCCTCCTCCCGCCCTCTCAGATCCACTGACTCACACATTCTAGTGATTCCTCATCGCTCTACCTCCATAGGCCAGGAAGCTTTCTCCTACCTCTTCCCAAAGCTTTGGAACTCGCTGCCACCCCCTATCAGACTTTCCTTTTCCCCATATTCAATCTCCTTAGCTCTTCACAATTTCTATTCCCCTAACTGTGCTTGTTTTTAGCCCTCCTTCAACCCTCCCCACCCTGGCGTATTATCCTTTAGCTCTATTTACTTCTATTCTCCTAAAAGTATTTGTTCCTAGCCCCCCCTTCACAACCCTCTCCGCCCTTGCTCGCTATCCCCTACTCCTCTATCCTTGACTTATCTCCTGTCTCCTAACTGAACTCTTTATCTGACTACTACCTCACATGCTACTACCTATTATACCCCCTGTCCTCCCACCCCCTACAACAACCTACTGTGCCATTTCAACATTTCCGATGACCTCCCCCCCAACTTACCCCTCTTTTCCCCCCACTGATGCCCTCCCTTTTTCCATTCCTAATTTACCCCTGTTTTCTCCAGGCTCACTATTCCTTATCCCTCTCTTCCCTCCGGTCATCTGCCACACTCCACTTCTTCTCCTCCCTGCCCCCTTTCTCTCCCTTCCTTTTCTGCCTCGTCCTGTCCCCTTACAGGGTTCTCTGTCATTCTGAAGGGGTATAGATCCTGGCTTTCTCTCTTCTACCCCTCTTCCTTTCCACCCACTTTCTAATCCTGACCCCCTTGCAGGATTCTCTGCATCCTGAAGGGGTATAGATTCTCTCTCTCTCTTTCTCCCTCTCCCTTCCCCCCATTTTCAGATCCATCACCCGCCCACCTCCCTACTTCTCCCCTTCCTCCCCTCCTCTTCCTCCACCCCTCTCTTCTCTACCACTCCACCCCCTTTCTCTCCCACCTCTCTTTTTGCCTAGTCCTGTCCACCTTGCAGGGTTCTCAGCATCCTGAAGGGGTATAGATCTTGGCTGTCCCCTCTCTCTCTCTCTCCCCCTTCCATCTTCCCCCACCCTCTACCCCTCGTCCATACACTTCCTCACTTGTCTTATAACTGCCCTCCCTTGGGTATACAATAGCACTTTTAATCTTTTGCTCAGCCTGCTACCTCTAGCACTTCAAATGTGTTATCCATCTTCTAACCTTTACCCTACTGGACAACTTGCTTTTTGGTTATTGCAATGTATGTTATATCCAAATATGGTTTTGTTTAGCCTGGCAGGTTGGTCTGGGTTATTTCTGCTCTGTAACTGTACTACATTGTTTGCTTTTAGTAATTGTACTCGTATTGTTCTGTTATTGCTATGTGCATGCTTGCTTGTTCTCCCAACTCTTGTAACCCCCCCCACACACACACACCAGATGCTTCTGGAAACAAGCTGTTTAGAACTTATGTTATCTTTCCTGGTGAAACATTTTCCAATTAAAATAAATAAATATTGCTCCACCTTGGGTGTGTAATGAAGCATAAGGCCACAGGTCAAGTGCCTTATGCACCTGAAAATGGTGATATCCTACCACATTCCACATCCTGGAGAATATTATTGTGATTAAAAAATGCAACATTTTTGAATTAAACAATTTAAGAGCAGTACTTTTTTTTTCAATTTTTGTTTTCAAGTTTTTGTTCCATGTATAAATGTACATCTTAAAAAAGAGGGTCATTGTAACTAGGTCATCAAAGGCCCTCAGGGATGGTATACAAGGGGGCCAGCCTGGGCTCTTTAGTTTTTTCCCTTTTAAAGGAGTTCCAGGATATTTCAGCATATGCAGCCTAACTTGCAACCTTTTAGAGAAACAAAATGAATAATAATAATATTCTTTATTTATATAGCACAGTTCAAGTAATCAAAGCGATGTACAAGAAAAATGAATAAAACAAACAGATAAAACAATAAAATCACAGTGCAACCCAGCTTATACACTGGTTAAGAATAAATAACGGCATCATATAAAATCACCAAAAGCAAGAACAAACAAGTAGATCTTTGAGGCCTTCTTAGGAGTTAAGGAAAAATGTAATTTTTTTGTGAATCCTTCTTCACATCAACTTTCCAGCATCTAATTTTTTGGAGTGCTTCTTATTTCACAGAATGTAATTCATACCGCCCTTTTATGCAGATTGTTCCGAGTCTCCCTTATGCCTGCTAGCTGTTACTAATCTTTATTTCTTGAATTTCTCATTACTAGAAGAACTTTATAGGGCCCCTGTGTCCCATGGGGGATGGGGGTCTAAACCTATTCTTAGGCCCCCACAAAGCTCTTGCCCCAGGTTGCTCTCATATATATTCTTGGTTCAGTTTATCCATTCTGACTGAAAGAGTTCCTTCACCATTGGGAGAGGGGTTTCAACCTCTTCTTAGGCTGCTACGTAGGACATTCCCTACTGCCTATTACATGAAAGTCTTTGTACCACACCAGATGGGGGAACACCCAGACTTGGGTCCCACAAAGGCTTTTACTCCTTTGTCCCCTTCTGTCCATTTTTTCAGACTCCCTATACCTCTAAACTTCTTGACTCATAAATCAGAATAAGGCTTTAAAAAATCAAGGACAAAGGACCAAAATCAGGGACACATCTCAAAAAATATCCAAACAGGAAGATGGTAGAATAAGGGGTTTAGTGTTAAAAGTATTTTCTGAAAAACAACAAGTGCATAACTTTAATGTTAGACATTATTTTGTGCTTACAACACCCACTATTCAATCATGGAAATATACATTATATGAGGGCCAATGTAAGTTTCTGGGGAAAAATCTGGAACATCCCTGAAAATTGGGGACAGTTGGGATGTATGAGAATCCTTTTAGTTCTGTACCCTTTTCTCTGTACCTTCTATTTTTGATGAGTCTCCGTACCGTCTTATTTCTTCTTTTATGCATCTTTCTCATTCTCTCTCTGCTACCCCCAGCTAAGGCTTTCTTCCTGACAAGAAGACCTCTGCCACTTCACCATTAGGCTGTATGTCTTTTCACCATCAGAGAAGTCTTTCTGCCTCCTCCACAAACTGCTTCTCTCTCCCCTTATGTAACACTCTCACCCTCCTACCTTCACTGCCATCTCGTTTCCTTCCCTGAAGCTATGTCTAACTCCTCCCTCCAAATTATTTAACCCTATTGTGACAAACAAAGCCACTTTACCTACAGTAGAATCCACAAAAACATTCCCCATTGCTGTGGAATGTGGCTGTGTGTTGTCACACACTGCAGCAGCCTGTTGTTTTCAATGGGACAGTGATGTAATTAGTCTGAGCTACCAGAAGGCATGCTGCAGTAAGAGGGCACTTTTATATGGTCACCACTGTAACTGCTGATGCGCTACCTTTTAGAAAATGAACTTGAAAAATAAGGCATGCTGATTGGCTGAAAAGCCATGCCAGGACTGCATTTATTTTTCAATACAGACCAGTGAAAAACAAGTGCCAATTCGGGGCACCCCATTACTGAGGATATCATTGGGCACCTTGAATTTTCAAACTGACCAGCCACCATTTTTTTCTGTTGCTTAGTGAACAAGCCGGCAGCTGGCAACCCCTCCACCCCCAAGTGTCAGTCTTACTTGCTTTTAATAAATAATATAGAGCCAAAAACTGCTTGCTGTTCAAAACAGAAAATTCCTTACATTTTCTTTTGTGTCTCTGACACTGCAACTCCATCTCTGTAACTGACATTCCCAATGCTAATCATCCACCTGCAAACACGGAATCAGCAAACAAATAACTGTAAACAGGCTGGGTCCCATGTCACATTCTTATCACTGCAAATTAACACTATAATATACCTGCTGTGTCAAAACTAAACATTAAAAACATTTACAATGCTCCCATTCCACAGCGTGCTTCTTGATCCGCACTTCCTGCTTTTACATGGCAGGGCCATGCAAGGTCACGCGCCTAACAGACGCAACTGCTGAGTGGTGAAAAAAATAGAAAAAATCTTTCAAGAACAGCAGAAAAAAGAAGCTCTCTTTCTGTAAGTGGTGGTGCGGGGGAAGTAAAAGAGAATGGCTCTGTGGGTGGGGGGCTACAACAGATGAAGCAGCACAGAAACAGAGGAACTACTTTACAAGAGAAACACTTAAACTGCATTCTTATTCCATTTTTTTTTTTAATTTTTCTGTAAAATTTTTTAATCCCATCACAAAATGCAATGGGTAGCCCATTTTCTAAGTGCAATAATGCCCTCCAGGGTGGATGTTATTGACTGGACCTTCCAGGGGCTAGAAGGCCCCCACTTGTGGAGTCAGGCCTCATTACACCCCTGGGCAGTCCGGTATTGCCCAGCACCCCCCACACTGTTGGGTATTATTGCTTACGTATTCAATAGCATCAACTGTACAGCCTGGCATCGTTGATAGTCTACCACAAGCAAGCGTTTGAAATGGACAATCCTCCGGGTCCTTCTGAGATCAGCAAAGTGATATGCCAGACAAAATCTGAGAAGGCACCTGGCCCAGATGTAATGCCACCAGAAATTTACAAAGTCGTTGAACTGAGACACCAAAACGCTACCACAGGACTTCAAGGATGCTCAGATCACCTGCATCTACAAGAAGAAAGGAGATTCATCTGACTGCAACAATTATTGTGGCATCTCACTCCTGACAATTGCAGGGAAAATTCTGGCTAGAATTCTTCTTAACAGATTGGTCAAGAACATTGCTAATGTCAATCTTTCAGAGTCACAGGCTGGATTTAGGATTAGTCAAGGAATTACCAACTGCATTTCACATCAAAGCTAAGAAAAGTGTCGAGAGCAAAACACAGAGCTCTATGATATTTTTTTCTACCTTACTAAAGCTTTTGATCCCATAAACAGATCTGCACTCTGGGCTTTGCTAACAAAACTAGGATGTCCAACAAAAATTTATCAACATAGTGAAAGCATTCCACAATGGCATGTGTGGAAAAGTGTCAGTGGCTGGCTGACTTTCAGACTCTTTTGCAATAGCAAATGGCTTAAAAGTAAGGATGCATCCTGTGACCTCTCCTGTTCATCCTTTTCTATGCTTCTATGGTTAAGGAAACCATGTCAAAGACTCAGGATGGGATCTACATTCGTTTCCACACATCAGGCAAACTATTCAACCTGAGCTGGCTACAAGTGAGTACCCTGGTACTGGGAGCACTAATTCAAGAGCCTTTGTACACTGATTACTGCGCTATATTTGCTGCACACACACACAGTGTCCTCTTGGAAATGTCTGATCACTATTCAGCAGCAGCAAACAGCATTTTGCCTGTCGATCAACCTCAGCAAGACTGAAGTTATGCACAAAAGACCGTTAAACAATGCAACTTTAGCTGCTGATACCAACATCAATATCAATGGCATCAAATTGAAGGAAGTACCATCTTTCATGTGCCTCGGCAGCATCTTGTCTAATGATATGCTCATAGATAAGGAGATAGTCGCTCGCATTCATAAAGGCAGCTGCAACTTTGGCCATTTATACAGAGTCTGAAATGAGCATGGTCTCAAACTGTCAGCAAAATTCAGAGTATACCAGGCTATCAAATAGACTGGTCTTCTATATGACTGCGAGACCTAGACACTCTATGGAAGCCATGTAAAAGAGCTTGAGTCTTTCCACATACGACACTTAAGAAAAATTCTCTGCATTTTAAAGGCAGAACAAAATCACCAACACTGAAGTCCAGCAGCAAGCTCAAATAATTAGTCTTGAAGTGCAGCTTATCGGCATGAGGTCATGTTGTTGCATGTCAAAACAGCGCAGCACTATACCGTGCTGTCTAAACAGCGAACAGAAGGAAAAACACAAAAATTCTTGTTTTCTGTGGAGGCCCCCGAACCCCCCCACATTAAAATAACCTCCTTTGGGGGGGTGACTCAGGGACAGGATAAAACATGGAGGAACCACAGGAAAGTCAAGGAATAAAAACAAATCAATGCTGGGACTGGGACTATAACCCTGGTCCATAGCTGCTCCATTCTCCTCCCAGCGCTAATGGCTCTACTCCCTGAGCCACAGCAGCTGCTTGGCAAACTCCCTTCTGGCAGAGCTCCTATCCTCTTTCCTGGAAACAGTTATAGGGTCACACACTGTGTGCATTGTGTGGCATTGTGTACCCTGTAGTTAGGGGTGAGTGAAAGTTGTGAATTCCCCTTTTAAAGAAGTTCCGCTAAATTTTGGAAATTTCTGAACTTTCGCCATTGGTAAAACTGGGATTTTCCACAGATTTTCACTGGGTTCCACTAACTTTTGTGAACTGCAGAAAAATACATATAAACTGTGGAATTTATTCTATCCACAGTTTAATGAACTGTCAGTGAATGAACGTATGCTTGTACAACCACGTGGTCTTTCACTGACAGTTCAGTGGACCACCGGTAGTGGAGGAGAGAGGAGGGCTGTGCTGCTGGCCCACTCAGGAGCAGGGTTGGGGAGCAGGGTGGTGGCTGATGAACTGTCAGGGTGGGGGGGGTCCACTAGACACCAGGGAATACTGGGCATAGATGGGGATGAGTCAGTGGACTGCCAGCTGTTTTTGTGGATTAAGGGAATCCAGGATATGGAGGGGTCTGCTAAACACCAGGAAATAAAATGTTTGGGGGCCATTGTCAGTGGGGGGCCACTAGGCACCAAAGAGGGATCAGAATTTTGTTTCTTCTTTACCACGACCCATGGGCCGTGATCCCAGGGCAGGGGGGGTGGGAACCACTAGACACCAGGGATAAGGGATTTTTTACTTGGGACCCATGATTGGTAGGTTGGGGGGCCACTAGACACCAGGAGGGTCCAAGGAAGGGATTGGAGTTTTTTTAATTTATTTATTTACTGGGACCGCTGATCAGCGGGTGGTGGATTAGTGAATTAAACTGTGGTTAAAAAAGCTTCAGAACTGACCACTGGCAGTGATCCATTCTGCAGATGGTTTTCCCGCAGTTTAATAAATTACCCTGCAGTCTGTATATTTATTCCGCAGTTATAAGTTGGAATTTCCATGAAAGTTGCGAAAATGATTTCTGAACTTTCATGGAAACGAAATTTGCACGTTCACGTAAATTCCTCCAGCGGAATTGTTTTATGCACACCCCTACCTGTAGCTGTTTTGACTTTCACTGTTCCTGTTGCATGGTTTTGCCCTATGACATTCTACGTGGTAGTCATCCAGAACCCAACTTATCAAGCCTCAGCTTAGATGGACAGGTCATGTGCTCCATAGGGATGGCACAAGGCTGCTGAAACTTATCCTTTATAGAGAGCTGAAGCTGGGTAAGTACTCAATGGGTGGACAGAGGAAGCATTACAGGGACACACTGAAACACTCACTGGCCAAATGTAACATCAGCGTCAGTGCTTGGGAGGTAATGGCTCAGGACAGATCACTATGGAGATCCACTGTTCAAGAAGGAGTCACAACATTTGAAAGTCAACTTGTGATGGCAGCTGAAGCGAACAGAAAAGTAAGGAAAGCTGCTTCTTAATATCAAACAGCAGCTGCATTCATCTCACATGCCCTGCATGTAGATGTATATGAGCAGCATGCATCAACCTCATTAGTCACATGCAAAGACACAACTTAACCAACTAACTCAACCTCCTCCAGGGCAGTTATCATCGACCCTGCTGCACACAGCCAACCCCATGTATTCTGAGGACTAAGGGGTTACACTGTTATTTATGCTGTGGCCAGTTGCTTATGCTGCTGTAGTGGTGACTGGGGTAGCAAACAGCCTCTGCATGAAATACGTGAGCAAGCACAAGAGAAAAAAGCATTTGTTAGTGTTGAATGTTTGCATAAATGGTGTGCATGGCAGGCATGCATAGTGAGATGAGTAATTTGTGGTGGATATTGACTTCCTATCAACTGTAGGTCTGTGCCTGCACCATAACCTGAAACTATCAGGCTAACCTACTTGCCCAGATGCAGTACATGGACCCATCAGGCCTTGACACAAACATGTCAACCTCTTGTGACGGAAGGCTACCCAGCATGCCTCAGGGTGTAGTATGTGTACCAAAATACTGCTCTGTCCTTCCCCAGGATAGGACCAGTGCTGCACACTGCAGTGCCTTTTCCCCAGCCTGGACCTATTCAGGCAGCTTACTGAGCTTGCACCCGATTTCAGGCATTGGCACAGGAAGGAAACATGGTCCCCACTAGGCCAACTGCTGTCCCTGCAAAAAATTTTACTTTATTTTTTTTTGTAACACTTTTGATCCCAAAATTTCACCATGAAATTGATATGAAACATACGAGGACCCCCGAACATGACAGGTGTTATTTTTTTTTTATTTAGTTATTTAACCAGGTATAGCACACTAAGCTGAAAGCTTTTACAGGAGCGACCTGGGAGCACAAGAAGGTTAAGTGACTTGCTCAGGGTCACACAGTATGCAAGTGGAAGCTGTGGGATTCAAACCCAGGTCTGATCTGCTGGATGTCACCAGATTTGCAGCTCAGAGCCTTAGACCACTGTGCTATACTGCCTCTATTTATAAAGTACCCTGGCCCCCAATCTTTAAAAAAAAAATCCCCTTCCATGTCCCTGGTGTCTAGTGGACCCCCCCAGCTATCTGATTGAAGACAGAGTGGGGGGGTCCACTAGACACCAGGGACAGGGAAAGGGATGCTATTTTTTTTTTAAAGATTTGGGGCTGGGGTCATCATGGCTGGGGAGAGGAAATAACTTGGGAGGGTTCTTCATTTCAGCTCGTGATCAGCCGGGGGTCCACTAGATACCAGGGAGTCTAGAGTCTAGACTCTTAATTAGTGGTGAAATTGAGAAATTTCACCCACAGGTGGTGAAACTGTGCCCATGAGAGGTAAATTTCACTGATTCGAGGGTGAAATTTCACTCGCTCCGCAGGAGAAATTTTGTATTTCACCCTGTGAAATGTTTCGCAAAATGCATAAATTCTGCAAAATATTTTGCCGGTCAAAATTTTCCAATTTCACATAACTGTAGTCATGACATTTTGTCCTGTATTTTAACTAGCCTGTGCATGATGCCTTTGCTGAAGGAAAATATCTAGTATTGACAACCTTTCGGAGAGCTGGCAACAGGGTTGAGGCAATCACATCCATGTGTATGGTAACTCTGCCTCTGAGTGCAGCCATTTCTGGGGGAGGTGGAGTGGATCGGTAACACTGTCACTGAGTATGGCTGGTTTCTGGTGAGGGAAGGGAGTTGATAAGTAACACTGCATCTGAGGGGGAGGTTTAGGCAGATGAAAGGTGACAGCTGCTTTGTGAATGGTGCATTTGGCTGCTGTCAGCTACAAGAAGTTTCCACCCTCAAAAAGAAAAACACATCATCATTTGTCTAGCACACCACTGGGTTATTACTGCCAAGCCCCTTGTAGCCTAAGTTGCATTGGACCTGACAGTAACATATCTCTAAAATGCAATTCTTTGTAACAAAATGTTTGCTGCACACATGTGTACACAAACATAAAAAGAGATCACTATGGTTATCAACAGAAGTGACTGCAAAGGTGAAAGCTGAAAGGGTAGCATTCAGGAGGTACAAAGAGATGCAAAGGGTAGAGGATAGGGAGCTGTACCAGGAAAAGCAGAGAGAAGCAGGGAAGCCAGCGAGGGGCACAAAAGCACAAATTGAGGAAAGAATAGCCAAAGGGCTAAAGGGAGACAAGACCTTTCGTAGGTATATAAGTGATAAGAGGAACACAAGGGGAGGGAATGTGAGATTAAGAAGGGCAGGGAGAGACTGCAGAGGAGGATTAGGAAAAATCAGATATACTGAACAGATACATCTGTTCAGTCTTCACACTGGAAGGAGAGGAGGACGGACTACATAAAAAACAGCAGGAACACTGGGTGGGTGCGAGGGACGTAGACACAAGCCCATTCACAGAGAAAAGAGTCCTGAAAGGACTTGTGAATCTGAAAGTAAATAAAGTTATGTGTGTAGACAGGTTACACCCAAAGGAGTTGAGGGAGCTCAAAGAGGTATAGTCTGCTCCTCTGACAGCTCAGCTCAAAACTCACTAGATACGAGTGGTTCCAGAGGGCTAGAGGAGGGCACGTGTAGTCCTGCTTCATAAAAGAAGCAGCAGGGAGGAGGCTGGCAACTATAGGCTAGTCAGTCTGCTGTCAATGATGGGGAAGTTAATGCAGATGCTTTTAAAGGAAAGGCTAGTGGAGTATGTTGAATCTAGCAGACCTGAGGCAGCATGGATTCAAGGGGAAGGGGGGTCATGTCAAATGAACCTGATTGATTTCTTTGACTTGATGACCAAGGAAATAGAAGAGGGTGGAATGGTGGATGTGGTCTACTTAGATTTCAGCAAGGCCTTTCACCCTGTACCCCACAGGAGGCTCATAAGGAAACTGGGTAGTTTGGGAGTGGGTCATCAATTGGTTGATGAATAGGAGACAGAGGGTGTTGGTAAACAGCATTCACTCTGGTGAGGGGGGAGAGTGACAAATCAGGTACCTCAGGGCTCATAATGCTTTTTATCCTGGAAAAAAGCTCTACAGGCTGAGTTACAGAAACTGCAAAATACAACAGTATCTGTCACCAGGTTGGCTCCCTTACTAACAAGCTGAATCAGCTGAATGACAATGATGCAGCAGCATCAAAGTGAACCACTGCCTTGCGCACTGATGAACAACGCCCAGAACTGACAGATCCTTTTAGAGGCTCCACTATGAATGATAGCTACTTCAGGTGAAGACTCACCAGTTACAGAATATGCTGCATCACTAACTAGAATGTGGGGAGCACAGCTAGGAATGGCACAGGCATGGAGGTTATAGCTTGGCCTACAGCTGCCCCCAGTAGCCGGCACCAGCATGTAAACTAAACTCCTAAAGTCCCTTTCATCAGATTATCCATTTGCAAACTCCACTATCTCAAATGCACTACCTAATTCACCACAGGAAAAAAATGCTACCAGCACAGTTTATGGCACTGAATACATGAAGGAAAATAACTCTTCTTCACAAACTGCTGATATTGGCATAGGGAACTGGTTGCCAGAACAGACACTGGAAAATGCAGGATGGATTCAAACATCCAATGGCAAATGGGTCCCTGACCCAAACGATAGTAAGGTACAGCAATATGCTGTAGAAATGACTACTAGGGTGATAGATAATGATAATATAGGCACCTGTGAAAATCCTCAAATGCATGCTTCTAATGTAGATTCAGACATAATTTTGCCACTTGCAGGAAAAAATCCTGAAATAACTAATGAAGCCCACCCTGCACCCATAGTACATGAACAGGTTGCTCCACCTAATGTGTCTACAGGGCAAGGTACAGACAATCCTCCTATAGGACATTTACCACATAGTCCTACGAGAATGGGGCCCACAGGAAACTGCAGTGCAGGATCCTGCAAGAAGAGCCTGGTTGGAACCCATGTTCAAACTTTCTGATTTATTTCAAAATAAGGAAGAACCAGCTCCCAGATGTAATGATGTACCCTTGATGTATAAAGGGTGTCTTGAAAGCCCTCTGCACAGACTTCATTTGGCTAAACAGTTATTGAAAGTATCTATGAAATGTTTCTCTTCTGAGATATTTGCAGTTACACACATTGGAAATGCAAACTATGGTATTAGTTTTAAGAATGTCATTGGTTTAGATAGATTCAGATCACAGTACCATGCCCTTTATGGAGCCCCTTTTTAGCATTCCCCCTTACAAAACCAGCTGTGAAAAATATAACTATGATTCACAATGAAAGGGCAAACGCGGAATACATCCTGTTCTGGTTGAGACAGTGATGTGAGGTACTTGACAGACCCTCTCCCATTTTGGATAGCAAACAAATCTGGAATGGGGGTAAAAGACTAAGGTAAAACTTTTTTCTACCAATAACAGTCCAGTACATCTTCCCAACAGCCTCTTCTTAGGTAAAGACAGGGGGATGCTATTCTATGCAGGGCAGCCCAGATCTAGCTTTAAATGTGGGTCCAGGACTCACCTGAGTTCAGCACGTGACACCCTGAGATGTACCCATTGCTTGGATTATGGACATGTTTCCACCAACTGTGTTAACCTGTTCAAATTTAACCTTTGTGAGAAAGCAGGACATGCATATGGGAGATGCCCCGGTGCCTCCCAAAACACAGATGACTGTCCTTCGAAAAAAGGCCTAATAAATTGAACACAGCAGATGCAGTCTAAACTGGAAGCAGAACAGAGACAAGTCCTACCACAGGAAAGACCCCAAGAGCACATTGTACCACAAGAGACTGAAGGCACACTTATGCAGATAGTCTGAACCCACCCTGCAAATACAGATAGAGAAGGACACCCCAGATGCATTACCCAGCACTAGTGCTAACAATGCTGATTCAAATGGCACCCTCTTTGTACAGAGACTGTCAGGCCAGAGGACATGCCTCCCCACCCATGCATAGTAAGGCCTTTACAGCAGTTGGTCCGATGAAGAGAACTAGACAAGGAAAGTCTTTGTTGCCCCCTGCTTTAACAAATAAGAAAGGAAAGGACAAGGCTTAACCCACCTGGAGGACAGGGAACAAATTTGCAGCCTTGTCAAAAGATTAACAGTGGGGGTACTCCGATGATGAGGAGTCAGGAACCTCCTCAATAGCTTCCTACATGACTAACATTGCTTCTGACACAGAGGAAGGGGGGGGGGATAACACGATTGCCAAAAGAACAAGATGCTGGAAATGATCTAAAACCCCCTAGTTACTGTTAGGCAAGGCAAATTTATTTCTAAGGCCCCCAATTCCAGAGACTCTGGGCACCATACACAATAAAAACAGAATACAGATTACAAACATAACATATTTCAGTAATAGCATATATAAAATAAAATAACAGGAAATTATTAAGCTCTTCGCTGGAAGCTAGCAGTCTGAGTCCCTTCTCTTTCCCATTCTGAGACTTTGGGCAGGTGACCCTTGGCTTGTCTAACTGGACTTGGAGGATTTGCTAGTTCTGACATTTAAATATGCTAGCTAAAATAACAGAATTAAAATTTAAAAGTTTGAGAGCTTTGTTTCTCCTGATTGGATTAGGGGGATATTCACTCTCTATGAATAAACTGGATGGGCTCTCTTACTGTCACTACTCTCAATGTTAATAGCATTGAGTGTTATAAAAAGAGAATAGTGACATTACACCCTTTACTAGAAAGGAAAAGCGATATTTACTGCCTTCAAGATACCAGGCTTAAAACGAACTCAGAATTACATCATGCTGCATAGGTCTGGACCAAAGGCTCTACCTTCTGGTGCTTGGGTTAGGATATTTGCAATTATATCAGTATATTATTCACAAACCCCACTTTAAAAGTATCTAGACTGGTCAACATTGACCCAGAGAGAGCATTATTACTGGACATAAGTTTTTCACAGGAGAAATTTACACCAATTTCAATATACGCCCTCCAAACCAAAGCTCAGAGGGCTGCACTCTTTAAAGAGGTGCAACCGTATTTACATACATCTTGCATGATTATAGGGGCAGGAGATTACAATTGTTGCTTAAAACAAACTGACAGAGGTCTTAAAACTGAAAAATTATTTTGTGATTCCCAGCTTTACAAAATATAGTCTCTACAGCTAGACTGGATGATGCTGATAGGAATAGATTCCTGACAGGTGGAAATATATACTTTAGAGGTCCCATTTCCACTAGGATAGAGTTTGTATTTCTATCTCCCACCTTGCAGATACAGGGTCTATGCATGCAAGCCTTGGAATTTACTGACCACAAGTCTATTACAGTTCAGCTGCACTGGGAAATTTCACCCAGTTGAAGGTTGAATGGCATATTGCTAGAACATGAATCGGTTCAAAAGGCATGGAGATGGGAATGGCAAGCCAAATTGTCAGTCATAGGACTATATGATGACTTATCATTACGGTGAGAGGGCACAGAAAAATCTTGGCAAAAATTTTTTCAGCATATGACCAGGGACACTGCTAATAAGGAGTACTTAACATATTTTAGACTTAGGGGCAGTTATACAAACTAATTTCATAGTCAGAAACAGACAAATTGGATTACAGTTCTCAGTTTAAAATTATAAAAAACAAATGACAAACCTACAATATGACAGAGCTAAATCACTTGAACAAAAACTACATTTTGGTACCCATACAAAATATTCTTTTGATCCATTTAAGGAATGTAATAACCGCAATGGACATAGGCTCTTGACTGAATTGACGTCAGAAAATGAACAGTCGGTAACCACACATGCTGGTATTTTACAACCAGATGAGCAACACATTCAGACCACTTTTGAAATCATTCCACAGATAGAGTGTGTTTTACAATTTCTTATAAACTTACATCTCCCACAAGTCACCCCACAAGACACTTATGAGTTAACACAGGACATTACATTAGAAGAGGTAAAGCTGGTAATAAACACGCTTAAGAAGGGCACAGCACCAGGCACTGATGGTATAGGCTCGGAGCTGCATAAAACATTTTCAGAAGAACTATCCCCAGCTTTAGTAATTCTCTTTAACCACATGTTATAGTCTGATACACTATCAGACTCCATGAATCAGACTATATTAATCTTACTGTATAAAAAAGGAGCACGAGATGATCTGAAAAATTGGAAGCCATTGAGTCTGTTGAATACAGATTTCAAAATCTTAGGTAAAATTCTGTTAAATAGGCTGACTAAAATAGTGGATAAATTAATCAGTCTCTATCTACATTAAGGATGCCAACTCCACCTTGCACCTTATCCAGCTAGTTAACACCCTGACCAGAACTGACTATAGAACTGGATCAAGTACCTTACTGGATTGGATTCTGTCTAGTCACCCGGAATGAATCACAAATGTCTCTGTACTCCCTGACACCCTAAGTGATCACTTCCCTATACTTTGTAGTCGGTCCAACAATCTCCATCTAAGGTTATTCTCAGTAGGGTCCTAACTCCAGGACACCTAGAGCTACTCAGCTCACACCTTCAAAGCCAGGATTGGTCACCGCTGGACTCTATCAATGACATTGACGAGGCACTTGATTTCTTCATCGACCGCTTTAATGCTGCAAGTAATATCCACCCCCCCCCCATAAAAAGCGGAAAGTTAAGAGTGTGTGCAACCCTTGGATAACACCTGAACTACTGGGACGTATGAAGACTAGGGACCACCTCTGGCACTGGGCCAAAGCCACAGGCAAGCAAGTAGATATTCAGGCTTATAAAAAATCCAGAAATGTTTGTACCAGAGCCATCCATTTTGCAAAAAATCAATACTTTATGGAGGCGCTCTCCAACTCCTGGGGTGACAGTAAAAATTTCTGGAGCAACATAAAGGATGTCACTGGCAAAGACCCCAAGAGAGCACCCACCATGCTTAACATTGATGGAAGCCCGACTCTCGACCCAATGGCCATAGTCAATATTTTTAACAATGCCTTTACAGACCTTAGCAGTGTCCTCACCCCTGATTTTTTCACAATCTCTGCCCCTGCCACCCCCCAGTCTGTGGTGCTCAGCAGCAGGTTCCCCCCTTTTTACTTCAAAGAGGTTACTAAGCATGAGGCTAGAAAGTACATACACAAAGTATTCTGTAAATCAAGATTCAGTGGGGACAATCTAGATCTCAAATTTCTTGCCCTCACCCTGGAGGAAACTCTTACACCTCTTACCAAGATTATGAACCTTTCTCTAAGACTTGGGCAATTCCCCCAAAAATGGAAACAGGCCCTAGAAACTCCGGTGCACAAAGGTGGAGATAGGGCACACCACACAAACTACAGGACAATCTCCATTCTACCTCCTCTATCAAAAGCACTAGAGCGTATAATTGCAGATCAGCTTGTGGAATACCTGGACGAATACAATATTCAATGTCCCCAGCAGCATGGCTTTCATAAAGGTCATAGTACTACCACTGCACTGTTAGAATTCACAGATTTCATACATAACTTACTAAACCAAGGCCATTTGGTAGGTGCTGCCTTTATCGACCTGACGAAGGCCTTTGATACTGTGAACCACTCACTGCTACTCAGGCAATTATCGCTCACAGGAGTGTCGAATGATGCTGACAGCTGGTTCAAAAGCTACTTAGAAGACCGTTTGCAGCAGATCAAGATAACCAATGTCATCTCCAAAAGGAAGCTGGTCCATTCCGGAGTGCCTCAGGGATCTATACTAGGGCCCCTTCTCTTCAGTATCTTCTTGAATAACCTCTCACGAGCCTGTCATGAACAGATTTTGCTCCGCACAGATGATGCCGTGATCTGCTGTAGTAACCCTGACCCTAAGATCCTCCAGGATAACCTTCAACACAATTTCTCAGAATTGGAAAACTGGTTCAGCACTCAAAAACTGGTGCTAAACTATAAAAAGACCAAAGTGATGCTTTTCAACAATGCCAATAAGAAACACAAGTCCAAACCCTTGTTCATCACAAACTGCATTGGCACCCCGCTTGAACAGATCCACTTCTTCGAATAGCTAGGGGTCACTGTTGATAGCTCACTCACCTACTTACAACTTATTGATAATGTAACTCAAGCTGTCAACATAAGGATTGGCTTACTCCACAGGCACAAGCATAGCCTCACTCCCGAGGCGCTAAAAATAGCAATTTTCAGCTCTGTCATTACCATTATCGATTATGGGCTGGTTGTTTACAGTTCGGCCTCTGCTACATCCCTTCACAGGATCACTGTTGCTCTTAAAGCATGCAGACTCCTTACTGGGGCTGCCCGCTTCACATACATGTGTGATTTATATGATCAGACTGGGTGACTTCAATTATTCAGCAGGATCCAATATCAAATCTGCTTACTTGCCAAGAAGGGACACCTTGGTTTGCTACCCCCTGGGGTCCAAGAGCTCCTTAGCCCTTGTCACAGTACCAAATGTACTGGCAGCTCAGCAACTTAGGTCTTTACTGTTTCCAGATGCTGCACCACCTTAGGTCAGTGGTCTTTCGCTTATACAGCCCACCTCTGTCTCAAATCCCTGGGTAGGGACATCTCTGCTGAGTCAAAACTCGGCCCTTTCAAACACAAACTCCAGCAGCATCTATTAGCAAACAGTATATGTGACTGACACCCTTAGCAGCCTTCTGCTTATGTTATCATTGTACTTGTACCTTTTGTCACTTTTAACACTTGGTACTTTATTTCAATCCTACCCTCGAGCCTTTTCCCCTCCAACCCTCACCCCTGCTTCTTCCCTGCTCGCGCATCTTCAAGCTCTTCCCCTGCTCCTCCTCACCTTCCCTCTTCCACTTTCGCCCATTCTCCTCTTATCTCATGCCACCTCTTTGTAACTTCTTCCCTCTTTCCCTACATTTACCTCTTCTCTCTCCCACCCATATTACTCTCTCTCTTTGGTTTTTGACAAGGCCTGCTAGGCTGCCCACCTCCACTGGTTAAACGCCACCTCTTCTTCCTCCCCCTCACTTCGCCAGCACTCCCCCTCTCTCTGCAATTGCCCCATTTCTCTCCATCCACCTCCACCCTCATCTCTCTATCCCCATTACCTCCTTTGCAACTCCGCTTTGCCTCCTGTGCAACTCATCTCCTTCTCCCTCTTGTTTCTCCCATCCTCCACCTTACACCCCATTACTTTCTCTCCTAGATTTTGACAAGGCCTCCCAGGCTGCCCTCTCTTCTAGCCCACTCTACTGTATATTAAGTAACATTCAGTGCCATTTTGATTGCTTTCGATGCCTTCGTTTTTTTAAAGTATATTGCTGATGTCCGCTGTTTACTTATGCATTGTTTAACCTTGTTTTGTATTTGTACTACTAACATGGAACCTTTGTAAATGAGTTGTATTGCTCAAAGGTGTTGTAATCCAAGACTCAATAAATAAATAAATAATAAATAAAAATAAATCTATCAGACATGTGCTATTCCTAATAGATATCAGCAGGATAATCTCATTCTTTTGAAGGAACTTTTTCATAGGGGTAATAATGATAAGGTCCAGGGTTATGTTTTAGGGCTAGACCAGGAAAAGGCCTTCGACAAGTTGGCACATTCGTATCTATTTTCAGTATTAAAAGCATATGGACTTCCTGACATATTTGTTAATTGGAGTAAAGGTATGTACAATAAAGCAACCTTGATTCCTAATGTTAACGGATGGCTTAGATGCCAGATTGTAGTACATCGATGTGTCTGACAGGGCTGTCCACTAAGCCCATTATTGTATGCATTTAGTCTGGACATTCTCGTGAGGACTATTGCAGTTAATAATGAAATACAGGAAATTCCACCTGTCCCTGGGCACACTCCAGTGAAAATATTTGCATACACAGATGATGTGGTGCTAATGTTAGCCCCAGATACTTGTGACCTAGCTTTATCAGATACATTAAGTATGTTCTCCAGGATGTCAGGCTCTCAGATTAATTACAGCAAAGGTGTCCAATTGGGCACCACACCACTATCTTCAGGAAACACACTTGTGCACATTACAGTTGAAAACGAGCCAATGAAAATATGAGGGACTGAATTTGGCTCAGGATATGCTGTATCTGTATAAGAAACTGGGAAATAGGAATACAGAGGGCTAATAGATCGGTCGCATCTTGGAAAGGACAACAAATATATAAGAAAAAGAAGTTTTGTTAAAACACTCAATACCAGTATTTTTATATATAAGTCGTGTTTTCCCCCTCCCTAGGCACTTGTTACTAACTTGTTTAGCATCTTTTTTCAAGCTTTTTGAAGTAACTGACTTCATCCCATTAAATGGAAATTTACGTATAGAAAAATACGGGAAGGTGGTGTAAGCATGACTAACCCAGTGGCTTTTTTCTGTGATATTTTTAACTCGCATAACTTTGGAACTGCTTTAAAACTAGGAAATAAACTTTGGAAACCTTTTTCACTAGCATGGCTGATATCTAGTACAGAACCTTGGAATCATGGGAAGAGCAGGTTGCTTAATAGTGCACCCTCACTCTCCAAATATGGACTTGAACAAGTGACAAACGTTATTAGCTGGGACATTTCAATTTCACAGATACAGGTAATGGGTATTACCTGTATCTGTGAAATTGAAATGCCCCAGCTAGTAACTTTATAATACATACAGAAAGGAGCAAAGGAGTTACTTTCCCACAATGTCCACTATCTAAACAGCCCTTGGTATTACGACTGTTAACAAATCAAAGACTGACAGTCTTTGTTTGGGATATAGTATGGTTAGGAAATTATGGGAGATTAGGAATAAAGAACAACATCAAGCACAATGTACAGATAGATTCTGCTCTAGAGATACATGCACCCAAATATTAGAAACCCAGGAACACCTCTTTTTAGACTGTGCATACATTAAGCTATTTTGGACATTTTTTAGCTACAGAATGGGAAGAACCATTATACTCTTCTCTGACATATGCAGGCCTCCTATATGGCGCCTTACCAGGTGGGTGGAGGTGGTATAACATAGATACCCTTTATGTGATCTTTACAGTTATCAGATACCATATTTGGCAGGCCAGGTGGTTTTGAGTAATGCAACAAAGACTGATCACTTATATAGAGTTGCATAACAATGTACAGTCTTCTCTACAAACAATATTGCAGAATGATATTAGAAAATATCTGTATGAGAAGGTTAAGACTTTATGGGTTAATTGTGACACATGGATACATTGTTGAATGTATAAGGTTTATTTACACTTTTTCTGTTGATATTATAAAAATGATGACTCAAATTTGTCTTTTTTTTGCCTTAAATGTTTTGTACCTGTTGTGATTGGTAGCCCTCTTTACAATAAAATTTCCCCTACTCTCCTGTAGGGGAACCCTTGTCTGCAATTTCAAGATGGCAGATGGAGAGGAGGTCAGTGGAGGATTTGGAGGGAGTGGACCAGCTAATTTCATCGGACCTTTGGAAATTCTCACTGCTGCACCAGTTTTGCCCATTAATGCTTCGATGCCTTTGGATGGAAACATTCCTGCAACTACAACGGAAGAAGAATATTGATTAAACCTTCATAGAAGTCATAAGACTGAGACTACAACTACACCCGATGCAGGACGTGATGTTGAACTACCTGACCACATTCTTCCCACTGCAGGAATCGATCCTCAAGATATTCTATTATGGCAGGCTATGAAGACACAGACAGACTTTTTGATACAATTATTAAATGAAGACACCGCTGGTGCTGCTGCACAAGCTTCCAATGTGGGGTAATAGGACAGTGACACTGTCTTTACTATTCCCTCTCAACTTATGGAGGAATCACAAGGCAATGCACAAACTCACAACATTATTGCTTCAGACTCACCTCCAGCAACTTTAGGTTTTAGACTCAGATGTTCCTCGCTGGAAAACAAAGTAGCATTAAGCCCCAGTGCAGCCCTTTGAGTGGCAGGGTGGCAAGAAACCTCAGACAGTAGGCATTGGACTTCTCCTAGCCTGGTAAGGGCTAAAGACATAATTACTTGAAGATGGGAATTACAGGTGGGTGGATTCGGCTGCAGTTGACAGCAACTTAGCACTGAGAGAATGAAAACACTTCTCTGGGCCCAAACATAGACCTGCCAAGGGCAAGAACAAAATTTTGGAACATACTATGGACCCAGTTGAGCCAAATCACATTGCCTGGCATCTGGTCTTCCTGACGCATTAGTGCTTATGGGTGCTATTCCTAGTGCATTCAGTTTCGAATCATGGCAGCTGCTGGATCTGCAACTCTTGAACAGGCTCCTGAGCCACTGCAAGGGCCCAGATGTGGAGACGCAGAGTGAGCTCCACAAAGTACTTTTCATATGACTGAATTGCAGTTTTTTCCAAAAGTGGAAGAACCGGCACAAAGCTGAAATGCAGTTCACCTGAAATATAATAGCCTGAATTATAATAGGGATCTAGATGGTGCTCCAGACAGGAAAATTGTATTACACCAAATGCTTAAGGATACTATGGGTATTTCAGCATCTGAACTTTTTGCATTTATCCACGTAAAGGGAGAGGCAGTCTATCACATTAGCTTTAAGAATGTACATACATTGGAACGTTTTTGGCAAAAATACCCTTTGGTTAAGCATAACCAATTGTGGTCCCCCTTTTTTCTCACCATCTTGCAAAGCCCACATTAAAAACAATCACTTTGCTCTTTAGGAGTGAAGGGCAGTGGTGGAGCTAGAGGAACTGGGGGGGCAATCACCCCTCCTGGCTGCCCCAGTATGAGTAGTAGTGCCCCACCACCATTTTCATTCAGTGTTTAGTGCCCATTGTGGAGCCCATGACTGACTGGATGGCTCCCCCCAGCTCTCAAATGCTCCCAAACCTGGCTCCGCCACTGGTGAAGGGGTAAATATTCCTGATGTGCAATATTGGCTGCAGCAGAGGTGTGAGCTGATGGAGTGTCCAAATCCTATTTTAGGTAAGCATTTTGTCTGGACTGGTGGATGGAAACTGAAAATGCAGCTCAAACAAACAAATGCAGGGATTAAGCATCTTACAGGGTGCTTCCACACTGGTAGGGATGAGGGCTGTGTTTCTACCAGGGAACAGCCAAAGTCCTACCACAAATGTGGGGCTCGTACCCATTTGAGTTTGATTTGCGATAAACCACGTTGCAATTTGTTTGAACTACAGAACATGTTAGACTGTCCTAATCTGTTCAAGTGCAACCTTTGTAACAAAGTGGGGCATTCATACAGACAATGCCCCTATGAAGATCATAATAGGTTAGACCGGTCCCAGCATCAATTGATTTCTGAGTCTCAAGTCAAGACACAACTGGCTAGTACCTTACTTTCCTCAGTAGAGTCAATGCTACAGTCCCAGGGGGTACCAGTTCTATCTGATATTACAGGACCAGCACCATGAAAGGATGAGGCCCTCTCATCTCCAGAGCCTGACCCTCTACCCACAGAATCTACTACCCCTGAACATAATGCTGCTACTCCCATGCTTACTCCCCAATCCTCCCCTAGGGTGTCTATGATACCCCTTCCCTAGCCAGACCCACCCATGGAGATAGTGAAATCCTCTAGATGAGGGAGAGGTAAGCAGAAGGCAGAGACAATACCCACTAGACCACAGGTTGCGACTAGGAACCGATTCCAAGCCTTGGTGAAAAGAAAACAATGGGGAGATACAGATTCAGAGGGAGAGGTTTCTGACTGGTTTCTTCCAGGGTGGATGTCTCCTCGGACACACAGACTGAGTCATCCATCTCAAAAAGGATTAAAAGTCATACTAGGGGAAAGCAGGCTAATAATGGATGAATGGACTTTCTCACATGTGCAGTGGTTTTTGTATTTGCCCCCCTAACATTAAATGTCTGTAGCATTAAGGCATATAAGAAACACCAAATAATGTTATCTTTTTGCAGGATACCAGATTAAAAACAACATCTGAAGTCTCTCAGGTACAAAAAGCATGGCTGTTTGTGGCACCCTATTGGTCGCAAGGCATGGATCTGTGAGATGGGATGGGCATTCTGTTTAGGGGCTTTTGATTTTTGTATTACTAGAGTAGTAGATATTTGTCCAAGCGGGGCATTATTATTAGACGCTATGTATAAAACCTTCAAGTTTAGGTATATTAATGTCTATGCCCCACAGGGTATTGCTTTAAGGACTAAGTTACTCTGCACAGTGTAGACTTTCACACTGGGAAGCATGTGGTTCTAGGTGGGGATTTTAATTGTGGGCTCTCCATTGTGGGCTATGGTGGAATTACCACACAACTGTTTGGAGATACAAGCTGTTTAAAATCAATTCTGTCTACAGCTGGTTAAAAAGATGGTTATATGCAATTACATTCCACAGCTGCTAAGACTTATGTGAGGGGAACCTTAGCCACCAGGATTGATATTTTTTTATCTCTAAAAACCTCCTGGCTCCTTGTACCTGTGCAATTCCTTGCGAAACTATGGACCATTTAGCAGTATCCCTTTTTTGTTCAGTAAACAATAATACTAATAGTAAACGCATGTCCAGGTGGAAACTAAATAGTACACTACTGGAGGATCCTTGGGTAAAACAAAATTGGGAAGAACAATCAAAGGCCAGAGTCTCAGTCATGGATGCCTATGACACCGTGTCTGATTGGTGGCTAGATACTAAGAAGGACTTGATGTCTTTTTTTATAGCTCCAGCTCGGAAGACACATCAAGATTCTTATTTTAAATACTTAACATTGCATAAGAAACTATCAGAACTTGTATCTATGGCTTATGCATTTAACTAAGACCTGCAAACACAGACTGAAGGGATTAAAGCTGACTTGGTTCCTTTTCAATATAATAGAGCAGATACCTTAAAGTTGAAGGCCCAGTATGGGACACAAGATAAAAAAAACCCTGCCTGGGATATTTTTAAGAGCTGCAAGGGTAGACATTACCACACACATTTGGAGGTGGTCAGAGATCCAGTTTCATAAACTTTACAGGTAGCTCCTGATAAAGTTCATGAGACTGGCCAATTCTACCTGGCAACTATGTTTGGCACACTGTTCTCAGCTGTGTGGGATCAGACATACTTGGGAGACATGGATGTGCTAGAGATTTCTCAGGAATTACAGGAAAATTTGACACAAAAGATTACACCACTAGAAATTTCTCAGGCCATTAAGGCCTTAAACAAACGTTCCTCCCCTAAGGCAGGATGGGTTAACAGCAGAATTCTATCAGACTGTTTTGGATTATTTAGTACCCTGTTTGACCTTATTTTTTAATGTTATGTTACAGTCTGATTGTCCTCCAGGCTCCATGGCACAAGCCATTATGATATTGTTGTTTAAAAAAGGAGATAAAGCTGATTTTGCAAATTGGGGACCTATAAGTCTCCTTAATGTTGACTACTAATTCTTTTGGCACATCTGTCCATGGTTGCGGATAGGGTCATATCCCCGGTACAGTCCTGCACAATCCCAAATAGATCTATCTTTCATAATCTAATTTTTCTTCAGGGCCTGTTTTTATCTAAAATTACAATGCTCCTGGGCTTATTTTATCCTTGAATGGAAGCACCACAGAGGATTGATAGGAACAGTGCCGACATCCCCCACAGCGATACCGCGGACCCAGCATAGAGTACCCCGACTCACACTGGCCTGACAGGACAGCGATGCATGGCAATGCAGATCCCTATGGACACTGATGGACACCGCTATGACTGGCCATGTAGCGACACACCATAAGGCAATCTCCACCAGGAGCGAACCACTGAGAGCACACACCCCCCGACAGTGCAGTGTGGCTATTTGGCTGTGTCACATGGGACCTGTGGATAAAGGTACTGGCCACGATGAGGAGTCTATAGGCAATGTAGTAGGACTAATATGTTGCAGTGCATATTGGACTCCATGTGGGATGCATGGCATAGCCCTCCCATATCCATACCTCTCCCCCTTCCCACCCCGGTCATCTACCTTTACCCAGTTCCATGTCCCCTTTTTGCCACCACCTCCTTCTTCTCTGTGCCATTGACCCTTCTGTTCCTTGCAATGCATGCTGTCGGTAGACTTCTGGTGATGTGCATTGGAGCCTGTCTGTGGACGGACTTTGGGCAATGTGCACTATGGGGTGTGTGTCGCCGTTGTCTGCAAGTCGCTGTTGTTGCAGTCGGGTTGTGCGTGTCGCTGTGGAGGGGTCAGTGCAGGTGGGGAGTGCTCTCCCTACATGCTTCCCTTTGAATCAGGCAAAAGCATTTGCTCAGATGGATCACACCTATTTGTTGAAAGTTTTAAAAACATACAACATTCCATCAGTATCTATTAAATAGATACGTAAGTTTTACATTAAGGCCTGGATTAGGTCATATTTCAATAGGGTCCCCGGGAGAATTTTTGGGGACAAAAAGGGTTCTGACAGGATTACCCCCAAGCCCCCTCCTTTATGTTTTTTCAAATAGATCCCTTTCTTCAGAAAATTTTAGTTCATCCTACTATACCCCAAATGTGCCTACTTGATCAGCAATTAATACCCTCAGTGTGTGCCTATGCGGACGATATCTGCATATGTATGACAGGTGAGGTTATGAGTACTGCAGTTGTCACAGTGATTACTGCTTATGAATCAATATCAGGAGCTAAACTGAATTATAAGAAAAGCAGAGGAATTCAGTTAAGTCCCACAGATGGGCAGGATCTTGGACAATTGTACTGCAAATATCACAGTATCAGAGCAACAGCTTAAAATTTTAGATTTAGATTTTGGCAGCCCAGACAATGCCTCTTATAACTGGGATAAGATAGCATAAATTGCTACAGGAATCATTCAGTCTTGGAAGCATAAATCTGTTTCCAAAATAAAAAGAGTGTTCCTGTTAAAAACATTTATACTCACACTTTTTTTACATTTAGCTCACATTTTTCCACTTCCATTGACATTGGAAGCCAAGATTAATAATTTATTCTTTACTGGTTTTTGGGGTAGCCATTTAAACCCCATCAAGTGCCTGTATACTTATAATTATTGTTATGGTGGGGTTCATATGCTCCATCCTGTATTATATTTTTCCAGTCCATTTTTATGCTGGAACTTTTTTCCATTATTAGGGGAAATTTTGCTTCCATGGTATGATATTTTACATTTCAGGTTACAAACTTTGTGCAACACCTGGAATGCAGAACCTTTTTTGATACCAAGAAACTTTAGGAACTTTTCTTATTCTGAATTATTTGCGTTCTGCTTCCTGAAATTAAGGCAGTGGCAATTTATGCCACAATTCCTATTCGCTAACACTATAAAGACATTTGATTCTATGATCCCGTGGGAAAAACATTATGAACCCCCCTTCCCACCCGGGTACCAGGTGGACAGGAGGAAGAGCTTCATAAAATATTTGCACAATTAACTGATAAAAGGATCCCTTTGAAGTTTTGGGAAGTGGCTTGGTTATCTTGCAACTGGAGGTTGGAGACACATAATATCCATAAGCACAAAGCACTGGAAGAATTTATGTGTCCCCAGGCTTCCTGTCCAGATGTATTAGAAACTATGATGCTTTTTTTTAATTTGTCCTTTTTCAAAAGATTTTTGGTCATTATTCTTGGACACATGGGGAGAACAGTGTCTCTCCCCAATCACCTATGAAGTTCTAATTCTGGGAATATACCCACCTGTACTCTCACTTGTTTTTGCTGTATGTAGATTTTATTTGTGGCAAGCTCAGTGTGCTTACTTACTACAGCAAAATTAATTTTCAACTGTAACTGTATTATCAGGGATATCATTTGGTTTATCTTCCATTTATAACAGAGAAAAAGGGGTAACTAATGTATCTACCGTTTCATTATATTGGAGACATTACGCTTGGTTTTTGAATACTTGAATCATGTTTTCTTTCTTTCATTGTATGGCTTCCTTTTTTTTTTTTTCTTTTTGTTTATTTTCCTCTTTTCTAGTTAGCAGATTGTTTAATTACTTCTTTTTGTTTGTTTAGATCTTCACCTTTGTTTCTAAAATAACTGTTTTGGTTGAATGATTTTGTTTCAATTTTGTATTCTATTTTGCTCAATAAAAAATTCCCCTACTCTTGTGGTAGGGGGTGCTGTTGCCCATCCAAGTCGGCAAAATGGCTGACCACACCAGAGGAGATGGAGGAGGTTCAGGAGCTCAGCGTTTCACTGATGCTATTATCTTCACTAGTTCCATGGACATACCTGACCCAGACGTCGTTTATACAGAAAAATCTACTTTACCTACTGAGATGGCTACTTGCTCGATGGATACTGGACACCTACCAAAACCGTCCGCTTCTTCAGAATTTGCAACTGTCCCAGCTGCTCCCAACTGTCTCGAAGTAGAGATGCCCATTAATCCAACTTCATGGAGAGCATGGTTGTTGTGCTGACTAGAAATGGATGATATCACTCCTGTAAGTACGGCTGCATCTAGCCCTATGAGACTGCCAGAGACACCAGTCTCCATTTCAGAATGTACCTGACCAGATTGGAAACAGAGTACTGCTACCAAGGATCATGTTTAGAATACCAGGGAGGGCCTATGGTCTCCTGATAAGGCTTTGTTTGCTGCCGGGGGGCAGCGCTCGGATAATGGCAAAAACTGACTCCGAGGTACAGCACCATCTGCTTCTGCCATCATTTCTGGACATTCTTCTGTTGCCAGTAAACTTTCTGAATTGCCAACAAACCTTGATAACCTGTACCCAGACTTGTCATGCTCCCCTACATCTGCTGCAGTGGTTTCTATGATAACTGCACAGCCGGGAGCAGCAAATGGACAGATGGTAGATGCTCTCATCCCAGGTACTAGCACTGAAGAACCTTTAACTGACTCAATAATTTTGTATATGGATGCTGAGGAGATTTTGGGGGATACTGCTGCACAGAACAGTACTCAGCAAGATACTGTTTTACATTCCGCTGAACACCCTTTGCCTAGCAAGTCTGCACCTTCAGATACGAGGGTAGAAATGCAACCTACTGTTCTAATGCCACTGTCCAACAGCCTCTGCCATTAAATTCTACTTCTTGGGCTGAATTAATAGATACTGCTGCTACTAATGCTACAAGGGTTTCCTCTTCTATTTCTGCTGAGGCTCAAAAACAGAACCCCACCACCACACCTAATGTCCCGAAGCAGAATAAATCAAACCCCCGTTTCAAAATGTCTGATTTGTTTACTAACTTGGGGAAACCCACAACGAGATGAAATGCTGTATGGCTCAAATAAAAAGGTGGTCTGGCTACACCTCCAGGTAGGGTGTATGTATCTAGGAAATTTCTTAAAGATTCTATGCAGTTCCTAGCTTCAGATATTTTTGCCTTAATTCACATCTCGGGGGACACTATTTTTGATGTCAGTTTTAACACTCCAGTGCAATTAGAGCATTTCTGGAACAAATTCTGCCAGCTTAAAAAATACCCCACTTTGGGCCCCTTTTCTATTGATCCCACTTTCTCAACCTGCAGTGAAAACTATCATCATCTTATTTAGAAATTAGAGTGTGTATATCTCCGACATTTTGCACTGGGTGAAATAAAAGGCAGATGTCATTGATAAACCTACACCCATTTTGGACATAGAGAATACCTGGACAGGCAGCTGGAAGATTAAAATCAAGTAATGCATGATGGCCACTGGGTCTGTGCACCTGACAAGTTGTTTTTACATTGTGCAAGACTATGGCTACCCTGGGCAGCCCCAAATCTGTCATACATGTGATTCTCTCTCTCTCCCTCCCATCTCAGCAATGCCTGTGATGCTGGGGTTTGCAGCTTTTGTTTACAGACTGGCCATGCCACTACCTTTTGTCCAAATGCTCCCAAATGTAACCTACGTGAGGAAACTGGACATCTCTTTCTTCAGTGCCCCTGGGTGTTGCACTACTGAGGCACCTTCTATAACCAAGATGATATAGTCCATTCTGCCCAAGAATGACAAGCAATACAACACCAGCAAATAGAGGACTTACACCCACACTCCTCAAGTTTACTTTCAGATCACCAAACTGAACAGTCTTTGCCCCCATTTGCTCCTGCTGCTGACCTTCCACCTACAGAAGCTATCATAGTGGATGACCCCACTGCCCCACAGGGTGTGGATACAGTGGACTCTGACTTGCAGATGGAAGTCACCCCTGTACAGGAACAGCCTGCCCCTGATCAGACAAGTGCACATTCTAGTGTCATGTCCCTGTCCCCATCTCCACGAGAAGAATATCAACTGGGCAAAGGGAAACAACACTTCACCAGAAGTACATCTAGATCAAAACTTGCTAACACAGATTTTACTGACTTACAAAATATATATGCAGCACTAAAAGAGCAATCTGCCGAAGAGGAAGGTGATTTGGAAGTTTCCTCTCCGAACTCACAGGAGGAAACTTCAGATGTGGATGGGGACATTGTGGATAAACCAAAGCTTAAAAAGAAAACTAGAAAACAATACTGCTTGTTTGAATGGGGCTACTTTTCTAACACACAATTCTTTTGTATGCCACCTTTGGTGACACTGATAAAATAATATCTTTAAATGCTACCAGTATCAAAAATCATAAGAGATGTAGCATTACTTTTAGTGCTCTTCAACACTCACATGCCCAGCTTATTTTTTTACAGTATACCTGCCTTAAGATTACCTCACATGTACACCAGGCCCACAAAGCCTGGCCTTCGGGTCCCTCTGTGTGGTTCCTTGCTCAGCTATAGGGATCCTCTTCTTTTGCCAAGTTCAAACACGGGAAGTGATGGACATTGACCCAGGCAGGGTATTTTTTCTTGATGTTATCCTTGGTGGACAGGCAGTTAAGATAGGAGTCCTCTATGCCCCACAGACTAAAATGTCCTGGATTCAGCTTTTTAAAGTGATACAACCTTACCTACATACAACTAGGAAAGTAATTTGGGGGGTGAATTTAATTGCTGATCGGAACTTAATGATAAAACTGGGAGTACAACAAAACTGTACTGTGACACTAATGCACTGAAACCGATTCTTCAGACTACAGCACAGCAGGTTCCCTACAGAACACTTTGGAAAATGGGTGGTCTTCCTTATCTTGGGGGGGGGTCTTTATCCTTTAGAATTGACTATCTTTTGCTTTCCCAACACTGGACAGTGCACAGAGCTTCTACCATACCCACAGTTACTTCAGACCATTTGGAATTGCATACTACTGTGGGTAACTTACAACAAAAATAACATGAGAAAAGGTTACTGGCTGATTAATAACTCCATGCTAACTGACCTCATAGTTAAGCAACAAACTGAGGAACATTTAAAGGCTAGAGCCATAGTTGTACCCTGGTATGATTCTATTGGAGAGTGGTGGGATCATACCAACAAGGACATTAAACAATTATACCAGAAATTAGGTAAATTTGCAGGTAGAGATGCATATTTTAACTTTTTAACTTTAAGGCAACATCTTTATAAATGTATTTCTTGCAAAATACAGAACATTTGTACTACACAGACCAAATTAATAAATTAAAGTGAAACATGAGAACATACCTCTATGACAGGGCTACATCTTTAAAAGCCGAGCAGTCTTTAGGCACACATGGCACAAAACATTCCTTAGATATATTAAGAGAATGCCAGGATAGGGTTAATAATAAAGTATGGACTGATGTGAAAGATTCACATGGCAAGATTCATACAGATTTTCTAAATACTGTATTACTGCCATAACAAATGATGATTTACAATCTACTTTTGGTAATCCAGTGGAAACATCAGGCACAATTAATGGTTTTCTTTTCTAGAAGGATATTTATCACTTGACTTCTATGGAAGAATTGAAATTATTTGAACCTATACACCTTATAGAAGTCCAAAATTCTATTAAAAATCTTAAATTGGGCCAGTACAGTGGCACTGAGGGCTAAGGCACTGGTGCCTTATCTTGGACTGTACCAGTGACCCGTGTTTGGGAATGAGCACGGGCCATCGGAGGTTGGCAGGGATGGAGATGGATTGAGCATCCAATGGACTGCAATCCATCAATGGGGAGGGGGGAGTTCAGGTGGCCAGTGCATGTCTGATCCCTGGCAGAGGCTGGGGCCCAGAGCCACAGAGCCGCTACAGCATGGGTGCAGTGTGTGTCAGATGCTTGATGGGGATGTGCACAGGAGCATGTGCAACTCCTTCACAGGTGTCATTGCATGCTGCATGACCATGGAGGCACAAAAAAAACAGAAAATAGGTCCTGGTGGATGACAGGGGAGCTCCCAGACCCTACACCTGGCTAGCCACAGTGCAAAACATTGATCCAGTCTCAGTAGGGGAGATCCCTCTCCACCGATCCCACCAGTGGAGGTAAACCCTGGGAGCAAGTGCCAGATGGCAGACACAAGGGTGATGGGGCTGGGGCTCCCCCAGAATCAAAGGGCCATTGGAGCAGAGGAGCATAAATAACTACCAAAAAAAAATTGAATACAAACCCAGGCCTGAAGGGACTCAGTACTAATTTTTATGAAACAATCATTGATATTTTGGCTCCCACATTATTGGAAAAATGTAAGCTTGTCGGAGAATATCACAAAAGCCCTTTTAATCTTACTCTATCAAAAAGGTGATAAACGTGACATAAAAATTGGAGGCCTATTCCCTTGTTCAATATAGATATTAAATTGCTGACAGTAATTTTGTGCCATAGATTAAGTTAAGTAGCTAGAAAGATCATTGTCCAAACTCAGACATGTGCCATTCCTGGTAGATGCATGATGGATAATTTGATTTGTACTAGAGCAGTTTTTATTCCAGGGGTAATTTGCACACATTGCATGGATGTGCCTTGTCACAGGACAAGGAAAAAGACATTGATCTGGAACCTTGTACATATTGTTTTCAGTCTTTGGAATACCATGGCATTCCTACAATTTTTATTGAGTGGCTTTAATTGCTTTATTCAAAACTCATATTCATCCTCTTATTAATAGGACAATAAGTAAGAAAATACATATTGCCAGAGAGGTGAGACTAGCTTGGCCCTTGAGTCCAATGTTGTATGTCTTTTGCATAGACATTTTAGTCAGGAAATTACTTCAGACCCCAGTCCTTGAAGGTAAGCAGTTGTCTCCAGGTATCCCCTAGTTAAAAATAATGTCTTATGCAGATGATCTTTAATCATTTTTGGCCACTGAAAGTCCAAGACAAACAACCATGGAAATAATTGGTCACTGTTCTCAATTGTCTGGAGCAAAAATTAATCTCTTTAAAAGCAAAGGGATTTGTCTTGGTAATACTCAGCAGTTAGGTTTATTACATTTATGTGAGATACCAATCATAATTGAAATTACTATATTAGGTATTCAGTTCGTCCCTTTAATACAGGTAAAGTTAATTGTGAGCAAAAACTTGCAGACTGTGAAAGAAGACTCTTTACTTGGAAAAATCTACATATTACCAAAGTTAAGAGTTTTTCTAAATAAGGCATTTATAATTCCTATTTTGTTATTCTTAAGCTCTGTCTTCTCTCCACCTCTAAAACTTGAAACTAAATTATAAGGTATTTTCTTTAGGGTAATTTGGGTGACAGACTTAATCCTTTTAAATGGCACATTACATACTTTCCAGTTACTCAAGGAGGATTAGGAATGGTGAACCTCTTAGTTTTTATCCACTCTATATTTTGGGTAGCTAATCTTACCCCCTTGCTAAGTGGTTCAGATATACTTGGGCAAACCAAAAAGTGGTGTCCTCTTGGGATAGACACCCATCCGATGTAGTGGAATGTGATACCGTGCTCAGTTTTAAGACCAAATTAGATACCTACTATAGAACCATAGGGAAAAGTTAAGGGTACTTAAAATGTTACATATTAGTCACGAGACCTTTTGGCCCAAGCTATTATCTCGCATCGAACTTATGAAACTGCAGTACATATGCAGCAGGGCAAGGTTTACTCCTCTTCTCGCACTGCTGTCAGTGAACAAATGGAACTTCGGATTACTTAAAGCCCTTATTCCACAATATGTAGTTATTGCTTTACAGCAGGTTTGAATCTGGAATGTTACCAAAGAAAAGCTTAAAACAGATACACGAAAATCTCTTTATGACAGAATTTTATTAAATAGTTTTTCTGAGACTTTGCAATTCCCTAGAGGCACTGTTAGGAATGCTCAGGATACCATCAGACAGTTCACTGACACTAGAATCCGTAAGCATTTATGGGATACCATCTGGCTGATATGCCATGGTAAACTCAGAGTGAGAGATAATCATAAACCCATGCCAGAATGATTGTGTCCTAGGGACACTTGTAATATGCTTTTAGAAACCCAGGACCACCTATTTAATGACTGTCCATTTGTTACATGGTTTTGGAATATGTTAGCCCATAACGTTGTTAGTCCTGAATTTAGCTCTACGACATACGAGGTGCTTATATTGGGTCTCTATTCTGGAATTTGGAGAAAATACCACCCAAGTACCTTATGAGTGATTTGTAGCATTATTAAGCATAATATATGGCAAGCTAGATGCCAATTAATTTAGTAAAAGTATTATACAGTACAGAATGAGATTATTCAGTTTACAGTGGCACAAGTAAAGAGGATTTATTTACATGAGGAACAAACTTTCTCTATACAACATTTGACTACAACTTGGAAATATTGTAATGGATGGCTCTTATAATTGGTTGTTTTATGAATTATGATTTCCATCTCTTTATTATTGCAGTTTATTTTTGTTAGTGCTTTAATTTCTAAATGTGACACTTCCTTTTACTTTCTATGAGACTTTATCATAGTTGTATATGTAAGTGGTGAACTAATGTCCCTAAGTATTGCATGATTTTCACAATAAAAACTTCCCCTACTCTTTTCGAGAAGTGCCATGGGATCTTTAACATCCACCTGAACTACTATCAGAACAGGTAGATGGGACCTCAGTTTAACATCTCATCCAAAAGACGGCACCACAGGACTGCAGCACCCCACTCAGGCTGCACCACAGTGTCAGTATTGGGATTGAACCCAAGTGCCTGGTGTGGGGATAGAACCCACAGCCTTCTGATCTTCTAGCCTCAGAGATAAGTGTGCAACCTGCTGAGCCACTGACACTGCTGTACAGGTCTTCATTAGTGACATTGCAGAAGAGCTGGAAGGGAGGGTATGCCTCTTTGCAGATGACACCAAAATCTGCAATAGGGTAGTCACTCCAGAGGGGGTGAAGAGAATATGTAGAGAGTTGAGAAAACTTAAGGAACGGTCAAGGGTATGGCAGCTGGGTTTCAGCGCAGAAATTTGCAAAATCATGCACTTAGGACACAGAAACACAGAGGCAAAGTATAAATTGGGGGGGGGTGAGCTATCCACGGTCACTAAACAGCAAAGGGACTTTGAGGTAATTATATTGGATAACTTCAAGGTGGCAAGGCAATAGGGAGGGCCAGCAGAATGCTAGTGTGCAAGTGTGTCACGCTTCACAGGGACAACGCTCTTTTGTTTATCGAGCGCCACTCTGGTTCAATGGCCTCAGCCCCACCATCTCCTCTGTCCCAACAATTGGTATGTTTAAAACTAGGCTCCAGGACTATCTCACTACCAACAGCTCCTGTGACTGCCCAACTTAATATTGTTTCTCCACTTCCTGCCTGCTGTAGTGGTCTCCCCTTCCTCCTCACCGGATTCTACCCTCATGTCTTGGTATACCCAATGCTGCACTTTTCACCCTCTCCCCACCCTACCTACACCCCCCCCCCAATGACTCTGGCACTTCTTATCCGTTGTCTATTTTCTCTGACAAATGGCACTGGCTGCCTTGCTTACAATGCTACCCTTGAACTGTATTAATCTGTACTCTGTTTGCAATGTCCACATTGTTGTAATGTCTGTCTTGATGTTCCCCATAATTTGTATTTCTCTGACATGGAACCTTTGTAAAAGAGCCATGGCTCAAAGGTATTTGTAATCCTAGACTTGATAAATAAATAAAAAAAAAAAAAAAATACAAATATTACCAGTAGAAGAGAGAGGTGGGGCTACCAATGTATAGATCATTAGTGAGACTCCACCTGGAGTATTGTGTCAGGTTGTCGAGACCACATTTCTAGAAGGTCATAGTCACGGTAGAGGGCTGTCCAGAGGAGGGAAACTAAAAATGGTGCAGCGCCCACATCAAAAGCCATATAAGGAGAGACTAAGGAATCTCAGTATGTACTGTACACCCTGGAAGACAGGAGGGGTGGGGGACATGATATAGGCCTATACATACCTCACTGGAGTGAATAAGGACTAAGAGGGGAATATTTTTCAGAAGAGGTGGTGCATGAGAACATGAGGTCATGCATGGAACCTGATAAGGTAAATTGAGGAAGAATGAGAGGAAGTATTTCCTCACTGAAAGAGTCCTGAATGCCTGGAACAGATTTCCAGTAGAGGTGGGTGGGGGCAACAACAGTGGTGGGGTTCCAGCATGCACAGGACATGCACAAAAGAATCTTGGTAGGAAAGTGTGTGTTGGGGGGAGGGGGTAGCCAGAGATCAAGTAGGGTCGGTGGCTACAGTATAGGCCTAGAAAAATGGGAAGACTAGGTGGGCCAATCAGTCCTTATCTGCTGACAAATTCTATGTTTTTATGTTCTTGAGTGTGGTGATTTACAATAAGTTAATGAATGTAACAGCCTATAAGTAGAGAGACTAGTTTAACCCATGCATGATGATAATGCCACTGATAAAGAATGCTGTGAACCATTCAAGTTAATGGATTCTTAAGCTCCGCTGCATAATTAAGCAATAATGCACAACAGGGTGTGTGTCAACATCATGCTGTGGGTGACTGGGCACAAGGCCACAGTCCAAGTGCATCCAGCACCTGAGAAGTGATGTTAATCCAGCACATCACACACCCTGGAAGACATTATTGTGATTATACAATGATTAGTTTGTATGTAAAGAAAAAATAAATGAAAAAACAGCATTGTAAGAACAGATGTTTTTTAATAATTTTTAGTCTGTGTAGGTATATGAAAGGAAAAAATCATTGCTTCCCATGTGGACTGTAGGTGGTTCTGTGTGCTAATGTGCATTTGAAATGTGTTTGTCTTAGCCCTCTTGCATCCCCCACATATTACTCTCCATCTCCGTTAGAGTAATTGAATATTCTATTTTCTCTCACATACCCTGCACTCCCCATTTAGGCATGGTTCATGCCCTCGTGCTACTCACTCACCCCTGAAGGGTAAGGTTCAACTTCAGTGATTGATAACTCAAGCCAACAGGAGCGTGGTGTCAGGACGTACTTTTAAGATTTACAGTATCAAGACACTCAGAGTTGCAGTTTGCTTCTGCAAAGTTACAAGGAGTGCCAGGAGAGCAGGAGGGAGTTATGTGAAGTTGATCTGAAGGCTGTAAAAATACTCTTGCCTTAACTGATAATGGGTTACTGTCAGTAGACAGGGAAATGCTTTGAAGCTGATTATAGTGACAACATTCACTTTGTTCATTTTTTATTTAATGAAGCAGATAAGTGATAGCAGTGATTCGGGGGAATCTCTAAGGTTTTTTGTGGAATTTTTGCTGATTTGTATGCTGTGGAAGGGAGGGATTTACATATTTACAGATTTTAAAGTACTGGCAAAATGCTGAACTTCCATGCTAAGTGTGGGCAACATGGGCATGGCACATGCTGTGATTTTCTTAACTGTTTTGTGGTGTTGTGTCTGCTGGAACTTGATCTGTGATGTTGTACTGGGACAGAATCAGGGGCCCATGCCACAGCTGACCAGTTAGGTTTCTGGATTTATGCTTGTCATTGCATAATGCTTATTATCAGGATTCTTACAGGTGGTTGGAGCCCTGCTAGCTACCCGGAAATATTATTGATTATCGTTTTGGCATTTTACAATGTTGTTACCTGGATCTCAGTTTGGTAGTGGCAGCCCAAATCAGACCCTCAACACTCAAGTTTATTGAAACATAAATCGGTGTTACACTACTATATTTCCATTAGTTAAAATCATTTCACTGTAGTCTCAAATATTACATGTACTGACCCGGTCTTTCTACAGGTGGTGGCAGCCCAGCTAGATATTTAGGGCAGCACAGCTAGAACTTTTAGGAAATTACACTTACCTAGCCTTTAGTGGATTTTTAGGTTTATTAAATCCATTCCCACACTATCTCCCAGCCCCAAAGTAATTACCAGAATGGGGCAACCTCGTTGATTGCTGGGGACCCGGTTTTTCATCTAGTTTCTACATTGTTCTTTTCAAATTAGTAGTTAAACAGTGTTTTCTTTTTTTTTGTTGGATTAGTTAGGATAACTTGTTTATATGCTGGCCAAGCAACAGCAGAGACCAGTGTTCTAATCCTGGTCTTCTTAGATTTCAGGGTCGCCCCTGAAAAAGGGACCTTCGGGGCTCAGTGGGCCTACCCGTTCACCCAAATTTAATAAATAAATACTTTTAATTAGGGTTGTACTACTGTGTCTCTCAGTGGTGGCAGTCTGAGATGTACTGTGCTACAGTATTTTGGGGTAATAGTTGAGTTATATCTTATAGTAACTGCTATTATCACATAGCAACTAATGATTCTTTGTTAACAACTGTTATATTTTTTAAGTTTATTTTACACTTTTGTTTTTCTTTATACTTATTTGAATATTTCTTTTACTTTTAAAATCATTAGTGTCAACAACTGATTTATTATCAGTAATCGTGTTTGAGTTTACTAGATACAGGCAAATCAGGCTGGGCTATACACAGATTGTTTTATTTTTTGTGTTAATTTTTACCCGTATAAATATAAATTTACAATTCAATCAAGTTGATGATATCAGTCAGTTGCAGGTACATTTTTCACAAAGGTGTACAACTACTATGCATATAAATTTAAATTCAAATTTATCGCATAATAATTTAACATGCTCCACAAAAAATTATTTCCCAACAATAACAAACAAGCATTTGTCAATGTCGAATGTTGATTGCGTTGGTCTGTTGAGCCCGCTCACTGCCCCTCTGTCACTCACACAGTCTGTTTCTCCTGATGCTGCAGGCTACACTTTTGCACTGGGCTCCTGCCTGTGTTGGCCTCTTTTTCTGCCCACAAAGAAATCTGCAGCTGTCCCAACAGAGCTTCGTTGAGGTGGCTCACTCCCCCACTCTCATGCACTCATTCTGTTTCTCCTGGCGCTGCAGGCTGCCCTTTTGTACTGGGCTCCTGCATCTATTGGTGGCTTTTTCTGCCCACAAAGAAACCTACAGCAGTCCCGACACAGGTCTGTTGAGCCTGCTCACTCCCCCATCACACTCGCTCATTGTGTTTCTCCTGGCACTGCAGGCTGCCCTTCTGTACTGGGCTCCTGCCTGCAATGGCACCTTTTTCTGCCCACAAAGAAATTCACAGTTGTCCTGGCAGAGCTCTGTTGAGCTTACTCACTCCCCCTCTCTCACTCACTCATTCTGTTTCTCATGGCGCTGCAGGCTGCCCTTTTGTACTGGGCTCCTGCCTCTGCTGGTTCCTTTTTCTGCCCACAAAGAAATCTGCAGCAGTCCCGACAAAGTTCCGTTTAGCTCGCTCACTCCATTTTTCTTACTTGCTCATTCCTTTTCTGCTGGCGCTGCAGGCTGCCCCTTTCTACTGGGCTCCTGCTTGCATTGCTGCCTTCTTCTGCCCACAAAGAAATTTGCAGCAGTTACAATAGAGTTCCAATGAGCTTGCTCACTCCCCCTCTCTCACTCACTCATTCTGGTTTTCCCACCATTGCAGGCTGCCCTTTTGTACTGGGTCCCTGGGTGCATTGCTGCCCTTTTCTGCCCACAAATAAATCTGCAGCAGTCCCAACAGAGCTCCGTTGAGCTCACTCACTCCCCCTCCCTCACTCACTCATTCTGTGTCTCCTCCTGCTGCAGGCTGCACTTTTGCACTGGGCTCCTGCCTCCATTGGCGGCTTTTTCTGGCCACGAAGGAATCTGAAGCAGTCCCAACACAGCTCCATTAAGCTCGCTCACTCCCCCCTTTCTCACTCACTCATTCTGCTTCTGCCAGCACTGCAAGCTGGCCTTTTGTACTGGGCTCCTGCCTGCATTGCCACTGTTTTCTGCCCACAAAAAATCCGCAGCAGCCACAATTGAGCTCCATTGAGCTCACACACTACCGCTCTGTCAGTTGCTAGTTCTGTTTCACTTGGCGCTGCAGGCTGCACTTTTGTACGGGGCTCCTGGCTGCATTGGCACCTTTGTCTGTCCACAAAGAAATCTGCAGCTGTCCTGACAGAGCTCCATTGAGGTCACTTAGTCTCCCTCTCTCACACGCTCATTCTGTTTGTCCTGGCTCTGCAAGCTGCCCTTTTGTAAGGGGCTCCTGCCTGCATTGGTGCCTTTTTCTGCCCACAAAGAAATCCACAGCAGTCCTGATAGAGCTCCGTTGAGCTCACTTAGTCCCCCTGTCTCACTCTTTCATACTGTTTTTCTCCCACTGCTGCAGGCTGGCCTTTTGTACTGGGCCCCTACCTGCACTGACACCTTTTTCTGCCCACAAAGAAATCTACAGCAGTCCTGACAGCACTCTGGTGAGTTCGCTCACTCCCCCTCCCTCACTTGCTCTCTCGTTCTGTTTCTCCCAGTGCTGCAGGCTGCCCTTTTGTACTGAGCTTTTGCACTGTGCCCTTTTTCTGGTGACAAACAAATCCACAGCAGTCCCGACAGAGCTCAGTTGTGCTCGGTCACTCCTCCCTCTCACTTGCTCTATCTTAATCTGTCCAAAACATTGATTTCCCACAGTGACCGTGCTATTCTCTGGCAGGAGTGCAAAAACATATTTAGCTAGGATGTGAAAAATGGCAGATATACTATTCATAAGGAGGTGGGAAAAAATGCCTCTGTTGAAAATGTAGCGTGAAAATATTACAAATTTGCAAAGTTACAAGGGTGCGTGGAAACAGTTAAACGCACGCTTGTAACACAGTCATGTCATGGAGTTTCATCACCAAATTTTCAGCATAGGGATTTTAGGATCTCTGCTCATGAACAGTGCCATTGCCATTTTCTTAATCTGTCCCAAACACTGATTTCCCACAGCGACTGCATTATTCTACGCCAGAACTGTGAAAACACATTTCAGTCAGGATGTGAAAAATGACAGCTGTAGTGCTCATAAGGAGGTGTGAAAAAATGTCAGTGTTGAAAATCTGGTGTGACAATATTACAAATCTGCGAAGTTACAAGGGTGAGTGGAAAGTGCACATCGCACACTTGTAACACAGCTATTTAATGGGCTATCATCATCAAATTTTCAACATAGGCATTTTAGGATGTCTGCTCATGAACAGTATCACTGCCATTTTCTCAATCTGTCCCAAACTGTGATTTCCCACAGTGACTGCTCTATCCTGCGCCGGAAGTGTGAAAACACATTTTGGCAAGGATGGGAAAAATTACAGCTGTACTGTTCATAAGTAGGTGCGGTAAAATGGCAATGTTGAAAATCTGGAGTGAAAATATTACAAATTAGCGAAGCTGTGAGCGTGTGTGCAAACTGAGCAACGCATACTCGTAACACTGTCATTTTATGGAGTATCATCACCAAATTTTCAATATAGGCATTTTAGGACCTCTACGCATGAACATTGTCACTGTCTTTTTCTTAATCTGTCCCGAACACTAGTTTCCCACAGTGACCGTGCTATTCTGCACCGGAAGTGCGAAACCACATTTCAGCTAGGATGTGAACAATGACAGATGTACTGTTCATAAGGAGGTGTGAAAAAATGCCAGTGTTGAAAATCTGGCATGAAAATATTGCAAATTCACAAAGTTACGAGCATGCGTAGCAACTGCGCAATGCATGCTTGTTAAACAGTCATATTTTGGGGATTATTTCCACCAAATTTACAACATGGTCTTTTTGAGAGCCCACCTCATGAACACTGGTGCTGCCATTTTGTTAATCTGCCTCGAAAGGTGATTCTGTGCAGTGACCGCAAAATCACCTTTTGGGGTTGATTAATGCCATGACAGTTCCAGAATTCATGAGGAGGGGTCCCAAAAACCCCATGTTGAAAATTTGGTGCCAAAATTCCAAAAAATTACTGAGACATGCATTAAAGTTAGAAAAAAATATTTATTCCATTATACAGCTTACCAGCATTTCCTCAGTTCGTGGTCAGTTTTGAAGAGTGCAGACGTGTTCCCGGTCCACCTATGATCATCGTATGAGCTCCAGAGGCAAGTATGGGGTGGGGGGTGGGGGAGGCAGGTGCGTGCAGTGGGTGAGCACGGGTTGTGGGAGGGGGCAGGGAGACCTCTGAGGGACAGTTTCCTTTTTTACAGGTTAAAAAAAAACATCGCAGGATTGTTTTTTATTTTACAGGGGCATGTGGCATGCTGAGGTGGGCTCCCAGCATGGCACTGGAGTCTTTCCTTTGTGGGGGTCAAGCTGTAGCTGATAGGGGATTGTGCACCTCCGTCAGCACACAACAAAAAGGGGAGGTGACATTATGCCAACAGGGTTTGGGCACCCCTTCGGCATACAATATAAGTGGGGGAAGGGTTTACTTTTGCTGACAGGGAGTGGGCTCCCCCATCGGCAACATACACATTGGGGCACTGAAGTCGACGGGGATTGGGGCCCCCATCTGCAAATAAACAGGGAGGTGGAGTTATTGTTGTTTGTGAACATGGCGGCAAAATGCTGCCATGTTCACAAACAATATCAGTGTGCCAAGATCCCACCCTGCAATGATGGGTCACTCCCTCATTGCAGCAAATGGCTTACGCTGCAAAGACGAGGTGGCCCCTGATTGCAGCAGCTGATTTTTTATAAGTTGGTGGCACGCTGGCTGAACTAGTGTCAGCAGCAGCATTACACAGCATTGGGGGATGCTGTACAAGCCTTTAAAGGCTGTGGGGGCATTGGCCACAACAGTGCTGCACCTTCACAACCTGCTTGTGGAGAAAGCTGCCACAATATATTTCTTGTGCATGTGCACAGTCAACATAAAGGGGTTTTATTTTGTCTCAAGAAGTGGCAAAGTCAATGGACCTTTAAATAAGCCTTATCCTAAAGCCAGCCCACTGGCACAGCAGAATGATTCACTACTGTGATGCTCACGATCCGGATTTGGGAATGAATTTGGGTGTCAGAGGGCCAGCCGGAGACAGAAGGCTTCAGCGTCTGCCGACTACTCACATTCTCTCAGGGGGACGGTGGGGTTGAGAGCTTGGTGCTTGCTGACAGTTGGCAGAGGCTGGGAGAGTGGCCGTACATTAGGGCTCCACTGCCCTAGGGGGGCATGTCAGATGTTGGCATCTGCCTAGACATCCTGGATGGCATGCCTTTGTGTGGGAGAAACATGGAGGAAAATGGTTCCCTCTCCAACTGGATGAAGACCTCCAGGGCCTCTCACCACCAGAGCTCCTGATCACCAATAGCTGCTCCGGCAACACCCAGGACCATTAGAAAAAAGCCCAGTAAGTACATTTCCTTTCATAGGAAAGGGGCCCACCCAATGACGGGATATATCAGGGTACCCTGAAGGTAGCTGTGATGTGGGGCAATAGGTGGGGGAGTAGTTTGGGGTTAGTAGGGGGCCTTGTGAGGACCCAAAGGAGTGACTGGCTGGGGTGCAGGGATGGAAAACAAATAAGTCTTATTCTAAGTGATTAGTCCTTATGCTGTTGCTCATCTCTGGCTCTGTGCATCCTCACCCTGGCCCCAATCATGGAACAAGACTGACAGGTGAGCCAATATCTAGTGTCCATTCTAATGACTTAAAAATAGTTCATCTAAATATTCAGAGTCTCCTTGCCAAGTTTGACAAATTTGAAGCCTGAGTAGAGGTAAACAATTTTGATGTTATAGCTTTATCAGAGACCTGGTTGAGTGACAGGATTTGTACTGATGAAGTAATTTTTAATGGATACTCAATTTTTAGGCAGGACAGGATTGAGAAAAGAAGAGGAGTTAGTATCATTATGTTACCTCCACATTACAGGTTAAGGTACACCCTTCGCAATTTACTTTAAGAGGAATTAATTTCTTTTTAGTTGACATAATACTAATGAAAGACAACTGTCTCACAGTTAGTATGGTTTATATATCCCCAAGAATGGGTGAAACTGGTTTAGCAACTGTCCCCGCCTTTAAGAAATCCCTCCCAGTTAATCGTGAAAGAATTATATCTGGTGACTTTAATATTAACTGGGGAGAGAATAAGCCCATTGCTGCAAAGGACCTTTTTCAAGAGATAGGAGTCCAACAACTTATAGATGAAATCGCAAGGCCCAGTCCCAAGACTATGCATGGCACCATCCTGGATTGGACTGTTACACATCCATCCAGGATTGCCAGTTCATGGGTGCACCTGAATGTACTAAATGACCATTCCCCCATTTACTCTAACAGGACAGTTAAAAGGGAGGGTAGGCCCCTCTTGGATACATCCATGACTGGTCAACTAAAGCAAGCTTTGAGAGAAACAGACTGGTCCTTTCTTGAATCTATATCAGATATTGATGCTTCATTAGAACTATGTTGTACTTTATTTAGTGCTATCTGTGATAAATATATCCCTAAGAAAATGAGAATATGATTCAAAAAAAAAAGTAGTGGGTTACATCTGATTTACTAAAATTAATGAAAAAGAGAGCTAGGACATGGACGATTTATAGGGAGAATAGAGAACATCAGTCTCTGGTGGACTTTAAATATTGGCACAACAAGTGAAAATCAGAAATTAAAAAAGCCAAAATTAATTATTTTAGAGGTAAGCAACAAAGGGACCTAGGTAATTAAAGAAATTTCTGGGCCAACCTCAAATCTCTCCTGGGGAAAGAGAGAAAAGTAGGAATGTCTATGATAAGAAGAGACCAGGATATAATAAATGACTCCAAACAAATTTTGGAGATGTTCAATGAATATTTTGGAAATCTAGATAAGTTTAGGCATGAGTCACCTAAAAATAAGCCCCCTCTGGATACGGGAGTTTAACAGAGACTAACAATCCAACACTTTATTTTCACAAAATTCTCCCCAGTGTCATTCAAAAACATCTTGATAGATATAATCATTGGCCAAGTGTTGGTTCAGATGGACTTGATTTCAAAATGCTCAAACTGACTATTTCTGAACTATCAATCAATCAGATCTTTATTTATTCAGGTGAACATCGTTGAGCAAGGCTCATTTACAAGATGGACCTGATAAGGTCAAGGTTCAATAGTTGATACACAGCAGATACATCATACGCCTTATAAGACAGTTATACATACAGGGAAAAATAATGTTTATAACACAATGATGTACAGTGAATTCACATGATAAAACTCGGTTAAAGGAAGATTAAGCTAATATTTACAGTATGTACAGTACATACATATCCCTATGGGGACCATGACAGACACACAACATAATGAATACTAGGATGTTGAAGGTATTATTGGGTGCCATAAGCTGGGGGTGTCTGACTGGAAGGAATATGCCATATATGATTGGAATTCAGATTTGTAGGATGACTATTCTAGCTCTAACGGTAGCTAGCTGATCCAGTCTCACAAGTTTTTAGTTATTCCCTCAAGCATAGTATTTTCTCTGCAAAATGGAAACTGGCAATAATTTTGCCCTATTTTTAAAAGTGGCAACTGGGATGATGTTGACAATTATAGACCTATTTCCCTGTTGTCACCCCTTGCAAAATAGTCTCTGAGACTCAGCATGATTTTAGGACCCATCATAACACCACAACAGCCTTGGTGTGGTTAATAAAGAGTGTGCAGGGATGCCATTGATAAGGGTCACTCTGGCACTGAAATTTTTGTTGACCTTACCAAGTCTTTCAATTTGGTGGATCATTCTTTGTTGCTAGATACATTATATGGCAAAAAAAAAGATACATTAAATGAGTGCTATTTTTTAGCTGATACCTTCAAATGGTTTACAAGCCATCTCACAGAAAGATATCAAAAGACCTCTATATCTGGCCATTACTCTGACCCAGTACCAGTTCACTGTGGAGCACTGCAGCCCCCTTTTGTTTATATTTTTTCTTAATTCCATGCAAACATCATGTAGGAATTCAGAAGTAATACTGTACACAGATGATGCAGCTGTATTAAACATTAATTCAAATGTAAATAAAGCCATTGAACAAGCCCAAATTTATTTTAATTAAAAAAAAAAAAACTACAAGATATATTCCAGCCCAAGGACAGTTAGTCATATAGAGAAAGCTAGGTGTGATCTCAATGGTAATCTACTCGAATGAGTGAACGATTTCAAGTATCTTGGGGCAATTATTGATGAAGCATTGACTTTTGAAAATCACACTGAAAGAATGATAAAGAAGGTCCACCAGAGGTTGAGCAGCCTTTTTAGAATCAGGAAGTATTTGATATAAGAGACCAGGAAGTGTTTAGCCAATAGTTTTTTGTTCTCTATGATAAATTATGGACTCACTGTCTATTATGCAGGCATGACACTACTATTTCAAAACTGAGAGTGGTCTATAATAGTATCTGCAAATTCATTATAAATTTACCTAGATATACACATCATTGCAAGCTAACTTTGTAAGGCAGAGAGCTAATTTATTTGGGAAAAAGACCTTAACCGTAGCAATGGGACCAGAAGCAGACAGACACACTGCTTCTGGCCGTGTTACTACAGATAGTGAAAACCAACATCTGTAAGTCCACTTTGCAAGGCAGAGAGCTGAATACCACTGTCTGACTCCATGTCAGGTTGGTATTTTGCCTGAAATCTGAAGCAAGCATTTTATTGAATCTTTCTCGCTGGAAGGGTGTCCTGTAGGGACTGTTTTAAGTGTGACACCAATAAGCGTGTCCATTTTTCTACTGGGGCAAACAAATGACTGGTGTTTTGTAAGGATTTGTGGTCACAGAGCTGTTAATTGTCTTAATTTATTTAGGAAAAATACCTTATATGTAGTGAGGGGACTGGAAGTGGGTGGACACACTGCTTCTGGTCATTTGGGAACACGTAACATAGGGAATCAGAGTACTGCAGATATTATGGAAGAATTTAAAAACATAAAGGCAGAAGCTAGAAAATTGAAATGCAAATGTTTCTGAAATCCTCCCTGTCCCTTAAGCAATTGCAGCAAGAACAGTGAAAATTAAGATGATAAACAATTGTTTAAGATATTGGACTCTACAATAAGACATCAGATGCATCATTCACTGAGAAAATTTCATTGATAACCTCTTTCTTTATAGTACTGATGGGTTACACCTCAACAAAATAGACAGTAGAAAATTAGGTACAAGAATAAAGCAAAAAAATCAGAGTTGGATATGCCACTACATAAAGAGGATATATGCATACGTACTATTACAGAAACTTGGTGGGACAGTGGATCCATGTGGAACAAAAATATAGATGGGTACACACTGTACAACAAAGATAGAAGTGGAAGGAAACATAGAAACATAGAATTTGACGGCAGATAAGGACCACTTGGCCCACCCAGTCTGCCCATTTCCCTACCTACTGGATAAGCTACAGATCCTAGTTAACCAGCAGCCTACTTCTTCCTACCCCCAACCCCTAGAATGGCCTTATGACTGTCCCATGCATGCTTGAATTCCACCACTGATTTTGACTTCACAACCCCGAAGGGGGGGGTAAGAAATCTACTCAAAGAACACAATTATAGAAAGTATGATAATGATAATAGTGTGATAATGAGTTAAATATTGAAACACTATGGGTTACAGTGGAAATACAATCAGTTAAAATATTATATGTTAGTGTGTTGTATAGGGCACCAAATACAAGTGTAGACACAGATAAAGAAATTCACAAGCAAATAACACAAATGGTAGAAAAAGGGAACATTATAGTGACAGGGGATTTCAACTACCCACACATCGACTGGTTCAAAACATTGTCACATGTAGGAATTGAAAAACAATTCATAGAGACACTGAAGTCTGCCAATCTACTTCAGATGGTATATAAACAAACGAGAGGGTTCATTATATTGGACCTAGTAATAACAAATGTAGAAGACAGTTAAACATATAGACAACAAGACAAGTCTATCAGACTGATCACAGCATGACAGAATTTAACATTAAGGTAGACACAGCCAAAATAAAATGTTCTACTATATGTAAGAACTATAGCAGAGCTAACTTCCCGAAAATCATATCAGAAATAATCAAAATGGGAATGGAAGAAAGCACTTAGGAACAAGAATGTTCAAGAGATGTGGGATATTCTTAAACATATGCTACTACAGGTAGAAGAGAAATTGGTACCTAACAAAAATATGCAATAAAAGAGGCAAGTTGCCAATGTGGCATACCCTTAAGATTTTAAAACTGAGTGATAGCAAAACAAATGCCTTTGTAAATATGAAAAAGCACCAAACAGAGGAAAGTGTCATAAAATATAAGAAGGAGTTAAAGACTTTGCAATATATGATTTCAGCTGAGAGGAATAAGCTAGAATTCAACATCACCATAGAAAAGACAATGGGAAACATTTTTATTCACACATCAATAATAGATGTAGCGGTACACAAGTAGGGCCAATCATGAATAAGGGTCAAGAAATAAATACACCAATAGGGATAGCAAATACCTTTAATGAGTATTTCTGCTCTGTGTTTAATGAGAAAATGGTAACAAATTGCACTCTTGTTGAAAATAAATATACAGATTTATCCATCAAAATCAGTCCAGTCGAAGTGGAAGGCTTAGTAGATAAATTGAAAGAAAACAAATCATCTGGCCCAGAGTCATTGCACCCAAGGTTCCTGAAGTAAATTAAAAAAACAAATTTCAAAACCATTGGCCTATCTGCTAAATACTCCCTTTTCCTCAGGGGAAATACCCCTTGATTGGAAATCAGCTATAGTTGTGCCATTGTTCAAGAAGGGTAATAGAGCAGAACAATCTTATTATAGACCAATCAGTTAAAACTCCAATTATATGGAAAATGGCAGAAAGTTCTCTCAAAACTAAGCTAGAGGAGAACTTGGAAGAAAATAGATCACAAGGATGTTAAACAGCATGACTTCCGAATGAATAGGTCCTGCATAACAAATTGTGTTTTTATGAAAATGTAAACAAAAACATAAAGAAAAACATCCCAGTAGATGCACTTTATTTGGACCTACAGAAGGCATTTGACAAAGTTCCTCAAGACATACTAATATACAAATCATCAAAAACAGGAGTAGATATGAGGCTAGTTAGGTGGTTTGATAGCTGGTTCTAGGAGAGAAAGCAACGAGTGAGAAATAGGGTATATTATTCAAAAGAATGTGAGGTTACGAGCGGAGTCCTGCAGGGCTCCATTCTGGGACTGGTACTGTTTGCCCTCTTTATCAGTGACTTACTGTGTAATGTCGACAGTTGGCTGATGAGATTTGTTGAGGAAGTTAAGGTGGGGGGCAGTAAATGCCATTATCAGCATTATCATAGTATCATAGTAGTTTTACAAGCTCAGGAAGCAGTGCCTTTATATGAGCGCGCCACCCAAAGGTGGGATTATTTCTATAAATATTCAAATTTTGAATTACCCATACACTGGTCTAACCTATGTTTGAAGGTTTCCATATTATTACTCTGAATGATTTCACCTGGGAGGATGTTCCATTAATAAATTAAGGATGGACCGCAACAGAATAAAGAAGTGGACAGCAGATAACGGTATGCTGCTCAAAGCAAAGAAGTGTACAGTTTTGCACATGGGGGAAAAACAATGAAAGAAATGATTACCATGTAAACAACACTGCTCTAGGTAAAACATCAGTACAGAAAGATTTTGGTATATATATATAGATCAGGGAATGAACTTTGTGGAACACAACACAAGAGTTATTCAGAAAACAAACTTCATAATCAGTAATATAAAGAGAACCTTCGTAAACCACTCTGCTTCATATATAATGCCCATCTACCGGTCATACATTAGACCGCACTTGAATTATGGGACACCATTGTGGAGTCGATATTTGAGAAGAGAGATGGAAAGGGTGGAAAGGGTCCAATGTAGGGTAACAAAGATGGTCAGGGGATTAAAGGGTCTACAGTATGAGGATAGATGAAATCAGCTAGGGCTGTACAGCTTGGAACAGAGAAGGATTAGAGGTGACCTGATGATTATGTACAACTTTGTGTATGATCATGAATTACGGGAACAACTGGGAGTAGAGATTCAAGATTAGCTCGAAGGATTGAGGGGGCACAAATTACAAACTGGTTTAGATAATGTGAAGAGGAATGGGAGATACCACATCTTTACACATAGAACAGCTAGACTTTGGAATAGACTACCTGCAGAGATAGTGGAAAGTCATAGCACTAATATAGTTAAGAAAAGTCTAGATGAGTGGTTGCTAAAGAAAGGGACTAATTAGACCCACTAATGCGGGTGGATGGTAACAATGGGTCATTTGGCCTTCTTCCACCCGTTACCATTACCCAGTGTAATATATTTTGCTGTGGATTTCCTGTCTTTGGATGACAGATTTAAGTTAAACATGAACATGTTAATGCATAAAAACTCCCTGGGTTTACTCCCTAAAAAGATTTCAACTTTATTCAAATTCAGTTCATATTCTTGTGAGACTCGATCAGCCCTCTTTAGGCAATATATTGTCCCTTGCTTTAAAAAATCTTCTAGTCAGAGGTCTTTTTTATACAATGCTCCATTGTATTATAATTCCCTTCCTGTAGATATTAGGGACATAGATTCTATTTCTACTTTTAAAGGATCAGTTAAAGATTATTTATGCTTAAAAACCACGTGCAAATGTTTTGATACCACCTGAATGTATTGACTTTGAATGTACTTGTATCTGTACTTAATTTACATCCTATGTAATTAATCTTTGTTATATGGTTGTTCATTGAACTTATCGCTGATGAAAATAGGTACTTATGCTTATTGGCTTACAAGTATAAAAATAAAATTACTTATTTATTTACTGAATACTAGGATTACAATGTACATTTGAACCAACAGTTATTTTATAAAAGTTCCGTGTCAGATGCAATCAATAAGCAAACAATTGGTGTGTGAACAGATGCAAAACAATGACAAATACATAATGAACAGCAGAGTCACTAAAAACAGAATACTAAACCAGTGCAAAATGACAATGGCTCAAGAAGAGACAGTGAAAAGTGTGACATTGTCAAAAAATTGCTGACTGCTTATAAAGTGCTGGAGGGCAGATGAGCATAAGGGGAGGGGAGCTGTGAGAGAGGTGTGGGGGAGAAAGGTGGGCTTCAAGGAATGGGGACAGGCAAAGAAGGGGATGAGTAAGTGGAGGAGAGAGGGGAAAGAAGCATGAGGATGAAGGGATTACAGGTATTAGGATAGGCAAAGAAGAGGTTGAGAGCAAAGGGGAGGAAGTAGGGCATGGGAGGGGATTCATACTCGAGAGGGGTAGAGGCTAGGGGATTACGGGTATAAGGATAGGCGAAGAAGGGGTTGAGAGCAAAGGGGAGGAAGTAGGGCATAGGAGGGGAATGATAATCAAGGGGGTGGAGAGGCTAGAGGGGAGAAAGAGGGAGGGAAGGGGGAGTGAGGCAAGAGGGATGGAAAGCGCTGCAAAGGTAAGGAGGAGGAGGAAGTAGGGAGGATGGGGTGAGATATGGGGATATTAACAGGGAAGAAAGGGGAGAACAGGAGTTTCAGGAGAGGGGGAAGTGGGAGGAAGACATGTAGAAGAAGACTAGGGGAAGGGAGAAGGTAAAAGAGGGGGAGGAGTGAGTGGGAGAGGTGAGGAAGCCTAGGGTGTGCAGTCACAATTATTGAGATTGGTTAGCTAGTGGAGCAGTTTGCCTTTGTAAGGGCCAAGCTTATTCTCAGCAGTGACTTTTGGTGTCAATCCATTAAACAGTGAGGGGGCCCTGACATAGAAGGAGTGCTGGGCTTGAGAGGTACGGCAGAAGGGAACCTGGAAAGAGGATTTGTTGGTACTGTGGGTGGGCAACATAAAGGCATGTGGTGCTGGTGGGGTAAGGCAGAGGCAAGTTTTCTTTGCTAGGAGGCAGGTCTGGTAGGTTATCCTCCCTTGAAGGTGGAGCCAGTTGGCTTGTTTGCAAAGGTCACAAGTATACATTCTTTTCCTGGCTCCAGTGACAGGTCGGCAGCATTTATTCAGTGCAGTTTTAATTAATCTTAAGTTCATATCCAGGGCTGATCCATAAAAAATGAATCCATAATCAATTATTGAAAGGACAGACCTGGTTATGGAAATGTGCATACTCTCAGTGGTCAGGCAGTGGTGATGGTGATAGAGGATTCCTGTCCTTGTATTTATGGCTTTGCAGATTACTCTAATGTGCGAGTTATAGGGGAGTGAGCTGTCAAGCGTGATCCCAAGGTACAGTGTTGGGTAAATTACTTTTTCTATTACCTTTGGAAACTTGTTCCAGAAAGCTCTGTGCAGTCACTAGCAAGGACAGAGAAGTACTGGAAAAAGTAATACCTCACAGTTACAATTACTTAAGTCTTTTTATACGAAAGAAATACGTATCTGTAACTGATTGCATTTATTTGAAAGTAACTAGTAACTAACCTATTACTTTCAAAAAATGTAATTTGTTATACTTATTATTTTTGTATTGTTTTTGTATAAAGAGAAATAAGTAACTATAATTGTAAGATGTATTACTTTTTCTAGTACCTCTCCATCCTTGCTAGTGACTGCACAAAGCTTCCTGGAACAAGTTTCCCAAACGTAATAGAAAGTAATAGAAAAAGTAACTTACCCAACACTGTCAATGTATTTGAACTCCTGTACTTGATCCAGTGGGATAAGAGCTTGTTCAGGATAATTAGGCTGATGGTTCTGTACTTGATATGTAAGTTATGGAACAACATAACCTTTGTTTTTGTATAGTTCATCAGCAACTTACGCTGTTCAAACCACATTTTAACAAGGCTAAAATTAGCCTGTAAATCCCAGGAAAGAAGTACTGGGTCAGTGTGCATAGAACAGAGGACTGCATCATCTGCATACAGTGTCATTTTTTTGTGGCAGGCTGTTGGGAGGGTGTTAATAAAAAGACTAAAGAGCAGCGGACCAAGAATTAATCGTTGGGGTACCCCGTTTGCACTGGGAGGCTGTCGGACAGTGAGTCACTGATCTTGACTTGTTAGCACCTACCTATCAGGTAACATTCAAACCAGCTGGAGACTTCAATGGAGAGGCCTAGGGCAGAGAGGGAGTTCAACAGGAGCGTGTGATTAATGGTGTCAAAAGCCTTAGTTAGGACTACATACACCACACCGAGAACATGTCCCGAGTCTAAGGCCTTTTGGATGTGACTGGTATATTCAAGCAAGGCAGTGGTTGTACTATGGGCTTTTCTGAAGCCATGCTGCTGTGGACACTGAATGTTATATTTGTCGAGGTATTCCACCAGTTGGTCTGTGACAATGTGTTCGAGTGCGTTGGAGAGTGGGGGGGAGGAGTGGGATGGGGCGGGAATAGTTATGAAGAGACCTTTCACCACTTTTGTGAACGGGTGTGATGACTGCTGATTTCCAGAGCTGGGGGAACTGTCTGATGGAGAGCAAGAGGTTTAGGAGTTTGATGATAGGAAGTAAGACAGCCTCTAGAGAGAGGGAAAGTAGTTTTAAATCCAGGGTGTAGCTACTAAATCTTGACTTTCCTAATACCTTTAGGAGGTATTTTCTGGATTCGGCAATGGACACACTCCTGAAGTAGAATGGAGGTGTGTTTGTAGTAGGGGCAGGTTGAACATTATTGCCAGGCAGGGCAGATTCATTGAAAAAGTCAGGGGGGAGAACACCATTGAGATCTATGAAAGAGACACTGAAGATGTCTGCAATTAATTTAGGGTCTTGGATGACACTACCATTAACATCTAGCTTTGAAGGAGCAGATTTATTAAACATCCCTGTGAGGTTTTTGATGTTTTCATAGAAACATAGACTTTGATGGCCGATAAGGACCGCTTGGCCCACCTAGTCTGCCCATTTCCCATACCCACAGGATAAACTGCAGATCCTAGTTAACCAACAGCCTGTTTCTTCCTACCCCCCACAAGAATTTCCTTATGTCTCTCCCATGCATTCTTGAATTCTCCCACAGTTTTAGACCCCACAACCTCCTCAGGAAGGCTGTTCCATGCATCCACTACCCTCTCAGTGAAAAAAATACTTCCTCACATTGCCCCTGAGCCGTCCCCCCTCTATATTCAAATTGTGTCCCCTTGTTCTTGCACATCTCTTTTTCTAAAATATGCTACCCTCTTGGACTTTAATTCCACTGAGGTACTTAAAAGTTTCTATCATGTCCCCCCTCTCTCTCCTTTCCTCAAGGGTATACATGTTAAGCTCCTTTAGTCTCTCCTAGTATGGCTTCTCTTGCATATCCTGTACCATTTTAGTTGCCCTCCTCTGGACTGCCTCCATCCTGTCTATGTCCTTGTGGAGATGGGGTCTCCAGAACTGGACGCAGTACTCCAGATGGGGTCTCACCAACTGTCTGTACAGAGGGATAACAACTTCCTGTTTTCTGCTGGTGATGTCTCTCCCTATTTATTTATTTATTAGCTTTTGGTTACCGGGTAAGTACGCTAGGCAACAAACCTGCCTATTCTCAGGCACGACCCGGGAGAGCACAGGACATTGGTTACAATATGCAGAAATGCACAGACATAATATAGGTGTACAGGAGCAAAACAAGATATACATTGGTTAGCACAGTAATAGTTACATAAGGGTACATTTTAGGCTTAGATCATAATAAGGATGTAAAATAAAGCAATTAGGGTAACCATAAGACAGCTGAGGACAGTAAAGACATCAAGGTTCATAGCCACCTAGAAAAACGTATTGCATGGGAGAACATTAGTGTAGTACTCAGGGTCAGACCCGACAGCCTGCAGTGGGACAAAGCAAATTAAGAGCATTTGCATTGGCCAGAGGCTAGGAGGTGGGTGAACAGCGAGTTTTTGAATTCTCGATGGGAGGCTGAAGTTTTCACCATAAGGGGGAGTGAGTTCCAGAATTTGGGAGCAAAATGGGCAAATGCCTGTTCACCCATTTTTGTCATGCAAGGTCAAGTGGAGAGCATGGGGACAGAGGAAGACCTGAGGGTACGGGTGTGTGAGGCAGGAGTCAGGAGGTTGGCAAGATAGACAGGGCAGAGAGGTCTAGACAGAGAGTCGATAAAGCAGCCCAGGGAGTAGGCTCGAATATCCTTAGGTGACAGCCAATTTAAGCCAGCGTAAAGGAGACAATGATGGGTAAGACGTGGGGCAGTTAAGGTGAATCTACATATGTTGTTGTAGACAGTGTCCCATTTGTGGAGTGTAGCAGAGTTTGCAGCAAAGAGGAGGGGCAGAGCATATTGGAGCTGTGGTAAGAGAATACCTCTCGCAACAGAAAGTCTAGCGGAAGGAGTGAGGGAGTGGCGCACGCGATAAGCTCTGCCAATTTTAGCATTTACGGCACGGCACACCACATTGACTTGTTGAGACAGGTCAAGTGTGGGATCCAAAGTGACCCCAAGGTACTTGAAGGACTCAGTGTTTGAGATGAGGGAGCCATCAAGGCATTGAACCCAGAGCCTGTACGCAGGGGCAGACAGTTTCTTAGAGGATCCGAATAGCATAGCACAGGTTTTTTCTAGGTTCAGGACTTGGCGGTTGCTAGAGAGCCAGGTCTGCAGGAATTGGAAGTCATTAGTGAGAGTGGAGTTGATGGCAGCAACCGATTTTGACCCAGAGTAGAGAACAAGGTCATCTGCGTACATAAGAGTGCAGTTATGCCGGGACATGGTGGGAATATCATTTAGGAAGAGGGAGAAGAGTAGAGATCCAAGAGTGGATCCCTGGGGAACTCCACAGGAGATGTTTAGGGAGGAGGAAAGTATCCCCCCAGCCCTCCTTACTGCCTTCTCACATTGCTTACTAAACTTGAAGTCATCTGATATGATTACCCCCAGGTCCCTTTCCATTTTTGTTGTTGTTACTACCCCCCCATTGTGCAATCTTCCCCTGGGTTTTTGTTTCCCAGGTGCATTATTTTGCACTTCTTTGCATTGAATCGCTGCCATACTTCTGACCATTCCTCCAGCCTTGCCAAGTCCCTTCTAATCCTTTCCACGCCTCCTTGTGTATCAACCCTGTTGCAGATCTTTGTGTCATCTGCAAAGAGGCATACATTTCCTTCCAGTCCCTCTGCAATGTCACTTAAAGACGTTAAAAAGTACTGGACCCCGTACTGAACCCTGCGGTACCCCACTAGTAACCCCTCTTTCTTCAGAGTGGACTCCATTTACAATTACCTTCTGTGTCCTGTTGTCCAACCAATGTTTTACCCAGGCTAGCACCCTGGGACCCACTCCCAGGCTGGTTAATTTGATTATTAATCTTTTGTGTGGGGCTGTGTCAAATGCCTTGCTAAAGTCTAGGTAGGCCATGTCCACAGCCCCTCCCTGGTCTACTACTTTGGTCCCCAGTCAAAGAAATGAATTAGATTCATCTGACATGGCCTTCCTGCTGTGAACCCATGCTGCTTTGGGTCCTGTGCCCCACTGGCCTCTAGGAACTCAAAAGTTCTTTCCTTCAGAAGTGATTCCATCACTTTCCCTACCACAGAGGTCAAACTGACAGGTCTGTAGTTTCCTGCCTCTGTCTTGCCCCCACTTTTGTGAAGAGGAATCACATCCACCATCCTGCAGTCCTCAGGTACCACACCATCCTCCCATGATTTGTTAAAAAGGGTAGAGTGGAGGCTGTTAAGAGGAGGGCAACCAAAATGGTGCAGGGTCTGCACCAGAAGACATACAAAGAGACTGAAGCAGCCTAATATGTATACCCTTGAGGAAAGGATGGAGAGGGGGGACATGATAGAAACTTTCAAGTATCTCAAGGGAATTATTATTTTTTTTTATTTTAGTCTTTTGGTAACCGGGTTAGGCCCACTAGGCACAAGTGCCTGTTTTCAGGGGTGACCTGGGGGCACTGGGCAGTTAAGTAACTTGCTCAGAGTCACATAGTATGCAAGTGGAGGTTGTGAGAATCAAACTCCGGTCTGGTCTGCTGGAGGTATCAAGCTCATTAACACCTCATTCCTCTAGGCTATACTGCCACCCAATTAACAAAGTACAAGAAGGTAGAATATTTCAGAAACAGAGATGTGCAAGAACAAGGGGGCACAATTTGAAGATAGAGGGGAGACAGCTCAGAGGTAATGTTAGAAAGTATTTTTTCACAGAAAGGGTTGTGGATGCATGGAACAGCCTTCCTGAGGAGGTTGTGGAGTCGGGAACAGTGGGAAAATTCAAGAATGCATGAGAAAGACATAAGGCAATTCTAGTGGGGGGTAGGAGGAAGTAAGCTGTTGATTAACTAAAATCGGCAGCTTATCCATCAGGTAGAGAAATGGGCAGACTAGGTGGGCCTAGCGGTCCTTATCTGCAATCAAATTCTATGTTTCTATGTAGTCAGTGTGTCACTAGTTCTCCCCTTAATTATTTTAGAATTCTGGGTTGAATTCCATCAGGCCCCATTGCTTTGTCCACCTTCAGTTTTAGGAGTTCTTTCAGAACCCTTTCTTCTGTGAAAGGACTGGGATCGATCCCTCATCCAGAGTGCTTCTGTTAATTGGATTAGGCACCTCCCCATTTCCTCTTTTGTGAATACTGAACAGAAGTATTCATTCAGTATCTCTGCTTTTTCACTGTCCCTCCCTGCCCACCCACCGTTCTTTCTATTCAGCCTCACTATCCCTTCCTCTGTCTTTTTATTCTCCCTGATGTACCTATAAAAGGTTTTATCTCCCTTCTTAACTGAGTTGGCTATCTTTTCCTCAGTTTGGGCCTTTGCTATTCTGACTTCCCTCCCTGCTTCCTTCTGCCTTAACTGGTACAGTTCTCTGTCCTGCTCCTTCTGTGTTTTTTTTTTTTTTAGTTATATTTTCTCTTCCCCAGGCGACCAGTCTGCCTACCTTGATCCATGTCCAGGCTACCTCCGAGGAGTCCGGCCACCATCTCGAGGATCCCTCAGCTTGGTACGCAGAATACTCCTGTGGATTGTCCCCCATGGAGGGGAGGTGGAGAGGCCCCCAACACTCATCCACCCTGACCGGATCCAGTGCCACGCTCCTTGCCCGAGTAATCCCCCATAAAGACAGCCATCATGCCGCTGTGACTGGAGCCCACTTTTTCCCTGTTCTCCCCTTATCCATGGTGTGCAATGACGCCAGTGGACAGGAGCATGCATGCTACCGCACGCACTCAGTCCCAGCATTGGCCACAGCAAATCCCTTTATTGTCTGCCAGTGCCCTACAATGCTCCCAGCCATCGCTACAGGCCTCTAAGGCAGCTAGACAAGATACCCCCCCTTCCCTGGAGACGGAGAGTAGTCCAACGGACGCTCAATCCGTTTCCTCCTCTGCCAGACCCCGATGACCCTGGCTCATTCCCGAACGTGGGTCACCGGCATGGAGTGAGGTGTGGCGTTCAGCGCCTCAACCCTCAGCCCCCTCCCCGGGCCGGCTCTTCTGTGTTTCCTTATACTTCCTAAATGCTATCTTTTTCTCCCTAACCTTCTCCTCCACCTCTTTTGAGAACCTTGTGGCTTTTTCTTTTATTTTAATTTATTTTCTTCACACAAAGGCTTGTTGCCTCTTGTTTTCCCATAAGTTTTTGCTGTTCCCCCAGGAGTTCGTAAGTTCACATTTGTAGTAGTCTTGTTTGGCCTTACATGTCACTTGGGTACACTGGTTTTGGGCAGCCTTGTATCGCTGCACATCAGTTTGGTGACCAGATGACAGGATACAGTACCAGAGTCTGTCCCTTTTCCTTCATTACTGTAATTAGAGCAGGGGTAATCCAGGGGTTTGAGGAACCCTTTAGCTTTCTTTTCTGAAATGGGGCAAACTTATCACAACTTCATTAAAATGATCAGTGAAGTAGCCAAGGGCAAGACCAATGCAGTTCACCGAGTCAAGGGGGGACTGGTCAATCTGTGCAAGTGAAGCCTGGAATTACAGGAGATTTCCTTTTTCTTGGATTCATTGGTAGGAGAGTTTAGACTTTGATTTGGGCATTCTATTAGACCATTGGCAGATGACTGGGGAATGATCACCCAGGGAATCTGGTAGGACTTTGGTGTTAGTGACTGTAGAGGGGTGAGTGGTAAGGATCAAGTCCAACAGGGAGCTACATCCAGTTCTGTAGTTGCTACGTGTAGGGGTGAGTACCATTTGGGCAATGCCAATAGCAGAAAGAGCATCTTTGAATGGTTCAGCTTTTGGGACAAGCCCGTTTACATTAAAATCTCCCACAAGCACTGTCTCAGTTCTGTGGGGGAGGTTATAGAGGTGGTCTGTAATCATTTGAAAGCTGGAGGCCTGGTCATGAGGTGGGATATACACATATATTATGGTGAGGGATTTGCCTTGCTAGCCAAGGAAAATTTTAATAGCAAGCATTTGGGAGTCGCCCTGGGGTGGTAGTGGAAGGAGCTGGCCCGTAATAATATCCTTTAAGTAAAGGGCACAGCCTCTGCTCCACTTACCAGTGTGGTCCGGTCTGAAAAGAACATAGCCAGGGATAGCTATCGTATTGTTGGGGACCTTCAGGGAGAGCCAGGTTTCATTTAAGGCTAATATATCTAGTTTATATTGTGACACCCAGACATGTTGGTCATTAATTTTGGGTAGCAAGCTATGAATATTGATGGAGGCTAAAATGAGGGACCGTAGTTTGCTGTGTTGATGGTATGATGTTGCTGGGGACCAAGATTAAGGTGAACATTACCAGAGAGTAGTAAGAGGAGAAGGGCAATCCATGATAGGTAAAGTGAGAGGAGTTTTGACATCTTATGATGTTTCTGTCTGGAGGTTTTAATTTGCGAGGAATTGCTAATTGGAGAGAGAAGCAATAGAAGATGTGGGTGCTCCAGGAGTGGACATTGGGCAGTAAGCCTGATTGTAGGGACAGTGTGAGTGACTGTCCATGCATGGAAGGCATTTGAGGGTAATGTGCTTGAGGGAATGCCTCTGATTGTAGTTGCATAAGCATGCAGCAAGGCAGGGGTGCTGCTAGTGCAACTGAGTGGTAATAGGATAAGGGAAGGGGGAAGAGAGCATTATATAACCAGGAGCAACACACTAAGATGAAGCTTGTTTCCAGATGTGACTTGGAAGCACAAGGAAGTTAAGTGACTTGCTCAGAATCACACAGTATGCACCTAGGCAGCTGTGAGATTCAAACCCAGGTCTCCAGATCTGCAGCTTAGAGCCAGGAGACACCACAGGTGGAAGCGCTGCTGTTGGGGCACACAGGGACAGGGTAAACCAGTAGTAAACAGGGCAGAGGGGCAGTGGTATGGGCCTGCATCACCCAGCAGCAACAGGGCTGGACCAAGCACACAAACAGGTGCAGTGCAATATGACCCCCCCCTGGACCCAAAGCAGTCACTGACATGTACCACAATGGGCACCACATGGCAGGAAGGTGCCATAGGGAACTGCACAGGCACAGAGAGCTGCATGGACGACAGTGGTGGACTCACATGTGCCACATGCTGTCTGCTCCTGTGGCCCCCCCCATGCCAGCATTCGGCCTCTGCACAGTGCACTGTTGCAGTGCCCCCTGGCATGCAGCACATTTCACCCTTCACACTGCGCATGCCCATGTGCCGTGCACCAGCCGGTCCCTGTGTGCCAGCTACCTACCGCTGCTACTGCCGTGCATCTGCTGTTGCCATGCCCTACCCTTCGCCATCCCTGGCAGTGCCTACTGCTCATGTACCCAGCCACTCTTTCTCTGTGTGGTGCCCTTCTCAGGTGGCCCATGCCACAGCAGGCTTTGCCCCCTCTGCCTTGCAGGGCACGCCGTCCCCCTTCCATCTGCCTACTGCTGCAGTCGCCCGTTCCACCGGTCAGCATATTTGCACAGTTGCCCTTGCAGCTTTCGCCCTTTCCCCCTTTTTGCTGTTGTGGGTGGCGTTATTTCAGATAGGCCCTTATCACATAAAACCAGAGAAATGGCTTAGACAGACCGAAAGGAAAAGGCAGCAAAGAGAGAAGTTTCAAATCTAGTTTAAGGCAGTTGATGGATAGAAATCTTATCAGCTCTATGAGGGGTGGAAAAAAGTTAACGGTTTTATATTTACAAAACAGTTATATGCATTCCAAGCATTCCTCTAAATTTTTAAAACACAGTTCAACACGTTCCAAGCACATAGTAGCTAAACAGTAAGGCAAAACAGTTTTAAAAATTAGAACAGCAGTACAAGGCAGTAAAATTATATTACAGTGCAGTAAAAGTTTAAAACGGAGCACGAGGCACCTCAGAGCTAGGAAATAGAAGCCGGTCCAATCGGCAGAGAGCAGGAAGTAGATTCAGCCAATGAGGAGCCACATCCTGCCTATGGCCTCCAACCAGCAGACGGCTTAGGTGTCAAGGCTTCTCAGGAAGTTCAATAGCTGTATCTGAGTCTGGGAGGGTGGGTTGGTGAGAAAGAGTGCAGCTGGCTAGAAGCAGGGCTGGGGCCGCACTGTAGCAATTTGCCCAATCAAGGGCATTGTCCTGAGTCTGGGCAGGCTGGTGAGAGAGCGCGGCCAGCTAGGAGCAGGGCCAGGGCCACTCTGCAGCAATTCACCTGATCAAGGCCAGTGTCCTGAGTCTGGGTGGGTAGGTGGGCTGGTGAGAAAGCACAGATGGCTAGGAGCAGGGCCGGGGCCACACTGCAGCAATCCACCTGATCAAGGGTAGTGTCCTGAGTCTGGGTGGCTGGCTGGTGAGAGAGTGCAGCAAGCCAGGAGCAGGGCCAGGTCTGCACTGCAGCAATTCACCCGATCAAGGGCAGTGTCTTGAAATTGACATGAAAATGCAGCCTTGTGACTGGCTAAGACTCATGTGAATATCACATGGTATCCACACAGGTTGTACATGCCCTGTGATTGCTTGATGCAGAGTTGCCAAAAAGGTTGTTCCACTTTCAATGGAGTTTCATGGAAGTTCAGAAACTCCACAGAATGCAATCAGAATCAGAACACCACCATTATGAAAGTATTTTGCATTTTTATTTAGACTGTGAGATAATGTTCTGCAGTAAAGTTCAGAAAATTAATCCACATTTTGTGCTGACCCTTCAATGTACACTGCAGAAAATTAATCTGGTATTCACACTGAAGAGTCAGTGAAAACTGCTGAAAACTAATCTGCGGTTCACATTAGAAAAATGAAAAAAAATCCATTGAATTAAGAAAAACTCACTCTGGAAGGGGAATTGTCATTCTGTCTAAATTCTGCCACTGGAATAACACATTCTTAACAACTCTATTCTTTATGGACCCTGTGCACTAAGGGATCCCACCCTATGCACCACCATACACTGTAAGTAGGGCTGTGGTATGTAATTTCATGCCTGCAGATGCACTAATGATGGGTGCCCACTGCACAACCCTGCTAGGGGCTGTACATGCTGGATTCTAAGCAACTGCATGGCTGGTGCAGGCAGGGGGTGGGAAGTTGGTGTTCCCACACTAAGCCAGCAAATCACAGCATACATAATGCCCAATACACTTTGCTGGGTCAATGTCGGGGGGGGCATTATGGCAGCTAGAGGGCACCCCTGAACCAGAGTCCATATGCCTGGATGGTACCCCCACAGCAATGGATCCCAACCCTCCTCTATGCCACAGAGGGCTGGGGGATGGATGATGTCAAATTAGTAAAAAAACAACTAGTGGGTCATAGCAGACATGGTAGTCCTTATGTAGGCCATCATGTCCCATGATTCTCTGCTCCCACTGAGCATGGGATCCACTTCGGGGACTGTTGAAGCCTCTGATTGAAAGCCCACAGTAGTCCAGCCTGGATCTGTCCTGCTGGGTGGCCCTGCCCCATGTGCGGACCTATGCGACTGCAGTTGTAGCCTGTTGGAGGTCATGCATCCTAGCAGCAGGCATCCAACAGGGGCTTGATACTGTTGTGTGGCCCAGTACTCACCCATAACAGTACATATTAGTCCCATCAGTGCATAAGGTCCTATGTGTTTGTCATTTTTATACATTCTGAAACACCATGAGCATTTGAAAAATACTACAAAAGAATGAAAGCCTAACATACTAAACATATAAAAAAACATTGTCGCTGGGGAGAATAATTCAAGAAAACATAAATTTGAGAAAACATAAACTAAAATAAGAACAATATTAATAAGGGGAAGAGAAAATAGAATACTATGTGGTGGTGGTGATAATAGGCCTAGGGTACTTGGAAGAATTAGGAGAAAACTGATGATTTTTTTTAAAGTTCCCTTTTTCTCCCACAGTGAAGCCAGTGATTACCATCTTGATGATCAAGGCAACAAACAGGAGGCGACTTGCCATGTGGTACTGTATTCTGCTCCTGTTTATCTATTCTTGCAACACTGTCTCAGGTAAGCAATTAGTCTGTCATATCAAGGTACCAAAGATACCAGTTAATTTAAAGGAGAACTGCTGAATCTATAACTCATTTTTCCAAGTAGGAACTGGTTTTAGACTGATTCAAATTCTGTTTCTACTCCAGCTATTAGACTTTTTTTTGTTTATCCTAGTGGATGATTATGATTTACATGCTGCTGTAAGAACCATTTTAAAACTGTATTCTGCAGTTTATATCTCTGTTCTACTCAACAATTGTTGGCACAGTACATTTGTGTTCTATTGCAGAACTCCGTGGGTGAGAAGGACGTAAACTACATCATACTGTTCTAAAATGGTACTGATGAATACATTGTAAATCAAAAATACCCAATGAGGTTACTAAAAGGCCTGGATAGATGAAACAATAACAGAATTTTAACCTGAACCGAAAAACAGCGTCTATTGGGAAGAATGACTTATAGGTTCGGCACAAATTCCCTTTAAAGAGCTAGATTACTGCCTGAAATTGGTATTAACTTTCAAATGTAGTGCACTGTTTCATCTTGTATCCGAAGTATATTTTCCTTTTCCCTTTGCGGATTAGAGATCTTCTTCCTGACACTACTTGGTGTGATGTCTGCAACAGTGGTCTACCTGGAGGCTGACATGGCTAGTTGTAGAACTCTTCACACCTCATCAGCCATGTGACCTCACTGACTGTGACATCATATCGGACCAGGAAGAATACTCACCAGCTGCCAGACTGGCCACCTGTGATGTCACAGTGAATGAGGTTACAATGGTGATGCGGTATGAGAGGAATTGAATTAGATACTGTACGCCAGTCTCTGAGTAAAGTTTCACTCTTTACATACCATATAATACAATCAGGTAAAAAAAAACTTATCAACCAATGGAAACAGAACAATACTTCAAGTAATAACTGACTGCATTTAAAAAAATAATAAATATTTGCTGCCTGCTAGTTTTGGTGAAACTAATTTTTTAAGGCATACTAAGCCCTCCTGGAATACATTGTAAACCATCAGCACTGATTCACCCAAGTAGCACTGAGGATTTTCTGACACATGTAGGCTTTGAATCATAAGAGTGCCTCAATTGGAAAAGTGGAATGTTCCATTTTTCAGACAGTGGTGTCCATCTGTTTTAGATTAAAACTGATCATCTTTGTTAACACTGTAAGCTTATTATAATGGTGGGTAGTGTAGATAATGACCCCATATGGAAAAAGGGTCTCAGAGTCTGATAGGGTGTTAGGGCAAATTGGATGGGGCATTGGTCTTTTCAGCCATAATTTTGTATGTTTCTATCTAACAGTTTTTCCCCCCAAAAAATAGGGTCAATCCACGTTCCTCAGAGCGCTTTCCCCCTAGCCATGTCAGTGAGAATTATACAATGGCAAAAACGTTTCTAGCAACCTGACTGGTTGCTGACCCCTAGACACAGTGATGATATTAGACAATAACATCACTGTAGCTAGGGCAGGCACAAATAAGACCGCATTACCACTTAAAAATTACTCCCTCCTCAATCCATCGAAAGTGAAGCACACCATCTAGTGAGCTGTTACACCCCCACACACACACACACACTCTCCATCCCTCAGTCCTCCTATTCCTCCTTCTGTTTTAACATTTACATTCTTTTAAGCACTACTCGTTTTCTGTTGTGACACAGAGCTTGTGTAAGGAAAGGAGCAAGTGAGCGGTTCTTCAAAGACAGCGCATGACTGTCAGTTTACGCTACAAATCACGGTCTCTCGGAAGTGAAGCCATGGCTTCACACATTCCTGCTGTGCCCTCGGTCTTCATCCTGACCGCAAAACAATGGAAACTGTGAGAACCATTGTGAGTGCGTGGTGTTTAAACTACCATGCTCCATTAACAGATCGCTGACTAACTTTTCCTACCATGCTCCACTTGCAGATCAGACAGTTTTCCTTTCTCCATAGACAGCGACCATGTTCAGTAGAGCCCCAATGTGACCCATAGTAAAACAAAACAAAAAAACGTAACCAAAGAAAGCTGTGACGCCAAACGGCTTTTCGCCTGCCCTCACATCACATAAGATCACATCAATGAGAAGCTCTACAGGATCAATGAGAAGCTCTACAGCACTGGGCAAGGAGCATTAGTCAAGCAACAGCGCCACCTAGTGCTACAAAAAAATAGGGATTTCTTTTTTGAAATGTATACCTGCCCACAGAAAAATCAAATAAAAATACATAAGAAGTATACTTTTTTCCTTTTTTCTTTTTTTGCTACCAGATGAACCATTGTATAATAGCATTAAGGCACTCCAGAGATGTGTGTTATTGTGTAACAACGTCACTCCTGGGGTGGTGGAAGCACCTGGCTTCACCTCATGCTTCGACCCACCCCAGGAGCGACATTATTACACAGTAACACACACCCTGTCGTGCCTTATTGCTTAAATATACTCTGTTCCCAAGGATACAGCAAAGCCAGCAATGATGCAATGCAATAACTTGCTGTAAATGCTATGTCACAGAATATTACAGCAACAAAGGGCTTAAATGTAGGTGTCAGTGTCAGTGGCTCAGTAGGTAGCACACTCGCCTCTGAGGCTGGGAGATCAGAGGGCTGTGGATTCAGTTCCCACATCTGGCACTTGGGTTAATATCCCAGTACTGACACTGTAGTGCAGCATGAGAGGGGTGCTGCACTTCTGAGGTGCTGTCTTTCAGATGAGATGTTAAACCGAGGTCCCATCTGCCTGTACTGGTGGTAGTTCAGGTGGATGTTAAAGATCCCATGGCACTTATCAAAAAGAGTAGGGGAATTTCCCCGGCATCCTGGCCAAATTTCCCTCATTCACTAAAAATGCCACCAACAGCTTAATCTGGGTCAAGGTCAGTTGGCATTCATCTGTATCCCCCACCCCCGGGTCGTGCCTGAAAATAGGCAGGATTTGTCTAGTGCACTTACCCGGTCAACAAAAAAATAACTAAATAAATAAATGCCATTGAATTACACTGCTACCTGCAGCATACTCAATATTGTGTATTGCTTTTGTGATACTGTGTCCCTGTTGAACTTTTCAGGGCTGTACCTGAAAACAGGCATTTACTTGTCCAGTGTACCCTGTCTAGTAAACAAAACAAAACAAAAATAAATAAATACATACATAAATACATACATATACATACATAAATACATACATAAACATACATAAATACATACATACATACATAAATGCATAATCACACATGACCCCCACAATGCAAAGCATCATGGGCTGCATATGTAAATCACCACAGAATATTATGGTGGTACAATTTTAAGCAGAAATGCATGGTGCTGAAAGGCCTCTCACACGGTTTGCAAAGGGTGCCAACAGAAGAAATACAGAGGTTCTTTGTCTCATAAATACATACATACATACATATACATACATACATACATGCACATACATATACATACACATACATATACATACATAAATATATAAATACATAAATACATACATGCATAAATTCATACATGCATACATGCATACATGCATAAATACATATACATACATACATAAATCTATGCATACATACATACATAAATACATATACATACATACACAAATACATATATACATACATACATACCTAACTAAATAAATAAATGAATAAATACTGCCATATTTTGTTATGTACAGCAACATTACTGCATTGCATTCTGGCTGGCCCCACTGTATAGTCAGTTCAGGCCCATTAACCCCGGCTCTCTACCCCCTCCAACATCTCCCATGGTTCTCTCTCCCCTTAAGGCATTACACTGTGTGAACCAGGATTTGGTGTGTGTTGACACTAGGACCCAGGGTAGTCCTTGGAGCTTAGGCCATCGTCTATAGATGATCATGGGTATTTTGTCCCCTTTTCCTCCCTGGTTCCTTCTTCCTCCTCATGCAGCAATGTCCTGTGGAGGGAGAAAATGTCTCTTGGTGCACCACAGGGCTCACTGCAGCACAAAAGCTCAATGTCATCCTGTCCCAACAGGAGCAGACTTGTCAACTAGCAGCTTGCTGCTACCTGGCCTGTCTCTCAACGGGCGACCAGAGCTCACTCCTGAACTTGGGTCACCTGCACAGCAATGGTTTCAGAACATCAGGGTGGCCCTATTCAACATACAAAAAAAAATCACAAATATCCCCATGATACAAAGCATCATGGGATACCTCTGAAAATCAACATGAAAATTGAGGCTAGCTTTGCTTTAAGCAAGAATGCATGATGCCAAAGGACCTCTCACACAATTTGAAAAGGGTAAGCACTTAAGGCACAGACACATGTTTTTTTCATCCTACCAAGGACTCATCAGTGTACCTCATCTGTGTCTCACCGGGGGAAAAGAACCAGCTCTAATACAAGTTTGTATCATGGTGGGCCAAAAATAAGATAGCAAGCTAAAAAGAAAAAGACCTCAGCACAAAAGCAAGGGTTAGCCAGAAATAGCATTGGAAGCAAAGTCAGGTTTTGGTTACTCTTACAGGGTCAGTTAACTACACTGTAGTTACAGTATAACTACACTGTAACTGCACTGCATAGTAGAATTCAGCAAGCAAGTAACTACAGTGTAAGTACTCTGTTGCATGTAACTAACGATCAGTTACAGTGATATGGACACTTAAAGTGCAACCCAGATTTCAAATTTTCATGTTGATTTATGAATATATCCCATGATGCTTTGCATTATGGAGGTATGTGTGAGTTTGTATTTCTTTCAAACTTAGACACATAGAAACATAGAATTTGACAGCAGTTAAGGACCACTTCGCCCATCAAATCTGCTCATTCCTACCTACTTACACCATCACATCAGACTGTGCCCGATCTACAGCTCTTTCTCCCTTCCCCTTCCTTTCCTCTATGATTCTGTTGTGCTTATCCCATGCATTCTAGAACCCCACTACTATTTTCACCCCCACCATCTCTGCTGGAAGGCTATTCCAGGAATCCATCATTCTTTTTGTGAAGAAGTACTTCCTTTGAACCCTGGCATTGTCACCGATTGCCCTTTTTGGGTAACCCTTGCCTCAGCCCTTTTGTGCTGAGGTTCTTTGTCTTGTTAGTCTATCTAGCATAGTCCTATCTAACATAGTTTGATCATTTATAATAAGTTTATAGAGACAGCTGGGCTGTCTCTTCTGGCTATTTAAGCAATAAGCATAAGAGGGTGTGTATTATTGTGGGATGATGGCACACCATATGAAGTGAAGCCATATGTGAAGCCGAGGGCTTTATGCATCCGAGAAGTGCCCTTACCCCCCAATTACACACACCCTGGAATTCCTTATTGGGATTATAAAATGGCTTCCCAGACTATTTTTATTTTATTTTAGGACCAAGTAATGAAGTTCAGAAAGTTCAGCATTTCTGACCTGAGCTGTTGTGCTGGGATATAAGCATGGTCATGTGACTGGATTCCACCAATCACAGTACAGTATTTCGATTACCCATTTTATAATATAAATTATAACATTGTTCTAATCAAATCAAGATTGCTTCTTTCCAAACATTCCAGGTACTCATATAACAATAAGATGGTGTCTAACACAAATAGTTCTAAAATTCAGAAGTTGTATTCTTCAATTGGCATATCCCATTTTCCATACAGGGGTTTCTCTATTTTCTATACCCTACATGCTCCTTCAGTGCAAGTCACTTTTTATAACATAAGTAAAACAAGAAATAGAGAATAAGGAATGGATCAGGGTGTGTAACGAGATTTTACACACACCGGAGTTGTGGGATGCTACATAAACGCCCTCGGGGTTTGTGAAAAGCATCTCACAACGAGGGTGTGTGTAAAATTGAGTTTGACACACACCCCCGACCCATTTTTTATTTTATATAATTGCTGGGTTTCCCTTTTTTGCCTCAGCAGTTACATAAAATAAAGAGCTTCCGGTGCATTGGCTGTTTGTCTTGTGCCGATTTGAAGCGGCACATTTAAAAGCATATTTTTTTTGTCCTGGTTTTCAAGGGTTTCACTGTGTATGGGGAAAAAATAAAACCACTTACCGCCAAGTTCTTCTGGCAGTGCTGTTTCGAATTGGGAGAGATGGAAGCGGTGAGTGGTCTTGAGTGGTGGCGCTGCTGTGTGAGCGTGGCGCACAGCAAGAGAAACCGTGTGTGTGTTTGCCGTTATAAACACTCCTTTATAATGGCAAATTACGCCACAGTTTCCCTATGGGAAAAAGGGGAAGCCAGTTATTATATCAAGAATTGTTCATATACAGCATTTAAATACACTTGTGAAGAAAGAAACTCCCTGTTGTTCCCCTGTGTCAGATATCCATTGATGTGACTTCCAGAGTGCTAAAAGGTACTGACTACTGACTCTCTCAAATTCAATGTGCCGAGTGCTTCAGTATCTGTGTGACCTTGAGCCATTTCATAAATATGTTTCAATGTACAGTTAGAGAGTCCCTTATGTGTATAAGAGTGCATTCTTGTGATGTCACAGTGAACAAGGTTACAATGCTGATGAGGTATGATGAGGAATAGAACTAGACACTGTACAGCAGTTTCTGGGTAAAGTTTTGCTGTTTACATCCATATAATATGATCAGGTAAAGAAAACCTTATAATGAGCTGCAATGGTTACTAAGTTCCTTATGGGTATGAGTGCATTCTTATGAGCAAAATGCAAAGAGTTGCTAAGTAGTCCTGGCACACAACAGACTTGAGAACCTCATAACCATAGGAAACTCAGAAACTACATATAAACATAATACAAATCATGATTATGATTTCTATTTTTAAAAATTGAATTTAAATTTAAAAATCTGCATGCTTTACTTTGCAGAAAATGTGAGATCCCTCTAGTGGGAAATGGGATATGCCAACTAAACTTAGAATTTCAGAAATTTAGAGCTATTAGCATGAGACACCCTTTTATGATAAAAAGAGTTTCTGAAATATTATAGTGGTAATACCATAGTGGTAGTCTGGGTTTATGAGGTGGTACCAGGGACAATAAGGCTGAGGTGTTTATTAACTTCCTTGTCCAGTTACTATTGACGAAACTCAGACCACTTTGGCATTATCATTAGTATACTGGAAAACTAAAAAAAAAAAAAGAAAACTGCCAAATCCTCGCACTACAGTGAGTCTGTGAGAAACAAGAATGCAGGAACTGTTTTGCACACAAACACTGTACAGTAGCATTCCAAGGCATCTCTGATTGGCTACTGCATGTTGACGTGGGAGGGCAAACTGGGCTTGCTCTCTGATTGGCTAAGTACACATGCAGCAGCCAATCAGAATGCAGAACTGCTATCCCATTATTGTTCTTTGCTAATCAAAATGCAGAGCTACTGTCCCATTATTCAGTCTACTGTCTGATTATCACAGAATAACCAGGGCCCCTAGTGCGCTGCGGCAGAATATTCTGATTTCTGCAGCAGGCCTCCTTGGCTTCTGCGGCAGCATTTTTAAATTTCTGTGGCATGATTTATTCATTTCTCTGGCAGAACACAGTCCTGTCATTGGCTAAATATGTTGTAAAGTCATCGATGACATCATAAGCTGAACATAGAGGAGGGGCTTCAGGATAAACGTGACGACGGGAAAGAAAGCCTGACACTATGGAAAAACAGTAAATTTGAATGAAAATTCACCAAAACCAATGAATTCTGTGGCACGATATATATTCTGCAGCATGATGCAAATTCTGCGGAAAATTCCACAACAGCAGAATCGCAGAATTCCAAGGGCCTTGAGAATAACCCAACAGTAACTCTATATTGTGGCTGGCTAAGAAGGATTTGTTCCAGAATAATTGAAAATAAATAACCATGATTGGCAAAGAACAATAATCATGATTTACAGTATAATTGCATGTCTGATACATTATCGGCTTGAAATTTACATGCCTAGAGATGAAAGTTACTTACTATGTGCTTAGTTTAAAAGAGATGCCTAAGACTATCTCATTTTAAATTTAAAATAATGTAGGGACCCCCTCACCTTTGTGGTAGTTACATGCCCATGAAATAAAATAAAAGGTTTTCATTCAATGCCCATTGGGATAAAACAGATCATATTTTGGCCCCAAATGGTAGTCAGTTGATCACTTCCTTTTTACTGCTTGTTATCTCTGCCACTGCACTCGTGCATCTTATGCAGAGAGAGTGCAAGAACATGTTCCATTAAAGGGAATGGTTCCATTTTAATTTGCATTTCTCTGTATGTTGGAATAAATTTCAGAAAAAATGAAAGCCACCACTTAATAACAAGAGCCTAGAGATGAAAGTAAGTTATTTTTATGTGTGCATATTTGTAAGCACTTTTAGATAGCAAAATGCCTATACAGAATTTCTAGTAACATAATCCCTATTCCACGTAAATGTTTGCAGCCATATTGGTCTTTGTAAAGATATTTTCCAGAAGCTCTGTGTAGACCTGAAAATCCTATGAACTGAAGCTCACTTGTTGGTCCAATAAAAGGCATTATACAATGGCAAGAAAATTTCCTGGACTCTGATTGGTCAATGTGTGCCTGAGACAGTGATGTTATTACACAGTAACGTCACTGTATTGACTTTTTGGATGATTGTTATGAGCTACTTTTTTTTTTTTTTCAGAAACAAAGATACACTGCCTCACTAAAAATCTACTAAAAACATTTTTATTTTTAATTTTTGTTTTCTATAACATCGAGCCATTGTATAATTGCAATAAGGCACTCCAAGGTGTGTGTTATCATGTAATAACATCACTCCTGGGGTGGTGGAAGCACTCAGCTTTGCCTTATGCTTCCAACCCACCCCAGGAGTGACGTTGTCCCATGATAACACCTGTCATCTGCTATTAGCAGATAAATCACATACAGGAGTGCTTGGGGATTAGGAGGCCATGCAGGCTAGGAGAAGTGGGTCCATTTATTAGTTTGTATGCCAGGGTTAGCAGTGGGTACTGGAATCTTCTGGGTAGTGAGGGCTAGTCAAGTGATGCCAGAACACACAGTTGTGCATTCTGGGAGGGGACTGCATTGTGAAGTGCCCTATTTTGTTGTACAGTATCTCTAACCAGTCTGACTCTGTCTTAATTAAGGACAGAACAGGAGCAGCACAAGTTAGTTTAGGTAGCAAGATACTGTTTGCTATTTCTAGTCTGCATGTTGAGGTGAGGTGACTATTCAGCCGATATAGGAGACCCAATTTTTGGTAGATAATTTGTGTGGTCTGATCCACATGGACCTTAAGTGTAATGCCTTGGTCGATTATAACTCCAAGGTATTTGATCGAGTCGACAACCTCAGTTTTGTTTCCAGAGCAGGTTATGATGGGGAGCAAATGACTCCTTATGGAGCTGAGATGTTTGGAGCCAAAAAGGACAGCTTTGGTCTTCTTTTCATTTAGTACAAATTTATTTGCTCATATCCATTCTTCTATGCTTACAAAGTCCTTGAGCAGCTGAGTGCCAAAAGCCTGAGTGTCACGTGAGGTCCTATAAACAGCGTCATCAGCATACAGTAAGAGTTTACTACTGCTGCAGTTATTGCCGAGGTCCTTAATAAATAAGGATACAAGAGAGGGCCTAGTATCGAGCCCTGGGGTACCCTATCTGAAATCGACAATTGGGTGGATGTAACTCCTCTCCATATAACAACTTGAGTTCTGTGGGAGAGGTGATGATTGAACCAAGGAAGTGAGTGGGTGTCCAGACCAAGGTTCTTTAGCTTCCTGATGAGTAGCTCATGACTCACCAAGTCAAAGGCCTTGGTTAAGTCAACAAAGATGGCCTCAGTGGGGGTACCTTTATCAAGGCCCTGTAGTATGTCAGTTGTAAGCTTAATTAATGCAGTATCTTTGCAATGGTGTTGTCTAAAGCCATGTTGCTCATCAGATAACAAATTATGTAGTTCCAGGTAATCCTTCAGCTGGTTGTAAACCAGTCTTTCCTGAACCTTTGCCAGGGTGCTAAGGAGAGAGATAGGTCTGTAACTATCAATTGATTCCCTGAGACCACCTTTGTGAACAGTGACTACTACTGCTTCTTTCCTCCTGTTTTCATTTTAGTGTCTATCCAATATTCAGACATGTATTGGCTTTTCTGGTTAAAATAATACAGTCGGTACCACTTATAATGTCCATCCTTATAGCATCCTTATAGCAGAGAGTCGCTTATGGCAGAAAATGTGAGTCATCAGCTGTTGACAGCATTTGATTACAGGACTTACCTGCTGGCTTGGGAAATTTAGTGAGTAGTAATTCACAATTGTCACGCAGGAAAAATCGAGTTTACACAATATCAACAATGCACTAACTCAGGAATAATCTAGAACAATGAAACAGTTTACAACTCTTCACACTGTCATAATGTCTATAGCAATTTAAGGTTCCCAACATTTCAGTATATGACTGCAGCAGTGACCAGTATACTTTATAACTGACAAATTCTAAAATGGTTATCTTAGGCTCACAAAGAGGTTTTAAATGATGCATTGCTCAAGGTCACGCAGTAGGTATTTAGCTCCAGTAAAGTTTTAAACCTATGATTGCATGGTTACTAAATCAGTCCTTGAACCACTAGAATGAATTGCCTGTAATGCTAGTGGATAAAGCATGTACAGATAGTGTTTTCCTCAAAATAAGGGTGCGTGCATGCAGCCTTCTGCTCAAGAGTCAAAGAAACACTTCAGTTGAGCTAACACATGGAGCCTTTACTAACACTACACTTCCAAGGCATCCTACTGAGGTTTTCATAAAATGAGAATCTGTACTATAGATGTTTACTGTAAGGAAGATGGGACTATTTCCACCTACAAAGTCACTAGCAACAAAAGCCTCCAGAACCCTAGCACCTCATACGCATCATTCAATACTGCTGACAGATGCTTTATTAAGAATAATTTGAAGCCATAACTTGCTATCCAAGAAGTAAAGGGGGCTACACTGCCTACCTTGTTACAGTTTTACTTCTAAATAATAATCAGTTAATGTCCTTTTTTTATCCCCACAGAAGAAAGTAATGCAACTGTGACATACTGTAAATTTGAAAATAACACCATCTACATGTTAAATGTTACCATCGCTCATCATTCTACAATACATGATATTACAGTTCAGGACAATGTAAGAGAACCATCTCTTCTCTGTGCATGGAATAATGGTAACTGCTCCATCATGTGCACTTCTTTGAATCAAACTGTGTTCCTGGGCAGTGGTACACTGCCATGCTGTACAAATTCAGATGGGTCCTACAAGATCTTGTCACCAAGCAGTGAAACTGCATGTGGTCTTCTGGTAACAGGAACCTTTTATAAAGGTAAGTGTGAACCTTGTACTATACTTCATGTATGCTAAGAGCACAAAGTAAGCCAATAAAAGTAGAACCTTATTCTTTTAGTATTGATGAAACTGGAAGAACTAAGGATAAATAGTAATTTTAGGTGGAAATTTAATGTAATAAAGCCCCACAACTAAATGTCCCTGATTTGCACTTTTTGTGCATAAACAGCATTTTAACTTAAAGTTTAAATGTTTTCTTTTTAATTTACCTGGTTGATGCTGCTGGCTGCAGTGCTGACATTACCTATCATGAGCCCCTCAAAAATCCTGACAGGTGACGTCAAGGTTCAGGATAAGCTGCTGGACATTCAGTTGGCCAACGTACAGTACTGGAGCTACTTCTAGCTCTGATTTGCTGGTGACTAGTACCACTTTCCTCCCAAGACTAAGTACAGGTTGTGCAACTTCTTCCATTGGGTATTCTGGGATACTAAACAAGTGGCTCACTATAGATAACTTTAAGATTGGTAGATACAAAGCCAGCTGAACTGTAATACAAGGTGCAAACGGGGCTGCCCCATAATTGAATTTGGGGCTTTACTATGTAGAAATTCCTCTTTAGTAGCCAAAAGAGCTGTGTCTTTCCAAATGATTATAGGGCTATTCTACCCAGCAATAACTGCAACAACAGCTTATAGAGTTCCCAAAGGTTTGGAATGTCTTTACCAATTCAGGAAAGTTAGGTAGTTTTAGTACTACAGTAGGTATAGCGTAGGTGAAGTAATGCCACATTTTTCCCTGAAGTATTCAATAAAAAAAATTTAAGTTTACCAAGGTTGGCATTAAAATGATTTGTTAAATATTACTGATGGATTTAGTCACACAAGTGACCCATGATCAAGACTGCATATCCCTAAGAGGAAAGAGGGCGACCTGGACACCTGCTGGATTTAAAGTCACGAGACTTTCCTCCTGCCCAAGAAGGCCAATGCCATGTTGAAGAATGGCGTAGGCTTTACTGACTACTATTTCAAAATGCTAGGTTTCGCAAGCCTAAACTATTGGATAAGCACTCCAGCAATTTGATAGGCTTCTCTTAAAGTCCATGCTATCTGGAAAAAGGTCATATAATATTTAAAAACATCAATATCATGCAATGAGAGTTTACTGCGCTAACATTAATACCACGATGTTATACAGGGAAGAGCTCTGGGTTCTTGATAATATAAGAATATTAGAAATGGCAGGAAACTCATTTTTAAGGAGTAATGTTTACTGGGATTTCCATAATGCATGGCAAGAGGGCTTCTAAGAGTAGAATAGTGAATTTGCCTACTAACAACCCTTAGTAATCTCAGGGTACTGAGCTACTGGTATAGGTTGCAAAATTACTAAAGATCAGCAGAAAAAAAAAACACATAGGAAGGGAAGATGGTGATATGGTATTCTCTTGATCTACATACAGAGGTCAGAGTTACTGTATTCCAAAATGGTCTGGCTTATATTTGGATGACACTTAATATCAAAACAAAATGAAACACAGAGGTAGAAATAAAGGAAATATTTTGATCACTCTACCCCCCCCACACAAAATGATTATAAAAGGACCTCCATCCAATATTTAGTGAGGATGTGACCCTAAATTGTATTTTGCAAGAACTACCACTGCTATCTTTTAAACAACTACCTAATTTAGCCAACCTGATTGTTAGGAGTAAACTTGTACCAGAACAGAACACCAAAACACTAAATGGTAAATGACCCTGCAATCACCCCAGATGTAAGACTTGTGAGCTCATTTCCACTTTGGGTTGTGTGGTTACTTTACAAAATAGACAATTCAGGATACAGGGGAATTATACATGTGTATCACGGAATGTTGTGTATTTCATTCAATGCAAGAGATGTCTACAAACAGGGTATGTTGGAGAGACAAGTCAACCTCTCTGCATTAGAATGAACTCGCACAGACATACTATTAATATGAGGATGACTGAAAAAACAGTGGGGCAACACTTCAGTCAGACTGATCACTCCATCTCAGATATGTCAGTAATGGTCTTAAAAGAACATATCAAAAATACACAACAGAGACGGGCTTTTCAAGTCAGGCTTATTTTACTTCTCAATATTGTAGCAGATGGCATGAACATTGATTTGGGTTTTATGACTCTACTATACCCTACTTAAACTTACAGACATTTACTGCAAAGAATGGACATTTAATAGGACTTCAGTGTGTTTTCATTTTAATATTCATAGAGTCCATTTTAACTGGTTATCAATATGTTGGTTTCTCACCAAAAAACTATGTGTGTGTGTAGGGGGGGAAGAAGGATGATGGGTTGTTTTGTGTGTGGGGGGTTGTTTGTATGGGTGGAGAGGTGGGGCAACTATGTGTGTGTGTTGAGGATAGAGGGAAGGTGTGTTGTGGGAGGGGGTTGTGTGTGGGGGAGGGCAATGAGGAAAAGAGTGGGTGTTGAGGTGGTTGTGGTTATATATAGGTGAGGCTTATATTTAGGTACATGTCATAATGATGTTACAGTGTGTTAGGACTCTTGATTCATATACATTGTGAATATACAGTATACTTCCTTCTAACAAATTATCTTTCTTATTTATTTATTAGAAAGGTTGGATTTACAACCTTTGAGTCATGGACTCATTTACAAAGGCACCTCGTCGCGGGGTGGTAGACAGAGTTACATAGTGTGGTTACAACAGTGAGAACAGTACAGGTGCAGAACATTAAACATAGAGTACACATAGGTTACATGATAATGTTACTTATAATAGGTTACAGTCATATACAAGGTACCCAAGGGTTACATTGGGGGTACAGCCCTGGACATACCTAGATAATACCTGGAGAGGGTGGAGGCAGGGATGGGGAGTGGGGTGGGAGGAGGGGGAGGATAGGCTGTCCGGATGACATTGTCAAGTCAGGGAGGCCTGACAGGAGGATCCAACAGTGGGATTAATTAGGTGCATATACAGCAATAAGCATCAAAGAGATGGTTCTGGAGGATGATTTTGAAAGGACCAGTTTTGGAAATGTCTGTGATGCAGGGTGGGAGGGAGTTGAACCAAGCAGTGGCTTGGGAATGGAAGGACCTTTGGGCTAGTGAGGTCTTGGTTCTGGGTAACAGAAAGGTGGCCTTGACAGAGCTATGGGTGGTAGCAGACGAGGAGGCACGCCATAGGGACCCCTGGTGGGGAGCCCTAGAAGAGATTTTTCGGTGAGTAAGCAGGTCTGGTAGTGCAGAGGCTCCTCCAAGGTGAGCAGGTTGGTGGTGGAAGAGCTCTGGCAAGTGTGAGTGCAGCTAGGGGCTCTGGTCAGGAGTCTGCAGGCCTTATTGATTGAGAGCTGGATTTTAATCAAGGCGGTATTGTCCGCCGCAGTGTAAATGGGCAAGCTATAGTCCACTAGCAACAGGATGGAAGAGGTGATGGCCAACAGGAGGGCAACTTGGGGGAGGCAATCTCTATGATGGTATTGTAGGCCTATCCGAGAATTTATGATGGAGGATAGGGCATTGATGTGGGTTTGGAAGGTGAGAGCTGAGTCAAAAGTGATGCCTAGATATTTGTAAGAGGTCACTTGCTCCAGCAGGTGCAGAGTGCTGGTGAGAATGAAGAGGGGGGCATTCTTGGCCTTGTTTTGGTGATGGGAGAAGAGCATTGACTTAGTCTTCTTTAGGTTAATGACAAGTCGGTGGTCAAGGAACCACTTTTCAGCTTGGTTGTAGGTGTGCTGGAGGGAGACCTGGAGAGAAGAGGGATCAGGGTGGGAAGCAAAGAGAACCACATCATCAGCATAGAGGAGCATTTTTCCTGTGCAGGAACTGGGAAGAGTGTTGAGGTAGAGGCTGAAAAGTACAGGGTCCAGAATGGAGCCCTGGGGTACATCGGAATAAACAGTCCGGGTATTGGACAGGGAGCCATTTATCTTCACACTCTGAGACTTAGCAGAGAGATAGCTGGAGAACCAGGCAAGGGGACCAGCAGGAAAGCTGAGTTGGTGGAGGGAGTCAAGCAGGAGGGGTTGACAAACAGTGTCAAAAGCCTTGGAGAGGTCTATGAACACTGATTTATAAACCCCTGAAACTTAAACTAGAGAATGCAATGCCATTACATTTAGCATGCTCTTAGATCTTGCAAGGAGACTGTGTGTGCCAATTTTATTAATTACTTGGTACCAGAAATTGCAAAATAACATCTGTACTTAAAATCAAATTCAATGAGTCTTTGTGAAAATTGTGGTGTTTCATGAAAATTCCATAAAATTGAAATTTACTAATTTTACTCAGCCTTATCTGGGGATTCAAATTAAAGCATAGGAGTATGGCAGGCAGGTAGCGCAGGGTGTCACCAGGTTCAAGAGTTATATGTATGGTTTCACCAAGAAATTGACAGCTGAGCTGGGTAGCACACCAGTGGTAGACCCCCAGCTGGAACAAGGAAGCGCAAAGTGACAATTCCAACCTGAATGCTGGATATGCATAAGGACCACGCTCGGTAAATTGATGATCCAGGGAGCCTGACATACTGCCAAGTCTGGGACTTGGAGGTACTCAGAAACATGCTGTGGGGGAAAGTAATGTCTAGGGCAACAGAAACGAAGAATTCTGGCTATTCCAACAAGATAGGTTGGTAGGCAAAGGAGTAGGTGACTTTCATTTTAAAAAGCACCTTTCTTGACCGTCCCAGTTTTAAAACAGAACTTACCAGCTGATTCATTGAGAGTGCATGCCTTCCCAATCTATTATTGTGTCCCATTTTGGAGCATGTTTTGCTTTTTTTAATACCTCACATCAATGTCTGGCAGCAGAGTTTCCTAACGTTTGCATGCTGCGGGAACACTCTGCTGATGTCATTATATGGAGCAGCTCTGTGGCTTCCCTGCTCCTTTCACTGAAGCGTGATCTGTATCTTACTGCTGCACACTGTAGTCTATTGAATCATTTTAATGTGCTGTGTATAAAGTGTCTTACCCTGTACTGATTGTGATGTGTTTTTTGTTTGAAATGTAGAATTTGGCTGCAGATGGGCTCAGTGACCCCCCAGTGTTCCGTGTAGTATAAGGGAGATTTTAGTTTGGACAGTCAGTAGCTCACATCGTGGAACTGCAGTTATGTACAGACAGTGTAAATGATTAGGAGTTGCACATTACTGTAATAAGTCTGTTTTACACTGTTCTGCATGCTGCACGTGTCATACAGCATTCGCTGAGGAGGGTGTGATTATTTGCTTTGGGACCACCCTCAAAAAAACAGTCCTATTGTATTGCAGTCATATGTGATGTATTTGATACAGAAAAGAGGCATTATTACTTCAGTTATTATTTATGGAGCTGCAGTGGCATAGTGATTTGCTAATTCATTTTATCACAATATTAATTTTGTCCTTCTGAGTCAGAATTATCCAGGAATAATGCAGACAATCCACCACTCAGAGGATCAGAGGGATCACTTCATCCAGAAGCCATCCTCACTTTCTCCTCTGTCTGCACAGCACAATGCCTGTGGCTGTCTGGCAGACTCCATACAATGATGTCACGCATAACAGCACTCTGCAGAGCAGGACACCTCCAGTGCTGTGAGCAGCATGAAAATGAAAAGATGCACAGGTTTACATTACTAGAATATGCTGAAATGATCAATAATACAGAGAAATGACCAACACTAGGAAACACAATGCAACATACATGAATTTATGCATGAGGCAGCAGGTGACTGGGAAAGGTGCTCTTTAAGGGATTTGCCAATGTAAAGAACAAAGAGGATGTCAGTGGGATACATAGTTCTATTGAGTCAATCTGGCTATGCTAAGAAAGAAGGGGGGTTAAGATAATCATCCACAGAGGAACAGCAGGACTGCAAAAAGCTCAGCACAGCTTATCAAATAAAGTAGCGAGACATGCAATGTGAATGTTAAATTTCACCAAAAAGAATTATGGATGCTTCATCTATATGCTACCATAAATGCTTAAGAAAATGGGTATCACCCTATATGATATGAGTGTGTATTATTGAGCGATTCAATAGGAGCGACTCAAAAATACTGCTCTTGTATAGACAGAGTGATCTAATATAGTGAGGAATCCTGTTAGCGAATGTAGTAGTGAACTACACTTGCTATGACAGGATGCAAGCAGGTGTGGTCCAGAATCCTGCTAAGCTGGCCATTTGGTGCAGTGGCTAGAGCCACTGCCTATAGAGTCAGCAGACCTGGGTTTGAGTCCTACAATAGGCATTTCAAATTTAATTTTCTTTAATGAGTTTGTCCCCCCCCCCCGAGTTGATTATTTTATTATGGGGGGTGAAGACGGCACAGCCCCCTGCAAAAAAACCAAAGAAGCAATGTATTTAGTTGAGGACCGTTGCTATTTGCGGTGGTCTCTCTAAGTTCCTGTCGCCCTTTTGATGCAAGTAATTTTGTGTCAGTCTTTGTGAGTGGTGTTATAAGGACTCACCCTTAGCACATACTGTAAATCTAAGAAAATGTTACCAATAATTTTTTGTTTGTTTTTTTCACTGTAAATTTTAAACTGTTAAACCAAGTTATCCAGTTGTGTTAGACACCTGGATGCACTGACATTGGATATTTATTTATGGCATTTTGGAAACTGGTAAGCACACTGGGACCAGAGGTCCCTTTTTCGCGGGCGACCTGGAGTTAGTTACATACCGTAGATGCAGGTACATAAGTTATAAAGAAAACAGAACAGATGCAGATAACACAGTGATGCACAGCTTATGTACAGCTGTACATGATCATTTAGTTACCATCAATTTGGCTACAGAACAATGAGATGATTTCAGTGTAGAACAGACTAGAGAAAAATCAGTTGCTGACAGCAAGTTACATAGGTAAACATAGCCATAGGTGTGACACTTTAGTAACAGGTAACAATACATAGGGAAAGCAAAGACAATCTGTAATAGAATGCAAATATATGATACGGCAGATAGAATGTGTTATATGGTACCGAGTTAGTAGGATATGCATATCCAATGTTAAGTGTGTGCCTCCAAGAGCAGAGAAGTTTCAAAATCCACATTTTTGAGAGTTCTCCTCAAAGTTTGCAAATATTTACATAGTAAAATGTTGAACCCCAGTAATGTAAACATCTCTTGTCCAATTCTTTCCATATTTAGAAGATTCCATAATCATTAAAGCAAGGTTATTTGTGCTAATTTACATATGTCTAGCTCCAAAGGTGCCTGAGTAATATGCAGATAATTTTTTTCTTGAAATTTCCTGCAAAAAATAAAATGACAGACTCAGAGTAGATATAATTTTGAGATGATGAATCCTAATGTCATGACATTTTGTACATTTTTAGAATATCTATCATCAAGCAATCATGCCAAATGTAAGATGTCTGCCCTATAGATTGAGGTACAGTATATGCAGATAAAAGTGTTTATGACATTTCCCACAAAAAAATAAAATGACAGATTTTGAGCACCTATAATTTTGAAACAATCCATCCTAATGTCATGTCATTTGACACATTCTTAGAACACCTATCAAATAATCATGCCAAATTGGCGATGTCTGGCCCAATAGATGGCAGAGAAAAATGCAAATAAAAATGTTCAGAAAGATTCCCACAAAATATAAAATTACAGATTTTGAGCACCCATAATTTTGCAACAATCCATCCTAATGTCATGAAATTTGGCACATTGTGAGAAATCCAGTTATCAAGAAATCGTGGTAAATGTAAGATCTCTGGCCCAATAGATGGCTGAGGTATATGCAGATAAACATTTTCATGAATTTCCCACAAAAAATAAAATGGCAGATTTTGAGCAGCTCTACATATGAAATAAGCCATCCAAAGTCCATGATATTTTATGAGCCATTAAACATCATCCATGACAGTCACCATGCCAAATTTCAGAGTTCTAGCTTAATAGACAGCTAAGATATGATCTAATTAATAAAGCTTAAACATTCCATGGAATTGCAATAAAATTCTGTCATTACACATAATTTCACAAAATGTCATCAAAATTCCACAAATTCTGAATTTTCTCATTCTGCACAGCTCTAACTAATATGCCTTTTTGAAGCCTTAAATGTATAATCTATTAGAGGCATTGGGGGAATTTTTACATATAAAATAAGGTAAACAAAATGGGTGGTTTAATACCTTTTATTGGACCAACAGAAGATTTAAAAAATGTTTACATTTTTGGACTCACATAGTCCTTCATCAGAAACATGGCAGTTAAGGAAATATATCATTTTAACTACTCAGAACAAAATTAGTAAAACAAAAAAAACTTCATATATTGATGTGACAGCTCTGCCGATAAGATATAAAACAGAGACTGAAACCAGTGATAAAAAGCCAGTCCTTGGGAACATAAATTTGGATATACCATAAATCACAACTTCTTCTAAGGATGTAATACATGTGAGAGCAGAAATCTATAAATTATCAATTCCTAATTGCCTACTTGAAAATAGACAAGACAGTGTATGTGTGCATGTTTGCGTGCGTGCGTGTGTGGTCAGCACAGCAGCATTTCTTTATGAATCTAAAAAATAACCACCAATTATAATCAATCATATAAACAGACATTATAAAATATATATGGAATAATGCATGGGGTGGTGTGTTTAACAAGATTTTACACATACCCGAGGTGTTGAATGCTACGTATCTACACATCCAACACCAAGGGTGTGTGTGTAATTTTTGAGTTTTACACACCACCCCATGTTTTATTTTATATAATTGCTGGGGAGCGTTTCTCAGCACTGTAACTATATAAAATAAAAAATACATTGCTGTTCAGCCGTGGTGAGTTGAAGTGCTGTCTGTCAGTGCCCTGGTCTGTGCTTGTTTAAACTCTTACTTTTATCTGTGATTGATTCCCCAAGTAAAACAAATACAGTGAAAAAGATTGAAATTCAAATTCTGATCTTGATGGCTGTAAAACTTACTGACTGTGAAGTCTAAGTTTGGGAAGTGCAGCCATGGTCCTCAGGTTTATACGATGATGTAGCTGCCAACTGATGCTGTGTGGCACGCATGGTTCGTGCCATACTACTAAAACCTAAATGCAAGTAAAAAAGTGGCAAAAATGAAAGTTGCTATTGTCATTAGACTTATAATCACAGGAAAAACCTTGAAACTGGTCATTTTCTTGGATTAATGACCAGCCGGAGGGAGGTGACCTTCAGCTACACCTCCTACCACTCATCCACCCAACCAGTCATTAATCCCCTGGGAATGATCAGCTGCTCGGTCATTATACTTTAAATGTGGTTGGGCCTGGGAAGGTAATGAAGATCAGCTGGGAATGATGTGGGCAAGGCTTAGTAGGGCAAAGACGGCCAGCCATTAGATGCTATACCATACTACAGGGCATGGAAGACCTACCACTAGACACTATATCATACAACCTCAGTTGCTGAAAACCCCTGTTTTCTGTTTTAGGGTCTTCTGCTACTTTTCTGTTTGAAATTCATGTCTGATTGCTATTTAAGTTGCAGTATAGGAACACTGTCCGCTTTTGTGGGCATTTGTTTTAAACGTTTCAAACCGGCGCCTTTTGCCATCTACTTTACCAGTGATGGCATGTCTAGTCTACGATTTCAGTATACTTCATAAAAAAATTATTTTTTTTATTAAAATATCCTTTGTTAGGTCCAACCTTAATTTTGCTGCCAGCTGCTACTGTGCATCCCCGAGTAACAAAAGATGCTGGTGATCCAGCACACTCGTGCGTTACTGGACACTGCATTTTCTAAGCCTTATGGATTTATGAATATAGTTTGAATCTACCTGTCTCACTGATCTTTTCCAAGTACAAAGTTTCCAAAAACAAGGGGTATTTCATGTAGAAACAGCATTATTGAAAAGTAAAGCCTGTGTGTCACTGTTGACGCTAACGTGCATGCCCATAATCGCAGTTTTACTTTTCAAATGCTGTTTCTACATGAAATACCCCTCGGTTTTTGAAACCCCATGCATTCCAGAGATCAGTGGCAAAGTTAGATTAAATTATATAAATAAGTCGATAAGGTTTAGAAAATACAGTGTCCAATCATGTACGAGTGTGCTGGATCACCTGCACCTTTGATACTTAGGAACACAAGGGAGCAGCTGGCTGCGTGAGTAAAGTCAGGCCAAACAGAAAGGGCGTTTAAAAAAACTCACAATTTTTTACCAATTACAAAATTATGTCTAGTTGCAAAGGGCGTCAATGCACAAACCCCACCCTGAACTGAGATGTCATCAAAGCTCCACTTCTTGATAAGCACGATTAGGCCCTCTGCTATCAGCCGTGTCACTGCTCCCCTGGATTATGGAACATATTGGGGACAACAATAAATGGAGGTACACTTTACCATGTCTCCCTAGAATAGAGACATCTTTAAAATTTTTATGATAGCAGGAAAAAACACCAGTGGGATGGATACCCTTCCCTGACCACCTGGGGATTAATAAGCTAGCTGGGAACAAGACTAGGAGAGAACAGAAGGAAGGAAGTTAGGGAGTTGGGGAGGGGTCTTAGGCAAATAACATGCTCAGTGGCCTTTTCTGAAGTATTGCCTGTCTATGACGGGGCAGTATAGGGTACTCTGTACCAGAAGCTTCAATCAGCGGTTGAAGGAGTGGTGCAGAGAAGAGGGCTTTGGCAACACTGAGTCCCACCTGGAGGAATGGAGGCTATACGGGGGGGATGGCCTGCATCTTTCCAGGAGGGGAACCACAGTCCCCAGTGATCAGTTTAAATGCTACATGGCAAGCATTTAAACTAGCCAAAGGGGTTGGCAGAAGAAACCAGGGAGACATAAATTGTCCACCCCTGCAAGCTGAAGTAGTCAAAAGGGAAAACTCTAAGGGACAGAAATCTCCAAAGGTGCATGAAGGCAGAGGAAGTAAGGAGAGTAGGTAAGAGGGAAACAAGGGGCTGACAAGATGGATGGTAAAGGAATTTAGAAGGCTATGTGCACAAATGCTCATAGTCTGGTAAATAAAATCCTGGACCTTTAGGCCATTTAGCAGAGGCAGACCTGGACATTGTTGCCATCACCGAGTCAAGGTGCAGTGAGCACAGTTACTGGGATATAGCCATACCAGGCTATACTCTGTTCAGGAAAGACAGGGAGGGTAAGAAAGAGGGACTAGTGGCTCTTAATGTAAGGGATAGCATAAGAGCAACTGAGGCACAGGGAAAACAGGGAGGGGCAGAAGTAGTGTGGGTCACCCAAGAGACAGAGAATGGAACCACTATACACACAGGCATGATCTACAGACCTCCAACATAGGACGGGGCAGATAAGGTACCAGTGGAGGCCATTCAAAAGATGATAATGACAAAGGGAGAAGTACTGCTGGTGGGAGACTTCAGTCTGCCAGATGTGGATTGGAGCATCCCAGCTGCAGCTTCAACTAGTAGCAGAGATATCCTGAACTTTCTGCAGGGAGCATTCTTCAGGCAACTAGTAAGAGAACCCACTCATGAGGGAGCAGTATTGTACCTGCTTCTCACCAACAGGAACAACATTACTGACATCATGGTGGGTGACCACCTGGGGATCAGTGATCAATGCAGGGTGTGGTTCAATATAACTATTGAGCCAGAGTAAATCAAACCACACTAAGGTGAGGGTCCTAGACTTCAGGAGGGCCAACTTCACAAAGTTGGGGAAATTCTTCAGGGATGCACTTGTAAGTGGGAAGGACACGGCTGGACTAGAGGAACAGTGGGAAAAACTAAAATGGCTCATAGGGAAGGCAACAACCCTCTGTATCAGGCAAGTAAGCAAAACCAAGAGGAAAAAGAAACCACTATGGTTCTCAGAAGAGGTTGCTGGGAAGATAAGGGCAAAAAAGTTAGCATTCAGGAGGTGTAGGAGATGCAGAGGGAAGAGGATATGGAGGTGGCTAATAAGAAGCAGAGGGAAGTAGGGAAAGCAGTGAGGAGCACAAAGGTGCAAATGGAGGAGAAAATAGCCTAGGCAGTAAAGAAAGTGGACAAGACATTTTTTAGATATGTAAGTGAAAGAAGAAAGACAAGGGGAGAGATTGTACGGAGGAAAAAGGGGGAATGTGGAGGGAAACAAAGAAAACAGACATCTGAAAAAAAAAATGTTGTTCAGTGTTCATAGAGGAAGGGGAAGGCAAGAGACCACAGATAAGAGACAGGAGCATTTAAGGAAGGGATGTGGGCACTAGTCCATCTAAAGAGGAGAGAGTCCTAAAGGAACTCATAAATTGGAAAGTGGACAAGGCAACGGGGCCAGATGGGATACATCCAAGTGTAACCCCCCTGCAAATGGGGGTTCCCAAAAGACTTCCAGGAGCTTGCTTGAATGCTCCAAGCCTGAATGGTGTTTGGCATTTAAGCCATTTATCAGTGAGTGTTTTTAGAACCTCTGGTACTGTCTCTTTAAGAGCTGTCTGCTTGCAGACATAATTAGTTTGTATGGGGGACTGTGTGTTTCTTTGATTGAGTACCACTCAAGCTGCTGCCAATTCACTCCATTTTGCAGTCACTAGAGTGCAAAGGAACCTATCTGAAAGATGTAACTGTTTGCCAGAAATCATTTACAGTAATAATGAAATTACAGTTTGTCTAACCTACTTTCTTTTGCAGTCAGAACAGTGTCTGCCTAGTTCCCCATTCTGGTTTTGAACTGCTGAACTGGACCAATCAGTGTGGGTAAGCTAGCTCTAAAATGGTGCCTTGACGAATCAGAACTTGGACTCATAATCTGAGCCAGCCACAAGAGGATTGTATGGGCAGTGACTCTGGGAGATGTAGTTTAGACTTCAGTGCCTTTTGGACCAACAGCAGCAGTCTATTGTGAGTGACAGCCAATCCAGTCAAGAACTGGGAGGAACTCAAAGGAAGTGCCCGTTTTGTCGGTTGGAGTTTCAGTTGAGCTTGGCAGTGAAGAAGGAAGGAGCCTGTGCTTTTCAGTGTGCAGTTTTAGTCAAACGTGTGTAAGGCCCAGAGTTCCGGTCTGCAGCTTGTGTAACTGCTTGTTAGGACTGAATCCGTCCTGTGAAAAGAATCAAAGGATCTCTGAAGAGTAGAAACCAGGCTCACCCTGTAGAAGACTGTAGAAATTATTGAATTGCACTCAGTCTGTCAGGAACTGAATCTGCTGTGTGTTCTCCCGGGTATTGTGCAGTAATTGCGATCGGGATAGAGAAGAGCCTGCCTGGTATAGTACTCTCTTTTTTTTTTTTTTACCATATAAATGTGTGAAGAGTCTCTTGGAGCTCAGGAGTAGCCCTGCTGATATTGAAGGACCCTATCTTATTTGGAGTCGTGAGTACTAATTCAGGGTCGCTCCCTGTTGAATTGCCACATTAAATCCAAATGGAATTACTGTACTGCTGACTGTTTAATTTTCCTTTTCTTGTGGTGAAAGGGCCCCTACCAGCTGCCACGGTTTGGACTAGCCACTAGGGCTTGGGTACCCAGGGACAGTAACTGATAGGGATAGGCCTGTGCACAGAGCCATAGGTAGATTATTAGAGTGATAAGCTAATTAACCTGATTTCCCTGTCCTTGTTATATCCCCTAAATAAATCAGAGCTGCTTGTTTCAGCAAAAGTTATACTGCCTGAGGTATTTGTCTATGTTAAAGTACTGTACTGTGATTGTTGCACTGTATCTCATTTCACAGGAGGTCCCAGTGCCGGAACCAGACCTGGGGTAAGTGTATACTGTGAAGGTAATTCTGATATATTGTGTGGGCCACTAGTGGGAAGAAAGGGGGGTTGCAGTGTCCCAGAGGGCTGTGACCAAGTTAGTTTAACTATTGCAAACCCTGACCTCTGGGTGGAGGCACCCGCCATTGGATCCAGGCCCCTCAACCTGTTAGTGGCAAATCAGGCAGGGGTAGTAGCCCCTTGGATAGCGCCATCTAGGGGTTACACAAGGATATTGAAGGATTTCAGAGAGGTGCTGGCTGCACCTCTGTCAGTCCAGTTCAATAACTCACTGGAGACAGGAGTGGTCCCAGATGACTGGAGTGGAGCAGATGTAGTCCCAGTTTATAAAAGTGGAAGCAGGGAGGAAGCTGTCAATTACAGGCCACTCAGTTTGACTTCAGTGGTGGGGAAAATAATGGAATCAATGCTGAAGGAAAGGATTGTGGAATATCTTGTAACCAATGGCTTGCAGGATCTGAGGCAACATGTATTCACTGGGTGGAAGTTATGTCAACAAATATGATAGATTTCTTTGACTGGGTGACCAGGGAAGTAGATCAGGGTGGAGCGGTGGATGTGGCCTACCTAGATTTCAGTAAGATCTTCAACAACATTACACATAGGAGACTGATAAACAAGCTGCACAGCCTGGGAGTGGCTCCAAAGGTGGTGAACTAGGTAAGGAGTCAGTTGGGGGATACGTTTCAGAGGGTGGTAGTAAATGGAGTTCACTCAGAGGAAGAAAAGGTGACCAGCAGGGTGCCACAGGGATCAGTACTGGCACTGGTCCTCTTTAACATCTTTATAAGCAAAATTGCAGAGTGGCTAGAAAGGGAGGTTTGACTTTTTGCACATGTCATTAAAATCTGCAATAGAGTAGACACTCTAGGAGAGTGAATATGGATCAAGGAAAGTTTGAAGAATGGTCAAGAGTGTGGCAACTAAGTTTCAATGCGAAGAAGTGCAAAATCATGCACTTGGGCAGAGACCCGGGGGTAGAATACATGATGAGCGGAGTGGTACTTAGAAGTTGACAGCAGATAAGGACCGCAAGGCCCATCCAGTCTGCCCATTTCTTTTTCTACCTTATAAATGTGCCATCGGCCTTTGCTCTGTCAGTGGCCTATCTATTCACAGTCATTTGTATTGCTCCCATATGCCTATCCCATGCCTGTTTGAAGCCCTGCACTGTATTCATAGCCAGCACTTCTTGTGGTAAGCCATTTCATGCATCCACCACCCTTTCTGTGAAAAAGAATTTCCTCACATTCCCCCTTAATCAGCCTCCCTCTAATCTCATGCTGTATCCTCTTGTCCTGCTATTTTTCTTATATTTAAACATGTTAGACTCTTTCATTTTGTTAATGCCCTTAAGGTGTTTGAATGCCTCGATCATATCACCTCTCTCCCTCGTTTGCTCAAGGGTATACATATTGAGCTCTGTTAATCTGTCCTCATATGTCTTCTGATGCAGTCCCTGCACCATTTTGGTTGCCCTTCTCTGGACTGCCTCAATTTGGTTAATGTCCTTGTGAAGGTGTGGCCTCCAATACTGCACGCAGTACTCCAGATGGGGCCTAACCAGTGTCTTGTAAAGAGGGATTATTACCTCCCCCTTACGACTTGTGATACCCCTACTAATACACCCTAACACCCCCTTAGCATTACTGACTGCTTTAGAGGTCTGCTTGGATGATTTCAGGTCATCAGTGATGATGATGCCCAAGTCTCTTTCTTCCTTTGTGACTGCTAGCAACTTCCCTCCCAGCCTATAGGTGGCTTCAGGGTTTCTCTTCCCTATGTGCATGATTTTGCACTTCTTTGCATTAAATCCCAGTTGCCACTCTTCTGACCATTTTGCTAGTTTATCCAGATCTCTTCTCATTCTGCCCACCCCATCTGGATCATCTACTCTGTTGCAGATCTTGGTGTCATCAACAAACGGACAAGCCTTACCCTCCAGTCCATCTGCAAGGTCACTAATGAAGATGTTGAAGAGGACTGACCCCAGGACTGATCCCTGAGGTACACCACTTGTGACTTGCATCTCTTCTGACTGTATACCATTTACCACCACTCTCTGTTTTCTGCCCATCAACCAGTTTGCCATCCAGTTGACCAACTTCTGACCCACACCAAGCCTACGCAGCTTATTTATCAATCTTCTATGTGGAACAGTGTCAAAAGCTTTGCTGAAGTCAAGGTAGGCAACATCAACTGCTCCCCCTTGGTCCATCACTCTGGTTACCCAGTCAAAGAAAACTATGAGATTAGTTTGACAGGACCTTCCTTTTGTAAACCCATGCTGTCTTGGGTCCTGTGCCCCTATGGATTCCAGGTGTTGCCCTATCCTTTCCTTAAGGAGTGCCTCCATAATCTTGCCCACTACTGAGGTAAGACTGACTGGTCTGTAGTTCCCCGCCTCCTCCCTGCTACCATTCTTGTGGAGCGGGATCACATGAGCCCTTCTCCAGTCTTCTGGGACCTCTCCTGTGCTCAGAGACTCACTAAACAGTTCTGCTAATGGCTCTGCTAGTTCCACCTTTAGCTCCGTAAGTACCCTGGGATGTATGCCATCAGGTCCCATTGCCTTATCCACCCTGAGCTTAGCAAGTTCTTGTAGGACCCTTTCTTTTGTGAAGGGAGTAGTGCTCACAAGTGGTACTGACAGCCACCAAACAGGAAAGAGACCTGGATTAATCATATCTGATTACCTAAAGATGGCCAAAGAGTGTGACAAAGCAGTGGGAAATGCCAGTGGGATGCTAGGATGCATAGGGAGGGGTATCCCCAGTAGAAAGAGGGAGGTGGTGATACTGCTGTATAAATCATTGGTGAGACCTCATCTAGAGTGCTATGTCCAGTTCTGGAGACCACATCTCTGAAAGAACATTGACATGGTTGAGGTGGTCCAGATGAGGGCTATTAAAATGGTGCAGTGTCTGCACCGGAGTCCTTATAAGGAGAGACCCTTTGAAGAGAAACTAAAGGACCTCAATATGTACAACCTGGAAGAAAGGAGGGAAAGAGTGGATATAACAGACACTTTCAAAAATACCTCACAGGTATAAAAAGGGTACAGGAGGGGAGCATTTTTCAGAAAAAAGATGCTCAAGAACAAGAGGGCATGCTATGAAGTTAGAAGGGGTAGACTCACGGGGAACATGAGGAAGTACTTCTTCACAGAAAGAATAGTAGATACCTGGAACAGCTTCCCAGAGGAGGTGGTGGGGGCAACAAATGCAACGGGTTCAAGAAACCAAGGGATAGGCAATGGTTAGGGAAAGGAGGGCTCTGCCGGAGATCAAGTAGGGTCTGCAGTATTACAGTAGGTAGGTAACATGGGCAGACTAGGTGGGCCAAGCGGTCCTTATCTGCTGTCATTTTTTATGTTTCTTCTGGTTCTTCTACAATGTCACTTATATGATTCCCCCAGTCGCCATGTCTGGGATCACACCCCTGCCTGATGGCTGTACAGGGCCCACCTGGTTGAGGGAGTTGGGCGTTGTTTATTTTCCTGCAATTGGGAGGGGTCATCCCAGAACAAATAATAGCTTCATGCCTCCACCTGGAGAGAATAAGTGGGACAAATGTTGTGTGTAGTGCCACCCCTGGCAAACAGTATCTACCTACCTCCCTACACTGGACTGGGCCACCAACTGGGGACAACTAAAACTGTTGTTACATTCACCAATAAACACATCAGTTAGTCAGGTTATACAAATTGGGCACACACACACAGAAGTAAAATTCCACAGATTAACAATGCTTTTGCCTACAAACACTGGCCAGTAGGATGGAAGAAATGGAGTGGTTAAACAGTTGCAAGTCACCTTGAGCAATCCCCCCCATAGCAGTGCCCCCCCCCCCAGAGAGCCACTGTATTGTGGGGCACCATCACTCTTTCAGATCCCACACAGTTTAGGAAGCACCTACCCAATCAAGGGGCATAAAAAGATGAACTATACTACACAGGATGTGGTAGACTGTTCAACTGGTGCCAGTGGTAAAACAGCAGATTCAAGTATGTCACAGGAATCCATGACCCTGAGTACCAAGGAATTACACCAGAGTCCTGGGGCAGGCCTGATAGCTATGTTGCCTGGGTTCCTTCAGTGGTGCACTTGATGGAAATGAGAAAGCTTGCTATTTAACCCTCCAACAACCCATAGTGTGCTCCCATAATTTAAAGAACTTGAAATCCAGCAGAAAATGTTTGAAAGACACCTTTAATCCAGATGCAGTAATGATAATCCAAAACTGAAAAAGTATAGAGGTCCCAGTCCGCAATGCCAGCACCCAAGTGATCCATGGATAAAGCAGGTCAGTTGAGTCAGGGAACAGCACACAGCAACAGAGTGAGCAACAGTCAGGAACACGGCCCAGCTGACTATGGGTGAAGCCCTTTCCAATTTCGTCAGACTTTCTGCAGCAGCACATCCCTTCTGGCTCACGCCTCTCAGGATACAGTCCTTCTGGATCAGCTCCAGAACACAGGAGCACTATGCAGCAGCATCCTGGTTCCCAAGGAGCCCAGACCCCAGGGGTTCCCTCCACAGTTTGACTCCCCATCAAGATCAAGACCTACCCTGTGGCTCCCTGTTCCCCAATCTACCCTACTAGATATGGGCTAGCAGGCCCATTACCTAGTTCCTCATCAATCTGGGTAGGATGCACATCTGTATCTCTGCTCAGTACAGTTCAGCAGATTTGGTATGAAACAATGGTCCACATACTCACAGTCTTAGCAATTTTTTTCTTTGAAGGGCTCATCTTACACAGTTTCTGAACAATGAGTTTACTGAATGGACTCTGGTGAGGGCTAACAGAATTATTGGCATGGCTAGGCCTCTCACTGGGTCTCACCAACAGCAAGTCTGAACACCAGAGTTTCTCTCAGACTGCCATGAGCTCCTCGAGAGCCCCCAAACTTCTTTCCCTCTGTTCAGTGTCTCACTGAACAGACAGGGCTGTCCATCAGTCCTCCTCCCTTGTCCTACCCTCTGATCGGTCCTCATTGTCTGCCAGTCCATTAGGGAGTGTCTGATTGCAACATCTTCCCCACAGTCCTCTGCTTCTGTCTCTGGGACTTCCTGGCCCTCTGATTGGTTGGGTGGTGAGGTTAGAGGTCACAAGCATGGCTGCCACATGCTGTTGTAGGAACTTTGTACTTCAAAGTTACTAACTTTGAGTTTACTTCGTTGCTTCTAAATGTGTGCTAGCTTCTGGGTTTGCAAGTACTCCTCCAGGCTACCATCCAGTTGTGGCACTTCGGTGGTGGTGTAGTGGGTCTGAGTTTTGTATGCTTGCAGAGTCAGGGGGAGTCAGAGAATGCTTGAGATGAGCTCCTGGACATGTGCCCCTGCTCTAAGATATTGGCAACAATTATTAGGGCAGGATAAGTGGTTCTTTGTGTCTTTCCTGGTCCCCACTAGCAGAATCAGGGAATTGGGCCAAAGAAACATGGCCACAGCCACAAAAGAAGAAGGGTGCAGGAGACGCTGAAGACTTCTGTGCTGCCGCTCTCTTTCTCCCCGCCACACATGCGGTCAAGTGGGAGGGAACCAGCTGAACTAATACAACTCTGTGAATCTCAGGAGGGTGGCAACAAGCAGTCAAAGTATGCCCCCTCCCAAAGAAGTGGTTACACTTATAAAGACATTGAGCAGGAATGGTCTCAGTACTGAGCCCTGAGGAACACCGCTGGTCAGTCTTCCTTCATTAGAGTATGTGCCATTTACCACCACCTTGTTTCCTATCCATCAACCAGTTCTGTATCCAGGTTTCCACTTTGGCTCTCATCTCAAAACTGCCCAGTTTCCTTAAAGTCCCTATCTGATACAGTGTCAAAGGTCTTACTGAAATCTAAGTAGGCCATGTCTAATGCTCCACCCTAATCAATTTCACTAGTGACCCCATAGAAGAAATCAGTCAGGTTCATCCAGCCCCCCATGAATCTGTGCTGCCTCGGTCTTGTAACCAGCTGGAATCTAGATATCTCACTAGTCTTCTTTCTGTTAAAAGAGTTTCCATTAACTTCCCTTCAGTGATGATAAACTGGCCAGCCTATAGCTGTCAGACTCCTCCTTACAAAGTGAGACTACATCCGCCCTCCTCAGTCCTCTGGAACCACTCCTGTTTCTAGTGATTTGTTGAATAGGGCTGTTACAGGTGCAGCCAGTACTTCCCCAATATCTGTCAGCACCCTTGGGTGTACCCTATCCAGCCCCATAGTCTTATCCACTTTGAGATTTGCAAGTCCTCTTAGAGCGCTTTTCTCATTAAATGAACTTGTGTCTACATCCCTCCCTCCAGTGTTTCTGCAGCTTTCATATGGCCTGCCCCCCCAACTGTGAAGACTGAGCAGAAGTATCTACTCAAGATATCTGCTTTTACTCGATCCTCCTCTGCACAGTCTCCCCCTGTTCTTCTTAACCTTACAATTGCTCCCCTTATCTTCCTCTTGTTGCTTCTGCATCTAAAAAATATTTTGCCCCCTTTAGTTACCCCTTTGGATATACTTTCCTCCGTCTGCACCTTTGCGTCCTTCTTTGCCGTCTCTGCCTCTCTCTGCTTTTCTTGGTACATCTTTCTATCCTCTTCCCTCAGCATCTCCTTGTACTTCCTGAACGCTACCCTTTTAACCTTTGCCCTCACAGCTACTTCCCTGAAGAACCATAGTGGCCTCTTTATCCTTTTGTTTTTGCTCACTTCTTTCATGCAGAGGTTTGTTGCCTTCACTATGCCATCTTAGCCCACTTTTCTTCCATCCCGCCCAGACAATAACCCCTGCTAGGTCATCAAAGAGGTATTCACCCTATTTTTTTTTTTTTAAATCTGCCCTCCTGAATTTCAGGACCTCTCTCCTTGTTTGGTTTACCTCTGCCACTGTCCTTACCTATACCTCTTTTTTCATGAAAACTTCAAAGGCACACTACTTTAGCACAGGATGCTCCTGCCCTAAAAGTTTTGGGAAAACATTCTGTACCATCTAGGCAGTAGGTGAGAGCAAAAAAAAAAGAAAAAGTGTAATAATTATAGGAAAAAATGTTACATGTTGTTAAAATTTGACATTCTGTATCTCAGAAACTGCATAAGTTGCTCTCGTGAAACTTTCCATTTCTTGAGAATTGTCCTTCAAAAAGACACATGGCAAATTTTGGTCAAGTTCATTAAATGCCACCAGAGTTTGTAAGGTACAAAAATTAGGGGCTAGCATTAAACCCTCCACTCAACCTTAACTATACTGATGCTACCATTGTGGAACTCTCTACTTCATCAGATATGTGAAAGCCTGACCATGGAGGGGTTTAAAAACTCCCTTAAAACAAATATTTTTTGAGAAAGCTTTTCTGGGGACATAACTGTTTTATGATTATATGTTTTTTATGTGAATTATGAGCTGTTTTAGATATTTTATCATTGTACTGTATTGTACAGGTGCTCTGAACATTAGAAGAGCACCTTTATAAATACAAACTTACTTACTTACCGTGTTAGTATATTATATATATATATATATATATATATATATATATATATATATATATATATATATATATATATATATATTCTTTACACAAATTTTGTTAATAAATCAGTTAGGTTCAACTTAATGCCACAAAAATAGGAAATGTGGCATTAGGGTTTCAAACCCTAACTCCCCAAAGCAGCAAAAGAGACAACTTCTCTCTCGGCATACGGCCCTGCATATCTGTACCTGTGGGTGGTAGGTGGCCAAATGCATTGGCTGACAGATGGACTCTTTGTCCTGTGTATTTCTATCTGCAGCCACATGGGAAGTGCAGGGAACAGAGGGCCCTGCACTTCCACAGCCCATCAGACAGCCACATAAATTCTTGACATCTCTCACTGCATGGAGGTTCAGGGCCTGTCGCACAAGCTAAGTATCAATACATATGCTGATAAGTACATATACTGCCAATATTCAGCATTATAAAACAGTGCCCCTAGGTTTCAATAAAAAAATCTGAGTGGACTCGATCTGATGACATTATCACATTTGCACATCATTGCCATTTTTTGAGCTGAGTAGCGGCTCCAAATTGGAGCTACTCAGGGAATTTGTTTACATTTTGAGAAAATGTTTAAATGTGCTGACAACTTCATAAAGCAGGAAAATCTACTAAAGAGTACCAAGAGGTAACTAAGGATCCCTTGCTTTATCAATATGCAGGAGCGTTTGTAATTTCATTTAACCCCTAATTTTACTTGTTTACTTGTACTTTACATTTTTATTAAAATATAACAAACTTATGCAGTGAACTGATTCCATAATGAAACAGAACTGTAAACTTGCAAGCAATTGATAAGGAAGAAGAACAAGAACATCCTTAAGAGCAAAATACCATAAGGCAAAGATTAGCATATTTTGTTCACCAATAAGCAAGAAAGTTACACCCAATGGCTCAGAAATAGTTAAACCAAAAAGAAAAAAGAAAAGAGAACACCCAATGATTGGAACCAAAAGGGCAAGGCATTACGTCAAGTATATAATGATAGAAAAGTGCTAGCACAGAACCACTCAGAGGTTCTAAGGGACAAAACTATGGTCATTTTGAAGTTTCTGTTGAACCCGGGGCCCCACATTTCCTCAAAATCTTGGACGTGATTCAGTTCTACAGAGAAACCTTTTTCGAAACCATCAATAAACTCAATATTTTCTATCCAGTGTTGTAATGTTGGAGACTGGGACTTGAGCCAGAATTTGGTAAAGGCCTGCTCAGCACCAACTAATAAAGTTATTAATAATTTCAATTTACGTGGCTGAAGTGACAAGTGGCCAAGGGAATATGCAGTAATACCAACAAAGGAGGAAGGGGAAAGACTGGGATCAAATATCTGGGCAATAACTTGGGAAACCGAGGTCCAAAATTGCTGTACATGAGGGCAGGTCCAAAAAATGTGTGTGTGTTCTGCCATAGTCTCACCACATTGCCTCCAGCATCTCTCTGCCGGGGGTTTGGAGGCCTTCATAACGCACTACACAAGCTAGTGTAAGGAAAAAATGCAATCTACGTTTCCATGCAAACTCCTTTACATAGGGAGCGGCGGAGAGAGTATATGATGACAAAGCATATGTCTACCATCATTGAAGGTCGCATCGTACAGTAAATTTAGGTCTGTGGTCCATTTAGCTAAAAATAGACTTAGTTGCTACCGCCTTCAGGGAACAAAAACTGGAATACAGAGTACTAATTAAATGTTCTAATGAGCTCCCTTTTGAATAGCTATTAAAGTAGAAATCAAGAGTAGTAGGTAATGTAATCTGTGTTTGGGAAGGCCTGGTTCTAAGGTAAGTTCAAAGTTGAAGATACCAGAGAGAGGCAAATATATAAAGGCTGCTGAATCTAATGTCAGGTGATAACGTATAAGCCTTGTCCCCATGCCCCGCGACGAAGAAAAGTATCTGATTTATTGAGAGGGTTCTGCTGATCCCATGCTAGATTCTAGCCTGCTTAAGAAGGTATATCTGAAGTTTATTCCAGATTTGTAAAACTTCCCCAATACAACAAAAAAATTAAGGTAATGGGAAATAGTTGTGGGGAGGCATATAGTATCTGCCCAATGTTATGTAGATCATTCAAAGCAAACTCAATATCTTTCCAAAGTGAAGAACAAGATGGATTAGACCATGGATAAAAGATTAAAAAATGACAAGCTTTGGCATGCCACAGAAAATGGGGTAAAACAATGCCGCCCTTTGATGGATGTAAATACAGAACTTTTGCCCAGGCTCTCAGTTTCATCCCCCTCCAAAGAAAGCACAGAAATAACCATTGCCATTCATGAATATGGAATGAAGGGAGCAAAAGAGGGAGGGTTTGCAGAAAAAACAGAATTCTAGGTAAAATATTAAGGTGACTGGTTTCAAGTCAATGAAAAAAGGAAAGAGGCAAAATGGACCAACGCATTAGATCATCTATTATGACTCGTGCCAGAGGTCAGTAATTCATGACATTGAAGTGGTCTAAAGATTTAGTAATCAAAATCCCCAAATATTTAGTTACATTTCTTTTCCAGCAGACTGGCAATAAATTCCTTGGGCAGGGTTCACAAACCAGATGCACCCAGTGCATCTGAGATGCACCAGGGCAAATTAGATGTACCGTACCCAAACAGTTGTATTCACAGAAGGATGCACCGCAGGATGCACCATGTGCATCCCCACTGTGAATACCGCTGAAGCACCATGGCGCAACCTGAGTTCCCCTGCACAACCAGGATGCACATAAGCACCCTGGATCAGAAAACAATAAATCATGGGTAAGTCAGCAAGGGACACAGGAGCAACAGGGGAAGACTGCAGTGGCATAAAGTTCACTGGTAAACAGCTCATCAGGGACTGGGTGCAGGGCCAAAGGGTCGGAGAGTGGCCTGCCAAAGCAGACAAGGTGCACAGACAGAGCACACATGGTGACACCTGACAGCACCACAACAGCACACCCAGTACAGGGGACCAACAGGCACAGATGCCACCCACAAGGGTGACTGTCAAGGTGTGGCACAGCAGCAGAGGTGCACCGGTCAGCATGGTAGAGGCAGCCACGCATGTCCCAGTACACAGGAACACAGCAGGGTGTACATGGGAGTTGCAACACAGGTGTACACAGGGGGGACAGGCACAGTGGCACACAGGCCAAAGGCCATGTCCTGCACAGGAGTAACATGCCCACAGGTACTGGGGACTGCAAGAAGAGTATCACGACAGGGGACCACCAAAATATAATAAAACATCATGCACTACACACAGAACAGGGGCACTGTGCAAGCCAGTGCACAGGAAGGCCACCCAACAGGCCAGACGCAACATGAAGAGCACACACTGTAGCATGCATGAAAGGTGGACATGGCACATGGATGTACAGTACCACAGGGGCACATGTGCGAATGGGAACATAGATACTGTGGAAACTAGCAAGCACAACAGGGCACCAGCACAAGGTAAAATGAATGGCCACAGACACCGCCAACAATATCAAAATATTTACTGATGCAGGTAAAAGAAAAGGGATAGCAATATGTACAACAGTAGAAATAACCAATGGCAGGGAAGGATGGTGTGGGACTGAACAAAGGAACAATACACAGTGAACCCCTGAGAGTGATGGTTTGTGGGGAGGGTAATGGGAAAGAATGGTAGGAAAAGGGATGGTCATGGAGGGTGGGGGCCCAGTGGTCTACTGTCCATGATGGGGCACAGCCCTGCATCCAGGTGGTCTGCCCCCTGCCTTAAGTACCCTCACAAGCAGGGTAATTGCCTGAAGTAACTGCCCCTGCATCCTGTAGAGTCATGCCACGGTCCTCCTGATTGCCCTCTGCAACTAAATCCATGCCAGCCTGATGAAGATCCACCCTCTCCTCCTTCCCAACACATTGGGATGCACTCTCCATGGACCTACAGTGGGGACACAGACAACAGGAACTCAGTGCCATGGTCCACACCATCCCCCCCCCCCGACCACCATGTGACTGTGATGGAGGCAGCCCCCATGGCAATGTCTGACAGCCAGCCATGCACACCAGCAACAAGTTAGCATACAGAGCCACACAGTGACTGTAAAATGGTACTGAGACAGCACAAGGCCCTCATGTGCATGCAGATTGACACACAGAGGGACACGCAGCCATGTCCCACATAGCATGTGCAGATGCCAACAGGCTGTACAACTGTGCAGGCCCCATCTGACCACCAATGGAGCACCACATGGCTCTGAGCAGACATGGACATGGTGGACGGACACACAAGAGCCATATACACTGTGGTCCTAGCACATGCCACCAAAGTGACACCCCGTGTGTGTGCGCAATGTGCAGCGCACGGACATGCACATGTGGCAGGCAATGGCCCACTGTGGGCATGCCCCACCTGATGAACACAGAGGAAGCAGATGCAGTACACTCACCTGCACTCACATGGCCAGACCCTCTGCCTCCTTCATTGGCCCTAGTGTCCCTGGTCTCCACCAGTGCCGCGAGCCTTCATCTATCTGTTGGCCCTACATTGGAAACACAAACAAAGAACACCATGACGTGACAATCGATATGTACATCCCCCCCAACCAGTGACCCATAGCAGCATCACTGATGCCAGCATGCAGTGATGGACCCTCTGCATCAGTGACCCAATGCAACAGCACCCTGGGCAACTGGTAGCATCAGACACCACCCAGACTGTGCCCACCATGTCAGTGTGTTGATGGATGTGTGCCATGCCACTGTCAACACCACAATGCACTTGCCACAGTGCAAATGCGACCCCCTGTCATGCACCATGGTGCACATGTCGCAGAATGGTGTGCATGGCTGCACTACACAAGCATCACCATCAGGGAATGCCACACACGTGTGTGTGGGTGGTTGTGTGCCACTGCACCCTCCCCAAACCAATCATCTGTCTGCTAGAGTGGATGTAAGTTGCCGTGACTTACCTGGGTGTGGCACTGCACCTGTGCATACCTGGTACCAAAGTCTATGAAGCTGGTCAAGATCCCTCCACTGAAGGTCACCATAGTGGTGCCTGCACTGCTCCACCATGTGTGACACACCTGTCCTGCATACCAGAGACTCTGCCACCCTTGCCCACACAGCAGAGCATGGCTCATGGAGGTCCTTGGTCCCGAAAAGCTGCCCCTCCAGTGGCATGACAAGTGTCATTAGGTTGGTAAGCTCCACCTCCCCTCAGTTCATGGCTCTGGGTCCAGCTGACTGGGCACGTGGCATTGTTCTATGCAGTGCTTAAAAGCTGCAGGAGTGCTATGGCCTATTCACACCACATGCGCGATAGGCCATCAAGCAATGGTCCGCGCATCACAGGGTTGTGGCATGGCAATGAGCAATTGTCTCTGATTGTGCATCACCGCACATGTGCAGTGCTCACAGTATGGGTGGGAGACCAGAGTCAGGGGTCACACCTAGGTCACACATGCGCAGCTCGTGCGGAATTGCCATATTGTGAATGGCACACTTTGCCACTCACAGTGCACTGAGGATGGCGCATACTACACTACATGCGCCATGATCTGCAAGGATGCACTGATGCAGTGTCACATGGGTGCACCATACCTGCACAACACAAATCAAGCAGCACAGATCCAATAGCGCATGCTAACTGACATGTGCTGCTGACAGCAGTTGTGCCACTGCCAACACCAAACAGGATGAGCTATGCATGGCATGCTACTGATGACTTACCGCACATGTGCAGGGATGTGCCTTATTAGTTGTGCCACATTCAGAAAATACCCCCAATGTGACTGCGCAGGAGTAAGAATGCGCGAAGGGGGATGTGCCTTACGCCCCAGTTGCGCAGTGCTGATTGAGAAGAGCTGGGGGCAATTATGCAATTCACAGACAGTGCTCCCAGATCAGCTCATTGCCAAATTCAGGGGCATCACACCTGCTTTGCAACTCATTACAGTTGCTCCTAACCTCATTTGCATATGCTGGGCCATAAATGCTCCTGAATGAACCCCTTCCCCATTCCACAGATAACTGACAGGTATTTCAACCTTGAAGATAGGCTTGTTTACATTCTACCATGCACAGCTTGTCAGCAAGATCTGACAGTGGGGATTTAAGGGCTTCCAGGGGGCTGTGACTGTGCTGCTACCTGCCACTTTCCTGGCACACATCCACAATTGCCTGAACTGTGCTGATGCCTGCATATTTCCAACCACAGGAACCACAATGTCCGATCAGGATGACACTGCAGGATGGAGACATCTTATCTTTACATCAGATGAGGACAGGGAGCTGCTGGAGGCCTACTTCCCTAGGTAGAGCATCTTATCTGGCAGGCATGGCAGCTGCCAGTGCAGGTACGATGCTTGGGAGTAGGTTGCCCAGCACATCAATGCCCATGGCATATACAACTCGATCCCAAAGGAGTGCCACAAGCACTTTCACGATGAGAAGTGGAGGGTCAAGGAGAAGATGGCCACCATCAGGGTTTCTCTGAGGGTGACAGGGGGTGGGCCACAGACAGCAGTGCACCTCACACCAAATGAGGAGAGGTTGGTAGCCAGCATGGGCCAAACCACAGTGATGGGTGTTCTAGGTGGTGGCTTCCAGACTGGTGGCAGTCCATCACAGCACTGTATGTATTCATGTTCCAATAACTCTGCAGGTTTGTGTGTGCATGCCATGGTTGCTCTGACATGCCCCACTGTGGCCTGCTATGTGTCCATATGTCAGTGTGCACTGCACATGATGCTGTTCATCCCTGTCCATCCACAGTTTACTACTGAGCTGACACACATCTTGCTTCCCCTGTACAGAACCTTGGGGGAGGCCCACCATGGGGGTGGGTGAAGGGTGGTTGCTTGGAATGTTGTACCTGTGGGTGGTGGGCAGGGGGGGTCACCACTCAGTAGTGTGTTGTCCCACACATCTTCCTGAGCACCTGTACTAGCCACAGTGCATGTCCACCTATGCTGGTGCATGGTCGTGGCAAGGCCTTCATGGGCCGCACTCACCTGTGTGGCATGTCAGGTGCACATGTGCATGGCTCCCTGTTCATACCTGTCTGTACACACCATTTGCACATGTCAGTAACCATGTTTCTCTTATCTCTTTCAGCTCCATCACACCTCATGGGTGGTGCAGGGTCCAGTGGACTCCCTGACAACCTGACAGGGGAGGAGACCAGACCATCACACCACACCCCAGCCAGGGCTGTGGTGGATGCCATGCCAGGTCCATCCAATAACACTGCAGCCCCAGATGCAGTGGTGGATTCTGCAGGGCCATCAAACCTCTCCGTGGACAGTGCCACAGCAGGTGGCCATGGTAGCACATGGCTGTTCAACCTACTGGTTCTTGCTGATGAGGACCCTGTGGACATGGTCAACATTGTGGATGACCTACTGGTGCGTTCATCCAGAATGGAGGGGGCATATGATGATAGTGATGTGGATGCCACATAGATTGGGGGACATGGACAACATTGGCCTGACCGAGGCACATGTGCACGCACAGGTGGCACCATGTGGTGTTGGCAATCCTATGGCCCCATGCACACCCACAGGTCCTTTACAACTGCCCATGGTGATGGCTGTTGGGGGCCATGTGTCTGGTGCTGCTGTGGGGCCAGGGACTGCTGACACTGTTCAGCAGGGTGCTGTGGCGTAACAACAGGTGGTAGGGGGACCATGCTGCAGGTGTCCCTGACTGCGTAGAGGTTTCCCGTGCCCAGTCCCTGCCCATTCTGCATCCTGCTGTGTGGTATGCACCTACGTGGATGCAGTACAGCAGGCCGGAACTTTACCTGCTTGTCGGCACCACCCCATGTTGCATCCCCTGCTGACGAAGTTGAGGGTTACGCACGTCTCCTGTGGGACACTGTGGAGGGGCAGTCATCCCACAGAGCAGAGCTGAGGTGTATTCAGATATGGATAGTCATGGAGCATGAGTCATCGGCTGTGTGGCATGTCCAGATGCTGGCAGAGGCTCTCCTACTGCTGGTGGGCATGACCACTGCACTGGAGCAGAGTGTACTCGTTGTCAAGGTGGTAAGTGCCAACAGTGTGCTACATGGACGCTGGGTACCGGCCACACCCCTAGGAGTGCCTCATGCACCCACAGGTCACAGCATCAGGTGAACCCATTGCTGCTGATGCTGTCACCATGCCTACCCATCCCTGACACCCCCAGATCCAACCTGGGTCTCAGGGGCGACACACTGGCAAGCACCTGTTCATGGTTTCACTTCAGTACCCCACCAGTAGTAGTGAATATCCCTCCCCCGTGGCCAGTGGCGCTGACTCAGTGATCACATGGCATGGTCACCTACATGTCCATGGTGGTCATGGTGGCTCCTGCTGACGCTGGGGTAGACTGCTCCCATGGTCCCTGTAACCTGCACCCCTTGCTGTCCACACACCAGGCTGACAGTGCCTGGGGCAGTATGATGTGGCACATGCCTGCCCCAATACAATGCCTGTGTGGGACACCTGTGTGGTGCACTGTGCATGGCCAGGGCCACCAGTGTTATGCTTTGTGGCATGGGTGTGATGAATGCAGCCCTATGTCTGCTGTGCATGTGTGCTGGCGGATGTACATTGATCCATCCCATACCCAACAGAGACACCATGTCTCCCCTGTCCATATGTGGCCTGCTGTGTGTGTGTGTGTGTGTGTGTGTCTGTGTCTGTGCATTGCTGTCACCCCTCATGGGTGTGCTCTGCACCCGCTCTGAGGTAGTCATCTGTGCATGTGTGTCATGCCCCAACCCCACATGTGGTGTGTATGTGTGGGTGCATGTGGGGGGCTGCCGGGTGTTGTCCACCTGTAATACTCACCTTTGGTCCCTGAAATGCTCCTCCACTATGGTGTCCTTGTGCTGCCAGGACCTGGTTGCCAAGTGTTGATCCCTGCTACCCAGAGATGGCTGCTCACCTCTTCCATGGTGCCCCTGCTCCACATCATCCTCCTCCTCCTCAGAACTGTTGCCCTACTCAGCCTGGATCGCTGTTCCATGGTCAATGGCCATGATGTGCAGCATACAACAGGCCAGGAATATGCCACAGACCTTCTCTAGGCTACCTTGTAGGGCACCACCAGGCCAATCCAAGCAGCTGAAGCACATGTTCAGCATGCTGAAGACTAGTTCAATGATAGTGCATGTAGCCATGTGTGCCTTGTTGTATCACTCCTTCGCCTCTGTGCCAGGACAGCAGTAGGGGGTGAGGAGCCAGAGTCAGAGGGGATACGTTGCATCACCCGTAGGGGGACAAAGCAATCTGTTAGTACCTCACATGCATGTGCATTGTGAACCACAGACCTCCCCCATCACTGCACACTGATGCAGCTGCTGCCTGTCCACCTCTGTACCAGTGGCCAACATCCCGGTAAAACACTGTCCACCGCTGTATCAGTGGCTAACATCCTGGTGAAACACTTTACCCCCAAGGTGGGATGCTACATTCATGCTCTCACCAACGATGCAGTGCCCTGGCTGCCCTTGTCTGCCCTGCACCTGACCAGGCTCACATCAAGGGCTGACCACTCCTGTCCAGTCCAGCATTGTTAGCTGTCCATTGCCCAGCAGTTGCCCATGCCTGGGTTCATGTGGTGCATTCAATCAATCAATCAATCAATCAATCAAAACTTTATTTAATCAGGCATAACACCATTGAGCAAGCTCATTTTCAAAGTAGTCCTGGACAGAAAGGACAACTACAGAATAAGATAGGGGTTAATACACAATCAGATAACTAGATTAACTGCATCAAGCTGTAAGGACATTCTTATACAAATACATAGTGAAAATAGGGGTATTCTGCCCTGCCACACATGTCTGCTGTTCCACATAACCTCACATCCCATGCTGCATTGTGCAGCTGCACTGCCCCTTTTTGTGTGTGCCATCCTATCAGCGTGCCCACCTCCACTGTCCCACCTGGGCGTGTGACCTTGCACAGTCCCTGTCACGCCCCCAACACCCATCCACTGCTTTCTGACATATGTTGCGCACCAGTGTGCTGTTTGTAGGCATGTATTTATGTTCCACTCACCCACTGGGTGGCAACTGGGGAGATCCCCAGTCTGAAAACGGTGGCACAGAGCTGACTGGTGCCATGTGAAGTCATCATGTCTACTCCCAGGGTGTGTGGTGCAGACATTGCTGATGCACTCTGTGACATTGTGCACCACCTGTCAGTTTATGGAGTAAAATCCCTTGCAATTCATGTACAGCATTTCCTTGTTGCCAGGTAGTGCACGGATTGCCACGTGGGTGCAGTCAATGACTACTATGACACCTGGCATGCGTGCTACCCATGTGGAATTGCTGCATAGCTTCTGTCCACTCTGCCTGTTTGCTTGGGAATTGAATGAACTCTGAAGCATGTGGGAGCAGTGCAGTGAGGAACTGCATGAGGATCCGGGATGTGGACAGCATGGATATGCCAGTGGTGTCTCCAGCTGGCCTCTGGAAGGTGCCCAAGGTGAGCAGACACACTGCTGTTGTCACCTTGGTATCCAGAGATATGGCATGACCCCTTCCAGTGGGTGCCGCATTTAATCATAGCACAGCTCACCGAGCTGCCGCAGAATTGCCCTGTTCAGGCTGTATCAGCCAACTGTTTCTATGTCTGTCAGTTGTTCAAATGTTACTCTGGCATGATACTGCCATGGGGCAGGCTGCCTACAGTGCCTTCCACTGCCACATTGTTGATTTTCCCATTTCCTCATCCTCATTAACATGCCCACCTTCAGGAATGGTGGACCATCCATTTGGGTGGCCTCTCTAGTGCGGCTGCTGGTGATTCTGCTGCTGCTGCTATCCTGCAGTTGCCAGCTGGGGGCTTGCACTTAAGTCTACATCTTTTATACTTATCTCCTTAGTGCACATATGGGTGTATGCGCTGTGTATGTGCATTCATTTTGCTTTGTGAATGGGGATGCGCTATGTATGCAGCTACACGCCCCACTAGATGCACTGCACATCATTATTTTCGGTCTCCAGCACATCCTTGGCAGCACAGCGCATCTGTGATGCACCGGGGCATCCCTGCCCTGTGTTAATTATGCCAGTGCACATCTCCGAGAAACGTCGACATATCTTAGATGTGCTGTGCACATCTCTTTTGTGAATCTTGCTGCTAATTTCTAGAGGAGGGGAAGAAAAATAGGTCAGTTTTTGTTTTATTTAAATGAAATCCCACTATTTGCTCAAATATACTGAGTATACAAAATACCTCTGAAAGCAAAGAGGTGGGATTCGATAGCATTAAAAGAATATCGTCCATAGATAAAGCAACACGGTAATCTCGGTTGCCAATAAAAAGACCAGTAATTTTAGCAGAACAGAGAATATGCAAGGCAAAGGTTCGACATATAGTGGGAATAAAAGAAGTGAAAGGGGACAAATCTGGCAGGTGCCACTTTCTAAAGAAAACACAGATGATAGCAGGTCTCTGACCCTCACATGTGATGCAGGGGACTTATATAAGGACTGTAACATTTTATTTTATTTTATTTAAACAGCAGTTTGGAAAACCTTTGAGCCATAGGCTCATTTACAAAGGTACCTTGTCACACATTATAACAAATGATAGTGGAAGACCAAAAGCTTGCATAGCGAACCAAAGAAAAGGCAAAGATACATGATCAAAGGCCTTCTCCACATCTAAACTGGCCAGGACCAGGGAGATAGTGTTGACGTACATGCTCTAAAAGCAGAAAAGTACACTGCACATTGTCATGCACCTGGTACTTGCAGACCAAGCCCACCTGGTCCCAGTCCAGCAAGGTTGAGAGAAAGCCCTCCAGATGAGAAGTTAATGTAGACATGAAAAATTTATAGCCTGAATTAAATATGGAAATTGGTTGATAAGATTCTGGTTTGGTAGATCCTTGTCCAGATTAAGCAGCGCTGTGATGGCTGCATAATTCCAGGACAAAGGGGGATCATTACCTTCTTGAGTAAATTGAAAAAGCCGAAGCAAAAGCCGAGTGAGTGAGTTCCTAAGGGGAACCGTCTTATAAAAATCGGAAGAAAACCTGTAGATTCCAGGGAACTTAGCCACTTTCGCACCTTGAATGTCAATCTACAATTCCATGGGAAAAATTGAAGCAATTAACAATTGCATCTGTGCTTCAGTGAGTTTTGGAAGCCCAGCTTGTACCAGAAAGGAATGACTGATTGTGAGAGGGAGCTGAAAAATCAAAACAGTAAAGAGTAGAATAATAAGAACAGAAAATGGATAGAATATAATAAGTAATACTACCAGTATCGGGGTGTCACAACTTAACCACCATGGTGGCAGCACGGAATAAATGAAGTTGCCAAGCCAGATATCTGGCACCTTTAGGGCCTCCAACATGATACTTCTGCAGAAGGAAATAAACAGCATGCCCAGTATTCTGTTCCAACAGACATTGAAGATTAACTCAAGATACTAAGAGTTTTGAGTGAATTGATTTGTTGCCCTGCATCTAAACTGACTGTAAAGTTTTTAAGGATTGAAATAACTCAGACAACCTTTTATCCCACTCCTTTTTATCCAAAGCATATGCTATAAGCTTACTGTGCAATACAGACTTCAATGCATCCCAGAGCATACTAGCGAATACAGAGCCATCATCATTATCATCCCCAAAATGACTTTACTTGAGCAACCAAAAAGTAATGGATCCCTCAAGTAACCCACATGCAGCCTCCAAAAGGAATGACGGGAGGGCTTATTAAGCAAAAGTGACACGTAGTGGAGTATGATCAGATAAAAATGAAGAGAACTATGCTCAACCTTATGAACATACCCAAGGTGTTTTGTTGTTGTAAAGAAGTAATCCAGATGTGCAAAATGTCCATGCTGTGCAGAGTAGTAAGTATAATCACTCTGCAGAGAGTGAAGAAGACATCAAGTATCGATTATATCGAGGTGCTTAAGAAAACGGCGAACACATTTATAGTGAAATGAATAATGATGTGCTTTTGGGATGGATGTGTCAAGGTCTGGATTTAGTGTCAAATTTAAGTCCCCTCCCCATAATAACTGCCCTTTCAAAACAGACAATAAGGTAGAAAAAAAGCTGAAAAGACAGATTTAGCAGTACCAGGGAGAAATACGTGTTGACTGTTATCTCCTGCACGTACAATGAACCCATCACTATTACATAATGTCCAGCACCATCATTTATACTAGATTGAACTTCCAATAGGAGCCCACAGTGACATGAAATCATGCCCCCTACGGTGGTGGCAGGAAGGATGGGAAGCAAAGAAAACCTTATCATAGCCAAACTCTAAAAATTTCACATGATCATCCGGGGTAAATGTGTTTCTTGCAATAAAATGAAATCGGCCTGGTTCTGGCAAAAAAAATGACAGAGGTCGTAACATTTCACCAGGTTATGTATTCCATTAGCATAGTATGAAATTATTTTAGAAATAGAGGATATTGTGTGAATTCACGATATTGTAGACAAAAAATATACCAATCAACTGGAAACAAACTTGACATTAGAGAAAAGGTAACTAATTCTATGGTAAAAAATGTTATGCAAAAATATAACAGTGTCCTAAAAAGCACAGAAGGGCAGAGTATATCCCTTCTAGTAACAGTATACCGGCCCCAAACAGTAATAAAAAAATGTACTGAAAAGAGGGAATGCCTTACCCATATTTGAAAAAGACCATCACTGATTGGCAGTGGAATTGGCAAAAAAAAACACAGCGAAGGGGACATTTTCAAAGAAGATGCACCAGTGCATCTCAAAACAAGTGCCGCAGCATGATAGTCAAAGAGCAGACATGTGATGCGCTAGTCCAGATGCACTGCAAGGCAACTATAATGCATGCAGCGAATCTGGAGGGGGCATTCCCATGAATGTGCTGCACAGCTCAGCATTCATTCCAAATGGGCAGCACATGTGTGGTGCATCTCCAAAGATGCACCCCCAAAAGTTCGGGATAAATGGAGGTGGCCTAAGTACAAGCCACCCCCAGGCAGCCAGCAGAACAGCAGTAGGTAAAGCAATGGATGGGGCAGCATTCCTCATGGTGGAGGTAATGAGGGGTGTGAGGACATGGCCAGAACAGCAATGTGGCCGTGGAAGGGCCCGTAGGTGGTATGTCAAACGGAGACGACACCGTGCCCATGTCACATTCCAACAACTGACTGACACAGAGATCGTGGGCTGGTACAGACTCAACAGGGCAATTCTGAGACAGTTCTGTGAGCTGTGCCATGGTGAACTGCAGGCTGCCACCTTAAAGAGTTACACCATGTCAGTGGAAACAATGGTGACAGCAGCAATGTGCTTGCTCACCACGGGCACCTTCCAGATACCAGTGGGTGACACCACTGGGATCACACAGTCCATCACGTCCCGTCTCCTCACACAGTTCTTCACCACTCTGCTGCCACATGCTATAGAGTTCATAACATTCCCTAGCACATGTGCAGAGTGGACAGCAACCATGCAGCAATTCCACAGGGTAGCACGCATGCCAGGCATGCTAGGGGCCACTGACTGCACCCATGTGGCCATCAGGGCACCACCTGGCCCAGACGGTAAAACATACATAAACTGGAAAGACTACCATTCCATCAACTACCAAGTGGTGTGCAATGCCACAGAGTGCATCACCAATGCCTGTGCCACACACCCTGGGAGTACCCTGATGCCTACATCTAGCACCAGTCGTCTTTTTGCCGCATGTTCCAGAGTGGGGACATCCCCAATGGCAACCTAGTGGGTGAGTTGGGTAAGACTCAATGCCCACCCAATGCATTCCATGGCATAACACACAGCTGGTGGTAGTGCAGAGCTTGAGGGGGAAAGAGTGACAGGGAAAGTGCAATGACCAATGACCATGCTGAACTGTGAAACCTGGGGGCCTGCCAGACTGGGACCCACTGATAATGAGACAGTGGTGTGTATGGCCAAAGGGCGAGCAGGTCAGGGATGCTTTACAGTGGGCACATGTGGCAGTGCGAGAAGCAACAGATTTCCCTAGCCACTAACATTGTCTGGGACATGGATGAGCACAATGGCCAGACAGGGCACTAACACAGTGCCCACACAGGCAAAGATGGGGGTCTCAGGACTGGGGAGAGGTTGGCCTGGCCATGCCTATCCAGGTTGCAAGCAGGACATAAGTCTGGGGGCCCACAATGGTGGGAAAGGGGGCTCATAGGTGGGGAGGGGGAATGGCACCCAGGTGGACAGGCAGTGGCAGCATAGACAGGCAAAGGGGGTGGTGGATGCGCCAGGCCATGCGCACACTAGAGTGAAACAAACACATGTTTCTGTCCCTCCAGGTGACAGTGCGTACCCCCTCCAGCCATGGCTGCTCACCCCCATATGATGGCCCAGTATTAAGACTGAGGAATGTTATAATGAGGCACACACCGCAACATGCAACATCACTAAGCATGTGTTTGGCATGCTGAAAATGCAATTCTGATGCCTGGACAGGTCAGGTGGTTCCCTGCAATACCACCCAGAAAAGGCCTGTGGCATATTCTTGGCCTGTTTTATGCAACACAACATGGCCATGAACCATGGAATACTTGTCCAGGAACAGGACAGTGACAGTACAGAGGAGTATGAACCCCAGGGTGGGGGTGGGCAGACAACACTGGAGAGGAGGGACCAAAGACTGGCTGCAAGGGCGTGGTGACATAGGAACACTATTGTGGAGGAGCACTTTGGCAACCGAAGGTGAGTAACACAGCAGGCATAAACTGGGTAGCCAGTCACACACACTGACACCGGGTGGGGGGAGGGTAAGGACACATAAACATGCAGGTAGGTAGACACTGCACAGCAGCTGCAGAGTGCACTGCAAAGTGCACACAACCATGCACAGGCAGCCACTGCAGTGCCACCAAGGATGGGGGGGCACAGTGCCAGTGCAGGGATTTACAGGGATCAGAGGGGATCTGCGGCACACATGCGTGGCAGGCACAGTGCTGCACATAGCACAACACCACTGCCCCCACACATGCCCAGCACAACACACAGACAGCATGGGCAGGCATGACACCCGAGCGCACATGTGCCACAGCACGCAGCCCTGGCAACTGTCGGCCTGTTGGTGGGTTGCAGTGGCAGCAGAGTAAGGGTACCATGTTATCCACACCCAACAGGCCTCACTGCAAGCCAGTACAGTGGCCGCAGCCACATGGGTGACCACACCTTGGCTGGGAGGATGCCTCAGGCACATCACTAGCCACAGAGAATGAAGCCTTTACCCTTGGAGGGGTTGATCCACATGACAGTGACCAGATACTCGTGGGTGTTTCAGTCCTAAAGTCCACAAGGGACCCAGGGATGTTGGGGATGCAGCTGGCGGGAGACAGCATCAGCAGCAATGGGGTCCCCTGATGCTGTGCCATGAGAGTGCTGCTGGTACTGCGCAGGGTGCAGCAGGAACTCCTGTGACCATGAGGAACCAAGGCAGCAAAGTCCACAGTAATGGCTTCTGCTATCCTGTCAAGTGAAGTGGTCATGGCCACCCACTGTTGCCATAACTCACTAACATAGAAACATAGACTTTGATGGCAGATAAGGACCGCTAGGCCCATCTAGTTTGCCCATTTCCCTACCTACAGGATAGGCCGCAGATCCTATTTAATCAACAGCCTATATCTTCTTGCCCACAAGAATTGCCTTATGTCTGTCCCATGCATTCTTGAATTCTCCCACAGTTTTAGACTCACAACTTCCTCAGGAAGGCTGTTCCATGCATCCACTACCTCTCTGTGAAATAATACTTCCTCACATTGCCCTGAACCGCCCTCCTTCTATCTTTAAATTGTGTCCCTTGTTCTTGCAAGTCTCTTTTCTGAAAGATGCTACCCTCTTGGACTTTGTTGATTCCCTTGAGGTACTTAAACGTTTCTATCATGTCCCCCTCTCCTTCTTTCCTCAAGGGTATACATATTAAGCTCCTTTAGTCTCTCCTCATCGGCTTCTCTTGCAGACCCTGCACCATTTAGTTGCCCTCCTCTGGACTGCCTCTATCCTGTCTATGTCCTTGCGGAGATGGGGTCTCCAGAACTGGACACAGTATTCCAGATGGGGTCTCACCAACTGTCTGTACAGAGGGATAACAACTTCCTGTTTTCTGCTGCTGATGCCTCTCTCTATACATCCCAGTATACCCCCAGCCCTCCCTACTGCCTTCTCACATTGCTTGCTAACCTTAAGGTCATCTGATATGATTACCCCCAGGTCCCTTTCCTGTTTTGTTGTTGTTACTACCTCCCCACCCATTGTGTATTCTTCCCTGGGTTCTTGTTTCCCAGGTGCATTATTTGCACTTTTGCATTGAATCCTAGCTGCCATACGTCAGACCATTCCTCCAACCTTGCCAAGTCCCTTTTCATCCTTTCCCGCCTCCTTGTGTATCAACCCTGTTGCAGATCTTTGTGTCATCTGCAAAAGGCTACTTTTCCTTCCAGTCCCTCTGCAATGCCACTGATGAAGACATTAAAAGGACTGGACCCAATACTGAACCCTACGGTACCCACTAGTAACCGCCCTTTCTTCAGAGTGGACTCCATTTACAATTACCTTCTGTGTCATGTTGTCCAGCCAATGTTTTACCCAGGCTACCACCCTGGGACCCACTCCCAGGCTGGTTAATTTGACTAATAATCTTTTGTGTGGGACTGTGTCAAATGCCTTGCTAAAGTCTAGGTAGGCCATGTCCACAGCCCCTCCCTGGTCTACTACTTTGGTCACCCAGTCAAAGAAATCTATTAGATTCGTCTGACATGACCTTCCCGCTGTGAACCCATGCTGCCTTCGATCCTGTGCTCCACTGACCTCTAGGTACTCAACTATTCTTTCCTTCAGAAGTGACTCCATCACTTTCCCTACCACAGAGGTCAGACTGACAGGTCTGTAGTTTCCTGCCTCTGTCTTGGTCCCACTTTTGTGAAGGGGAATCACATCCGCCTTCCTCCAGTCCTCGGGTACCACACCATCCTCCCATGATTTATTAAAAAGAGTAGCCAGTGTGTAACCCCCCTGCAAATGGGGGTTCCCAAAAGACTTCCAGGAGCTTGCTTGAATGCTCCAAGCCTGAATGGTGTTTGGCATTTAAGCCATTTATCAGTGAGTGTTTTTAGAGCCTCTGGTACTGTCTCTTTAAGAGCTGTCTGCTTGCACACATAATTAGTTTGTATGGGGGACTGTGTGCTTCTCTGAGTACCACTCGAGCTGCTGCCAATTTACTTCATTTTTGCAGTCACTAGAGTGCAAAGGAACCTATCTGAAAGATGTAACTGTTTGCCAGAAATTATTTAGAGTAATAATGAAATTACAGTTTGTCTAACCTGCTTTCTTTGCAGTCAGAACTGTGTCTGCTAGTTCCCCATTCTAGTTTTGAACTGCTGAACTGGACCAATCAGTGTGGGGTAAGCTAGCTCTAAAATGGTGCCTTGGACGAATCAGAACTTGGACTCATAATCTGAGCCAGCCACAAGAGGATTGTATGGGCAGTGACTCTGGGAGATGTAGTTTAGACTTCAGTGCCTTTTGGACCAACAGCAGCAGTCTATTGTGAGTGACAGCCAATCCAGTCAAGAACTGGGAGGAACTCAAAGGAAGTGCCGTTTTGTCGGTTGGAGTTTCAGTTGAGCTTTGGCAGTGAAGAGGAAGGAGCCCTGTGCTTTTCAGTGTGCAGTTTTAGTCAAAAAGCGTGTATAAGGCCCAGAGTTCGGTCTGCAGCTTGTGTAACAGCTTGTTAGGACTGAATCCGTCCTGTGAAAAGAATCAAAGGATCTCTGAAGAGTAGAAACCAGGCTCACCCTGTAGAAGACTGGAGGAATTGCTGAAAATTGCACTCGGTCTGTCAGAACTGAATCTGCTGTGTGTTCTCCGGTATTGTGCAGTAATTGCGATCGGGATACAGATGCAGCCTGCCTGGTATAGTGCTTTCTTTTATATGGATGTGTGAAGAGGTTTGTGTACCTCAAGTGAGCCCTGCTGACATTGAAGGACCCTATTTTATTTGGAGGTCGTGAGTACTAATTCAGGTCGCTCCTGTCGAATTGCCACATTAAATCCAAATGGAATTACTGTACTGCTGACTGTTTAGTTCTCCTTTCTCTGTGTGAAAGGGCCCTCACCAGCTGCCACGGTTTGGACTAGCCACTCAGGCTTGGGCACCCAGGGACAGTAACTGATAGGATAGGCCTGTGCACAGAGCCATAGGTAGATTATTAGAGTGATAAGCTAATTAACCTGATTTCCCTGTCCTTGTTATATCCCCTAAATAAATCAGAGCTGCTTGTTTCAGCAAAGTTATACTGCCTGAGGTATTTGTCTATGTTAAAGTACTGTACTGTGATTGTTGCACTGTATCTCATTTCACAGGAGGTCCCAGTGCGGAACCAGACCTGGGGGTAAGTGTATACTGTGAAGGTAATTCTGATATATTGTGTGGGCCACTAGTGGGAAGAAAGGGGGGTTGCAGTGTCCCAGAGGGCTGTGACCAAGTTAGTTTAACTATTGCAAACCCTGACCTCTGGGTGGAGGCACCCGCCATTGGATCCAGGCCCCTCAACCTGTTAGTGGCAAATCAGGCAGGGGTAGTAGCCCCTGGGATAGCGCCATCTAGGGGTTACAAGTGGTTTCACTAGTTCCTTCCTTAATTCTTTTAGAATTCTGGGGTGAATTCCATCAGGACCCATTGCTTTGTCCACCTTCAGTTTTAGGAGTTCTTGCAGAACCCTTTCTTCTGTGAAAGGACTGGGATCGACCCCCCTATCAAGAGTGCTTCTATTAATTGGATTAGGCACTTCCCCCTCCTCTTTTGTGAATACTGAGCAGAAATATTCATTCAGTATTCCTGCTTTTTCACTGTCCCCTCTGCCCACCCACCGTTTATTCTATTCAGCCTCACTATCCCTCCTTTGTCTTTCTACGCCGCTGATGTACCTATAAAAGTTTTATCCCCTTCTTAACTGAGTTGGCTATCTTTCCTCAGTTTGGGCCTTTGCTATTCTGACTTCCCTCCTGCTTCTTTCTGCCTTAACTGGTACAGCTCTCTGTCCTGCTCCTTCTGTGTTTCCTTATACTTCTGGAATGCTATCTTTTCTTCCTGACTTTCACAGCCACCTCTTGAGAACCATAGTGTCTTTTTCTTTCATTTTGATTTGTTTATTTGCTTCACACAAAGGCTTGTTGCCTCTGTGATGGCAGTTTTGATAATTCCCATTGTTGCTCCACACCTCCTTCTAGCCTGTTTGCTAGTGCTTTTCTGAGGCACTCTCCCATCTTGCCAAAGTCAGCCCTCCTAAAGTCCAGTACCCTCACTTTTGTATGGCTTGACTCTGTAGCTGAGTTTAACGTGAACCACACTGTTTGATGGTCACTTGTCCCCAGATGGCAACCCACTTCTAGATCTGAGATCCTCTCACTGCCCCCGTTTGAGAGTATGAGGTCTAAGATTGCTCCCTCATGAATGGGTTCTGAAACTAGCTGTCTAATGCCTGCCACCTGTAGGGCGTCAAGAATGGCCCTGCTCTTGGATGTCGCTGCAGCAAATGTGCTTCAGTTAACATCTGGCATATTCAGGTTTCCCATCAACAGTATCTCCCTTTCTCTGCCATTCTAAGAATGCCTTCCATCATATCCTTGTCCATTCCTTCCCCTGACATGGGGGTCTGTACACAACCCTGTGCGGATTGTGGTGCCCTTTCCAGTCTCCAAGGTGACCCACAGTGCCTCCTCTCTCCCTGTTTACTCTTTTGTTCAGTTGCTTTTATCCCTTCCTTTACATGAGAGCTACCTCCCCTCTTCTCCCCTGCCTGTCTCTCCTGTAGGTTATGTACCCTGGTATGTTAACATCCCAGTCATGGTTCTCTGTGTACCATGTTTCTGTGACTGCTACGATATCCAGGCATCCCTCTTCCATTAAGGCCACCAGCTCAGGGAGCTTGTTGCCCAGACTACGGGCATTGGTACTCATTACCCTCCATTTCCTGATGGCCTTACCCCCTTTTGCCCCATCCCTGTCCTTCTTGCCTTTGTCACTTTCTCCATTTACCCCTGCCCTTCTCCCTATCGACACCTCCATGTTGGTGTTTGCCACACTTACTACCGTGATTGTTTGGGGGGGGGGGCTATGATTTTCCTTCTCCTTTCCAGTGCCTCTCCCCTTGGCTAAGCTGCTGCTCTGCCTCATGGCTGCATGTTCATTCATGTGTCCCATCTGTACCCACAGTCCACAGATTTCCCCCCTGAGTGCTGCCTGGCCCTCCATTGTTGCCCACAGAAGCCGGGTGTACTCATCTAGCTTGTCAGCAGGTGACATGTCAGGGCAGGGGGTGACAGGCAGGGGATGTCCTGGCCTGCTGTGCTACATCCCTTGTCCATGAATGCAGCACAGTGGGCCACTACTTGGGTGGGGACTGTGCACGGGCGTGAACAGCAGGCCCGGGGGCAGGCAGGTCATAGGTCCCTGCCAGCCAGTGCAGCACTGCAGCACCCTGCTGGTCAGTGTTGGCAGTCCCAGGCCCCACAGCAGTGACCTGCCCCTGCCCATCCCAAGCTGCTGCAGTGGCTGGAGGTGGGGGTGCACACTGTGGTGGTACGTGTGTGGGCACTGGACCACCCGTGCTGCTTATTGCTTCCTGTGTGGGTACCGGGACAGTGGTAGGGTGGGTGCCACCTGTCTGTCCTCCTGGCTGGGTGGCATCATCATCATCATCATCCTCCTCCATTGCCAGTGCAAGCACGCTGAAGTCCTCCTGGATCAAAAGACTGGACAAGGGGTCATCATCAGCTAGCCCAAGTAGGTTCAACAGCATACACATTGCCTATGTTCTTCAGCACCAGCCATGGCTCCAGAGGATGTAGGTGGCCTGACTTCAATCACTACCAGTGCCACTGGATGGGCCTCATGTGATGAATCACCCCTGAGGTGTGAGGGAGCTGAAAGCCAGACAATATAGCATGATGAATGACACATGGCCATATCCAAGGTTGAAAGAATGACTTGGGGAGGTGAGCATGTTTACCACAGGTGTGCCAATGTCACCACACAGGCCTGGGGCCACCACTGTGGCCTGTGCAGTGCAAATGCACTGGTAATGTGAGTCCTGCATGTCTGCTGGAGCACGCACTCAAGGCAGTGTGTGGCAAAGGACCACAATGGCCAGGCTGCAGCTTGGCCAATGTCCCCCTTCCTCGGGCCTGCACAGACACTGCCGCCTCACTGTGGACCATCTGCCCACTGTAGCTGGATGGTGCTCATGGAGACCATACTAAAGGAAAGGTTGGTGGCATATCTAGAGGAGCATGGTCTTCAGGATGTGAGGTAGCATGGGTTCATGGGGGGAGAATCATGTCAAATGAATCTGACTGACTTCTTTGACTGTGTCACTAAGACAGTAGACAGGGCCCAAGTGGTACACATCCCCTATATTGATTTCAGCAAGGCCTTTGACTCTGTGCCCCACAAAAGGTTGATCAGAAAGTTGGTGGTTCTCAGGGTTGGGGAAAAGATGGACAGATGGATGGAAAACTAGCTGAGGGACAGAACTCACAGGGTGGTTGTGGGGGGAGAGTTATCTGACATTAGAGAGGTAACCAGTGGGGTCCCACAGGACTCTGTACTGGGGCCAGTGTTGTTCAACATCTTCATCAATGGCACTGGAGATAGCATTAAGGGCAAAATGAGCCTATTCATGGATAACACCAAGCTCTGTGGCAGAGTGGACACAGCTGAAGGGATACAGGACCTACAGAAAGATCTGGAAAAGCTGGGAAAGTGGTCCAGGATTTGGCAGCTTGTCTTCAATGCCAGAAATGCAAAGTTATGCATATTGGAGCCAAGAATCCCAGGACAGAGTACTACCTGGGTGAAGTCCGAATATCTGCATCTGAGGAGGAGAAGAACCTGGGAGTGCTAATCACTAGTGACCTGAAGCACTCCACACGGTGCAAGAAGGCAGCAGCAAAGGCAAACAAGATACTGGAATCATATCTAGGGAGATCAGTAGTAGTAGAGAGGAGGTTATGCTGCCCTTGTAAAGATCACTGGTAAGGCTGCATCTAGAGTATGGAGTTCAGTACTGGTGCCCAAATCTCAAAAAGGACATTAACCTGCTGGAGAAGGTCCAGAGGAGGACTACAAAGATGATAGCAGGTCAGCAGGGTAAGGGGGTAAGGTATACGAGGAGAGATTAAGGGCACTGAACATGTATTCCATGGAAGACGAGAGAGAGAGATTGAGAGAGAGAGAGAGAGAGACAGTGTGAGAGAAAGAGAAAAAACATGATTGGGACTTTCAAGTACTTGAAAGGTTGATAAGGAGAGTCTCTTTAAGCTGAGTGGCAACCATAACACGAGGGGGCACAGTCTTAAGATGGAGAGGTTTAGGAGGGAGATCAGGGCATACTTCACAGAGAGGGTGGTGGACACTTGGAATGTGCTGCAGAAAAAGGTCATCTCATTGAAGACAGTGAGCAGCTTTAAGAGAGGCTGGGATAGGCATAGGGGAAGGTAAGAATCATGGGTAGAGAGGATGGGAGGAGTGTGGAGGGAGGGCATGGACAATAGCTCAAGCTGTGGACTTGATAAACCAAATTGCCTTCTTTTGCTGGCTTCTTCATATATTCATATTTTTAAGTCTTAACACTTTCACTGAAAGAGCTGTAGATTACTTAGTGCACACGCTTATTGCTATACAACTTAGAAACTCTACACTTTTCTTATAACACTATGTAGCTTATGCAACTAGCTGGATTTAATAGTTTGCTGTATAAAATACACTTTAAAACTGTGCGCTTTCACTGTAAAAGGGCCGAACAGCTCTTCAGAAGGAGAGAAATAGTCAGCTGGGGAGGCAGAAAATGAGTTAAGGTGCCATCAAATCCCAAATGGTGCTCTGAGAGCTTGGACCAATCAGCGGTCAGGCACCAAAGTTTCAAAAGTCTTTGGTGGCTAGGTGCCAAAACGCACCTGGGAGCTGAGGGCTGAGGGCTGAACCAGCAGTGTGGCTCAAGGCTTTCCTTTGGTACTGTGGGTGTGTTCCAGTGGCACTCCAAGCAAGTCTTGCCCTAAACCACAGGTGTGGTACTGGGAGGGCAGACGTCTGAGTGAGCAGCTTTTCTCTGGATGAGCACAGCCAGCCTGAGAATCAGCTGGGACTGGCGGTACTTATCCTGGGGAGTTTCCTCAGTGGGAGTCAGTGTTTCAAGTCTGCCGGAGCAGACGGGGCCGCAGTGGTCCAGCAGCCCAGGCAGGCTCTGAGAAGCAGAGGGTCTGGGGAGACAGTGAGAGAGGTTAAATGCAGGTAGACTAGGAGAAGGTTTCAGAGTAGACAAAAGAAAAGGGTGGAGGCTTAGTGAGAGGTGTAGAGTATCAGGGAGAGGTAGGAGGAAGGCACAGGAGGGAGAAAGGATTTCAGTAGAGAAACAAACTCTAAACGTTGGTATTTTTAAATCTTAAAACTTTCACTGAAAGAGCTGTACTTAATGCACACGCTTATTGCTATATAATCTAGAAACTTTACGCTTTTATTATAACACTAAGTAGCTTATAGAACTAGCTGTATTTAGTAGTTTGCTGTGTAAAATACAATTTAAAATTGTGCGCTTTTCCTAGAAAAGGGCTAAGTGGCTCTTTAGAAGGAGAGAAATAGTCAGTTGGAGAGGCAGAAAATGGCTTCAGGCACCAGCCAGTCCCAGACAGTGCTCTGAGAGCTTGGAACAATTATCAAAATAAAGTCGGGAATTCTTATACATGTGTAACCCCTAGATGGCGCTATCCCAGGGGCTACTACCCCTGCCTGATTTGCCACTAACAGGTTGAGGGGCCTGGATCCAATGGCGGGTGCCTCCACCCAGAGGTCAGGGTTTACAATAGTTAAACTAACTTGGTCACAGCCCTCTGGGACACTGCAACCCCCCTTTCTTCCCACTAGTGGCCCACACAATATATCAGAATTACCTTCACAGTATACACTTACCCCAGGTCTGGTTCCGGCACTGGGACCTCCTGTGAAATGAGATACAGTGCAACAATCACAGTACAGTACTTTAACATAGACAAATACCTCAGGCAGTATAACTTTGCTGAAACAAGCAGCTCTGATTTATTTAGGGATATAACAAGGACAGGGGAAATCAGGTTAATTAGCTTATCACTCTAATAATCTACCTATGGCTCTGTGCACAGGCCTATCCCTATCAGTTACTGTCCTGGTGCCCAAGCCTAGTGGCTAGTCCAAACCGTGGCAGCTGGTAGGGGCCCTTTCACACAGAGAAAGGAGAATTAAACAGTCAGCAGTACAGTAATTCCATTTGGATTTAATGTGGCAATTCAACAGGGAGCGACCCTGAAGTAGTACTCACGACCTCCAAATAAGATAGGGTCCTTCAATGTCAGCAGGGCTCACTTGAGGTATACAAACCTCTTCACACATCCATATAAAAGAAAGCACTATACCAGACAGGCTGCATCTGTATCCCGATCGCAATTACTGCACAATACCCGGGAGAACACACAGCAGATTCAGTTCCTGACAGACCGAGTGCAATTTTCAGCAATTCCTCCAGTCTTCTACAGGTGAGCCTGGTTTCTACTCTTCAGAGATCCTTTGATTCTTTTCACAGGACGGATTCAGTCCTAACAAGCTGTTACAAGCTGCAGACCGAACTCTGGGCCTTACACACGTTTTTGACTAAAACTGCACACTGAAAAAGCACAGGGCTCCTTCCTTCTTCACTGCCAAAGCTCAACTGAAACTCCAACCGACAAAACCGGGCACTTCCTTTGAGTTCCTCCTAGTTCTTGACTGGATTGGCTGTCACTCACAATAGACTGCTGTTGTTGGTCCAAAAGGCACTGAAGTCTAAACTACATCTCCCAGAGTCACTGCCCATACAATCCTCTTGTGGCTGGCTCAGATTATGAGTCCAAGTTCTGATTCGCCCAAGGCACCATTTTAGAGCTAGCTTACCCCACACTGATTGGTCCAGTTCAGCAGTTCAAAACTAGAATGGGGAACTAGCAGACACAGTTCTGACTGCAAAGAAAGCAGGTTAGACAAACTGCAATTTCATTATTACTCTAAATAATTTCTGGCAAACAGTTACATCTTTCAGATAGGTTCCTTTGCACTCCTAGTGACTGCAAAATGAAGTGAATTGGCAGCAGCTTGAGTGGTACTCAATCAAAGAAACACACAGTCCCCCATACAAACTAATTATGTGTAAGCAGACAGCTCTTAAAGAGACAGTACCAGAGGTTCTAAAACACTCACTGATAAATGGCTTAAATGCCAAACACCATTCAGGCTTGGAGCATTCAAGCAAGCTCCTGGAAGTCTTTTGGGAACCCCATTTGCAGGGGTTACACCCTTCCTGGTTTGGGAAAGCTTGACCAAGGCCAAGCAAGTACCCCATAAGTTTCAACTGCAACCATATACATTTGCATTAGGCTCGCATATGTAATCATCAGTCAATATATCATTTTACCAAGAACACATTTCTGAAACATTGCATCGTCACTCTTTACACAGTATTACATACACATTGTACCACAACTCAAGTTATTACCTCTTGTTCATGAAACCTGAAGAGGGGGCCCTTCCTATCAGTTACCTTGGGGCTGGATGGGCAAGGGCACCATACTTAGAGGGCAACACAAGTAACTTGGAGTTAGCACTGATGCTCAGTTTGGGCAATGAGCTCGGGGACACATACACTCTTTATGGACAACATTGAGAGGCAAGTCCACAGGCCTCCCAAGTGAATCATAACTGAGGTGCACCACAGGTTTTACAGCTCGACCAGTCTTTCTAGGGGAACTGTTATAGTCTCTGCACTCTGAGCCTCATTTTCAGCATTGTCCTCACTTGTCAGGAGTCTCCATGGGGGTAGAGAGAGCTAGAACTTGGGGCACTTTCAGCTCCAAGAGTTACAGTTTCTGAGTCCACAACATTTGGTTCGCATGGAGAGCTTTCGGACACTGGCAGTGGACTGTCAGGGCACTCAAAATACTCTTCTTGTTCGTGTATCACCAGTCTGCCCCAATCTATCATTTTTCCCTGAAAGCTCAAACAGTTCAACCATGCACAATGATTCCATTTCATCTGATCTGATGCTTTGCACTTCACTTTCTGGGAGCATTGGTTCCAGGGATGAAGCTGGGGGCTTGGACAGTCCAGAAGGCCCAGCTTCATCTCCAGTATTGACTAGGGGATTGCCCCGAAACAATTGACTCAGTTCGTAAGAAGGATAGTATTCAAAGTCACTCTCACTTTCTTCTGATATGGACTGACAGTCATGCTCAACTGGGACTTGTGCAGGGGAACACTTTAACTCTGCTTCTGTAGGTGCAGACTTCCTTGGTCTTTTCTTAGCAGCAGCTCTAGTCACTGGTCCAGAGGGGGCATCTTCTAGGGGCTCAGACTCAATTAAGATTTGTCCAATGGGCAGTAAATGATTTCTATGCATTGTTTTACATCTTTTGAATTATTCTCAGGCCTTACTTTGTACACTGGCAGATCATCTAGTTTGCCCACTACAATGTGAGGGAGATGGTGCCATCTGTCAGCAATCTTTGTGCTTGCCATGCAGTCCCAGATTTCTTAGCAATACCCGATCTCCTCCTGGAGTTCCTGTGCTTTCACCTTTTTATCATACCTTTCTTTGTTGGCCAGATTTCTTTGGCAGCCATGGTTTGAGCCAGTTGGTACGCATGAGTTAGCTGGGCCTTTAACTTTTGCACATACTGTAAATAGTTGTCAGCTTGAACCCCATCAGGAGAGACCCCAAAACACACATCTACTGGTAGTCTAGCTTCTCTTCCAAACATCAGGCGGTAGGGGGAGAATCCAGTGGCATCACTTTTGGTGCAGTTATAAGCATGTACCAGGGTGCTAATTTGTTGGCTCCATCTAGGCTTGTCCTTTGGGTGCAGGGTGCCTAGCATATCTAGCAAAGTGCGGTTGAAACGTTCAGGCTGTGGGTCCCTTGGGGTGGTAAGGAGTGGTTCTGGACTTTCGCCTCCCACAGAGAAAGCATCTCTTTGATCAGACGACTCAAAGTCTCTCCCTTGATCAGAATGGAATCTTTGTGGAGCCCCATAGTGAACAAAAAAGTTTTCTACAGGTACTTTGGCTACAGTGGATGCTTTCTGGTCTTTGGTGGGGAAAGCTTGGGCATATCTCGTGAAATGGTCAGTGACCACCAGCACATTACTGATATTTCTTTGATCTGACTCCAAACTTAGAAAATCAATACAGACCAGCTCCATGGGTGCACTGGTGGTGATGTTAACAAGGGGCAGCCCTCTGGGGCAAAGCTTTCCTCTGTAAGCAGCGACTACAAGTTCGAATGTGTTGCTCACATCAGCCCCCATCTTAGGCCAATAGAATCTGGATCTCACCAAGTCAAGTGTTCTGTCTATACCAAGGTGCCCCATGTGGTTGTGCAAGGACCTCAGTACTGAGTCTCGAAAGGCAGTGGGCAGCACTAGTTGTTGTTTGTCTACTTGTCCCCTCTGTCTACTGTTTCTCTGTATAACAGTTTATTGATCAGTTTCAACTTAGGACCTTCTTTGTATAACAGTGCAGTTCTCAAATCAGTGGAGCGTAATTTGGACACATCTTTTCCTGCATAGAGGGTTCTAAAGCTGCTTTGATCATGGGATCGCGGGATTGAGCCGCCGAATACTGTCATTGTCCAGCTGAGGCAGTGCACCAATGTCTATTGCAGAAAAGTGGCAATAAGCAGCAGGTATGCAATTCTCAGAGGCTCCCAAGCAATCCACCATGCAGTCCATCTGCGTCCGTGGACATTTGTTCCTCCTGTCAAACTTCGGCAGAGTGCCCGAATGTCAGGTTCTGCCAATCGGACCCAATCATTCTGGGGAACAGGCCTCGGGAGAGAGCATCAGCATCTATGTGGTTCAGACCTGCTCGGTATTCGAGAGCATAGTCATATGTAGATAATGCAGAAAGCCACCTATGGCCAGTGGCATCCAACTTAGCTGAGGTCTGCACATAGGTCAAAGGATTATTGTCAGTTTTACTAGTATTTTAGCCCCATACAGTACTCATGGAATTGGTCAACAATAGCCCACTTCAAAGCTAGGAACTCTAACTTATGTACAGGATAGTTCTTTTCGGATGGGGTCAGGCTTCTACTGGCAAAGGCCACTGGTCTCAGGCCATTCTCGTGCTCTTGGTACAACACAGCCCCAACCCTTGCAAGCTAGCATCAGTGTGCAGGACGTAAGGTTTTCTTGGATCGGCATAGGCCAGCACTGGAGCATGGGTAAGTTGATATATGATCTCATGAAAAACAGTCTCACAATCAGGAGTCCAGCGGGCCCCAAATACTTCACTCGGATGAAAATACACTCTTTCAGTCTTGAGGGATGCTGACTTTTGGTATTTTTTGTGGGTTGGGGGATACCCTTGAGTAAGGTTAAGTAAAGGGCGGATCACTCTTGAATAGTCCTTGATGAAGCTACGATAATAACCACAGAATCCCAGGAATCTTTGCAGTCTCTTTAGATTTTTGGGCTGTGGCCAGGTGGTCAAGGCCTCAACTTTACTTGGGTCGGTCTCTATTCCTCGGTGGATACTATGTGTCCCACATACTTTACTGATGTTTGAAAGAATTGACACTTATCAATGGACAGTTTAAGGCCAAAGTCCTCCAGTCAGTCCAATACCTTAAATAATCTGCTCTCATGTTCCTCCAGTGAGCTGCCAAACACAATAACATCATCTAGGTATACCAGGCACTCTAGTAAGTTCATGTCCCCACTGCACGCTCCATCAATCGCTGAAAGTGGCTGGGGCACCTGAAACCCTTGAGGCATCCTCATGAATTCATATAGCCAAGCGGACAGATAAAGGCCGCTCTCTCATGGTCCTCTGGGCCATTGGGATCTGGTAGTACCCATCGGAGATCCAGTACAGAGAACCACTTGCTCCTGTTTAGGCAGTCCAAAGCATCCTGAATGCGGGCATTGTGTACTGATCAGGGATAGTCCGCGTTTAAGGTGCGATAATCCACACACATCCTTACTGTTCCATTCTTTTCCTCACTACCACAATGGGGAAGCATAAGGGCTTCTGGATTCTTGTATTACACCAGCAGCTAACATCTTTGCAGATGCCGTCTCACATCATCTATGTCAGCAGGTGCCAGGCGTCAGACCTCTCACGAAATGGTCTTCATTATGCAGCCGGATATTGTGCTCAGCTCCTTGCACGCATCCTACATCCCATTCCTTTAAAGAAAACACCTGGTCTCTCTGGGCAAGCTTCTCACTGATCCTCACTTTCCATTCAGCTGGCAGCGGGGAGTCGCCGAAATCAAACAAGTCAGGCGTTACTCTGTCATTCTTCCTTGAACTCTTGCTGCTGTGTAGCACTGCAGTGTCTGCACAATGCACATTAGCCAGGATGCAACCTCTGTTTACTCGAATGTCTCTTTCAGACACATTATGAACTTGGACCATTACCCTTCTGGCATAAGCATGGGCTCTAGCGGGCAAAATACTAGGCTTGACCAGCAGTCCCTCTGGCAATTTCCATCGCCTGGTGCATCCAACATTAATATTTTATTCTTAACATCCTTTCTGATATGGACCTCTCCCTGTAAGGTACACTGGGCATTTGGCGCCAGGATCAGAGACTCAGGATCCTTCTTCCATACAATTCAACCGGTTCCTCTGGTTCTGTTTTTTCAGCATCTCTCTTGCCTCATAGGCCTTCTTAATTAAAGCCGAACTCTTAAAGCTCTACTAGTCTTTGACCCATGTTTTCATAACACAACTGTGCCAGCCTTCCGAACATATGAGCATTTGTTCCAATCAACAAAGGGACACCATCATACAGTCCAGTGGGGGGACACACTAAGGCTAGGGTCTCTACTTGTTCGGCCACTCCAGCCACGGAGGTGGGGAAAGACAGCCAAATTCGGATATACCCGAATAGGGTAGGCCTTCACTTAACCCCCATACATGCAGTCCTTCTAATGGTTGATGGTACGCCTGACAAATGCTTCGATACCAATCCTGGAACATAATTGTCACTTGGGAGCCACTGTCTAATACAGCTCTTGTAGACACTCCATTCACCTTTACAGTGGTCTCCATGGAGGGACCCACTATTCTGGACCAGTCTGGAGAGGCGGTAGTGGGGGCCTGGGCAACTGACCTGCCACAAAGGACATGAATTAGCATTTTGGTGCCCTCACTGGGATCATGTTGCACCTCTTAACCACTGATTTCTTCTCCAAGCTCTCCTTGTAGCCTATATGCAACTTTGTCAGTGTCTTTTGGGGACTGGCATTCCTTTTCATGTGCCCATCTTTCCCACAATTATAGCAAAACATACTTTCTGGAGTTTGAGCTGGCGAGGCGCCACACTGGGAGCCAGGGCGGGGTATTACTAACTGGAACCTTGGTGCCATCTCTGTCTGCGGGCGTGATAAGCATTTGGAGACATCTCGTCAGTTTCTCCACTTCCATGGTCAAGGAATCGAGTTCGAGCTGTTATCAGCAGAAGATACATGGGTGGGTACCCCACCCCATAGCAGATGCAGTCGGATATAGGTCAGGGGCCCGATTGGTATGGCCTTCATAAAGGGACTGTTTTTGAATCTCGGATCCTCTCAACAGTTGCCCCATTGTGACATATCCTTTTCCCTTGTCAGAGCACTCATTGACTGCCAACCTCTGCCCCTGAACTTCACTTGATGGGTCACCCTCAGTCACTCGGGTCGAGCCACAGCTATTGGTGCAGGTCCCTCCCGAGGTCGCTCTTTTCTCAACTCCCTCGAATTTCTCATTTTAACTCATCATAGGAGGGTGGGGATTCCAGTCGATCTGCCAGGCGTAACTGAAGCAACAAGCAGTTCTGAGAAGGGGCAGACTTATGATCCTGTCCAGCCTGGTTCGTCCAGTTCAATCGCTGGCAAACTACCTTTTCTGAGGCATTCTTGCAACAATTTTTCCAGCCGAGATACATACACAGACAACAACTCCCTTGGTACTGTTGTGCATCTCTTACTCTCCACCATAGGTCCTCATCAGAATCTGGCTCCCATACACATTCTCCAAGGCCTCAAGATAGGCCTGTGCAGTCGCTCAGGGTTACTGGCCCGCTTAGCACGGATGGTAGCCAGGGCAGGACCCCGGAGGCTCTCACTAACCCTCTTCGGCCTTCCGAGCATTGCCATTCTAGCACTTGGGGGCAACATAGTCTATCCAGGTCTCCCAGTCATCCTCCCTTGGGGTGGGAGGGTGCCAGAGAAGATCCTCAACCTTCAGTAAGAGTCGTGACTAATGGCAGGTGCAGAAATAGGAGTCTGCATTGGTTCAGCCACCATACGGGCACTGGAGCAGGAGAGGGTGTTGGGGAGGAACACCCCAGGTGGCAAGAATAGTTTCTTCAAGTCCTCCACAGTTTTCCCTCTCCCAGCAACCATTCAGCAAATTTCTCCTCAAAAGTTTCAGATAGTGGTGGGGGCTGATTCCCCGGTCTTTACTGTCTTTAGTTATCACTCTCCAAGCAGTGAGGGCTCCTCTGGGGTAATGGTCTGTGGCACTTTGGAGCTATCTATGGGATCCTTAAACTCTACTAGGGCCAGGAAAGTGTGGGTGAGCAGATTAGCATGCCGACCCACCACCACAGGGTTTTGTAAACCTTCCACCTTGGAAAGTACTCCTGCACAGTGTCCGTATTGATACCTAGGGGATGTCCAGGATAAGCATAGCATTTTGGGGGTCGATCTCCTCCCTCAGTACACCACTCCACCAGCCGGTGCACAGCCACTTCTGTCGGGTACCCATTTTTTCTTAACAGTGGTTCAGAATATGGCCACTAGAGGACACACAATCCCAGCGGTGAGCCTCCAAGATGTAACCCCTAGATGGCGCTATCCCAGGGGCTACTACCCCTGCCTGATTTGCCACTAACAGGTTGAGGGGCCTGGATCCAATGGCGGGTGCCTCCACCCAGAGGTCAGGGTTTGCAATAGTTAAACTAACTTGGTCACAGCCCTCTGGGACACTGCAACCCCCCTTTCTTCCCACTAGTGGCCCACACAATATATCAGAATTACCTTCACAGTATACACTTACCCCCAGGTCTGGTTCCGGCACTGGGACCTCCTGTGAAATGAGATACAGTGCAACAATCACAGTACAGTACTTTAACATAGACAAATACCTCAGGCAGTATAACTTTGCTGAAACAAGCAGCTCTGATTTATTTAGGGGATATAACAAGGACAGGGGAAATCAGGTTAATTAGCTTATCACTCTAATAATTATCTATGGCTCTGTGCACAGGCCTATCCCTATCAGTTACTGTCCCTGGGTACCCAAGCCCAGTGGCTAGTCCAAACCGTGGCAGCTGGTAGGGGCCCTTTCACACAGAGAAAAGGAGAATTAAACAGTCAGCAGTACAGTAATTCCATTTGGATTTAATGTGGCAATTCAACAGGGAGCGACCCTGAAGTAGTACTCACGACCTCCAAATAAGATAGGGTCCTTCAATGTCAGCAGAGCTCACTTGAGGTACATAAACCTCTTCACACATCCATATAAAAGAAAGCACTATACCAGACAGGCTGCATCTGTATCCCGATCGCAATTACTGCACAATACCCGGGAGAACACACAGCAGATTCAGTTCCTGACAGACCGAGTGCAATTTTCAGCAATTCCTCCAGTCTTCTACAGGGTGAGCCTGGTTTCTACTCTTCAGAGATCCTTTGATTCTTTTCACAGGACGGATTCAGTCCTAACAAGCTGTTACACAAGCTGCAGACCGAACTCTGGGCCTTACACACGTTTTTGACTAAAACTGCACACTGAAAAGCACAGGGCTCCTTCCTTCTTCACTGCCAAAGCTCAACTGAAACTCCAACCGACAAAACCGGCACTTCCTTTGAGTTCCTCCCAGTTCTTGACTGGATTGGCTGTCACCACAATAGACTGCTGCTGTTGGTCCAAAAAGGCACTGAAGTTCAAACTACATCTCCCAGAGTCACTGCCCATACAATCCTCTTGTGGCTGGCTCAGATTATGAGTCCAAGTTCTGATTCGGCCAAGGCACCATTTTAGAGCTAGCTTACCCACACTGATTGGTCCAGTTCAGCAGTTCAAAACTAGAATGGGAACTAGCAGACACAGTTCTGACTGCAAAGAAAGCAGGTTAGACAAACTGCAATTTCATTATTACTCTAAATAATTTCTGGCAAACAGTTACATCTTTCAGATAGGTTCCTTTGCACTCCTAGTGACTGCAAAAATGAAGTGAATTGGCAGCAGCTTGAGCGGTACTCAATCAAAGAAACACACAGTCCCCCATACAACTAATTATGTCTGCAAGCAGACAGCTCTTAAAGAGACAGTACCAGAGGTTCTAAAAACACTCACTGATAAATGGCTTAAATGCCAAACACCATTCAGGCTTGGAGCATTCAAGCAAGCTCCTGGAAGTCTTTTGGGAACCCCCATTTGCAGGGGGGTTACACATGATTACTCCTTTTTGCCATGCCCTCTGCAACAGTTCCTGTTTTATAGCAAAATTATAAAATTTAAAAAGTATAGAAAGAGAGTGTTGTATAGATGTGGTCGGCTTCTGACCTAACGCCCTGTGGGCTCTTTCAGTAGGCAATGGACACAGGTCTAAAATGACAAGGAGTGAGGGTAAAAAAGATTGAAGGAAAGCCACTAAGTCACCAGTACCTTCAGCCCCTTCTGGCACACACTGTATGCCAAGATTGTTATGTTGAGAGTAGTTTTCAAGATCCTCGCACCGCTCAGATAATTGGTGACACTCCTGAAGGACTCAGATGAGGATCGTTCCGCTGTGTCCATGCGGGTATTGGTATTGGAGGCTTGCTTCATCAGTTCACCAGCTTTGGACTCTATAGACTGAATGGAAGCTTTAAGCACTGTATTAACGGAGTATGTCTCAGAGCAAAACTCCTTAAGCTCTTGAGGGATGGCCGCAGCATTGGGATCTCAAGGAGAGTGCGCTGGTGTTCCCCCTTTTGCCATAGCCCCTGACTTGAGTTTACAACTGTGGCGCAGAAACGATGTTTGCAGGGAGATTACAGACCAAAGTAATATTTTTTTTTCAACTTGCCCTTACAGAAAATAGATGCCTCAACACTCCAAAAATAGCAGAGTAGGAAATAGGTAGAAACTGACTAGGCTTATACTGTGGCTCGAAGAAGAGCTACTCCATTAACCTACCATACTGCACAAAGGAGGAACTGGAAATCCTCTGCAAAAAACTGTGTTGATGCATCAGTTAGGATTCAAATTAATGCCACAAAAGTAGGAAAATGTGGCATCATGGTTTCTAACCCTAACTCCCCTTCCCACTCCCCCAAGCAGCAAAAGAAAACAACATTAAGTTTTTGGTCTCTGAAGTCTTGGTGAATCAGTGGTGGGATTTAGAGGCTGTGATCAAATGAAGTGTAATGTATGAATTTTGAGGATATGAATCTTTTATTCGACTGAACTATTATGAATGTTAAGCTCATTTCCCTGAAGAAGCTAATGTGATGAAACACTGGATCAGGACAATGGGTCATGCATTATGTTATACGAACATAACAAGGTGGAAGGTGTCTTTTTTGTGTGGCTAGTGTGTCCATATGGGACTTTTTGTGTTCAAACCAAAACCTTGTAGAGGGAGAGGATCACACTCCCCCATCTGATCCTTACCCCCTTCCTAATGCATTCCAGCATTGCTGTTGCATTTTTGACTGTGGCAGCACACTACCTGTCAGACCTCAGCTTTTAGTCAATGATTACCCCTAGATCCTTTTCCAGTTGTGCTGTCTCCTACTGAACCTCACAGGGTGTATGTGTGACCTAGATGCGTCGCTTTAAGGTGTAGTACCTTGCACTTCCCTACATTAACTCTAACTCTCCATTTCTGACCCCGTGTTTGTAATTTGTAGCCTGGCAGTGCATCACCTTCCTCTGTTATGTCCATGATTCTTGTCACATGAGTAAACATTAGTAACCCGCTGCTGTCCCCTCTTCCAGATCATCCCTACATATGTTAAGGAGCAATGGACCTAGTACAGACCCCCTGAGGTACTCAGTTCAGTACATCATGGAGTTCTGGGTGAGGGCCGATTCTGGCCTGGTGTTAGGGCATCAGCCCCACCAAAGAAATCCATGGTACACTGTGTGAAGTTGAAGCATGGGTGGAGGGGTGGCCATCTGTTTAGATTTGATTTAAAGCTAGCAGCATAACTAAAGAATGACGTCAGGTTGCTTAAATGTGTGGCTTTTATGGGTGACGCTGGTGTGGGAGTTAGGATATTTTCCATAAACCAACCTCCTGGGTGAGAAAGTGATTTTTTGCATGAATTTGCAGAACCTGTCACTGGCCTGGCACTGGAGAACCTCAGGTTTTTACAGTGTCAGGGTTGACAATGACTCCCCTGGGCCAAATGAGTTTGTTAGAACTTACTTTTCCTGCTGGGGCTTCATGTTTGACAGGTGTTCCCTGAGAGAGTGTGTTTTCCCCATGGCAATGAAGAGAGCAGAGATGAAGTTCCTTCTTCAGAAGCCATCTTTGGACCCTGATATCTTGTCCAACTACATACCTGTCTTGAATTTCCCCTTTTTAGGAAAGGTAATGAAAAGGTAGTGGCAACACAGTTGCAGTCAGATCTGGAGAAATGTTCCATCTGTGAGCCTTTCCAGTTGGGATTCAGGAAGCATCCCAGCACATAGACAGCACTCGTCAAGGTGCAAAATTACCTTCTAGAGGCAAAATAAAGAGGAGATTGTTCAATACTTATTCTTCTTGATCATAAACCAGCTTTTGACACCATTTATTGTGGGCCTTCAACAGGTCGGTGAGAGACATGGGAGGACCCAGGAGCAGTTTTGTTTTGGTTCAGTTCTTCCTTATATTCAGGGTACAGCAGGTTGGGAAAATTATTGCTTATCCCCTACTGTCCTTAACTGCAGGGTCCCTCAAGGTTCGATCCTGTTGCCTATGTTGTTTGCAGCATATATGCTGCCTCTGCAAAGGTCTTCTGATGATATAGTCTGAAATTTCATTCCTATGCTAATGATACTCAACTATATTTGTCATTTGTCCCTGGAGATAGATTTGCTATTGATGTGCAGAACAAATGTCTAGCTGATATTAATGCCTAGATGATTTACAGCTGACATAGGCTAAATCCAGACAAAATGAAAGTGCTACTAGTAGATGCAGGTTCTCATGGTTTGGTGGGGCTGGAAGGAGAGCTGTTTGGGTAAAGCTGGATGACACCAGAACACCAGGTGTCGACCATCATCCATGGTGAATTTTTTCTAATAAATATCACCCAGATCAAACCCTATTTAAATTCTGAAGACTTGAAGTCACTGGTGGATACATTGGTAAAGTCAAGGTTGAACTATCGTACTGCTCGTTATCTCTGGCTGTCTGGAGATTTGATGTGACACAACTGGTGCAGAATACCACAGCCAGGTTGATTGCTGGAGTCTACCACTCTGAGTATATCTCTCCTGTGCTGCTGATGTTGCACTGTCTGCCAGTAAGATGGCATATCTCCTTGACAATAGACTTGTTAACAAATAAAGTCCTCAAGATCAGGGCTCAGGCTACCTAAAATAGCTCATTAGTCCGTATACTCCTGACCTTCCTCTCTGCTTATCTGAGGTCTGTCTCCTGGTGGTCACAAATCGCTCTTAAAATCATCAGGGAACTAGGCATTTGGGGTAGCAGCACCACACTTTTTTAACTCTTTGCCCCAGTATAGCAGGGAGGCCCTTTCTGTCATGGTGTTTAAGCAGGAGTTAAAGTACCATCTTTTTTTTAGGCTTAATCAGGGTTTTTAAGATAAACCAAAACTTTATGCTTGGCGCAAATCTTGTGTGCAGGGTTAGCACCAGGTTTGCGTGGATCTGCTATATTCAAGAGGTCAAATAGCATGGCAAACTACATTAGCGCTGGGCAAACTTTTAATGTATGCAAGAGGCAGACTGAGGGGACATGTACATGAATACAGGCGCAATACTATATTCAGCGAATAGTGCCACACAAAGTGTCTTTGTGTGACTTTATGCAGCACTTTGGTGGTGCAAATTACCGCCCAGGAAAAGGTAGTCTTAAATCTGGGCAAACCAGATTGCGTGACTTTGTGGCTTTGCATGATTTTTGCATGGCTTTGCATGACCCTAACCAGTAAGCATGAAATATAGAAATAAGCCAGACATAGAAGAAACATGCAGCCCACAGATAGCATCCCTATGATGCCATCATCTGCCACCAGTCCCAGCCATGCCAGGCAGTAAGTGGTGACCCAGCTCCCAGTGGATACCATGGCAGTGTGGCCATACAGCATACACCTGCAGACCACTCTTTGGTGGACCTCAACAGACGTCAGCATACACACACACATGCAGCACTGTGGGCATGGAGGGTGTTGAAGGGAGGATGTGCAAGTGGCCAGGCTACACCACAGACTGGGTATGGTCACAAGACTGGGACAAGCCACTCAGTGCAAATGGGCCAGTGTTGGGACTACCCCAACACCAGTGTGCCGGTCTGATGGTATATGCCCCCCCCAGCCACATACTGCACATCTGTACAGACACCACAGCACACACAGCCAGCTATGTAAATGTCACTGTGAGTATCCCATGCCAGTGGTGCAGCATCTTTGGGTCGCACAACAGCATAACAGTACTGTCCACTGTCAGTAAACACCTGCAAGTTGGGTCTGTCACTGTGAACAATGCAGTGGTCATCACTGCCCTACACACCATAGGCATTGTTGTGTCCCTCACACTACTGGCCCCCTTGCTACTGTAGTGTCTGCTGTGCACTGTAGCCTGAACTACAGTTTGACAATGGCATGTAGCACCACCACCTGTGCCTGTGCTGTGTAGTCTCCTGGGGCACAATATTCTATGCTATACTGTACAGATGTAGCCTGCAGCTACCATCATGCACTGCCAGACTGACCTACAGGCGGAGCTGTGGGCAGACCCAGCCAGCTCCTGTACTTCCAGACTGGCCTACAGGTGGAGCTGTGGGATCCTGTAATAGCACTGGGCAAATAGTATACAAATCAGGTCATAATGAGATGCTAATCTGGATGTTTGCTACAGACTACCTAAGTAGGCTCATTTGCAGGTCACTTTTGAATACAGCAAAGTTTTGCCCTGGGCAAACATGGTAGCATCGGGCAAACGGCTTAGCACCATGCTAAACCTGCGCAAATGTGTCTGAGCTGCACAAATGTTTCAGAAAGATTGCACATTTCTGCATAATGTAATTTCACATGTGCTGATGCTTGCAACTTTACTGACTCCACTCCTTTGCTAGCACCCACATTGGCCACATAGTTCACCTCTACCTTTCTTCACATCGCTATAAACTGGGATGCTGTTGTGGTTTGTACTTCCTGGTTGCTATATTCAGAGCTGTCTTATTCCCAGGCTATTTTTGCACTGCACTCTCAGCCCAGTTTGCCTGGCTTCCTTAGCATGTTATATTCAGCAGGTTTAGCACCGGGGCTTTCCCTTTTGAATATAGTGGGCTATTGGTTCCAGGCTAATTTAGCATGCTGGATAGTGCTAATGTAGCCCCGGGGCAAAGTTTTGAATATCTGGCCCCTAGTATCTAATGCTCTGTCTTCATTGTTGTTTAAAGCTGTTACCTTTTCCCCATTAGCTTTTAGTTTTATTGTATTTATTTATTTTATGTATTAAAACTATTGTATCTGCTACTACATCCCTCCACTCTGAACGGTGCCCATCCACAACTACTCTTTGCTTCCCTACCTTTTACACAGTTTGCTAGCTACCTCCTTTAAGGTTTATTTATGTGATATTGTGCTATTACCACTATTGATTTCCATGAAATACAGTGTCAAAGGCCTTGTGAAGGCCAGATAAACATCTGCCACCTGACCAGTATCCACCTTCATACAGTAGCTACCTCCTCAAGGAAACCAATCAGACTGGTTTGGCATGATCTACTGTATCTTTTATGAAACCATGCCTTGTTCTAGAGAACAGCTCATTTTCTTCCCTATACTTAGCCCCAATTTTTTTTTTCTAGAAACATAGAAACATACAATTTGATGGCAGATAAGGACTGCTTGGCCCACCTAGTCTGCTTGTTTTCCCTACCAACTGTAATACTTCTGACCCTACTTGATCACCATAGAACAACAGAATCTCATAGCAGATATGGACTGCTTGGTCCACCTTTTTTTATGATTGATTATTTATTTTTATTGAAGTCTAGGAATTACAACCCTTTGTGTCAGGGACTCTTTTTCAAAGGCTCCACGTCAGTGCAAAGTGTGGCAGGCAAGTGTTACAGACATCATGAATAATGACAGTAATTATATACAGAGAGAAAACTGTACAGTAAGGAGTTATCTTATAACAATGCAATTCAATAAACATTGTCAACTGACATAGAAGTAACCAAAATTGTTGAAATAAGTCAGAGGAGAAAAAATAAATATTGGAGACAGGAGCAACAGAGCTATGGAGGAGAAAGTGAGAAACAAGCCCAGGAAGTGGACCAAAGGAGAGCTGGAAATATATTACAGACCAGAAAGCCACCCAGTGGGTGTTGTCGTGGGGCTAAGGTGCAGGAGAGGAAATAGTTGGAGGGTCACGACAGTGTTATGGACAGTCACAGTTTGATGAAACCAGGATGTGGTACCACAGTTCTTTTTTGAAAGGGCCCAACCTCAGTATGGATAGGAAGGAACTGGGGATGGAGTTCATCCATAAAGGGACCCTATATTTGAAGGACCTTTGACCGGCGGTGGTTCTATAGAAGGGGACTTGGAAAGCAGTTTTGTCAGTTTGTCTGGTTGCCTACCTATGCTGCCCTGGAGAGGCGCAAAGAGAAGGTTCCAACCAGGGAGTGAGTGGCCCACAGAGTTTTGTTTTTTTTTGCTAGTAGGCAAGTCTGACAGTAGAGACGCCCTTGGAAATCTAGCCAGGCCGAGGATTGATAGAGATTGCAGGTATGAATCAACCTGTTGTAGCCAGTGGCCAGGCAGCAGGCTTTGTATAAGGCAAGTTTAATTTTTATCAGAGTGGAGTTAGAGGCAGACCCATAGATGACGATACTATAGTCTGCCAGGGATAGAACAGAGCTGGAGATAGCCAGTCTAAGAGCAGCAGGGGGGAGACAGGACCTAATTATGTAAAGGAGGACAATTCTGGCATTAACTGTGGAGCAGGTAGCAGTAATGTGTTCATGGAGAGAGAGGGCTGGATCGAGGGTGATACCAAGGTGGTATTTAAAATGGGGAACAGATTCCGGGGGGGGGGGGTGCCATGAGAATTGAGGATGGAGAGGGTGGAGGACTTGTGCTTATTTTAATGATGGGAGAATAGTATTACCTTTGTCTTTTTATAATTGAAAATAAGTTTATGAGTTGAAAACCAGGATTCATCCTACTTGAAGGAGAGCTGCAGGTTGTGTTGAAGCAGGGTGGGGTCAGGGTGGCTACTGAAAATCATCGCATTGTCTGCAGAGGAGGAGAGAGTTCAGGTACAGGGTAAATAGGAGTGTGCCAAGAATGGAGCCCTGGGGTACCCCAGAGCGAACCTGCAGACTAGTTGATAGGGTGCCATTTATCCTCACTTGCTGGGATCTTCCTTGCAGGTAGTGGATGAATCAGACTGTGGCCTCCTGGGACAGGCCAGTAGAAAGGAGACAGTCTGATAATAGGGAATGATTGACCATATCAAAGGTCGATTAATTGCATATTAATTACACATTTGCATTCCAACCCTTTTAAACTACTTTTCTTTTTAACCAGGAAGTATTTTGTTGTTCTATATTTTTGAATCAGTCTGGTTCAGGTTCTAGGAGTTTCTTTTCTTTAGAACAGATTCTACCTGTCCACCCTACCCACTTCCTAAGAAGTTTTCCTGAAAATATTGTACTTTCTTGTTAATATCCTGTTTTCTATTTTTTACACAGGTCCAAGTTTTAACTGTTCATTAGTTCTTAGTAACTGCACAAACAGTGAGAATCCTACTTCTGGGCCTACTTTATCAAGGGGAGTGTCAGCAACTAGCACAGCTTCCACCATCTATACCAACATCACTGAAAGAATTAGTGTCAAACAAGCCATTAAAGAGGTGGATCAATTGTCAGGAAAAGTTAGCATTATGCCCGTCCCAGTTAACTGGAAGAACGTCTCTGAAGCAATAAATCAACTCTCCAATATCGTACAAAACATCACTGTTACTGATAAGACGGAGACAGAAGCAGTTAATAACAAAGTGGCACAGTAAGTACTTCCAACTCTGAGAGAATATAAATGATCACCTACAAACCAATATCCACTTAAGAGTATAATTTCATAAACACATGTTTAGCTGTTAAAACACACAAAAGAACAACTTTCACTTCTTTTTCCTATTTTGAAGTGCATTTTGTCTGCTTTTCCATTTAACTCATACAGGAAGCATTCATCAGTATTTTGCGACTTCATGGTGCACTTTTTATGGCATTATATACTGTAGCTCACTATAACAGACCATGATGTCATAAACAGTAAATTATGAGCTCAGTTGGGGACAATCAGATATTTATGAAACAGATTGTTTACTCAGTGCTTGTTATTGTGCAAAATTTCAGAGACAGATACTAGGAAGAAGATATAAACCATTAAAATATTAAAATTAGCTGACTTGGTACCCCAGCAGTTGTGTAGCTTGCTATGCCAATAAACTGAGCTTGGCAGTAGATTCAGTCAGAGGCCAGCCGAGGGAAGGAGAACTGAGCAGCCCAGAGACTCCTCTCTTCTTTGGGGGAGGGTCTGACGGTGCATCCACTTCTTGAATGCCATCTGGCTGCAGTCAAGTGCCAGGCAGCAAAAACAGTCCGTCTGCAGGGAGGACCAGTATCAGACACAGGATGCATCATTGCACGATGCTGGCCATTGAGACAAAATCTGTGGAAAATCACACCAGCTAAGCTCTTCGATGCCCTGCTCACCTTGGTGCTCCACCATCTACCTGAACAGAGACTACAGACTCTGAGGGGAAGCACCCTGTGACCATGTCCCTCCCAGGTGGAGCACAGCACAAATTGAGAAAGTAGAGGTAAGTCCAGAGATAAGAAGCATGACATGGCTGGGGAAGTTGGTATGATGGTGGCTAGCTGCTAGCCAAGCAGGAGGATTCCTTGCCTCTTGCAGGCACTCCACACCTTGGTGCTCCAAAATCTGCCAGATAGACTTATGCTGGGTTAAGCATTCAGATTTGTCTGGAGGCATCAGATGGAGGCAGAGTTCCATGTTGTTTTTGTTTATGGATGAGGATCAGAGCAGGCCAGAGGAAACAGGATGCGACTGGATGGCAAAAGTGTGACATGACCACCACAAACAGCCCTAGGAGGGCATGCACTCAGCAGAAAAGATGTGGGAATGTAGAGTATGGGTATCAGTTGGGAAATGTGATAGGGGATAAAATGCAACATTGCATCCGTTGTACTCCTAATTGTTCTGAGTCTGCTGCTCCTCTGCAGTGTCATACAGGAAACCTCCCTCACTCTGATCTATGTCTGAATTTTCACCAAATGGAATGGGCTTTCATTAATTCATCATGAACTTTGGCTGTTTGTGATTAGCCTTCAAACTCATCATCATCATCATCACTTTCATTTTGGGACACCACTAGGCCAGCAACATGCTCACATGGATTTAGATGATTATTTTTATGAAAGTCAGCATCCCAACATTCTTTGGTGACAGGACGGTAGGCCTGTCATGGACAATAGCACCTGCAGCTCTGAACACACATGCTCGGAACTTATGCTGATGGTGGGCAGCCTACATTTTTCAAAGCAATACTCGACAAAGCTGGCCAGTCATTTAGTTTCATGCTCCGGTAAGGCAGTGGCTGATTGTTAGAGCCAACATGCTTATTATATTCAAGATATGGATCGACAGACATTCTGTGGCCTTCAAGGAAACCTGCCCTCCTCCTTCTTGATTTCCTCTCTAGCTTCTGTATAATCTGGAATCCCCACTTGTGACAGCACAGCCTATAGTGGATTACAAGAAGTGTGGCTTGTTGTGGCCTTGTGGGAGGTTGCTTGATCCTTCCTCTGTGTGTGTGTGGTGTGTGTGTGTGTGTGTGTGTTACTGTTCAGAACCATTTGCAGTCTTGTATGCTACCTCTGAAGCAACATAGCCCCATGCACGTGAGAGACTAGTAGTCCATGTATGTTGTCAACTTGAGCACACCCACTTTCCATGATCACAGAAAGACTGCACTTTGTAATGAGTAGCCAACATAGTGACAATACCAAATGGTGGCAAGTCAAAATGATGACGTTAAAAGGGTGATGACAGAAGGGCCACTACGTAACAGTGATTGCTGTAACAGCGACATACAAATTACAATGATCATGTATTAAAGGTGACTCCTGAGCTATATCGATGGTCAGTGTCAAGGAGCGCCTCAGAGTAGTATATTTAGAAATGGGTGGGGTTCACTGGCGCTGCCCCCAGTGGGGTTAAGGAGGGTAGAGCCCCCCCATGTGAATAAAGGCAGCAATGGTATGCACAGTTGTGGTATAAGTTAAAGATGTCAGCACAATACCTTGTCAGTCAGAAGGGGAGGTTGCTCCTGGTTCGTGCTGGATTCATCTTTCATAAGGACAAGGTTGTTCCATCGGTGTATTGGAGGTGCATGGAGACCCATTGGTTCCATTACTGGGCCCACGTACACACTATTGGAGATGATGTAGTAGCTGTGAAGAAGAGCCACAATTATGTGGCTGATGCTGCAGACATGAGGGCTCACCAGGTCATGGGAGAGCTACAGGAAAGAGCACGCAGCAGCTTGGAAACCACCAGCCAGATGGTAATACAGAGTACCGTGCATGCCTGTGACGCTGTAGCTGGATGCCTGCCTGGGTTACCCCTGCTGAGGAGGACAGTGCAATGGATTCAGCAGACTGTAAGGGTCTGTTCTGTCATGCCCACAAGTGTTAAGACCCTAATGATACCAGACGACTACTGGATGACATTGGCTGGTGAGCCCTTTTTGTTTTCTGACTGTAGTACTGGGGACGATCGGTTTCTGATGTTTGTAATGGAGCATAATTTGCAATTCCTGTCACAGTGTCTAGAATGGTTCCTTAATGGAAGATTCAAAGCATACCCCGCTCTATTCAATCAACTGTATAGCATCCGTGGGATGATGGCTGGGAATGTTATTCCTGCTGTTTTTGTGGTAATGTGTTTATGAAAGGCTGCTGCATATGAGAGAGTGTTCACGCAACTGAAGAGCTGGGGTGCCACCTTGAGCCTATGCAGTGCTATGATGGATTTTAAGAGGGCTGAGTTTCATACCTTTGGTAATGTGTTTCCTGATGTGTCTGTTCGTGGGTGTTTCTTCCATTACACCCAAGCTATTTGGTGTATGGTGCTGCAGTACGGTGATATCCATGCTTGGTATGTTAGGGATGCAGAATGTTTGTTACATGTCAGGGTGTTGATGTCCCTGGTATTTGTCCCCATGCAGATGTTGTCCCTAAATATGAAGAGCTGTGGGAATGGCCATACTTCGTTGCCCATAAGGAGTAGCTAGAGCCCCTTTTCGACTACTGTACTTTGAGGACACCTGGATAGGCCATCCCCTTAGTAGGTCAGGTAGGAGGCATCCAATGTTTGCTATTGACCTCTGGAATTGTTATGACATGACTCGCTTGGGGGAGGTGAGAACCAATAATGCAGTGGAAGGGTGGCACAGGGGCTTTAATACTCACATGGGGGCATGCCATGCTAATATCTGGAGGCTGTTGGATTGCTTGCAAGAAGAGCAGAGGATGTTAGAAGTTTGATTGGAGCAGTCTGTGTCAGGTGCTGCTTTTGCCACAGGGAGAAGATGCTGCAGGAATTTAAATGAGTGTCTGAGTGCAGTGGTTGATGAATATGCAGTCGGGGATCATTATGAGTATTTCAGAGGACTGCCATAAAATTTCCATTTCCAAGTCTAGTTTGCCTACCTAGAGATGTATTTTGCAGTGTTAATCCATGTAAAAGTCGTTACTTCTGATGGTCTCCATAATTTGAAGGCACTGTTTCTGCATTCACTGTTCCAGTTTCGCCATTTTGACGTTTGCCAAAATTTAATAGCCATTATTGCATGGAGCCATGCCAAACTCTGCAGATTGTTTTATTGCAGAAAAAAATGTGCTGTAGTCAAGTGCAGTATGTATTTAAGGAAATCATTGCTGGCCAGATCTCCACTGTATTCCAGTTGCTGCTGCACGTTAAGAAGAAACTGCCTTATGTACTTATATATGTAGTCTGTGCAGTGAGACTCTTACAGCATGTCTGTTTAGTAGCCATCTTTATTTCTTCTCAGAGATTGTGGTCACACACCACTGAACATAAACAAAGAAAAACCCACTGGGCATGCCAGGAACTTACACACACAGGACTACAATTATCTATAAGCATAAACTACAGCACTAATGGCGTTCTTTATACTTCTTACCATATATGTCCAAGTATATACTACCATACATATCTATATACATACTACATTCCTCCTCCCTTAGATAGAAACTAGTCCAAAATACTTCAGCAGTAACATTTCCTATCTTCTGGGCCAAAGTAGTCTATTTGGTACCCAGAAACAAGTTCAGGGGATTATTCTGCTCCTTGGGTAGAACTTGTCACTTAGTAACAATACAAGTACAGTAAGAGTTGAGTTGCACAGAGGTACTTGTTCAGTACATGACTTAAAGGTCAAGTCTTTGTGGTGGTCTTCAGTGCCTAATGGGATATCTGCGGGCTGGAACAACCATTTCTGGTGAAACAGGTGTTCCGTTGTTATTTGACACCGGCGCGGCGGAACTTCATGGGCAAGAGCAAAGTCCTCTGTGTCACTATCCTCATCTGAAGTGACATTCTCTGTCACATTTGCTGGAACTTTGGAATGCAGCAGGTGATCCACATGTACTTGAACAAGTAAGTGTCTCACACAGACTGCATAAGTCAAAGATCTACGTGTTTCAATCACCACTCCAGGAATCCAAGAAATCTTGCGATGTCTACGGTCTCAAAAAAAATCACCCTCTCCCCAGAATGGAAAATTTGTACTAGCTTGGCTGACTTTTCATGACTCTTTCGATGTTGTAGTTGATGCTTTGCGACAGTATTGGCCAAGTTTAACTTGAGCAATGACAAATGAGTACGAGGTTGATATTTTAGGAACAGTCCAGCAGGTGTTCGCTCTGTGACTGTGAGAGGAATGTTTCTGTAAGTGAACAGGAAATGAGCCAGCCTTTGAGAGGTACATTCTTGCTGTGAATCTGGTTTATTCCAAGCTTTTCTGAATGTCTGTACAGCTCATTCAGCTGTGCCATTGGATGCTGGATGGTAAGGTGGAATCAAAATGTGTTGGACCCCATCCTGCTTTAATCAGCAGCTGATGCCTTCGGGAGAACTTTAACAAAGTATAATATTTAGACATATTTTAGTTTGCATTTCACATTAGTTCCGTATTTCTTCTCTCTAATATTTATTACTGAGGTCATTTGCATGAGAACAGGATCTTTTCTCCTGAAGAGTTCATCTAGGCCTGTTTCTCTCTCCCTACCTGAAGTCATAATGCACTACTTGTGACATCACAGTTACTTCCATGGAAACAGATTGTGATGTCACAACAGAGGATTATGAATTCAAGTAGGGAGTGAGCTATAGAGGTAGAGGAACTCTAAGGGATAAAGATCATGTATTCATGCTCATTTTCCCAATAGTAAATAATGGAGAGGAGAAATGGGTATAATTTATATGGCATGTGAGCTGAATTGTACCTAAATATTATGTTTTAAAAAGTTTTCTTTGAGGTGTCTGCAGCTCTTTAAAAACAGTTTGAAATTATGGGAAGAAAACTGGGAATCATTGTACAACACTAAGTCCCATAGTAGGCCATATGAGGCAAAAAGTTGTTACAGGAGGTTTATAGTCTTCAGTAGTTGTGACTTGTGTGGGCAACACTTCCAGCCATTTGGAGTAGACATCAATTACTAATAAGAAATGTTGTTCTTGATCAAGTCCTGGCCACCAGAGGAATCCTCTGGACAATGCCTTCATTCGCGAGATTCTGGGATAACTGTCATGTAAGTCAGAAAGTAATCTCTTGCTTAACTTTGGAGGTATCACAACTTGAGCTCCTCACAAAACATAGCCTTGCTCTGTGGACAACTGGTCCTTCTTGTTTAAGAAAAGTCAGGGAGTTGGGTCTCTCGTAAAGTTGGGCCAACCATTTAGGGTGAAATCTAGGACTTTAGAGAGGACAGGATCTTGCCGTGTCTCTGCTGTGACATCCTGTGAAGTAACGGGTAGTCCTTCAAGATGTGAAAGATGGAATAGTGCCCCGTTGTCTTCCTTCTCTGTAGCATTTTTGCATGGCAGTCTCGATATCTTGATAATGCATCTGCATTTGCAAGATCTAGAGAATATCTGTATTCAATGTCACTCATAGGCATAGGCCAACAAAATCAGGGCCCATCGCTGCATCCTGAGTGCTGCAAGAGTTGGTATTGTAGCCTTTGGCCCCAGAATTGCCAGTAGAAGCTTGTGGTCTGTTAGCAGAGTGAATTTACATATATACTTGACACTGAAAATTATGCTCAAAGCTTCTTTCTCGATCTGAGCATAGTTTCTTTCACTTGGGGACAAGGTTCTGGAAGCAAAAGTGACTGGGTGTTCCTCCCCAGAAGGAAGCACATAAGAGATGATGGCCGCCACTCCATAGGGTGATGCATCGCATGCCAGCCTTAGATATGGCGGGGTCATCGTCCACTAACCATTTGCTGCTTAGAAGACATTTCTTGCAAGCCTAGAATGCTTCCTCTCACTGTAGTGACTAATTCCATTGAGCTTCTTTCTGTAACAAGTCATGGAGTAGTTGCAACAATGTGGACAAATGGGCTAGGAACCATTCATACTAGTTCACGAGTACTAAGAATGATCTTAATTGTCACATTTATTGGTGTAGGTGCTTTGACTATAGCATCCACCTTGTTCTCTGTTGGGTGTAGGCCTTGGGCATCGATCTGGTTACCAAGGTACTCAACAGAATTTTGCAGAAATTGGTATTTTGCTAGCTTTACTCTCAGTCCATACCATACCATAGCAGTCTGGCCAGAACTTGTTCCAGGATTTTCAGATGCTTTTCCACTGTGGGTGCTCTTACCAAGACATCATCCATAAGGCACACTGCATGGTCCAATCCATGCAGTATCTGGTCTATTGTGTTTTGGAAAATTGCTTTCACCATGGAAAATCCATAGACCAAGCAATGGTATTGGTAAAGTCCCTTGTGGGTATTTATGGTTAGATAGGATTCTGACTCCAGTTCCGGTTCCAACTACTGGTATGTAAAAGAAGACCTACTTCAATCAATCACTCAATCTTCATCTAACCAGGTGGAACACCCTTAAGCAGTGTACTCATTTGCAAGGTGGGCCTGGGCTGATATACATATAATACAAAATCATACAATAAAGCAGGATCATACAAAAAATGTAAGAGACATGCAATAATGCAAAACAGTTGCAGGGTCATGCAATAATGCAAAAAAGGTTGTCAGGACAAACCACAAGTACATACCGGAGTAGTGTATGCAGATACATACAACAAAAATTACATTTGGGTGGGTAAACACAAGAAACTACATATTGATGAATGGGTAAGGCAATAAGTGCGGCAGTGAGTAACTAGTAAGTGCTGACCCCTATCTAAACAGGGGTAATGATAGGTAGGTGCTGGTGCCCTCACCACAATGAGGTGGGTGTGGCCAAGACACTGACTCATGATGGGGGAGAGGAGGATGAGAAGCAGAGACAGGCATGCAGAGAGGGAGGGTGAAATGTATGCTTAGGTCAGGACACATTGCCAAAAGATGTAGATATATAGGTGGTTGAATGGGTATGGGTAATAAGTAAATGTATATAGGTGATTACCAAGGGAATAGAAGGGTGTCATGTGTTAGCATGCGCATGGGGGATAAAGCTGTGCCATCAGGTTAGGATGTCAGGACATGGAAGCGGCAGCATTCAACGAGTTCTGACAGGGAGGTAGTGTCTAGGAGGGCGAGAATGGGGTAGGTATAAGGGAGCTTATCGAGGAAAAAGAAGGGTGGCGTGTGTCAGCATGTACAGAGGGAAGAGATATGTGCTAGTAGGCTTCTGAAATGTTTGGGTTTGCTAATAAGCAGGTGGACCACTCCATGGTGTGGAATGTTCCTTGGGTTCTGGAGTATGGGTGACCTTGTGAATGCTACTTCTTTGGGGTTCCAAATGCCCCACTTGTGCTCTAGAGCCTTTTTGAAAGAGCTCAATAGCAATTTGCAATTTCACAAGTTAACCTGAAGTCTAGGATTTTTTCTTGCAAAAGCCTTTTCTGATAAGCTTCCCTCCCAGATAGCAGACAAAGTGATCCCAGAGGATGTCATCCAAGGACTGGCCAAATGCATGCCAGATGTAAAATGTAGTCAGCAACAGGTTCTCCCTCATCTTAGTTGAGATGATGGAAGTGCAACATTCAGCATTGAGAAGGGGCTGGGGTTTGAAATGTTGTACAAGTGCCTCAGTCACTTGCGCATATGTCAGGGTCAGGATGTCAGCAGGTGCAGTTAGATTGCATAGAAGGGCATAAATCCGTGGTGTATAAACTGCTAGGAAGACATCTACTTTGTTGTCTTCTTCAATTTTGTTTGCCTTAAGCCATTGATAGAAACATTCAAAACATTCGAAATATATGTCAAATGTTCCCTTTGATTCATCGAATTCAGGCACTCTCCCAATTTGTGACATTTCCCTGGCAGGTTGGTCTGCATTTCAAGGCCCAGAAAAAAAACTCCAGGACCCGGGTATTCAAATTGCGCCAGGCTGTGGTGCAAGCCTGGGCGCAGCTCAACTTGGTTGCACAGGGGTGTGGCCTGGACAATATTCAACGGAGCTGCGCTATGGCACAGCAGCTTTGAATATCGCACCCTGGCCACCCCAACTGTCCATGGCCCAATCGTGAGAATCTGTAAAACATATAAAACGATCTATTACTCTGGTGGTCTAGTGTACCCCCCTCCCCATCCACCCACTGAGCCCCACTGCCCTTCCCCCAGTCAGCCGAGCAGGTAGCACCTCACCAGCCTGCTGCCCCGCCACCCGCCGACTGACAGTTCAGTAGGGCTGCATGCCCATTAGTTCACAGCATGAGCCAATGGTCGTGCAGCCCATACTGTACTACACAGTCCAGATATGTGAATGAATCATTCACATATCTGGAATGTGTAGTACGGTATGGGCGCAACCCTTTTGAATATCTGGGCCCTAGTCTTTTATTTCAAAACGTTTTTGGTATGTGCTGCCATTTCTTTGTTATGCCACAAGAGGCTGCTCCCTTTGCTGTTGTGGTCAGGAATCTACACTGTTTCTGAAGGTGTTGATGGATTTGTGTCTGTTTAGGTTTCACATAGCATAAATGGCTTTGGATCCTGCTTGGAGCAGAGCTGGAATATCTGGTTTCTTTCTTTTTTAAACCCAGGTAGTTAAACAGGCGGTCCACACTGGTGGAATGTTGTTGGGAGACTTGCTTTATCTCTGGATCTTAAGCAGGAGATTGCAGCAGACACATTTATGATGTTTACTGTATCCTGGCAGGTAAGAAAGGCTTGGAAGCCTGTCGAACCCACACAAGTTAGCAAGAAGGACTTACAGCAGTTAAAAAGCATGCATTAGCTTACTGTATATAACCTTTATTGCATGCCTTTTAGTTGTTTTGCTTTGATATTTAGTCATCACTGTAATAATATACGAGGCCTGTGCCGGGAGACTCAGTTACAGCAGGTCGGTTTAGTAGACACCACTGAACATACCCTCATTTCACTGAAAAATACCACCAACAGCTTAATCTGGTTCAAGGTCAGTTGGCATTCATCTGTATCCCCCTCCCCGGGTCGTGCCTGAAAATAGGCAGGATTTGTCTAGTGCACTTACCCAGTCAACAAAAACGAACTAAATAAATAGACAAAGAAAAACCCACTGGGCATGCCAGGAATTTTACATAGGACAATAATTATCTATAAGCATAAACTACAGCCCTAATGGTGTTCCTTATACTTCCTATAATATATATCCATGTATATACTACCATAAATATTCATGTATATACTACACCTCAGCACATGCAGCATTGGTTTCACCTGTCTCATGCAGGCAGTGTGTCCCCTTACTGCCTCAGTGGCATAAGGAGAAGGCTTCAAAATCACTATGAGCCCATCCACAAACCATCACTGCTCAGTTGCAAATGAGACGGAAGTTCCAGCACTGTAGCAGATCATGTTTATCAGCATGTATTCGCTGAGTGCTTTATACTGCTCAATCAAGAATTCAGACATCAAGTGCTGAATTTTATTGTGTCACAGTTTCTTGTTTTACCCAGTACAGAGACAGGTGATTTTATCTGCAGCACTCACAGATAGCCTTGGGCCTGGTAAAATGGCCACAGATCTGCCAACATATGGTGAGCAGCTCTTTTATATTTGGTTGTGCAAGAAAATGTTGCACAAGAAACATAGAAACATAAAATCACAGAAACATAGAATATGCCAGGAGATGGGAACCACTCGGCTGACCTAGTTTGCCTGTGTTTCCCTGCTAACAGTATCACCACAGATCCTACAAGGTTTAAGCAATGTGCCAGGTATGGCACCAAAAAACAAACTCCTGCAAGAGCCAATACGGCTGCAAAATCATGGTATTGTGGGTAGTGAGAAATGTGTAAACTAGCAATTTTTGTACTAACCACTGAGCCATCTAACTGCACTTTTACACGATACTCTAGGTGTGGTCTCACCAGTGACCTGTATAGCAGCAGAATAACTTCCTCCCTCCTAGAGGTGATTCCAGAATTTTATTTATTTTGGCTACTGCCTCACAGCGCTGTGCAGAGTGTTTCATATCACCTCTGACCAACACTTCTAGACCTTTTTCTTCCTCTGTGATGGTCACCTGTATGCCCCCCAACCAGTAGTGGGTCCCTGGGTTCCTAGATCTCAGGTGCAAGACCTTGCATTTCTTAGCATTGAATCCCAACTGTCAGATGTCCAGCCATTTCTCTAGGCGAGCCAGATCCTCCCTGAGCTCCTGTCTTCCTTCCTCTGTGTCCACCCTCCCACAGAGCCTACCATCATCTTCAAATAGGCAGATTTTACTTCTGACCCCTTTTGCTATGTCACCAATAAAGATGTTGAATTGCACTTGTCCAAGTACAGAGCCCTGTGGGACCCCGTTGGTTACAGATCTAGGCTTGGATAGTTCTCCCCACCACTACTTTCTGGTTTCTGTCCACCATCTAGTTTCTGATCCACCCCAGCAGCTTGTCCCCAATTCCCAAGTCCTTCAACTTGCTGATCAGCCTACCATGTGTTACTGAATCAAATCCCTTGCTGAAGTTCAGATACAGGACATCCACTGCCTGTCACCTGTCCAATGACTTTGTGACTCCTTAAGGAAAGGATAGTGCAACACCTGGAATCCATTGGAGCACAGGATCCAAGACAGCATGGGTTTACAAAAGGAAGGTCCTGTCAAACTAATGTCATAGATTTCTTTGACTGGGTAACCAGAGTGATGGACCAAGGGGGAGCAGTTGATGTTGCCTACCTTGACTTCAGCAAAGCTTTCGATACTGTTCCACATAGAAGATTGATTAATAAGCTGGGTAGGCTCAGAGTGGGTCAGACGTTGGTCAACTGGGTGGCAAACTGGTTGATGGGCAGAAAACAGAGAGTGGTGGTAAACGGCATACACTCAGAAGAGATGCAAATCACAAGTGGGGTACCTCAAGGATCAGTCTTGGGGCCAGTCCTTCTTCAATATCTTCATCAGTGACATTGCAGATGGACTGGAGGGTAAGGTTTGTCTGTTTGCAGATGACACCAAGATCTGCAACAGAGTAGATGATCTAGATGAGGTGGGCAGAATGAGAAGAGATCTGGATAAACTAGCAAAATGGTTGGAAGAGTGGCAACTGGGGTTAAACACAAAGAAGTGCAAGATCATGCACATAGGGAAGAGAAACCCTGAAGCCAACTATAGGCTGGGAGGGGAGTTGCTGGCAGTCACAGGGGAAGAAAGAGACTTGGGCGTCATCATCACCGGTGACCTGAAATCATCCAAGCAGACCTCTAAAGCAGTAGGTAAGGCTAGAGGGATGTTGGGGTGTATTAATAGGGGTATCACAAGTCGGAAGAGGGAGGTAATAATCCCTCTTTACTAGACACTGGTTAGGCCCCATCTGGAGTACTGCGTGCAGTACTAGAGGGCACACCTTCACAAGGACATTAACCAAATTGAGGCAGTCCAGAGAAGGGCAACCAAAATGGTGCAGGGACTGCATCAGAAAACATATGAGGACAGATTAACTGAACTCAGTATGTGTACCCTAGAGCAAAGGAGGGAGAGGTGATATGATTGAAACATTCAAACACCTTAAGGGCATTAACAAGGTGAAAGAGTCCAACATGTTTCAATATGAGAAAAATAGCAGGACAAGAGGGCACAGCAAGAGATTAGAGGGAGGCCGATTAAGGGGTAATGTGATGAAGTTCTTTTTCACAGAAAGGGTGGTGGATGCATGGAACAGCCTACCTCAGGAAGTGGTGGATATGAATACAGTGCAGGACTTCAAACAGGCATGGGATAGGCATAAGGGAGCAATACAGATGAGTATGAATAGATAGACCATTGATGGAGCAAAGGCCCATGGCACATTCATAAGGCAGAAGAAGAAATGGGCAAACTAGATGGGCCTTGCGGTCCTTATATGCCATCAACTTCTATGTTTCTGTGTGACCCAGTTGAAAAGATCTGTCATGTTTGTTTGGCAGGATGTTTGGGTTAGATTAGAAACAAATATTCTGTGAGGCCAAGTGTGTAGTGGAAGAGATCTGGCCATACTCTCACACATACCAGGCCTTCTCACCACCACAGTTTATAAGAGTCTAAAGGGGAGACGACTCACCAAAGCACTTCCAGCTGGCCTGGATGCTCCTCTCACCAGCGCCCACATCCAGATGGAAGGGAACAGACATAAATTCCCCACATAAACACAGTCGAAAAATCTCCTGGGAGCCTGCATCAGAATAGACAGATAAGTCTCCTCCACTAAGTTGTACACTCACAAAACTCTGTGTGCCGGAAAACTCCATGGCTCACCACCAACAGTTCCCCAACATAACAGACCAGGGGCAGTTTGCAAGGTTCCGTGGCACGTCGGGTTCACCGCAGGTACCAGCAGCAACAGTACAGATGGAACAGTCCTGCATTCTTCGGGCCGATGTTTCTGAAAGATGAATCCATTGCATTTCCTTTCTCTTAGGATATGCTTTGGCACCTCTCAGAACACTCACCAAAAGGTATTGTAATCTGTATTGCACTCCGCATTTACCCTAAAAGCAGAAAAACTGACTCCTGATTCTAACTTTACTAGCCCGCTCTAACTAGCAATAAAAGCCCTATACCTCACTACTAAAAAGCTAAAATGAATTTCAGCCCTTGGACTCCAGGCATGGGTCCAAAGGTCATGAACAACAAATTCCTCCTAAAAACAGAATAGAAAATAGTAAAAAGTAAAGGAGGGGAGGATTCTGGCTCAGTGCAGAGCCTTTGCTAGCTGCAGCCCAGCGTGGCTGCCATCATGCAACAAGCTCCACCAAAGGTGGGTACCCCACCCACACAGCTTGGCACCCACATACAGGTGTGCACAGACTGGTATTCAGTATTGCCAACCACCTTTCTGAAGCCTACTGTGAGCATTGCTGGATTGGAGTGGTGCTGGGAGCAGAGTGCAGGACCCAGGCAGTAATCCAATTGGATACCAGCCCTGGGTCCCCAAGTGGATTCTTTATGCGGGCATGCAGGGGAGCCCTGGATGGCATGGAACCCTATGGAACCAAAGGGACAGCTTCAGTACCTGAGAGTTGCACTGCCAGCAGTTGTGACTGGTAAGTGCAGCTCAGAACAGCACTGTGTACAGGGTGACCGTATGTCAGTGTGTTAAGTGCTGTACAGGTGCACATGAGCAGGCTGGGAGGAGCTCACATGCGACAAATGGTGGAGCGGCTGCAATACTGTTCTATCCACTACCGCTGGTGGGGGCACTTCAGTTCCTCGGAAGTCAGGGTAGATGAGCTTTAAGCGTAAGTAACTGAACAAAAGGCAGTCCTAAGAGCTGCAGTGGGTACTCACTTTTATGAAACGTACTGTGTTGGCATCAGGATCTGTTTACAAAACATGGAGTTGTGTCACTTTTGTACTACCTAGCATCATGGATTGAGCTATCCTGGGGCAGTACATGTATAACTCGCCCAACTATGGAATGGGTGACCAAGCTCGTTATGACAATGGCTAGTTTAATAGGGAAAAAAATACGAAAGGCCTATTTTATATTATCATGCCCTAATTTTTACCTGTCTTGTCCTTTCTATTTTTCAAAAATTGATTGCATGACCATATTCCCATGGGACCTAGGAACAGATCTCTTTGGTGGTCTGCAACCCTCTCTCTTCCCTTGCTCCTTCTCCGGTACTTCCTTGTCTTGGTTCTCATGCCGTCTTTGTTATTCCTTTTCTTTCTTTTCGTTTTCTTCCCATGTCCTCTCTGCCACAATACAAGATGAACCTCCATGAAATTAGATTTTCAGGATTCATAATCATACAGTTAGCAGTTGTTAAAATTAACGTGAGCAACTCCTCAGGCTGTGTATAAGAACCATTGTTTTTCCCTTAAAAGCTAAATGTTTGTTAGAAGACTAATTAACTGTGATGTGAGGAAGGGACTAATGTTTTCAAACCTGAGCTAGGGTTGTTTTTTTAATATTTATCTCTGAAAGGTCAGGGAGGACAGCTAATTGAGAGTGGTGTATAATTACCGGTGACCAGTTTTTTAAATGAGCTAACTGAGTTGATGTTTGCCGTAATAACCAGTTAATTACGGCATTTACGTGCTCCATCTATCAGATGGGAGCGCTCCCTCATTGGCTCCTGATTTGTGAGTGGATGTGCTAACAGTTCTGAAAACATGGTGGCTCTGTATCTTAGCGAGGAGCCACCACGGGTAAATCCTCACCTCCCCAAATTTATTTTTTTATCAATTTTGTTGACCCTACCATTTTTTTAAGTGCCTGGTTGATCCTGCAGTTTGCTAGCTTTGGACAACACACAACAGTGGCGGCAATGAGTCTGTGTTCTGCCTGACACAGGTAAGCGCGATCCTAATAGCGATCGTGATTTTAGTTTTAAATTAAAAAATAAATTGTAAATTTGGAACAGAGTGAGCAGGAGGCTGCTGTGGAACAAGAGACAGATGGATTGTGGAGTGCAGCACAGCTCAGCCGGGGAATTTAGAGTGGGGGAGAGCTGCTACTGGGTGCCCCAGAGAATGAGAGTAATAGCCCATTGGGCTTCGCCATCGGAGTTTATGTAGCATCCCACACCTCGGGTGTGAATTAAATTCTCATAGCACACACTTCCCCATCCATTACTATGTTTGCTTGCATGCATGTGCAAGAAACATAGTGCCACCATATGAGAATTTGTAGATGTGTCTCCCTACTTCCAATGCCCTGCTGCCTTTTGCAGGTGTGGCCCCACTGCGCCAATGAATGTAAGAGCGGTCTATGACAGTGTTTGCATATGCAACGGCGTACAGTTGAAAGAAAGAACCGCAGCATGTAAGCAATTTGCATACTGCCACCGTCGGCACTGCAGTGAAAGAGCTCACTGTCATAGATAGCTCCTCCCCCTCCCAATAAGTAGCACGCTGGGAGCCTACCCCAGCGTGCTCACATGCTCCCCCCCACACACAGTATGGCTGATGGGGGGTGCCCAATTCCCCTTCGGCTGCACTCGCTCCCCAACAGAGTTTTGGGTGCTCACGCTGGGAGCCCACCCCAGCATGGCAACAATCTGTAAGGATAGCGGGGTGCCCAATCCCCTGTCGGCTCCACTGCCCCCAAACAGCCTTCCAGGTGCCATGCTGGCGCCCACCCCAGCATGGCAAGCGTCTGTCTGCTACCCCAACACACTTCTAGGTGCCATGCTGAGAGCCCACCCCAGCATGGCAAACCTCTCTATGGCCAACGGGGGGTGCCCAATCCCCGTCGGCTCCACTGGCCCCCCCAATAAAAACTTCCAGCTGCTACGCTGGGAGCCTACCCCAGTGTGGCAAACGTCCGATGTCATCTTTCTAAAAGGAAAAAAAAAAACCTAGAAAGAAAAAACGGTCCCTCGCTGATTATCTTTTCACCTCCCCCACCTGTGCCCACCCTCTGCGCACCCTGCCTCCCCACACCACCTCACCCCATACTTACCTCCGGAGTCTGGCGCAATGATCTTCAGTGGTCCGGGAACACGTCTGCACTCTTCAAAGCCGATTGCGAACTGAGGAAATGCCGGTAAGCTGTATAATAGGTTTTTTTCAACTTTGATGCATATCTCAGGCATTTTTTGGAATTTTTTCACCAAATTTTCAACATGGAGCTTTTGGGACCCCACCTCAAATTCTGTCACTGTCATTTTGTTATTCAGTCCTGAAAGGTGATTTTGTGGTCACTGCATGAAACCACCTTTCGGAACCGATGTACAAAATGACAGTGTCACAGTTCATGAGGTAGGCCCCCAAAAACTCTATGTTGAAAATTTGGGGAAAAAATTCCCAAAAATGACTGTTTTATGAGCGTGCATTGCGCAGTTCCTATGCACGCTTGTAAGTTCACAAATTTTTTATATTTGCACCCCAGATTTTCAACATCACCATTTTATCACACCTCCTTATGAGCAGTACAGCTGTCATTTTTCACATCTCACCCAAAATGTGTTTCCGCGTATGTAGCGCACAATGGCACAGTTGGTATGCAAAATTAATGTTTGGGAAAGATTAAGAAAATCACAGTGACACTGTTCATGAGCAGAGGTCTTACAATGGCTATGTTGAAAATCTGGTGACAAAAGTCCATAAAATGACTGTGTTACGAGTGAGCATTGTGCCGTTTCCACGCACCCTCGTAAGTTCATGAATTTGTAATATTTTCAGTCCAGATTTTCACCACTGGCATTTTTTCACACTTCCTTATGAACAGTACAGCTGTACTTTTTCACAGCATGGCCGAAATGTGTTTTCACACTTTATGCACAGAAATGCATGGTTGCTGTGGGAAATCACTGTTTGGGACAGATAAAGTAAATGACAGTGACACTGTTCATGAGCGGAGGTCCCAAAATACCTGTGTTGACAATCTGGTGTAAAAAAAAAAAAAAAAAAACCTAATTACATTAAGGGTGTGTGCTTTGCAGTTTCTACACACGTTCGTGACTTCACCAGTTTTTTTACTATTTTCACTGCAGATTTTCAACATTGCCATTTTTTACACCTCCCCATGAACAGTACAGCTGTCATTTTTCACATCCTGTTCGAAATGTGTTTTCGCACCTGTGGTGCCAAATGCCATAGTCACTGTGCAAAATCAGCTTTCGGGTAACAAACTGTTATTGCCACTGTTCATAAGGTGGGGGTCACAAAAAAACGATGTTGAAAATTTGGAGTGAAAATACCAATGAATGCCCGAAGTGTTAGGGTTTCTGACCATAATGCCCCACCTTGTAGAGACTGACAGGCATCAGGGGTGTGACTTGGGATTGTCGCCTGTAATGCTCATACCATTCTACCCCCACCCACACCCTGCAGCCAATAAGAGGCATCGAGGTGTGCCTTGGACTCTTCGGCCCCAAAGTTCACCCCCATTCTCCTATACAGCACCCATCTCACCATATTTCCTGATGGAATGTGGTGAGCATAAGGGCCAAGGACCCAAGGCACACCGTGACACGTGGCGGTGTCTGCAGGGTAGGGTGTAGTTAAATGGCATGGCTGTTATGCCTGACGACCCAAAGGCACACCCCACCAATGCCAATGCCTGCAAGCAAACATTCGGCATTGACAAATGCTTTTTTCTCCATATTGAGAACAGAAGGTCACAGGAAGATCAGATAAGAAAAACAATTAGTAGGCATAGGACGGTTCCTGAAAAGGGGGTTCTTGACACACTCTGAACCATGAGAAGAAAGGACAGATTAGCTTAGAAGCCAAAAGCAAGAAAGACCTAACCTAGTTAAACAGGTTACACTGCAGCTGCAAGGCATACTTCCTGCTGTTTAGAAAGGGAGTCTAGAATTTTGATACATACAAAAACTTGTAGAGGGGTCTTTTCGTGACATGGGGTTACCAAAGTGTGACATTAGGGTCAAATTTGCTGATTACTTCTAGATTAGTTTTGTGATCCATTTCAAGATACTATGGCCCGAGCATGAAAAAAGAAACATATTAGGAGATAAAAGCTCCACAGGTTTCTAAGGTAAAAGAACTCTAATGTGGTGAGTGTAACAAGTGACACCACATATCATGGTGAATGTAACATGTGACACAAGACACCTGTTTTAGCTGTAAAAAGTTCACTAACACATGTAATGAGTTATATAAAAATGAGAAACAAATATTTACAAGAATAACATTGTATTAATGGGAAATTTGATGTTTGGCACCACGTACTTTGGTGAATGTAACAAGTGACACCACACATAGATACATAGACAGTGTCGGCAGATAAGGGCCTATGGCCCACCCAGTCTGCCCATTTGAGCTTGTAAGTTTAGTTAATGTTTTCCTAGAAGCCTGGTGCCCCTTACCCTTGATCTCCAGAATTCCTTTATGTCTAGCCTATGCATTCCAAAATCCAGTGATTGTTTCAGCTCCCACCACTTCCTCTGGCAGAGTGTTCCACTTGTCCACCACCTGTTCTATGAAGAAATTCTTCCTCATGTTTCCTCTGAATCGTCCTCCCTCCAACTTCATCCCATGCCCTCTAGTCCTGGAACCAGCTTTCCCCTCCTTCTTTATTCTTCCCTCTTCTCCCTATGCTCAGTCCTCACCCCCTCCCCTCTCCTATTTTATCCTGCCTCCCACCAGTTTGCGCCCGGCCGTGACTCCCCTCTCTCTCCTGCCGTCTCGTAGTTCCACCGGCTCGGCCGCAGGTTACTACTTTACCCCGCCAATGCCGTTTTCACCGCCTCGCCTCTTGTCCTCCTCCTTCTTCTGTCTCCAAGCGCTCTTACTAGGTGCACTCTATCTCCTACCCCACTCATTTCCCTATCTGTTCCATGCCCTTCATCCCTTCCCTATACCCTGCCCTTCCCACCCTACCCTTCCCTCCACCATTCCTTTAGTTCAAATCCCTCCTCACCCTTGCCAGAGTCCCCACTGCCCTCCCTGCACATCACCCTCTCACCCTTCCTGTTTTTGCACCCATAGCTTCACTGTCCTGTTCCCGACCTCTCTGTCTCTCTTGCCGACTCCGGTTCCACCGTCCGGCCACAGGTGGTAACCTTCTCCGTTAATACCGCACCTGGCGCCTTAACCTCCCTCCTGTCCTCCTTTTGCTATTCGCCCTACCACCCCCGGTCTCCGTCTCTCCTGCCCTACCCTTACACCTGTCCCCTACCACCTCTCCCCCTAGTTCACAACAACTGAATACATGTAATTTTATCCATATTGCTATGCTTGACTACACTGTGTGACTTTGTCCTTTGCAAATGTATCCTGCTCTGTGTAATTTCTTATGTATCCTGCAAATGTATCCTGCTTTGTGTAATCTCTTATGTATCACTGTGTTCTGTAACTGTACCTCCTGGGTCGTGCCTGAAAATAGTCACTTGTTGGCTAGTGCACTTACCCGGTCAACAAAAACTAAATAAATAAATAAAATAAACATCTTTTTTGCTTAAAAATAGTGTATTCCTTCACCCTCTTCCTCCCTGTGAGATACTTGTATGTCTCTATTATATCCCTTCTCTCCCTCCTCTCCTCCAGGGAGTACATGTTCAGTTCCTTCAACCTGTCTTCATAGGACTTGTGATGCAATCCATGCACCATCTTTGTTGCCCTCCTCTGAACCTTCTCTACCCTGTCTCTGCCCTTACATAGGTAAGGTCTCCAGAACTGTACACTGTACTCCAGGTGGGGCCTCACTAGTGTCTTGTATAGCGGAATTATAACCTCCCTTTTCCTGCTGGTGATGCCCCTGCCTATACATCCCAGCATTCTATTTGCTTTACCTGCTGCCTTGTCACACTGTTTCCCTACCTTCAGGTCATCAGATATGATAACCCCAAGATCCCTTTCCTGTTTGGTGCATGCTATATCATCACCCCCCAACTGATATATTGTGCCAGGGTTTTGTGCCCCATATGCATTATCTTGCACTTCTTTGCATTGAATTTCAACTGCCAAACCCCTGACCATTCTTCAAGTTTCTGCAGGTCCCTTCTCATTCTGTCTACACCCTCTGGTGTGTCTACTCTGTTACAGAGCTTTGTGTCATCAGTGAACAGTGAAATTCTGCCTTCTAGGTCCTGTGCAATGTCACTGATGAAAATGTTGAATAGGACCGGTCCCAGCACTGATCCCTGTGGTACCCCACTGGTCACTCTTCCCTCTGTGGAGTGACAGTCATTTACCACCACCCTCTGTGTCCTGCCACCCAGCCAGTTACCTACCCACCACACTACTGTCCTGCCCACACCCATATTACCCAGTTTGTGTAATAGTTTTCTATGTGGCACAGTGTCAAAGGCCTTGCTGAAGTCCAGATAGGCCATGTCCACTGCCCTCCCCTGATCCATCTCCCTAGTCACCCAGTCAAAAAATTCAATGAGGTTGGTGTGACATGACCTCCCCCTGGTGAAACCATGCTGCCTTGGGTCCTGTAGTCCATTGACAACCAGATGTTCCACAATCTCTCCTTCAGTAGTGCTTCCATGATCTTCCCCACTACCGAGTGAGGCTGACTGGTCTGTAGTTCCTGCTTCCTCTTTGTTCCCACTTTTGTATAAGGGACTACATCTGCTGTCCTCCAGTCTTTGGGTACCTCCTGTTTCCAGTGATCGTAAACAGGATAGCCAGAGGTTCAGCCACCACCTCTCTTAGTTCTTTAAGGACCTGGGGTGCACCCCATCTGGCCCCTTTGCTTATCAACTCTTATTACTTCCAGTTCCTTCAGAACCCTTTCTCGTGTAAAGGGATTTGTGTCCATTTCTGCACCATTCTCACCCCTTGTACTCCCTTCAGACCCATTACCCTCCTCTTCCTCAGTAAAGACTGAGCAGAAACACCTCCTCAATATGTCAGCTTTACTGTAGTCATCCTCCACGTGGCCCCTATCCTCCCCATTCAGTCTCACTATCCCTCCCTTTGTCTTTCTTTTTTCACTTATGTACCTGTAAAAGGTTTTGTCCCCTCTACCCACTGATTTTGCAATGTGTTCTTCTGACTGAGCTTTGGCTTCCCTTACTGACCTCCCTGCCTCCCTTTGCTTCTCTTGGTACTTCTCCCTGTGTCTTTTAGTATTGCCTGAATGCAATCTTTTTGGCTTTCACTTTCTTTGCTACCTCTTTGGAAAACCATAATGGTCTGCTCTTCTTTTTCCTTTTGCTAACCTGCTTAATGCATAATTCTGTTGTTCTTGTAATCCCCATTTTAAATACTGCCCACTGTTCCTCAACCCCTGATTCCTGTCCCATTCCCCTTAATGCCTCTTTCAAGTATCTCCCCATTTTCCCAAAGTCTGCCCCCCTAAAATCAAGGATACGTGTGTTTGTGTGGTTTGGTTCTGCTCTTTCTGTGATTTCAAGCCACAATGACTGGTGGTTACTGTTTCCCAGGTGCTCCCTCACTGTTACCCCCATCACACTGTCCCTGTTTGTGAGCACAAGGTTCAGTATTGCCTTCTGCCGAGTTGGTTCCATGACCAGTTGCTTGAGGAAGGCACCCTGAAGGGAGTCCAGGATAAATCTACTCCTAGTTGATGCTTCTGCTGGGTTGCTCCAGTCCACGTCTGGAATATTGAAGTCTCCAACTAGTACTACCTCACCCTTATCTGCCATCCTTCGGATGGCTAGCATTGGCTCCCTATCTGTTTCTTCCTCCTGGGCTGGTGGTCTATAGACCACACCTGTGCGGATGGCTGTCCCCATTTTCCTTTCCAGCTTAACCCACAGTATCTCTCCCCCATTTTGTTCCTCCTGGATCTCTGTGGCCTTGTGTCATTTTTCACATACCGTGCCCTCCTCCTCCCTTCCTGCCTGCTCTGTCTCTTCTGAATATGTTGTAGCCAGGTATGGCCATCTCCCAGTCGTGGTTAACATTATACCAGGTTTCAGTGATAGCCACAATGTCCTGGTCTGACTGCACCTTGACAGCCTCCAGATCTCCCATCTTGTTGCTAAGGCTCCTGGCATTTGCACACATGGCTTTCCATGATTTGACCTCCCTAGACAGTTTCGCTGTTCTACTCCAGCCCCTTACTTGGTTGTCCTTTATCCCTGGTTCTCTTTGCTGCCTGCCCTTCTGCTGAATTTTGCCCCATTTCTGCCTATCCACCTCTTGGGAACTCATCTCCATCTTTTGCACCCTTACTAGAACTGTAGCAAACCTGACTAACAATTAACTAACTACTACTACTGGCTGACATAATGCTACAAAACATGCAAAAAAGTCACAATTACATCACTGACAGGTGTGATGTTTGACCTGACATATCATGGTGAATGTAACGAGTGACACCACGCATTTATTTTAGTTGTAAAAACTTTACTGAACATGCCTAACAGCTAACATGCTACTACTAATGACTAACATAGTACTACAAAACCTGAAGAAATTTGACAATAACATCACTGACTGGTGTGATGTTTGACCCAACATACTGTGGTAAATGTAACGAGTGACACTACACTTTTATTTTGGTTGCAAAACCTTTACTGAACATGCCTAACAGCTAACATGCTACTACTAACAACTGACATAGTGCTACAAAACCTGGAGAAATTTGACAACAACAACATTACTGACAGTTGTGATGTTTGTCCCAACATATCATGGTGAATGTAACTAGTTATCCCTTAAATTTGATTCAGTTTTTAAAAACTTTACTGAACATTACTAACGGCTAACATACTACTGACTTATAAACATGGGTTGACAGGAATGGACAACCTAATTGTTTGTTTCTGCTTGCGCAGCTGTGTATTAAGTTAGCATTAATCCATGGGCCAGAGGAGTGACTGTAGAATTCATCTGCCAGCTCTTGTTTTGAAGATTGAAAAGCAAAATGTATGGATGGCTATTTTCAATCCCATTAGCAAGTGATGCTATTGTATTGCAGTATGGAGACCAGTTACTTCCAGTGCCTTCTCAGAATTTCATATTTGGTATTGATGGTCTGCAGTTCCTCAGGTAGAAGACTGAGTGCATCATTCCCTTGAAAGTTTATGGACCCATAAAATGTGTGCATTGTCTTCCATAATGAATCGGTGTCCTTGTGTCATGCCCATGTGAAGCTGCTAGCCCCATGCTGTTGCATAAAGTTGAAATGGTATTTGCCACTCTCATCCATGGTGGTTAGCTGACCGATGTAGAAGGTCTTTGAATAATACATGGCATAAAATTTGTTCACCTGTATATGTTATTTTGACTTCACTTTCTTTGAACAGGCAGATGAAGGAGTGGCTGCATCAGAGCTCTGGTTGGTGATGCTGCTGCTTGATAGAACAGCCAGAGTCTCAGGAAACATGGCAGATGAAGGAGTGGCAGTGCCAGAGCTCTGATTGGTGGTGTTTCTGCTTGATGGAACAACCAGAGTCTCAGGGACCATGCCTTTGTCAGGATGGGTTGGCAGGGTAGTATCATCAAGCATTGTGATAGGAGATGCTGAGGTCACATGTGTGACTGGCACGTCATGGCTGGAATATCCAGAAGATTTCTCAAGTGTATGTAACTTCCATGATTCCATATGGCAAGAGTTCTCACATGGGCTGTCTTCCTTTTGGCATGGTCTACAGAAACAGCTCAGTCCTCTTGTTGCAATCACACCATCTGCCACAGACGTAACACTATGGATCCTCTGTGTTCAGGTATGGTGCTCACTTCAGGTTCTGCTCGCCATTTTATTTGCCTGTCTCCCACCCAAAAGAAAGTTCTTAGCAAATAGCTACATGCTTCATTGTCAGGCTGTTTTGTCAGATTACTTTCACAAAATGTGAATAGTTCTTCTGCATTACAAATCACCGACCGACGATTTTGCACTGCCCGATTTGCAGCAGATTTGATGAAAAGCACTTTCTCAGCCTGATGGGCCTTTCCCATGACACGAACCAAAAAAGCTTTGTTCAGTTTGAAACCCATTCTGTGTCGGTGAAGATGAGATAGAGTTAAAAGCCCACTTAGATATATATTGGCTTCCGCAGCCATCAGTGAACTGTATCACTTGTTCAATATTCAGTTTGCAAATGTTACGAAGATGTTTATTTGCAAATCCCACAAAATGGTGAACAACATGGTGGCCATGCTTAAGGTAATTTTATATAAAGTCAGTATACTAGGTGACAGTGCCTTCACATTTTGAACACCTGTAGTACGTGACTACAGGGTGTTCTGTGGCCTGTTCATGGTGTCAATGACAAGACTGAATTTCATCTTGAAACTTACAAGTGTAATTCTCGGTGAAGTCCAGCACCATTAGAACCCAACCTGTTGCCATTTGTTCTTTCAAAGTTATGAACTGATTAGGTTGCCATGATGCAATGTGCAGATGTTGGCACAAAAAACTCACACGTTCTGTTAACATTTCCACAAGTTGCGTCACAGTGGTTTATTTGTGTTGGAGCACTTTTCTAGACTGCTTAACTACAGTGTCATTCATGTCTCTGGTCACACTGATAGTCTCCTATTGGAACCATATGACTTGATAATTTCCGTGTTTCTGCACAAGTACCTCTGCTTTTTTAAATGTTGCATTAGTACTGCCATTCTCACAAGTTTTACTGATGCAATTTTTTGCAAAAGATTTGTCACCAGGCTTACAAGGGCACATAGTGAGCTCAACAGCCCTATAAATGTTTTCAGTTTGGCCGGCCCAGTGGTGCTGAAGGTTGATGCACTGGATGCCACACCTCATGCCATGCCGGTGACCCGGGTTCAGGAACGAGCCTGGGCTGCCAGGGGTCAGCGGGGGGGCCGGAGAGATGACTGTACTCCTCTCTCGGGAAGAGGGTCCCATGTTGTCACAGTTGCCGATTGCCCTCTGGTGGTGACTGGAGGGCAATATGGGTCGGGAGGCACACTCCAACATAGTTACATTAGTAGGGAAGGGGGATGGGAGAAAACAGGAGGAAAATGAGCCTGGCAGGGCTCCATGATGATCTGCCATGCCAAGAACTAACCCCGGCTTCTGGATTGGGTCTCCAGGAATGGTGCACAACCTCCCTGGCACCGCCACTGGGGGCAAACCATGGGAGAATCTCCAGGGTGAGTGCGGTGTGGCAGGACCTGCGAGAGTGTCCCTCCTCCAAAGGGCCAAAGCCCTGCTAGGGCTCAGGGAGTATAAACTAAATAAAAATAAATAAATAATTAAATGTTTTCAATTTTGCATTGTGGCAGATGTTTAACATTGGCAAACTGGTTCAAGGATCACAGCTTTAACTCCACATTGGCACTTTACTCACACAGGCACTGATTCAGTTTTCCCTGAAGAGTTTGATATTTGTTGACCTCAAGCTGCGGAACTTAGAGGACCCTATTTTTGTTTCAGGGTGTTGCTGGCAAAACTCCTGGTGGAGGACATTAAGGGTCCTGTCCAAGAAAGCCTTTGCTGTCCCAGTCCTTTTGGAAACTGCCTTCTTGTGAGGCAATGGTATAGATAAGGCCTCAAAGAAGTGCTGAACTTTCTTCACTGTTTCTGCAGACAGTGTGACCTTGTGCTGCTTGCTCCTTGGCTCTCTTTTCCCTCTTGATGCCCCATCATTCTCCTCCAACTGATTCCTAGTGCTGTGCTTGCACCACGGAGCATTCAGTACTTTTTTAGCACCAGAAAAGAGCTGATAAAGCTCTTTTTGAATTCCTGTTGCTGTTTGGTATCGCATTCCTTCAACTGTGACATTTTATCCTTCATGATCTTGACCATCCTGTCCCGTAGGTTGGTGCAACAGGTCAAGCTCATGTTTTGCTTTGACAGGGCATTCTGTTTTGCTGGTGAGCATGATGAAATTACCTTTGCAATCGTGCAAGCAAACCATGTGGGTGACTGTGGCAGTCCTTGTTGTGCTCTCTGAACTGCTTTCCTGATAGTGTTATGTGAGTGCTGGTCTACCATTGGGGTGTCACAGGATGTATCCTGCGTAACACATGTGTTTTCCGTAAGAAATTTGTTACACATGGCACAGGTGGTGAGGGGGGGGGGTGGTGGGTGGGGGGTGCAAACCGATATCTCATTCTCTTAATTTTTCTTGTACAGTTCTCGCCTTTTTTCATTCAGTCGTCTGCGTTTCTGACTAGACATGTTTCTCCATTCTTTCTGTTTTCTCTCCCTCCAATGTGCTCTTTATTCATTCTTTTTTTGTGAATCTTTTCTAGTGGTTGCCTTTGAAGAAGTGGCTGTGCAATCTGTAGCCACTGCAGCTTGGGCCTTTCGGTCTCTGTATTGCTGCATTCTTAATCTGGCTTTCTCATTATAGTTTTTCCTCTTTTCTTCATTCATTGTATCTCAATAAGACTGTGACCATGCTTTGCATTTCTCCAAATAGCTGCCATAGTTTTCTATATCCTTCTTCAAGTTGTCTCGGTACCACTGACTTCTCTCCTTTTCCGACAGCGCACAGGGGGATATATTCAGTGCATCTCTGATCAAATCTGCAGTGGATACACGAGGTCTTCTTCTCAACTCCATTGCTTCATAGAAACATAGAATTTGATGGCAGATAAGGACCTCTTGGCCCACCTAGTCTGCCCATTTCCCTACCTAATGGATAAGCTGCAGATCCTAGTTAATCAACAGCCTACTTCCTCCTGCCCCCATTAGAATTGCCTCATGTCTGTCCCATGCATTTTTGAATTCCCCCACTGTTTTTGACTCTACAACCTCCTCAGGAAGGCTGTTCCATGTATACACAACCCTCTCTGTGAAGAAATACTTCCTCACATTACCTCTGAGCTGCCCCCCCTTATCTTCAATTTGCACCCCCTTGTTTTTGCCTATCTCTTTTTCTGAAAGCTGCTACCCTCTTGGACTTTGTTGATTCCCTTGAGGTATTTGAAAGTTTCTATCATGTCTCCCCTCTCCCTCCTTTCCTCAAGGCTATACATCTTTAGATTCTTTAGTCTTTCTTCATATGTTTTCTGATGCAGACCCTGCATCATTTTGGTTGCCCTCCTCTGGACAGCCTCCACCCTGTCTGTGTCTTTGTGGAGATGGGGTCTCCAGAACTGTACACAGAACTCCAGATGTGGTCTTACCAACTGTCTGTACAGAGGATAACAACTTCCTGTTTCTACTGGTGATGCCTCTCCTATGCATCCCAGTATTCCCCAGCCCTTCTTACTGCCTTCTCACATTGTTGGCCCACCTTTAGGTCATCTGATATGACTACCCCATGTCCCTTTCCATTTTTGTTGTTGTCAGCATCTCACCCCCCATTGTGTACTCTTCCCCTGAATTTTTGTTTCCCAGGTGCATTACTTTGCACTTCTTAGCATTGAATCTAAGCTGCCATACATTTGACCATTCCTCCAACCTTGCGAAGTCCCTTTTCATCCTTTCCACCCCACCTTGTGTATCAACCTTATTGCAGATCTTTGTGTCATCTGCAAAGAGACATACTTTCCCTTCCAGTCCCTCTGCAATGGTACTTATAAAGACATTAAAAAGGACCGTCCCCAGTACTGAACCCTGTGGTACCCCATTAGTAATCCTCCTTTTTTCATTGTGGACTCCATGTACTATTATCCACTGTATCCTGTTGTCCAGCCAGTGTTTTATCCAGGCTACCACCCTAGGACCCACTCCCAGGCTGGAGAATTTGTTTATTAATCTTTTGTTCAGGACTGTGTCAAGTGCCTTGCTAAAGTCTAGGTAGGCCACCCATGTCCACAGCCCCTCCCTGGTCTACTGCTTTGGTCACCCAGTCAAATAAATCAATTAGATTTGTCTGACATGACCTTCCTGCTGTGAATCCATGCTGCCTTGGGTCCTGCGCCCCACTGGCCTCTAAGTACTCAACAATTATTTTCTTCCGAAGTGATTCCATCATTTTCCCTACCACTGAGGTCAAACTGACAGGTCTGTAGTTTCCTGCCTCTGTCTTGCTCCCACTTTTGTGAAGGGGAGTCACACCCACCCTCCTCCCGTCCTCAAGTACAACCCCATCTTCCCACGATTTATTAAAAAGGGTAGTCAGTGGTGTTACTAGTTCTTTCCTTAGTTCTTTTAAAATTATGGGGTGAATCCCATCAGGACCCATTGCTTTATCCACCTTCAGTTTTAAGAGTTCTTTCAGAACCCTTTCTTCTGTGAAAAGGACTAATATCAACCTCCCTATCCAGAGTGCTTCTATTGACCAGATTAGGTATTTCCCCCTGCTTTTCCATTGTGAATACTGAGCAGAAGTATTCATTCAGTATCCCTGCTTTTTCACTGTCGCTCTCTACCCAACTACCTTCCTCTTTTTTCAGCCTCAGTATCCCTGCCTTAGTCTTTCTTTGCTCCATAATGTACCTATAAAAGGTTTTTATCCCACTTCTTAACCGAGTTGACTATCTTTTCCTCGGTTTGGGCCTTTGCTATTCTGACTGCCTTACCTGTTTCCTTCTGCTATAACTGGTACAGTTCTCTGTCCTGCTCCTTCTGTGTTTCCTTATACTTCCTGAATGCTATCTTTTTTCCCTTACCTTCCCCGCCACTTCTTTTGAGAACCATAGTGTTATTTTCTTTCATTTTTTATTTGTTTATTTGCTTCACACAAAGACTTGTTGCCTCTGTGATGGCGGTTTTGATGTTTCCTCATTGTTGCTCCACCCCACCTTCTTGTCTGTTTGCTAGTGCTTTTCTGAGGCACTCTCCCATTTTGACAAAATCAGCCCTCCTGAAGTCCAGTACCTTCACTTTTGTGTGGCTGGACTCTACAGCTAAGTTTATCCTGAACCACACTGTTTGGTGGTCACTTGTTCCCAGATGGCTACCCACTTCAAGATCAAAGATTCTTTTTCCATCCCCATTTGAGAGTACCAGGTCTAAGATTGCTCTCTCCCGAGTGGGTTCCAACACTAGCTGTCTGAGGCATGCCCCCTATAGGGCATCAAGAATGGCCCTGCTCTTGATGTGGCTGCAGCAAGGGTGCTCCAGTCAACATCTGGCATATTCAGGTTCCCCATCAGCAATATATCCCCTTTCTCTGCCATTCCAAGGATGCCTTCTATCATTTCCTTGTCCATTTCCTCCCCTTGAGACAGGGATCTGTATACAACCCCTGTGTGGATTGTGGAGCCATTTCCAGTCTCCAGGGTGAACCACAGTGCCTCCTCTCCTTCCTCTTTACCCTTTAGTTCTGTTGCTTTTATCCCTTCCCTTACACAGAGAGCTAGTCCTCCTCCTCTTCTTCCCTCTCTGTCTCTCCTGTAGATTGTGTATTCTGGTATGTTGACATCCCAGTCATGGTTCTCTGTGTACCATGTTTCTGTGACTGCCACAATATCCAGGCATCCCTCTTCCATCAAGGCCACCATTTCAGGGAGCTTTTTACCTAGACTATGGGCATTAGTACTCATTACTCTCCTTTTTTTATGGCTTTATTTCTTTTTGCCCCATCCCTGTCCCTACTGCCTTTGTCTTTTTCTCCATTTACCCCGTCCTTCTCCCAATCGACTGCTCTATTTTGGTGTTTACCTCACTAATTACCCTGATTTTTTTGTTGGGGGGGTAGGATTTCTCTTCTCTTCAGTGCTTCTCCCCTTGGCTAGTTTAAATGCTTGTGCAAAACATTTGTGTGCCCAGAGAAATCACCAGTCTTGTACAAATGATTCAGTAAGGTAACTGATGGAGCTCGCCAAGTTTCCGGTACATTGAAATCCAACAAAATTCTGGCCTGCTCGAGCAATGAATGCTACTACACACGAAGTCTTTTTAAAGTTCGTTATTTTTATTTATAAAGTCCTAACTTGGTTGATGTAGCTATGGTTCCGTCTATCATTTTCAGCGATTCTGCAACTTGCTGGGAGTATTAAATAGGGCTAGTTAGCATAATACTATTTAAGTGTCACAACACAATCAAAATCATGTATCTTAAGTACACACCTTTTAGCATCTCAAGCTGATATAATTATGTTACATTTTACTATTAGCAGCAGTTTTGCAGCTAGCTGGGTATGTTAGATGGGGCTATTTAGTAAAATAACATTATAAAGTGCTAAAAATGCACTTGGAATTGTGTTATTTACTATACACCTTTTTAACATTTTTATGCAGCTTCTATATATTTTTCTGTGAACAGGGGATGGACTGATTAATTCAGTCACTTCAATAAAGAGTCAGTATACATTTAAAAACTGCACATATCCCTTTAAAAGAATTTCCAGCAGAGTTAATTATTCTTGCAATGCTAAAATATGTCAGGGAGAAGAGTCACTGGTCACCATGACAACCACCTTGTTTTGGCAAGGAATGATGACACAGGCTTTGGTGTCATGTGACTTCTCTCCCTGACATAAAGAGGCCCAGTCAGCCAAGCAGCCAGTGCTGCCAGTCTACCTTCAGAACTCCATTGAGTAAGTCACAGAATTTTTTTTTTGTAATACTTATACTTAGAAATGCACTTGGTCATAGGATTTATTTAGTTAACAGCAAAAGGATTATTAAATCAGCGAATTAAAAGTTTTAGACTATGAAGTGAATTTTATTATTTAGTAACATTTTGAGGAGAATGTTTATCTGATAAGCTAAAAAGCAAAACTAGGGGAAACAAATGAAGCTTTGCATGTAACTGCATCAGATGCCAGAAGCACATGGCACTAGAGAACTGATTTAGGTTTGTTTTGTGCACACATAGTTTAACAGTTACACAGTTTGGGTGTCATTTAAGTGGCTGGCTGTGTGTGTTTGTCTCTGTCAGTAGTTTAGTTTTTGTGGATTTTCCTGTGTTTCTGCTTGGAGGAACTGGACCATTCTTGGACATAACATATATGAACATTTCCTGGACTAAGAAACTGCAAAACATCACCATCAGGTATTGGGATTCTCATCATAAATCAACTTTTTTTGGAAACCATCAAAGCCAAAAGTAAGGTCAGTAAATCTGTTGTACAAGCACTGAGTTGTGGAATGCTGCATTGAATCCACATTTCCATCTGACTTGTTCTTAAAGGATGTGTACTTGTCTTTGAGGACTATTCACAACCATTTTGGAGAACAAAGGCTAGGTACTAACAAAGGATTTTTACATCTTGCATATGCCCCAGGTCAGTGTTCATTACCTTCAGGAATTTAACCCCTTCAGGAATTTATCACATTCTAGGTCTTTGAGCTACAATAAGTTTTCTGGTCCCTTGTAGTTCACCATTTCCTGTGGATTTCATTACTTTTCATCAGTCATGTGGCACCTCTGAGAACATGGCTTTATAAATTTTGCTCTGCAATATCACGGGGCAAATGCAGACCAGCAAGGCCAAGAGGACTAGATGCCCTACAATAAAACTAGTCTGCAGAATGATTAAAGCGTACCTTCTTAGGATACTACTTATGCTACTTCTAATATCTGGAAATGTTCATCCTAACCCGGGGCCTACCAGCTGAGCACCCCATGCCACAAAAAGGCAGGAGGGGTCCCTCACATTAGCCTCAATCAATGTCTGCAGCCTCCTTAACAAACTTGACATCTTGCAAACCTGGGTCCAGCAACATAGCCCTGATATACTCTCTGTTGTCGAAACATGGCTTAACCCCAAGATACCAGATGCTGCAGTCACCATCCCTGGATACTCTCTATTCAGGCAGGACAGGGTTTCCAAATGAGATGGAGGCTGTGCCATCTACCTGAGGAATTCCTATCTGGGTCAAGTCTTCCCGTTCTCAAACCCTAAACCACCCTCGCAGGTTCTTGCTATTAAAGTTCTACTCGGGCACACAACAAGGAGCTCACCATTGCCTCTGTGTACCTACCCCCTAAAGATCAGCCCAAATGGATTTATGAGCATATTGGAAAGCCTACAGGGATTACACCATAACTCTGGACTCATAGTACTAGGCGACTTCAACATAAATTGACTATCGCTGGAGACCAGAAACTACAAGGATGCTGTCACATCACAGAACCTAACCCAGCTTGTTACCACCCCCACCAGATGCAACTATAGGACAGGGTCGCACACTCTTCTGGACTGGATCCTTACTAATCACCCTGAATGAATCTCAGAAGTCTCAGTGCTCCCTGATGGAATCAGTGACCACTCACCAGTCACATGTACCTGGACAAACAAATTCATTAAGCTCCCTCCTAAAATAATCCACACCAGAGTGTTAAAACAGGGTACCTTGAGCTACTAAAGACACACCTAAGCCACCTGGACGGGACATCAATCAACTCTGCCATTGATGTAAACCAAGCCTTAGACCTTTTCATCAGCCACTTCACTGCGGCCTGCAATATCTTTGCACCTCTCAAAAGCTGAAGGTCAGGGGCAGAGCTAACCCTTGGATAACCCCGATCTAATCACTTTACTCAAACATAGGGATCATCTCTGGCACTGTGCCTGTGCAACATCAAACCTGGGATATTCAAAATATAAAGCTGCCAGAAATGAGTGCACGCGGGCAGTTAGGAGTGCCAAAAGCAAATACTTCAAGGAAGCTCTCTCCAACTCCTGGGGTGATGGAAAAAAAATTTGGAGTAATTTGAAAGACCTTACAGGCAAGGACCCTAAGTCACCACCCACCATGCTCACCATAAATGGAACACCAACATCTAACCTGTACACAATCACCACCACCTTTAACAATGCGGTCTCCAACTTGGATAGTGTTCTCCCTTCTAATTTCTTTGATGCCCCCTCTAGTAGTAATCCTCCTGTAACTACTCCTCTCCTACACCCTGCCCCACAATTCTACTTCAAGGAGATCCCAGTGCATGAAGCCAAAACCTATATTCGGAAGGCCACTCACAATGCAGGCTACAGCGGTGACTCCCTTGACCTGAAGTTGTTAGCACTTGTCCTTGAAGAAGTCCTTGAACCCTTGACAAAGGTCCTCAATCTATCACTAAGGATGTCCCAGTTCCCATCTCACTGGAAACAGGTGACCATCACACCTGTACACAAAAGTGGAGACAAATCACTGCACTCCAACTACAGACCTATCTCCATCCTCCCTCCATTGTCTAAGGCCCTGGAGCTCATCGCCTCAGACCAACTGGTCAAGTATCTGGAAAAATATGACATCCTGTGTCCTGAGCAACATGGTTTCTGAAAAGAGCACAGTACCACCACTGCACTATTAGAATTCATGGGCTTCATTCATACCACACTTGATCAAGGAAACTGTGTAAGGGCAGTATTCATTGACCTTACAAAAGCCTTTGATACTGTGAACCACCCATTCCTACTCAAGCAATTATCAAACAATGGGATCTCCAATGTAGCGCTGCTCTGGTTTTCAAGCTACCTTGGGGAGAGGGTCCAGCAGGTTAGGATTGCCGGTGTCACCTCAGAAGAAAAGCCAGTCCTTTCAGTGGTCCCACAGGGGTCCATCCTGGGCAAACTACTCTTCAGCCTCTTCCTCAATTACCTTTCCAGTGTCTGCCACCAGAAATTACTGCTCTACGCTGATGACGCAGTCATGTTCACCAACCACCAAAATGCAGAGCTCCTTGAGAAACAATTACAGCTTGAATTCATGTGCATCGAAGAATGGTTCAAGTCACACAAACTGGTCATAAACTACAGCAAAGCCAAGGTTATGACCTTCTACAATGACAGAAGCAAGTACAAATCCCATGACCTCACCATCCTAAACCAAACAGGAACCTTACTTGAACACGCTCCTGATTTTGGAATATTTAGGTGTCACATTGACAGCTCACTCTCCTACCATCGGCACACAGATTCTGTCGCCAAAGCCACCAACATCCGTATAGCCCTGCTCTACATGCACAAACACCGCATGACTCCTGATACTCTCCGGTTGGCTACCAACAGCTCTGTCACCTCCATCATCGATTACAGACTAGCAATTTATGGCTCTGCTTCCACCTCTGCCCTCCACAGAATTACAGTTGCACTCAACAGAGCATGCAGGCTGCTAACTGGGGCTGACCAACTTACACACACTTGTGACCTGTACACTCGGGCAGGATGGCTTCCTCTCATCAGCCAGATACAGTATCAAACCTGCCTCTTAGCCAAAAAATTCCTCCTCAGGGTAATGCCCCTGGGCATTGTAAAGCTCCTTATTGACCACCACAGCACTCAGTGAACTAGAAGTTCACAACAACTAACCTTCCTTGTCCTCAGATGCCGGACTACTATGGGCCAGAGGGCCTTTGCCCACAGAGCACCACGGTGGTACAATACTCTCAACAAAGAAACTTTTACTGCTGCTGCTCTTGGCCCTTTTAAGAGACAACTCCGACTTCATCTCATTTTAACTAGTTGTTGTGACTGCCTCGCCTAATCAGGGGCCCACCGCTCACTGCCCTCCACTTCAGTCTTGACAGCTAACTCTCCCCACCTTGCCCCCTCCTACCTGCCTACCCCCTTGCCCCCTCTCCCTTCCTCCCCAGGCATTTCCTGAATTTTATCCCTCCCTCCCTCCCTCCCTTTAGAGCTCTTACCCTCACCTCTACCCTCCAACAATGGTTTTCCTGCCTGCATACCCACCCACTTGCAGCACTTATTTCTAAGATTGCCCTTGGCTGGTATGTCATGCTACCTAACATTTGGCACATTTTGAATTACTGGAATTTCCTAAGCCTCAGTCTCTTACTACTTTTTATTGTGTAACTATGTATTACTATGTTGACCTTTGTATGTATGTATACCCCCATTCCTTCAATGTGGAACCTTTGTAAATGAGCAGGTCCTGCTCAAAGGTATTTGTAATCCTAGATTTCAATAAAATAAAATAAAAAAAGTTCAATCTGAACTTCAAAGGAAATGAAAGAACATTATTACATTGATTACTAAGTTTTTAAGGAACGTGAGTAGAGGTGGATTGAAATATAAAAAAAATTGGGTTGGTTTATGAACACATGATTTATCATATATGTAGGTAAATAAAAAAAAGTAAGTGCTTTTTTGTTCTCAACCCGCCCCAACCCCAGTTTTCCTTGGTGCACATTGCCTAATAGACATGAGGCATGAAGAAAACATGTTAAAAAGCAAAGTACCATATATAAAAAGGTGAATATTTAGAATCGAGTGTATGAACATATTAGAAATACTGCATAATGTGTGCAAATAACTTTAAAAAAGCACTTAAATTAACAATTGATGTTCTTTATTATAACTTCTTCTTTTCCTCTTTCTGTCCCCTTTTATTTTTTCATTTATTTATTTAATTATCAGTTAAATGGTTGAAGAAAAATATCTGAAATCAAAAGTAGAATAAATAAAAAGGTGAATATTGAGAACTTAATCTATAAATGATAAAGTAGCATTGTTTGGTGCAATTTGGAGTATGTAGTACTTGATCTAAGTGTTTTATTTATTTTTAAAGTGAACACATATAGGATGCAATTCTTAAGGAGGCTTGGCAGATGTTTGGCTTTTGCTGACATTGTTAAAAAGTAAGGCAATGAATTTTTCATGCATTTATATTGGTGGCAACTAGTTGGGCAAAATGTATAAGAATGTTATGACTGTTAATGAATGTAAAGGATAACCAGGTGGTTAAAATATAATTTTGGTTTTAATATTGCTTTAATAAACACAATAGAAAGATGGTACACCCAGTCATTTTTGACTAACATGGTCTAATATGGAAAGATATTAAAAATTGAAAATTAAAAAATTGAATAATATTTTCAAATGTGAAATATAGTAAATATTTGTTTATAAATCTTTTTACAGTTCCCCCACAAGAAGCCTAATACTAGACGAAATGTTGGTACTTTATAAATAACAATAACGAACTTTAAAAAGACTTCATGTGTAGTAGCATTCATTGCTCGAGCAGGTCAGAATTTTGTTGTTAGGTTTAAATGCTTCAATGGCAAGCATTTAAACTATCACCTAGGATCCTGGTTCCCCTCCAGGATAGATGCAGACCATCGCGCCTGTATAGGCCTGCATCCCTCCAGGTGGAGCTCCAGTCCCCAGTGAAGCCAAATCCCTGAGCTCTGCACCAGCTTTTCAACCAGTCATCGAATCCCATGGTATGGAGTGCCCTAGCCTCATCCATGCCATAGACAGGTAGCACTTCCAAGAAAGTTACCATGTGTGCTACTTGTCTGAGGCCCCTCTCCAACTCCACAAACTCCTGTTGCACTGTTCTGATCCCATTCTCAGCCGGGTCATTCGCCCCTAGGTGGATAATGCTTCAAAAACAAACTGAGATAAAAATCTGATATTAGCCAGGCATTCTTCTCAAATAAAAAGCAGCAGACAGAGGCTGCACAGGAAATAGATGGACTGACATGAGAGGTAAGTACATACCTGAGAAACGATGGCATGAAGCAGACAAGCTGACCAAAGGAGACGCGCTTCACATTCTCAGGCAGACAGACTGACCGAAGGACATGTGCTTCACATTCTAAGGCAGACAGTCTGATCAACCGAGGGAGACGTGCTCCATATTGTCAGGCAGACAGACCAACTGAAGGAGATGCACTCCACTGTCTCAGGCAGACAGACCAACCAAGGAAGACATGCTCTACATTCTCAGGCAGACAGACTGACCAAAGGAGATGTGCTACACTTTCTCAGGCAGACAGTCTGACCGAGGGAGATGTGATCCACATTCTCAGGCAGACAGACCAACCTAAGAGACACGCTACACATTCCCAGGCAGACAGACTGACCAAGGAAGATGCACTAAACGTTACCAAAAGAGATGTGCTAAACATACCACAAGAATCAGAAGAGCAAAGGAGACACACTCAAAATTGTGTAAACAGTCACTGAAGAAACAAAACTTCCGAATAAGTCAATTTACACAGTCAATGCCAAACAACCTACCCCCCACCAAACAAAGTAGACCGCATGGTTCTTAATATGGCTGAATGTAGGTGAACAAACACAGCTAGAACAAAGGCAGGAGGGCAGGCACATTTACCAAAAAAAAAAAAATGTAACCTGCATTTAAGACACCGAACCCGGCCAATGCCCCTCCAGCTGTGTCTGTGCTCACCTATGTTCAGCCAGACAGTGCCAACACAGTAGCAGAAACAATACAGCGGGTCGGATTTCAATCCCAAACAACGCCCCCCCCCCCCACCAAACAGAATAGGCCATATGGTTTTCAATATGGCCGAACCGGCACACACACACACACACACACACACACTCCCAAACCAAGAAAAGCACATTTATGGACAGATGCTTTTTTTTCAAAAGCGAGGCAGAAATAATGATCAAATTATCAAAACACATCAGTTCCCATCCTCTTTTAGTGGTGTGAGCTCCCACGAACACCATGCATTATAAAACTGCATTTTTAAATCATCATCTCTCCCCCCCCCACAGGAAGCTGCATGGTCCTCAAAATGGCCGAACTTAAAACACACCCGGACAAAAACATTTTGTAATTAAAACAATGCAAATGCCTGCAACTCACACATCCAGGTTTGGCCACACATTGCAGCAAACCCCACACCACCCACACATTCACAAAGAAAAACAGCATACTAACTCCCCAAAACCCACATCAAAACCCCATAAATTAGCATCCAAAGTTTCAGTGATGTGACCCCCCTTCCCCAACCATCACGTATAAAGAAATGTGCTCACAATGCATAAGAAAATCGATGTTTTCCTCCTTGGAGCTAACTAGAAAGCATCACTGGAGTGACTAAAGTAACTGGGACACCAGGCACACCCTGTGTTGAATGAACTTGTAAATGAAAGTGCCTGGTGTCACAAACCCCAAAACACAAAACTTTATCCCTAAAATCACGGCTTGCCTCAAATCTTGCTATGCCTAGGAGCATTTGGAGAGCTTGCACAGATAAACCCCCTATACCATCGAGCAGATGCTTTGGATTTAATTATTAACCCCCCCCCACAAAGACTGTGTCTATCATAATTCATCACCTACCTGCGTAGTAACGAACAGTGGAGGAATGCTGTGACACCATGATCTTCTTTCTTCCCTTGCAGTTTGGCAAATGACACTGAGGGATGGCGTTTGTGGCTTTTTATGGGGAAAGTAACTCCATGCACCCCTGCCAAAAATCATGATTGCTGATCAGCGCAAAACTCGTGGTACAGTCACACAAGGTGACTGACGAACATCCAGGGAGGCATGACATGGTAGGAGCAAGGGATGAAAGGTCGTGCCACCCCAGATCAAAGGGCTCATTGCTCCACTCAAAAACGGCAGCATATTGCTCTGCAGAGCTTAGAGATCTAAACACAACTCCTTTAAGGGGCGGTAGCACCACAGAACATTTGGGGAGACTGTAGGTGAATGTAACCTCCTGTGACACCAGCAGTTACATTCACCACAGCAATTTCAAGGGAGTATAAATGTAATTTTACAATGCACAATAGGGGGAATAAAAAAAATAGACACAGATGCATGCTGCTTGCAAATGATATTTATTAAAGGCAGGCACCAAAATAAACACTGCAGAGATACAGAGGAACACATGTGGCTTGCAATGTCATGTTAGCCTGGAAAACTGGCAGAAAAATGATGTTGAAAATGAAAAATAAATTTTTATATATACACGTCCCCCCACAATTCTAAGGCCCTATGCTTTATATCTGTACACATGACCAGCTATCAGATGCAATGAAAAAGGAGTAGCATAAACTTTTAGATTTTTAACTTTTGGATGTAGTATTTATGCAGGGCATTGGTAAGCCTTTTATCAACAGACCCAGAGCAGATATTTAGTGCAAAGGTTTTTGCTCGACTTTCTGTTTATAAATTTTATACTGGATGCTTATACTGGGTACTGGACAGGAAAAGGTCAATGCCCATTGAGTCTGTCCACCCACATAGTGGCTCCACTTTTTGCCCTTCTCTAAGCATTTATTTGTTTGTTTATTTTATTTATTAATTGCTATAATTACAAATACCTTTGAACCAAGGGTTCTTTTAAAAAGGTTCCGTATCAGCAATTGGTGAAAGCAAAACAGTGGTAGGATACAATACAAGGTCAGGAGGTTAACATAGAAGTAAACAGAGGTAAGATACAATACAGGTTAGGAGGTTAACTTAGTAGCAAAAGACAGTACATGTGTATAGACTAGCACAGTAGTAAACAGTCGGTGCAAATAACAATGCACAATTAACATTACGGGTGTGTATATATAGCAAGACACAGATACAAATGAAAACCATCCTGGGGTGATACAAGCGGAGCAAGAGGTGGGGAATAAGAGGGGGAAGGGGTTGAGATAGGGGGCAGAAGTCAAGGATTTGACATTGCCATAGTAGAAGTAGAAATTCATCCAGTTTGTTTTTAAAGGTGTCAAAGTTTTTACTCTGTATTAGATATTGTGGCAAGTTGTTCCACCCCTTACCAGTATGCTGTGTACAACTATTGAATCATTTTTATTATGTTGATTGTGTACAGCGCAAGAAACATATCGGCACAGCTTGCTGAGAAGCAGGCTCTGGAGGCACGTCACTGTTGTGTCCAATGCCCCCACAGCCTGCAAAGGCTTGTCCCACTTCCCCCGATGCCATTGCAGGCTGCTGGTGACACAAGTTTGGAATGTTCGCACCAACTTGTGACAAATCAGCCACTGCAATCAGGAGGCTGCCTCAACATTGCAGCGTCAGCCATCCGCTGCAATGAGGGAGCGACTTGTCATTGCAGGGCAGATCTAGCAAGCCCGATATTGTTTGAGAACATGGTGGCGGGTTGCCGCTGTGTTCACAAACAATATAACCCCCCTCACCATGTTTATGTGCTGACGGTGGCCCCAATCCCTGTCAGCTTCAGTGCCCCCTGTTCATTTTGCCGACAGGGTAGCCCACTCCCCACTGGCATTCTGTCACCCCCCCTGCACTTTCATTTTCTGCCGACAGGGTGCCCAATCCCCATTTGCATAAGGAAGCCCCCCCTTTGTGTGCCGAGGGGGGTGCCCGATCCCCCATCAGCTATTGCTGCCCCAATCAACAGAAAGCTGTTGGGGCCCTCCCATGCTGTTATTCCTGCCGATGGGGTGCCCAATCCCTGTCGGCATAATGACTCCCCCCTTGTGTGCCAACGGGGGTGCCCAATCCCCCATCGGCTATTGCTGCCCCCCAAAAGAAAGCCATTGGTGGCACGCTGGGAGCCCACCCCAGTGTGCCACATGCCCCTGTAAAAGAAAAAACTGTCCCATGAAATCTTTTGCTTTTTCCCCCTGAAAAGCAGAAAACAGTCCCTCGTAGTCTCCATGCTGCCCACCCACCACCCGCACCCAACCACTGCGCACCCTGTCTCCCCACACCCCTACAACCCATACTTACCTCCGGAGTCCGGCGCAACGATCTTCAGTGGACCGGGAACATGTCTGCACTCTTCAAAGCCAACCGCGAACTGAAGAAATGCCAGTAAGCTGTATAATGTAATGAATAGGGTTTTTTCAACTTTAGTCCATATCTCGGGCATTTTTGAGAATTTTTTCACCAAATTTTCAACATGGGGTTTTTGGGACCCCTCCTCATGAATGCTTGAACTGTCATGGCGTTAATCAGCCCCGAATGGTGATTTCACGGTCACTGTGCAGAATCATCTTTGGGGGATGATTAACAAAACAGTGCCAGTGTTCATGAGGTAGGCTCTCAAAAAGCCTATGTTGCAAATTTGGTGGAAAAAATCCCCAAAATGACTGTTTTATGAGCGTGCGCTTCACAGTTACTACGCACGCTCGTAACTTTGTGAATTTGCAATATTTTGATGCCAGATTTTCTACGTTGGCATTTTGTCACACCTCCTTGTGAACAGTGCAGCTGTCATTGTTCACATCCTGGCGGAAATGTGTTTTTGCGCTTCCGGCGCAGAATAGCGCAGTCACTGTCGGAAATCAGTGTTCGGGACAGATTAAGAAAATGACAGTGACACTATTCATGAGTAGAGGTCCTGAAATGGCTATGTTGAAAATTTGGTAACAATACTCCTTAAAATGACTGTTTTACAAGCGTGTGTTTCGCAGTTTGCACGCACACTCTTAACTTCGTGAATGTATAATATTTTCACTCCAGATTTTCAGCATTGCCATTTTCCTATACCTACTTATGAACAGTGCAGCTGCCATTTTTCCCATCCTAGCTGAAATGTGTTTTTGCAGTTCCAGCGCAGAATAGAGCGGTCACTGTGGGAAATCACTGTCCGGGACAGAGTAATAAAATGACAGTGATACTGTTCATGAGCAGAGGTCCTAAAATGCCTATGTTGAAAATTTGGTGATAGCCCATCAAATGAGTTGCGTTGCACACTTTCCACACACCCTTGTAACTTTGCAGATCTGTAATATTGTCATGCCACATTTTCAACAATGGCAATTTTTCACACCTCCTTATGAGCAGTACAGCTGTCATTTCTCACATCCTGAGTGAAATGTGGTTTCACAGTTGCGGCACAGAATAACGCAGTCGCTGTGGGAAATCAGTGTTTAGGACAGATAAAGAAAATAACAGTGGCACTTTTCATGAGCAGAGGTCCTAAAATCCATATGTTGGAAATTTGGTGACAAAACTCCATAACATGACTGTGTTACAAGCGTGCATTCAGCTGTTTCCACACACCCTGGTAACTTCTCAAATTTGTAATATTTTCATGCCACATTTTCAACACTGGCATTCTTTCACACCTCCTTTTGAACAGTACAGCTGTCATTTTTCACATCCTGGCCAAAATGTTTTCGCACTCCTGACAGAGAATAGCGCGGTCGCTGTGGGACATCAGTGTTTGGGATAGACTAAGATGGAATGAGTGAGAGGGGGGAGTGACCGAGCTCAACTGAGGTCTGTTGGGACTGCTCTGGATTTGTCTGTGGGCAGAAAAATGCCTCAGCACAAGAGGCCAGTACAAAAGGGCAGCCTGCATCACTGGGAGAAACAGAACGAGAGAGTGAGTGAGGGAGGAGGAGTGAGCGAACTCACTGGAGTGCTGTCAGGCCTGCTGCAGATTTCTTTGTGGACAGAAAAAGGCATCAATGCAGGCAGGGGTCCAGTAGAAAAGGCCAGCCTGCAGCAGTGGGAGAAACAGTATGAGTGAGACAGGGGGACTGAGTGAGCTCAATGGAGCTCTATCAGGACTGCTGCAGATTTCTTTGTTGGCAGAAAAAGACGCCAATGCAGGCAGAAGCCCCATACAAAAGGGCCGCTTGCAGCTCATGACAGAGAGAGACTGAGTGACCTCAATAGAGCTTTGTCAGTACAGCTGCAGATTTATTTGTGGACAGACAAAGGTGCCACCACAGCCAGCAGCCCCGAACACAAGCACAGCCTGCAGTGCCAAGAGAAACAGAATGAGTGAGTGACAGCACGATAGTGAGCGAGCACAGTGGAGTTCTATTGTGACTGCTGCAGATTTCTTTCTGGCCAGAACAAGCCACCAATGCAGGCAGGAGCCCAGTACAAAAGGGCAGCCTGCAGCAGCAGGAGACACAGAATGAGTAAGTGAGAGGGGGGAGTGAGTGAGCTCAACGGAACTCTGTTGGGACTGCTGCAGATTTATTTGCGGGCAGAAAAAGGCAGCAATGCACGCAAGGGCCCAGTACAAAAGGGCAGCCTACAGTAGCTGGAAAACCAGAATGAGCGAGTGAGAGAGGGGGAGCGAGCTAGCTCAATGGAGCTGTATTGTAACTGCTGCAAATGGCAGAAATGCAGACAGGAGCCCAATAGAAAAGGACAGCCTGCAACGCCACCAGAAACAGAATGAGCGTGTCAAAGAAGAGGACTGAGCAAGCTCAACGGAGCATTGTCGGGACTGCTGCAGATTTCTTTATGGGCAGAAAAGGTGCTAACAGAGCCAGGAGCCCAGTACAAAAGGGCAGGCTGCAGCGTCAGGAGAACAGAATGAGTGAGTGACACAGGGGGAGTGAGCGCCCTCAATGGAGCTCTGTCAGGACAGCTGTGGATTTCTTTGTGGGTAGAAAAAGGTGCCAACAGAGGCAGGAGCCCAGTACAAAAGGGCAGCCTGCAGTGCCAGCTGAAATGGAACAAGTGAGTGAGAGAGGGGGACTCAGCAGGCTCAACAGACCTGTGTTGGGACTGCTGCAGATTTCTTTGTGGGCAGGAAAAAGCCACCAAAAGAGGCAGGGGCCGAGTACAAAAGGGCAGCCTGCAGCGCCAGGAAAAACAGAATGAGTGAGTGAGAGAGGGGGAGTGAGCCACCTCAATGCAGCTCTGTCATGACAGCTGCAGATTTCTTAACGGGCAGAACAAGGTGCCAATGCATGCAGGAGCCCAGTACAAAACAGCAGCCTGCAGCACTAGAAGAAACAAACTTCGCGAGTGACTGAGGGGCAGTGAGCGAGCTCAACACACCAGCGCAATCAACATTCGGCATTGACAAATGCTTGTTTGTATATTGTTCCAGTCTTTTTTTTATCATTTCAGTGTAATGAACACCAAAGTTTAGTTCATGATCAATGAATATGCCTAAGTCTTTTTCAGATGTGACCTTTTTAATGAATTTGTAAATCTATGTGATAGTCCTGCCTTTCATTATCTTTACCCAACTGGATAACAGAGTTTTGTCCATGTTAAATGCCATGTCATTTACAATTACCCATCTACTAATTTTCCTTAAGTCTTCTATTAGTATGTTTCTATCTTGATCTGTATAGACAGGACCCCCTAATTTAATATTGTCTGCAGACTAGACAGTAGTACTATTTATATCAATGTGCATGTCACCAATAAATGCAAAAAATAATACAGGGGCCAAAACAGGGCTTTGCGGTACCCCACTAGTAACATATCCCTCATCAGACAGAAAGCCTCTGATATATACTCGGTTTCTACCACATAACCAATTTTGTATCCAATTGGTAACTTATTTATCTATCTGGAGAGAACATAATTTGCTTATTGATACACAGTGTGGTACCTTATCAAAGGCTTTTTGAAAATCCAGCAGAATGATATGAAAAGGAAGATTATTGCATAAGTTTCTATTAACTTCTGTGAAAAAGCACAACTGATTAGTAATACATGAGCAGTCTTTTGGAACCCATGTTGTTTAGGATCATTATAATCAATGTTTTTTTTTTAGGTATTCCTCCAGTTTTGATTTCATTAGACTTTCTGCTAGTTTGCTCAAAATTGAGATCAAACTAATTGGGCTATAATTACACAGTTTAGATTTTTTCCCTTTTTTCTAATATTGGCGCTACCCCTGTGATAAAGGATAAATTCTGATCAGAGGTTCAGCCACAGAGTATCTAACTTCCCCCAATAACATAGGATGGACAGAATCTGGGCCTGCAGATTTATTGGGCTTTAGTTTTGACAGAAGATCAATAATTTCAACAGTGTTAAACACTTCACAATCCTGTGCTATCCTATTTTGAGAATAGGACCTTTCTAAGGGAACTCCTGGACTGAAAATTGAACAGAAGTAATTATTAAACTCGTTGGCCTACAAAGATGGATTTGTGGTCCCTTTCTACTTTATAATAATTGGACCTATGATGGAATTAGTAGCCTTTTGATTGTTTATATAAGAGAAAAGCTTTTCTCGTTATCTTTAGTGTGTATAATACAGAATTCTAACTTCTTTTTTTCTTTTAAGCTTCTTTAATGTTTTTTGCTCTAGTCTGTATCTATCTATTGTAGCTGCAGACTCATTTTTTTTCATATTGTTATAAGCATTTTTCTTTTTGTTACACTGTTTAATTCCTTTGTGGGTACACAGCATTGGGATTTTACATTTTATTATTGTATATTTGTTTATTTGGGACAAACTCTTTCTCTAATTGTAATAATTTGTGTTTAAAAGTGTCCCACATTTGTTGCTCATCTTTAAGGAGACGTGTTCCCAATTCCATTTTTTAATTCATATTTATCTTATGAAAATTAGCTCTATTATAATTTTTGATTATTGTTTTACCAGTATCTTTTTGACAGAAATGTTAAGAAGGAATCCTGTCACCATGTGATCACTATTCCCTAAAGTCTCCCTGACTTTTACATTTGTTACATAATCTGGTATGTTAGTATGTAAAATATCTAGTGTGTTATGTTAATGTTGTAAATCAATTGCCGGATCAGTTTTCCATATCTATTAGCCATTCTGAAATCAGCCAACTATACATATTATATATATTTATTCTGTTTTGAATAAAACAATGCTCATTGTGTCTTTTACCTTTTTCTATTGTCTGTCTTCCTGATTCACTACACCACAGGCATCATTTAACAGCACATACACATTGAGTAAGCCAAACTTTCATGTACTGCACTGATCAACACCATGCCCAGATAAGGCCAGCTTAATCATTGCCGACTACAGCCCCTTATAACAGCCCTTGTATGGGCCAATGCAGCAGGTACTGAATGTAGCATTTATCCTCACACTGCAGTGATTAACATAAATCTGATCAACTCAGCACAACCATCACCAACCACAGCATTTATAAACATACACTTGTATTAAGACAAAGGTGCACAGATGTACTGCTGGTGGGTGGATGGGTAAGTTGGAAAGACCAGTACTCAGCAAACCTCATACACTATGACAACACCAGCTACCGACCACAAGGTTAAGAACTAGTTTTACACCATACCTACAATGCCACCAGTCAGAAAATACAGTAATGTTGCCCTGCATCATAAAATAGTGCAGAATACAGAGAGCAGCATAATTCAATAGCAATTAAGCCCTTTTGTCATGCAGTACTTTGTGACCACATGCCTGGGTTGCATCACAGCTAGCTCTGCTGTATACTCATTATTAAAAATCAGTATCAAGAGTGCATGAGTAGTTGTTGCCAGTCAGAACAGTGCTCCAGGAGAGAGTGTTTTAGAAAAACAGTGAGGAATTCATGCTAATCTGGCTGGCAAGATATCTTAGTAGGTAAAGCACCAACAGGACTCTAAAGTGACCAACTAGCTCAGCAAAATACTTTGGAAGTTTTTGAAGATAATCTTTTGGTTTCCACTATCACTGCCAAGTATTTAAGTGAATCCTGTGTGAGGCTTAAACTTAACTGTCCAAGCTGTTATGAATACTCCTGTTGTAATGCACTGGCGCATGAGTTCTGGTCCGGCAGAGCACTATGGATTCTGAAGCTGACAGCATCCTGAACAGATAAATTGACTAGAGTGACTGGCGAGGCTGATTCAGAGCAGATCTGCTGTAATGGAGCAGAGGAGGGTGGTGATATGCAGTGTTTGATTGCTGCAGTGAAGAAGGGTGCTCTCACAAGCAAGTCTGTCATTAAGACTGAGAGTATTGAACCAGTGGTGAATGGTTCTATGTGATAACGGCAATCGTGGAAAGGTGATTGCCATTAGGGTGAATGTACATTGGTGAAAATCAATTTTGCTGATGTACAATCCTGGTGCAAACTGAAAGGGTACCAAAAATATAGTTTTTTTGGTTTTGCTTCACCTCCCCCCCCTCCCCCTACTAAAGGATTCTCAGCTCCAGGGTGCATGTTGGGAGGGTGAAACAAAAATAAAATTTTATACTGACCGGCGCAAAAATCCTGACATGCCCAGCACCAAACCCAGCACCCTACCAACCATAGCCTGCCATGAACCCACCATGCAATACAGCCAGCTCGGCAACCCACCACAGTGCTACACCTCACAAACCCTCTCTCCCCTTCCACCTGTCACATGGCGTGCTCACTCCCTCCCACACATGTATACATATAGCAACATGATGTCACTATACCTGTATTCACCCCCCTGTCCAGTGTGAACAGGCATCGCTATTGAGTAGCCCTTTTTGTATGTGCTCAATAGCAGGCGCCCTTATCTTGGATACCATGGTGAAGAGTGATGGAGAATGGAGGAACAGAATGGAACAAAGAAAAGTGGCACAAAAGAATCAAGAGCTAGTGGAGACAGGGAACTGGTGCCTGTGAAGGGAGGTATACTACGCTGCCTGATTTCTGGAAAATAAAAAAAAGTATGTGCACATTCACGTCATTGGCTGATTTGTGCTCAGATTTAATGACAAAGTGCACAAGCATGAAATGGTAAGGTTTTTTTCTTCTTAGTCAGTGGCTACATGCCTTATTTGTTTACCTGTTTGCTTAATTTCTTTCATTAACTCTGAGCACAATTCATCCGAATGTGTCTTGGTCTTTGTTGCCCTACAGTCTTATTGGCATGGGTGTGTGCACATGTTTTTTTTAATTGTGCTTGTATTCAGTGTTACCGCCAGCAGCGCATCTGCTTGAGCAGCTCTGTTTTCATTTTGTTCTAACTGAATTCTGTTGCCTCAACCTCTGCCAAGAGACAGGCTACATAGTGCCCTGTTCTTTGTTAATGTGACAATAACCTTTTAACTGAAGTGCTTGGAAAGCAATTCTCATGTAATGCCTTTTAAATTTAGCTCAACGTATGTGAACATGGTTGATGGCAGATGGTTTTATTTACGTATAGTTCTTAATTTGCTTTTTCACACCTTACAGGGATTACCTATAGATTATTTATTTACTTCTAAAATATTGAACTTTGGGGCATTTGGGCTTCACACCCTGAGATCACATGGCAAAAACAGGTCTTGTATGATAAAAGCTTGGCTTTTCAATCAGTCCTTGATCATAGACACTGCTGCTGCTCAGTTACGTACTGTAAGTTTTCTGAGACAAACTGAGGAGTTGTATAAGGTGATGCTTGTGTTGCTATTCCTATAACAGGATAATAAGTCAAATACTGATTTCATTTCAGCTAGTGCCTGCACTACTAACGTTTTTAAGTGCCTGTTATATTTCTGAAATCTTACTACTGCATGCTGAGTCACAGTTATAATGAAGTAAACTTCTTATAATTAATGGGTTGCATTTTTTCCCATTGAAAAAGGAGAGTATTAAATGCCATAATACACGTATGTGTATTATAGCATTTTTTTTAATACACGTCTCTTTGTGTCAGACTGTCAGTGGTATCTGAGAAGAGCAAGAGGTCTGGATCCCTGCTGTGCGCTAAGGTTCCCCATTTGTTTTATTATTTTAAAAATAGTTTTGGTCCCTCTTCATCAATCTCACACACTCCATTGGGCTGGAAGAGACAGAAGCACCGAGAGCAGCAAGGCCCCCAAGTCATCCCTCCTAATGCCTGTCTCTGGCACCCCTCACCAGCCAGCATCTCTTGCCTCCTTGTCCTCTAACTTCACCCCAGGCCATGGTGGTGAGTAGGCAGTAGCACCACTGGCCAGGTGCTCTCTGCCTGGGATCAAAATAATTAGCTTTTTATTTCTGCACTGCACAGTGAGGGCAGACAGGAGTCAGTGAAAATAATGCAACCCCTTAAATTATATAAAAAAAAATATGGGGTACAGTGCATACACTCGAATTTAATACACACCCTCGTTGTTGGACGGCTACCATAAACCACTCAAGCTTCACCCTCGGGGTTTATGTACCATCCAACAACTCATGCGTGTATTAAATTCTTGTAACACACTGCACCCCATACTTTATCCTATATATAACTCTTTTTACTTTTCTAAATGCTTGGAATATATTTTATTGATTTTAGCATTAGTTGAAAACAAACAGATACATACATAAATAAACCACCTTGCTACATATCATATATAATAAACAAAAGAGCACCTGTTCATAGTTATTCCTCACAACTTCAGCCCAACATATATTTGTGTTTTTACTGGACATTAGTGATATTTCTTTCTGAGTATTGTAGCTTAAATTATTGTTTTGGGAGTTTTGTGTAGGGGCGATTCCATAACAATTTTTGCAAGCTTTCCAGCTTATACTATTGTGGAACATGCAACATTTATCCTTTTGGTGTGGAAACCATTCCAAAAATGGACTTCTTGGAAGACTCCAGGAAAATTAGTGCCTTATGGACTTGTGAGATCTACCTTTTTGAATCATATTTCCAGAATTTAATTGAAAATTGTAATTCTACTCGCATAATTTAATATTGGAAATCGGACAAAAAATGAAAGAAACTAAAGCTGGAAACTACTGCATTAAACTTGAAATGAAATAAATATATGTTGGTGAGTGTAAAGTAACCTGGCTGAATTTTAATTTCTCGCTATCTTATATTGGGGTGGCACTGTATTGCAGCAGTGACAGTTGTATTAGTAATGTAGTTAGTGTATATACTGTATGTGTCGGGAAACAGTTCTGGTCTGGGAATGACCTGTTCATACAGCCAGAGGTGCGTGTCAGGTCATTCACATTAGTGCTGTAATTCTGTATGCATCATAATATCTGGACATGGAGAATTGACATGTAAAGCACAGCACTGTCCACCATGTTCAAGATGGTGGCAAGGAGTTTTCTGTGCATGCACGATGACTGGCGCATGTGCAGTGAACTCTGGTGGCTATCTTGGATATGGTGGACTATGCTGCCATGTGCTACAGTTCACTGCGCATGCGTGAGTGGTCTCGCATGTGCAGAAAACTCAGTGCCACCATCTTGAACGCAGCGGACAGTGCTATGCTCTGCCGATATTGATGCACAAAATAGTGCAGTGAACACCCAGTGATTGCCGTTCACCTCAACTTTTCAAAAAGTCCACTTGGTATCCAGTGAGCACACTTTTCTCTACAGAGATCGCATGATCTTTGCAGGGCTATGCCCACTATAGCTATAAAAAGCACTTAATGACCTGATGATATTAGTCACATTTTCACTCACTATAAAGACTGCTTTTAAAGTGATTTAGTCACATTCCACAAATGCCTGTTTCACACAATATGCCATTGCCACCCATGCTTCAGATGCTGAGGCAGCAATTTGTTTTGTAAAGAAATCTGTCATAGTTATTTTTTGCATGTTTTTGTTTCAGCACACCCTTCAGTTTTCTAGGTGTTGCCACACCCCCAGAATGATGTCATGCAAGGAAACTGTCAATGTTTTACATACAGCAACAAGGAATTATGGGTAGATTATGAAATTGACTTAAATGATCATTACTCAGAAATGCAGTCCCTTATTTTGATAGTCGGGACTGCAGAATAGTTCCTAATATGTAGATGTATAACTTAGTTCTAGAGAAGCATGAAGAAGCTAAGTACATGCGCACATGGGCAGACTAGGTGGGCCATAGGCCCTGATCTGCTGTCAACATCTATGTATTTATGTATATGTGTGTGTGTATATATATATATATATATATATATATATAGCAAGGCATTGTGGGTACAGTGCATAGCTGATTTTCTGTCTCCTTTATCAAAGTGCAGTCTCCTATACTGGTAGTATTTACAGCAGAACAGTCTCTAGAAAAGTATCTTGAAAACTGTTTTTGTGATGCAGATAGGCCAAAAAGATAATTTGCCAGTCTGTGTGGATGTTGTTTGACTTTTACTGCCTGCTGGTGAAGTGACAAGTCTGAAGTGTCAGCTCCTGTCAGAATGTGGGAGCGTGATGACACTTTTCTATGTTTATGCTCAGGGACAATGGTTTTCCGTTTTTACCGGTAACACCGGTAAAAATCATGGAATCCTGCCTGGTTTGCGGATTTTGAATTATTGTACCGGTGCCTCATGGAAATTGCATTTCACTGCATAGAATCCCTAAGATTTCTGCATATTTTTAATTGTTTTTATTTCCTCTTTCTCTGACCCCTTCTCACAGCATCAGTCTCCACTTTTCAGAGATCCCTAGGCTGGGTCTTCCCTAACTTTACCCCAGATAATGCTCAGGAGCTCCTGTGAGCCTGCACCCATCCTGCCTAGGTTGTACCCCCCAGGTGGGAAGGGAGGGGACCCCAGGTCACCCCTCCACAGACCTTTAATGTGTGTCAGGCAGCCCAGTGGGTCCCTCATGGAAACTGGTTATGAAGTCTGGGGCAGCTGAGTCCCTTCTACCAGCAGCCTATGTGGGGTGATTGTTACTGGTTTTCTGGTCTGTGTCCCTAAGGGCACCAATACTTGAGGGGATCCAAAGAAGTAGGGCACATAGAGACATGCCGCTACTCCAGATCCTGGCTAGCTTCCTCTCTTCCCAAATGCTCTGCAGCCTCATTGCACCACCATCTGTGGTCACCCAGGTGGCAGTAAAACAGCAGGACCTGCAAGCCACCGTTCCCAGAGGAAGAGAGCAGCCCCCCAGGTGCTCGATCTTACTCCCCTGGCCAGACCTCTAGCAACCCGAATTCACTTCTGATCCTGAGTCTCTGGCATTGCAAGCAGTAGTGCTACCTCAGGCTAATTACAGTGCTCTGCCAACTATACACCCACTTTGGTGTAAGAAAACATAAACAGATGGAGAGGGAAATAATTCAGTTTTAGTAAAATGCTGCAAAGTGTTCAATGTAGGTACTGTGCACTATTATTGAAATCATATATTAAAACATTATATATGGGTGTTATGGCTGCCAGTATAGCCTAGTGGTTAGAGTAACAAACAGTGATCAAACCGAGTACATTTAGAAGACTTGGGTTTGATTCCCACTACCTCCAGTTGCATACTGTGTGACTCTGAGCAAGGCACTTAACCTCCACAGTGCTCCTGGGTCACCTCTGAAAACAGGCACTTTTGCCTAGTAGGTTTACCCAGTTTAGAAAAAAATATAAAAAAAAAATACCAATATATGTTTACTACATCATACAGTATTCAGAGTACCATGTAATTTATCTGAGTTGTACTCTGGCTGCAATGATGTTGTATAGGTAAATATAAATGTTCAGATACATTTTATGGGTTTAGTAAGCTTGTTTTTACTTTAGTCAGGTTTTTATTGTATTTTTTGCATATGAATATCTAGGATATAGATTGCTAAGTGCTGGATCACTGTTACCAACTAGTTAATTCAAGTTTATGATCAGCAGGGCCATCCAAAATCCTCAGTTGTTTGACTGAAAGTAAGTCTGAATGAAAGTATGTTCACAAGGCACAAGCTGCCTTACTACTTATTTAGGTGAATGGGATAGAAACACAGACTTTGATGGCCCACCTAGTCTGCCCATTTCATCATTTGCACCTTCTCTCCCACCTGTTGTGTCAGTCTCTGTGACAATAAAAAGTTTTCTGACAGACTGCTTTAATAAAAAGCAAATGTTATGTGTTTAAGTGTACTTATTATGGATTAGAGAGTGCACGACGGTGGGGGACTTTAAAAAATCTTTGAAATCTTTTTTATAGAGAAAAGCATTTGAGGAGGATACTGAGTCGATCTGATCTTGTTATTTATTATGTGGATGTCATTAATTATTTTATGATATGTCATTTGGATGTATTTTAAATCCTGTTCTGCACCTTGAATTTTTGAAAGGCGCAATAAAAATAAAGATTATTATTATTATGTTTGGCCAGTGGATTTGAAAGCACATTCAGTGACACATGGAAGGTAAGACCCCAGGGGCTATATGATGCTGGTGGGTAGAGTGGTGCTCAATTCTCGTCTGAGCTCAGACGTGAAAACTGAGAGACACCCTTTTCATGGAGACCAAGGGAAAAAAAGGAATCCACATGTTTGTGAGATGCATTAAAAGGTCCTCCAATAATCACCAGTGAATAATTTTTTAGGTGATGACACTATTTCAAAGAAGCAAATTCAGGCAGTTTTTTTTTTGTTCCTCCTACCCCCTGGCCATCCACTCCTTCAGGCCTGCCAAGTCCCCCTACCACTGCTGCTGAGTCCCCCCCTTCCACTGCCCCTTATAGCCATGCTACCAGGTAACCCAAATTAACCCTTTGTCGGTAGGCCCCTATCCCTGTGGGAGGCTAACAAGGGAAAACAATCACCCTAAAGAGCTTCCTGTAAATCCCAGGCATGGCAGAGGTCAGAACAGACACATGTGTCTGGGGCTTCATGCTTATGGAGGGACCAGAAGCCATCCTCTAGGTAGCCAGCAGGTGTTTTTCCATTTTTGTGGGAGCAAGACAGGCCACGTGATGTCAAGACACAAGCTGACGTCCATCACGCTCTCTTCCGCAATGAGGGCCAATGTGTTGCCATGCCTCCAGCCTCCACCTGGGGCCAGCAAATGCTGAGCTGTGAATATACCCTCCCTCCCAAGAGAAGGCGAGTGGTTATTGGACACTCAAGCCTTCACCCCTCCAGGTCTTCCAGCACTCAAACCTGTTCCCAAACCCTGGTCAGTGGTGTCACTGGCAGAAATCCAATTCAGGCAGTTAAATAATCAGAAAAAACAAATGTGGTCCACCTTAGTAGTGGTGGTGGTGGTTCAGATTAATTCACATCTGAGTTCTAGCAAGCAAAGAGACTAAGTAATTTGTAACTTGTGCACGTGGGGTGTGGGTGTTGAAGAAAGGGGATCATAGTGCTGTCACTACTGCCATCACCCCTGAGGGATGTGGACTGCATTGTTGCTACTGCCATCACACCCGAGAGGCGGGGGCTGTAGTGCTTCTGCCATAACCACTGGTGGATGGGGAATGTTGTACTGCTGCTGTCCCACCTGAAGGATGGGGCCATAGTGCTGATACTGCCATCACACCTGAGGAATGCAGAACGTGGTACTGCTGCCATGACACCTAATGGATAGGGACCACAGTGCTGCTGCTGCCATCACACCTGAGGGAGGGGGGACACAGTGTTGTTGCTGCTGCCATCACACCAGAGGGATGGGTCTGTAGTGTTGTTGGTGCTGCCATCGCACCAGAGGGATGGGGGCCTTACTGCTGCTTCCATCACACCTCAGGAATGGGGGCTGTAGTGCTGTTGCTGCCATCATATTTTCTACCTAAAATAACTTTAAATTGGTACAAGAATGGAAGGATGTGCAATAGTGGAGGTCAAAACTGCTAAAATGCATGTTAGCAGAGTTAAAAATTGTTAAATAAAGTACAGAAAACCAAACACCGGTAAAACCGGATTTTGGCTTAGCAGACACCGGTGACAGTACCGTTTTTTACAATGTGCAAAATGGAATTTACCCATTCTCAATCCTGGTAAACCAGTGTCCCTGTTTATGCTATAGGAAATACAAAATCACACATGCCCACACAATGCAAAGCATCATGGGCTGCATATGCAAATCACCACAGAATATTATGCTGGTTCAACTTTAAGCAGAATTGCATGGTGCCGAAAGGCCTCTCACACAGTTTGCAAAGGGTGCTAACAGATGATATAGACGTGTTTCATCCTACCAGGACTCATCAGTATGCCTCGTCTGTTTGACACCCCAGTGGAATGAACCAGCTACCCTAAGACGGTCTGTCTGGGTTATGTTGTGGTGAACCCATTAAAACAAAAAACTATTTGAAAGAGAAAGAACCTGTTTCAACACAGTGCTTAACAATGTTGTGTCCCTTGCACTTAATAATAATAATAACCTTTATTTGTATGGCACCTTTCAACAACCAAGGCACCTTAACATAATTAAAATCACAATGTCACAGACAAACATCTCAATAACAGACAATAAAATCATACTGATAGCATCTTTATTTGCTAGCTTCCTTGTGCTCCCAGGTCGCACCTGTAAACAAGCTTCAGCTTAGTGTCTCACCTGGTTAAAAAAATGATAACATTTTTTCTTTACTCATCCTACTAGACTCATTTCATAATCACAGTAATACTGTCATTATGTCAGTTTTAATATTGGGTTCCTCAATTGATCTAACTTGCATCAGAGACCTGGATTAGTGAAGATGCCACTCTGTTCTAGCCAGATTATCTGTAGTACATTGCCTGCAGAGGGATTGCAGCAGGATGAAGGAGCTTGCCATCAGTTTTAGATCTGAGTTGAACTTCACTGTGCACCTAGTGGGAGAAGCCTTGTTGTTTGAATGCATGGTCCTGTATAGGGTCCAGGTGTAGCTTAAGGAATCCCACTTATGTATAAGCCTCCAGGATGCATGGGGTATTCCTGCAAGCAAATCAGATTTCATTGCAGACAGGGTATTGGAGTTGCCTAGATGTATTCTGGTTGACTTTAATGCCTGGATCAAAAATGAGCTCTTGCAGTTCGGACAACATATCCTTCAGTTGATGAAATCACTGAGCCTAGCACAAGTGGCTACTTCTGTGACCCACCAACATGGGCATGCCTTGCATTTGTTTGTTTTTTCTATGGACTCAAAACTGATCTGGTGAAGCTGGCCTGCCGGTGCAAGCGACACTGACTACCCTTCGTTCAGGAGCGAACATGCAGAGTCAAAAGGCTGGCTGGGGGAGGACTGAGTGTCTGAGGGATTACTCTCCTCCTCCAGCGGTGGGGACACAGAACCTGGTGTATGCCTGATACCTGGAGGAGGCCAAGGGTGGCAGCCTAGGGCTGTCAAGTCCCACTGAACGTGCAGTGGCCATTGCTATATGTCATGTGGGAGCAAGCAGCATGCATCGCGATGGCACCGTACATCCACACTTCCAGGGGTGGAAATCAGGAGGAGAAAATGGTTCCTGGACAGGCAGGATGGCACTGGTCTCCCACTGGTCCTGCATCTGCATATCCATTCACAGCCTAAATGTACTGGAATCTGTTCAATAGCAGGGTTTGGAGAACCCCCAAACCCACTGGGGGGATAAACCTTGGGGTAAGCCACTGTACTAAGGTAAGCCATGGAGGATGCTGGGGAGTTTGGCCTGTGGAGACTGAGGGGTGAGGGCTGGTTAGAGACATGGGAGGAAAAGACTAACAAAAAATAGTGAGGGAGGCCAGCAGGGGGAATAAAACATTCTTCATGTATGTCAGCGAGAGGAGAAAAAGCAAACAAGGTATAATGAAGCTGAAAACGGGGGGACTCTGATTCAGAGGGATGAGGAAAAAGTGGACATGTTAAACAAGTACTTTAGCTCAGTCTTCATGACTGAAAAAGAGGGAAAGGGACCAGAGCTGAGGGATAGAGGAATGGAGGGCAGGGGGGTGGACACAAGTCCTTTCAAAGAAAATAGGGTATTGGAGGAATTAGGTAAATTAAGGGTGGACAAAGCAATGGGTCCTGATGCAGTACATCCCAGGGTGCTCAGGGAATTGAGGGTGCTTGTGGCACCACTCACAAAGCTGTTTAATCTTTCTTTAGACAATGAGAAAGTCCCAGGGGACTGGAAAAGGCAGACATGGTGCCATTGTACAAGAGCAGAGGGAAGGAGGAGGCAGGTAACTATCGTCTGGTCAGTCTCACCTCAGTGATGGGTAAACTGATGGAGGTTTTCCTGAAAGAAAGATTAGTACAGCATCTGGCAGAGGGTGGATTCAAGGATGACAGCCAGCATGGGTTTACAGGAAGTAGGTCATGCCAGATAAACCTGATCGAATTCTTTGACAGGGTGACAGAGGTATATGATCAGGGGGGGCAGTGGATGTGGCCTATTTGGACTTCAGTAAGGCCATTGACTCCATCCCTCACAGGAGGCTGGTGACCAAATTAGGCAGTTTAGGGGTAAGGAGGAAAATAACAAAATGGGTAGCAAACTAGCTTGAAGGTAGAACTCAAAGAGTGGTTTGTCAATGGGGCTCACTCCATGGAGAAAAGAGTGACAAGTGGGGTACCCCAGGGGTCAGTATTGGGTCCAATACTGTGTAACATCTACATTGGGGATATAGCAGAGGGTCTAAATGGGAAGGTGTGCCTATTTGCAAAAGACACAAAGATCTGCAATAGGGTGGATACACTGGGGGACTGGAGAAGATGAGAGGGATCTAATCACTCTGGAGTAGTAGTAAGCGAAGTGGCAATTGTACTATGATGCAAAGAAATGCCAAATAATGCACATAGGGCACAAAAATCCAAAGGCAAGCTACACACTGGGAAGGGAGGAGTTTGAGGCAACATAATAAGAGAGGGATCTGGGGATTATCATTTTGGATAACCTGAACATGGCAACCAGTGCAAGAAGGCGGTGGGAAAAGCAAACAAAATGCTGACATGCATAGGGAGGGGTATCACAAATAGGAGGAGGGAGGTGATCATGTCACTGTACAGGTCCATGGTTAGACCACACCTGGAGTGTGGGATACAGTTCTGGAGACCTCACTTAAAGTGAAACATAGAGTGGAGAGAGTCCAGAGAAGGGCAACCAAAATGGTGTGGGGCTTGCACAAGGGATCGTATGAAGCAAGGCTGGAAGAGCTTGACCTGTACACACTGGAACTGGGGGATATGATAGAGACTTTCAAATATTTGAGGGGAATAAATAAGGGAAGGGAGCATCTTCGGGAGGAGTAAAAACACAACAACTGGGGGACACAGCTTAAAACTGGAGGAGGGGGGAATTCAAAGGAAATACAAGGGGGACAATACTTCACTGAGAGGGTGGTAGGTCCTGGAATAGGCTGCCTGAATGGGTGGTAGGAGTAAACTCAGTGGGGGAGTTCAAGAAGGCATGGGATATCTATGTGGGATTAAAGAGGGGTAAGAGTACGAATCCATTGGTGATGAAGGGGACTGGAAATGGCACCGGGGAGGTGGGACAAAAAGGCAAGAAGGGACAGAGGTGCTTATGGGTAGCGAAAGGGGGCAGACTAAATGGGCCAATAGGTCCTTTTCTGCCAACAAATTTCTATGTTTTTAAAAAAAAAGAGCGTTATCTGTTCAGTTGGTCAGATCACTGCACAGCGAAATGTTCCATCACGTAACGTGAGTCCACCCCTGTGGAGATTGTTCATTACCACCTTGTAAGAGGGTTGACACCAGAGGGACTTCCGGCAGTGAGGGATGTCTCAGGTGTGATGTCAGCTTGTGAAACTGGATCGGGTGAGGCGATGGCTGCTTATAATATGGCCATTGCTTCGGCTCTTGATTTAGTTGCACTGATTCATATATGACCCCAAGCTTCACACCAGAGGTCCCCATGGTTTGACGGGGAACTCAAGGAGTTGAAGACTAGGGATTGGAGTCTGGAGCATAGTTAAAGGAGATCCAGGGACCAGGAGGACCAACAGGCTTTGAGCATTCACTATGGTGAATATCAAAGGGGAATCACCTGAAAGCAGAAGGTAGCATTTCTGCTCTGGGAGATTGCTTCTGGGAGGAACTGGCCATCTAAGCTCTTCCACACTATAGACAGGTTACTCCATCCTACATGTCTGCAGCCAGTGAGAGTGGGTTCAGTGACAAAGTGTGAGGAGTTTGCTCGGTTCTTCTCAGACAGGGTGTCCTCTATTATGGCTGAGATCACCCTAACTGACCTGTTGCAACCAAGCAAAATTAAGATTTCTCACCATGAATGAACCCCTCTGCTCTGAGGAGACTTTAGGTCAATTACAATATATTAGGTCTGAGAGGTGATTTCCGTGCCGTGTTCCACCTTTTTTAAATTGGAACTGGGCCCAGCTCATCTATTAGTGACCCTCAGTTGATTACTGGGTCTGGTGTTCACAGTGATCGTCCACTGTTTCTTCTTGGAAGGGTCTTCCAAGTGCACCGAAAGATGCACTGGTGAGGCCCCTTCTGAAGAAAACTTCTTTGGACCCAGACTGCCTTGCAAACTATAGATCTGTCTCTAATCTCCCCTTTTTTTGTAAGGTTGCAGCTTGAGACACACTTAACAGCCTGTGAAATCTCATCTTCTCTAGTCCAGATTTAGCTCCTGGCACAGCAATGAGACTGCGCTGGTCAGAGTGCATAATGACCTCCTTAGGGCAAGGGATAGTGGAGTGTAGTAATTTCTCATTCTCCTCAGCCTCTCCTCAATGTTTGACACTGTGAACCATGGGTTGATATTGGACCAACTTAGGGAGTAGTGTGGAATCACCGGCCCTGTAATTTGTTGATATGAATCATTCCCCAAAGATAGGATGCCAGTGGTGGTGATGGGGAATTTCTCCCTGCTCCCAATACCCCTGCTATGTGGCATGCCCAAGGGTCTGGTCCTCTCTCCCATGCTGTTCATAGTGTATATGCTACCCCTGGGAAGGTTCATTAGATGTTACAGAATGGGTTTCCACTGCTATGCAGATAATATTCAGTTGTATTTGTCATTTGAAATTTGAGATGCCTGACACAGCTGAGGTATTAATTTATGTCTGCCTTCAATCCAGGGTTGGAGAACATCTGGCTAATGGAAACTTAACAAGGGTAAGACAGAGGCACTGATGACTGAGTCAGGACAGAAGCAGCCAAGAAGGTACTGAGCTGCTACTCGGTTCCTCCAGGTTTGCTGTCTTTGCTAAGGTGAAAAATCTTGGGATCATTCTGGAAAAGAGGCTAACATTTGAGGATCAGGTGCAAGCTACAGTCCAGAGCTACTTTTACCATCTCAGAAACACTGCACAGATTGAGTCCCTTGTTCCCCCAAAAGACTCACCAACACTAGTACATGCGTTTGGAACATCCAGGTTTTAATACTGTAATGCTCTTTACCTTGGGGTCAGTAAAAGTGTACTATGATGCCTGCAGCTAGAGCAGAACATAGTGGCTGTGTTACTGACAGCCCTTTCTAGGTCTTGCCATGTGACCCCAGTCTTGTATGATCTGCACTGGCTGCTAGTGAAGTGGTGTATCACCTTCAAGGTTGGATAACTGATCTATAAGACCCTATACTAACAGGGTCCGGGTTACCTGGCAGAGCTCCTGACCCCTCATCAACCATCTTGCCCTCTGTTCTCTACAGAGCTGGATCTTCTTGCAGTTCCTAGAGCAAGGTTAAAATCATCGGGAGTCCACGCATTTGAGGTAGCCAATCCAGGCCTGTAGAACTCTCTTCCAAGAGCCTTGAGGGAGACTCCCTCAGTGGAAGCCTCTAAAAGTGGTCTGAAGACCTATTATTCAGCAAGGTTTTTGGTTCTCTATAAGGGTCTCTTACTTATGAAGCATTGATGCAGTGATTCTGAATATTAATTATTTATATAAATTTATAATTTAATTACTTAGTATTAATTTAATATTAATGTGGTTTGTTTACTGCAGTTTAATGGCCTCTCAATTTATCTACACTTATTTATTATTATTGAAATGTTTTGTATTTATTTATAAAATAGGCAAGACAAATCTATGAAAATCCAGTCTCCTGACTGGATGAAACACACTCTGTAACTGTGCATTATTTCACTACAGCTGCACACCCGTACCATGTCATAATGTCGTATGCTTAATAGCGTACGGCATTATATCGAAACCCTGACCTGTGCGCTCTCCGTGTTGGACTCCCCCGGAGTTAAAATCTTAGTGCGAGGGTCCGCGCAGCCCCCATATAGTGTGGGGCAGAACCTCCCCCACAGAAAGGAAAAAAAAAACAGAATCGCGCAAAGCGATTAAGATGCACAGCATTCTGCCGTGCGACATTTTGACCCCATGCCCCATACACTTACATGTCCTTTCATCCCTCAAACTTCTAGACATGTTATAAAACTGATAATTCACTACAGGTCATGCGGTCATGCTTTGCTATATGCACACCTTGGGTAGTAGAATGCACACCAAGGTGTGCATATATCAGAGCATGACCACATGCCCTGTAGTAGATTATACAATGGGGTCCAAGAATGGGGCACTGTGATTGGCTGACTGGCACATTTCTGCCATAGTAAATCCTATCATATTCACTGCAAAAGGTACTAGTCAGCCACTTCACAAAACCAAAGTTAAATCATTACAATACTTCTTCTCTGCCATTGTAAACTGCCTTCCCGCTAAACACCATGAGAAAAAAATCCAGCACACCAAAAGCATCAGTATGTTAAATTTAAAAAAACAGCAAATAGTTTACAAAAAAAATGATAATGACAATTCAAATGATCCCACCATACATGTAGTACAGTTCTTAATCTGAAAAAAGTGTAATGTACCTCTGAAACAGAATGCAGGCCAAACTCAGACCATGGCTTTCTCTTCTCTCCCTACTGGCTATAGCCAGTTGCTTGACCCTTCCTCCACGTTGCCTGGGCCCTGTGTCCATTAGATGTTCTCCCACTGCAAATCACTCAGTGATGGATCCATGTTTTTTTTGGTTTTACCTGGCTAATGACCCTCTGTCCTGGTATCGTTAAGCAGCCACTCAGACCCACTATCAGGGCTGCACCCCACCCCCCAGCTGCAGTTCACTTAACCTCCAGAATTAAACTGCAGAGCACAGAAGTGATCTGAGGAGCACCCAGCCCAAGTTAAATACAGGTCCCATGCTACCTGACTCCTAAACTAAAAAGAAAAAGAAAACACATTTTACTTTATTTATTTATTTAGCTTTTGTTAACCCGGTAATTGCACTAGCCTTAAAATTACTATTTTCAGGCACGACCAGGAAGAGTACAGACATGCAGAAACTTAACAGGATAACAAATTATAAGTGCTTTACATACAATGAGTTAAAGAGGATACAATATATCAGAGACATACGGAGTAGACCATTCATAAGTTCATAGGTGCCTACCTATGCAATGAATAGAGGACCTTGGACAATAAATTATCAGGTGACATATCATATGAACAGAACAAGGTACACAAAAACAAAAACAGGTACATAGATACATAGATACATAGACAGTGTCGGCAGATAAGGGCCTGTGGCCCACCTATTCTGCCCATTTGAGCGTGTAAGTTCAGTTTGTTTTCCTAGAAGTCTATTTCCCCTTACCCCTGACCTCTAGAATTCCTTTTTGTCTATCCCATGCATTCTTAAATCCCGTGATTGTTTCAGCCCCCACCACTTCCTCTGGCAGGGTGTTCCACTTGTCCACCACCCGTTCTGTGAAGAAATTCTTTCTCATGTTTCCTCTGAATCGTCCTCCCTCCAACTTCATCCCATGCCCTCTAGTCCTGAAACATCTTTTTCGCTTAAAAATAGTGTTTTCCTGCACCCTGTTCCTCCCTGTAAGATACTTGTATGTCTCTATCATATCCCCTCTCTCCCTCCTCTCCTCCAGGGAGTACATGTTCAGTTCCTTCAACCTGTCTTCATAGGACTTGTGATGCAACCCATGCACCATCTTTGTTGCCCTCCTCTGAACCTTCTCTACCCTGTCTGTCCTTACGTAGGTATGGTCTCCAGAACTGTACACTGTACTCCAGGTGGGGCCTCACTAGTGTCTTGTATAGCGGAATTATGACCTCCATTTTCCTGCTGGTGATGCCCCTGCCTATACATCCCAGCATCCTATTTGCTTTACCTGATGCCTTGTCACACTGTTTCCCTACCTTGAGATCATCAGAGATGACAACCCCAAGATCCTTTCCTGCTTGGTGCATGCTATATCCTCACCCCCAACTGATATATTGTGCCAGGGTTTTGTGCCCCATATGCATTATCTTGCACTTCTTTGCATTGAATTTCAACTGCCAAACCCTTGACCATTCTTCAAGTTTCTGCAGGTCCCTTCTCATTCTGTCTACACCCTCTGGTGTGTCTACTCTGTTACAGAGCTTTGTGTCATCAGCGAACAGTGAAATTCTGCCTTCTAGATCCTGTGCAATGTCACTGATGAAGATGTTGAATAGGACGGTCCCAGCACTGATCCTGTGGTACCCACTGGTCACTCTTCCCTCTGTGGAGTGACAGCCATTTACCACCACCCTCTGTGTCCTGCCACCCAGCCAGTTACCTACCCACCACACTACTGTCCTGCCCACACCATATTCCCCAGTTTGTGTAATAGTCTTCTATGTGGCACAGTGTCAAAGGCCTTGCTGAAGTCCAGATAGGCCATGTCCACGCCTCCCTGATCCACCTCCCTAGTCACCCAGTCAAAAATTCAATGAGGTTGGTCTGACATGACCTCCCTGGTGAAACCATGCTGCCTTGGGTCCTGTAGTCCATTGACAACCAGATGTTCCACCAATCTCTCCTTTAGTAGTGCTTCCATGATCTTTCCCACTACCGAGGTGAGGCTGACTGGTCTGTAGTTCCCTGCTTCCTCTTTGTTCCACTTTTGTATAAGGGGACTACATGCTGTCCTCCAGTCTTTGGGTACCTCCCCTGTTTCCAGTGATTGGCTGAACAGGATAGCCAGAGGTTCAGCCACCACCTCTCTTAGTTCTTTAAGGACCCTGGGGTGCACCCCATCTGGCCCCATTGCTTTATCAGCTCTTATTATTTCCAGTTCCTTCAGGATCCTTTCTCGTGTAAAGGGACTTGTGTCCATTTCTGCACCATTCTCACCCCTTGTACTCCCTTCAGACCCATTACCCCCCTCTTCCTTAGTAAAGACTGAGCAGAAATACCTGTTCAATATGTCAGCTTTACTGTTGTCATCCTCCAGGCTCCCATCCTCCCATTCAGTCTCACCTATCCCTCCCTTTGTCTTTCTTTTTTTCACTTATGTACCTGTAAAAGGTTTTGTCCCCTTTACCCACTGATTTTGCAATGTGTTCTTCTGTCTGAGCTTTGGCTTCCCTTACTGACTTCCCTGCCTCCCTTTGTTTCTCCTGGTACTTCTCCCTATCCCCTTCTGCCTGTGTCTTTTTGTATTGCCTGAATGCAATCTTTTTGGCTTTCACTTTCTTTGCTACCTCTTTGGAAAACCATAATGGTCTCCTCTTCCTTTTCCTCTTGCTAACCTGCTTAATGCATAATTCTGTTCTTATAATCCCCATTTTAAATACTGCCCACTGTTCCTCAACCCCTGATTCCTGTCCTATTCCCCTTAATGCCTCTTTCAAGTATCTCCCCATTTTCCCAAAGTCTGCCTCCCTAAAATCCAGGATACATGTTTTTGTGTGGTTTATACAAAAGGAAGAAATAACCATTGAGAGCAGGGGGTGTCATTAAGGAAACGGTCGGTAAGTGAGAAAGAGGGAAGCAAGCCATGGAACTAGATAATATGAGTGTATGTAAGTGTAAGGGAGATACCTGCAGTGCAAGATTGTATATGGGCAGGGAAAGGGAGTCGGGACAGGCTGAGGCAGTAAGAGGGTTATATAGAGGTGAGGAAATACTACTGTATAGCTAGAGACATCAGTCATTAGGTAGGGTGAAAGCAGGAACAGGTATCAGCAATCAGCAGATTCGAGCGCAGGTTTCTCTTAAAGCATGTGTGGGAGCTAGAAAGTCTAACATCGAGGGGAAAGGAATTCCACAGCTGTGGAGCCGCATGCTCAAATGCAACAGTTCCTTTCCTAGTGCGGCACCTCAGCAAATTCAGAAAGGATTTATCAGCTGATTGTAGACCATGGAGTGTGTCCTGAGGAACAAGCATAGCTGCAAATGAAACATACAATCTCCCGATTTAGTGCCAGCTGTCCTAGTTACTGAATGAGGCTGACATAGACGTAGAACACAGAAACATAGACGTTGACAGCAGATAAGGACCGCTTGGTCCACCTAGTCTGCCCATTTCCCTACCTATGGGATAAGCTGCAGATCCTAGTTAACCAACAGCCTCTTTCTTCCTATACCCCACAAGAATTGCCTTATGTCTGTCCCATGCATTCTTGAATTCAAGCACTGTTTTAGACTCCACAACCTCCTCAGAAAGGCTGTTCCATGCATCCACCACCCTCTCAGTGAAAAAATACTTCCTCACATTGCCCCTGAGCCGTCCCCCCATTATCTTTAAATTGTGTCCTCTTGTTCTTGCACATCTCTTTTTCTGAAAGATGCTACCCTCTTGGACTTTGTTGATTCCACTGAGGTACTTAAAAGTTTCTATCATGTCCTCCCTCTCCCTCCTTTCCTCAAGGGTATACATATTAAGCTCCTTTAGTCTCTCCTCATATGGCTTCTCTTACAGACCCTGCACCATTTTAGTTACCCTCCTCTGGACTGCCTCTATCCTGTCTATGTCCTTGCAGAGATTGGGTCTCCAGAACTGCACGCAGTACTCCAGATGGGGTCTCACCAACTGTCTGTACAGAGGGATAACAAATTACTGTTTTCTGCTGCTGATGCCTCTCCCTATACATCCCAGTATACCCCCAGCCTTCCCTACTGCCTTCTCACATTGCTTGCTAACCTTAAGGTCATCTGATATGATTACCCCCCAGGTCCCTTTCCTGTTTTGTTGTTGTTACTACCTCCCCCCCATTGTATAATTTTCCCCTGGGTTTTTGTTTCCCAGGTGCATTATTTTGCACTTCTTTGCATTGAATCCAAGCTGCCATACTTCTGACTATTCCTCCAGCCTTTCCAAGTTCCTTCTCATCCTTTCCATGCCTCTTTGTGTATCGAGCCAGTTGCAGATCTTTGTGTCATCTGCAAAGAGGCATTGTTTTCCTTTCAGTCCCTGTGCAATGTCACTTATAAAGACATTAAAAAGGAGTGGACCCAGTACTGAACCATGCAGTACCCTACTTGTAACCCCTCTTTCTTCAGAGTGGACTCTATTTACAATTACCTTTTGTGTTCTGTTGTCCAGCCAATGTTTTTCCCAAGCTACCACCCTGGAACCCACTCCCAGGCTGGTTAATTTGATTATCAATCTTTTGTGTGGGCCTGTGTCAAATGCCTTGCTAAAGTCTAAGTAGGCCATGTCCATAGCCCCTTCCTGGTCTACTACTTTGGTCACCCAATCAAAGAAATCAATTAGATTCGTCTGACATGACCTTCCTGCTGTGAACCCATGCTGCCTTGGGTCCTGTGCCCCACTGGCCTCTAGGTACTCAACAATTCTTTCCTTCAGAAGTGATTCCATCACTTTCCCTAGAACAGAGATCAAATTGACAGGTCTGTAGTTTCCTGCCCCTGTCTTGCTCCCACTTTTATGAATGGGAATCACATCTGCCTTCCTCCAGTCCTCAGGTACCACACCATCCTCCCATGACTTGTTAAAAATGGTAGTCAGTGGTGTCTCTAGTTCTCACCATAATTCTTTTAGAATTCTGGGGTGAATTCCATCAGGCCCCATTGCTTTGTCCATCTTCAGTTTTAGTAGTTATTTCAGAACTCTTTCTTCTGTGAAAGGACTGGGATCAACCCCCCTATCCTGAGTACTTCTGTTAATTAGATTAGGCACCTCCCCCTCCTCCTCTTTTGTGAATACTGAGCAGAAGTATTCATTCAGTATCCCTGCTTTTTCACTGTCCTCTGCCCACCCACCATCCATTCTATTCAGCCTCGCTATCCCTCTCTTTGTCTTTCTACTCTCACTGAAGTACCTATAAAAGGTTTTATCCCCATTCTTAACTGAGTTGGCTATCTTTTCCTGTTTGGGCCATTGCTATTCTGACTTCCCTCCCTGCTTCCATCTGCCTTAACTGGTACAGTTCTCTGTCCTGCTCCTTCTGTGTTTCCTTATAGTTCCTAAATGCTATCTTTTTCTCCCTAACCTTCCCTACCACCTCTTTTGAGAACCATAGTGGCTTTTTCTTTCATTTTGATTTGTTTATTTGCTTCCCACAAAGGCTTGTTGCCTCCATGATGGCAGTTTTGATGTTTCCCCATTGTTGCTCCACCGCTCCTTCTAGCTTGTTTGCTAGTGCTTTTCTAAGGCACTCTCCCATCTTGTCAAAGTCAACCCTCCTGAAGTCCAGTACCCTGAGTTTTGTATGGCTTGACTCTGTAGCTGAGTTTATCGTGATCCACACTGTTTGATGGTCACTTGTTCCCAGATGGCTACCCATTTCTAGATCTGAGATCCTCTCTCTGTCCCCATTTGAGAGTATGAGGTCTAAGATTGCTCCCTCACGAGTGGGTTCCAAAACTAGCTGTCTGAGGCATGCTACCTGTAGGGCATCGAGAATGGCCATGCTCTTGGATGTGGCTGCAGCAAAGGTACTCCAGTTAACATCTGACATATTCAGGTCCCCCATCAACAGTATCTCCCCTCTCTCTGCCATCCTAAGCATGCCTTCTATCATATCCTTGTTCATTCCCTCCTCCTGACATGGGGGTCTGTATACAACCCCTGTGTGGATTGTAGTGCCATTTCCAGTCTCTAAGGTGACCCACAGTGCCTCCTCTCCTCCTTCTTTACTGTTTTGTTCCATCGCTTTTATCCCTTCCCTTATGTAGAGAGCTCCTCCTCCCCCTCTTGTACCCTCCCTGTCTTTCCTTTAGGTTGTGTACCATGGTATGTTAATATCCCAGTCATGGTTCTCTGTGTACCGTGTTTCTGTGACTGCTATGATATCCAGGCATCCCTCTTCCATCAAGGCCACCAGTTCAGGGAGCTTGTTCCCCAGACTATGGGCATCGGTACTTGTGGTAGTGTCCCTTGTAGCAATGCTGTATTTTCTATACTAAGTATATGTCCGTCTGGTATGAATGGGAATGAATGACTGTTTTCTGTTTGTATGTCCCTTGAATAAATAGTGAACAATAGACTGGCCATCTATTGTACACTATTAAAAATCTTTGAACTGTGTTATTTTAGTCAAGCACTTCTCTCTGTATGTTGTCTCTAGGGTCATTGGGCACAACTGCTTAAAAGGAGCACCCCTCTGGGCATCTGGTCCTGGAATACTCATTTAATGTGGTGTCAGGTTATATTTAGTTAGTACTGAAAGCTCCTCATTTATCTTTGAGTAAGCACTATGGTGCTTGTTCTTATCGCTAGAAAAGTTCTGTGGAAAAGAGCTCCCTGCTTTCCATATTGGCAGTGGTAGAAATAAAGATTTCTGTTTATCTGAGGAGCGCGGTGTTTACTGCCTTATTCCCCCCCCCATTCTGAGTATTGCAGATATAAATCTGCTTCTGTTGAAAAGGAATAAGATGCAGGACCTACCAGCTCCCTTCTGAACTGTTTGCAAAATGAGCCACTATGGTGGTCTTTCTCCTGTCTGCCTGCTCGAAGGTGCGCACAGTCGTTCCGGTCCTGCTGTGTGTTGAAACAGGACGGAGCCACGGAGCTGGGATAGAAACACAATGCTTTAGGTCTCCATAGACTAGGAGACATTAATTGATTTTTTTTCTAACTGGATTTCAGGGTTATAAGCCCTGCTGAGGTTATTAGAATGACCAAGAGAAACGCCACAGTACTGCCCCAGCAATCCTGTTCGTTTAGAGCCGGCTGGCCTCTTCCATTCTATATTTATACAGGAAAGTTGGGAGTGGTGCTTGTTGACATTCAGAAAATGTTATATTTGGAATTCTTTTGCTTTAAGGAATGCATTTGATGTCACCACTGTTTAAGAATGATTATTGCAGTACATTCTATTAAACCTATAAGTAAAAACCTGTAGTTTGTAGGAAATCATTTTCACCTTAATTGATGGATGGGTAGACCAATCTTTTTGTCCAGCCTCCCACATATGTTTGGTCATGAACAAACACTAGTCAGATAGGAGTTAGGTGTTCAACTGAGAACACCTCAGGAGTTTAGTTTATACTACTCCTATGTATTGCTTTGGATTTATGTTTACTTTAATGCTGAAATGAAGCCTATTGTTTGATTTCTGGTATCCTCTTGTTTTATTTTTTTATTATATAGTACAGTTCGCTTTAATTTTGTTCTGTAATTAAACTATATCTGCAGAAATACTGCAGTTCTACAGTTCCTGAGTTGGTGTCCATCTGTTAACCCACAGCCTTTCACAGTACTCATTACCCTCCATTTCTTGATGGCCTTACCCCTTTTTGCCCCATCCCTGTCCTTATTGCCTTTGTCATTTTCTCCATTTACCCCTGCCCTTCTACCTATTGACATCTCTATCTTGGTGTTTACCTCACTTACTACCCTGTTTATTTTGGGGGGAATAGGATTTCCCTGCTCCTTTCCAGTGCCTCCCTCCCTCCCCCCATGGCTAGTTTAAATGCTTGCCAATGAAGCATTGATACCTATTACCTAGGATCCTGGTTCCCTTCCTGGACAGATGCAGACCATCACGCCAGTATAGGCTTGCATCACTCCAGGTGGACCCCCAGTCCCCACTGAAGCCAAATCCCTGAGCTCTGCACCAGTTTTTCAACCACTGATTGAATCCTATGGTGTAGAGCACCCTAGCCTCACATGTTGCCTCTCGGCCTCTTAGCCCTCATTTCTGCTGGCATCCATTTGCAGTCAGTGTCATATGAAAAAATTACCTCCCCCCCAAAAAAAAAGAACAATAAAATTGTACTGATGTAAACATATTAGTGTCTCAGTTATGGCAGGGGGGGCAGCTCCTCAGTATTCTACCTAGCAACAGGGAACTACTTTTTGTGATGCAACAATAAATTCAATAAAAAATATTTAAACTGGCAGGAAACTGTATCTTTCTTTCATTTTTTGTTACAAAAAGTGAAGGAGGACATTGAGTAATTGTAATAATCTACTCCGGGATGTGGGTTGTGGTGTGATTTACCCACATCTGGTGTAGGTTAGTCACTCGGACTGCAGCCTCAAGACCAAACCACACCAGGTGTGGGTAAATACCACCATATCCCACACCCTGTAATGGGCTGTTGCTTAGTTATATATTATGTAAGACACCCTGAGTCTCAATGAATGGGTATGGTATAAATAAATCTACTACTACCATTATTACACACTCCAGGGTATGATTTGTGCTGGGATAATGGCACTTATCGAGCAGTGGAAGCACTTAGCCATTGGCCTCATGCTTCAACCTACCAAAGATGTGCCATTATCACTGCACAAAGCACACCCTGTTACATGTTGTGGTGTAAATATGGTGCTGCCGTAAGCCATACTTCTGTAAGCTTAAGAAAAATGTCAAACGCTAGTGTTTTTTGTCCTGAGAAACAATCTATTACAGTAACATAAAATGTGTTCTGAAAAAAATTCTTATTTTCAGCTAATTTTGTGTATTAAGAATGTATATATTACTGAAGACTGATAGCTGCCTCTGCTCTTTATTTAAAAAGCTAATTGAACCAAAACAAGAAAATGAAACAAATTTCAAGAAGTCAGTTGCAAATCTTCATTTCTAAAGTAATTTTCTTTTTCCTCTTGCTCATTAGAAAGTTTTCTACGTGATAATATTGTGCAGGATGTGTAAACTAGCTCTTAGCCTGGCAGCTGACATATCTATCTCTAGTCCCCCCCCAAAGTCATCAACATTATGATCTCAGTAAGCAATAATACCCAGCAGGGTGGGCAGTACTGGGCTATACCGGACCACCCAGGGGCATAATGAGGCCCAATGCCACAGGCGGAGGGCCTTACAGCTCCTGGAAGGTCCAGTATAGCCCATACTGCCCACCCTGGAGGTATTATTGCGCTTAGAAAATGGGCTTGCTATTATATTTTTATATGGAATTTGATAACATTAAAATAAAAATGGGAGAAAAAAACATTTAAATGCTTTTATTGTAAAGTAGCCCCCAATTCTTTTGCTTTGGTGCCCTCTCTGCTGTATGACTTGCAGGACTGTATCTGTCTCATTTTTTTGTGGAGTCTTGTATTCATACTGTTATTTTTAGGACAGAGAGAAGCTGCTGTGTCAGTTCTCTTTTATTTTATGTGTGTGCTTCAGAAGAAAAGTGGATTTGCGAACAGTGAAACGCATGTCTGTTTTAGTTATACCCGGAAGTTGGAAAAAGCGTGAGTGTGAGGACAGAAGGCAGTGGTTTAAATTATTTTTTTATTACACCATTCAGGAGAGAGATGTTTTTTTATTTGGGGGATGTACTTTGTGAGGCGATATCTCATTTGCTCTCTACGTCGCGTCATGGTTTGCTATGTTGGATAATGGGGGAAGAATGAAACGCTGTGAGCCGTGGGAGGCAGACCGAGACTGGCAAGTAAAAATGTCCATTTTAGTTATACCCGGAAGTTGGAAGGCGCGTGAGTGCGAGGACAGACGGCAGCGGTTTAAATTATTTTTTTCATTACAGCATTCAGGAGAGAGATTGTTTTTTATTTGGGGGATGTACTTTGTGAGGCGATATCTCATTTGCTGTCTACGTCGCGTCATGGTTTGCTTGCTGTGGGAGGCAGACCGAGACTGGCAAGTAATATTTAGTGCAGTTTAAAGAGAGAAAAAAAAAACAAAACGGAAGATTAAATGTACATGGATTTACTTTGGGCAGTTACTGAGTAGTGGTGCCTGTACTAAGAACTACACAGCAGGTGACTGTAGTGTAACCAGGGCCCCTGGTGTTCGGCGGCAGAATTTTCTGATTTCTGTGGCAGGGCTCCTTGACTTCTGCGGCAGCATTTTCTGATTTCTGCGGCATGATTTATTCATTTCTCTGGCAGAATGCAGTCCTCTCATTGGCGAAATATGATGTGATGTCATCAATGACATCATATGCTGAGCATAGAGTTGGGGCTTCAGGATAAACGAGGTGGGAAAGAAAGCCTGACACTATGAAAAAACAGTATATTTATATGAAAATTCACCAAAAATAATGAATTCTGCGGCACTATATATATTCTGCGGCATGATGCAAATTCTGCAGCAAATTCTGCAACCGGAGAACCGCAGAATTCCAGGGGCCTTGAGTGTAACTAAACAAGCATGAGCATTCGTGGGCTAGACTCTCGCTAAGCGTGAGACAAAAATGGCGGAAAATTTAAAATAAAATGAGGAGGTCTTAACCAATTAGGGAGGAGGATGGGCAATAGGATTTTGGTGATGGGGTTGGCTGGGTTGGTACTTTTTAATAGCTGGGCATCTGTTGTCTGATAGAAGCCCAGCTAGAGAAGTTCCTGAGCCAATCAGAAGGCTTAGATACTTTTACCCATTTTCTAACTGACAGTAACATCACAGGTGACTGACCTGACAGCTAGTGAGTGGCTGTTCTTAGCAGCAGTGATGTCACACTCAGTGAGGTCATAATGCTGATGATTTAATGGAGGACAGAGATAAATATGTCAGCTGCTAGGCTCAGTGCTGTTCCACACATCACACCTACTAACATTAAGTAAACAATCTTCTAATTAACCAATGGGAAAAGAAAATGTTTTAAAAAGCAATATTGGTTTTTAGCTCTTTTAATGGCATAGTGCTTTACTATACAAAACTGCACTTCATCTTATAATTGGTATTTATATGCAAGTAGCAGTGCAGCAAAACTGGCCAAAGAATGTGACCCTACCTTTTTTCACTATAAAAGATTCCAGACATCTTCCAGATTTATTTGGTGGTGAAATGTTGTACTTCCACCAACATTTGAATATTTAATAAAATATTTTAATTTAGTTTTTTTTTCTCCTTATGGAGGCAGTATTGCACTGTGGTTTAGGGCCGGAGTTGCAAACCTGGAGACCTGGGTTTGAATCTCACAGCCCCGAGCTGCATACTGTGTGACCCAGAGCAAGTCAATTAACTTCTTTGTTCTCCCAGGTTGCACCTGGAAACAAGTTTCACCTTAGTGTGCTTTTCCTGGTTAAACAACTCCCCCCTCCCCATGAAAAAAAGGTGGCAACCACGTGTGGCTTATGAATAGCATTATTGACATGGTAAGGGTAATGATCAGGAAAATAAAAAATAAAAACCTCAATCTCCTAACTTCACAACCCTTCCTCCCTCAACATTTATTTAATAAGGGACTCCCCAAGAGGGAGTTCCCTTATTAGATAACTCTCCACTGCTCCAGTGTTCCCTAGAACCTCAATCCTTCAGTTACTGACTCTATTCTCAACATCCAGTGGCAAGGGAGGGAGGGTGGGGTGGGGATAGCTTAGTGGAGGGTGGGGCATTTAAAATGTTAATTTGTATAAAATAGAGAATGGTTTATCTTTAGCCCCTGTACCAAACATATAATTGTTTTATGGCCTTTCTGTATAAACACTGTACCTGGAACTGCTTAATATGTTTCGAGCTTAATAAAGTATATTTAATTAAAAAAAACTCAAGGTGTGCGGCATGTGAGGTACCTAGAAAAGTTAATTTCACCAGTATGTTAACATTTTTATTAACTGTAGCAAAAACTATGTTTACAAAATGTTTTCTTTGTACTGCTGCTTTAGCTTCTGTTGTAATGGTATCATTATGTCAACATTATGTTTTTTTTTCTATGAAACTGGTCAGCTTTACTGATAGGCAAAGAACCTCTATGTGCAAGCACTGAGGCAATGGTTACCCCCAAAGGGAATTTGGCCGGAAAGCCAAGTTTCAAAGAAATACAAAATCACACATGCCCCCACAATGCAAAGCATCATGGGCTACATATGCAAATCACCACAGAATATTATATTGGTTCAACTTAAGTGTTCATAGTTTTGTTCAGTAGTTTTTTTTTTTAAGTACTATATAAATATGTGATGTTTCTTTTATTCAGATTGTTTCTTGTATCAATGCTTATATGAGTAGAAAAATTAATTTTATGTTCTGTTTGTTACATTTAATACTTCTTATTTTTATTTAGCTTTTGTTAACCAGGTAAGCACACTAGACATAAATGTTTATTTTCAGGTATGACCCGGGACATTATGCCACCTTGGAATCCTCTACATGCAAGATTTAACATTAATTCTATCAATTAATGGACTCATTACTTTTTTTGTGAAGCAAAGTATTTTCTTTGCAATAGTTTTCTTGCTATATGACATTTTTATTTTATCTCTGTGAATGGTTATTCATTGGTCAATATATGGAGTGTTTAAAATATATACTCATTTTTTTTTATTGAACATTTCTGGTTTACAACCTTTGAGCCAGAGACTCATTTCCAAAGGCACCACATCAGTATACAAATATACAACAGTTAGGTTAACATACACAATTTGGGTACATAACGTGTTACAGTAGATAAGCACTGGAACAAGAGTCAGTCATAGCCAGGATGTAGGACTGACAGTGTCAAGTACAACAGAACTGAGAGCATGGAACTACTCTTAATTGGGTAATAGAGCTGGGGCTGGGGGGGTGTGTGCAGGAGGAGAGTTCATTATCAGGAATACTTGGAGATTATGGACAGTCACCGCCATTGTTGGTCTGGATGTGGTCCTTGAGGAGGGTTTTAAGGAAGAGGGTTTTATTTGGACATGGGAGGACCAGGTAGCACAATGGCAGTGCTTCTGCTTGTTACTTCAGTGTCCCAGGTTTAGGAGGACTCAGGCTACTGGGGGCTGGCCAGAAGAAGGAAGGCAGGATAAATTGCTCTCCTCCTCTGGGAAGAGGGGATTATGTCCACCACTGTTAAGACTGCCACCTGCCAGAAGCTGGTGATAATGCCAAAAAGACACACATCTGGGGAGGATGTCACTGGATACTGATTGTGCACCAACAGGCATGTGCATCTTTACAAGCCTGCAACACACAACTGGGGAAGACGCTAGTGGAAAACTCCAACCAACAAGATGACATCCAACCACCCTGGAGACCTTGCACTGCCAATTAGTCACACACCTCCACAATGAGATCCAGACCCTGTCGAGGATGTTGCACACACCGAAGGGACCCCACTATGGGGGATCAGGATGTTTGGGTAATCACCAAGTGAAGATGGGAGATGGGGCTGGGGGAGTGGTTGATTGGATGGGGCAGATCGTCATTGATGAGGAAAAACACAGTGTTGAAAACAAATGTTTGAACAAGAGGGTATTCTAAGCTAAGATTTTTAACCAAATATATCATCAATGTTTTTGGTTTTACAGGTTTCTAGATACACTTGTTAATTTGATGATGGCCAGTAATTTGTCTACACCCAGTGAAACAAAGAAAACTGAAGGTTTCACTTTTAAACAAACACGCTTTGCAATAAATGGAGAAAATGTCAGCCTGGCCAATACAGAAAGTTTTGCTCTGGATATTTCTTCAGCAAACGTAAGAGTTGCTTTGTAAATTATGTCCACGAATGTAGGGAACAACACATTTTACTACAGCTGCCGGTCATATTCACAGTGTGGGAGATTCCAAAAATGAAAGGACTATATAGCCCTAACAACAAAAAAGGTTGTGCCAGATTTTTTTAAAAAGATATACTCTCAATTAATTTGGTTGGTCTGGAAAATTTGATGTACTGAATTTTCATTTTATTCCCCACTCAGCAATCAACTCATATTTGTTGGGTATTTACCTAGCTTTCTTTTCAGCCTCAGAACACCACTTCCAGGGCCCTGATGGTACAAAACTGTTCATCCAGTCACAACCCATGGGGGAAGCTCTTTTTATGACAAATCTTTGGAACCAAGAGTCTTGCAACCAGCTCAAGCTTTTCTCAGGAAGGGGGAGCAGTTAGTGTCAGCTGCTTGGGTGGGTGACATGGGGGAGACTATCAGCTGTCCTACTCCAATTATCAGTACAGTAGTTCAAAGTGATAGGTTCAGTTAAAGCTGCATCTATCCTGATATTATTATCCCACTCTATGCTTGTTTTAAGTAGTTATAACATAATTATACAATGGCAAGAAAATTTCCTGGACTCTGATTGGTCAGTGTGTGCCTGAGACAGTGATGATATTACACAATAACATCACTGTGTTGATTTTATGGCCCCTGAGCCTGAGCTTGAGGTTTTTTTTTTTTCAGAAACAAAGATATACTGCCTCACTAAAAATCTACTAAAAACATTTTTATTTTTATTTTTGTTTTGTATAACATCAAGCCATTGTATAATTGCAATAAGGCACTCCAAGGTGTGTGTTATCGTGTAATAACGCCACCCCAGGAGTGACGTTCTTACATAATAACACACACCTTGTCATGCCTTATTGCTTAAGTAATCCCTACTGATGAAAATGCATCAACCCTGATGGGATAAACCATTGTTACCTGACATTACCGACTCTCATTCCTTATAAGGCACAGCCAATTGCCGAGCACCCCAGTGTATGGCTCATCCAATTCCCTGTTTAAGTCTTTCCACAACCATTCCTAGCTTGGAGGTGCAGGAAATTTTCTGCTCACGTATGATTTCAAATACCATGCTAAGCTTTTTGCATGAGACACTTAAGCGCTGGATAGTCATCCTCCTAGCTCTTGGAGTAGACAACTGCCACATCTACAACATTTTCTAGCCTCAACTGGCCAGATGTGGTGGTCCACATCTGTGTTGCCTTGCTGGGTCACACACATGGGAGCATGACACTCTGTTTCTACCACTGGACCTTTGTCATGTACATTTGTATTTATGTATTTTAATGTATGTATGCATTTAGTTGTTTATTTATTTAGTTATATATTTATTGATAATAGAGGTTTTTCATCTTTTACTGTTGTTGTCTAAAAAGTTGTTCTTCACACAGAACCATCAAGAACAACTAAGAACATGATGAACAAGTTGGAATGGTGAGCACCAGGAACCTGAAGTCAAATCAAAAAATAAATAAATAAAACTGTTCCTTACTGTGTTGTGCAGCAGTCCAGTTCCTGTGTGAAAAATTATTCTATCAACTGCTTTGTAATATATGGATAAGTCTCAATAATACTATACCAAGTTATATAAAAAATTCTCAGTAATACATCACTACTATCAATAATACTATCCTGAAAAGTGATAATACTATCGTTTTTGCTGATGATACTACAGTTAATAGGTCATCTCCAACTGTAGTAGTAGTAGTATCAATGGATCCATATTTTACAAAAACCTTTGCCCTTCTGAGGCTCCTCAGTTAAAGGCAAACTGGTGTTAATTAGCTTCTCTGACGTAATCTTCTATTATGTTTTAAATGTATGTGTTAAACCAATGAGAATTATTTCTGCTTTTTCTATATAATCTGGTGTTAATAGTATGGGATATTTGAAAAAACTGCCACAAAGCTTCTGAAGAAGGACCAGGTTGGTTCGAAAGCTAGAGCACTTTGTTCTTTTCTGTAACATCCATGTTGGTCCAATAAAAGGTATCAAATCATTTGTTTCTGGATCTCTACAAATAATAACAGAAAGATAAGTGTTTTACAAGGCAGTAACACCAGCTTGAGGTTTTGGGGACTTTAGGACCTCTCGAGCTTCGCTCTTGAGGTTCGATGTCCTCAAAACCTCTCAATGGTATTACTACCTTGTAATATTTACTTATCTATCTGTTATTCTATTCATCTTTTACCCTCTTACTCGCCTTTAGAGATGTTGCAAAGTTCTGGTGTAGTTGCGAAATTCACTTTCATGAATAACTTTGCAAATTGCTGACTTTGTCACTTTGAAGTCATTCTTTCTTGGGAAATTGCACTTTTTCCAGAGAAGTCAGGTGAAGTTAAGGGAAAATTACAACTTTGCCAGTGAATTTGCATAACTTCTCCTGGAAAAGTGCCACTTCATCTGCCCAAAACTTCGTGAAGTCAGCACTTCACACTTCTGACTGTGACAAACGTCATAAATTATTTAATGGAGCAAAGTTTGCCAGCTTCACACATCTCTATTCACCTTCTTTACCAGTTTACTCACTCCAGCTGATGTAAAACACAAAACCCCTCTGTTATAAGAAAACAAACCCTCCCACTGTGAAAAGCAAGTTGCCTCAGGCACTTTGTGGGTACTATTACACCATATAGAGCATTCGAGCTTTGGTACCGTGCTACATAACATCACAGTACTCGCTTAGTGTCTGAATTAGCTTGTTCTTCACAGTTAGTTTTAATTATTCTACATTTATGCAATAGGGGTGAAAGGATATGCAATAAGATAAAATAGCATATCCACAGTAGTAACAAGATAACAAACATTGGTCAATGCCAACGTTCATAATTTGGAATTGATCTTGGTACGCACCGATTGGCAGGACTACAGTTCCCAGCAGAAAGAACAAGTTCTGCCACCAAGTTCACATTCCTGTTGAAATACAATGAAGTGCATACCTGTTTCCTCAGTTCATTATCTGGCTTTGAAGAGAGAGTGATGACGTGTTCTACGGTTCAGAGAAAAAAAGGGCACTGAAGCCCCACCATGGGTTGGAGGGGAGGGACGTTATGGTTAGAGACCCTAATGCCCCAGGCATTTGTTGGTATTTGCACTACAACTTTTTAACATGGCCTTTTTTGACCCCCACCTCATGAAAGCATTTAGGACCTCTGCTCATGAATAGTGGCACCATGATTTTGTTAATCTGTCCTGAACGGTGATTTCCCACAGTGACCGCACCATTCTGTACCAGATTTACAAAAACACAGTTCGGGCAGGATGTGAAAAATTACAGCTGTACCATTCATAGGGAGGTGTGAAGAGAATGCAGTGTTGAACATCTGGAGTGAAAATATTAAAAATGCTCGAATGTATGAGCATACATGGAAACTGCACAACGCACACTCGTAACAGTCATTTAGTGGAATAATTTCATCAAAATTTCAACGTAGGCATTTTGTGACCTTTACTCATGAACACTGTCACTATGATTTTCTTACTCTGTCCTGAACATTGATTTCCCACAGCGACTGCGCCATTGTGTGCCAGATGTGTGAAAACACCTTTTTTGGGCAGGATGTGAACAATGACAGCTGTACTGTTCAACAAGAGGTGTGCAAAACTGACAATGTTGAAACGCTTGAGTGAAAATATTACAAATTCCTGACAGTACGAGTGTGCATGGAAACTGCACAATGCATGCTCATAAAATAGTCCTTTTATGGACTTTTGTCACCAGATTTTCAATTTTCTTAATCTGTCCTGGACACTGATTTTCCACAGCGACCGCGCTATTCTGTACCGGAAGTGCAAAAACACATTTTGGCCAGATGTGAAAAATTACAGCTGTACTGTTCATAAGGAGGTGTAAATAAATGTCGATGTTGAAAATCTGGAGTGAAAATATTACAAATTCTCAAAATTACGTGTGTGCATAGAAACTGCGTAACGCACGCTCGTAACACAGTCATTATAAGGACTTTTGTCACCAAATTTTCAACATAGGTATTTTGAGACCTCCGCTCTTGAAATGTGTCACTGTGATTTTCATAATCTGTCCCAAACACTGATTTCCCACGGCGACCGTGCTATTCTGAGCCGAAATTGCAAAAATGCATTTCAGCCAGGATGTTGAAAATGACAGCTGTACTATTCATGAGGAGGTATAAAAAAATACCAATGTTGAAAGTCTGGAGTGAAATATTACAAATTTGTGAAGTTATGAGTGTGCGTGGAAACAGCGCAAAGCACCCTCTTAAAACAGTCATTTTTTTGGACTTTTTTCACCAAATTTGCAACATAGGCTTTCTGAGAACCCACCTCATGAACAGTAGCACTGTTGTTTTATTAATTGGTCTGGAAAGGTGATTCCACTCAGTGACCACAGAAAAAATCCAAAAAATGCCTGAGATATGCACCAAAGTTGAAAAAAAACCCATTTATGCCATTATACAGCTTACTGCCATTTCTTCAGTTTGCGGTCAGCTTTTAAGAATGCAGACATGTTCACAGTCCACCAAAGATCATTGCACCGAGCTCCAGAGGTAAGTATGGGTTATGGTGTGTGGGGAGGTGGGTGTGCAGAGGGTGGGCGCAGGTTGGAGAGGCCACCGGACTCAGCGAGGGACCGTTTTGTATTTTACAGGTTTAAAAAAAGACTTAACATCACAGAAAAGTTGAAAAAAAACCTATTTATGCCATTATACAGCTTACTGCCATTTCTTCAGTTTGCGGTCAGCTTTTAAGAATGCAGGCATGTTCACAGTCCACCAAAGATCATTGCACCAAGCTCCGGAGGTAAGTATGGGTTGTGGTGTGTGGGGAGGTGGGTGTGCAGAGGGTGGACGCAGGTTGGAGAGGCCACCGGACTCAGCGAGGGACCGTTTTGTATTTTACAGGTTTAAAAAAAAACTTAACATCACAGAAAAGTTTTCTTTTGTTTACAGGGACATTTGGCATGCTGGAGTGGGCTCCCAGTGTGCCACCTGAGTGTTTGTGGGGAGGGGGCTGTAGCAGACGGGGAATTGGGTACCCCTGGCGGCACACAACAAATTGGGGGGGCCAGATCCAAGGGGGATTGGGTACCCCCCCTCATCACACAACTAATTGGGGGGGCATTATACCGACAGGGAGTGGGCTCCCCCATCAGCAAATTAACTGGGAGGGGGCATGCTAACAGGAATTGGGAACCCCGTCAGTTTGTTTTTTTAGGTTTTTTTTTTGTTTTAACTTTCTAGGGAAGTCCGGGTTTCAGAGTGTTCACACTGCTGTAAACTACAGCAGTGTGAACAAGAACCAGGAATGCAATGCGGGAATGCAACTTCAAAGGACCGAACTGCACCACTACTGGTGCAGTTCTGTCATTTGAAATGTTGTCCTGCTTAGCTCGAACAGCTGAATGTGAATCATCGCCAGCCTGCTGGCTGATTTGCCTGTCACTGACCTGCCCCTACAAATGGAGCTCTCCATTGGGCACACCCCTGTAAAGCTCCTTATAGCAATGAGTTTGTCTGCGCCTGCACGACACAATGAACCCAAAAATTAGTGATTCATCTTAGCAGACCTACCATGAGATAAATGTAGTGTGACAAGGCGCAATCTCGCCATGGGGTTCAGGATCAGATTTGTGGTGGTTAAGGAGTCTCAGGAAGACCAGTTTAACATCAAACCAACCAGGTATAGTTTTATTTTCTTAATATGGTTGGCGACACAGAACTTTGGGCTTCTGCCCTTTTACTTTTTAAGCCCCCCTTGGGAAAATGAAACAAAAACAGAAATAAAGAGTTCTAGCTCTGGGTGGGAGCGCTGACTAAACAATCCCCAACCCTGACTAGAAATCCTCCTTTTCCTGAAGGCCAGACCTTCTGGAAGAACACAAACAGTAAAACGAAAAACTCACAATGGAAATAACTTTTTTCTTTTTGGCCTAATTCAGACCGATCTCCTGAGGGTTGCTTAAGGGACTCCTGTTCTGAATGCATTCAAGCAGCTTGTCAGCCCTCTACCCCTGTAGCAACTGCCTGCTGGCTTTTCCTTCCTTTTTTAAAGCAGTCCTGTCTGTGCAGCTGCAGCTAATCAGCCAAATCAGCTGCAGCTGTACCCTGACTATCTTATTCAGGGAAACCCCCTCTCCTCCAGTACCTGTTTTTTACCACACATGCCCCTTCCCAGCTCAACACTATAGGGTTGGGCGGCCTGTGCCGCAAGGTAGGGTCTTCGAGAAAGTTAATCCGCATTTCTGTTCAGTGTCCCTGCTCTGTGGTGGACCATGAAATGGTACGGCTGTAGTACAAGGAACCATCTCGTCACTCTGGCATTTTTTTCCCTGTTTGCATTCACTTGAGTGAAGCATGGTCCATCACCAAAGTGAACTTGCGACCTAGTAAGTAATATCTGAGGGTTTCCGTCACCCACTTCACTGCAAGGCACTCCTTTTCCACTACGGCGTACCGCTGTACTCGGGGTAACAACTTCCTACTTAGGTACAGGATGGGGCGCTCTTCACCTGCTACCACCTGGGAGAGTACTGCCCCCAATCCAACATCTGAGGCATCTGTTTGCAGAATTAATTCTTTATCGAAATCTGGGGAGACCAGTACCAGATCAGAACAGAGGGCTGTCTTGAGGTCAATGAATGCCTCATCCACTGCTTCCGACCACCTCACGATGTCCTGTGCTCTCGCCCTGGTTAACTCCATTAATGGAGCGGCCTGAGTGGCAAAGTGAGGGATGAACCTCCGGTAGTAACCGACTAACCCTAGGAAAGCCCTCACTTGCTTCTTTTTTGGTTGGGGCCAGTTTTGAATTGCTTCTACTTTCCTCACCTGGGGTTTCACCAATCCCCGTCCAACCACATAGACCAAGTATTTTGCCTCTGACAAGCCGATCTTACATTTGGCAAGGTTTGCTGTCAACCCGGCTTCTCGTAAAGTATGTAGTATGGCCTCGACCTTCCGAAGGTGAGTTTCCCAGTCCGTACTATGGATGACCACATCATCGATATAGGTGGCAGCATAGTGAGAGTGTGGGCGCAACAGTTGGTCCATCATGCGTTGAAAGGTCGCAGATGCTCCATGCAGACCGAATAGGAGGACTTTGCAGTGGCATAAACCCCCTGGGGTGACGAAGGCGATCTTCTCCTGGGCTGCCCTTGTGAGTGGGATCTGCCAGTATCCGTTCGTAAGGTACAAGGTGGAGAGGTATCTGGCCTTCCCCAACTGGTCGATCAGTTCATCGACCCTAGGTAGTGGGTATGCATCAAACTGCGATACCTCATTTAGTTTCCTGAAATCATTACAGAACCTCCAAGTATTATCTGATTTTGGCACGAGGACGATGGGGCTTGACCATTCACTATGGGACTCTTTTATGATGTCGAGCTTGCAACATCCTCTCGACTTTGGCTCAGATTTCTTTCCTCTTGGTCTCTGGGATACGGTAGGGTTTTTCCCTTATCCTTACACCCGGAACTGTCACAATGTCATGGTAGGCTGTGACCGTCCGACCAGGTCGTTTGGAGAACACATCCCCTTTTCGCTGAACCATTTCCACTGCTTCTTTGTACTGTGTTGGAAACAGCTCGGGTAAGATATGGACTTGCCCCTCTGTTTTACCTTCTGCCGGGGTTACGGCCAACGAGACACAGCAGGTCTCCCGGTCTTGCCATGCCTTCAGGAGGTTAATATGGTATATGTGGAACTTCCTGCGATCGGGTTGGCTTACTTTATAGTTCACATCACCAACAGCTTCCATGACCTCGTATGGACCCTGCTACCTGGCTAGCAGTTTGCTTTCTACTGTGGGAACCAGGACCATCACCCGATCCCCCGGCTGGAATGTCCGGATCCTCTCCTGATGGTCATAAGTCTGTTGGGACTCTTGGGCCTTTTCTAAGTGTTCCCAGACAATAGGAGTGACCCAGGCAACCTTTCTTGCATTTGGGAGATGTACCCAATCACACTGGCTCCTTGTGGTGGTTGCTCTTCCCAGTCCTCCTTTAGTATATCGAGGATACCCCTGGGCCGGTGGGTATATAACAACTCGAAGGGGGAGAATCCGGTGGATGCCTGTGGGACCTCTCGGATAGCGAGGATTAAGTAGGGAAGGAGTAAGTCCCAGTCCTTTCCGTCTTGGCTCATGACTTTCCGCAACATCCCCCTTCAAAGTCTGATTAAATAATTCGACCAGACCATCCGTCTGGGGGTGGTACACTGAGGTCCTCAGAGCTCGGATCTGGAGGAGTCTGAAAAGCTCCTTCATTAAACATGAGACAAAGGGAGTACCCTGGTCCATCAGTATCTCCTTTGGGAATCCGACCCTCGTGAAGACTTGAATGAGCTCTCGGGCAATCGACTTCGAGGCTGTGTTACGGAGCGGGATCACTTCCTGATATCTTGAAGCGTAGTCTACGATGACCAGGATGTGTTGGTGGTCCCAGGTCGACCTGTCTATGGGGCCTACCAGGTCCATTGCAATCCTCGCAAAGGGTTCATCGATGATTGGCAAGGCACCAACGAGGCTCTTAACTTCGGCTACGGGGACGCCAAATGGCATTCTGGGCATGTAGCACAGTACCGCCTTATCTTGGTGTAAATTCCAGGCCAGTAGAATCTTCGGAGTATGTGGCACAGTGTTTTTTCGACCCCACGGTGTCCTCCGAGAAGGTGAGCATGTGCCAAATCCAGTACCGCCTTCCTGTGCTGGCGGGGGACCAGCAACTGTTCCACATCATGTTCTTCATCCCGGTATCACTCTGTATAAGAGGTCATTATTTAACATGAAATACGGTCCAGGTCCCTTGGCTATGCCTTCTACCAGCACCCCGTTAATCTCCACAACCTCTGAATGGATATTCTGAAAAAGAGGCTTGTTTATTTGGTCCTGACCAAAGTTCCTGGAGGCTATCCCGAGGGTACTCAATTCAGGGGGATTCGACTCTGTCTCCACTTCTGGGTCCTTCTCTTCCTCCCTACAACTCTCCCCTCGGGCATCAGACCGCTTACCCTGTTGTCCCTCTGGAAGCGAGGTTCTACCTTCCACCAGCACGGACTTGCCATTGGCAGCCAGTATCTTGGTCCCTAACTTTTTACAATCCCTGCATTCCTTTCATGATTTCCGGGACTTTCCTGCCTTCCTATACAACTTGGGGTCCCAATGCCCATAAGGGAAATAATCGGGTGACTCCTCCGACCCCTCAGGGATTCCTAGCACCATAGCCTCAGTTACTGGGGCCCAGGCCTCCTGGGTTCCCCCCTCATGGAGTAATGTCTCAAACCCTGGGAAATCTCAACCCACCAGGACAGGATGCGCCAATCAAGGGAGGACACCACCGTGACCTGCCTCTCCTCCCCCTGTGCTTCCACGGTAACTAGCACCGTGGGGTAATAAAACACTGTGCCATGGACACAGGTGATCCCGGTACATTTCTGGAAATTAATTTGGGAGGGTTGCACCAAACTGTGAATTATAAGGGTGACCTCACTCCCTGAGTCGACAAGGACCATAATGGCCTCTCCGTTTAACTTAACCACCCGAGTAAATCGGTGTGAAGTGGTGACCACCCCTACCACATTGATCAAATGGCAATCACTCTGTGGGGACCCACCCCAGTTGCACTGCATTGGTTCGACCCCATTCATGCAGGTGGAAGTTACATGTCCCTGCTCCCTGCACCCATAACAGCGGTAGTGTTTTCGGGGTGATCCTGGACCCCTTGGGCTTCTAGGGGAGGTCAGGTCCCCCTCTATTTTCAAACCCGAAAGTCCCTCTGTGGCCTCAGACCACTCTTCGGTAGTTCTTCTCTCAGGCCCTGTCCGGTCCAACCTCTCAGGGGGTCAGTATCTCCAGTTTGTAGTCCGCCCCAAGTCCCGGGGGTAGCCGACCCCAACATCCGGGGAAAGTTCCTTCATGGCATAATGCCACTCCACCAAGGCAGCCAGTTCATCACAGGAAGCGGGTTGGCCTGTCCAACCCATTGCCATAGGCTGGGTGGTAGTCCTCTTAAGAACCGGTCCATTATCAGGAGCTCCACAATTTTGGCAGCGTTATGGAACTCGGGTAGCAACCACTTCTTGGCCAAGTGGAGGAGGTCGTACATCTGCGACCATGGCTTCGCCGACTCCCAGAATCTCCAGCTGTGGTACCTCTGGGCTCGAAGGGCTGGAGTCACGCCAGCATGGGCCAAGATCTCTTCCTTCAGCCTTGGATAGTCAGTGGTGACTCCCTCATCCAGATCATAATACGCCTTCTGGGCCTTGCCACACAAAAATGGAGCTAAAATGCTGGCCCACTGTTTCTGAGGCCATGATTCATGAGTAGCCGTCCTTTCAAAAGCCAGCAAATATGCTTCAATGTCATCAGCCATCGTCATTTTCTGCAGACAGTGGGAAGCCCGTATAGTCCAGTAACCCTCTGGGGTAGGCCCTCCTGGGCGACCTTCTCCCGGCGTGCTCTCAATGAGATGCTTTACCATTTCCTGGAGGACAGCGCGGTCCTGGGCTATCTGTGTGAGCAGCAACTGGTTCATCTCTTGTTAAGCCCGGGTAGCTTCCTGCTGGGCTGCCATAGCCTGGATCAAGGCTTTCTCCACATCCTCCATGCCTGGTCTCCTTTACTCCGGGGTGGTTCAGATTCCAGCCAAATTCTACGCTGACCTGATCCCACTTCTAACACCATGTGTGACAAGGCACAACCTCGCCACGGGATTCAGGATCAGCTTTGCGGTGGTTAAGGAGTTTCAGGAAGACCAGTTTGTTAACATCAAACCAACCAGGTATATTTTTATTTTCTTAATATGGTTGGTGACACAGAACTTTTGGGCTTCTGCTCTTTTCCTTTTTAAGCCCCACCGGGGACAATGAAACAAAAACAGAAATAAAGAGGCCTAGCTCTGGGTGGGAGCGCTGACTAAACAATCACCGACCCCAACTAGAAACCCCCCTTTTCCAGAAGGCTAGACCTTCTGGAAGAACACAAACAGTAAAACGGAAAACTCACAATAGAAATAACTTTTTCCTTTTTGGCCTAATTCAGGAGACCAATCTCCTGAGGGTTGCTTAAGGGACTCCTGTTCTGGAACACATCCAAGCAGCTTGTCAGCCTTCTACCCCTACAGCAACTGCCTGCTGACTTTTCCTTCCTGTTTTTAAAGTTCTTCTCTCTGTGCAGCTGCAGCTAATCAGCCAAATCAGCTGCAGCTGTACCCTGACTATCCTACTCAGGGAAACCCCCTCTCCTCCAGTACCTGAGTTTACCACAGTAGCTACCATGAAATAACCGTCATTTATTTCCTCAGTAGCTGCATTTATCTACATTGTAGCTACGTCACAGAAAGCAGCAAATTTCAAAACACCTGACCCCCCCTCCCCAAACCAAATGCAACACACCTGCGCAGAAAAGCACAGAAAGCACACAGAACTACACCTAGAAACTGAAAGCAAAACCCAAGCAAACAGATAGAGACCAACAGCAGAAAGAGAAGCATCACGAAGAAACAAAATGCAGAACTTTAAACTACCATGGAGAAAAACATTTCAACTAATGGAAACCTCTAAAAAAATGACACACAGGGAAATATTAAACACACCGAAACCACACCGCAAAAACAACAAAACACACTTCAATGCCATATCCTTTCACCTCTGTTGTATAAATTGAATATGTATCAGTCTGTTGGTGGAATACACTATTCATCTGCACTCGTGCACACTGACCTCAGCATCACTCGTGCCTCCGCTACACTACACCACCCATGAAGGAGGTCATTGTGCACTCACGCAGAAAAGTAGTGTGTTCAACCACAGCCCAACACATATCACCGATATATAAAATGTTCCACCAGACAAATACATTGGCATTCAACAGTTTGTTTTCATGTATGGTCTTGGAAGGGGTGCAAGAGGCAAGTGGTACAATTCCAGTAGTTACAATACATCCTACAAATTCCAGATATTATTATGTATACAATGGGAGTGCAAATACATATGGAAGATAAAAGCTTTTTTTTTTTCCACTGGAGACATAGATGCTGTGCAAATAATGTTATTTGCACAGTAACTGTGTTACTTACATTGTAGCCACAACCGGTATCCCTTTGTTAGGGCACCACAATTAGGGTGCTACAGATCTGGGCACCTGGGACTTTAGGGTATGCTCCACTTTGCCACCTCACTCTGATATGCCTGGGGTGGAAATTATTATATCTTTTTAAGGGGGGGTTTGTGGGGTTACAGCCCCCGCGTGAGGGTCCTGGGGCAAAGCCCCCCGCTGAAACGTGCCACACATCAGTGGCACACTCTGTGTGTGTACACCATTTCCTAGTGCCTTTGTACCACATGGCATAATGCTGGTGCCCTAATGGATATTGTGGTAGTTGACTGTGCACCGTCATTGGTGAACTGCCACAACCCATGCTTTTCACATAAACTGACTCCATGTGAGAGCACGTCAAACAATTGTGCTGCCACTTTAACAATAAAGTAAATGACTCAGCTTGCCTTAATTAATAAAGTGAAAAAAAAAAGAAAATCTGTAAACAAATAATCCATTTACATTATGCAGCATGCTTTTACCAGCAAGAGACATGCATAAAAAAAGTGGAACTCCCATGGTATTCATTGATTATCCTATGAGGAAGCTTCAAATATTCTTGTAACATGGCATTAATGAGAGAGAGGTGGAATGGGCAGCAGCAATTGGCGCAACAGCATCACGGGACCCAAGTCGGAGCGGGTATTAACCCAGGATATATGCCGTGCATGATGAGGTAGTACTCGAAGCAGCCAGACCCCCAGCTTAGCAGCACTGGGCACAGGTGGGCAGCGAGTGTTAGAGAGGGAAGCGTGGCAGGCGAAGAGTGAGATGATCTGGAGGCAGACAGAAGCGGGGGAGGTGGGGGGAGAAGCAGGCACGCACAGGAGGGATAGGTAACACAGTCCGACACAGAGACCCCATGCAGGCAAGTGGTGTATCGTCGGAGGAGCCTGTGAGAGGGAACGGTAAGTGAGGGAGCCCGCATGCTAATTTGTGACCACGCACGCACAGCACGGCGAGGGAGGCGCCCACCGGAGACCTCCAACTGGGGATAACACCGAAATAGCCGCATACATCGGGACAGCTGTAGCACGAGCATGTGAGCCACAGTAGTCGCTATCAGTAGAGGCAGACACGGTGTTGAGCGCATCAGCATCGTAATGCCGTTGTCTGACATGATTAGTAAGTGCACTGTAAAAGTTTGCTGAGCACACCGACCCCCCATGTTATCTACTTCTACCGACACGAAATGGGCTCCTGGCGACTCTCTCCTCCCGCGGCCCATGTTACAAGCGTATTAAGCCACTCCGTTGGTGACATCTAATGCGATTGATGCATGGTTGGGCGGTTGTTCGCCCTCGGCCTCCGGCCTCGGGCCACAACCCTCCCCACCATGCATCAATCCAGCATTAGATGCCACCTTCGTCGTGGCTTAATGATTACATGTTATCTGGTTTGAAATGTTATTACAACTGTGCACTTGTGGCTGCACCTGTCATGCAAGTGTGCAATAACAACATTATAAACCAGATAGCATGCATATTTTCAGCTACCGCTGACAATCCCTATTTATACAACACATGTGAAAACACATTTGCCAAACTAAACATGGTATTTTGGGGAATGTAAGCAAGATTACTGAAGCTGTCACTGATCGTGCTCAGAAATCTATCTCATTCATTTTGGTCACACTGAGCATGCTCAGAAATGTATTCTAACATGTGAAGATAAATTTCTGAGCATGCTCAATGACCAACTTCATTTATTTTTCCCACAAAGCAGTTTTGTAAATGAGCTATTATGGCTCAGTAGGACTTTCCTGGTAAAACTATTAGAATAAATAAACCAAATATGAGATGCCATTGGTTTTGATTGGATACACAGTAGTCTATGTAGTTTACATTTGTTTACTTTTTAGTTTTGTGGCTTTTTACAGTTTCTGTCACAAACCACCTAAACAGCTGTTGTATAAATCAGATATGCCATGGGCTGACGTATCATTTTTGTCTTTATTTTACTGCATTGGTCTATTGTTAATTTCATTCATGGCTTCACCACTCATGAGATATCAACAGACCAGTACCCTCTCATGAAGGCAAAACTGATATCTTCAGTCAGCACATAGCATATCCCCTAAGTACAATACACACAGCGGAGCCAGCCACGATGCAATACAGTAAATTGCAATAAATGACATGTTACAAAAATATTGCATTATAAAAGGTCTTTATTACCATTCAATTACACTGCTCCCTGCAGTATGCGGCAGCATTTTCTGATATACTGCAGTAGTACTGCATTGCATCCTGGCTGGCAATGCAGTATACTAACAAAACAGGCTAATAACACTTACATAAGTAACCCAGGTCCTTGGGGGGGCCTTCCCAAACAGACAAGGGTTGCTGGGCCAAAGTATTGTTGCTGCTGTACTCAATGGATTTGTGGGCAGAAATCTCTGGTGCAAACCATTAATTAACCATCCCATATCCTCCAGTGCCCTTCTGATGTTTCAGATGTACCAGTGATCCTACTCACCTCTCACTTTATTGACCTTTGGGCCAGCTCGTCAGCAAGAAATACTGCCCAGACACAGTAGTAGAATAAATGGATGAACTTCACTTTAATTCAAAACCACCAAAGACGTCACTCTTGGCCCACATGGAACAGAGGGGAACTTGCTCTTAAAATTTGGTGTGACCTTAAGAGGACATATCAGCACAATTATGTAACCAACAATTAAGTTTCAACATTTCCGTCAATGTCCGACAGGGTGTATGACTTCTACCGTGAGCACCCAGGTACATCTGTTCCCATGTGGACTTTATTTTGTGGTCATCTGTGGTATCGGTCAAAATTAATCGGGTCCTTCCGTTCAATTGCTTTATCCTCACTTCACATTGATCTGCTCTTCACTGACTGGTCACCTATCATTACGGCCAGTAATATCAATCAGGCACTCTAATATTTTCAATCTAAATTCTTTTAAGTTCGGGATCAGCATGTCCCCCTCAGGAAAACAAGGCTTAGAGGTTCTCACTTCCCTTGGATTTTGGCAGAACTGGCCTTTTTCCATGCATTACCTGGCATAGAAGTCTTACAAGTCCTCCGGCACTGTGTATGACCTTAAAGTGATTTTGGCATGTTTGCCACAGCAAACGGGAGTAGTAACCTATAGGAGTTGTGAATCAATCTCCTACCATTCAAACTGCCAAAAAGTGCTCTTTTCCATGAAGAAAATGCTTTTATTTCTGTGCTCTGCCTCATTTGCATAACCCTGCCCCTTTGTTTCTCAGTGCTGCAAGCCCCAACCATGATATCATGCTGGGGAAACAGTGTTTAAGCACTGTGTTGAAACAGAGACCTCTGTTGGTCAGTCTTGGTATTGCAGACATCCTTTTTCTTTCAGTTTTGGACTTATAGAAGAAGCTGGACACCGAAGAAAAAAGAAAAGTAGTCTGACTCATAATTACACTCCTGAACTACTTTTTCAGGCCCTATAACATAAACATAGAAAAGTTATTATCACGCTCCCACATTCTGACAGGAGCTGACTCTTCAGACCTGTCACTTCACCAGCAGGCAGTAAAAGTCAAACAACATCTACACAGACTGGCAAATTATATTTTTGGCGTATCTGCATCACAAAAACAGTTTTCCAGAAACTTTTCTACAGACTGTACCGCTGTAAACACTACTGACATAGGAGAGACTGCACTTCGATAAGGTACAGAAAAATCAGCTATGTACTGTACCCACAATGCCTTGCTATATATATATATATATATATATATATATATATATATATATGCACATACATAGATACATAGATGCTGACAGCAGATAAGGGCCTACAGCCCATCTTGTCTGCCCATATGCACTTCTTAGCTTCTTCAAGCTTCTCTGGAACTAGGTTATATGCCTACATATTAGGTGCTATTCTGCAGTCCCCACTACCAAAATTAGGGACTGCACCTCTGAGTAACGAATATTTAAGTCACCTTTATAATTTTCCCAGAATTCTTTGTTGCTGTATGTAAAACAGTGACAGTTCCCTTGCAAGACATCATTCTGTGGGTGTGGCCATACACAGAAAACTGGAGGGCAGGCCAAAACAAAACATAAAAAAAAAAAAAAGACTAGGACAGATTGTTTTTACAAAACAAATTGCAGCTTCAACATCTGAAGCATGGGTGGCAATAGCATACTATGTTAAACAGGCATTTGTGGAATGTGACTAAATCACTTTAACAAGTACCGTGTCTTGTGGAACTCCTGTACTAGAGACACCAGGCTAACCAAGGCAGAATTTTTCTCCTCCGCATTTCAGAACAATCTGAACAACCCCCTTCAAGTTCTGGAAAGTTATTCATGATCTTTTCTCCTCTCCCACCCTGTCCCCCTCTCCTGTTCTCAAGGTGGGTGACTGCACCATTTCTGACCCTCCTTCTGTTGCCTCAGCTGTCAACTCTTATTTCACCACTTGCACTTCCTCTCTCCTCACTGCACTGCCCACCACTCCCTCCCTCCTCTTCCCTCATCCCTCCCTTCTTCCACCTTCTCATTCTTGTCAGTCACCCCAGCTGAATCTCTAACTGCCCTCCTGGCACTCAACCCCCAGAAAGGGGGGAGCCCTGATGGACTTGACCCCAAGCTCCAACATCTCTCTGCTCCTGCTATTGCTCTGCCCATCTCTTTCTTGCTCAACCTGTCATTATTTGGAAGATTGCTACTGTTATTCCCCTCCCTAAAGGAGGTGACTCTTCCTCTCCTGGCAACTTTCTCCATATCTCTCCTCCCAGCTCTATCCAAACTTCAAGAACACATAGTTCTTGCGCAACTCACTTCCTTCCTTGAATACTTTTCCTTTCCCCCCCTTCCAATCTGGCTTTTACAAACATCACTCCACCACTTCCTCTCTTCTCAGACATAGACTTCATCCATACAGGCATGGAGCAAGGCCTCATCACCGCAGTCATTTTTGTTGATTTTCTGAAAGCTTTCAACACTGCCTCCTACCCTCTTCTCCTTGACAAACTAAGTTCAGAGGGCTTATCTGCATCCATGGTCAGATGGTTCAACTCCTACCTTGTAAGCGGATCTCAGTGAGAATTTGTAATTCCCTCCCCTATTGCCCATACACACCAGCATCCCCCAAGACTTCATCTTCAGCCCTTTGCTTTTCTCCATATTCCTCAATGACCTTCCCTCAGCCTGTTCCTCTGCTTCCATATACCTGTACGCAGATGATACAGTTTTGTTTTCATCTGGCTCATCTCCAACAGTATTAGCATGCAGTCTTCAGCTTGATTTTTGACTCTGTCCAGAAATGGTTGAGAGCTAATCAGTTATTCCTTAATGCAAATAAAACGGTCTCCATATGTTTTGGCACACATCAGAAACTTTCTAGACTCTCCCCCCTTCCCCATCCCTAACCCTTGATGGGGGTAAAATTGACAATGTACCCTCAATTAAGTACCTCAGTGTTTAGCTGGACCAACACCTTGGCTGCTCTCAGCACATTGATGACATGTATTAAAACCTCCACACTAAGCTAAAGGCTTTATCCCTATATTTGTCCACCAAGACATCTCTAAGATGATGCTCCCCATTTTTGATTATGGCAAAATGTTCTATGGTGCTGCACCTAAATCCACCCTGGTCAGACTGGATCTCCTCTTCCACTTTTTCTGTTTTATCTTTTCCTGTCCACCCCCCAGAATCATCACTTTTTTCTGTATGTTGATCTCTCTCTCTCCCTTCCTTGAATGACTGCCACCTCTCTCTCATTGTGCCTCCTTTATTTCTAAATTCTGGTTGGCTCCCCTACCATCTTACCTAAGCTCTCTCCTCTCCTCTCCCCCATGCCTCCATCCTCGTACTCTCTCCGCTGACTCAGGATATTTGGCTGGCAGTTTAGCCTAGATGTTAGAGGAATGAGGTGTGAACAAGCTAGGTACTTCGAGCAGACCAGACCTGAGTTTGATTCTCACAACCTCCACTTGCATACTGTGTGACTCTGAGCAAGTCACTTAACCGCCTAGTGCTCCCAGGTCGCCCATGAAAACAGGCACTTGTGCCTAGTGGGCCTTACCCACTTACCAAAGACTAAAATAAAAAAAATATCGTTCTCTCCTGCTCCCTTTCCACAAATCCCAGGCTAACCAATCTGGCTTTTCCTTCCACCTTCTTAATCACTGGAACTCCCTTCCTCTTACAATTCACTCTGCCTCCTCCAAACGCTCTCTCTCCTTCCAGCTCCAAAGCCACACTGTCCCCCTCCTGCAAAAGCCCTTAGCTCTATGCCTTACACCAATATAAATATTTCCCTTTTACACCTACCTCTATATTGCCATCTCTCTCCTCATCCCTCCTTTCCCCTCCACCACTTCCCCCACTCCTTCTCCCATACTTCCTTCTCCTTCGCCTATACCGCTACCTTTCATTCTTTAAACCACTTTCTTTCTCATTATTCTATTCTTTTTCTATGCCCTTTCTTATCCACCCTGCCCACTCTTACCTGTTCTTTTTTTCCTCTTGCTTCCTCTAAAACCCATCTCTCTTTTTTGTTCCCCCTCTTGTCTCGCATTCTCTCTCTTCTACTTGCCTACTCTGCCTCTTTATTTTCCTGATGTCATGGTCCAATGAGTGCCTAGAACTTCTCACTTGTGAAGGTTTCTTATTTGATGTCTGGTGTTTTTACCTGTATTATCATTGCTAGCCTATTTGCAATGGCATATTATAGTACCTAATGATTATTATTGTATTACTGTGTATCTACTAGTTTTACACTTCCCTTACCCTCTTCCCCAGGATGCATCTAGAAACGAGCCTTATAGCTCAGTAAGTCTTCCCTTGTAAATTTCTTTTAAATGAATAATAAATAATTAAAAGAGACATTACTGTATCATAGATAAACTATGTGATATAATCCTATTTTGTTTTCCACCACGTGGTCACCATAGTAGATTACAGCATAATGAGGCATGGCATAATTAAATGAACAAAAGGACCTTTTGTTTCCTTTTGTTCTTTTAACTATTCAACATGTCTCCTATAATGTGATCTGCTGGTCAGACCTGTGGTGGAAAACAACATTCTATTCACCTTCTCTGTACTTGGAAGTGACATGGCAAATTATTATGAACATACGAAAAGAGCTAGCAGAAGAAGAAGACTACCTGGTCTACTGCAACTCTTCGTAATGACACAGGGTCTTGTCTTACACTTATGCCACTGACCCTGGCCCCCTAACTGCCCCTTCCTCTCCCCTTCCCCCCTTTCCTTGGTCCCAATGGTTCCCTCTGTGTTTGTCCCAGGCTCTCGGGAATGCCCCCACCATCTTTGATATCACCTCCTCTGGCAGCTCATTCCACCCTCTCCATATAGAAATATTTCTTTACATCCCTTCTGAATCCCACCCCCCCCCCATCAATTTTAGGCTGTGCTCACTAGTGGTGTTGTTTTCACTCATTTTAAAGAGACTCTGGTCTGTTAATTCCCTTCATGTACTTGAAGGTCTCTATCATATCCCCCCTCTGCCTCCTTTCCTCCAAGGAGTACATCCTCAGGGCTCCCAGCCTCTCCCTATAGGACCGATCTTGTAGCCCCTCTGTCATCTTGGTTGCTCTCCTTTGGACCCTTTCCAGCATGCTGATGTCCTTAAGATATGGATGCCTGCCGGACCAGTGGCACTGAGGATTGAGGCACTGGACACCACATCTCATGCCATGCTGGTGACCCAGGTTCAGGAATGGGCTCAGGCCACTGGGGGTTGGCAGGGCGGAGAGAGGAATGAGTATCCAGAGGACTGCTCTCCTCTCTCAAGGGAAAGGAGACTTGTTGTCTTGATCATTGACTGCTCTCTGGCAATGGCTGGAGGGTAGTATGAGTAGGAAGGCATGTACTGACATCATTATGTCAGTGGGGGGGGATGGGAGAAAAATGAGAAAAAAAAATTGGAGCCGAACAGGGTCTATAATGGCTCCTGCGACTATGGTGGTTGGATTGGGGCATCTGCATTGGTTCTCGGGGGGGGGAAGGTGTGCTGGCCTCTCTCTCTCTCTCTCTCTCTCTCTCTCTCTTTCTCTCTCCTGGCCCCGCTGTGGAGGGCAATCCATGGGGGACTACCTGAGCCAGTGATATGGGGTTGCAGGAAGCCAGAGAAAGAGTCTCTCATTTAGGAGAGATCTTAGCCACCTGCCAGGGGCTCCCGGGGATAGAAAGCTTTATGGGAAAAAAAAAAAAAGTATGGATGCCAATACACCACCCCATATTCTAATTGTGGTCTCACCAATGGCCTGTACCATGGTAAAAAGGCTTAGCTTCACCTGCAACTGATTCCTCTTGCAATACACCCCAGCATCCTGTTAGCCTTCACCACTGCCTTCTTACACTGGAAGGTGAGTTTCAGGTAACTTGTAATCACCACTCTTCGAACCTTTTCCTCTTCAGAAGCATTGACCTGAACCTCTCCTATGTAATACTCTGTCCTAGGGTTCTTGGCATCTATGTGCATCACTTTGCACTTTTTGACATTAAAACCAAGTTGCCATTTCTCTAATCTGGCAATTATTATGGAAAAACAAAACTTCACTCCACCTGAGGTTTGGGGACAGTCAGCCTTAACTTGATCCAAACAGACTGGTGATCATGTGTCTAGGTACTTGAGGTGGTCCAACTATGCATATGGGGTACATGTTGGTGTAGGACAAGGAATGGGGAAGACTAGACTGAAAGCCTGTCAAGCAGCATGAGAGGAGTTCTGGTGTCACAGCAGAAATGTGGCTTGTTATTTTTACTCTATGACATGAATATGAGCATCCACACACACGCAGTTGTATTAATTCAGTCTATGTTAGGTGGCAGAAGTGGTGGTAGGATTTGTGGCAATGGCCCTCCTGGAGTCAGATGAAGTAGTATTCATTAGGAATGAGATCTGGAATGGCTTGGCAAGGAGACTGGATTTGGAACTGAACAGGGTCATACTTGGGCGATGGGCATCTTTGGAAAGGATTTACATGCAGTAAATTAACTAGCAGCAGTGCGGCACTTGAATGAACCAGGTCAGAAAAAGACTGGGATACAGAGATTCCAGCGTCACAGTAGATAGAAGGCTAGGACTTGAATGCTCTGAAAATCCCAAAACATATATTACAGTGGAATGCTGAGGATGGGGAAGAATGGATGCTAAAGTTATGGCGGGTAAAAATCTCATAGTTTACTTGAAAATATTTGTAAAAAGGTTTTCAGTGTTTAGCAGCTTATTATTCAGCCCCCTGTAAAGCTAGAGATCTGAGATCTAGTACTCATACCAATACGGTGTACAGCAGGATGTCAAATGCCAAATTTGGTAATGTTTGAATGAGTGGCTTCAAAATTAGATTGAAAATGAAATTGCAATTTTGGCAACATTTCACAAGCATTTCACTGAAATTTCACCAAATTTCATGAAAGTGGAATTGTTTTTTTGCCCAGATTCCTGTGGCAGAATTTAGATTTTGCACAGCAATAAAAGCCCCATATTTAATTTAATTGGAGCATCACTTAGTCAGCAATACCTTTTGTTCATGCAACCAAAGGGGAGGCAGTCCTAGTGTTGTTTATTTGTACAAGTAATTATGTTTGTGGGGACAAGCCCATGTGACATAAGCAGAAAGAACGACTGGACTCAGCCAGATATTCAGAAATGTAATGTGCTAATTGTGTTGACAGTAAATGTTCCATCACCAAAGTGCCAATGAGTACAGACTCCTCTACCATTGTCTGCTTTTTATGTTTGCTTGCGCGCATGTGCAAGAAACATTATGTGGCAGCTTAGAAGAGAAGCAGGTTTTGAAGGTGCGGCACTGTGACGGCCAATGCAGCCACTGCATTTTTGGGCTTGTCCCTCTTTATCCAATGCAGTGGCACGCTGCTGCTGACACTAGTTCAGCAAGCATGCCACCAACTTGAAATAAACAAGCCACTGTAATGAGGAAGTGACACATCATTGCAGGGTGGTGCCTTGCCTGGTGTAACATTTCAATAAACATGGTGGAGGCTGTTGCCATCCGCCTCTCACAGTCCCCATGAAAGCTGATAGGAGTGCACAATCCCCCTGTCACATGCTCCCTCCCCAGTTCATTTACTAATGGGGAGCCCAATCCCCATTGGCATTATGTCTCCGCCCCATTTGTAGTGTGCTGAGGGGGGTGCCCAATCCCCCTTGGCTCATGCGCCCCCCCAAACACAGACGCATTGCATGTGCTGATGGGGTGCCCAATCCCTGTCTACTCCAGGCCCCCCAACAAACACCCAGGTGTCATGTTGGGAGTTCACCCCAGTGTGCTCATTGTCCCTGTACATGGAAAAACCATCCCGATGTCTTTTTTTTTTTAACCTGTAAAAAACAGAAAACCGTCCCTCGTTGACTCAGGTGCCCCCTTCCCCAATCTGCACCCATCCTCTGTGCACCCCAAATCCCCACACCCTCCTCACCCCATACTTACCTCTGGAGCCTGGCGTGATGACCTTTGGTGGAGCTGGAACACGTCTGCACTCTTCAAAGCTGACCGTGAACTGAAGAAATGCTGGTAAGCTGTATAATGGCATAAAAGTTTTTTCAACTTAGGTGGATATCTCGGGCATTTTTGTGAATTTTGGCACCACATTTTCAACATGGGGTTCTTGGGACCCCACCTTATGAATTTAGTCAGTGTCATTTGGTTATTTTGTCCCAAAAGGTGATTTCATGGCCACTGTGCAGAATCACCTTTTGGGACTGATTAACGGAACAACAGTGTCACTGTTCATGAGGTGGGCTCTCAAAAAGCCTATGTTGCAAATTTGGTGAAAAATTTCCAAAAAATGACTGTGTTATGAGTGGGCATTGCATAGTTTCCACACCCACTCGTAACTTTGAGAATTTTTAATATTTTCACTCCATATTTTCAGCATTGCCATTTCTGTACACCTCCTTATGAACAGTACTGCTGTCATTTTTCACATCCTGCCTGAAATGTGTCTTCACACATCTGACTCTCAATGGAGTGGCCACTGTGGGAAATCAGTGTTCGGGACAAAGTAAGAAAATCATACTGACAGTGTTCATGATTAGAGGTCGCAAAATGCCTATGTTGAAAATTTGGTGAAATAATTCCACAAAATGACTGTTACAAGCATGCATTGTACAGTTTCCACGTAGTCTCGTAAGTTCGAGAATTTTTTATATTTTCACTCCAGAGTTTCAACATTGCCATCTCTGCACACCTCCCTATGAATGGTATAGCTGTCATTTTTCACATCATGCCCAAACTGTCTTTTCACATATCTGGCGCAGAATGGCACGGTCGCTGTGGGAAATCAACATTCAGGACAGAGTAACAAAATCACAGTGACACTGTTCATGAGCAGAGGTCCCAAATGCTTTCATGAGGTGGGGGTCACAAAAAGACCATGCTGAAAATTTGTAGTGCAAATACCAACAAATGCCTGGAGTGTTAGGGTTTCCAACCATAATGTCCCACCCCGTACAGACTGACAGGTGTCAGGGGTGTGCCTTTGCATTGCTGGCCATAATGCCCATGCCATTCCACCCTCACCCTGCAGCCAGTGACAGGCATTGAGGTGTGCCTTGGACTCTTCTGCCTCAGAGTTCACCCCATTTCAGCATATGTCCTTATGGAATGGGGTGACTGTAAAGCTGAACACCCCAAGGCACACCTCAACACTTGTTGGTGTCTGTAGGATATGGTGAGGTGAAATGGTGTGAGCATTATGGGTGATGACCCATATACACACCCCAATGTCTGTCCATCTCTGTAGGGTGGAGCTGGGGTTGGCGTGAAGTTCAATACTTCACTGCCATTCCTATTCTGCATCTGTCTAACTACTGCACTTCCAATGCTAATACCAACAAGCAAACATTCAGAATTGACAAATGCTTGTTATATTGGGAAATGGGCAGACTAGGTGGACCAAGCGGTCCTTATCTGCCGTCAAAGTCTATGTTTCTATATATTATGATGAGTAGTCAAAATGTGGCTGTATTTCAACTTTTGCTAGAGATTTTTGTTTAGCAGTGAAGGAGTAATTGCTGAATTGTTGGATTTTATTGTGTTGCCAATTGAATAGATGTATAGCAGTGTAGCAGCCAATAAGCTAAGCTTTTTGTGTTTGCAAACTGCATTGTTAATAAATGCCATTTCATTGTTTTGTCTTCAAAAATACTAAATGTAGCCAGGACTTCAATTGATCTTTTTCCCTATGTTTCAAAGTGTGCTTTTAGCAGTTTTCTTGTACTGGGTACTTAAGTACCTGGTTAGAGATGTAAAAGTAGTTTTAAATATAGAATGTATTTTATTATGACTTAATTCTGTATTTTTTGCATTCCTGCTTTACCTTTTCCATGCTCTTGCCTTATTTTTTTTGATTTGGGGAGTGTGTTATTCAGTTTTTCAAATGTTTGTTAAATCTGATGTTTTGCTTTCTAAAATGTTGTTTTGTCAATCAAGGATAGCTCAACTTGAATTAAATTGTGTGTTTCCTTCATGGTGTTGGTTGGTACCCATTGTGTCAGGTGGGCAGAGTGCAGTACAGATGTCAAGTAAGATGCCACATGTCATACAGTGAGATTTCGACTCGGACAATGCTTAGCTAGTATGGTGTTTGCTTAGTGCTTTACTAGGGTCTGAAACAAAATGTTCAGACATTTGCCTTAGGAAATTATGGTTTTAAAGCTGCAGTAGCATATTTTAAGCACTTTTTAACTGATGGTGCCACAGCTGATTTATTAGTTCAAGTGTTTCATATTGATGGTGTCAGAACTGCTTATTTCCCACGTATTGAAGTGAGTGTGTCTTAATTGATGTAGTAGGGTTAATTATTGAGAGTTATGACGACATAATTGATCAGTTCAATCCCAATATAGGAATATATATGTTTTCCAATAGGATCAACCCATATAAACATAAATATCCCTCTCCCTGCTTGTTGTGAGATTGCTCTTAAAATGGGACACATTAACAAAATCACAGCATTATGCATTTCTAGCTCCGCCACTGCCAATGCCAGCATGACAACATTCGGCATTGACAAATGCTTGTTAATATGGCCTGAGCTATTCTTTCTTCAGTTCTTGCCTTTGTGATCCTTACTGCTTTACCTGCCTCCCTCTGTTCTTCCTGATTCGCTTCCCTATCCTCATCTCTCTGGGTCCCCTTCTACCGTCTGAATGCTAATCTTTTAGTCTTTACCTTTCCTGCCACCTCTTTCATGAACCATAGTGGGCCCCTCTTCCTTCTATTTTAGGGTACTTGCTTAATGTAAAGGTTTGTTGCCTTCACTGTGCCCTCTTTTAGTTTGGCACAGTGTTCCTCTGATTTCTCTCCCCCCCCCCGTCATCTCCCCCTGCCAGGTAATTCCCGAAGCATTCACACAAAGTAGAATGTTAGCCATAAAATCGTATTTCACAGTTTACGTAACTGACGGATTCATTTTCAGTAAACTGCAAAATAATATCCTTCATTAAACATAGGAATGCTTATTGGAATTCTGCAAAATTCAAAAAGAAATTCCCTAAAACATTTTGGAAGTAGAATTTCTATTCCCCAAGAATGTTGCCAGCAGAATTCTGCATGCTGCACATTAATCATTACTACTGACTGTTATTGCTGACGCTGCTTGTTCTTTCAAGTCCCAAACTCTGATGATGATGCATGCATTCTCTGGGGTGGTGCACTTTATATCTCCTTTTGGTGTCAGCATGGCTCAGTTGGTAGAACACCTGCCTCTGGGTCACAAGATTGTGAGTTCTAGTCCCACACCCAGATTTGGGCTCATACCTTAATGTTGGCATTCAAGTGCAGTACTGAGGGATGTTGCATTGCTTGGGTGTGACACTTTTTGTACTTTTCTGGTGGGTGTGCTAGTAGAAGTATGACAACCAAAGGCCCTTTTCTCAAGAGTTGGGGGATGTTCCCTGGTATTCTGGCCAACATTCTCCTTCCCATAAAACTGGTTCAGGCAATTGTCCGTGGCTATGTGTGGGTGTTAATGGGTGAAATGGTTCTAACTACGTGTTTACAGTTACTGCTGTACCAGTCTCTCAGTGCTAGTAAAGCACTTTGGGATACAGTGTTTATGAAAAGCACTATATTAATTCCTCCTCCTCCTCCTCACTGTGACTGTTTCTGCTGACATTGTGTGAATTCCCTGGGCTTACACTGCCAGCCTCTCTCATCTGTTGCATACCTGATATTTCTGAAGGAGGCACTTTAGCCCGGTGGTTATAGCACAAAGCTGTGAACCTGGACACATGGGTTTGAATCCGGCAACCACCACTTATTTACTGAGTGACCATGTGAAAGTCCCTTAATTTTGGCATGAGTCACCTCTTTGTAATCTCTCTTTCCAAGCTATAGTATATATGTGCTCTTTCAATTTTGCTATGTACTGAAGATAGCAGCAACGTTGTCTTTCCTCCTCTCTTGTATTTAAAAGAGCTTTGAAATACACATTTTATGAAAGATGCTAGGTGCTACAAAACCAATATTCATTTCCTTTTATTTCCTGTACTCACAATGTCTTCCAACATTTCACAACCAAACAACTGTGCTGTATTCACCTTCTCTGGTAGCAATACTGAGGTTAATACTGAGGGTTCAGAGATGGAAACAGACATTATGACCATACATGTCCAGCTCCTGATTTGTGCTAAGAAGGAATCATGTTTACCCTCTTGCAACCGTTTGTCAACTCCTCTCTTGAATATAATTCAACTAACAATTTTACTATTATGATGACGAAGCCTAGTCGCATATTAAATGTACTCTACCCTCCAATCTTTCCCACTGTATGTATCTACCCCTGTCTGTAACTTCCTGCCAAATGTTTGCCAGGCAGTAAACCTTTGCATTCCAATATTGAACTGTCTATGTATTAAATTCCATGTTATGTATTGGGTCTTAGCCCCCAGGTCACATCTGGAATCGAGCATGTTGCTCAGTATGCCTTCCTGGTAAATCTTGTAAATAAATTAATAATATTGTTATTTGTGTTATTTACTAGGTCTAGCAGTAAGTTATTCCATAGATTCACCACCCTCTACATAAAACTGTTTCCTGGTATTTGTTTTAAACAGTGTTGTTTTGCAGCTGTTCATCATGACACCTTAGAGCATATCTTTCTTGTCCACCAACCATATTTACCAGATTTAGTGCATCTATTGGTTCTCTAACATTAAGTATACTGAATAAAAATAATTCACCCTGTACTCAGCGCTGTTCTGCAGACCTAAGTGTGACAATCTTTCCTCATATGATAAGTGTTCCAATCCCTAGATCATTTTAGTTGCATTGTGCTGTTTTATTTCTATTTTAATGTTCTCCCCAATATATAGACCACACCAGAATTGAGATCCATAGTTAATCAGCAGCCTAACATATGATCTATGCAGGGGAAAAAGAACATGTTTGGACCAGTGTGCAAAATGTCTTTTGATTGTGTTAAGCAATTTGTTGATTATAGCATAAATAATAACTTTTTTTGGTTTTAGGTCATGTATGATGCACAGTCCAAAATCCTTTTCACATGTTGATTTTTAGTCTGATTCTTCCCGTGTAATAATGAACTTCCCTTTTGTTTTTACCCAAATGCATTACAGTGCATTTGGTGCTGCTAAAATTCATTTTCCACTTATTCACAATATTATTGAAATCATTTTGAATCATTTATTCTTCCTCCTCTTCCATATTCGCTTTTCTACCTACTTTTATGCCGTTAAAAGCATTTCGCACGCACTGTACAAGGTAGCACCTAGATCCCCTATAAATAATCTGAACAGTACAGGTCCCAGAACCAATCCCTTTGGCACACCTCTTACAGATCTACCCTCTTTGGACAAGATACCCTTTATCCTCACTTAACTTAACGTTAATTGACCTTAGGGAACATTGTTTAACCAGGAGTAGCACACTAAGCCGAAGCTTGTTTCCACATGTGACCTGGGAGCACAAGGAAGTTAAGTGACTTGCTCAGGATCACACAGTATGCACCTAGGCAGCTGTGGGATTCAAACCATGGTCTCCAGATCTGCAGCTCAGAACCTTAACCCCTGCGCTATACTGCCTCCTCCCTGCAATCATTTCTGCCAAACCATCACCTTCCTTTTCATGCTGTGCTGGTGTCTGCTAAGCCTGAAGAATGCCATCCCAAGTTATGGGGTTCAAGAATGTATTGGATAAGCAGAAAGGCATAATACAAATGAGGGGGTAAGCAGGGAAGGGGTAGAAAGAACACTATGGGCAGACTAGATGGACCTCAAGGTCCCCTTCTGCCATCACTTTCTATGTTTCTATGTACTTGCACATCAGTTGACAAAACAGGCCTGACTCAGGATTACATGTCTCATGTATCATTTTTTATCTACCACTTCATTATCCAGTACTATCCTTTAAGAAATAGATAACATATTGATTATCTAAAAATGTTAGGATTTTATATTAATTATCCACAAATTTTAGGATTTTGATAGTCCCTGAGAATCATATGAAGTGTTTTATGCAGTGCATGCCACAGCCTATACAAAACCAGTTTATGTGTCCAATGCTAGCTATAACATCAGATTTGCGTCCAAGTTTGACTAGAAAAATCAATTTTTTTAAAACTGGCAAGATCAGTGGGGGGTGTCTCTTAATGCAGTGAATCTTGCCTGTTAAAGATACTGCATATTGATGGCATCACAATATCTAAGGCCTTTCTTTTTCTGCTTACTGATGTTTCTTATCTGATTTGCAATCTGCATATAAAGGACAAACTGACATTAGGAACAAATTATTTGGTCCCAGCAGATTCCTTAGTAGGCAACTTGCGCTGTAGGTGAGATTAACTTCCAAACATGAGCTTGTATGCATATTTTTGTCATTGTGGATTTTGGTAACATAGTAATTTAAGGTAAGAAAACATTCTAGGTCCATTATGTCTGCATCCCGCTTCATAAGCAAGGGTGACATTACTGTGTTGTACAAACATGTGCCAGTTTATAGGAATTCCCTGCCGACTCTAATAACCATTGTGCCTTACTGTTCCCTTGGTGAGCAAGACTGTGGCCAGCTTCACCTTAACTGCTTTTATACCCACTGCCTCTGCTTGTAGGCTGTTCCATCAGTTCACCATCCCCTGGGAGAAGAAAGGGCTTATAACATTATACTGAAATAAATAAAACCCAGCACCCCAGACTTCAGAAAATTCAGTGAGAGCATTTATTATTTTCAAAATAAAATCCGATTGTAAAAATTTACAAAAATAAATAGATAATAGACACACAGTGTGATTTCAGCTCTCACACAACTGTCCCAGCCTCTGTGCTTCGGGGTTATGCCACACCTTCTTTAGGAGGTGTGACCATCCACATCCAATCAGTGTGTAAATATAGTGACAAACAGGTGCACGATATTGGTTTAAAACAAATGTGATCACGTCACATAACAATATTATTTATTAGGTAATTGCTTAAATTACTGGTAGGAGCTCTGATATCACAACTCTCTTTAGTGCTGTTGCAGGGCAACCTAATTTACAAGGAAATTTCCAAATGGTCTGCAGACAGCATTGCTGGGGTATCGGAGAGCCTCCAGTTCTGAAGCAGTGATTAAAAAACACATGCAAAAACATTTTTTTTTTGCTCATTAATACTAACACTTGTCTAGATGTACTATGGTGCCATAGTTTTCTTGATACTCCAACTAAATTTACTTATATTTAATTTTTATTTACATTTCATATTAAAAAGAATTGAGATATATATATATATACCTCATAATTTACATATGAAATATAACATCAGTTAATATCCATCACAATTCATAATGTTGGAAGAACAATTGCCATGCTTTTAGGAAAATCGGATCAACACTGTACCAAGTTAATTATAAATATATGCCATTCCATTTGGTCACTAAAGCCATGTGGCTTTAAAGTTTTTAATCTAAAAATCCATATGGATTTTTTTTTATCCAGAGCAAGAGACCTGTCACCCTGCCCAACCTAAATGGCACATGATCTATACATGTATAACATATACAGTGATTGGCCAAGTTGTCTATTTCTGAATGATGTTTACCAATACAGTGTGACAGGTCTCGACTGTGGATGGCCCTGTAGTGCTCCTGTATTCTCTCATTTAAGGTTCTGGTTCTTTGTCCACTGTATGCTTTCCCACAGGAGCACCTTGTGGTACATGTAATAAAACTATTCATTTTAACTTCTTTTACCACTAGTCTGCCAGGATTAGTGAGGTGGTGCATTGTAGGGCTGATTTATGTTTTACACCGTTTACAAGGACAGAAGCTAGAAAGTTTAATTCCCAACCAAGTGTGTGCTGGTACTGGCTCCTTAAACTCACTTTGAACTAAAAAATCTCCCAGATGTTTGCCCCTTTTGAATGCAGTATGTGGTCATGATTCTTGAATTTTCTTGAGGTCTTTGTCTGTGCACAAAATATGCCATGTTTTTTTTCACAATGGATCTGAGGTCCATAGAACCAGGTCCATAAGCAGCAGTGAAAATAATTTTATCAGTGTCATTTGTTTTTTGTTTATACTGTAAAAGATCTCGTCTATGGACCTTTTTTACTTTATCCAAAGCTTTATTTAAAATGCTGTCTGGATACCCTCTTGTTTTTAACTTAGCATATAGTTCGTCTTTTGTGTTTAAAAAATCCTCCAGTTCAGAACATTTCCATTTTAAATGAATAAGTTGGCCTTAAGGTATGGCTTCTATTGTGTGCTTAGGGAGAGATCTCTGTCCATGAAGGATACTATTACCTGCTGTGTTCTTCCAATACATTCTAGTTTGAACAGTAGTATCCACCTGGTCAGTAAGGGTTACATCTAGAAAATGAATGACCCATTTATCAAAATGTGCAATACACGTCAAACCCACACAGTTAGAATTAATATACTCTATACATTCATTTATCTGATGTTCAGTCCCATACCAAACAATCAAAACATCATCAATAAAGTGCTTATATTTCACTATATTTCTATAGTAAGGATTAGTGGTGGGGTTCTGAATAATGCCCCCTCCCACCACCCCATGAAAAGGTCCGCATTTGAGGGGCGACCGAGGACCTCATCAGAGTACCCCAAATCTGTTGGAAAAAAAGACTCCACTAAACAGAAAAATAATTGATTGTCAGGATAAATTTTTAAGCTGAAACTATGAAATCTATAGGATAATTTAACTCAGATTTTTCCAACAGTGTTTTAACTGCTGCAGTCCCCTATGAATGTTCAGTGTTTTAGGAGGCAGTATAGCACAGTGGTCTAAGGCTCTGAGCTGCAAATCTGGCAATATCCAGCAACACCAGACCTGGGTTTGAATCCCACAGCTTCCACTTGCATACTGTGTGACCCTAAGCAAGTCACTTAACCTCCTTGTGCTCCCAGGTCGCTCCTGTAAAAAAGTTTTCAGCTTAGTGTGCTGTACCTGGTTAAACAACTAAATAAAAAAAATACTAGTGTAAAGGGCTGTAACATCAGTCATAATCTACCAACAGGATTCCTGCCAGATAACATCTTGGAACTCTTGTAGGACAGCAGTAGTGTCCCTCAAATAGGAGTCTAGTTGCAGTTGCAGTCAGAACACGGGCAACAGTGGGGCCTCACAGAGACGTGGGGGCAGGGGGGGATGCAGACTGTACAAATACAGGTGCACACAGCGGCATGGCAGCAAGGGGACAGTGAAGAGCTCGTGACAGTACACAAACCCAGGATTGTGGAAGAGTGAAGGACCACAGACAACGTGTCAGAGAACAAATAATTTAATACAAGAAACAATAACAAGAACAATTACAGGAACAAGAAACAAAACCCAAAAACAACTATATACATTGGATGATACAAAAGGTATGTGGTGTGAGGGGCTACATACAGTAACAGGAGTGCAGAAGGGGGTAGTGGGCAGGGACAGCAACATAGGAAGAGAGGGTTGGGGACACAGCAACATCTGTACATTTCTATAAACTAATTACAAAAAACAGCTGTTGGCGTGGCCATGCAACACGCCTTCACAAACCCCCACGGCCACATGCTGACAGTAGACGGACAACAGCTGCCAATGTCCACGCAGTTGGGCCTGCAAATGCAATATGGGCCACAGTACTGCTTGAATCGTCCACTGGACACCTTGCCCACTGATCTGCTGCTGCTCCAGGGGTCCTCCATTGCCAACCACAATGCCACGATCCCGGGGACCTACAGCAATAACACAGAGAACACACACTATGTGCCATTGTAGATACACAACCCTCCCCACTGAGCAGAAGCCCACCCCACCAGACAGACAGGCACTGCACACACACAAGGTAGCCACCTACATGCACCCACATGGACACCACACCACGCAGCAACTGTGGCCCTCCACACATGATCCTCAGCGGCCTCCATGGCCCACTGCCTGGCCTCCAGCTCTGCAAGACACAACAGACAGATACCAGCATGAGTAGACAGATTATTGCACAAACCCATCCCCAACACCAGTGTAGGTATGCAGTGATAGTGTACACAGCCAGTGCAACACTGGTGACTGGCCATGCAGTCTATAGCTGCACACAGCAGCCTTGCCTGAACTCCCAAAGTGCCCTACCACAGTTATGCACTGCACACAGTGGTCCCACCCCATGTGCGACATTGTGTACCTGTCCCCTACACACACACATCACTGCAAACAGGCCCACCCCATGTGGCATGCATGACAGGGCACCACAGGGCAGGTGCAGCCACAGCCAAGTGTGCATGTTGGGGAGTGCCCATGTGAGTGTGATGTTGTGATGTGACCCATCCCCACCCCACATGCACCTGTGCTGCACACATACAAGTGCAATCTACCTGGTCGTGGAAGTGCACCCCTGAGTGCATGCTCACGCAGCCCCTGAAGACAGGCCCTGTTCCCCTGGCCAAGGTCACCATAACTGTGCCTGCACTGTTCTCTGGTGCAGAGAACACCTGTGTGCCGCACCAGCCACCAGGCAATGGTGGCCAACATCTGCACCCTCGGCACCTGCAGGTCCTCCCTCCCAAAAAGTTGCCCCTCCACAAACAGCAACAGAGCCACCAGGTGGAGCAGCTCCACCTTGGACCAATTCATGGACCTTAGTCCAATCCTCCCTGCCCTTGGCATCCCCACAGCAGAAACACCACACACCTGCATGCAATGTATGCCCAGCTGAAATGCAAAATGGTACCACATGTGCCACTAGGTGACATGCATGCCCCCATGCACAGTGACATGAAGCACAATTGGTCCATCATGCTCCCACAGGTGCATTCATAATGTGCATTGTTATGGCAGGAATGCGGGGTCATGGATCATGACTGGGTCGCTCATGTGCAATACATAACTGTCCGCCATGTTACATGTGGCATGCACTATCGCGCATAGCACCTGTGATGTGCGGTAGCACAATGTCACGCAATGGCATGTAATGTAATGTGATCCACATACAACTGACATCTGTCACGATGTGCACCATGCAGGGGGACGTGCATGCGTGGACAGACTGCACCATGCGACGTGCACCATATGCACGTCCGTGATGTGAGTGTCAGATCAGTTGCACAACTGCGGTGCTGCGCTGGGGTACAGTGCACAGTACATGCATGCTGAATGCATGGAAACACTTGTGATCCATTCAAGAAGATGCCCCAAACACACCGTGCATGCGCGGGTAATGCGCCATGTAGAGATGCGCCTACCTGAGCAGATGACCGTGCTGATTGAGATGAGCTGAGGGCAATTATACAGTTCACAGACAATACTCCTAAATCAGCCTAATAACATATTCGGGGGCATCTCAGCTGTTTAGTATCTCATCGCTGCCCCAGTCCTCATTTGCATGCCCTGAGCCATAAATGCTCCAAACTCAGACAACACTGAGAATAGGTGACTGAGAGGATTCACAGCCTTGAAGGTGGGTACTATTTCATTTCCACATGCATTACTTCTGTTGCTGTGGACTGGGTAAGTGCACTAGATAACCCCTGCCTAGACTCAGGCATGACCCAGGGGAGGGGGATATAGATGACTGCCAACAGACTGTAAAATAGAGTCATGCGTTTGTCTACAAGTCCAGTACTAGTGTAGCCAATCCACATGATGAACTGGTCAGTGGAAAGCCTGTTGCCATCTGGCCATGTGCAGCATGACATGATGTGCCAGACACTGTCCCACAGGCTGCCCCAGTGTGTATGCTGGCAGCCGATGTGCCTGCACATACAGTGAGGTGTGCATAGGGAGAGCAATGGGCAGACAGCTGCATGTGTATCTGGACATGGGTCACAGGTGGCATGTCCATGGTCATGCAGCTGTCCATGGTGTGTAGGCTGACCATGCCAGATGTAGCACTGATCACCACGACACACCATGCACCACACCACACGTGCACTGCCTGCAAGTCATGTCAGCCAGGTGCTGTGGTGGCACTCTGAAACCACTGTATGTCAGTAGTGGGCACACGGGAATCCCCAGATGTATGTCTAATGTCTGTCTGTACTCTCCCACAGAAACCAGTATGTCAGAAGGAGACAGTGCGCCAGTTGCAGGTGGACAAACGTTACTAAAGATAAGGAACGGGCCCTCATTGAAGCCTACGTCTGTGGCATGATGTACTGTTAGGCAGGGGTGGCAGCCATACAGCATGGGAGGAGGGCTGTGAGGCAGAGGCCTGTCATGGAAACGCCATGAGCGAGTACAACCGAACCCCCTGGAGCATCAGAAGCACCTTAATGATGGGGAAAGGAGGGCAATGGAGAAAGTGGCCAACATTGAGGCTTCCCTGCAATGGACAAGGGGTAGCCCACAAGCAGATGTGCACCTGAGCCCTAATGAGGAGTGCCTAGTGGCAACCATTGCCAGGTCCACTATGCAGGGTGTCCCTGGAGGGGGCTTCCAGAAAGGTGGCAGCCCACAGCAGCACTGTAAGTAGCCATGCACATGACACATGTCTGGCCACGTGTGTGCCCTGGCTGCCATGCCAGTCCCAATGTGTACCGCTGTGTGATTGTGGTCCCTTGTGATGTACCATGTGTGGCAGTAGTCCTTGTGTGGCACATGCTGTGCTATGCTGTGTCTGGCAGTCCATGCCCATGGTGGCACACATGTTGGGCCAGTCCCAGTCAGGCTGCTGGCACATGAACGTTGTTGGTTGGGCAAGTTGTAGCATTGGCACACAGGGTACTATGTGGCCATGGTCAGTCACCACACAGCACTGGTCACAGCAGGTGCATGGCTGCAGCGGCATTATAAGCACTGCACAGCCTTGCCAGGGACTGTCATGTGCAACCATGTCACAACACTGTGTCATACTGTACATATATGTATGTATGTCACTGTACAATCAATTGATGCTAACCATGGTCTCTCATCTTCTTTTCACAGCTCCGTCATGCCTCACGGGTGCGGCCGTGGGCACAGCTGCACAGGATGCCCTGGCTGGTGATGATGCTGGCCTGTCACACAGCGCTGTGGGCACTGTGGTGGATGGTGCCATCCCTGAACCGTACACTGCACTGGTGCCACCTGCCCAGCACCAGTGGTGGCGGGCCTGTCAGGCCCCTCAGTCAGTGCTGCCACTTCTGGCAGCAATGTCACCACATGGCTGGAGGGTCTCCTGGGATTGTCTGATGATGACCCAGCAGATACAGTGGACATCACTGATGCCCTTCTTGTGCTGGCATCTGGCACACAGGGGGTGTACAGCGATGGGCCTGCAGATGATGGCGCCACCCAGATAGAGGGAGACATAGCCAACAGTGGGACACACAACACACAGGTGCCTGTGCAGGTGGTCCCAATGGCATTGATGGCCCTGCTGCATGTGGCAGGGATACAGAGGCTACACAGCTGCCTGCGGTGGTGGGTGCTCTGCCCTCTGCATCTTGTCCAAGTGCAGGGGTGGGGCCATCAACGGCATCACGTCTAGGTTCTGTGGAACACATGCAGGCTCCGTTGGAACATGAAAACACCGGTCATGGACGTTCTGTGGCTGAGCATGCCCAAGCCCCACCCATGCTGCAGCCTGCCATGGTGCAACAACTGCCTGTGTATGCCCCTCAGCAGGCTATTTCATCACCCACCCATCGGTGATGTCACCATGGGCCATCACCCGCCAACAACATTGAGGGTTATATCCACCTCCTGCATGATACTGTGGAGGGACAGGCAGCCCTATGTGTGGTGTTCAGGGGCCTCTGGATTCTGATGGTCCTGGAGCACAAGTCTACCATTGCATGGCATGCCCAGATGTTGACAGAGGCACACCTACAGTGGGTGGGCATTACTGCAGCATTGGAGTGGACTGTAGCCACTGCGGAGGCGGCAGCTGCATCCATTACACACTGTGGCCATCAGGCCTCCAGCTGCACACCCAGGAGCACATCCTGCACACCCAGGAAGTGGCATCAGGTGGACCCATTGCTGCTGATGCCATCACCTCACATTGCACTACCCAGCATCCCTGACACAGACATGGCTCACTGGGACACCACAATGATGAGCACCCTTTCACAATCTCATTGCAGTACCCCTACAGGAGTGTGGGATATGCCCCCTGTGGCTGATGGTGCCATGTCTGCATCCACCAGTCGTGGCAGAGGCCATCCTCATGTCCGTGGCTGCTGTGGTGCTGTCCTGTGACATCCAGATCCCCGTTCTAATGGCTGTACTTTACACTTCTGTGTCCCACTCACCTGGATAATAGTGCCTGGGGTGGTGTGGGTGGAAGGTGCCTGCCCCAGAGCAATGCCATTGTGGGCCCCCCGTGCAGTGCCACCTGCATGTCTGCATGCACCACTGTTGTGCCATGTGGCATGGGCATGATGAGTGTGGTCCAGTGTCTGCTGCACCTGTGTGCCAGCTGCAGTGCATACTGATCCATGCCATACCTGGCACTGTCACTGTGGCACACGTGTGTGTTGTGAGGGGTGTGTGTGTGTGTGTGTGTGTGTGTCTCTATGGACCTTGTGGTCCCTGGCATGTCTGGGGTCCACTACTGCCCCAGCACCACTGTGTGGCATGTGTTGTGTGTGTGTCCCCGTGTTTGGCTGTTTGTGTGCTGTGCTGTGTCCCCCGTGCACTGCACAGCTGTGTTTCTACACGTTGTCACCATTGTGCACCTCTCCTGTACATACCTGTGATACTCTCCTACAGTTCCCAAAATGCTCCTCCACCAGTGTGCTCCTATATAGCCTTGACCTTGCAGCCAGCTGTGGGTCCCGCCATCCCATTGGTGATCCAGTGTTCTGGCTTTGTTGCACTGTTTCTTCCTCCACACCCTCCTCCTCCCCGGAAATGTCACCCTCACTGGTCTCGACAGCTATTCCACGGTCAATGGCCATGTTATGTAGCATACAACAGGCCAGGAATATGCCACAGGCCTTCTCAGGGCTATACTGTAGGGCCCCACTCGACCTACACAGGTACCAAAAGCGCATCTTCAACATGCCGAAGATGCACTCAATGATGGTGCGGGTAGCAGTGTGTGCCTCATAATACTCCTCTGCCTCTGTTCCAGGTCATCAGAAGGGGGTGAGGAGCCAGGGCCTCAGTGGGTATGCCGCATCACCTGGGGGGGTGAAGCGTGGCTGTTAGTACACTGGTCACACGTGCAGTATGCCCCCTTCCTGCTCCATGCTGTGCAGCTGTGTGTGCTGAGCATCCACCACTGGTTGTACCTGTCCTTTCCCTGCAGTCCTACCTCCATCATCCACCTGCTGTTGCTGGGCTGCTGCTGTTGTTGGCCCCAGGCCACAAATGCCATTGGGGTCACACGTACCATGCCCACCATTTTCCTGCCCAGTGTGCATTGTGGCAGTGGCCACTGTCTACATGTGTTGCACGTGTCCCTGCCACACATGCCCTTAATGGCACTGCACTCCACATTCCAAGCATTGCACGTGTGCCACTCTGTACTGGCTGGTGTCTGCCTGTGTCTCCTTCCACCCCTCTGCTGTCCCACATCTGCTGCACCCTCTGTGCTTTGTGCATCATGCTCTCTGCACACCTGCCCCCCCCATCCTGTGCCATAGTGCCCTGTTGTGCGGCTGGTAGCCAAGTCCCACGCTTCTACTAAATGGCCACTTGGTATGTCCCCTGCCTCAAATCTGTGGCAGAGGGCAGACTGGTGCCATATAAAGGCATCATGTGTGCTGCCAGGGTGTATGGCACAGACATTGCTGATGCACCCTGTGGCATTGCACACCACCTGACAGTTGAAGGAGTGGTATCCCTTATAGTTGATGTATGTTACCGCTTCATCGCCAGGTGGTGAGCGGATTACCACATGGGTGCAATCAATGGCCCCTATGATGCCTGGCATGCGTGCCACCCTGTGGAACTCTTGCATGGCTTCTGTCCTTTCGGCCTGTGTGCTGGGGAAATGGATATATTCCAAATCATGTGGTAGCAGTGCGGTGAGGAATTGTGTAAGGAGACGGGATGTGGAGGTCTGTGATATGTCAGTGGTGTCTCCAGAAGGCCTCTAGAAGGTTCCTGTGGTGAGCAGGCACATTACTGTTGTCACCTTGGTCTCCACTGATATGGCATGACCATGTCCAGTGGGTGTCTGCACTTCCTCATGGCACAACTCACAGAGCTGCCTCAGAATGGCCTGATTCAGGTGATATTGGCCTACTGTCTTTGTATCTGTCAGCTGCTCAGAGGACAGTCTGGCATAATACCGCCGTGGGGTCGGCGTCTATGGTGTCTTCCACCTCCACATCTCCTCATCCTCATTAGTAGTCCAACCACAACAAATGGTGCTCCATCCATGGTCTTGGTGTGCTCTCTCTCTTTCTCTCTCTCACACTGTGCTGGTGCTGCTGTTCTGTCGCTGACCTAGTGATGGCTTGCACTTAAGTCTGCTTCTTTTATACCTATCTTTTCATGGCGCATTTGGTACTTGTGCCGGATTTGCTCTGTAGTTGTGCCTTCCTTTGGCACTGTGAATTGCTTTGCACTGTATATGCATGTGTACGCCCCCTCTATATGTGCCGCATATAATTATGTGTCTACAGCGCGTCCTACTCAGTGCAGCACATCTGCAATGCTCTGGCGCATCCCCCCTGTCTGTGAATCATTTCATGGCACAGTGTTGTGATGCACCAGTGCATCTCACTTGCACTTGGTAGGGAAGTTAGCCTTCATGCTTCTGCCTTTGTAAATAGTGTAACACCTGTAAATCGGCCATCTAGTGCACCACCTCACTAATCCTGGCAGACTAGGGGTAAAAGAAGTTAAAATGAATAATTAAATTACATTCACCTCAAACTTTGTAGTTTACGCCTTGCGGTGCTCCTGTGGGAAAGCATACATTGGACAAAAAATTAGAACCTTAAAGGAGAGACTACAGGAGCACTACGGGGCTATCCAGAGGTGAGACCAGTCACACCCTATTGGTAAACATCATTCAGAAATAGACAAATTGGCCAATCACTGTATATGTTATACAAGTATATACAAGTATAGATCATGTGTCATTGCGGTCGGGAGGGGTGACAGGTCTCTTGCTTCGGATAAAAAAGAATCCATGTGGATTTTTAAATGAAGTACTTTAAAGACACATGGCTTTAATGACCAAATGGAATGGCAGTCACATATTCACAGTTAACTTCATGAGGTTTTGATCTGATTTTTTGGGTGTCTGTGATAAGGGTGCTTGGGAAAGAGTGCCGACAATAACAGCGACCCTCTCCCCAGTGCATTGCAACAATGGCAAACTGGGGATACAGGGGCCGGATGGGGGGACCGGTGACTACGTAAGCGCAGGAGGGAGGAGTGGGCATGCACAGCAAGGGATGTGGGGGGGTGCCACGATCAGTTGCTGTGCTGACCCTGTGGCATGGTGGGTGGGTTGCCGACATCAGTCGGCAGGGTACTAGGTTTGGGTCAGGATGCTGGTGCTTTTTTGTTGCACCCAGCCTGAACCTTTATTTTTTTAAATGTTTCTCCCCGACATGCACCCGTAGAGTTGAGGAATCCTTTAGTAGGTGAGTACAGGTGGAGAAGTTCCCCTTAATGGGGGTGCAGCTCCCCACAGAAAACATTAAAAATGAAGTCCCTGGCACCCTTTTGCTGTGCATCGGGGTGTCAGAGTGCAAAAAGGAATTTTCAGCACTCTTGACTTCTGCATAATGGTGATCGCTTTAAGGCTTTCGCCGTTATGACATGGATCCGATTTTTCCTAAAGGCGTGGGTATTGTGCTTTCAACTTTATGAATTGTGATGGATAGTAACTTATATTTCATATGTAAATTATGAGGTATATATACATATATGTCTATCTATCTATATTTATTTATTTTTAAGATGAAATGGGAATAAAAATATAAGTAAATTTAGTTGTAGTGAGCATCAAGAAAACTATGGGATCATAGTACATCTAGACAAATGTTAGTATTAATGAGTAAAAAAAAAAAAAGAATTTGCATTTTTTTTAATTACTACTTCAGAACTGGAAGCTCTCTGATACGCCAGCAATGCTGCATGCAGACCACTGGGACATTTCCCTGTAATCCAGGTTGCCCTGCAGCAGTCCTAAAGAGAGCAGTGATATCAGAGCTCCAACCAGTAATTTAAGCAATTACCTAATAAATAACATTGTCATGTGACTTGATCACACTTGTTTTAAGCCAATATCATGCACCTGTTTGTCACTATATTTACACACTAATGGGATATGGATGGTCTCGTAAAAAAGGTGTGGCATAACCCTGAAGCACAGAGGCTGGGACAGTTGTGTGAGAGTGGAAATCACACTGTGTGTCTATTATCTATTTATTTTTGCAAGTATTTACAATCAGATTTTATTTTGAAAATAAAATACTCTCACTGAATTTTTTTGAAATCTGTAGTGTTGGTTTTTACTTATTTTAGCATTTTGCATTTTCCAGCACCCACTTTATCCTGGGAGCACAGCCTGATTTTGTAGTTTGCCTTATAACATATTTCCTGAATTTATGACCTGTAAGCTTCAGCATATGTCCCTGTGTCATGATGTAGAAAAGAACATCAAACATGTGGAACCTTTGTAAGCAAGCAGTCCCTGCCCAAAGGTATTTGTAATCCTAGAATTCAATAAATAAACAAATAAACATCTCCACCCATTCTATATTGTCAATGACCTAGAGTATGCAAATGAATGGGGACATGTCCCCTTCTGGCCTCAACACATTATATTTCATAGTATGTTAAAATGAAAATGGTCTGTTCCCTAAGTGTGGTATCCAGTGACTCTGAGCTCTGGCTCTGTTTATTCATTCACCAACAACCTTCTGTTATAATGTAAAATGGCATGCCAATTTCTAACAACATTCTCCCCTACAACAGGGTGACAACAGCGCTAAAGAACAACATCTCTCTGTGAATCTGCCAGCCGGAGCGCTGCTCAGAGCTGTAACTAATGAAACTCAAGAAGTTCAAGCTGCTGTCTGTGGTTTTATCAACCTTTTCCTGGTAAAAACAGATTATGTTATTTAAAAAAGTAGCACTATCAGATCAATTCACCTGTGTTGTATATTACATAGATACAATTCTTTCTCATGTAACTTGTTTGGTATTATTTAATTTTAAACAGGGGTTGGGATCTTGAAAGCAGTTGTTCTCCAATTAACAATCTTTGATCTAATTTTAGCCAAGACTTACATATTCAAACAATATGAAGTCTTGCTGTGTTCTGACTATTGCAGTTAGGTCCTGCCTTTCAACTGCCCCGGAGAACAAAGAGTTAACTTTCCATGGCCAGCATGGAATGTTCAGCACGAGATCAGTTGAAGCCCCTGTATGCTGTTGTTTAAACTCCAACCCTTAGATTCTTTACTCCGCCTCACTGAACAGTCGCTCCAGAGATTTCTCCTTTGCTCGGTTCAAAAAAGGCAGTTAAAGTGTTGTTTTTCGCTTGGTTTCTACCGAATTTCTGCTACTGAATCTGTCGGTTTAAGTCTCTGTCTGTGGTACCGTGAGTACTAGATAGGTTTTACATTTAGTTTCTGTGTGGAACTTGTAAATCTCGGATCAGTTTGGTTTGAATCGATCAGTTTAGTCTTAAAAAGTTTGTGAATTTACTTAGAGTGTGGTCACCGGTCCATATCGGTTCTGAAAAAAACAGATTTAATTATGTTTTTTTCTAAGACCCATGACACGGTCAGGAACCGATAGGGGAGCCTTGCCTGGCAGACTGCAGAAAAAAGGGTAAGTTTTGGATACGATTGGCCATGTCTGAGAAACCCAAGAAAAAAAACGGGCCCACTGGGTTTCAACACTGCAGTGTGTGTGGGGAAGCCTTTGCTAAGGCTGATCCCCACACCACCTGTGTTTATTGTCTGGGGTTTGACCACCTCAATTCAGACTGCCAAATTTATAAGAGTTTTCCCAAAGCTACCCTGTATAAGAGAGTAGGTAGACTGAGGAAAAGGGAGGCCGAGAAGTCCACTGACTGGAATGGCCAGCCCGGTTCGGTTCCAACTGAACCAGAAGGAGTGTCCTTTGACCAGGATGAAACTTCTTTGGGCAGGAGGAGAGCCAATCCTGAGGAGTCAGTTCTGGTTAAAAGAAAGAGAAGAGAAAAATCATCCGGTTCAGATCCACAAATTAATTCTCCAACCGCTGATGAGATAGCCAAAGCGATAAGGATAGTGCAATCGCTAACTTTGGTTCCGGCCGAACCGGCACTATCTTGCAGGGGCTCAGTTCAGTCAGCTCCCCCAATTCCAGATTACACTTTAGAAGAATTTTATGAACCAGAGGAGGGAGAGTATGAGGATGATGATGATGGTGATTATGAAAATCTGGATGTGCCTATTAACCCGAACATCTCCCCAGATAGATCTTCAGGTGTTTCTCCTCCTAGGCTTTCTGAGTCCCATTCTCACTTTATGTTTTACAAGAAAGTGGCTGAAACTCTCCAGCTTCCAATGAAAGAAGCAGTAGAGGATCAGGAGGAGCCTGATTTTGTTGAAATGATGGACACCCCAGAGTCCAGGAGACTGTCTATTACATAGATACATAGACAGTGCCGGCAGATAAGGGCCTATGGCCCACACAGTCTGCCCATTTGAGCTTGTAAGTTCAGTTTATGTTTTCCTAGAAGTCTGTTGCCCCTTACCCCTGACATCCAGAATTCCTTTATGTCTATCCCATGCATTCTTAAATCCCGTGATTGTTTCAGCCCTCACCACTTCCTCTGGTAGGGTGTTCCACTTGTCCACCACCCATTCTGTGAAGAAATTCTTCCTCACATTTCCTCTGAATCGTCCCTCCTCCAACTTCAACCCATGCCTCTAGTCCTGGAACATCTTTTTGCTTAAAATAGTGTATTCCTGCACCCTGTTCCTCCTGTGAGATACTTATATGTCTCTATCATATCCCTCTCTCCTCCTCTCCTCCAGGGGAGTGCATGTTCAGTTCCTTCCAACCTGTCCTCATAGGACTTGTGATGCAATCCATGCACCATCTTTGTTGCCCTCCTCTGGACCTTCTCTACCCTGTCTATGTCCTTACATAGGTAAAGTCTCCAGAACTGTACACTGTACTCCAGGTGGGGCCTCACTAGTGTCTTGTATAGTGGAATTATGACCTCCCTTTTCCTGCTGGTGACACCCCTGCCTATGCATCCCAGCATCCTATTTGCTTTACCTGCTGCCTTGTCACACTGTTTCCCTACCTTCAGGTCATCAGATATGATAACCCCAAGATCCCTTTTCTGCTTGGTGCATGCTATATCCTCACCCCCAACTGATATATTGTGCCAGGGTTTTGAACCCCATATGCATTATCTTGCACTTCTTGCATTGAATTTCAACTGCTAAACCCCTGACCATTCTTCAAGTTTCTGCAGGTCCCTTCTCATTCTGTCTACACCCTCTGGTGTGTCTACTCTGTTACAGAGCTTTGTGTCATCAGCGAACAGTGAAATTCTGCCTTCTAGGTCCTGTGCAATGCCACTGATTAAGATGTTGAATAGGACCAGTCCCAGCACTGATCCCTGTGGTACCCCACTGGTCACTCTTCCCTCTGTGGAGTGACAGACATTTACCATCACCCTCTGTGTCCTGCCGCCCAGCCAGTTACCTACCCACCACACTACTGTCCTGCCCACACCCATATTCCCCAGTTTGTGTAATAGTCTTCTATGTGGCATAGTGTCAAAGGCCTTGCTGAAGTCCAGATAGGCCATGTCCACTGCCCTCCCGATCCACCTCCCTAGTCACCCAGTCAAAAAAATTCAATGAGGTTGGTCTGACATGACCGTCCCTTGGTGAAACCATGCTGCCTTGGGTCCTGTAGTCCATTGACAACCAGATGTTCCACCAATCTCCTTCAGTAGAGCTTCCATGATCTTCCCCACTACCGAGGTGAGGCTGACTGGTCTGTAGTTCCCCGCTTTCCTCTTGTTCCCACTTTTGTATAAGGGGACTACATCTGCTATCCTCCTGTCTTTGGGCATCTCCCCTGTTTCCAGTGATTGGCTAAACAGGATAGCCAGAGGTTCAGCCACCACCTCTCTTAATTCTTTAAGGACCCTGGGGTGCACCCCATCTGGCCCCATTGCTTTATTCCCCTCCATAAATCTTTTGGGAAACAGACAATTGACATTCTAAAGACTCCTAACTCCATACCTCCTGTGGACAGACGAATGGACAAGAGGTATACCTTTTCAGGCTCGGACATGGAGTTCATTTCTCAGCAATGTAGCCATGTTGGGGTAGTGCAGGCTGCTGCCTGTGATAAGGCAAATATTCCCTAGGCATCACACCCCCCAGATAAGGACTCCAGGAGGAATGATGCCATGGCAAAGAAGCAGTACATGGCAGCATCTTTGGGACTCAGGCAGGCTAACTACATGGCCTACACAGCTAGATACCAGAAGTCCAGGTGGGACACTGTGCTGGCTCTGGCCAAACAGACCCCTGACCAACTTGCCAAGGAGCTGGAGCAGGTGGCTGCGGATGGGATTGAGGCATCCAAGGTGCAATTTAATGCTGCTGTGGACTCCAATGATGTTCCATCTAGAGTCATGGCTACATCTGTGGCCCTTCAGAGGATGGCTTGATTTAGATGTACTAGCCTATCACAGGATACCCAGGCTAAGGCCATGGATTTCCCTGTCATTGGTAATTCTGTTTGGGGAGTAGACAGAGAACTACATGAAAAAGGTGGACGAGTACAAGACCTCCTACAGGAGTGCTCAGGCCAAAGAAAGGCAAGCCACTCCCTCAAAGACAGCAGGGGCAGGCCCTTTCAAATGCCTTTTTACCAAGCCCAGGCCTTCTGTTCTGCTTATGCTCAGAGGGGGTTCTTCAGAGGGAGAGGCAGACAGGGAATGAGCAGGCCTGCTTCCACCCCTCAGCCTAAAGCCCCTGCCAAGCAGACACCCTGATGGGTCTGCCCAGGCTGATTCTCCAATACCTGTAGGTGGCAGGCTGGCTTACTTTGTCCCGGACTGGATGTCTCTGACATCAGACAAGTGGGTCCTGGAAGTAGTAAGCCAGGGACTGGTTCTCAGCTTCAAAAAAATTTCCCAAGATGAGAACCAGATCCTTTCCACCTGCAAATCCATCAGAAACCCTTGCCCTAGAGGCAGAGGTTTCTTTCCTTCTGGCTCTCAGAGCCATAGAAAGGGTTTCTACCCTACACAAGGGCAAATGATTGTACTCCAGGTACTTCCTAACTCCCCAAAAAACAGGAGAATGGTGGCCCATCCTGGATCTAAGATATCTGAACAAGCACCTTTTAAAACCAAAGTTCAAAATGGTGACTCTGGGAATAATTCTACCCCCTGTAAGGCCGGGGGACTGGCTAGCCTCCCTGTACCTCAAAGATGCCTACTTTCACATTCCCATCAGGTGCTCCCACAGAAAGTATCTAAGGTTCGAGTTGCCCTCAGGCCACTATCAACTCAGAGTAATGCCCTTTGGCCTAACATCGGCCCCAAGGGTGTTCACAAAATGCCTGACAGTAGTGCTTGCTTTCCTAAGGAGAAAAAAGATTTCCATCTTTCCATATCTGGACGACTGGCTCATAGTGGGTCAGTCTCCAGACCAAGTCAAGTCACATCTGCAAATAGCTCAGCAATTGCTCACTTCCTTAGGATTCCTCCTCAACCTTCCAAAGTCAGTTCTCGAGCCAGTACAGCTCCTCACCTTCATAGGGGCGGAGCTAAATACAGTAAGGGCAAGAGCCTTCCTTCCCCTGGAAAGGGCAAGGACCCTTATGGAACTGGCCTCTTCATTCAACTTACAGGTGTCTGAACAAGCAAGGCATTTCCTTCAGCTTCTGGGCCATATGGCAGCTTCCACAGCAGTGGTCCAGGGAGCAAGATTCCAGATGCAGGACATTCAGTTCCACTTAAGAGCCTTCTGGTACCAAAGAAAGGATTCCCTTACCAAACTAGTCCGAGTGACTCGAACCCTGAGCCAGGCTTTGCAATGGTGGAAGGATCAGGACAATTTGAGACCAGGAGTTCCTTTTGTCACTCAGTCTCATTCAGTGATACTCACCACAGATGCTTCTCTGCTGGACTGGGGAGCCCACCTGGGGGATCTTACCACCCAAGGACAGTGGTCACCTCAAGAATCTCTGCTTCACATCAGTCTCTTGGAACTCAGAGCAGTGTTTCCGGTACTGCAAGCCTTTCCCAAATCTGTACAGAACAAGGTGGTCTGGATCAGAACAGACAACACCACCACCATGTGGTACATCAACAAGCAAGGAGGCACTCGGTCTACGGCCTTGTGCACAGATGCAATGAAGTTGTGGTCCCTGGCCTATTCCTTGCAAACCTCTCTGATAGCAGTTCACCTCCCAGGGAAGGACAATGTCCTAGCAGATGCTCTCAGCAGGATATCCCGGGGCCATCACGAATGGACCTTAGATCCCCTAGTTTTGAAAGTGATTTTCACGAGATGGGGCACTCCACAGATAGACCTTTTTGCAGCCCCAGACAATCACCAACTTCCTCTCTTTTGTTGCAGACCCCCACTCATGGGCTCAGTCCCCCGGGATGCTCTGATTCTGAATTGGGAAGGGAAATTTCTGTATGCTCCCCCCCCCCCCGTTCAAAGTGTTAGTCAAGATCAGGTCACAACCATGTAAAGTGATTCTGATTGCTCCACACTGGGTCAGACAGCCCTGGTACTCCCTGTTGCTGTCCTTAGCAGTCCACCTTCCCCTGTCTCTTCCCAGGAATTGCAACCTGTTGACACCCTCTCAGGAGAGGATTTGGTATCCGAACCTCAAGTCTCTCAATCTCAAGGCATGGCTCTTGAAGTGTTAGAGTTTTCTGATCTGCACCTTTCTCAAGGGGTTCTGGATATCCTTAAGGCTTCTTGAAAGCCTTCCACCAGAAAGACTTACAACTCCAAATGGAAAAGGTTCACTATTTGGTGCTTTAATAAGCATATTTCTCCAGAATTTGCTGGGTTGCTTACAGTTCTGGACTATATGGTCCATCTCAATGGCTTAGGACTTAGGCCAGCTACACTTAAAGTGCATTTGGCAGCTTTTTCTGCCTTCTTGTCAGTAGGCAAGCCCTCTTCCCTGTCAGCCCATACTGTGTTTTATAAGTTCTTCAAGGGACTGCTGCACACCAATCCCCCTTTTAAGGACCCTGCTCCTGCTTGGGACCTTAATGTTTGCATTGCTCAGCTTATGCAACCACACTTTGAGCTTTTGTCCTCGGCAGAGCTTAAGTACTTGACTTAGAAAACTGTGTTTTTGGTAGCCATTACCTCTGCCAGGCGTATCAGTGAATTTCAAGCCCTGTCAGTGGAGCCTGATTTCGTCTCTTTCCATAGAGATAAAGTGGTCCTAAGAACTAACAGGATGTTTTTGCCTAAGGTGGTTTCAGATTTCCACCTTAATCAGTATGTTTCTCCCTGTTTTCTTCACTGACCATGGAGAGAGGAGGCTGCACAACTTGGATGTTAAAAGGGCCCTCAGCTACTACATAGAGCGCACCAAGGGTCACAGGTTTGAGTCCCTCTAGTTGTTCCTCACATATAGAGAGGTTGGTAAGGGCAAACCTGCCACTAAGAAATCTATTGCCAGGTGGATTGCCTCTTGTGTACAATTCTGATATGAAAAACTGGGTAGAACCCCACCCTCAGGCCTAAGGGCTCACTCTACTAGAGGTACAGCTGCTTCTTTGGCTGCTGCCAGGGACATTCCTACCTTAGAAATTTGTCAAGCAGCCACCTGGAAAACAGACCATACATTCACCAAGTATTACTCTCTGGATGTCCAGGCTAGGAGTGATGCTCGGTTTGGCACAGCAGTACTTCAGAGCCTATTCCCAAAGTAGGCTCTGTCCCTCCTCCATGGAGGTACTACTTGGTAGTCTGCAATAGTCAGAATACAGCAAGACTTCATGTTCGAAGAAAAAATTACTCACCTTAGTAATGTTGTTTCTTCTAATGGAGTCTTGCTGTATTCTGACCTCCCCCTGCCTCTCCTCTCAGAACCTGTTTTTTGGGATGTGAGTGCGCAGGAGCAGTGTTGGAAATTCTAGGGGTGCCGCTTTTTCACCCCTCCTTTACTTTTGGGTGTGTGTTGTGTTTTGTTTTTTGGGTTTCCTGACTTGAGTCTTTGCTTTGAAACCAAAAAACCCTTTTTAATAAATTTAGTTTCCAGTTGGCTAGTATGAGTTTTACAGTTTCCACACAGAACTTCTAGTGAGTATTGCTCGAAAAGATCTGATGGTTGGAATTTAAACAACAGCAGACAGGGTCTTCAACTGAGCTTGCGCTGAATGTTCCATGCTGGCCATGGAAAGTTAACTCTTTGTTCTCCGGGGCAGTTGAAAGGCAGGACCTAACTGCAATAGTCAATACAGCAAGACTCCATTAGAAGAAACAACATTACTAAGGTGAGTAATTTTTTCTTTTGGCAGTGCAATTTTATGAATACCAGATGTAATTTCAGACAGAGTTGTGAATAATTTTGGTTGCTGTGTTTAACTAAAGCTGCATGGAATGTAAGATTCTGACAGCAGAATTTATGCAGAATGGCGATTCCACTTCCGTAATGTTTTTTGGAACTTCTTTTTAATTCTGTGGGATTCTCAGAAGTATTTCTATGTAAACTGCAGAATAGTATTCGCTGAACAATGGAACCAGCTAGAAATTATTTTGTAATTTTGCAGAAAATAAATCTGCAGTTAACATTTTGGTATTGAAATTTCATAATTCTGCATTTGGCATTATTCTCAAAATTCTGCAGAAGTGGATTTTGAGAATTCTGCACAGCTCTGGGTTCAGCCATACATCTTAATGACACATATGGTTTGAATGTGCCATGTACTACTCAGGTTATTTATTTCAATGTAAATGGGCTACTTTTTTTAATTTATTCATTTAGTTGTTTAATCAAGGGTAGCACACTGAGCTGAAAGCTTTTTTACAGGAGCGACCTGGGAGCACAGGGAAGTTAAGTGACTTGCTCAGGGTCACACAGTATGCAAGTGGAAGCTGTGGGATTCAAACCCAGGTCTGGTCTGCTGGATGTCACCAGATTTGCAGCTCATGAAATGAAAGGTTATGGCTTAACGGAAAAAGAAAAAGACATACAGTAGACATGCAGCTTGATTTTCAAATGTCCTGTGTATGCCACAAGCCCGCGGTGCACTGATCATATGGCACAGAGGGCTTGCGGCATTCTCTTATTGCCGATCAGAATTTTCACCCCAGTGCACCAAATGCCGCAAGTTAGACCAGCTCACCCTGGTCTAACATGCTTCATTTTGGGAACCCTATTTATGGGTCTTGTGCCACATGTTTGGAGCAAACTGCTGTAAAGTGGGAGGCAGTATAGCACAGTGGTTTAAGGCTCTGAGCTGCAAATCTGGTGACATCCAGCAGACTAGACCTGGATTTGAATCCCACAGCTTCCACTTGCATACTGTGTGACCCTGAGCAAGTCACTTAACTTCCCTGTGCTCCCAGGTTGCTCCTGTAAAAAAGCTTTGCCGATTCTGACACTTCCACATTCTTTGCCTGTTGCTATGGACCCTCCTCACTCCCTACCGCCTGTACTGACTGCACCTCTTGCTCAGCTTTCTCCAGAAACGTCTTCTGTACAAGTGCCTGCTTCTGCTCTCCCTGATGCCTTGCACACAATGGACTGGTCTGTTGAGTCGACCCTGAAAGCAGCTGGGTGGGAGAAGGATCCCACCGTTGGGACTTGGCATTCTGGTTCTTCCCCGATTTGTACTAGGCCACCTGACACTGATAAACTGCTGGTCTCTCCTGTTTTGAAAGACTCTGCTGCTTTTCTTGATCTTTCTTTGCCAACTGAACTCCTTCTGACTCAGAACCCGACTTTGCAATTTGGTCCTGCTTCCTCGACGCCTCAAGAACGACAGACTCTTCGGGACCCTGAGTCTCGTCCAGTTCCTGCTACTTCTACTGCTTCGTCCCCCTAAAACTTATGCTACGTGCTTTCAACCCCCTGTACATCAAGCTAAAAGACACAATGTTGTTTGGCTGCATTATTTGGGGGGGCTTACCTGACTTTCCAGACCGACTTTTTTTTTGTAGGTCGCCACTCTTTTGAAGGACTCTATGCAATTTGCTGCTTTTGAGATTCATGCCTTAATTCATGTTTCTTCAGAGTCTCATTTTGTTATTAGTTTTAAAACTATCACTGGTTTAGAAAAGTTTTGGAGAAAATATCAGGAGCTTAAAACTTCTCCTTTATGGTCACCGTTTAATGCCATTCCCTAAACTAAAACTACTCAGAAAACTGTTACTATATTGTTTCGTAACAAAGGTGTCAGTCTTAATGATATTACTGTCTGGTTAAAGCAAAGATGTACTGTCCTTTCTGACCCAGAGGCTATCTTTGATTCTGAGAATATCTGGACAGGTGGGTGGAGAGCGAGGGTTATGCTTCACACTTCGGAGGTTGAAATACAGCATCTCCCAAACAGCTTTATGCTTGAGAAAGACAGGGGAGTTCTTTTTTAACCCGGCCAGCCTAAAGATTGCTACAGATGTGGCTCTCAGAATCATATAAGTAGTGTCTGTGACTAGATTAAATGCTCTGTTTGTGGTAACATTGGCCATGCAGGTTCCCAATGTGTGGATGAGCCTCTTTGCATCCTTTGTGACGAATTGGGGCACACTTTCCAGACTTGTACTTGGGCAGCTCACAACTCCTCGACTCTTGCATGGATGGGGAAAACAACGTTTGATTATTACTGTCGCAGCGCTTTTGTTTATCGAACACTTTTCTAGACCTCAACGCGCACTCTCCTCACCCTGTTGTACCTGCTGTTGACCCTCTTCATTTTACACGAACGGTCTGCTCCTGTTTTGGAACCACAGACCTTTACTACAGCTCTCCCTCCCCCTTCCTCTGATCTTGCTATTTCTACCTCAGAAGAGGTACCTATTCCTGTCTTGCCTAGTATTTCTGGGTCTTCCATGGACCCCCCCTCCGAACCTTTTGTCAGAGTTACATGAGGGTCTAAGAAGGGGACTTCCCCTTCTTCTAAGGCCCTGAAATCCTCTACTGTGACTCATATAAACAAATTTGAGGTTTTATGCCACCCTCAGGACAACACAGACTCTGATACGTCCTCTGTTCTTTCCTCCCACCCTGATGTGGCTACGGACACAGAAGTACCCATTGATAATATTGGTTCTCAAAAAAGGAAAGCTAAGGCAAAACTGAAACATAGGGAAGGTACCTCTAGGAAAGGTAGGCTAAGGTGACTTTTGTGTTTTTGTTTTCACTTTCCCGTTCCATGTCTTCTGCTTTCTCAGTGCATACTGTTAATGTTAACAGTATAAAGAAGCATGCTAAGAGAGATGCAGTTTTTTCCTTTTTATCTGGTTTGACAGCTGGTCTCATCTTTTTGCAAGATGTGCTTTTCCATGCTCTTCCAGAAATTTCCAGGGCCACTCGTGCCTGGACCTCTGGGCTCTCTTTTTGGTCCTTTGGACAGGACTCTTGTTCTGGTTTGGGTATTTTATTTAGTATACCTGATGTTACTGTTATTAAACTGTTGGTTGTCTACCTGGGTCGGCTTCTGTTGTTGGATATTTTGATTTCTTCTGTCCCTTTCCGGATTATTAATATTTACGCCTCTCAATTAAAATCCCACAGAATTGAACTACTGAAACTGATTCAACCCTATTTATACATATCAATGCATGTGATTTTTGGGGGTGATTTCAATTGTGGGTTATCCACTAAAGATAAGTCTTCTACTTCAAAGACTACTAAGTTGTTTTGTGACACAAATTTTCTGAAACATAGACTTTGACGGCAGATAAGGACCACTTGGCCCATCTAGTCTGCCCATTTCCCTACCTACAGGATAGGCCGCATATCCTAATTAACCAACAGCCCATTTCTTCCTACCCTCCACAAGAATTGCCTTATGTCTGTCCCATGCATTCTTGAATTCTCCCACAGTTTTAGACCCCACAACCTCCTCAGGAAGGCTGCTGCATGCATCCACTATGCTCTCTGTGAAATAATACTTCCTCACATTGCCCCTGAACCGCCCTCCTTCTATCTTTAAATTGTGTCCCCTTGTTCTTGCAAGTCTATTTTTCTGAAAGATGCTACCCTCTTGGACTTTGTTGATTCCACTGAGGTACTTAAAAGTTTCTATCATGTCCCCCCCCTCCCTTCTTTCCTCAAGGGTATACATATTAAGTTCCTTTAGTCTGTCCTCATATGGCTTCCCTTACAGACCCTGCACCATTTTAGTTGCCCTCCTCTGGACTACCTCTATCCTGTCTATGTCCTTGCGGAGATGGGGTCTCCAGAACTGGACACAGTACTCCAGATGGGGTCTCACCAACTGTCTGTACAGAGGGATAACAACTTCCTGTTTTCTGCTGCTGATGCCTCTTCCTATACATCCCAGTATACCCCCAGCCCTCCCTACTGCCTTCTCACATTGCTTGTTAACCTTAAGGTCATCTGATATGATTACCCCCAGGTCCCTTTCCTTTTTTGTTGTTGTTACTACCTCCCCATCCATTGTGTATTCTTCCCCAGGGTTCTTGTTTCCCAGGTGCATTATTTTGCACTTCTTTGCATTGAATCTTAGCTGCCATACTTCTGACTATTCCTCCAATCTTGCCAAGTCCCTTTTCATCCTTTCCATGCCTCCATGTTTATTAACCCTGTTGCAGATCTTTGTGTCATCTGCAAAAAGGCATACTTTTCCTTCCAGTCCCTCTGCAATGTCACTGATGAATACATTAAAAAGGACTGGACCTAATACTGAACCCTGCGGTACCCCACTAGTAACCCCTCTTTCTTCAGAGTGGACTCCATTTACAATTACTTTCTGTGTCCTGTTGTGCAGCCAATGTTTTACCCAGGCTACCACCCTGGAACCCACTCACAGGCTGGTTAATTTGACTATTAATCTTTTGTGTGGGACTGTGTCAAATGCCTTGCTAAAGTCTAGGTAGGCCATGTCCACAGCCCCTCCCTGGTCTACTACTTTGGTCACCCAATCAAAGAAATCTATTAGATTCGTCTGACATGACCTTCCTCCTCTGCGAACCCATGCTGCCTTGGGTCCTGTCTCTCCACTGGCCTCTTGGTACTGAACTATCTGCTCCTTCAGAAGTGACTCCATCACTTTCCTACCACAGAGGTCAGACTGACAGGTCTGTAGTTTTCTGCCTCTGTCTTGGTCCCACTTTTGTGAAGGGAATCACATCTGCCTTCTCTCCAGTCCTCAGGTACCCACCATCCTCCCATGATTTATTAAAAAGAGTAGCCAGTGGTTTCACTAGTTCCTCCCTTAATTCTTTTAGAATTCTGGGGTGAATTCCATCAGGACCCATTGCTTTGTCCACCTTCAGTTTTAGGAGTTCTTGCAGAACCCTTTCTTCTGTGAAAGGACTGGGATCGACACCCTTATCAAGAGTGCTTCTGTTAATTGGATTAGGCACTTCCCCCTCCTCTTTTGTGAATACTGAGCAGAAACATTCGTTCAGTATCCCTGCTTTTTCACTGTCCCCCTCTGCCCACCCACCGTTCATTCTATTCAGCCTCACTATCCCTCCCTTTGTCTTTCTACGCTTGCTGATGTACCTATAAAAGGTTTTATCCCCCTTCTTAACTGAGTTGGCTATCTTTTCCTCAGTTGGAGCCTTTGCTATTCTGACTTCCCTCCCTGCTTCCTTCTGCCTTAACTGGTACAGCTCTCTGTCCTGCTCCTTCTGTGTTTCCTTATACTTTCAGAATGCAATCTTTTTCTTGCTGACTTTCACAGCCACCTCTTTTGAGAACCATAGTGGCTTTTTCTTTCATTTTGATTTGTTTATTTGCTTCACACAAAGACTTGTTGCCTCTGTGATGGCAGTTTTGATAATTCTCCATTGTTGCTCCACACCTCCTTCTAGCCTGTTTGCTAGTCCTTTTCTGAGGCACTCTCCCATCTTGACAAAGTCAGCCCTCCTAAAGTCCAGTACCCTCACTTTTGTATGGCTTGCTCTGTAGCTGAGTTTAACGAGAACCACACTGTTTGATGGTCACTTGTCCCCAGATGGCAACCCATTTCTAGATCTGAGATCCTCTCACTGCCTCCATTTGAGAACATGAGGTCTAAGATTGCTCCCTCACAAGTGAGTTCCGAAACTAGCTGTCTGAGGCCTGCCACCTGTAGGGTATCAAGAATGGCCCTGCTCTTGGATGTGGCTGCAGCAAATGTGCTCCAGTTAACATCTGGTATATTCAGGTCTCCCATCGACAGTATCTCCCCTTTATCTGCCATTCTAAGAATGCCTTCAATCATATCCTTGTCCATTCCCTACCCCTGACATGGGGGTCTGTACACAACCCCTGCGCGGATTGTGGTGCCCTTTCCAGTCTCCAAAGTGACCCACAGGGCCTCCTCTCCTCCCTGTTTACTCTTTTGTTCAGTTGCTTTTATCCCTTCCTTTACATAGAGAGCTACCCCTCCCCCTTCTCCCCTGCCTGTCTCTTCTGTAGGTTATGTACCCTGGTATGCTAACATCCCAGTCATGGTTCTCTGTGTACCATGTTTCTGTGACTGCTGCAATATCCAGGCATCCCTCTTCCATCAAGGCCACCAGCTCAGGGAGCTTGTTGCCCAGACTACGGTCATTAGTACTCATTACCCTCCATTTCCTGATGGCCTTGCTTCCTTTTGTCCTATTCCTGTCCTTCTTGCCTTTGTCACTTTCTCCATTTACCCCTGCCCTTCTCCCTATCGACACCTCTATGTTGGTGTTTGCCGCACTTACTACCATGATTATTTGGGGGGGCTAGGATTTCCCTGCTCCTTTCCAGTGCCTCCCCCCTTGGCTAGTTTAAAAGCTTGCCAATGAAGCATTTAAACCTATCACCTAGGATCCTGGTTCCCCTCCCGGGCAGATGCAGCCCATCATGCCAGTATAGGCTTGCATCACTCCAGGTGGACCCCCAGTCCCTAATGAAGCCAAATCCCTGAGCTCCACACCACTGATTGAATCCCATGGTGCAGAACACCCTAGCCTCTCCTATGCCATAGATGGGCAGCACCTCTGAGAAGGTTACCTTGCGTGCTACTTGACTAAGGCCCCTCCCCAATTCCACAAACTCTTCCTGCACTTCTATAATCCCTTTCTTAGCCAGGTCATTTTCCTAGGTGGACAATGACATCCAGCTCCTCCCTGTGCAGCTGCTCCGGCAATCCTGAGGATTCGCTCCCTGTCCCTCCAAGCCATGGCGCCAGGCAGGCACCTTACCTCCCTTTCCCCTTCCTTGCCCAGTTCTACCTTCCTAACAATGGAGTCCCCCACCAGGAGTTGTTTCCTTCCCCTGCAGGGTCCCCTGCTGCCCTCCTGTGGGTCTCCTTTGTGGAGGTTCCCAGCATCCTTCTTGGTCTCCACTGCGGGTGCCTCCATAGAGGAACCACACTTTGCCAGAATGGCACAGGAATTGTGGAGAGGTACAACTGGAGGGATGAGCCTCTGCTCCACCACCCTCACCCTCCCTGAGCCCACTGTGGTCCAATCGCTCCTCTTTCTTGGCAACTTCTGAGGCAAAGGCAGTGGCACTGGTGGTCCCTGGATGGAAGAGGAGGCCTCACAAATCCTGGCCAACTCAGCCTGGAGATGAGCAACCTCCTTCCTCAGCCCAGAGAGGTGCCTGCAGATGGGACAACATTACATCCTCCAGAATGTCTCCCGGAAGACTGCTGCTCCACAGCCACTGCACTGCACCACTCCAATCATGACTTATTTCTGGCCCCTTAACTGTTTGCAATCCTTACTCTTTCCTCTGTTTTTTTCTCTCTCTTACTTTCTGCCTGTGTGCCTTAAGCTCCTGATTGTCCTGTTCTGAGACAAGAATATCCTATATTTCTCAGTAGACCACTTACTTGCTCAGAGGCAGACCTCCAGCAGCTAGAGGGGCGGAGGCTACTCTTGCCTTCTAGGATGGTGGGTCTTTGGTGGTTCTGTGATCACTCACTTCCTGCTCCAAACAGGAAGTTTCTGTTGTCAGTCAAATCCTGTGCCTATAAAAATAGAACCTAGCTTTGGGTGGGGGGTGGAGGGAGGAAGAGGCAATATAGTCCCAGCAGAGAGTCCAGTCACACAGCAGTCCTTTCTCCTGGCGCTTCTGCCAAGCTACTAACAGAATCTTTCTAAGGCAGTCTTTAAATGTAGCTTCCTTCTAGCTAAGCCACTCCCCCTACTTACTAGATCTTTCTACAAGTAATTTAAACCTCACAGCTATCAATTCCTTTCAATCACCTGAGATTTACACCTACATAACTGTTCAGATACTCGTACAGTTCAGTTAACCCAGACAAACATACACTTTTTTTTGGTTTTGTTTGTTAGTTTTTTTTTTTACCCTAAATTAAAGATCCAAGTACAAAAGTTCTTCTTCAGTCCCAGCAGAGAAGTCCAGTCACCCAGCAGTCCATTCTCCTGGTGTCTTCTGCCAAGCTATTCAAGCAATTGCTCCATTCCACAGGTTTACAGGATGCATATTTGTCTTTTATGGGTCAGCATACTCCTACTTTTCACAAATGCTCCCTTGCAACCCGTATTGATTTTTTTTTAATTTCTTCCTACCTCCAACTTTCTGATGCTGTAATTCAAGTTGCAGAATTTTTGGATAATAATGTATTATCTATTTCTTTAGGCCCTTCCTTGACATCTCATTTTGGCCCTTGCATTTGGAAACTAAATACTTCCCTGTTATCTGATTCACGTTTGTTAAGTCACTTAACTGAGTATATTCATAATCGAAAGACTGTATTTTTTTTTATATGATGCCCCCTGGGATTGGCGGCGGGATACTAAATCTGGACTCTGAACTTTATTTTAAAATTTTAGTAAACATCATCATGATTCATTGTATTTCCTTTATCACACTAACAGACAACGACTTCAAAAATTACTTACTTTATCTCATGAGACTGGCCGTGATTTTTCCACCCAAATAAGTACTCTTAAGAAGCGCATGATGGATTATCACCTTCTGAAAGCTACCTCTGTTCAGCATCAACAGCGTTTTGGGACCTCTGGTACTCGTGACACTGTGTGTCCATATGCTTCTATTCGGTGAACAGTAGAGAGTAAAACCTTTACTACGCTGTTTAATGACAGTTTCACTGAGCTCACTGATAATTTGGATAACAGGCACTGTGTTACCTGTTATACACAGAAACTGTTTGGTCCCATGCCCCTCCACCCATCTGCATCCATAATGGACTACTTTTCTTTTTTACAACTTCCTGGTGTACCTTCTTCTGTTGTAGATATGTTAGATTCTGAGATACAAGCACATGAAATTGAAGCAGTAATCACGTTTTTACATCCAAGAGTGACACTGGGCTTGGATGGTCTCTCCAGTGAGCTGTATAGATTGTTTTCTGCTGACCTGAGTTCTGAATTGGCTACAGTTTATAATTCTGTTCTACAGTGCGAACATCTTCCTTTAGATTTTAACATGGGTTGTTTATTTTACTTACATAAAAAAGGGGATAGAAGATTGCTCTCCAGTTGGAGACCTTTATGCCTCTTAAATACTGATTTTAAAATATTGACCAAAATTTTGGCCCTCAGACTTACTAAATTGGCCATTTATATGATTTCTACCGCACAATCTTACAGTGTCCCTGGGAGATGTATACAGGACCATCTAATTTTACTTAGAGAAATGACTGAACGTGGAAATTCTAATGTTTTACATGGTTTCATATTCTCACTGGACCAACGGCAGGCTTTTGATTCTGTACATCATGATTATTTATGGTCTACTCTTCAATATTATAAAGTACCTGATTATACCCTGACTAGACTAAGGTTGCTATATCAGTCTGCAACTGTTGTCCCACTGGTCAATGGATGGTAGGGCCCTATGCTTCCTCTACACAGAGGGGTTAGACAGGGCTGTCCCCTTAGTCCACTTTTATATGTTTTTTTTGGATCCCTTACTTCATTCTATTAATTTGACCCCAACAATTATGCCACTTCCCTCAGCCCCATATTCCGTGGTGGCCTATGCAGACGATATGAGTCTCATGGTGGCAAATGTTGCCTCTGTGCGTTCTGCATTATGGCATTGTTCCAAGTTTGGGGCTGTTTCTGGCGTGGCCCTTAATCTTGATAAATGTGTAGGCCGTAGATTAGGTTCCCCTTTTGTAGATGAGTCTTCTGTTGACATTAGACTTTGTGATGACCCTATTAGGATTTGGGACATTTTATATGGTAATGGTCCTTTAGATGTCCTTAACTGGACTCCCAAATTAGATTATGCTCAAACTATGGTTGCACGTTGGAATTCATGAGAGATGAGTAAGAAAAAAAGGATTTACATGATTAAAACCTTTCTGCTTCCCCTTTTTCTCTTTCTGGCTTACATTTCCCCCCCCTGCCCAGCAATTTGAAACCAGATTGCTTTAGTCTTTTTTCAAGCTCTATGGGTAGCCACCTGAACCCCATTAAATGTCAGATCACCTATCTCCCTATTCGGGATGGAGGCCTAGCTATGGTCCAACCTGTTTTTTTTTATACTAGTTTTTTCTTGTTCCATAATATTAGACTCCTGCTGGTTAACCAAGATCGAGGTTGGGAACCTTGGTTTCTTGAATCCTGTGATCCTTGGTTTCATAAATGGGAACTTAACAAATTGACGGTTTTAACACATTCCCCCCAGATATCTGCTTATGTTAGGGATAGTTTTTATTCATTTGAAACACTGGCAGATTACTAGCCATATACTAATAACTGTCTCCAGAAAATCGTTGTATAAGTATTTAGTGGACCATGTATGTTTGGAGATTGTTGTTTTTCCCAAATGTCCTACACAACATCTCCCTGCTTTGCTCACTTTACTTCGTAATTCTAGGGTTCCCCAAAAGATGTGGGACTTACATTGGCTTAGCTGCCATGAATGTATCAACGCCAAATGTAACCATAAACACAAATCACTACAGGACAGATTTTGTTCCAGACCTGAATGTCAGCAACAAGAATAAACTATTTCACACCTTTTTTTTTCATGTACATTTATTGTTTCTTTTTAAACTCTATTAGCTGCCAGATGGCGTGAACCCTTGTTTGCTCTCATTACTTATAACAATTTGATGTATGTTTTTTCTCCCTCACTCGTCTCATTGGAATTTTAATATGTTAAATTTGATTTTTGTAATATCAAATGGCATGTGTGGAATGCTCGTTGTCTGTTTAATTTACAGAATCAGGATGTGCCTCTTCTTATCATTATTCGAAGGATCGAACATGATTTGAAGACCATACATTTTTCAGAGACAGAGCATTTGCCATCTGACTCTTTGTTGGAATTATGGACACTATTACCTTGGATAACTGATTCTGATTTTCCTGTTACATAATTATTTTGTGTTTTATTTTTCTCTGTATCATTTTCACTTTTCTTTTCTGTTCAGTTGATGTTCAATAAAAACTTCCCCTACTCTTTTTCGGTAAGTGCCATGGGATCTTTAACATCCACCTGAACTACCACCAATCCAGGCAGATAGGACCTCAGTTTAACGTCTCATCCGAAAGACGGATTTATAGAATTTATAGAACCTGGATTCAGATTTCAACTCACATTTGCATGGTGGCAGAGATTGACATAAGCTAGGGAATACACTACATTTCAACTCTGAAGCATTTAAGTTTAATAAGTATTTATTTCCAGATTCCATGCACATTTATGATATGCCATAGATTGGCAAGCTTAAGGCTAATCTTTGAAACCTTCTGTAGTGTAATGAGCAATATGCTCAGTTGTGAAATACCAGGTTAAGAGCTGATTCTCATAGTAAGTAGAACTTTTATACCACTAGTATTATTACTTTTTATATGCTTCACCCAAGCTTATGGCTAAATCAGTAACCCTTCTGTAGTATAATTGGAAGGAAGCAGGGTTGTGGAACAGAAAAATAAGAGTTCAGTTTCCCAATCTGTAGAATGGTCATTAACATTGTTATTATTGAAATACTGTACATGATTCTTGCAAGTTCATGGCTAAATCAGTGAAACTATTGTTGTGTAATGGGGAGAAAACTAATGTTTAAAACAGAACATTAAGAGTTCAATCCCCAAATAAGTAGAATTTCCATTAGCATTTATATTATTATCTTGCAATTTTATTATTTTCTTCTGAATACAAAGCCTGCAAAACAGGAGGAATAGGTATCACTAGAGGGGAAAATCAAATGTTTGAAATGCAATTAAGGTCATAAGATGATTGAAAGTTAAATTGTAAACTACACAGTTATTAATTAAGTATTGTGTAGTATTACCAACATTCAGAACATGTTGAAAAAATGTTTCATTAAATTTGTTTTTTTAATAATCATGTTATTCATAATGTTAATAATAAAAAAAATAGGAAGTGAGACAGTGAGCTGGAAGTAATTATCCACTGTGTTACAAATTACCTAGCTGGGCATGGGCTCAGAGCAGTGCAGAAGGAGTTTGTGGAGTTGGGGAGGGGCCTTAGATAGGTAGTACACACGGTAACCTTCTCAGAGGTGCTGTCTGTCTATGACATGTGTGAGGCTAGGGTACTTTGCACCATGCAGTTCAATGAATGGTTGAAACACTGATGTGGAGCAAAGGGTTTTGGATACATTGGGGACTGAGGGTTCACCTGGAGGGATGCAGGCCTATACTGGTGCTGAGCTGGTCAATTCCATGCAGCAGCAATCTCCCCGGACAGGAATTCTGCCTTCTTATGGGTGATTGTTGATTGATAGCCTTTATAATGCTCCATCAATCTAAGTCTGTCAACATCTAGGCCAGACTTCTGCCAGACTGTCTCTAGCCTTCCACCCCAGTCTCCTCAGCTCCTTCAGAGACCCATCAAACCAAGGAGTCCCTGGGCACAGAGTGAGTGGGCGAACACAAACAGGAGCAATTGAGTCCAGGGCATCTCCCACCACCTTATTATAGGCACGTATGAGATCCCCTGGACTCATGCATTCACTCAATAAACCCGATAGGTCTAGCACCGCCAATAGGCCTTCTGGGGTAATTCCCCTTAAAGGGATGGTACAGGACCATCTCCATAGGGGCAGGCCTATTTGGGGGTGCCCTGAAACTGAATCTTATGGTGTGGTGGTCAGACCAACCAACTGGTTCCACCCCCAAATCTGCGATCTCCATTCCCAGGAGGAATACAAGACCCAAAGAGTGACCCCCTATATGAGTAGCGGAGGTAACCACCTGTATAAGGCCCAGCATAGTCATAAGCTGGAGAAGATGATTTCCAAATTGCAAGAGTTCATCATTGACCCAGGCATTGAAGTCACCCAGAATTAACCATCTGGGTAACTCCAAAGCCATGTTGACAACGAAGTCCACAAACTCCTTTAGGAATTCTCCCCCATCACCTGGTGGACAGTAGATGAGAAGTATCCTGAATCCTACACCCGCTCCCAGGGTACACTCAAAGGATCGAGTGCACCCCACTGGCACAACCACAAGACTCATTTCTGTTTTAAATATAATGGCTACACCCCCGCCCAATGATCAAATCTCGAGTGGTGTATCACCAAAAACCCAGATGGAACAGCAGATACCAAAATAGGGCCTGCATTTTCATCCAGCCAGGTCTCAGTGATGCAAGCCAGATCAGATGTTCAGACAAGATCAGCTATAATAGTTGTCTAGTTCCTAATCAATCTGGCGTTGCATAACACTGCCCGAGTTGGATGGGTCATGGAGGAAGAGCCCGAGACTTGCCCACTATTTGTGGAGCCCTTGGGTATGGGAACCAGGCAGGAAACACCCCTTTCCTGTCCCTATTTTGCACCAGGGTGTCTCTTAGTCCCCACAACCTCTATCCATCCATCCCTCTCTATTCTCCCACCATGCCCAGATCACGCCCTTTTCAGTCTTCTTCTGACAATCCCCAAGGCACAACATTTCTTATACACCTCAGCTGGCAAAAGGGGACAGTCAAAAGGGCATAACTCCCTGAGCATGGTGGGGGAATAATGCCTGACCATCTTACAACCCTCCCAACACATATCAAATACAATAATTATCAAAAAAAATATCAAATAATTCCACACTCTAATACCAACTCCACACACACACGAACAAATCTGAACAGAAGTCCAAATGCAGTTATGCTCAGTTGAGGCTCTCACCCCCAGCCAGCAATAACATTTCTATCCAAGGAAAACACCAGTCTCTCACTCCAGCATTTCAACCAGCAGGGTGTCTGTCACACAAGAACCCCTTACCAGAATAAAATAAATACAGAACAAAGCAAAACATAGGTCCAGATGCAGTTATGCTCAGTTAAGGCTGTCACCCCCAGCCAGCAATAAAATTTGTGTCCAAGGAAAACGCCAGTCTCTCACTCCGGCATTTCAACCAGTTCATGAAGACTGCACAATTAAAATTAGATGAAATCCAGAGCAACTCTGAAGCAGTCACGGACAGATTATCCTTTCACCGGTCCCAGAATTTAAATCTTTCTTCACTGGCCCAGATAACAGGCAACCACTACATAGGTCACCTTCAACATGTAAAAATCCGAGCTCCACTCAGCAGCTGATAAAATGGCCAACTAAGGCCCACAAATATATGGGGGAGGCTAGGAATAACCCCCCAATGGCTAGGGACTGGGGTTCGCTGTCCCTACCATCCTCCGACAGCCAGATAACCAGCAACCCAAAAGCCGCTGAAACCCCACCCTACAACAGGAAGCTCCAACAGCTACAACCCCAATCGCCCAAGGCCCAAACAGACCCCTACCAGCTGTAGACCCCAGTGACTGACTAACAATTCAGCTGATTGAATAAAGCAGTCTCAGACTGTTCAAATAAAGAGGATTATTGAGCCTTCCAGCACTCACACCTGATGATTACTTAACTTTCCAGCTCTACAAGCAGCCTCTTGCACCTTTACACAGCGTGCTTCTTCCCAAACAGCAGTCACTCCTCAAACTGTTCCTTGATAAAATACATGAAGTAAAAGCATAAATCCAAATTTCTTCACTGTCCGTCTGCTCCAGCAGCTACCTCAGAAGTTCCCCGGTCACTAGTTACACAAATAGCAGCCAAAGGGTAGTGCTTTAAAAAATAACATAAGTGCTCGCAAACAAACTATTAGATACTAAATGCAGAGTTTTCCTTACAACCCTCCAGCTACATAATCTGCCACACTGCAGTCAGAGAGATGCCAAAACTCCCGATAAAACTGACTGAACACCGAAAGCAAAAAACATGCAATGAGCAACCCGAAAAAGACACTTTCTATACTAATCTAACTCACTTCTTCCATCCTAACTTGCTTACTAATCTGCACAAAGAGTTGTAAATAATTTAAAACAAACAAATAAATACAATAAAAAATTAAACTCCAACGGAGCTAGTGCTCTGGCTGGCTCAGATCAGCCACCATCTTTTACCCGCTATCCAGATGTACAGAAGTGAAGCATGTGTTAAGTTAATAAGACTGGGAAAATCCAGCAATACAGATCAATTACACATGTAGCCAAGCTTAGCTAGATCTAGTTTCTAATGGGGTCTTTCTTTATCCAGTTTTAGAATGTTTTCACTGATGATAGGTACTTCAAAGATTTGTAGTAGGATGGTTCTCCTCTCCTGTGGAGAAACACTGTGAAGGGTCTCCTTTATGCACAGAAAACTGAACCAGCTACATAATGCAATAAGAACGTAACTGTCAAAAATAAGTTATAACATTTTTATATTCATACTATTAAGTGCACTACAGAGGCGCCCACAAGTTGTAATGCAGTGCCATCACAGATTCCTTCATGACAAGGCATCTGATGCTGCATGGAAGTGTAGGGGTAGCAGACACCTGCACTTCCATAACCAGGTAGAATCTACTTCTAGTATACGGACCAGAGGATCCTACCCATCTGCATCTGTTAACCTGCATGAATGATGGTATGATTCCACTATCTCAAAAAGGAAAGAAATTCTTTGCAAAAAAAACTGTTATTGCACTAGTTAGGGTTCAGCTTAACACAACAAAAGTAAGGAAATGTAGTGTTAGGGTTTCCAACTCTAACTCCCCACCCCCTACTCCCAAAGCAGCAAAAAGACAACACCAGCCAAGTAACCACAGACAGGTGTTATCAACAAACATACAACTGCTTCCAGATGACACAGGTGCAATAGCACTAATATGCTACCTTTGTGGATTTGCATCTGTGGCTGCATAAGCACAGGCCCAATACAGGGCCCCATGTATGTATGTTGTTTTGCATGCATAAGTATGTATGGCTGCAGAAGTGCAGGTTCCATGAGGCCTGTGCCTATGTAGTCAGAGGTACAGTGCTTCTAGTCATGATGCAATGCCGTAATACTGCAGTATGTCAGAATTCCAGCTCGAGCCCTGAGGGAGCTCCTCCACTGAGACTGTGGCTCTGGCACTACTCTTGTCTGGCCCCATCCTCCTCAACAATCTGCCTGCTGCCCAGCTGCTGCTCAGCTCAAGCCCTGAGGGGGCTCTGCCACTGAGATTATGGCTTTGGCACTGTTCTTGGTCGGCCCCCATCCTTCTCACCAATCTGCTCACTGCCCAGCTGTTGCTCAGCTTGAGCACTGCGGGGGCTTCTCCGCTTAGATTATGGCTCTGGCACTGCTCTTGGCTGGCCCCATCCTCCTCACCAATCTGCCTGCTGCCCAGTTGCTGCTCAGGTATACTTTGCTAGCACTAGGACCACTCAGCTTGTAATTTAACTGGTCCTTCTACAGCTGTTTCTAGTCCTCCTTTGGCTGCTACAGGCCCCTTCTGTTTCACTGTTGGATTCAGCTCTACCCTGTATTTCTAGTGCTTGGCACTCCTACCGACGATGTTTATTGTATCGTCAGTGCCAGGCACTCCTGTGTAACTGAAATTGCAGCACAAGGCACTCCTGTAACCCTCTGTGCTTTCTAATTTGAAAAAAAAAGCTCTCTGTAACTCTCTGTGCTTTATAATTTGAAAATATTTGCCTAAAAGTTTTTTTGTCTGTACTGTCCACCATTATTGTTTTAATTTTAGATTAATTTCAAATGTTACCTGATAGCCTTAGTAGACTGTGCTATATAACTGTCAGAGTTTCTGCATCATGCTTTGTTTGAATTTAAGTTTAATTCAGATGTTAGCTGTTAAATTTAATACTATATTGTAGGAAACTGATTACTGCCACAAGCTTTAATTTCTCTGACTTTTATTTTTTTTTATCTCTGACCCCTCCTTCCCCACACCAACCCTCTGCACTCTCAGCCTCCTGTTTTCCTTGGACACCACTGGCACCTAAAGCCCAATCTACCCCCGCTGCTAATTGCTCCTCTCCCATCCTGCTATGCTTCCTTTTGGCACCTGCCTTTTAGCTTTTGTGTTGTCCCCCAGTTTAGCTGGCCTCTGTACTATAATCTTAATGTGTGTTTACAGCCTTGCCTTGCTTTCATTCTCATTTCAGCCCTGAGGGGGGCTTCTCCACTGAGATTGTGGCTCTGGCACTACTCTTGGCTGACCCCATCCTCCTCACCAATTTGCCTGCTACTCAGCTGTTGCTCAGGTACGCTTTGCCAGCACTAGGACAACTCAGCTTGTAATTTAACTGGTCCTTCTACAGCTGTTTCTAGTCCTCCTTTGGCTGCTACAGGCCCTTCTGCTTCGCTGTTGGATTCAGCTCTACCCTGTATTTCTAGTGCTTGGCGCTCCTACCGATGCTGTTTACTATATCTTCAGTGCCAGGCACTCCTGTGTAACTGAAATTGCAGCACAAGGCACACCTGTAACCCTCTCTTTTTTTTCCATTTTCTTATTAGCAAGTTATACTGTACTGCCACTAGAGGGACAATCTTTATCTAAAATGATCACTGCCTGTTTTTCCTATAGATACCTTACTAAACTACAGCTCCCCCTACATCTGACCAGCCCTCTCCTCCTCACTCCCTGCTTATGAATTCCTCCTCTTCCTGTTCCTAAATCAGTTATTAACTAATTTCACTGCCTTCATCAACAATGCATCCCCTACTCTCCTCTCTCCCCCTTGTTCTGCTCATATCCCTCTCTTTACCACCTCCACTTGCTCTCTATTCACATATTCCTAATAACTCTCCCAAACCCATCAGTTACTATCTCCAGTCCCCTACCCAAATCCATGCTATCACGCCCTCCCCACCATTTGAAATATGGTCTCACTCCACCACTATTCCTCATGCTGCTTTGATAACGGTGTCCACTTTCACTGCAGTTCTCCACCTTCTTCTCCCTCAATCATCCACTCTCTTTTCCTCGAAACTGCTAACCTCCTCGCCAGCCCCTTCAAAATCCCCTAAGCTTCACTTTCTTACACTCGCCCTCCTCTTCCTCTATGCCGGAGATATGATATCCACCCCAACCCAGGCCCTATTGCCCCTTGCTCCTCTGGTGCTTCCTCTACTACCTCTCCCTTATCTCTTCTCTTAGCCCTCCCAAAGGGCTTAAAGTTTCCTCATCTTAACACCTGCAGCTTGTTGAAAATAATAGACCAGATTCATACCATGGTGTGCACTCTAAAACCAGACATTCTAATCATCTCAGAAACTTGGCTAAAGAGCACTATCCCTGACCACTCAGTCTCCATTCCTGGCTACTCACTGCTAAGGCAAGACCGTGCTGGCAGAGGTGGTGGTGTGGCCATTTATGTCCTAGCCTCCATCCAATATTCCATCATCTACTCTTCCTCCAGTCCTGAGACCCATGATGCCCTAGCTATCCATGTGAACCTCCCCTTCACTCTCCCAATCTTTGTAGCCAGCATATAGTGCCACCCAAATGTCCATCCTTCGGTAGTGCTAGACCTCCTAACCTCCATCACTTCTCTTGCTTGCTCTGGAGAATTATTCATCCTAGGTGACTTCAACACCTCCCTGTCTGGTGCCCATACCCAAGGGTTCTGATTATAGTCAGCAGTTAGCACAGTCATCCTTGGAGGCTCATCCTACTCAGGCGGTGTTGTGCAATGCCAGGTCTATTAAAAACAAGACAGCTATTATAGCTGATTTTGTTGGGTCATCTGACCTGGCATGCATCACTGAGACCTGGCTGGATGAGAATGCTGGACCAGTTTTTGCGGCAGCAGTTCCAGCCAGGTTCTCAGTGATACACTGCTGAAGGGTGGATCGTAGGGGCTGGGTGTTGCTATCTGCTTTAGAACAGAACTGGGTCTAGTGGAAGTACCAGTGGGAACTACCAAATCCTTTGAATGTATCTTAGGCGAGGGTGTGGGTCGCAGGACACTTCTCGTATACCGTCCACCAGGTGACGAGAATGTTTTCCTGTGGGAAGTTGCAGACTTCATTGTCGACCTGACATTGGGGTCCCCCAGATGGTTGGTTCTGGGGGGGGACTTCAATGCCTGGGTCGACGATGAACTCTCGCATTTTGGTCAAGACTTCCTCCAGTTGATGATTTCACTGGGCTTCACACAGGTTATTTCCTCCTCGACCCATATTGGTGGTCATTCATTAGATTTGGTGTTCCTTCTCGGGATTGAGATATCTGACTTGGCGGTGGAACCAATCGGATGGTCAGACCATCACTCCATTGGGTTCAGTTTTGAGGCCACCCCTAGTAGGTCAGCCTCTATGGAAATGGTCCGGTACCGCCCTTTAAGGGGTGTTTCCCCAGATGACCTGATGGCGGTGCTGGACCTATCGGGTTTACTGAGAGACTGCATGGATCCAGGAGAGCTGGTACTCGCCTATAATAAGGCAGTGGCAGGGGCCCTGGATTCCATTGCTCCTGTTCGTGTTCGTCCTCTCAGTCTTTGCCCCAGGTCTCCTTGGTTTGATGAGACTCTGATGGAGTTTAGGAGAGTTGGACGAAGGTTGGAGAGGTGCTGGTGGAGGTTGGGTCTGGATGGTGACAAACTTAGCTTGATGGACCACTATGTGGTCTATCAATCCACAATCTCTCATAAGAAGGCAGAATTCCTGTCCAGAGAGATTGCGGCTGCATGGAATAGACCAGCTCAGCTCTTCTGGACTGTGGACAGATTGTGCAATCCAATCTGTCTTCAGCCCAGAAGAGCTTTTTCTCAAGAACGGTGTGAAGAGTTTGCTTTATTCTTTGCAGATAAGGTTGCCAAAATCAGATCTGATGTCCGCTTGACCCTCTGCAATGGGAGTTGTGATGGTCAGCAGGAGATGTCGGACACCCAGTTTGTGTGGTCTGACTTCAGCCTCCCCACAATCAATGACATTGTGATGATCATCCAATCACTACGTCCGACCAACTGTGGTTTGGACCCAGGCCCCACACGTCTCTTAGTGGGTTGTGTGGATAAAATTGGCCCAGTCCTTGCTGAGATAGTCTGGAGGTCCTTGGAGAGGGGGAATTTTCCAGATCCTCTTAAGGAGGCTGTGGTTCAGCACCTACTTAAGAAGTCCTCCTTGGACCCGGACTGTCTGGCAAACTACAGACCTGTCTCTAACTTACCCTTTGTGGGTAAAGTTATTGAGAAGGTGGTTGCATCACAGTTGAATGAGCATTTGACCAGCAACAATGTCTATGATTCTCTCCAGTCTGGATTTAGGAAAAGGCATAGTACAGAGATAACACTTGTTCGGGTACTAAATGACCTCCTAATAGCGAGAGATCGAAGGACCTGTTCCATCTTGGTCCTTCTTGATCTCTCTGCAGCGTTTGACACTGTGGACCATGGTGTGCTACTGGAACATTTGCGATCTATCTGTGGTCTGTCTGATATAGTCCTCAGGTGGTTTCGATCGTACCTCGAGGGTAGGACTCAGAGGGTGGTGTCCGGGGATTTTTCCCTCGGCATCAGTCTCCCTATCTTGCTGGGTACCGCAGGGTTCCATTTTGGCACCCATGTTGTTTGCAATGTATATGCTGCCGTTAGGAGTGATCATTAGGCGGTATGGTCTGGGTTTTCATTGCTATGCAGATGATACCCAGCTGTACATGTCCTTTGTGCCCGGCCAGGATGCTGTCATTTTGATCTTTAACTGTTTTGCCGAAATCCAAGACTGGATGAATGTGAGTTGGCTGCAGTTAAACCAGGAAAAAACTGAGGTGCTGGTTGTGGACCAGGGTCGCTGGGAGGAGAGTTTGTTAGCTGGATCGCCCTCAGGCTTATGGCTTGGGGGTGTCCAGCTGACTACCTCAGACCGGGGTGCAGAACCTGGGCATTATATTTGATGATTGTCTGACATTTAAATCTCAGGTGTCAGCGGTTGTCAAAAGCTCTTTTTACCATCTGAGGAACATCGCCCGGGTGAAGCACCTGGTTCCTCCAGATGATCTTCCCACTTTGGTCCACACCTTCATTACCTCCTGCCTTGACTACTGCAATGTCCGTTACCTTGGGCTACCGGGGGCTGAAATTCGCCACCTGCAGCTAGTGCAGAATGCGGCAGCCAGGCTGTTGACTGATTCTTCTAGGTCCAGTCATATAACGCCTGTGCTCCGCTGATCAACACTAGCTGCCAGTTTGTTGGCGAATCACCTTCAAGGTCGGTTTGCTGACCTATAAGGCCCTACACGATCAGAGACCTGTTTACCTGAAAGAGCTCCTTTGTCCCTACTGTCCCTCCCACTCTCTCCAATCCACTGACAAGGGATTGCTAGAGATTCTCAGGGGTCGCTTAAAAACTTCAGGGGCCAGATCTTTTAGTTTCATGGTCCCAACCCTGTGGAATTCTCTACCTCGTCAGGTGCGAAATTGCCCGACTGTCCAAAGTTTTAAAGGAGCTTTGAAAACCTACCTTTTTAGTAAAGCCTATAATGATTTCTGAATATTTTAATGTTGTTTTAACTATTTATTGTTTTATGTAATATTGTACAGGCGCCTTGGTTTAAGAAAGGCACCTTATATAAATAAAGAGTGATTGATTGAATATAAATTGGTTGTCACCTAAAACTACCAAAACTAAAATGAAATCGGAGCCCTAAACCTCTCCCAACTGATCTCCGAACCCACCCGCCCAAACCACAAGACACAATAACATTCCCTACTCGACTGGGCCCTTACCTCCCACTCCCACTGTGTCATCACCTCTGGCATCCTCCCCAATGCTCTCAGTGACCATAACCCAATATTCATTAGTTAGGAAAGTCCTCAGAACTAAAGCACCACACAAAACTATACAACTACGCTCTTTCAAGTCTCTTGACCTTGAACCTCTCTTGAGTAACCTTACCACTTCTGAAATGTCCCCTCAACCTCCTTCCCCTCAGTTGATAAGACCCTTGTCTACTTCAAAGAAGTTTTTCCACAAACTGAAACGTAGTTGCCCCAATCAAACAAACCAGAGTCAGAAGTAACCTCTTATCTTTGATAACCCCTGAACTTCTGGCCTGCCTCAGGGCTAGAGATCAAGCCTGGAAGAGTCATAAAGCCGCCCAGCATCCTAGTGACCTCACAAACTACTGCATGCTCAGAAATGCTTGCACCAGGGCTACAGGGTTAGTCAAGTCTGAATATTTCAAATCTGTCTTCATCACCAACATAAATTCCCCTTCAAAGTTCTGGAAGGTGGTCCACACCCTATTTACACCCTCATCTCGCCCACTGCCCATAGTACTTAAAGTAAATAGCTCACTAGTGTCTGACCCATCTGCTATAGCTGTGGAATTTAATTCCTACTATTCCTCCTGTGCCACTGAGCTTCTGAAATCCCTCCCCTCCTACCCTTCCCCCTTCCCACCCTCTACCAGTGTGCTCCACCTCCTACCTTCCCTTCTCTTTCACTACTGTAACCCTAGACGATGTCCTAAGTGCTCTCTCCACAATTAACCCCTCTAAGGGTGCCTTCGCTGATGGCTTTGACCTAAAACTCCTCTCCCTGTCTGCTTCAGCCATTTCCTACTCCCCTCTCAGTAATCTTATATCTCTTATTCTTTACTGTCTCAGTCCCCTCTTCATGGAAACATGCTGTGGTCCTCCCTCTACCCATATGGGGTGACCCCTTATCCCCTGGCAACTACTCCTCATCCCCTGGCAACTATCGCCCCATTTCTGTCCTCCCTACCCTTGCCAAGCTTCAAGAACACATTGTTCCCTCCCAGCTCACTTCTTTTCTCTCTGACACCACCTTTTTCATCCCTTTCCAGTCTGGTTTCAGGAAAAACCACTCAACCACCACCACCTCTCCCCTTCGGCCCACAGACTTCATGCTAACTGGGATGGACACTGGACAAATTACCTCTGCCATTTTTGTTGACTTGGCCAATTCTTTGACACTGTCTCTCACTCCCTTCTCCTCAACTCACTTATGGCAGCTGGTCTATCTCCCTCCGCCACAAACTGGTTCAAGGCCTACCTTATTGGCAGAACCCAATCAGTTAAGATCTTGGACACAGGTGGGTGTAGCCAAGCATAGGAGCACAATGGCAGCATAATCAGAGAGCTCCGTGGCTATCCGCCACATTTCCTCACCATCTTAACTGCTAGTACTACAGTCTGTGCTCTTCTTTTGCTACTTCACCAGCTAGATGCCATCGGCAGCTAAATCTGTGAAAAAACAAGCAAAATTGCCCTTCAGAGCTACTAGATCAGCTGATGAACCCAGAGGCCTACGAAAGCCTACCTCAGGGGGTGTCTCCAGCCCGGGAGAGTTGCACTCCATGGCGATACCACAGCTAGAACCAGAGATGGACCAGGTGGCTCCCCCCATGCAGTCTGATGGGTATCTTGCACTTGAATGCCTAATAAAAGAGCTCAAATATGACCTTGGGACAAGGATGGAGGCCAGATTCGATAATGTCATAACACAACTACAGCATCTCCAACAAGCTGTAAATTCAGTGTCAGAGATCATCGACATACATGAATCTTGTCTGGGGGAATTAGAGGCCAGGGTGCGTGCCCAAGAAGATCTCATGCAAAGCTTCTGGTCTGACCTACAAAAAGCCCTGAGGGAAATAGACTTTTTAAAACATAGCATCGATGACCATGAAAATTGGGAGCGCCGCTACAATGTCAGAATAGTAGGGCTCCCTGAGGGTCTGAAGGGTCAGGACTGCCACATTCATCCAGAGATGGCTTAGGGAAACACAGGAGATCCCACAGGAGGTGTCACTAGAGATACAACAGGTGCACAGATCCCCAGGCGCCAAGCCAAAAGACCAAGGCATATAATTGTTAAATTCCTCCATTTTACAGACTGCCAGAAAGTATTGGATATGGCAAGGGGGAAAGACAAAATTATGGTGCAACACTCACGAGTGAGTATGTTCCCAGACTATTCATGGCAATTGCAGAATCAGCGTAAAGCCGTTGCAGCACTAAAGAAAAAGCTACATGATTTGGGCTGCCAGTTATCCCTAGTCTATCCGGCCCACCTGATAATCAGGCCACAGGGTGGTAAGTCTAAATCCTTCACATGCCTTGAAGTAGCCATGGAATGTGCGCAGGACCTTGAAAGGACCTGAAGGCAACAAAATGCTAATTAGTTGGACTACCACTTAGTCAGGCGAAAACATGTGAAAGGTACCTTAGATGGGCCTTAGACTGGATAGGTTTGGGGGTGGGGGGGCACATGTTCAGTATTACCACACCGTAACTCCTGTATGGGGCCTACAGTACAAGTCACAGTAAACTGTTCCTCCAATGAGTTGTTTTAGCATTTTTTTTTAATTTTCCTCTTTATGCCCCTACCTTTCGTCGGCCTTTCTGCTCTGGTCACGGACCCTGGAGCCCTGACCACCGGACATCGCCGAATCCCCCAGGTCATCTCTGGCTTGCCCCCCAAAGAGCGGGGCCACGGTACCGACCCCCTTTATCAGCCACGGAACTGTAACTGGTTAGGGGGAACGGCTCCGGTGGCCAATCAGGGCAATCCTGGGCAGAGCGTCATTTAGACGCTAGGCAGGGATTTTATCCCCTATACTTCCTTCCCTCGAGGGAGGCGGGGCGTGCAATGACACCAGTGTCCGCCCCACCTACCTCGCCTCCTTACCACAGGCGGTAGCGTGAGTTCTCCTAGCCTCCGCTGGGAAGTCCTCATCGCTCGGACTTTCTTCGGGACCTCCCCGGAAGGAGGAGGCTGCCTGCGGGCCAATCCTTCTCCCCGGCCAACCTCAATGACCCGGATCCGTTCCCAAACCCGGGTCGCCGCGTCTCAAGGGAACTCGAATCATTATCCGCGGCCGCGGCTTGTTTTAGCATTTCCGGGTTGTGTAAGTTTTGCTGGATCCAGCACAAAGCCCTGCACAAACCTTTTATTTAGATTTAAAATTCAGTTTTGCATTGCATTGTGACTGGACTGCCAATACCTTCCAACTGAGTGGTAAAAACAATGTGCAAATATTTCTCTTGAGCTGGTTTAACATTGAAATATGCATTGCCAATGCATTGTCAACTGTAAAAAAAAAAAAAAATGTTAAACCAACTCATTGGTGGAACAGTTTAATGCGACTTGCACTGTATAATGACTGGTTTGGCGGGGGCTCCCCCTTCCGCTCTCACTCACAGTAGTCTGGCAATGAGTCCCCTTAGAGTTGCTGCGGGGGATGGTGCTGCTTTTTGGAGAGCCAGAACTATGTTTTGGAAGCTTGATTACACTTGATTTGTGACTGGAGGACATGGTCTGGGGCCGTTTGACTCACGAGTTACATAGTTCTTCAGTTTAAAGGATACTTAAACAACATTTTGACAACAAACTATTCAAAACTGTGACTCCGTAGGTGACTGAAGGAAAGGCTGCTGTATTCATTAAGGCTAAAACTACATATATATGATTTACCTAAATGTGGTTCCAGAGCATTTGAATATTGTAAAATCAGCCTTCTAATTTCAAAAAAACTATCTTACCAGCTTCCTAAAATGGCCGCCAAATGTGTTCTGTGATGACATCATTTGAGCCAAAGTCAGAAAGATATATGGCTCTCTATAGTGCTAACTGGTATTTTCTCCCTTTGTATAGAAGGTCAAAACCATGTGCATTATTTTGTATAATACACATGTTAGGCTATGGTTCTGTTCATTTTGTTTATTTTAACATGCTGAAATAGTATTTTAATCCAACTGACTTTCTCTGTGGCAAACCACAGTGCAGTACAAATCTTGAATAACCTGGTGGTCTAGTGGTTATGGTAGATCCAGGATGCTACAGTGGGGGTGCTGGGGTGGTGTGCATGCTTAATATGCACTTTTTAGCATTTATATTAAACCTTTATATTTTCTGCTATTATTCTTTTCTAGTACGTTTTTGACAGAACCTACAAATGTAAGCCATAATTTGAATGTAAATATTTGTACAATCAATAAATCAGACTTCTTCAACAAAGTGAAATGTAGTAGCAGCAGCACGCAAGTACATTACTATGTGTGCGTGTGTGGGGGGGTGCAGCCACATCCTTCACCCCCTAGAGCCACCACTTTTTTGTGCAAAGTTCTTGTTCAGTCCAATGTTAGAGTTCATACTTTCTCAAAACTCAAATATAAGCTTGTCTTGTCTTCTTTTTCCATGGGAAATAATAATAATAATAAAATCAGCATTTATATAGTGGCTTTCATGGACATTGTATCCCAAAGTGCTTTACAAGCAATACTAGACTGGTAGTGAAGTGACTGAACATGTAGTAGCAGTCATTTCATACATTAATATCCACACACAGCCTTGGACAATTGCATGAACTGGTTTTATGGGAAGGGCAATGTTGGCCAGAAAAACGGGGTCAGGTAGTGATCAAGGTGCTGGCAGCCCCACATCTTATTTCTCGCAGTAATCTGCTCATATTTCTCTCCTCTGTCTTCCCCCTTCCCTGAATATAGCAGTACCTTGCAAGAGTGGCCTTCTCAGTCCCCCTCTGGTATTCATTCGTCACTATTCCCCCTCACACCAAAAACTGGTGAGCTCATCACCCTTCTGCATTGTAAATGCAAGTAGTAGAGTCCCCATTTTATTTTGACATATCAAATATAAACATTATCTTTCCAGTAAGTCAGGCTGATAGCAACAGGGAACAAGGGGAATGATGGGCTTTCCTGTCCTTAAAATATCTAGGTTACCCTTGATTAGGCACTGCTAAATGAAGGGTGGGCACATCATTATGCCCGTCATTTAATAGTGCCTAATCATAGGTGGCTTAGATCTTACATGGGTAGGAAAGCCTATTTGTTCCACTTGTGCAATGCAGCTATCAGCCTGGCTTAGCAGAAGATCATGTTTATTATTAATATGTAAAAATAACATGGGAGACTCTACCTATACATTCACGATGCAGAAGAGTAGTGAACTCTCCAGTTTTTGGTATGAGGTGCAGGTGAGAAGAACGAATGCCAGAGAGGGACTGAAGAGTCCATTCCAGCAGGGTATAGCTATATTCAGGCTAGTTGAAGACATGAAGGAGGACGTTGAGCAGATCACTGTGAGATCTGAAATGTGGGCCTGCCAACCTCGTGATCACTACCTGACTGTGGATGAGAGTAACCAGCGATGTCAAATACTCAGAGTGGCAGGGCTGCACCTAAACTGTTACTTGAATTCAGTGTAGGGAGATTACCCTCAGATGTGTGTGGGGGGGTTGACGTTTGTTAGGACAGTATTGAGGGAATTGTGTATAGCTCATTCAAGATTTGGAAGGGTGGTAGCCAGCCAACTCAAATTGTGGAGTACAGCACAGAAAAGTACTGGAGAAGAATTGCTGGGAACTGTCCTGTGGGGTTCAGCAGATCACAGGTAAAGGAGTAGACTGACAATGGAAGTCGGCTGGATTTGCTCAAGGTATTAGTATGCCTCTCCTGCTAATAATATCATTACCCATTGTAAGTGCAGCTCTTATGAGGGCATGAACAGCAGTTTTTCTGATGGGTCATGATGCTTATTGCTTGGCCTCCAGGAAGACCTAGTTGTTGGTTAATGAGGTGGGAAAAAACACAACAGGGGAACTGTACATACTACTGTCACTGTGCAGAAGGGTGGTGATCCACTCAATGTTTACTGCGGGAGCAGACGTCAAACACTGAGAATGTGGACTGGAGAGTGATTTGGGAGGCATTTTTTAACAGTGCCAGCTGATTATTTTTTTTTTCTTTATTTTCACCAATTATTTTACCAGGTGAGACGCACCCAGCTGAAAGCTTGTTTGCAGGTGCAACCTGGGAGCACAATGAAGTTAAGTGACTTGCTCAGGGTCAGACAGTATGCACCTAGGGGGCTGTGGGATTCAAATTCAGGCCTCCAGATTTGCAGCTCAGAGCCTTAACCCACTGCACCATTCTGCCTTTTAATTGATTATGCATATTGGTATAGGTGTGCACAACTCTCTGACGTACAAGATTACAATCTGAGGTATGATAATTCTCTTCATGAGACCGTAAGCACATATGCAGCACCAGGCAGTACTAAGGACAGGATATGGATGGTGAGGTGTTCAACAGAAGGTAGGCTAGATGCAGGAGGTTCACATGGAAAATGAAAGCCTTATTTGTGGATTAACAAGAAAGCATGGGCTTTGGAACTGAACCAGATCAGTACTTTGCTCTGTGACTCTGAGCAAGTTATTACACTTTCTTGTGCTCACAGGCCACACCTGTAAACAAGCTTTCAGCTTAGTGTGTCTCTCCTGGCTAACAAAAAACAAAATTCAGTGCATCACATAACCACTAGATCATCAGGTAATTGAAGTGTTGTACTGTAATGCAGTTTGCCAAGGAAAAAGTCAGCTGGATTGCAAAACATTTTCCACAAGTTAAACTAAATAAACAAAATCATAGCCTAACATGTGTACTGGTCAAAATAATCCATGAGTTAATACATGGTGTTGATCATTCTAGTACAACAATTCAAAACAAAGAGAGAAAGAAGAACTAGTAAGCACTATAGAAATATATGTGGGTGTCTGTCTTTGGCTCAGATGATGTCATCATGCCTCATCACTTAACAGACTTGGTAGCCATCTTAGGGAGAAACCAAGGCTGTTTTTTGAAAGTGAAAGGCTGATGTTTACATTTTTCAAAAGCTATGAAACTGCATTTATATTATTTAAATAAATGCAGTTTTAACATACATGTAAAGAGCAGCCTCTACTTTATCTTAATATGAAGGCAGATTTTGGAGTTTGCAGTTTTAAAAAATGGCTCGTTTAGGTATCCTTTAAATAAGCAGAGGGCTCAGTCTGCTGTTGCTGAGTGCTGCCACAGGATCCCTAGTGCAGACTGCAAAGACTGCACTAATTATCATAAATAGCTGGCTGTATATATTGTTTCTTTGGTTGATTGGGGGGCCGTGACTCATGCTGGGGTCCTTCGCCAAGGGGCTCCCCTCAAGTTACTAACTCGGTAGATTGCACAATAATGTTTAATCTGGAGAAAGCATATCTTGGGGGTTAGCCCTCCCCTGCCTACTTCAGTTTGGGGAAGCTGACCTTTGATGGGGTCTGGGGGGCTCAATTAACTGCTCATGCCGGTTTGAGTTTGGGAGGGATCAGCCTGCTTCCTCTCTTCCTGGGCCTGTCAGGGGGAGCACAGTTGTCCCCTGTCCCTCAGTGCTGGGGTGACCATTTTGGGTTGCGATTTGGAGGGATGGCTAGAGCAATTGGGTTGACCATGGCATTGTTTTTTCATGAATTAATGGCGGATGCCTGCTCAATCCATGCAATGTAGAGGATGGTTACTAACTCAGACTTGGGGTTGGGGGGTGTTTGGAGTTTCTTGTTAGTGGTTATTATGTTAGGGGGGTGAACGTCAGGGATTCTGGGTAATGCTCTGTACACTTGTTCATTGGGGGATACTTATACTCATGTTGGGGGACTTGGGCCGGGAAGAAAAGCAGGGTTCAAGAATAGCACCCTGGGCTCAGAGGCTCGAGAGGGAGGGCAAGTTGGTATGGGGAGTTAATCACATTTGTTGGGGGTTATAAAAGGTTTTTGGGAACACTGTTTAGAGCACATATATATACAAGTACAGGTTAAGTACATGGAATGTGATTAGAGCAATATTTTGTTTAGGTAATTCACTGTTGAGTAAGTTATCTCTGGTTTCCTGGAATGTTAACAGTCTTAGACATGTTGTTAAAAGAAAAAAGGTTTGGGCTACCATTAAAAAAATGAGAGGGGATATTGTTTTTCTGCAGGAAATCCACTCCAACAGGGAGGAGGTCTTAAAGTTGGTGGGATCTTGGGGAAGTACCTGACAGCACCTTTAACTTTGAGGGCCCAGAGGGGCGATTTGGCTTAGACCGGGGGGGCTAACACATAAAAACTTGATGGTCCAGGTGGATCCCCAGGGATGCTATATTATTGCAGAAGTTGAAGTAGGGGGTACCAGATATACCCTGGTTTCGATGTATGGCCCCAATTTTGACTCACCTGACTTCTTCACACACCTTGGAGTCGCCCTGGCTTCATTATCAGATAATGTGATAATCAGGGGGGACTTTAATACATATTGGGATCCTGTTTTGGACCACTCTGAGCATAGAACCAGGCCTTCCCCATGGAGTATTGCTGCTTTGCAAAGATTAGCTGAAGGAAGGGCTCTAATGGAGGCGTGGAGACACCAACACCTAACACCAGAGAATTCTCTTTTTTCTCTGCAGCCCATAATATATACATGAGACTGGACTTTGTCTTACTTCCAAAGGTGTGGGCAGGGCTCATAGAGGAAGTCAGATATGGGCCAATAACTGTATCAGATCATGCCTCTTTGCAGGTTCTGCTAACCTTCCCGGGAGAGGAAACCCCGAGGCCCAGTTGGAGAATGGACCCTACCTTGCTCCCGGATGATAAATTCATAGATCAAGTTAAATCTAGTATAAGAGACTTCTTGACCCACAATATCCCAGAAGATACCAGTGTCAGTAACACTTGGGATGCCTTAAAGGTGCATATTCGAAGGGAAGCAATCTTCTACTCAGCTTACATTAAAAAGAAACTAGGCAGAGAGGAGGAGGAGGAGGAGCTGGAGAAACAGGTGCAGGAACTGGAAAGGGAGTTGGAGGTGATGGTATGTCCTCAGAAAACACAAAAACTCAGACCTGAAATGCAAATTAAATCACTAAACCAACTGAGGGATAGAGAGAAGCCTTTTGCTGACTAGGGCCAGGGCTCATTTTGATGGAGACAAAGTAGGCAAATAGTTGGCAGGACTGGTCAAAAGTAAAAGGGCTGAGAGTACTATACTGGGGTTGGGGGGGGGATGATCACCCATGATCAGCATTAGATAAATAATATCTTCAGAGACTTTAATGCCAGATTGTACACCTTGTAATTCCCAGAGGACGGGGATCCGGAAGTTTTTCTCTGAGGATTTGCTCTTCCGTCCATTAAAGAGAGGGATGAGCAAGTCTTTGACTCTCCCATCTTACTGGAGGAATTGTGCAGGGCAGTATGGAGAGGGAAGAAAGGGAAGGCATTGGGGCCTGATGGTATCCCCTCAGAGTTTTATAAATTATTGTGGGATGAGGTAGGCCCTTTTATGCTCCGAATGATGCTGACTTCCCTTCAGGTGGGGTCACTGCCTCCTTCTTTGTGTATGTCCACAATTGTTGTTCTCCCAAAACCCAGGAAGGACCCACATCACTCCTAAACTCAGACTATAAGATCCTAGCTAAACTATTGGCCTCAAGATTGGAGTGTATCCTCCCGAAGGTGATTAATCCGGACCAGGGAGGGTTTGTAAAGGGAAGACAGGCTAAACAGAATATAAGGCAGATGGTCAATGTCATTCATGGGTGGACTCAGAGGAGGAGAACTGGGGGGGGCCTCTTGGCCCTAGATAACGAAAAGGCATTCGACCGGGTGGAGTGGCCGTTCATGCATGCAGTATTTCAGCATTATGGGATGGGGATATAATAAGTAAGTGGATTAAGTTATTATACAAAGGTCCACAAGCCCAGATCTTAACCAACAATACCTTGTCAGCCCCTTTCCACCTTTCACGGGGTACAAGACAGGGCTGCCCACTTTCCCCCAATTTTATACGTGCTCACTATAGAAGCTCTGGCTGAAATGATTAGATCCCATGGGGCAGTACAGGGGTTTGAGAGGAACAGTGGGAACCACGTAACATCCCTTTTTGCAGACAACATCCTACTTTTTTGGGGGAATCCCACTGTGGCCCTACCAGCCTTACTTAGCATTTTGGAATCTTATGGCTCAATATCCGACCACAAAATAAACTAGGGCAAATGTGAATGGATGCCCTTAGAGGACCATAAGCAGCCAATTCAGATCTCCCAGTGTGTTATTAATCCCTCTCAAGAAATTAAATATTAAGGGGTCCACCTGCCAGCGAAGCTTTCTCGGATGGCAGACGTTAATATGCATGGGGTGGTGTCCAAGATCAAAGAGGATTGTCATAATTGGAGAGCTCTCCCCCTGACCTTAATGGGTAGGATTAATCTTATAAAGATGAGTATCCTTCCACAATTCTTGTATCCCTTCCAAATAATCCTGGTGTATATTCCTAATAAATATATTAAAGCTCTGGAGGGGGCCATCACCCAGTTACTATGGCAGGGAAAGAGACCTAAGATTAAAAAGGTAGTTTTATGGAGACCGGTATCCCAGGGGGTTTGGAGCTACCTTGCATCAAATAGTATTATCTGGCATCCCAGCTTGTGCGTGTACAAGACCTTCTGGGGGATGAGGAGGCACATACAGCATGGGTGGAGCTGGAGACTCAGACCCATCTCCCTCTGTTCTATGGCTCCCTACTAAGTTCTCTGATTAGAAATCCTCTGGACAAGCCTAAAATCCATGTACGAGGACAACATGGCAGGTATGGAACATGGCTTACACTGTTTTACAACATAGAGGGGGCCTACCTCCGGACACTCCCTTAAAATTTGTGGCGGCAGAGGAGGGAGAGAGACTCACAGGGTATTTAGACCAGATGGTTGAGGATGGAAAAGTTTTAAAGTTCCAGGTATTAAAGTGTAGGTATGGACTGAGTACCTCACACTTCTTTTAATATTTAGACCCTAGGAGAAAAATTGAGAGTAGGTTGGAGGAGGAGTACCCTGGCGGGGTACTCCCGCTCCCCTCTGGAGGAGACATTTAAAGAAAGACACTCTGACCCTTCTTTTAAGCCTCTGAGAGATTGTTACAAGCTGTTACTGGGAGCTCTGCCAGACCCACTGGAGAGGGTGAAACGGAACTGGGAGGTGGATATTTTCCCAGACTCCCTTACTGGGGGAGATTGGTCCCCGATACTAAAAAATTTGCTAAGGTGCTCTGTGAATAATAGATTGAGGGCAGTGCAATATAATGTTCTTATGAGAGTTTGTTTTACCCCAGCCATAGCACATAAAATTGATCCTTCAATGTCAGATATTTGCCAGAAATGTAGGGTTCATGTTGTTACTTTTTTTACTTGATGTGGGAATGTCATAAAGTCCAAGCTTTCTGGAGGGACATTTTTCTCTCCTGTCACTCATTCTGGGACAAACTCTGAGCATGGACTCAGTTGAGGTGTTGCTGGCCTCCCTCGGGTGGGGGTAGGAAGTCAGGGTTAAGCACTACCAACTACGGAGGATGGGCCTGGTGATGGCTATGTGCCACCTGGCTCTCCATTGGAGGCTCCCAAAAACCCTTCCATCTCTGCCTGGGTATGGGATCTAATGGACTTGTATGAAACTGGAGAGAATTCAATATAAAATAAGGAACCAGGAAAGTAAATTTCAGGAGATTTGGGACCCAGTTGAGAGGGCAGTGCAGTCCCTTCAGTTTCCAGCTTTCTAACAGGGCCACCGCAAATAAACTAAAGTCCTTAGGCCTTCCTGATGGGGTCCTCTGGTGAAATGACAAATAGTGTTCTACCCAGATAGTGACCTTTACGATATTGTTGACCACCTCAGCAATACACCACTGTTTTATTAGCTGTTAATGACAATAAGGAGTAAGTGGGCAACATCAGGGTGGGGAGCTTATTAAGAACCATGTACAATGACCTTTACTACCCTAATCTAACTTGTATCTCCTGTACTGTCTGTCTCAGAATTAATGACCCACTTTGTGGAGTCAGTGTACTTTGCTTTTTGAAGTGCTAAATAAAGTTTACAAAAAAAAGATCTTGGACACCACTTCCCCTCCCCTCCCGATTAGCACTGGAGTCCCCCAGGGCTCAGTATTAGGACCCCTCCTATTCTCAATCTTCTTAAATGATCTTCCCTCTGTTTGCTCCGTGTCCTCTGCTATACATATGTATGCCAATGATACAGTCCTGTATGCATCTGGCTCCTGTCCTGATGAGGTTACAACCAGCTTACAGCAAGACTTTGACAAGGTTCAGCTCTAGTTTGCTAACCATCAGCTTTTCCTCAGTGCCAAGAAGACTGTCTCAATGACCTTTGGCACAAGGCAGAGACTCTCTAGGCTTATCTCCCTACCTACTTTTCACACCATAGATGGGACGTTACTTGGTGACACATCCTCCTTCAGGTAGTTAGGTGTTTGGTTGGATCAATTCCTAAACCTCTCTGGACATATTGATGCCATCCAGAAAAAACTGTGCCCCAAGCACAGCTCCCCTATGGATGCACCCACAGATGAGATTAAGGAGACTGAGGACACCTGTCACAAGGGAGGCCCACAGGAAGGAGGCAGAGGACACTACAAGGAAAGGAAGCAGCTCCTGGTGGAGGACTCAATTATTAGGGGGATAGAACTGGGGGGAGCAGGGAAAACTGGAGTAAGGTGCCTGCCTGGTGCCATGGCTTGGAGGGACGGGAAGCGCATCCTCAGGATCACGAGAACAGCTGCACGGAGTCTGAGCTGGACATCATTGTCCACCTAGGGACAAATGACTTGGCTCAACATGAGATTAGAGCAGTGCAGAAGGAGTTTGTAGAACTGGGGAGGGGCCTAAGACAAGTAGCACACACAGTATCCTTCTCAGAGGTGCTGCCTGTCAATGGCATGAGTGAAGCGAGAGTACTTTGCACCATGCAGTTTAATGAATGGTTGAAAAAATGGTGTGGAGCACAGGGGTTTGGCTTCATTGGTGACTGGGGTTCCACCTGGAGGGACACCAGCCTATACTGGCAGGATGGTCTGCATCTGTCCAGGAAGGGAACAAGTCTTTTGAGCAATCAGTTTAAATGCTTCATTGGCAAGCTTTTAAACTGGTCAAGGGGGGAGGCACTGATAAGCAGCAGGAAAATCCCAGCCTCTCCCTACAAAACAGGGTACTAAATGAGAAAAAGACCAAGGTAGAAAGGTCAGTGGGGGATGCTGCAACTGAAGGTAAAGCCATCAAAAATGGAAAGTAATGAGCACCAATGCCCGTAGTCTGAGTAACAAGCTTCCTGAATTAGTGGCCTTGATGGAGGAGGAACATCTGGATATCGTGGCAGTCACTGAAACATGGTTCACACAAAACCATGACTGGGACGTGAACATACCAGGATACACTATCTACAGGAGGGACAGAGAGGGTAATAGAGGAGGAGGAGGAGTAGCTCTTTACATAAGGGAAGGAATCAAAGCAGCAGAACAAAAGGGAAAACAGGAGAAGAAGCACTGTGGGTAAATTTGGAGACCAGCAATGGCACCACAATCTGCACAGGGGTTGTATACAGACCCCCTTCTCAGGGGGAGGAAATGGACAAGGAAATGATAGAAAGTATACTTAGAATGGCAGAAAAAGGGGAGATATTGCTGATGGGTGATCTGAATATGCCAGATGTTAACTGGAGTGCAGTTGCAGCAGCCACTTCGAAGAGTGGGGTTATTCTAAAGCAAAAGGAAGCTGGGAAGGCAGTCAGAACAGCAAAGAGCCAAACCGAGGAAAAGATAGCCAACTCAGTTAAGAAGGGGGATAAAACCTTTTATAGGTACGTCAGGGAGCGAAGGAAGACCAAGGAGGATAGTGAGGCTTAATAAAGGGGGAGGGTGGACAGAGGGTGACTGTGAAAAGGCAGAGATACTAAACAAATATTTTTGCTCAGTATTTACAAAGGAAGAGGGGGAGGTACCTAAAACAAACAGTAGAAACACTCTGGATACAGAAGTTGATACCAGCCCATTTACAAAAGAAAGGGTTCTGAAAGAACTCTTAAAACTGAAGGTGGACAAAACAATGGGGCCTGATGGGATTCATCCCAGAATTCTAAAAGAACTAAGGGTGGAATTAGTGACACCACTGACTACCCTGTTTAACAAATCATGGGAGGATGGGGTGGTACCCAAGGACTGGAGGAGGGCAGATGTGATTCCCCTTCACAAAAGTGGGAGCAAGGCAGAAGCAGGAAACTACAGACCTGTTAGTTTAACCTCAGTGGTGGGGAAAATGATGGAATCACTTCTGAAGGAAAGAATTGTTGAATATCTAGAGGCCAGAGGGGCACAGGACCCAAGGCAGCATGGATTCACAGTGGGAAGGTCATGCCAGACAAATCTGATAGATTTCCTTGATTGGGTGACCAAAGTAGTAGATCAGGGAGGGGCTGTGGACATGGCCTACCTAGACTTTAGCAAGGCATTTGACACAGTCCCACACAAAAGTTTAATATACAAGTTAGCTAGCCTGGGAGTGGGTCCCAAGATGACAGCCTAGGTAAAAAATTGGCTGGAGAATAGGACACAGAGAGTAATAGTAAATGGAGTCCACTCTGAAGAAAGGGGGGTTACTAGTGGGGTACCGCAGGGTTCAGTATTAGGACCGGTCCTCTTCAATGTCTTTATAAGGGACATTGCAGAGGGACTGGAAGAAAAAGTATGTCTCTTGCAAATGACACAAAGATCAGCAACAGAGTTGATGCACAAGGTGGGGTGGAAAGGATGAAAAGGGACTTGGCAAGGTTAGAGGAATGGTCAAATATATGGCAGCTTAGATTCAATGCTAAGAAGCGCAAGGTAATGCACCTGGGAAACAAAAACCCAGGGGAAGAGTACACAATGGGGGTGAGATACTAACAACAACAAAAATGGAAAGGGACCTGGGGGTAGTCATATCAGATGACCTAAAGTTGGGCAAGCAATGTGAGAGGGCAGCAAGGAGGGCTGGGGGGATACTGGGATGCATAGGGAGAGGCATCACCAGTAGAAAACAGGAAGTTATTATCCCTCTGTACAGACAGCTGGTCAGACCCCATCTGGAGTACTGTGTGCAGTTCTGGAGACCCAGTCTCCGTAAAGACATAGACAGGATGGAAGCTGTCCAGAGGAGGGCTACTAAAATGGTGCAGGGTCTGCACCAGAAGACATGTGAAGAGAGACTTAAGGAGCTTAATATGTATAGCCTCGAGGAAAGGAGGGAGAGGGGGGACATGATAGAAACTTTCAAGTACCTCAAGGGAATCAACAAAGTCCAAGAGGGTAGCATCTTTCAAAAAAAGAGGTGTGCAAGAACAAGGGGGCACAATTTGAAGATAGAGGGGCGGCTCAGAGGTAATTTAAGGAAGTATTTTTTCACAGAGAGTGTTGTGGATGCATGGAACGGCCTTCCGGAGGAGGTTGTGGAGTCAAAAACAGTGGTGGAATTGAAGCATGCATGGGACAGTCATAAGGCAATTCTAGGGCGTGGGGGTAGAAAGAAGTAGGCTGCTGGTTAACTAGGATCTGCAGCTTATCCAGTAGGCAGGGAAATGGGCAGACTGGGTGGGCCAAGCGGTCCTTATCTGCCGTCAAATTCTATGTTTCTATAAGCTTGGTGCCCTGTTCAGGAACTGTAGTTGCATCCTTCCTATGGCTAGGCGTGAACTTGTTCAGAAGATGATACTGCCCATTTTCAACTACTGTGATGTAGTTTATGGTGCTGCCAGTAAGTCCTCCCTAACCAGACCAGACACCCTCTTCAATTCCTTCTGTTGCCTTACCCTGGATGCCCCTCTTCGCACCCACCACTGTGATCTTTATTGTGCCCTATCCTTCCCCTGTCTTACAAATAGGCAACTCTCTCACTGTGCTAAATTCACCTCCAAGCACTGGTTGGGTGAGCTCCCTTCATACCTTACCTCCTCCTTTATAACATCCCCTCCACCCTCCTATTCCCTTAGATCGTCCAGTTCCCATACCCTGGTAGTCCCCTGCAGATCCACCAAAATTGGCAAATCCAGTTTCTCTCACCGTCTCCCAAAAATTTGGAATTGCTTCCCCCCTCAAATCCAGCACTCATCCTCCACCTACTCCAGTCTGCGCTTCTGCATGCAAAAGCAGTGTTGGGATTTGAGTATCATGGATTTGTACCTGTGGCAACAAGTGAGTGTGTATGTCTTGCAGTGTGCATGCCACAGAAGCAAATCCATGAAAACAGTACATCAGTGCAGCTGCATTTGTGTCATCTGAAAACAGTTCTATGTTGTTTGTCATACCTGGTGATGGCTGTCTGTGATTGCTTGTGTGGTGTCCTTTTGCTGCTTTGGGATGGGGAGGGGAGTTACGGTTGGAAAAACTAATGCCACTTTTACCTTCTTTTGTTGCATTAAGCTGAACCATAACTGGTATATTAATGCAGTTTTTTGCAAAGAATACACTATTTATGTGTATCTACAGTAAGTGTGTGTGTATATATACATATATATATATATATATATATATATACACATACATATATATATATTAACGGTAGCAAGGTAGTGCTACCATAGTTAGGGTTGAGTACCCCATTTAAGGTTAAATGTTGAAATTATGCACCTTAATAACTTTACCACTGTTCAGTAGATTTGCCTGATGTTTGGCAGACATGGGGCGTAATCATAGATCTTGGGATCTGCCAAGTTTCGTACCAGTCAGATATACAGCTGTGGAGTTAAGCAGCATTCCAGAGCACATTTACACTTTTTTGTGCTTTCTTTGCTCGCACCTACAGGTCACACAGTTTGCACAACCAGTCCAAAAACTTCAGGGAATGTGCAGTTGGGGTCCACAATGTGCCTTTTGAAGATTTTGTGAAAAAATATTGAACGATTCAGAAGTTATTCAAAAAACAAGTTTCCCATTATAGTCAATGGGAAAAGTTAATAAAAGTTTGACGGTGTTGCAAATGCAGTTTTTAGTGTCACAAATGACCCCTGTAGTGTCGTAAGTCAGCCATTTTTTTTTTCAGTTAGTGGTCACAGAAATGTTTGGCATTTAAAATTGGGATCATCTAGGGACACAGTTCTTTTTGTGTTTACCTAGTCGAGCCCTGAGGATGTTAGGCATGTCTTTATTTTGGGGTTAAACACCTCAGAAATATGTTTTCGAAATTTTTGGGAAAAGTAGTGTTGCACCTGCAACACTTTCATGATTTTTTTTGCGAAAGTGTCGCAAATCACGACACTACTTTACAACACTATGGCCAAAATGACAGGAATTGTTTGCCACCCTGCTGCAAAAGAACGGTCTGGTTTTTTGGGCTGAAATTTGGAGAGAGGAAAGCCAACATCTAACAGATGTGCCTTTTTTGGTTTATTGAAAAAATATTGCAGGGATGCAAAGTTACAGTACTCCGAATTTGAAGCTTTTACCCATAGACTAACATTGCGGCTTCCGCCGTGCCTTTCGGGGCCCATATCTCAGAAATGGTGCGAGATACAGACTTTTTGTATAGAAAAATGCTAAGCCCCTTAGGGAGCTAAGCATGCAGTGCAAACCTAGCCAGGAAAGTCATGACTCTTATGAAATTTTAACTTTTCTCTACGTCATTCGGTTCTTGAGATATAAGCAATTTAGTATTCCAAGACCTCATTTTCTGGTCCCAGGCCCATTATTATGCATACATTCTTTGTAGTCACTGCATTTCTCTATGCAGCTGTTGGGGAAAAACAAGGTGTGTGCACCAGTTACTGTTACACGTAGCGTTTCCACTTGTGTCTCCATACCCGTTTGCGTTAGCATTCCCATGTACGCCACCGTGTGCGTTATCCTTTGCATTTCTGTTTGCGCTTGCGTTTGCATTACTCTTACCATTTGTGTCTACAGTACTGTTTCTGTTTGCATTTCGCTTTGCGTCACTGTGCACATTACCATTTGCATTTGCAGCCACCCTTCCTTTTGCATTTGTCTTTCATTTTGCGTCATCGTTGTTGTTACCGTTACCATTTGCGTTTTCAGTTGCGTGCCCATGTGTGTTACAGTTTGCATTTCTGTATGCGCTTGCATTTGTGTTTCTGTTTCTGTTTCCTTTGGTGTTATTGTTGCTGTTACCATTACCATTTGTGTTTACAATTGCAGTACCGTGACCATGAGCGTAATGTTCATGTTTCTGTACACACTTGCGTTTGCATTTCTGTTTCTGTTTCCTTTGGTGTTATTTTAGCTGTTACTGTTATGATTTTCATTTCCAATTGCGGCACTTTGACCGTGCATGTTACAGTTTGCGTTTCCGTTTCTGTTTCCTTTGGTGTTATTGTTGCTGTTACCATTACCATTTGTGTTTACAATGGTGGTACCGTGACCGTGTGCGTTATGGTTTGCATTTCCGTACGCACTTGCATTTGCCTTTCCATTTCTGTTTCCTTTGGCATTATTTTTGCTGTTACCTTTACCATTTGCATTTGCAATTGCGGTACCGTGATCATGCGTGTTACGCTTTCTGTTTCCATACACGCTTGTGTTTGTGTTTCTGTTTCTGTTCCCTCTGGTGTTAATGTTGCTGTAACAGCTAACATTTCCATTTACAATAGCAGTACTGTCACCGTGCGCGTTACCACTTGCGTTTCCGTATGCGCTTGCGTCTCCATTTGCATCACTGTTTGCTTTAGCATCACTTTGCGCTTGTGTTTCTAGTAACTTTTGCTTTACCATTTATGTTTGTGTCACCATGTGCAAAACCTTTAGTGCTTGCATTTGCATTGCAGTTACCGTTACTATGTCACAAGGCATCACGTGGTGGTCCTGAGCTCTCCCACCACCGCATTCCATTCACTATTTATAGTCCTCATTCTCAAAAACAAGGGAAACTCGTGGCAAAAAACTCAGTTTAATGCATCAGTTAGGGGTGTTCCACGGTGACAAAAGTGAGGAAATCCGGTGCTAGGGTCGAAAGCCCCCCTTGTACCCACCCAGCCCGCCTCCCAACCAGCATCGGGGTGTGTGTTGGGGTCATTGGTCCTAACTCTCACCCCATTCTCTTATACCTCAGCTTGTTTATAGATGTGATGGGGTGAGAGTTAGGGTCAAGACCCAAATGCACACCCGGTGCCAGTTGGGGGACGAGCTGGGGGTTGCAAGGGCTTCAATCCTAACACCGTATTTCCTTGCTTTTTGTTGCCGTGGAACAACTCTAACTGATACATTAAACAGAGTTTTCGTCATTAATAAATATATATATATATATATATATATATATATGTGTGTGTGTGTGTGTGTGTGTGTGTATATATATATATATATATATATATATATATTATGGTAGAGGAGCCATTTCTATGTTAAACCCCAAAACTTTTCACCTTAATAACTTTGCAACTGTTTGATGGATTTACCTGAAATTTGGAATACGTAATCAAGAACCATAAGCCTTGGGATCTACCAAGTTTTGTACTGGTCAGATATACGGCTGTGGAGTTATTAAGTGTGTTCTGTGCGCGCATTTAACGCTTTTTCTGGAATTCTATGGTCGCGACTACGGGTCGTACGGTTTGTGCAACTGGCCCAAAATCTTCAGGGAACGTGAGGCTAGGGTCCCCGATGTGCCTTTTGAAGATTTGGTGAAAAAATATTAAACGGTTCAAAAGTTATTCAAAAAACAGTTTCCCATTATAAGTCAATGGGAAAAGTTAACAAAAAGTTCGACAGTGTCGCAAATGCATTTTTACTTTCGCAAATGGGCCTGTTACTTTCGCAAATCAGCCATTTTGTTTTCAGTTGGTGATCAGAAAAATGGTTGGCATTTAAATTTGAGACCCTCTAGCAACCTAATTCTTTTGTATTCACCTAGTCGGGCCCTGAGGATGCTTGCCATGTCTTTATTTTGTGGTAAAACACCCAGATATATGTTTTCAAATTTCTGGAAAAGTATCTAAATTACTTTCGTGCTCACGAAGTGTAGAACTATGAAGCTTAATGAATTGCTACAGTAGTTTTCCATCTGTGGGACAGTGACAGCGATCCTTTGGCACTGCGCAGCAAAAGAACCGTTGGGAGTTTTGGGCTGAAATTTGGAGGGAACGGAGCCGACATCTCACAGATGTGCCTTTCAGTGTTGTGTTAAAAAAATATTACATGGCGGCAAAGTTACAGCACTCCAAAGTTGATGTTTTTTCCCATAGGATAACATTACGGTGCCCGACGCATTACAGAAATCCTTTGGATCCCTGCTGCAAAATAACGGTTTGGTCTTTTTTCCTGAAATTTGGAGGGAAGACAGCCAACAGCCCAAAGATGTGCCTTTCACTGGTTTGGTGAAAAAACATTACAGGGAGGCAAAGTTATGGTACTCCGAACTTTTCTTTTTTTCCCATAGGATAACATTATGGCGTTCGCGCGCCTGTCAGGGCCCTTATCTCGGAAACGGTGTGAGATACGGACTTTTCGTCTGAAAATTTCTTACTGAAATTAGCCAGGACAGTTGTAAATAATGTGACTTTTAAATTTTTTTTCTACGTCGTACGGTTCCTGAGATATAATGTATTTAGTATTCCAAGATCTCATTTTCTGCTCCGATACTCATTATTATGCATACATTATTTGTACTCACTGTCTTTCTCTATGCAGGTTTTGGGGAAAACCAGCCTGTGTGCTTACATTACTGTTACTGTTGCCCTTTCTGCTTGCGGTTCCGTACCCATTTCACTTACCGTTGACGTCTGCGCCACCATGTGCGTTATCCTTTGCGTTTTCATTTGCGCTTGCGTTTCTGTTATTTTTTGCCATTTCTGTCTACAGTACTGTTTATCTTTCTGTTTCACTTTACATCACCATGCCCATTGACATTTCTGTTTGCAGGCAGCTTATTACTATGTGACAACACATCACGTGGCAGACCATTCCGTGCTACACGCCACCATGTGCTACCCTTTCTGTTCTCATTCGTGCTTGTGTTACCATGTGCGCCACTGTTAGCATTTCTGTTTGCATTGCTGTCCCTGTTAGTATGCCACAAGACATTATGTGCGGGATCACGGGGCCCTTTGGGCCCCTGCTCCCCCCGCCATCAAGATATGCAGTGGAGCGCCAGACCAGAGGGCCCCGTACTCCGCCCGCTGCATTACATTCACTATTTCTCGCTATCATTCTCAAAAGAAGGGAAATTAGAGGCAAAAACTCAGTTTAATGCATTAGTTAGGTTGTTCCACAGCGACAAAAGTGAGGAAATTCGCTTTCAGGGTTGAAAACCCTTGCACCCCCACCCACCCCCCAACCATCATTGGGTGTGCATTGGGATCATGGGTCCTAACTCTCACCCCATTCTCCTATACTTCTGCTGCTTTACACATGTCATGGGGTGAGAGTTAGGGCTGATGATCCCAATGCACACCCCAATGCCACCACGCATCATCCTTTATGCTTTCATTTGTGCTATGCTTTCTTTACTTTTTGCCATTTGTGTGTACCGTACTGTTTCTCTTTCTGTTTCACTTTGCGCCACCATGCCCATTGACATTTCCATTTACAGGCACCATGTTACTATGTGACAAGACATCACGTGTACACGTTCCTGTCTCATCACCGTGTGTGTTACCCTTTCTGTTCTCATTTGCACTTGTGTTACCATGTGTGCCACTGTTAGCATTTCTGTTTGCGTTGCTGCTCCTGTTACTATGCCACAAGACATCACGTGGCGGGAGCGTGGGGCCCAACCCATTACATTCACTATTTCTCAATATCATTCTCAAAAAGAAGGGAAATTGGAGGCAAAAAACGCCGTTTAATGCATTAGTTAGGGTTGTTCCACAGCGACAAAGTGTGAGGAATTCGCTGTTAGGGTTGAAAACCCTAACTCCGACTCCACCCCCAGCACCACACACACACACGACACACACACATTCAAGTATGGGAGGACCAAGTCAACACAACCAATGACAGACATCCAGCAGCAGGTGACAGAAATAACAAACAATTGTCTAAATGTACTACGAGACATCCCCACCCACCTGACCAGGTACTGCATGCTCAGTGAAGATCAACAGCAAAACTGAGGCCATGTACACCAAACGACACATCCCTGATTGCAGCTGCACACAACGTACACACTTAGTAGTTGCATGGCCTTACCTACCGATGCCCACACCACACCACAACTGGTACTGTGCCGTTATTCAATATAAATGCTGAAGGTGCATGATGACAGTTGTAGAAAGGTTTTAACACTAATGAGTATACATTAATTAAGAGAAGCACATCAATTAACTACAAGACACTAGCATGCTCAAGATAAAAGTAGTGATACATTTAGTAGGTGATTTACATAGTAGTACATTTACTGCAATGGTTTACTCAACATAGAGAGGCTGATGTAAACGTATGGAAAAGCATTGCCTGTTCAACGCTGTGAAATTGGTACTGCCAGTGTCACATGCATTCTTACTGATGAAGGTGTACTGCTGATGTACATACATAGACCTTCAGTGTGTTTCAATATTAAAGATGCAGTAAGTATTCTTTGTAAGAAACAATGTAATTCAATGGCTCAGGCCAAGCAACTTCTAAATATCATAGCACTACTGAGCCAACAATGTTGTGCCTGTATCGGAGATGTATATAGGATAGATTTTCCTGTAGGCACTTACTGAGTATGTTGTACCTGATAAAGAAAATCTCATTGCATCTGTGATGACTAACTTCTTCAAATAGTAATACATTTACTATTGTTGCAATGAGTGATCTATGCCACTTATGGACACAGTGTGATTTTTTTAACAGTTGTTTCATACTCAGGCTGTATGCCTACTGTTTGGGTTTGCCACACTTCTGTCACTGTTGCTATCAAAGTGATAACTATGTTAATTGTGCTACAACACGAATCAAGTAGGTATGGTGTAGATATAAACAGAATGTCTTTTAGTATTGATTTAACTCATAATGGGGTAAGTGTACAAGGACAGCAGGGGTTATCCTCTATCACTGACTCTGTCAGTTATAATCACACTAGGGTTTCGATGACTGTAATGATCAAGTTACACTGTTCATCTTCATGAGTTCATATTCACAGCCATTCTCCAGTAACTAGACAGTTTATGGTGTAACTGGGTGGGACACTGTGTTGCAAAGCTGCTGCAGTGCCTAGCAGAGGAGAGTATCTACTCATAAAGACAATTAAGCAATAAGGCATGACCAACAGTTATATTAAATGGTCTGTTAATCACCCTGTAGGGGTTTAATGTTGAATGAGGCATAGCCGAGTGCCACATGTCGCGAGACAGTGATAAACTGACCATTAACATAATACCTGGGAGTGGCTTATTGCTATCATAATAAAACTGTTTTTTAAACAACATTAAACCATGTTCATCATATGGTTAGGCTCTACATGTATGTTAATAAAAATTAAACATAAGGCTGTTACAATGTTTACAGTCAATTAGAAAGCTGCATTTCTCAAACCCTTGTTATAATCAGAGATATTATACCTGTAAAAAATATAAGATATTATACCTGTAAAAGCCAAAAAGATTGCATTCAGGCAATACAAAAAGACACAGGCAGAAGGGGATAGGGAGAAGTACCAGGAGAAGCAAAGGGAGGCAGGGAGGTCAGTAAGGGAAGCCAAAGCTCAGACAGAAGAACATATTGCAAAATCAGTCAGTAGAGTGGACAAAACCTTTTACAGGTACATAAGTGAAAAAAGAAAGACAAAGGGAGGGATAGTGAGACTGAAGGGGGAGGATGGGGGCCGCGTGGAGGATGACAACAGTAAAGCTGACATACTGAACAGGTATTTCTGCTCAGTCTTTACTGAGGAAGAGGAGGGTAATGGGTCTGAAGGGAGTACAAGGGGTGAGAATGGTGCAGAAATGGACAAAGTCCCTTTACACGAGAAAGGGTCCTGAAGGAACTGGAAGTAATAAGAGTTGATAAAGCAATGGAGCCAGATGGGGTGCACCCCAGGGTCCTTAAAGAACTAAGAGAGGTGGTGGCTGAACCTCTGGCTATCCTGTTTAGCCGATCACTGGAAACAGGGGAGGTACCCAAAGACTGAAGGACAGCAGATGTAGTCCCCTTATACAAAAGTGGGAACAAAGAGGAAGCAGGGAACTACAGACCAGTCAGCCTCACCTCGGTAGTGGGGAAGATCATGGAAGCACTACTGAAGGAGAGATTGGTGGAACATCTGGTTGTCAATGGACTACAGGACCCAAGGCAGCATGGTTTCACTAGGGGAGGTCATGTCAGACCAACCTCATTGAATTTTTGACTGGGTGACTAGGGAGGTGGATCAGGGAGGCAGTGGACATGGCCTATCTGGACTTCAGCAAGGCCTTTGACACTGTGCCACATAGAAGACTATTCACAAACTGGGGAATATGGGTGTGGGCAGGACAGTAGTGTGGTGGGTAGGTAACTGGCTGGGTGGCAGGACACAGAGGGTGGTGGTAAATGGCTGTCACTCCACAGAGGGAAGATTGACCAGTGGGTACCACAGGGATCAGTGCTGGGACTGGTCCTATTCAACATCTTCATCAGTGACATGGCGCAGGACCTAGAAGGCAGAATTTCACTGTTCGCTGATGACACAAAGCTCTGTAACAGAGTAGACACACCAGAGGTGTAGACAGAATGAAAAGTGACCTGCAGAAACTTGAAGAATGGTCAGGGGTTTGACAGTTGAAATTCAATGCAAAGAAGTGCAAGATAATGCATATGGGGCACAAAAACCCTGGCACAATATATCAGTTGGGGGTGAGGATATAGCATGCACCAAGCAGGAAAGGGATCTTGGGGTTATCATCTCTGATGACCTCAAGGTAGGGAAACAGTGTGACAAGGCGCAGGTAAAGCAAATAGGATGCTGGGATGTATAGGCAGGGGCATTACCAGCAGGAAAAGGGAGGTCATAATTCCAAGACACTAGTGAGGCCCCAACTGGAGTACAGTGTACAGTTCTGGAGACCATACCTACATAAGGACATAGACAGGGTAGAGAAGGTTCAGAGGAGGGCAACAAAGATGGTGCATGGATTGTAACACAAGTCCTATGAAGACAGGTTGAAGGAACTGAACATGTACTCCCTGGAGGAGAGGAGGGAGAGAGAGGATATGATAGAGACATACAAGTATCTTACAGGGAGGAACAGGTGCAGGAAAACACTATTTTTAAGTGAAAAGATGTTCCAGGACTAGAGGGCATGGGATGAAGTTGGAGGAGGATGATTCAGAGGAAACATGAGAAAGAATTTCTTCACAGAACGGGTGGTGGACAAGTGGAACACCCCTGCCAGAGGAAGTGGTGGGGGCTGAAACAATCACGGGATTTAAGAATGCATGGGATAGACATAAAGGAATTCTGGAGGTCAGGGGTAAGGTGCAACAGACTTCTAGGAAAACAAACTGAACTTACAAGCTCAAATGGGCAGACTGGGTGGGCCATAGGCCCTTATCTGCCGACACTGTCTATGTATCTATGTATCTATGTATCTATGTACAACTCCTTGGTTTTGCTTAACTCTATTGCTCAGGTGGCCCACCACAAGTGGTGTGGTCTGGTGTGGGGCATCAGTAGGTAAGGCCATGCAACTACTAAGTGTGGTACGCTGTGCAGCTGCAATCAGGATGTGTACGCTTGGTGTACATGGCCTCCAGTTTTGCTGTTGATCTCCACTGAGCATGCAGTACCTGGTCAGGTGGGTGGGGATGTCTCATAGTACATTTAGACAATTGTTTGTTATTTCTGTCACCTGCTGCTGGATGTCTGTCATTGGTTGTGTTGACTTGGTCCTCCCCCATACTTGAATGTGTGTGTGTGGTGCTGGGGGGTGATTTCGGAGTTAGGGTTTTCAACCCTAACAGAAAATTTCCTCACTTTTGTCGCTGTGGAACAACCCTAACTAATGCATTAAACGGAGTTTTTGCCTCTAATATATATATATATATATATATATATATATATATATATATTTATATTAGAGGCAAAAACTCAATTTAATCATCAGTTAGGGTTGTTCCCTACATTTACACTAAAAGTGATGTTAAGGTTGAAACCCCGATACACCCTCAGCCCACCCCCTCAACTGGAATTGGGGTGCACATTGGGGTCATCAGCCCTAACTGTCACCCCATCACATGTGGAAAGAAGCTGAGGAATAGGAGAATGGGGTGACAGTTAGGACCGATGATCCCAATGCGCATCCCAATTCCACTTGGGGGGGTGGGCTGGAGGGCTGCAAAGGGGGTTTCAACCTTAACATCGAATTTCCTTGCTTTTATCGCTGTGGAACAACCCTAACTGATGCATTAAACAGAGTTTTTTGCCTCTAATTTTCCTTCTTTTTGAGAATGATAATGAGAAATAGTGAATGTAATGCGGCGGCAGGAGCACGGGGTCTTGGGCCCTGCACTCCTGCCACGTAATACAGCGTGGGAGCGGGGGGCCCTGTGGGCCCTGCGCTCCCACCACATGATGTCTTGTCACATAGTAACATTGTGCCGGCAAACGCAAATCGTAATGCGCATGGTGATGCAAAGCGAAACAGAAAGAGAAACAGTACTGTAGACAGAAATGTTAAAAGCAATGGAAACGCTACTGCTAATGAAAACGCAAAGGGTAACGCACATGGTGGCGTAAATGTGAACGGTAAGTGAAACGGGTATGGAACCGCAAGCAGAATCGGTAATAGTAACAGTAATGTAAGCGCACAGGCTGGTTTTCCCCAAAAACTGTATAGAGAAAGACAGTGAGTAGAAACAATGTATGCAAAATAATGACTCTCGGAACACAAAAATCAGGAGTTGGAATCGTAAATTGCTTATATCTCAGTAACCTTACGACACATAAAAAAATGTAAAAGTCATATGTATTATCACTTTCCTGGCTAGTTTTGAAGAATTTTTCAACAAAAACTCTGTATCTCGCACCGTTTTCGAGATACGGGGCCTCAAAGGAGCGGCGAACGCCGTAATGTTATCCTATGGGAAAAAGCATCAATTTTGGAGTGTCTTAACTTTGCCGCCGTGTAATATTTTTTCAACTCAACACTTAAATGCACATTTGAGAGATGTCGGCTGAGTTCCTTCCAAATTTTAGCCCAAAACTCCAAACCGTTCTTTTGCAGCGGGGTGCCAAAGAATTGCTGTCATTTCCCCACAGCCTAGAAAAGTACTGTTGCAATTTGCGAAAGCTTTCACAACAATTTGCGACACTTTCGTGAGCACGAAAGTCTTTGTGAAAGTACTTTTTCCAGAAATTTGAAAAACATATTTCTAGGGTGTTTTACCCCAAAATAAAGACATGGCTAGCATCCTCAGGCTCCAACTAGGTGAATACAAAAAGAATTAGGTTGCTAGAGGGTCTCAATTTTTAAATGCCAAGCATTTTTCAGACCACTAACTGAAAATAAAATGGCGGATTTGCGAAAATAAGAGGGCCATTTGCGAAAGTAAAAATGCATTTGCGACACTGTCAAACTTTTTGTTAACTTTTCCTATTGACTTACAATGGGAAATTGTTTTTTGAATAACTTTTGAACCGTTTAATATTTTTCCATGAAATCTTTGACAGGCACATCGGGGACCCTGGCCGCATATTCCCTGAAGGTTTTGGGCCGGTCGCGCAAACCGTGTGATCTGTAGGCGTGACCGTAGAATTCCAGAAAAAGCGTAAACGCATGAGCAGATCACGCTTAATAACTCCGCAGCCGTGTATCCGACTGGTACGAAACATGGCAAATCCCAAGGCATATGGGTCTTGATCATGCATTCCAAATTTTAGGCAAATCTGTCAAACGGTTGCAAATTTATTAAGGTGCAGAATTTTGGGTTTAACATGTAAATGGCTCCTAAACCCTAACTATGGTAGCACTACTGTGCTACCATAATATATCTATATATATATATATATATATATATATACACACACACACACACACACACACACACAATAGGGGTGAGTGGTAAATGAGTGAGATAAAAGTGTATCATCCACTGCAGTGTGATATTTTTATCCTCTGCTCTACTGTGATGATATCAGCCATCTACACACACAGGTCACAAAAGGTCATCACTCTAGGCAGCTTTCCCCTCAGCATGTAAGAAACACCTGTGCTGTTACCATAGACACAAATGTAAAACTACTTCAGAGGTCTCACTGCTGCCTACAGCTAACTCAGTGAGCATTACAAAACACACCTACCCTCCCACCAACTTCCAGCTCATTACTGTGACTGCAGACAGAATTCTAAACAGCACAGCTTCACAGAACAGTCTAAACTACTGCTACCACTGAAACACACTCTCACTTATTCCTCAGACTCTGATTCTCACCCATTATAATTACTGTGATACTTTGAACTTGACTGCAGACAGAATCCTAAAGAGCACTATTTCACAGAACACTCTGCACTCTGCCTACAGCTAACTTAATTACCACTGAAAACAGTATCCACTGTTCTGACACTCTGCCTCTCAGCTCATTACAATTACTGTGGTGCTCTCGGCTTTGCTGCAGCCAGACTTCTAAACAACACAGACTCACAAAATTGTTTCTCACTCCTACCTAAAATTAACTCATTTAGCATTGCAAAGCACACTTGTGTGTCTCCCAGAGTTTATAACACTGCCAGCCCATTCAGAAAAGCTCACACACAGAATGAGCAAACACATGAACAGGAACAGTACACAAGACAACATAACATAACTTCTAAAACTCTTGGCCCTATTGTATATATCGAATTCATGATGGTCAGATCGTGTGATATGGCAAATATTGTCACTCCTGCATCATGAGTTTGGATATTCCCACGTGCCTTCGGCACTCATGAGATATCCAGAGCTCACTCTGCAGGAGTGACAATATTTGCCATATCACACTCATGCCCATCATGTATCCCATATATCCATATATATATATTTATAAAATAGTTAGGGAAATTGTTGTTTTTTTATTGGATGACCACCACCACATGACTGTGCATATATCAGAGTGCGACCGCACACCTGCCACTTTACCCCCCTCCAAAACAATTTTGACATTTTATAAGATAGATAAACCACTCTGAGGTGCGGTCGCACTCTGATATACGCACGCCTTGGGCGGTTGACGCACTCGGCCTGTGGCCTCATGCGTATAACGCACACCAAGGTGTGCGTATATCAGAGCGCAACCGCGAACCTCAGAGTGGTATATCTATTACATATATAATATATATATATATGACTTTTTTAATGCTCCCATTATTTTTACTCATCATTATTGACACTGTATTAGTCTCCTTCTGTGAACGCTAAGTGTATGGAATTCTAAATGCTGCAATGTACTGTGCACTCATTAAAATGAAATGAAACCTGCAACCAGTAGTTTCTGTCTGTACCACTATGGAGAAATTCATCTGTTCCGCTTCTCTGTATAACTGCATTCAAAAATTATTTTGTACCAGTAATCATTTATTAATTTACATCACATACATTCATCCCAGTAAACGTCATCTGTTATATCAGCTAAGGGATTTCACTGTGAAACCATGTTAAGTGTTTTCCAACATTACGTTATTTTACAGGATCCACCCAACAGTTCAATAATGAACAGAATGGTACTTGGAATAAGGATAAAAGCAGATGGGAAGGAGATCAAGATTTCTAATCTCACTAATCCTGTATCATTTGGACAGGGCCACAGCAATCCGGTAATAGTTGTTCCTAAATAATAGCAAAATGTGAAATGGATGGATGGATGGAACGTTGAACAGATTAATACTGGTTTGATTAAATAAAAATGATAAAGCCTGATAACTACATAAAAATATAACTGCACAAAAAGTTAAAAACAATATTGATATTGGGGTCCAGATATTCAAAACTTTGCCTCGAGTCAACATTAGCACTGCCCAGCAGGCAAACTTAGCCTGGAGCAAAAAGCAAGCTATATACAAAAGGAACAGCCCGGTGCAAAACCAACTGAATATAGTGTGCAAAGGAAGCAGGGTAAACAGGGCCAGGAGTGCAGGGCAAAAAATAGCCCTGGAATAAGACAGCACTGAATATAGCAACAGGGAACACTTCCACTACAGCCCATTAGACCGTGGAGAAAGCCAGTTTTGCAGGTGGAGAACATTGTGTGTGATTGCACAGAGATGTATCAGATCTACTGCAAACAACAATGTAAGCAACACACTGCGGAACTGTGCTATGCTGAAGTGAGGTTTGCCTGGGGTTAACCTGATTGCACAGTGCTAACACATTAGCCTGGTGCAAACTGATTAGCCCTGGGCAAACGGGAGCTATATTCAAAGCTCCCATGCAAATTAGTCTACTTAGGTAATCTGAGGGCAAACAGGTACATTTGCATCTCATTAAGTGCTGCTTAGCATACATTACCATGCAGTTTGCCTGGTGCTACTGCATGGAGCACAAAGCTCCCCCTTTTGGTCGGAATGGAAGTACATGCCGGATGCTGCAGGCCAAGGCATGCCCACTGCATCCCCTGTTGGTCAAAATAGAAGTACAGGCTGGAAGCAGCAACAACTGTGTGCTGGTGGGCACAGTCAGTGCATACATACCTCACAAATCCTTGCCTCCTGAATCAGGGACAAAGCTTAAAAAAATCAGGGACAAAGGCCCAAAAGCATAATATATTGTCTGAAGAATAAGACGTCTGCAACTTTATTGTCTGACATAATTTTATTCTTACAATCCCCATTGTTTAATCATGGGAACACAAATGTTAAGAAGGACAGAGTAAACTTTTGAGGTGAAATCAGGGACATCTCTGAAAATCGGAGACAGTTGAGAGGTATGCTGTTCCATCACAAAAACATGTTTTATGAGGGACAGAGGAACATTTATAGGCTAAATCAGGGCCCTCACTGTAAAGCAGGGACAGTCAGGAGGTATGGGTGCATACAATGCACCCATGCATATATTTTCCTAGCGGTTCCCCCTTCCCCCAGCACAAGCTCATTCATACCTCAGTCGACAGCTGGCCGTGGTGGTGAAATGAGGGCACAGCCGGTCACCGGCTCTGTTCGTGGATTGTTCTAGGGCTCAATGGGGGCATCACTGTTGGGTGGAGGGACCACTAGACTACCAGAGAACAGTCTGTTTTTTTTATGGTGAACAAGGTTGTGATTCGTGCTGGGGGGGTTGGGGGCCAATAGACTACCAGGGAACAGACATTTTATTTTAATGTGAACGGGATCGGGATTCATGCTGAGGGGTGGGTTGACCGCTAGACTACTATGGAGATTACTGAAATACCGTGGCTATGGGAGTCCACGATGTGGGGGGGAAGGGGCACCGCCACATTACTGACAGCTTTTTTTGGCGGTATCTAGCGCCGTGCTACTGCCTCACTGCTGACATTCCTGGGCGCTCCCCTAACTCTGTCCCTGCATACCATTTTCTATTAGCATCGGTGCTATCACACAGTGCTGGCACTAATACGACTTTTGAATATTGCAGCCTCGCTCAAATCCAGCGCTATTCCAGCACTACGGATTTGTGCTAGGCACAAGGGTTTGAATATCTGGCCCTGGGGGTCAAAAAGCACTGCCAGAATGTCATATTTATATTTTACTCAGTATCGTCACAGGTGGGGGAGAAGTGGAAGACAAATGAAGAGGGCAGTTTTAGCCATGGGATAAACTTTAGTCACCTGGGGAGAGATGTTGCAGATTGTTTTCCTGTTTCATAATTGCAATTGTCCACATCTGGACCAGGGAGTGGGATGGAGTAGAAGATGATTGGGAGGGGTTGGGGTAATCATGAGATGAAACCAAGCCTCCTGGGGGAGCAATAACCAGTTCTTTTTTTTGTTTTATTACTTTTTTAAGTACTTCCTTGAAAAAATTAATGAATTTATCAATCTAGCATGCATTTCTACAATTACTGTATATGGTTATGTGTTGTTATTGATCAGCCTAGTTATCTTATTATGTATGTATCTAGCTATCCCTTGATAGTTCATACTATGTGTTAATATGTCCTCCAGAGCCACTCATTGCTGAAAATGAGTGGTTTCACATGCCTTCAGCTGAGTGAGAACAGCAAAGCGAAGTTGAGCCATTCTGGCTCAAACTGAAGGCAAATGAAACTGCTCATTTTCAGCAATGAGTGGTGACAAGGGATGTATTAATATATTATTGATAGAGGGTGAGCAATAATATATATATATATACTTTAAAAAACTCCCCCAAACCTGCCCCTTTCCAGGCCATCTACGCATGAGATGCTCTTCACAGAATAATGCCCAATACTCTAATACCATGCTCTTTGTAAAATGGCCGCCGTGCTGGGCGCATCGTTCGGCTGTTCTGGTAGCTTAGCATTTTAGTTTTTCGTCTTTGCCATTTCTAGTCATTTTTTAATCATGTTCTTTTTTTATTTTAAGAGTTTTAAGAGTTTGTTGTTACATTACTATGGACTTGACGGATTTTTTCACGCATTGGTGCTACTTGTATGGACTTGCTTGGTCTTCTGGTTGTTTGCTTCTGAATTTCTGAACTTCTCTACCTCGCAGTTCTCTCACCGGAGTTAAAGTTGGAGTGAATTGCAGCAGTGGAGTGTGCCGAAGTGTGAGAGTGGTATCGGGTGATTTTTTTTTTTTTTTTTTTTTGCCGTTTTGGCCCATTGCCGCTATTGAACACTGTATTTGTTGCACATTTAAACTGCTGTGCTGCTACCGCTGCTTTATTTCTCCTGCTTTGTTACTCCTGTGACCTTAGAGGGCTTGCTATAACTGATTGTTTCTGTATGAACTTTCAGTTATGGATTCATTGTTGTTAACCGTGAGGTTGAGATAGCCATCGAAGATCTTGGTAGAAGACCATGGATTTATTGGCAGGAGATCATATTTGAACTGTTGGCAGCCTGTTGCGAATTTATCAGGATCAGGAATTCATCAGGATCAGTGGGTATACGAAGACCAGCTTGATTTGGAGTGGGGAGTTGGTGCCCTGATCCGGCGACTGGGCTGACTACGGTGTGTGGCTGAGCGGGGGGTCCTGGTCCTATTTTGCCAGGTAGCTGGTGCTCTAGGCCAGTGTTCCCTTTGGCTTCTCCATGGGGCCTGTTAATAAGTGAACCTTGGTGGAGGCCTGTAGAAGTGGCCGCGGGCTTGTAGTTTGGCCTCCCAGCAGGATTTGTCGGGGCCCACTCTGGCTCCAGAGCAATTAAGACTTGTAGCGGATTTTCCTGGACTTGTCTCCTGCAAACAGTCAGATTCATCTATATTTTCATTTATAATCTGGTTAGAAAGCAGTAAGAGTGCCTTCCTCCTTTTGTTTCCGAGACAGTGAAAGTGTACCATGTTAGCAAAAGTACTTGGACATATTTTCAACAATTCCTCCCCGGTAGAGAGAGTACTTTGGGGGTTGGGAAATTATTATCTTTCATTCTTACCAGCCTCCTCTGGTGGTGTGAGGGCCATAAGGGGATGGAAATGTTTGAGTTTATTATCTGACTGGGTCTGTGAGTTTGGAGCATTGGAGGGGGAGAGTTTTACCTGTGCCCTTAATCCACTGCTGTGTTGGAAACCCCCTGAACTATGTCCTGTATGTTGCGTGACTGTTATTTGGACTAAAGCTTGACATCTATCAGCAGCTGAGGATCATCTTTTCTATGGACATCTTGTCGGATTTATTTGTTTGCTTTGTATGATTTGATTTTGGGTTCTTTTTATTATCTTTTTTGTGGACTTTAAAAATTTTAAGTGATTTTTTGTTTATATGGTTTTAAGCTTTATAAGTTAAAGTTATTGTTTTTATTTGACAGGCAGTAAGAGTGCCTGTGTTTTTTGTTTAATATTATGGGTGTTATCTGGGGGTTCTAGTTAAGTTGATTCAGGGTTATTTTTCTTTAGCTGCACCAACCTGTAGGTTAGTTAAGAGTTAAGATGTACTGGAGGCCTACCCCCATGGTCGTGCGCTATTCATCCTCTGCCCTTCATGCCCTCTGCCCTTTCTTTCCTCCCCCATTGCATTTCACAACTTACCAGTGCTGTCGGGCACTGGGTACTGCTTGTAGGCGGAGGCGATGGGCAGGGGGTGGTGAACAGTGGAGGGTGAATGAGCGGGGCCACCACATCAGGGTCGTTAGATCCAGGAGATGCCCTGGGGTGAAATGGAACCCACAACATGGTCCGCCTTGTCTGGTTTACATACCCAAGGACACCACCAATATTGGTGGGCAGGTGGCCCAGACAGTCCTGGAAGTTCGTCCAACTCGGGCTGTGTTATGCATTGCCAGATCTTTCAGAAACAAGACTGCAATTACTGCAGATCTTGTAGAAAGGGTGGATCTGGTCTGTATTACTGAGACCTGGCTGGATGAGAAATCTAGCCCTGTTTCAGAGGCTTTAACTCCAGCTGGGCACCCAGTGATTCACAGCCCGAGATTGGAAAATGGGGTTGCAGTCTGTTTTAAGACTGAACTTACCCTCATGAGTGTACCAGTAGAGGAAGCTGAGTCATTTGAGTGTACCATGGTAGCAGGTGTAGGCTGTAGAATCACCCTCATCAATTGTCCACCTGGAGATGAGAAGAGATTCCTTCAGAAAGTGGCGGATTTCGTCATCGACATGGCATTTGAATCGCCGAGACTGATGGTTCTGGGTGATTTTAATGCCTGGATCAATGATGAACTCTCGCAGTTTGGACAGCACTTCCTCCAGTTGATGTCATCTCTGGGCCTTACACAGATAGTTACAACTGCTACCCATAAACACGGGCACTCCCTTGACTTAGTTTTTCCCCTGGGGATCGAGGTCTCTGATTTGGGGGTGAAACCAGTTGGGTGATCCGATCAGTACACCGTGGGGTTTAATTTTAGTGTAGGCCTACCCCTGTGGAGATGGTCAGGTATTGCCATTTACAAAATGTTAGCTCTGAAGGCCTGGTGGTTGTATTTGACCTATCATCACTTCTAGTGGCAAACAATGACTCAGATATCCTCGTGGTGGCCTATAATAGGGCCATCTCAGTGGCCCTGGATGTCATTGCTCCTGTCCATGTTTGTCTTCTCTCCCTTCACCCTCAGTCCCCATGGTTTGATGGGACCTTGAGGGAGATGCGGTGCCTAGGTCGAAGGTTAGAGCATTGCTGGCGGAGATCCTCCCTTGATGCCGACCACCTCAGATTGATGGAGCATTATCAAGCCTATCAATCCACAATCACTAGTAAGAAGGTAGAGTTCCTGTCTGTTGAGATTGCGGCTGCTCAGAATCGATCAGCTCAGCTTTTTCGCACCTTCAACAGGCTGTGCACCCCAGCTTGTCTCCAGGTCAGAAGGGCCTTTACGCAAAGGGAGTGCGATGAACTTGCTCAATTCTTTGCTACTAAAGTGGCTGACATTAGGGAGATGCTCCAACCGGCACACTCTAAAGGTGTTGTTTTAGATCAACATGAGGCTGCCGCTCCTCATTTTTTCTGGAGTGCCTTCGACAACTGGAATTCGTGGCTATCATGTGGATTGTCCAGGGTGCATGCCCTACATGCTGTAGTTTGGATCCAGGACCAACTTCCCTGATTTTGGGTTGTATCGACTCTATTGGTCTGATCCTGGCACGGATAGTCTGGTGCTCCCTGGAAACAGGTGAGTTTCTGAGCTCCCTGAAGGAGGCGGTGGTAACACCCCTACTGAAGAAGCTTCATTGTACCCGGACTGTCACGCAAACTACAGACCAATTTCTAATCTTCCCTTTTTAGGGAAGGTGATTGAGAAGGTAGTGGCTGTACAACTGGAGAACCATTTGACCATCCATGATATTTATGAACACCTCCAGTCCAGTTTTTGAAAAAGGCATAGTACTGAGACAGCGCTGATTCAGGTGCTCAATGATCACCTGTTGGCTAGGGATTGGAGGAACAGTTCCATTCTGGTTTTCCTAGATCTCTCATCAGCTTTTGACACCGTGGAACATGGAGTTCTACTTGAGTGTCTGAGGTTCATCTGTGGACTATCGGATGTAATCCTCAGGTGGTTTACATCTTACCTCACTGGAAGAATGCAGAGAGTGATCAGACCCAGTTTCCCTGTCCTGTGGGGTTTCTCAGGGCTCTGTATTGTCCCCCATGCTGTTTGCAGTGTATCTTCTGCCTCTCAGAGACTCTGTAAGAAGGTATGGGCTGAGGTTTCACTGCTATGCTGATGATACCCAGCTCTACCTTTCTTTAGCACCAAATCAGGATGGAGCTCTCTCAGTCTTTAATAAATGCCTTAGTGAAATCCAGGAGTGGGTGGATTCAAGTTGGTTGAAGTTGAACTCAGAAAAGACAGAGGTGTTGGTAGCGGGATCTAGCACCGGATAGGAGGGCCGGGAGTTGGCTCACCCTCAAGACTTTATCTTGGGGTGTTTCACTCCTGACCTCTGAACAGGTGCGTAACCTGGGGGTAATACTTGATGAGGGTTTGACTCTGCATCTGCAGGTGTCTGCTGTCATCAAGTCCACATTCTACCATCACAGGAACATCTCCAGGATTAAGCACCTTGTTCCGTCCGGCGATCTTCCTATGCTGGTACATGCCTTTGTGTTCTCACTAGAGATGGATGAAGTGGCCCCAATTTGCTCCACGAGGTGGAACACGGAGTGAAAGCAAATTCATGGAGTGCTCCGCAACGCGAAGCGGAGTACTTCGCGTTATTAATGGGTAATGCAAAGTCCATTGAAAACAATGACTTCACGTTACTCTGCCTTCCCAAACCACTACTCCACTAATTCTTAAGGCGAAGTACACTGAAAACAATGTACTTCGCCTTGTTTTTCAGCTCCAAAGACAAATTTTGCAATGATTCATGGGATTTCAGGTCACATGGGCTCTAGATTGTTCTGCACAGCCTCAGTTTGGGGTAGTGTGTGTAGGAAGCTGTAGGAGACAATCTGCTCTGAGAGCCCTCTGTGATTCAAACCTTCTAAAAGCTGTTAAAAAAGCCTTTTTTGAGTCATTTCTTTTGCTGAAACTTTAGTTCTTCGATTATAGGAAACCCTCCTGTGCTCATATCATGGAGCGTTTATTGTTTGTGTGTATATTTTGAATGTTAATGTACAACATTCAGCCTGTGTACTGAGAGACAGTGGAAGTGTGCTTTGGGGGAGGGGCGTATCTGTGGTGTAGGTAGATTAACCTGGAGAAAAAGACAGTGCTTTCTGTTTTGGTGATATTTTTCTTGTAAAACTGTGTTAATGTACACACAATAATATTTTCAATAATTCTTGCCATTTTTTTGCTGATTGTTGTGGTGCAGCAGTGCATAATTTTAGTTTGTTTAAAACATGTGGTTATATTACTGAAGTTTTCAATTTGCTATGCATTACTCAGTGTATGTGTGAGTATGTGTGTGATGCATGTCATCAAATCAGACACCTTTTATTGTGCCACATAATTTCAGCAATGTGAACCTGCTATCCACTGCAGCTGTGTAATTTTTTGTACTTCTTTGTGGTATCTTTACTGGTACTCGTACTAGTGACTCTTACTGCAGCAGTGCAGTACACTGCCCCCCCCACCGCGGCCAGCCCCAACCGGCAAAGATATTCTTTTCCAGATTTGAATTTCTGATGGTGAGCACTGGTTAGATTTTGCGCCTTTGCATCGGCATCTCTTCAGTGTGCAGCGCAATCTTAATCTGTCTGTACATTTGCATCTCTTTAGGGCCCAATCTCCATCTGTAACTTAAGTCACAGTTATTTCTTTGGCTTCCCTTCAGAGTACTGGACAGGTGTGGTGCATAATTCAGCATGAACATTGTACTCATTAATATGGGTTTTTAAGTCGGGACCATCATCAGGAGGCACTTGTGATACAAATCACTTTCTTCATCATTACGGTCACAAATGCAGTCACAAATTACGATTTACGATCACGTCACGAATCACAACAGTAGTTTTTTTTACTAGTTACTTGGATGTATTGTAGGCCTGTTTTGTAGTATCTCTCCATGCTTCACCACCCCACCATTGTACTCATTAATGAGTGTTTTTAAGTCTTGGAGTTTTGTGCCACACCTCATCAGGGCCCGGAGAAGTACAGCCATAGGCATATGCATTTATTTGTCATCACGGTCACAAATGCAGTCACAAATCACGATTTACGATTATGTCACGAATCACAACATTAATATTTTTACTAGTTACTTGGATATATTGTAAGCCTGTTTTGTAGTATCTCTCCAGGCTTCATCACCCCACCATTGTACTCATTAATAACTGTTTTTAAGTCAGGGAGTTAGACAGTGTCTGCAGAACATACACAGACTGGAAAGAAAACTGCACCCATGCAGTTTAGCACAGTATACTTCCACTGCTCAGAATACATACGGAAGACAACAAAAAAGGGCATAATTACATACAAGGGTCAGGGATGGTGTAGGAATACATTTTATAACTCAGCAAGGAAGGTGTGGGGGGGCACATGATGTGAGGGAAAAAAAATAATGTGGGATCCCATGGTGATCCAGCAGTAGTTCCAGCATGGACATAATTTGCAACTGATGTCCCTCTACGTAAGAAAAATTAAATTTACAGAAAGAACAAATTAAGTTAAAAAGAGTACAGATAGAAAAGACAAAAAAAATGTAGCTTTTAAAAAAGCTGTTGGGTCTAAATCAAAGTTTAAATCTCCTCGTTCTGATCTCAAAGTATCAGCAGTCACAAAACACACTCCTCTCTCTCTCTCTCTCTCTCTCTCTCTCTCTCTCTTTCTCTCTCTCTCTCTCCATCTACACAGGAGAAAGTAAAAGTGTCTGCTTGTATGACTCACTTTCTTCCTGCCTAGTTAAAGATCATGTGACTTACAGTACTACAAGCCATGTTATGTGTGGGGGGGCTGCCAAATCTGAAACACCAAGTCGATCACTTAGAATCATAATGAGGAACGTGAAGTCCATTAAAAACAATGACTTCGCCTTACTGCGCATTGCCAGTCCGCCTTAATGTGAAGTGATAATGACAAGGCGGAGTGAGCACTTTGCATTGAGCACTTTGCATTGCTCACTCTGCGTAGCAGAGTGGGAACGTGAAGTGCCCACTTCACATTCACTTCGCCAGCGGGAATTTAAATTCACTGCATCTCTAGTCCTCACATCTGGACTACTGCAACTCCCTTTATCAGGGCTTCCTGGGGTTGAAATCCGCTGCCTGCAGCTGGTGCAGAATGCAGCTGCCTGGCTTTTGACTGGTACATCTCGATCCAGCCATATTACGCTGGTGTTGCACGGACTGAACTGGCTGCTAGTACAGTGGCGGATCACCTTTAAAGTCGGTCTTCTGACTTATAAAGCCCTACATGGACTTGACCCTGACTACCTGAAAGAGCTCCTGGTCCCTTACTGCCCTGGGTGATCATTCCACTTAGCTGGTGAGGGGTTGCTAGAGATCCTGAGGGTGTCTTTGAAATCTTCCGGGGCTCGTACATTTAGGTATGCGGCCCCCACTCTCTGGAATTCTCTATCCCGCCAGATAAGGGTGTGCGTGACAATGGAAGGGTTTAAAAAGGCCCTAAAAACATATCTGTGGACCCAAGTATTTGGAGTCTGATTGTATTTATTTTGTTACCTGTTTTTAGTATAATGATTGACATTTTTAATCTGTTTATTCTGTGCGGCGCCTTGGTTTTTTGAAAGGCGCCATAAAAATAAAGTTTTATTTATTTATTTTTTTTATTATTATAAGAGCATCTCACGCATGGAGGAAAGGAGCACTCCAATTGGTCAGAAGTGCTCCCTCAATCTGTAAGATCAATTATGTGGTCCAGTTATTCATGGTATTTGGGAACTAAGATTCCTTATTCAAACAGTGAACAGTGCAGTCGGTAGGCTTTCATATGAATGGAGAGACCTGACTTATCTGCCCATAACATTCGGATTTTGGCATGCCTCAGTGCCTGTACTTTACAGTAGTAGAGGAAGAACTTAAACACATCAATAGAGAATAGGGTGGCTGTCAGACAGATGCTGCTGCTGCTGTACACTAACCTCCTCCTCCAGCTGCATCACTTGAACATCAGGGTTCTCTCCGCCCCCCCTCTCTCTGCACAAGTATGCTTCTGTTGGCTCTACTCTCAGCCATCTGGCCATGCTTGGATGAGACAATCCAGGACAGAATATAAGAGGGGTCAGGCAGAGGATACCTGGAGCAAGCAGTACGTGATCCAGAGGCTTCTGAATTGCAGACTGTGAAGAGGCTGAAGGTTACTGTGCCCTACTGGCATATAAAAAAACAGCTGGACTTATAAAATATTTCAAGACCACTCACAAGACTGAGGATAGAAACATAGAAACATAAAATCTGATGGCAGATAAGGACTGCTTGGTCCACCTAGTCTGCCCATTTCCCTACCTAACAGATAAGCTGCAGATCCTAGTTAACTAACAGCCTACTTCCTCTTACTCCCCCAGAATTGTCTTATGTCTGTCCCACGCATTCTTGAATTCTCCCACTATTTTTGACTCTACAACCTCCTGAGGAAGGCTGTTCTATGCATCTACAACCCTCTATGTGAAGAAATACTTCCTCATATTACCTCTGAGCTGTCCCCCTTCTATCTTCAAATTGTAACCCCTTGTTCTTGCACATCTCTTTTTCTGAAAGATGCTACCTTCTTGGACTTTGTTGATTTCCTTGAGGCATTTGAAAGTTTCTACCATGTCTCCCCTCTCCATCCTCTCCTCAAGGCAATACATCTTAAGCTCTTTTAGTCTTTCTTCATTTGTCTTCTGGTGCAGACCCTGCACCATTTTGGTTGCCCTCCTCTGGACAGCCTCCACCCTGTCTATGTCTTTGCGGAGTTGTGGTCTCCAGAACTGTCCACAGTAATCCAGATGTGGTTTTACTAACTGTCTGTACAGAGGGAACAACAACTTCCTGTTTTCTACTGGTGATGCCTCTCCCTGTGCATCCCAGTATCTCCCCAGCCCTCCTTACTGCCTTCTCACATTCCTTGCCCACCTTTAGGCCATCTGATATGACTACCCCCAGGTCCCTTTCCGTTTTTGTTGTTGTCAGTATCTCACCCCCCACTGCGTACTCTTCCCTTGGGTTTTTGTTGCCCATATGTATTGCTTTGCACTTCTTTGCATTGAATCTAAGCTGCCATACATTTGACTATTCCTTCAACCTTGCCAAGTCCCTTTTCATCCATTCTACCCCACCTTGCATATCAACCTTGTTGCAGAACTTTGTGTCATCTGCAAAGAGACATACTTTTCCTTCCAGTCCCTCTGCTGTGTCAGTGGCTCAGTAGGTAGCCCACTCACCTCTGAGGCTGGGAGATCAGAGGGCTGTGGGTTCAGTTCCCACATTTAGCACTTGTGTTACTATCCCAATGCTGACACTGTAGTGCAGCATGGAAGGGGTGTTTCACTTCTGAGGTGCCATCTTTTGGATGAGATGTTAAACCGAGGTCCCATCTACCTGGATTGGTGGTAGTTCAGGTGGATGTTAAAGATCCCATGGTACCTATCAAAAAGAGTAGGGGAATTTCCCCAGTATCCAGGTCAAATTTCCCTCATCCACTAAAAAAAAATACCACCAACAGCTTACTCAGGTTCAATTTCAATTGCTTACCATCTGCATCCCACCTCCCCCCAGTCGCCCCTGAAAAAGGGACTTCTAGGCCCAGTGGGCTTACTGGGTCAACAAAATTCAACCAATCAACCAATGTCACTTATAAAGACATTAAAAAGGACCGGCCCCAGTACTGAACCCTGCGGTACCCCACTAATAACCCCCCTTTCTTCACTGTGGACTCCATTTACTATTACCCTCTGTGTCCTGTTGTCCAGTCAGTGTTTTACCCAGGCTACCACCCTGGAACCCACTCCCAGGCTGGCTAATTTGTTTATTAATCTTTTGTGTGGGACTGTGTCAAATACCTTGCTAAAATCTAGGTAGGCCATGTCCACAGCCCCTCCCTGGTCTACTACTTTGGTCAGCCAGTCAAAGAAATCAATTAGATGTGTCTGACATGACCTTCCTGGTGTGAATCCATGCTGCCTTGGGTCCTGTGCCCCACTGGTCTCTAGGTACTCAACAATTCTTTCCTTCAGAAGTGATTACATCATTTTCCCTACCACTAAGGTCAAACTGACAGGTCTGTAGTTTCCTGCCTTTGTCTTGCTCCCACTTTTGTAAAGGGGAATCACATCTACCCTCCTCCAGTCCTCAGGTACCACACCATCCTCCCATGATTTATTAAAAAGGGCGATCAGTGGTGTTACTAGTTCTTCCCTTAGTTCTTTTAGAATTCTGGGGTGAATTCCATCAGGCCCCATTGGTTATCCACCTTCAGTTTTAGGAGTTCTTTCAAAACCATTTCTTCTGTGAAAGGACTAATATCAGCCCCCCCCCCCATCCAGAGTGCTTCTGTTGACTGGATTAGGTACCTCCTGCTGTTCCATTGTGAATACCTGAGCAGAAGTTATTTGTTCAGTATCCCTGCTTTTTCACTGTCGCCTCTGCCCAACCACCATCCTCTTTATTCAGCCTCAGTATCCCTGCCTTAGTCTTTCTTTGCTCCCTAATGTACCTATAAAAGGTTTACCCCCCTTCTTAACTGAGTTGGCTATCTTTTCCTTGGTTTAGGCCTTTGCTACTCTGACTGCCTTCTCCACTTCCTTCTGCTTTAACTAGTACAGTTCTCTGTCCTGCTCCTTCTGTGTTTCCTTATACTTCCTGAATGCTATATTTTTCCCCCTAACCATCCCTGCCACTTTTTTTGAGAACCATAGTGTTTTTTTCTTTCATTTTGATTTGTTCATTTGCTTCACACAAAGGTTTGTTGCCTCTGTGATGGCGGTTTTAATGTTTCCCCATTGTTGCTCCATCCCACCTTCTTGCATTTTTGCTAGTGCTTTTCTGAGGCACTCTCCATTTTGACAAAATCAGTCCTCCTGAAGTCCAGTACCTTCACTTTTGTATTGCTTGACTCTACAGCTAAGTTTATCGTGAACCACACTGTTTGGTGGCCTCTTGTTCCCAGATGGCTACCCAATTCTAGATCTCAGATCCTCTCTCTGTCCCCATTTGAGAGTACCAGGTCTAAGATTGCTCCCTCCAGAGTGGGTTCCAAAACTAGCTGTCTGAGGCATGCCCCCCCCCCCCCCCGTAGGGCATCAAGAATGGCCCTGTTCTTGGATGTGGCTGCAGCAGAGGTGCTCCAGTTAACATGTGACATATTCAGGTCCCCCATCAGCAATATCTCCCCTTTCTCTGCCATCCTAAGAATGCCTAAAAGCTGCCAATTTGATATGTGGTGAATATGTGTAAAGCCTTTGAACAAATGGCATTTCATGGACAAATAAGCCATTGAAACCTGTGTTTTGGCTGTAGTTATTTAAAATCTAAGATATATACTGTCATCAGATCTTAGTGAACCATCTGAATTCACAATGACAGTTCCTAATGTCAGTGAGGAGTGTGTTTTCTAAGAGCAGCTGTACATTAACTTTCCCAAGGAAGACAATTACAAGTTGTCTTTTCTAATAAGGTTAAGTAGTTCAACAGTAGTGAAATACAAAATAATTATATATTGTGATTATTGGTGGGTGAAGTGCATTAAATTCACTACCCCGAGTCGGCCCGGTGGCGCAGAGAGCTGAGGCGCTGGTGCCTTTCCTCAAACCACGCTGGCGACCCAGGTTCGGGAACAGACTTGGGTCACTGGGGGTCGACTGGGGCAGGAGAGGATTGAGCGTCTGAAGGATGACTCTCCTCTTCTCTCTTCTTCTCTCTTGGGGTGGGTCAGGGTGATGTCTTTATCTGTAGCAGACCCTGGTAGAGACTGGGAGTACTACAAGATGTGGCATGACATCAGGGGTGTCAGGAAAACAGAAAAAACATCCCGATTGGCCAGGATGATGGCAGACGATCTGCCAACACCACCGAAGAACTCTCGAGGAGCCTGACTGCCTCAGCAGCACCCTGAGACCAAGAGAAAGAGTGTGCTGGCTGCCCTACTGGTGCCTTCTCCCTCAGAAGAGGGGGACCCACTCGGCGAAGGGTTTTGACAAGCTACCCCTGGGTTAGCTGCGATCTGAGGTAAGGCGTTCCAAGAGATGACAGTAGGTGGATGTCGGGGATCATGGCTGCCTAAAGGAGTTGGCAGGTTGGGGCATGCAGGGGATAAAGAAATAATGCAAAAAAAAAATGTTCTACACATAGTATTTCACATATAACCCAACTTTGGGTCATACTACGGGTAGTGAAGTGAATAACTACGCATCCAGAAGTAACACGAAGTTCCCATTTTTTGTAGATACTTTGCATTACTTCAGGATGCATAAAAAACATCTATTTTGTTTTCCTGGTGTCTAGTGGTCCCCACCCCCCACCCTGTCAGGTAGTACCCCTCCACCCTGCACCCCCAACCTTAAGTCAGATCCAGTTTAAAAATATATATTGTTTTCCCTGGTGTTTAGTGGCCCCACCCACCACCCTTTCATGTAGTACTCGTGCTCTCCCTCAACCCCAAGTCAGATCCAGTTTAAAAATATAATCTTTTCCCAGGTGTCTAGTAGCCCCCCACCCTGTCATGTAGTACCCCACTCCCCCCAACCTTGACTGGAGGCGGACCACTGGCATATCCCTCCACTCACCTCCACGGCTGGCAGCCCACCCAGCTCAGCTCAATGAATGAGTGTGTGCTTGTACAAGCGCACGTTCATTCATTGACAAGTTGCAGTAACTTACTCAGCCCTGCTGGGGTGTACAGAAGGGGACCAGGCTGCTCCGGTGTCTCGTGGAGGGTGGTAACTCTGCAGAACTCTGTCAATTATCTGACTTGTCAATGAATGAAGGTGTGCTTGTACAAGCACGCCCTCATTCATTGAGCTGTTGGTTGGCTGCCAGGCCATGGAGGTGAGTGGAGGGATGTGCTGGTGGCCCACTCTGGTCTGGGTTGGGGCGAGCGAGGTGGGGGGGAATACCTGACAGGGTGGGAGGTCACTAAACACCAGGAAAAATATTTTTTTTAACTGGATCAGACTTGGGGTTGGGGGAAGCAGGGTGGGGGGTACGGGAACCACTAGACACCAGGGAAAATATATTTTTTTAACTGGATCTGACTCAGGGTTTGGGGGAGCCAGGTGGGAGGTACTACCTAACAGGGTGTGGCTTACTAGATACCAGGGATAGATCAGGGGTGGTGTTGGGGGGGGGGATCCTCCATTTGTTACCTCTACTTGCTTTGGTGTTTTTAAGTACAATATGCACTTAAAAAAAACCCACAGCAAGGCGAAGTCACAAATGGCAAATTATGGGTTATTTGGAAAAAATTATGTTAAGTTCTACATAAGGGAAAGTTGCTGACTTTGCAGCAATTTTGCCAACGTAGTAAAACTTCACTGTGTCTCTAATTGTAATGCAAAACAGTAATGGAAACACAAATGAACATTCCACTTTTCACAGGTCAACACATGTTATGGTAAGGAGAGTCAACTCATCCTTGGTCACACTGTTATCGCTTGTTCTAGTCTGAACTCCACTCATTGCATCATTGTTTTCTTTTTTCTTTGGGGGAGTTGAGAATGCTACAAAAATGTCTGTTAAAGGCTTCTGCTGTCTCCTTCTCTGAGGTAATGAAGCCGTCCCCTGCCAATAAGGGTCTTACCTTATTACTAGTTTTTCTAATAAAATGTACATAGCTGCAATAATTCTTCTGCCTCCATTTCACCATCACCCAGCGCATCTCATGATTAAAGCACTTTGAGAAAGATAAAAGTACAAGTGTTCCTTCTTCTAGTAGTTTGAGATTCATTTCCCATGAGGATATTAGAGTTTTCCCAGTCTGTAAAGGCAAGTTGTCTCCCTATTCATCTTGCATGAATAGCACAACCCCAGCTACCAGTGCCACAAGCACCAGCCACAACACAGACAACGGTGCGCTGTGGGTGTGAGGTACGTAATGATGCTCCCTCTGCCTCCAACCCCCAAATCTGGCATCAGCAGTAGCACTAAGTTCAGTGCTGCTGCTGCTCATTCACTGGGTGAGAAAGGTGACAGCGAGTCTGGCACTAGTGCTACTGTTATCTTGTCACCTGAGGAAACAGTAAAATTGTTTAGGGCAGGATGACATGCAGTATACCACATCTCCACAAAAGCAGCGTGTAGTGGAGGAAAGAGTAGTGAGGAGGGTATGGAAGTGGAGTTGTCAGAGCAGGAAGGCATGACAGTCAGACAGTGGAGGAGGAGGTAGAAGCAGACAAGGAGGAGGCATAAAATCTGAATAATTACATGACAGCAAGTTGGAGGGGCTTGGGGAAGGGGAGGATGAAAATTGAAGAGGAGGAGGAAGCAGGAGACGAGGAAGCAAATGCTGGAGAGGAGGACAATGTGAATGTTGAAAGTGAGATGTCAGGTACAAAAACAAGTTCTAAGGATGACTATGATACAGAGGTGAGGAGGTCATCATTGGGGAGGATGAGCAAATTAAAAAAGCAAAAGAGGAAAGCAAGAAAGCAGAGTATTCAGGCAGGGAAATCTAATGACAAATCTGTCCCCAGCCCCCAGACGATCAACTTTATTGTAGCCCTAGTGCTGTTGCTGTCACTGCTGTCCTGCTAGGGCATCCAGTCCATCCACATCACTCAGCCCAGTTGCAACATTCCACCATGACATAAAAAAATCAAATCATCTCCCAATCACCACCCTATTGTCCCCAAAGAACCCCAGCAGTGCAGTCAAGCAGTTAAAAAAACACATTTGTTTGCTGTTTGGGAGTATTGTACTGATGACGCCACAAATACATTTAGAGCGTGTTGCAATGTGTGCATGTGAGACAGGAAGATCATGCAACAGCCTACGTGGACATTAGGAAATGGTGTTCTAGCAAATCAACTAAAGCATGAAAATGGCATCTTCCTAACAGTCACATTAATTCCCAATCCCCACTGAGGTCACACATGCCAGCAGCTGCAGGGACAGTCAGGCATGGGTGGTGTTACAAATCCATTTGTTCAGCTCATGCACCCACCATGGCAACAACAACCACAGCAGCCAACTGATGAAGGTACTGGTGCTACTTCAGAGGTACTACTGCAAGCACCACCAGCCAGGTCCAGTAGTGTATGTTCAACCAGCAAGTGGCCATAACCTGTGGAAACAAAATGAACTACACAGACAAGTCATTACATGCCTGAACAAAACTGTCACCAGCTCACCCAAGCTCTGTCTCGATCACATAACGGGTTGGTGAGATGATTGCTCTTGATCTTCACCCATTCCCCACTGTAGAGGACACTGGCTTTTGAAGATTTTTGCATGAACTGATGCCCAAAAAACAACATTCCATCATGTTTTCCATGCATGTTCTTTCTAGTATGTATGAGTCAGTATGCATGCAGATTCTGACACTTTTGAAAGAGTTGAGGGTTATATGCATTTCACTAGTGATATGTGGAGCAACAGTGGAAACCTGAGTTTCCTAGGTCTTACTGTCCATTGAGTAGTGTAGATGTCAGGCAGTGCCATCCACAGCCCCACCCAACATCTGTTACCACCAGTCCCTGCAGGAGTTATATTGAATTAGGCAGCCTCACAGAGGCACACCAATTGAGGAACTGATTTTCTTAATGTCAAATCACAATGGGGAAACGTACTGGAGAAACTAGGGAACTCCCAGCTTTGGAAATAGCTGGAGACCTTCGAGCTCTTAAACCCAATTTAGTCAGGTTTCAGACCTTGTCACAGCACCATTTCCACACTCACTAAGATCATGAATGACTGGGAGAATGCATTAGATGCAAAAAATTATGTGTGTCTTATTTCTCAGCTTAAGTAAGGCATTCGACATGGCGGACCGTGACTTGCTCCTGGTCACCCACAGGAACTTTGGTTTGGACTCATTGGCATTAAAATGGTTCTCCAGCTATCTTACTGGTCACCATCAGCAGGTCAAAGTAGATGGTGACCTATCCCCCTCAAAGCCTCTCAAGAGAGGGGTACCACAGGGTTCCATTTTTGAGCCTCTTCTTTTTGCCCTTTATATTAACTATCAATATAGGTATTAAAGATGCTAGCATACACCTTTTTGTGGATGACATGGTCCTATATATTGACAGACCTACACATAATATGGCCAGCAAGGTCCTTCAAATAGAGTTCAATTGCTTACAGCTAACCTTCTAAGCCAAAAGCTCTTACTAAATGCCAAAAAAATGAAGGTTATGTTATTCTCTCCAAATGTTAAGATGCCCAGTCTATGGACACTTGGTTTAGTCTCTCCTATTACCATCCCCCTAGGAGAATCCTTAGACTTTGTGGAGAAACTCAAATACCTGGGTATTTGGATAGACCACAAACTATCCTTCGTGAAGTACATTGAGGAGCTCTCAAAAAACTCAAGCAGAGACTCGGCTTATTCTATCAAATTAAACACTTCTTCACCCAGAAAGCTAAAACTAGGCTTGTCCAAAGTACCTTTATTGCTCTCTTGGACTACAGCGACTTCCTTTACCGTCACAGCCTCAGTTCCCTGCTTGTCGAATTTGACACTCTTTACCACCAGGCGTTAAGATTCATCACCGGAGTGCCATACTCTACTCATCATTGCTCCCTGTATTCCTTGGTAGGATGGTCATCTCTTACTTATAAAAGGCAAAAAAGTGCAGCCTTCTGGACCTTTAGAGCACTTACTGGGAATCTTTTTCATTACACTTCAGCGAATCTGCCACTGTGTACTGCAGGCAGTTATTCACTGAGGAGCCATTCATATACCACTCTAACTACCTCTAGAGTCAACTCACGTTATGGCAGTCATCTTTTAGTTATGCATGTTCTAACCTATGGAACAAACTGAAAAAAACTCTTTAAGCTTGCTCTCCCTGTAAAACTGTCCACCTTTGAAATACTTTTCATACACTTTTTTAAGGATTCCTGTAACAGTTTCCCATAATTATTACCCAGTACCTAAGGATGTGGGTCCATACCTAACAATGATCTCCTATTTTTCCCTTTGGCCTCCTTCCTTACCTTCCTACCATAGCCCCGCTCCTCTACCCTTGCGAATTTATTGTAATTATTGCACATTCAATGTAATTAAGCTATGTACATTTTTTATATGTCACACACGACTCCATTGTAACAGTTGTGTTCATCTACCTTTTTGTATATTGTTCCTTGTTTTATCACCTCATTTATGTACTATATTTCACTGCTGCACTGTAATTGTATTATGTCCACATCCATTTTATGAATGAGTTCATCTCAATGGTGTTTCGCCTGGTTAAATAAAGATTGATGGATTGATTGACTGATTCTGTGGTTCATCCAGTCACTGCTGGTCATCTGGATATAACCTCACAATCTGATGGTGGAAATAATATGCTGAAAGTCATGAGAGATGGAGATTTCTATCACACATCTTGTTTTGCACATGCACTGGACATCTGGTGTGTCATGTGCTTGACAATTATGCACAGGTAAAAGAAATACTTGACAATGTATTGGGCATCACAAGATGTTTCTGACCTTTCCCTAAACACTGCACACTGAGCTCCTCGGCTAGTACTAGCAGAAGCCCAATGTTCTATGGCATTGCTTACATAAATATGTGCTGACAAAGTAGAAGTCGATTTTTCACATGGCGGGGAAACTGGTGGAGCAGAAAGCTATGTTCCAGGCTATGGAATTTGAGGAAGTAGCCTGTGATGGATTTCTGTCCCAGGTGTAGTGGTATCTGCTGCAAAAGCCTGTTCTACTTCTGATACATTATGAACAGGCCACCAAAGAAGTCTGTGTTGATTCGGTCCTTCCTTTGGTGAGTCTACTTGAATGACACAAATTCCATTAATTTAGATATTCTACAGCAACCCAGCAAAGCAAGGCTAGTGGTGGTAGTCACTGAGGCAATGGCACCGGTACTGGTGGTGGTGACACCACTAGATCATTAGATTCATCTCAGCAGCTGTACAACCAAGATGCAATACTAGTTAGAAAAGAGGAGTTCCATCAAGCGCTAACAACCTTAATTGTTAACTATTATGAGTCTAATCAATTATTACTGAGCCTAGCAAGGTTCTTAATTGGCAGTCACATTGGTCATTAATGTCTTAGAAATGACTGCTCCAGCTTCCAACTGATGCTGTGTGGCACGCACGGCTCACGTCACAGCCAAAGCCTAAATGAATGCAAAGAAAAAAGGAAAAAATGAAAGTTGTTATTGTGATTAGATTTATAATTGCATTAACAACCTCAAAGGCAGTCATTTCCTTGGATTCATTACTCACCGGAGGGAGGTGGCCCTTGGCTGCGCCTCGGCCACTCATCCCCCCCCCAACCAGTTGTTAATCCCTTGGAAATGACCGGCTTCTCAGTCATTATTGCTTAAGTGCTGAAACAACTGGTGGCATGTTTGTAGTTTGGAAAGGATGCAGATTGCCTGCGAAGAATTGTTACTGTCAGAATTGTCCTTCAGTTTCAGTAATACTGATTACTGTAGTGACTTTTTTACCTTCAGAAAACCATACAACTGGATTATGATAACAGTCAAAATATAACTTATGGATGAACAAACCCTGTTCTGAACATTCATAATATCTGAACAACTGTCTCAAACTAAAATACCTGTGGAGTAAGATGTATTCTGGAGAGAAATTCAGGATGAGAAATATCTCAGTATACTTGTTTCCAACAATCCTGAATTTAAAAACTATTGCCAAATTGTGGTTATAAGGTCAAACATCATCCTGGGTAACATAAGGAGGCCTACACAAATTAGAGACAATAGTGTCATTCTTTCATTGTATACATCATTGGACAGACCACATCTAGGGTTCTGTACCCAGTTCTGGTCTCCCTGTAGCAAGATAGAAATTAGTGCCCTGGAAAAAATTAATTGCATAGCCATTAAGATGATAGGGGCTATAAGTCACCTTGGTTACAATGAAAAAATAAAATTATTGGGTTATATCCATTGGAGTACAAACAACTCCATGGAGACCTCTGCCTGGTTTACAGCACTTTTCAGAATTACAATTTGTCAGATTGTCTGGGGTTGGAAGTAAGGGACTCTTGCTGTGATACAAGGTCACACGGTTTACAGCTCAAAGGGGAATTATTCTGTTCATGGAAAAGGGCCTCCCTGTTTAACCAGAGAGTGGTCATTCTATCTAACTCATTGCCAGTTGAAGTCATGACGTGCAACAGTAAGGAGGTTTTTAAAAAGAGATTAGATAATTACTGTTTAGGGAACTATATTACGGGAGACTCCTTTTGATTTGGTGATCCATTATGGGCAGTGTCCCACTTGGCCCATATAGACCTATGAAACCTATATCTGAAGGTTTGCGGTATCAGTTCACCTAAAGTATTCTGGTCAGTGTGATCCCTGCTAAAGGTAAAAATACAGTAAGAGCTGTAGACTGAGTTACAGTATTTTGCTTGACTTCTTCTACTGCTGTTGCTGCTACTATTACAATGAAACTGATTGTGGTGTAATTTATAAGTTGAATTACTGTAAGGCACCGTCAGCTTATGAAAAGTTTTTTTTGACTGATCACTCCCATCTCATAGATCCCAAGCATGACCATAGTGGAGAAACAGGAACACAGCACTCGTACATATGGAAGACTAAAACTAAAAATTGCTTATAGTCACCCAGGCAAGCACCCAAAGCCCCAGCACTTCAACACAAAACAGGATCTTCATTAGGGGGCAGGTTTGAGGATTAACAGACACGCCCCATTTTAAATAGGTGGTTTAAATTGACACACATCATTAAACATTGAATTTGTTAAGTTACCAGAAGGCAGCCCAATCTACCAGCACTCAAAGTGATTGTAACCAATCCTGTATTCTTGTTTGACTTATTTATTTAAAGTGCTTCGTAGCACTAAGTGTTTCACAGTGTAGTGGTATCTTTTGTAAAGTGCTACTTATTTATAAATGTTTGTGCAAAAAAGAAAATCATATCCCAAAAGGGAGTCTTTCTACCATCACTGCTACCAGTCCTCCTCCTCTTCACAGCTCAATTGCTTAATGGGGGAGGGGCCTTGTATGTTTCTGGTGTTCTGGCATTTTTGTTCCTTCTTTCGTTTACCATCCCAAACATAGTTCTCCAAATATAGATGCAAGGTGCAGTATGCAAAACCTTGAAATGACAAAATGCATAGGACATGGGGGCAACTTTCAGGCTTACTTATTTTGTAAGCTTTTTGCAAACTGGGTTTCACTCCAACCTTCTTTGCTGGCCTCTGGATCTGCCAAGATGGACATGCAGCTGATGTTTTGGAGTCATGTAACTCCATCCTCAGAGCTGGCTAATGCTAGTCAGTCACATGTTTGTGTTTCATTTGTTACCATGACAATGTAAGTTTAGCCCTGTTTCTGCAGCACTAATAGAACACTGGTATAAACAAGATACATACTGTACATTATTTATCTATCTATATAAATATATATATATTATATATATATATATATATATATAAGACAAAGAACCTCTGTGCGGAAACACTGAGGCAAGGGTTACCCCAAAGGGCATTTGGCTGGGAAGCCAAGTTTCAAGAAGATACAAAATCACACATGCCCCCACAATGCAAAGCATCATGGGCTGCATATGCAAATCACCACAGAATGTTATGCTGGTCCATATATATACATATATATACATATACATAGTAAAATCTGTATGTATTTATGAATGTGCACAGGGATCTTAGGTACTTAGTGATAGTGGGCATAAAACACACAGGTTATTGTTTTTAAGAAGTTGTTTTATAAATTAGTTTTTAGAATTCACATTTATTAAGAATTAATATATTTATAATAGATTAACATATGCTGACCTTGCATTGATAGAAGTATGAAGTAACGGGCATTGTGACTTTTGTACTTTATTATGTATTTACGTACCTCATTTACACCAGTGTCATATGTCATAAGAAAATGTGCATTCCTAAGTGACACAAATGGCTTGAGAATCCACAGTCAGCAATTTAAAAAAATGAACATGAAAGAAAAACAGAGGCTAACAGAAATGGGTCTACAAATAGAGAAAGAGCCAGTTTGGTGGAAGAAATAACATCAGAGAATAACAATAAAACTGAAAATTTCAACAGTGTCTGATACCCATATCCTTGCCCCTGAGGAAGCCCACGCAGGGTAAACATTGGGCGTGGTCAGTTCGCAAGCAGCACAAGTCCACCCCACTACACACACACAGAGGGACTCATTGTACCTGAAGCCCCATACCATCCCCATTCAACAGATGTCCCCCACCCATCTGTGGCACCGGCAAGCCCCACCCAATGCCACATACTGTCCTACTGGTGCTACAGTCAGAGATGGCCAGCAGCAGAGCCCTACATACACTTCCATAGTTGCTGGCTGTTTGACCTATGTAGGTGCACAGCAGCTGCAGGCCACTGCATATGTCAGATGGCTAGTGGCCATGGAAGTGTGTGAAGGGCTGTGAGGCTGGTCATTTCTGACTGTGGCACTGACAGGATGGTACATGGCATTGGGTGGGAGTTCCCAATGCTGCAAATGGGTAGAGGACAGCTAGTGAATGGGGCTGGTATGGGGTTGGGGTACTCTGGGCACCATTCTGTGTGGGGCTAGATCACACTGCCTGGGACCAGTGCCCTCTTTTGGAGCGGGGGGGCTGTGCAGAGCAGGACAGGTGCAGGCATGTGTGGGGCAGGGGGGTGCTGCGCAGCAACGAGTGTACTGCCAGCCATGTATAGGGAGTGCAGCACTGGGATGGGAGGTACCATATGGGGGATGAGGCAACACTGTGTGTATGGGGGGTGTCAGCCTCGGGGGCATGGAGTCAGGGCAGGCCCACTCTGTGTATGTGGGGGGGTGCCCACCTGCCATGGGGATGTTCTGGTGGCTGGTAAGCTGAGGTGGCAGGGGGCATAGGCAACTTATGGCAGGGTTCTCCCTGGTGTAATGGGTGCCCACCTATGCACCCCAGTGCACAGCACTATGTGCCTTTATGCATGGTGCGTAGTTCTGGCACGCCCCTGGCCCACCCCTGGTGCATTGTTGTCCATGCAGACAGGGGATCAGGTGCATATGGGCTGCACTCCCCAGGTTGTGCATCCCACACAGGGAGTACAATGGGTGTACAGTGACAGTGTGCCACAGATCCGCAGCTCGTAGGCACTCTGCACACTCGTGCATAGGCCTCACTATGTTTAATGATGTGTGTTACTTTAAATCACCTATTTAAAATGGGTTTTGTCTATTAACCCTCAAACCCACCCCCTGATGACGACCCCATTTTGGGTTGAAGTGCTGGAGCTTTGGGTGCTTCTCTGGGTGACTGTTGCCACATTAAATCACTTTTGCAATCAGCAATTTTTTTTTGTTTTAATCTTCCATATCTATGAGTGCAGTGTTCCTGTTTCTCTGATGTTTAAGTAGGCTAGCTGCTTACACAGCACCTCCTTCCCTTTCCCAGTTTGTACACCACCTTCTCCGTAAAATGATCATGGTAGAAAAGCATTTCAGACATGGCATTATATTATTTGGGCTCAGTACATGTAAACATCTTTCCAAAGGCATAGCTTCCCAAGATGTTTCATGGAAGGATGTCTACAGCTAATATTTCTGCAGTGAACTTTTCCAGTTCTTCTGCATTTGGGATAATCCACCACAGGAAACACAGATAATATAATTAGCTAGGAGGTTTCTTGCTTTGTTATGTTGATAGTGCATATGCGCAAGAAACATATTGCGGCAGCTTTCTCCAGAAGCAGGTTGTGGAGGCACGGCACTGTGGTGGCCAATACCCCCACAGCCTTTAAAGGCTCGGTCCACTTCTGCCAATGCCATGGCACGCTGCTGCTGTCACTAGTTCAGCCTGCGTGCCACAACCTTGTAAAAATGTAGCTGCTGCAATCAGGGGCCACCTGCGTCATTGCAGCATCAGCCGTCGCTACAATGAGGGAGGCGACCACGTCGTTGCGGGGTGGAACGAAGCACTGATATTGTTTGTGAACATGGCGGCATCTTGCCACTGTGTTCACAAACAATATTCCCCCTGACGGAGGGTGCCAATCCCCTCGGCAGCATGTGTCCCCCCACCATGTTTGTTTGCCAACAGGGCCCCCAATCCCCGCCGGCTTCAATGGCCTGAGGTTTATGTTGCCGACAGAGACCCCTCCCGTCTGCATTGTAACCCCTTTTGTTCTGCTGACATGGTGCCCAATCTTGACGCATAATGTAATACCCCACTTGTTGTGTGCTGACGGGTGCCTAATCCCATCGGCTACAGCTGCCCCCAAAAGATTCCATTGGCATGCTGGGAGCCCATCCCAGCATGCCACATGCCCTGTAAAATCAAAAATGGTCCCACGATGTCTTTTTTTTTACCTGTTAAAAGAAATGGTCCCTCTGTGGTCTCTCTGCCCCCTCCCACAATCTCGCCCACCCACTGTGCACCTGCCTCCCCACCCCTCTCACCCCTCTCACCCCATACTTACCCGAGTCAGTGCAGCGATCTTCAGTGGACCCGGGAACACGTCTGCATTCTTCAAAGCCGACCACGAAAAGAGGAAATGCCGGTAAGCTGTATAATGTAATAAATATGTTTTTTTCAACTTTGATGCATATCTCAGGCATTTTTTTGAATTTTGGCACTAAATTTTCAACATGGGGTTTGTGGGATCCCTTCTCATGAATTCTGGCAGTGTCATGGCGTTATTTGGCCCCCAAAGGTGATTTTGCGGTCACTGGGCAGAATCCCCTTTCGGGACCGAGTAACGAAACGACAGTGCCAGTGTTCATGAGGTGGGCTCTCAAAAATCCTATTCTGCAAATTTGGTGGGAAAAATCCCCAAAAATGACTGTTTTACAAGCGTGCATTGTGCAGTTGCTATGCATGCTTGTAACTTTGCGAATTTGCAATATTTTCATGCCAGATTTTCAGCATTGGTATTTTTTCAGACCTCCCTGTGAACAGTACAGCTGTCATTTTCCACATCCTGGCCGGAATGTGTTTTCACACTTCCAGCACAGAATAGCACGGTCGGTGTGGGACATCAGTGTTCAGGATAGATTAAAAAAATGAAAGTGACACTGTTCATGAGCAGAGGTCCTAAAATGCATATGTTGAAAATTTGGCGAAGATACTCCATAAAATGACTGTGTTATGAGCTTGTGTTTCGCAGTTTGCGCGCACACTCGTAACTTCACAAATTAATATTTTCACTCCATATTTTCAACATTGCCATTCTTCTGCACCTCCTTATGAACAGTACAGCTGTCATTTTTCACATCCTGGCTGAAATGTGTTTTCGCAGTTCCAGCGCAGAATAGCGCGGTCGCTGTGGGAAATCCATGTTCAGGACACATTATGAAAATGACAGTGACACTGCTCATTAGCAGAGGTCCTTAAATGCCTATGTTGAAAATTTGGTGATGAAAGTCTGTGAAAGGAGTGTGTTACGAATGTACATTGTGCAGTTTCCATGCACGCTCATACATTCGCAACTTTGCAGTATTTTCACTCCACATTTTCAGCATTGCCGTTTTGCCACACCATCTTATGAACAGTGCAGGTGTCATTTTTCACATCCTGGCCAAAATGTGTTTTTGCTCTTCTGGTGCACAATATTGTGGTGGCCGTGGGAAATCAGTGTTCGGGACATATTAAGAAAATCGCACTGACACTGTTCATGAACAGAGGTCCTAAAATGCCTATATTGAAAATTTTGTGATGAAACTCCATAAAATGACTGTTATGAGTGTGTGTTGTGCAGGTTCCATGCACCCTTGTAAGTTTGCAAATTAGTAATATTTTCATGCCAGATTTTCAACACTGGCATTTGTTCACACCTCCTTATGAGCAGTACAGCTGTCATTTTTCACATCCTGGGGGAAATGTGTTTCCACGCTTCCCGTGCAGAATACCGCAGTCACTGTTGAAAATCGGTGTTGGGGACAGATTAGGATCGAGTGACTGGGGGGGGGGAGTGACCAAGCTCAACTGAGCTCTGTCAGAACTGCTGCAGATTTCTTTGTGGGCTGGAAAAGGCAACAACGCAGGCAGGAGCCCAGTACAAAAGGGCTGCCTGCAGTGCTGGGAGACACAAAATGAGTGAGTGAGGAAGGGGGGAGTGAGTGAGCTCAACGGAACTCTGTTGGGAATGCTGCGAATTTCTTTGTGGGCAGGAAAAGGCAGCAGTGCATGCAGGAGATGAGTACAAAAGGCAGCCTGCAGCGGTGGGAGAAACAGAATGAGCGAGTGAGAGAGGGGGAGTGAGTAAGCTCAACAGAGCTGTATCGTGACTGCTGCAGATTTCTTTGTGGGCAGAAAAGGGTGCAACGCAGGCAGGAGCTCAGTACTGAAGGGCAGACTGCAGCGCCGGCAGAAATAGAATGAGTGAGTGAGACAGGGGGAGTGAGTGAGGCCATCGGAGCTCTGTCAAGACTGCTACAGATTCCGTTGTGGGCAGAAAAAGATGCTGACAGAGGCAGGAGCCCAGTACAAAAGGGCAGCCTATAGTGACAGGAGAAACAGAATGAGTGAGTGAGATGGGGGAGTGAGCGACCTAAACAGAGCTCTGTCGGGACAGCTGTGGATTTCTTTGTGGGCAGGAAAAGGTGCCAACGCAGCAGGAGCCCAGTACAAATGGGAAGCCTGCAGCACCAGGAGAAACAGAACAAGTGAGTGAGAGAGGGAGACTGAGCGAGCTCAACAGAGGTGTATCATGACTGCTGCAGATTTCTTTGTGGGCAGAAAAAGGCAGCAATGCAGGCAGAAGCCAGTACAAAAGGCCAGCCTGCAGCGCTGGCAGAAATGGAATGAAAGAGTGAGAGAGGGGGAGTGAGCGAGCTCAAAGGATCTGTGTTGGGACTGCTGCAGATGTCTTTGTGGGCAGAAAAAGCCGCCAACGCAGGCAGGAACACAGTACAAAAGGGCAGCCTGCAGCAATGGGAGACACAGAATGAGCGAGTGAGAGAGGGGGAGTGAGTGAGCTCAACGGAGCTCTGTTGGGACTGCTACATATTTCTTTGTGGGCAGAAAAAAGCAGCAATGCATGCAGGGGCCCAGTACAAAGGGGCAGCCTGCAGCGGTGGAAGAAACAGAATGAATGAGTGAGAGAGGGGGAGTGAGTGAGCGTGCTCAATGGAGCTCTATCGTGACTGCAGCAGATTTCTTTGTGGGCAGAAAAGGGCAGCAATGCAGGCAGGAGCCCGGTACAAAAGGGCAGCCTGCAGCACCAGCAGAAACAGAATGAGCGAGTGAGACAGGGGAGTGAGTGAGGCCAACAGAGCTCTGTCTGGACTGCTGCAGATTTCTTTGTGGGCAGAAAAAAATGCCAACAGAGGCAGAAGCCCAGTACAAAAGGGCAGCCTGCAGCACCAGGAGAAACAGAACGAGTGAGTGAGACAGAGGGAGTGAGTGACCTCAACAGAGCTCCATTGGGACAGCTGCAGATTTCTTTGTGGGCAGGAAAAGATGCAAACACAGGCAGGAGCCCAGTACAAAAGGGCAGCCTGCAGCACTGGGAGAAACAGAATGAGTGAATGAGAGAGGGGGAGTGAGCGAGCTCAACGGAGGTCTATCGTGACTGCTGCAGATTTATTTGTGGGTAGGAAAAGGCAGCAACACAGGCAGGAGCCAAATACAAAAGGCAGCCTGCAGCCCCGTCAGAAATGGAATGAGCGAGAGAGAGGGGGAGTGAGCGACCTCAACGGAGCTGTGTCGGGACTGTTGCACATGTGTTTGTGGACAGACAAAGCCGGCAATGCAGGCAGGAACCCAGTACAAAAGGGCAGCCTGCAGCAGCGGGAGACACAGAATGAGCAAGTGAAGGAGGGGGAGTGAGTGAGCTCAACGGAGTAGGGACTGCTGCAGATTTCCTTGTGGCCAGAAGAAGGCGGCAATGCAGGCAGGAGCCCTGTACAAAAGGGCAGCCTGCAGCACCGACAGAAACGGAATGAGTGAGTGTGAGAGGGGGAGTCAGTGAGCTCAACGGAGCTCTGTCGGGACTGACACGGATTTCTTTGTGGGCAGAAAAAGGCACCAACAGAAGCAGGAGATTACTACAAAATGGCAGCCTGCAGCACCAGGAGAAACAGAATGAGTGAGCGGGGCAGGCAGAGTGAGCAACCTCAACAGAGCTCTGTTAGGACAGCTGTGGATTTCTTTGTGGGCAGAAAAAGGTGCCAACACAGGCAGAAGCCTGGTACAAAAGGGCAGTCTGCAGCACCAGGAGACACACAACAAGTGAGTGAAAGAGGGGGAGTGAGCAAGCTCAACGGAGCTCTGTCCTGACTGCTGTGGATTTCTTTGTGGGCAGAAAAAGGTGGCAACACAGGAAGGAGCCCAGTGAAAAAGGGCATCCTGCAGCGCCGGCAGAAACGGAACAAGCGAGTGAGAGAGGGAGAGTGACCCACCTCAATGGAACTCTGTTGGGACAGCTGCAGATTTCTTTGTGGGCAGCAAAATGTGCCAACACAGGCAGAAGCCTAGTACAAAAGGGCAGCCAGCAGCGCTGGGAGAAACACAACGTGTGAGGAGAGAGGGGGAGTGAGCAAGCTCAACAGACCTCTATCGTGACTGCTGTGGATTGCTTTGTGGGCAGAAAAAGGTGGCAATACAGGCAGGATCCCAGTACAAAAGGCCAGCCTTCAGTGCCCGCAGAAATAGAACAAGCAAGAGAGGGGGAGTGAGCTAGCTCAACGGACCTGTGTCAGGACTGCTGCAGATTTCTTTGTGGGCAGAAAAAGCCGCCAACAGAGGCAGCAGCCCAGTACAAAAGGGCAGCCTGCAGTGCCAGCAGAAACAGAATGAGCGAGTGAGAGAGGGGGAGTGACCCACCTCAACAGAGCTCTGTCGGGACAGCTGCAGATTTCTTTGTGGGCAGAAAAACATGCCAATGCAGGCAGAAGTCCAGTACAAAAGAGCAGCCTGCAGCTCTTTGAGAAACAGAACGAGCGAGTGACACAGGGGCAGTGAGCGAGCTCAACGGACCAACACAGTGAACATTCAGCATTGACAAATGCTTGTTTTTTAACTGAGTCAATATTTCTGTCTGACATTGGAGCAAATGAACTATTACAGTGTCTGTGAAGGTTTTTAAACTCAACTTATGTCCAAGAGGTGTAAAGGGAATATATTGTAGGATACTTCTTCCTGGTCCTGTTTTGTCACCAATTCCAGAGTTCTGCCTTCCCCTGTAACAGACTGTTGTCTCCGTATCCTAGTACTGTTGTTCACCACCACCACTTTGTGTCTTCTAGGGTGTCCATGTCATTAGAGGTGTTCTTGTCCTGACCCTGCTCCTCCTCCTGATCCTTCCCAAGTGCTTGCACCAGATGGGATCGTTGCAAACTGAAAAGCATAGCTGAAGAGCTTAGATTACTGTCTGTATTGTGTCTGCTGATTTCAGATAAACATTAATCTATATTTTAAAGACAAAGGTCTTTAACCATACAGGATAAAATACAGTATGCCCAATCATCTAATGTGATATCATAGAAGAAAGGCATATGCACTGGTATTGAAACATTGAAACATAGAATTTGCTGGCAGATAAGGACTGCTTGGCCCACCCAGTCTGCTTTTTTTCCCTACCTACCATATCACCATAGACTGTACTTGATCTCTGGCTCTTTTTACCCTCCCTCCATTTTTTTACTAAGATCCCCTTATGTATATTGCATGTATTCTTGAACCCCATCACTGTTTTTGCCCTCACCACTTCAGCTGGTAGGCTATTCCTCAGATCCACCACTCTTTCTATGAAGAAGTACTTTCTCACATCTCTCCAGAATCTGCCACTCTCCAGCTTCACAGCATTTCCCCTTCCTCTTGTGCATATTGTTTTCTGAAAAAAACTTCCTTGCAGTACCTTATTTACCTCCGTGATGTATTTAAATGTTTCTGTCATACCCCCCGTCTTCCAGGGTGCACATGTTGAGTTCCTTCAGTCTTTCCTAGTAGGGATTGTGATGCAGCCCCTCTACCAAAAAAGTTGTTGTCCTTTGGCCCACCTCCAATCTGTCTATATCCTTCAGGAGACATGGCCTCCAGAGTTGTACACAGCATTCTAAGTGCAGTCTTACCATATAGTCTATAAAGAGGCAGCATCCCCTCCTTCCTTCTGCTGTTTATTCCTCTTCCTAGGCACCCCAGCATCCCACTAGCCCTCCTAAGTGCTTTATCACATGTCCTGGCTACCTTTAGGTCATCAGGGATTATTGACCCCAGGTGTCTCTCCTGCTTGGTGGTAATCAGTAACAGTCCAACCATTTTGTACCCTGCGTTTCTGTGCCCCAGTATACCCCAATATGCCCCAAGTGCATTAATTTGTACTTTTTCACATTAAAATCCAGCTGCAGTACTTGTACCCACTCCTCAAGTTTTCTCAGGTCTCTGCTCATCCTTTCCACCCCCTCCGGGGTATTCACCCTATTGAATATTTTGGCATCATCCTAACAGAGACAGAGCTTCCTTTCCAGATACTTTGCAACGAAATTTATAAAGAAGTTACTGAGAACCAATCTCAGTATCCTTCCCTGCTGTAAACTGACTGTCACCCTCCCATCCTCACAGTGAACTCCATTTACTACCAACATCTGCTGCCTATCCCCTAACCTATTTCTTACACAGTTTACTGCCTTTTGACCTCCTTCTAGGCTGCTCAGCTTACTTAATAGTCTTGTTTGTGGAACTGAGTTGAATGCCTTACTGAAGTCTAGGTAGGCAACATCCACCACTCCACTGTGATCTAACTCCTTGATCACCCAATCAAATAATTCAGATTCATTAGGCATGACCTCACACCCATAAATCAATGCTGTCTTGGATCTTGTAACACACTTGATTCAGGATATCTCACTATTCTGTCCTTGAGCAGTAATTCCATTAACTTTCCCACCACAAATGTGAGGCTGACTGGTCTATAATTCCCAGCCACCTCCCTGCTATCACTTTCATGAAGTAAGACTACATCTGCAGTCCTCCAGTCTTCTAGAACCACACCCGTTTTAAGTGACCTGTTGAAGAGTACTGTCAGAGTGCAGTAAGTACCTCTCTGAGCTCTCTTAATTACCTAGAATGTACCAAATCTGATCCAATTGCATTGCACACTTTCATATGAGTGAGTCCCTATAAGTCTCTCCTCTAAAAAAGAACTAGTGTCCACCTCTCTTCCTTCAGATATGTTGTTACTCTTTTGTGGCCATCCCTTTCTCCCTCCACTGTGAACACTGAACAAAAGTATTTGTTCAGGACGTCTGCCTTTTCCTGGTCCCCCTCTGTGCTATCCCCCTCATCCCTTTCCACCCTTACAATCCCTCCCTTGGTCTTCCTCTTTTCACTTACATACCCAAAAATATTTTGTCCCCTTTCATTACTGCCAGGGCTATTTTCTCTTCAGTTTGTGACTTTGCTGTCCTTACTGCTTTCCCTGCTTATCTCTGTTTCTTCTGATACTCCTCTGTATCATCCTCCCTCTGTGTTTCCTTATATCTTGTTTCCTTATATCTTGTGAATGCCACCTTTTTAGCCTTAACCTTTTCAGCTTACTCTTTCGAGAACCATAGCAGTCTCTTGTGGTAGCAGGGAGGAGGCAGGGAACTACAGACTAGTCAGTCTTACCTCAGTAGTGGGCAACATTATGGAGGCACTCCTTAAGGAAAGGATAGTGCAACACCTGGAATCCATAGAGGCACAGGATCCAAGACAGCATGGGTTTACAAAAGGAAGGTCCTGTCAAACTAATCTCATAGATTTCTTTGACTGGGTAACCAGAGTGGTGGACCAAGGGGGAGCAGTTGATGTCGCCTACCTTGACTTCAGCAAAGCTTTCGACACTGTTCCACATAGAAGATTGATAAACAAGCTGGATAGGCTCGGGGTGGGTCGGAAGTTGGTCAACTGGGTGGCAAACTGGTTGACAGGCAGAAAACAGAGTGGTGGTAAATGGTATGCAGTCAGAAGAGATACAAGTCACAAGTGGGGTACCTCAGGGATCAGTCCTGGGGTCAGTCCTCTTCAATATCTTCATCAGTGACATTGCAGATGGACTAGAGGGTAAGGCTTGTCTGTTTGCAGATGACACCAAGATCTGCAATAGAGTAGATGATCCAGATGGGGTGGGCAGAATGAGAAGAGATCTGGATAAACTAGCAAAGAGTGGCAACTGGGATTTAATGCAAAGAAGTGCAAGATCATGCACATAGGGAAGAGAAACCCTGAAGCCACCTATAGACTGGGAGGGGAGTTGCTGGCAGTCACAAAGGAAGAAAGAGACTTGGGCATCATCATTACCGATGATCTGAAATCATCCAAGCAGACCTCTGAAGCAGTAGGTAAGGCTAGGGGAATGTTTGGGTGTATTAGTAGGGGCATCGCAAGTCATAAGAGGGAGGTAATAATCTCTCTTTACAAGACACTGGTTAGGCCCCATCTGGAGTACTGCATGCAGTACTGGAGGCCACACCTTCACAAGGACATTAACCAAATTGAGGCAGTCCAGAGAAGGGCAAACAAAATGTGCAGGGACTGCATCAGAAGACATATGAGAACAGATTAATGGAGCTCAATATGTGTACCCTAGAGCAAAGGAAGGAGAGAGGTGATATGATCGAAACATTCAAACATCTTAAGGGCATTAACAAGGTGAAAGAGTGTAACATGTTTCAATATAAGAAAAATAGCAGGACAAGAGGACACAGCATGAGATTAGAGGGAGGCCAATTAAGGGGCAATGTGAAGAAGTTCTTTTTCACAGAAAGGGTGGTAGATGCATGAAACGGCCTATCTCAGGAAGTGGGGGCTATGAATGCAGTGCAGGGCTTCATACAGACTAGGGAGTGTACGACCGTGAGGCATTTTAAACAGGCTCTTAAATCCTTTTTGTGGGAAAATGCATATGGTTTTACTGCTCATTAATTGTTTTGTGTGTTTTTATAATATTACTTTTGTATCTCTGTTTCTGTGTTCTGTATTTTATCTTATTTTATTGGAATGCACCTTGACAATTGAAAGGAGCAATATAAATAAAAATATTATTATTATTATAAACATGCATGGGATAGGCATAAGGGAGCAATACAGATGAGTATGAATAGATAGGCCACTGACAGCAAAGGAAGATGGCACATTTATAAGGTAGAAAAAGAAATGAGCAGACTGGATGAGCCTTGCGGTCCTTATCTGCTGTCAACTTCTATGTTTCTATGTTTTGTTCCTCTTTTTTTTTTTTTTTACTTGTTCTTTATTCTCCCCCTGCCCACAGCGCTCCCACTCTTCAGGGGACAACTATGGCCTTCTAGTCTCTGCCCTCTTACCTGGAGCCCTGGTGCAGTCCATCCCCCATGTAGCCGTGGCTATATCCCTCAGGCAGGCATGGGGCCGGGCCACCCCCGAAGTCCTTCTTGTTTTTCGTCGGGATGCTGGTACCAGGTCAGGCAGGAGCATTGGAGATTGGGCCTGGTGCTCCATCTACCAGGAGTGCTGCGGGGTATTTTCCATTTTTTCTGTGGGCGTGGTGCGTGCCCCAATGTCAAGGCATCGCCGACGACATCACCCACTCCCAATCCCCTCTATATGCTCATGCACTTGCTATGCTTCCGGTTTCCACCAGAGGCCAGACAGGCGCCGAGTGTGTCCCCCTCTTTCCCGGGAAAGGAGAGCTGTCCCTCAGACACTCAATCCTTTCCCTCCCCTGCCAACCCCGAATGGCTCTTGTTCCTTTTATTCACTTGTTTGACATGTAACCTCCCCCCACCGGCCCCCATTTTTTCCTCTGTCAGCAGAGCTGCTCCTCTCACATCTAGGCACCACCGAGAGGGGTTGGGGTAGTCACTACAAATGATCTTTTGCAGAAACTCTGTGGACCCATTACTTCTACTTCTGAGCCTACCATCCTTCAGACAGGCAAACCAAGTGTGGCAACTACCTGGCTCACACCTGGCGGGACCATTTAGCATGGCCATACACCTGGGTCCCTGGGAGAAAACGTTTGCTCAGCATTGTGCTAGGTTTATACTTCTGATCAGGGGCACCCAAGTAAATCTGGACACTGGAAGCAATAACTGAAATGTCCAAACCAGGATGGGATTGTAGAGTGTGGCTTTTATTCACATAACACAGAATAACAAAGCAAAGATGGACCCCCACAGGGCTACACTCACTGGTAATGCAGATAACAGAGGTACAAAGCACACTTCTTCACTACGAACCCTCAGGTTCTAAATGGATCTGGGCACACACGGCTCAAACTGGTACACTTCTCTTCTATTCCTTGACATGGCACACCGGCCAGTACTAGAACACTTTTCAATATGGCATGGAGGTTGATGGTGGCTCCCTAAACCACCCACGAGCACATTCTGGCTCACAGGAAAAATCCGAAAATCCCACGTCTGGGTGCTTTCTTCAGACACTGGCCAAGCGCCTGAGAGAAAACCATAGGTGCCCAAACTGAACCCGGAGAGGTAAACCTGCTTACTACAAATGGGGGGGGCCCTCCCACCTCTTGCTCCCAAATCTATACTCAGCCAGTCATTTGGCTACAACACCTTTCTTTGAACTACTGTTTGTTGATGTTGTCTTGAAATGTTTAGCACATTTAACATTCTACATTTCACTCTGGAGGTGTCCTGACTTTAAAAGTTCTGTAAGTGGCTATGTCTTTACCCTAGACCCCCACTGTTGCAGATGCTTCTAAGCCATACACAAACTAAAAGTTCTGTGCTTGGCAAGTCTTCCTTTGACCCCACAGTAGACGGACACAGTTACTCTAAACTTTGTCTAGGTGAACATTGTCTCTATTTCAGAGTAGAACTCACCAAAGGTATGCAGGTGCCCCTGGGCTTCTCTCCCACAACAGATTCTCAGGTACTCACAAACAACTCGATTCTCAGGCAGCTTCTCCCTGTCCAGGCTGGCACAGGGTATTGCCCCTGAATTCCGGGAATTCCCCTCCATCCCTCCTGGGATGGGGCACTGGAACAACTCTAGGAATGGTCTCTACCACTTTCTTCTGGTCTCTTCTGTGTTCCTTTCTAGGGTGAGAACACACAACCCCTAGGTAGCTCTATATCAGAGCTAGGCTCTGAGGAGCTGCACACTGCAGCACTCCTCGCTCTCTCTCTCTCTCTCTCTCTCTCTCTCGTTTCCACACAGACTACTCTTTGCAGACTGACTTGAATTCCCCAGTGTTCCACTGCTAACCCCCTGCAGCTAGCATTCCATTGTGGTTTATGCTGCTGCGAGAATTCTATGGTGACCTTATCACTCCAGCTCAGCTAAAACTGAGAACAGAGTGAGACAGTGTGAAACCCATTTAACTGGCATTTCACTAGCTGCTTTTCTTTGCCTGCCACTGGCTCTAAGTGGGATTCTAATAGCCCCTGGGAACATGGGGTTACAGACACATAGGTTTGTTACCTTCACTATACCCCCCTTTTAGTTTTACCCAGTGTTCTTCCACCCCACCTAGGTCTTCCAGCCATGCCAGTTCACCCATGGGGCATTCATCCTTCTTCATAAAATCTGCTTTCCGGAGGTCCAGGACCTTCACCCTTGTGTGGTTCAATTCTTCAGCCATCCTTATATTGAACCACACTGTATGGTGATCACTGGTCCCTAGGTGGTTTCCAACATTGACATCTGCAGCATTGTTCCTGTTAGCAAGTACTAGGACCAGTACTGCCCAATCATGTGTGGGTTCACTGACTAGCTGCCAGAAGAATGCCCCTTCAGTGAGCTCAGGATGTCCCTGCTTCTATTTGAAGTCAGAGCTGGGATGCTCCGGTCTACATCTGAGAGACTTAAGCCACCACCATCACCACCCCCTTTTCCGCTATCTTGCCACTGTCTTATTTAACTCCTCCCCCGTTCTGGAGGTCTGTAGATCACACCAGTGTGAATAGCAACCTCATTCCCCTTTTTCAGGGTGACTTGCTGTCAGGGCCACTAGTGCTCTGCAGCAGAACTTTCTAATTTCTGTGGCAGGGCTCCTTGGTTTCTGCAGCAGCATTTTCTGATTTCTGCGGCATGACTTATTCATTTCTCTGGCAGAATGCAGTTCTGCCATTTGGTTCAAAATGATGTGATGTCATCAATGACATCATATGCCGAGCATAGAGGAGGGGCTTCAGGCTAAACAAGATGGGAAACAAAGCCTGGCACTATGGAAAAACAGTATATTTGAATAAAAATTCACCAAAAACAGTGAATTCTGTGTCACTATATACATTCTGCAACATGATGCAAATTCGACAGAAAATTCCGCAACCACAGAATCGCAGAATTCCAGGGACCTTGCTTACTGTACAGTACATCAGCTTCTCCCTGTATTCCTTGTATCTACTTTTATGCTTGTCTTCACATAACGCACCACACACCCTCCTTTCCTTCCCACCCTGTCCCACCTGAACAAAGTGCAGCCTGGTATGGCCATGCCCCAATCATGGTTTTCAGTGCACCATGACTCAGTAATGGTCACTATATCCAGGTCAGCTTCTGCTATTATGGCCTCTAGGTTTGGAATCGTGTTTCCTAGACTTCTAGCATTTGCATACATTACTTTCCAGATTTTGTTAGCACTCTGCTTGTTACTTCCTTTTTACTCCCCCACCTCCTTCCCCCTGCTCTTATTAATGCTACTGTCCCCCTTCCTCTTCATTACTATCATTCTGCTTTCTTTATCAATTTGCAGCCTGGTTGGGGGGGGGGTATCCCCTCAGAATCTCCTCACTCTCCAGTCCAGCCAGTGGGGGTGGCAGATTCTGCCTCCCCTATTCCTTCCACCACCCCGTTGGCTAGTTTCAATGCACATGTATTGGTGGTTCTAAGTACGATCCCTTCAAATACACACTTCTGATGTTTGTGGATCATCGTTCCTGCCTTTATTTTGCATTCATTTTCAATAATTTATATATTTGGAGTTTTATAAAATAATCTTTGCAAGTCAATATGTCCCACTGCACAGTGCAAGGCATTCAAATCAATAAGCTGCCATGTGAATAATCATAAATATTCAGTTACTATAGAACTATTTTAATAACTATACGAGCACAGACCCAGTATTTCACCCATTTGACCTATCCCCCACGATATGAACACACAACATTTTCCTTCCCTAATGATGTTTGGTGAAGTCATTGGTTGTGTTTGATGAAGTCATGGTGTGTCCTACCAACTCTGATTGGGATTTGGCTATGCTAATTATGTAGATGACACTACACATTGGATATTGCCATTTGAGCACCATGGATACATATTCTGAAACATGAATAAGCCCCAAAACTGAGTGCACTGATTTATAGTAACTGTATATGTAGTAATGTATACATGTATTTGTATACACTTATGTATATAATACTAAATAATATTCTAGTCAAAATGGCCTCTTTATAAAGTAAGGAAATAAATTATTTCTTTTTTCTTTTTAGGTTAATGACAGACAGCAGTGTGTCTTTTGGAACACAGATAAAAAAGGTAATTTCTTTAATTTCAAGTCTGTTTATATTTACTGTACACACAGATATATAGGTCCTTTTCTCCTATAGAAGCTTGTAAAAAAAGATGCATTCTGTTCTATTTCCCTGTTAGTGGTCTGTATTTCAATGGATGTTCCTATCTCACACTTGCAGTCAGTACCATATCTAGTACTGTTTGATGAAATGTATGTCCTTTTATTTTGTTATTGATGACCACAAAGCCAGAGAGAGACCTGGGGTAATCTTATCTAATGACCTAAAGGTGGCCAGACAGTGCAACAAGGCAGCTGGGAGGGCTAGTTGGATGCTGTGGTGCATAGGGAGGAGGTACTACCAGCAGAAAGAGGTAGGTGATGTTGCCTCTGTATAGATCTCTGGTAAGACCCCACCTAGAGTACTGTGTCTGCTTCTGGAGAGCACATCTGTGGAAGGACATAGACAGAGTGGAGGTGGTCCAGAGGAGGGCAGCTAAAATAGTGCAGGGTTTGCATCAAAAGCCCTATGAGGAGAAACCAATGGAACTCAATAAGAACACCCTGGAACAAAGGACAGTGAGGTGGGATATGATAGAGACCTTTAAATACCTCACAGGGATAAACAAGGTACAGGAGAAAAGTACAGGGCGGTAGCAACCTGCAAACCATGGGCAGACTAGATGGACCTCGTGGTCCCTTTCTGCCATTATCTCCTATGTATCTATGTATCTATTTTTGTTTCAGACAAAAAGGTGCTCAACAACAAGTGGACATGCTATGAAGCTGGAGGTGGGATAGATTCAGAAGAGATGTGAGAAAGTGCTTCTTCACAGCCTGCATGGTGGATTCCCAGAACAGCCTACCAGCTGAGGTGGTGGGGGCAAAAACAGTGGAAGGTTTCAAGAATGCATGGGATAGGCCTCAGGAAATCTTAAAACTAGTGTACTGCTTAAAACGTATATTAGTTTTTAAGAGCAGTGAACCATTACCTTTTATATTAGAGGTATATTTTCCCTGTGGTTAATTAGAAGATTGTTTACCTGATGTTAGAAGGTGTGATGTGTTGGACAGCACTCTGCCTAACAGCTGACATGTCTATCTCTATTTCCCCCACTACATCATCAGCACTGTGACCTCACTAACCATGAAATCACTGCTGCTTAGAAACAGCCACTCAATAGCTGCCAGGTTGTTCACTTACAATGTCACAGTCAGTGAGTTCATAATGCAGATGATGTAGCAGGGGGAATTAGAGACAGATTTGTCAGTTGCCAGGCAGAGAGCTATTCCACATATTCAGCTCAACATTAATGCATAAATAACTTTTTAATGAGCAAAAGGAAAAAGAAAAATATTTCAGAAATAAAAAGTTACAACTGACTTCTTAAAATTTGTATCATTGTCCTGTCTGTGTTGGTTCCATTAGCTCTTTAATGGAAAGGAAGATGGGAGAGGGAGAAAGAGCTATACAACAAGTAGGGTCTGCTGTGATACTGTACTGTAGCTAGGGAAAAACAGGCAGACTGAGGGGGCCAAGCCGTCCTAATCTGTCAACAAATTCTATGTTTTCAGTCACAGAGTTCTATAGTTGAATGTGGATGTATTGTGACAACAATGAAAGAGCTAAGCAAGGACACAAATGACATTATACAGGACTAAAATGGTCCATACCAGTTGTGTGTAAGTAAGGGCTGTGTGGAATAGTGTAATTCCAATGGAAAAGAATTCTGTAGAATTCTGTCAGTATCTGAATTAAAAAAATTTGCATGCAAAATGATTTTTGCAGATCAATAATTCACAGGTTATATAAAGTATGGATTCTTTTTCCACAGTCTACAAAAAATTTTCCACTGTTTACATAGAAAAGCTTTTTGGAATTCTGCAGAATTTAAAGAGAAATTCCGAAAAGAATTTCAGAACCAGAAATGTCATTCTATACCAATTCCGATGGCAGAATTCCACATTCCACATTTCCTAAGTGTAAAGACACACTGACTTTGCTATAGGACCAATAAAGATGGACAAATGGCAAAATGTGAAACAGTATTTGAAACACAAATTCAGCGGAAAAAAAACAGGGTTGGTAGAATGAAAGCAGTTATCCACAGTGACCACAATCTGTTTTCTCGCAGGAAAGTTTGAAAGTTGTATTGCCATGCTATTTTTAAATCTGCATTTAAAGGTTTTATTTAGGATGGTAACTTAATAATTTATTGATTAGTAGTGATAACTGATTAGTGAGCATGGATTTATAGGGTGGTAAACTTGAAATTTTACAGGATATGCAATGAACTGACTCAAAATATGTAATTTAGTGTGAGTTGGCAGAACCATCACTCATGAATGGGAGATGCACGACTAAGTTATAAAAGTCCTGCCCCCTCACAAATGATGATAAACTGCATATTTTAAGTCTCACAATTGCACATTCTATTTATACAATGTCAGTTTACTAGTTATAGCTTTTAAAGGAATCAATCTTGTTTAAAATTCCTTTGTGTAGAACTTGTTTTGGACTGAAGGTTTTTGATTGTGTTGGACTGAGTACCTACAATCCTCTACCAGAATCAATTAAGACTAGTGGATCAGTACCTGTTTTTAAGAAACAATTGCAAAGTATTTTAAATAGTCCTTTTGTTGTTGTAAATCATTTTATTGTTATTGTCATTATGTGTTTTTATATTCTGTAGTATACTCGTGTACATGCTGGTTGCACTTGAAACAGGGCAATTTTGCTCAACATGCATTGCCAGGGTAAACTATAAAATTAAATTAAATTAAATGAAGTGTGTTCTGTTTAAAGATTTAACAGGTTTCTTTGTTAATCCAACTGTTCAATACAGTGCTATTTTGATGTCATCACTGTCACAATCCCACTTAGCAGGTCAGCCCCCTACTCCCAAAGTACCAACCTCTGAGCATAGAATTATGAACAGTTTAACAGAACAAGGTAACCATCTTGTCTGTTTTGTGGGTTCGAGTCACCTTAGTCCCAAGTTCTGGAGGGATTCAAACTGATAACCTATTATTAGCGTACCCAATTGTAAGGCTCAGATAATTCTGTTTTCGGGGTTGGGGCAGATATCTTTGCCTATGGGCACCTAACCAGATATAACAAAACGAACCCTGAGAACTCTTATCTATTTCCCAGTTTGGTATCACAATAAGCACATGCACAGTGTCAACTATAACTATCTAGGCTTCACTTATATAAAGAGAAGTTTCAAGGCACACCAGGCAGTTTCTGTTTTTAAAATATATATCTTTATTTTAAAATAGGTAAAACAGAAAAACAGTAAAATACAGAACAAGATATCCCAACACATACAGCCCTAAAAACAAACATGTTTAAAAGTACAAATTCTTACAATCCATACACTCAGACTGGTCTTATCTAAGGTCTCCTTACTTCTTAATCTTTCAGTGCTTTGTTGCTCCTCTTTTCTCAGTCAGCAAATAATGACTCTGTGTAAGGTCTGCTCAGTATTTTTAAAAGCAGTCTTGAGTCAGCCATCTCTCTGAGGTAACCTAACTCCGCCTTGGTGTATTAACATTTATATTTTATAACACAGGATGTCCTACTAAGATTAAAAAAAAATAATAGGTGACCTAAATAATTCTCCTCTCTTCATGTGACTTGCCAAAACTGGTCTGTGATCTGCTTCACTGACATCAAAGTCTCTTTGATGTAATTCTGGCTTCCTTAGATGACACTCCCCAACACATGCATATTGGACTTCTTGAACCAGTCTGTGATCTGTTTCACCCAGACATCAAAAGTCCCTTTGATGTAATTACTGACTGTCTTGGAAGACACCCCAACACATGCATATTCTTCTCCTTCCTGACACCTAATGCAAATCAAAGGATTTCCCAGAGGACGTCATGAATGGGTATTTTATTTGCTGGGATTCAAAGAAGACTTAAAGTAATTGCATTTCAGATATCTGCAGTTTAAGTTACTTCCTGTCCTTTGAACTTATCCCGGGGGGGGGTTGATGTGTCAATTTCAGCAAGACAGCATTTTCTACTGACAGACACTTCCTTACATATTTTATATTGCAGAAAAAATATCATATTGAAATCAGAACCAGCTGTCCACGTGCCACAATCCTCCTCACCTTGACTGAATTTGGGGGTTCTATCCCCTGCATGGGAGGAGCTTCCCAAATCAGTTCACTCCTCATACACACGAGACAACCCATCTGAGTTCTGATTGGTCGCTCCAGCCCTATGTAGAATGGTCATGTCATATCCTTGCAAAGCAAGACTCCATCTTAGGAGTCGGCCATTGTTTTCCCCATCTGCATCAGCCAAACCAGGGGGTTGTGGTAAGTCTGCACCACAAAATGCTGCCCATACAAGTATGGTTCCAATTTTTTTAGGGCCCACACTATGGCAAGACACTCCTTTTCCACTGTGGAGTATGACTGCTTCCTGGGAAGTAACTTTTTACTTAGGTAGGCTATTGGGCGATCCCTCCCTTGGCTGGATGTCTGACTCAGTACTACCCCAATACCCACATCTGAGGTGTCAGTCTGAACTATAAAAGATTTGCTATAGTCAGAACTTGTCAAAACAGGAGCACTGCACAGTGCCTCCTTTAGTTTGGAAAAGGCTTCCTCACAGGCTGGGCCCCAGGTAATTTTCTTGGGCATCCTTTTCTTTGTCAGGTCAGATAGGGGAGCAGCTAGGACACTGTGATTGGGTACAAATTTTCTATAGTACCCTGCTGTCCCGAGAAAACTCCTGACCTGCTTTTGAGTTTCTGGTCTGGGCAATGCCTGGATTACCTCTATTTTTATTTGGTTAGGACACAGCTGTCCCTTGCCTACCTCATGCCTGAGGTATGCCACTTCTCCCATGGCCACCTGGCACTTCTTGGCTTCGATAGTGAGCTTGGCCCTCTGTATCCTGCCCAGCACTTCCCGAAGGTGGGATAGGTGTTCCTCCCAGCTGGTACTAAAGATGGTAATGTCATCCAGGTACACCACGGCATACTCCTCTGCATCCTTTAACACCTGGTTCACCAACCGTTGGAAAGTGGCCAGGGCGTTCTTCATTCCAAAAGGCATTACTTTAAACTCAAATAAGCCTATTGGAGTGATGAAGGCCGACCTCTCCCTAACTTTGTCTGTCAACTCTACTTGCCAATACCCTTTTATCAGGTCAGTGGTTGTACGGTAGGTCACCCCTCCAAACTTATCCAGGAGTTCATCCGTCCAGGGCATCGGGTGGGCATCTGACTTCGTGACTCCATTCAGTCCATGATAGACCACACAGAAATGAGTTAAGCCATCTGGCTTGGGTACAAGGACTACAGGTGAGGCCCAGGGACTGTTGGATCTCTAGATTACCCCTAAATCCAGCATCTCCTCCACTGCCCTCCTAATGTCATTTTGGACAGCCTCTGACACCCGATATGATGTCCACCATATGGGTGTCTGTGTCCCTGTCTCCACATCCTGTGTCACTAAGGAGGTTAGTTCAGGCTTGGTGCTAAACAAGGGAGCAAAGTCTGTTAAAACCTCCCTTACTTTTTGGATCTGGCCTGGGGTCAGCTAGGGAGACAGTTTTACTGCCTCCACAGAGGACTCCCATTTACTTTCTTCTAGCAAGTCCAGAAGGGGGTCTCCTTTGTCTATCCCCTTCCCATGACTACACACTGCAAACACCATGTCAGCCCTATTTGCATATGGCTTCATCATGTTGATATGGTACATCCTTTCTGTCTATGGTCAGGTGACTCCACAATGTAGTTCATGTCATTTATCTTCCTAACCACTTTGTACGGTCCTGCCCACTCAGCCTGCAGCTTGTCTTTCTGGACCAGAATAAGGACCATGACTTCCTGACTCACCATATACGAGCAAGCTCTGGCTCTGCGGTTGTACCACACTTTTTGTTTCTGTTGGGCAGCTCCCAGGTTGCTCTGGGCTGTCCCCATAAGCTCCTTCAGCCTTCCCTAAACCTAAGGACGTAGTCCACAATGGGAGTTCCCTGTGTGGTGTGCTTGCCTTCTCAGTCTTCCCAGATCAAGTCTAGGGGCCCATGTACCCAGTGTCCATATAAGAGTTTGAAGGGGGAAAGTCCTATTGACTCTTGGGACACCTCCATATATGCAAACAACAGGTGGGGAAAGTATTTCTCCCAGTCCCTCCCATGCTGTTCAGCAAATGCCTGGAGCATTGACTTTAGGGTACCATTGAATCATTCCACAAACCCATTGGCTTGGGAATGATATGGTGTTGTGCATCTCTGCACCACCCCACACTTCTCCCATAAACATTTCATCAGGTCCGACATGAAGGAACCCCTCTGATCGGTGATTACCTCCTGCAGAAACCCAACAGGGGAGAAAATCCCAAGTAAGGCATGTGCCACTTTGTCTGTCCTCAGTGAGGATAGGGCGACTGCCTTTGGGTATCGGCTGGCATAATCCATCACAGTCAGGATGAATCTCTTCCCTGAGGAGCTGGGGGTATTTAAAGGCCCTACAATATCCATACCCACCCTCTGGAATGGCTCCTCCACTATGGGAAATAGAATCAGGGCAGCTTGGCTTTTCTTACCAGCCTTCCCTATTTCTTGGCACCGGTGACAAGACCTGCAATACTCCTTCACCTGCTGGGTGAAGTTAGGCCAGTAGAAATTCTGGGCTAACCACTGCGTAGTGCGTGCAATTCCCAGATGACCAGACAAGGGAATATCATGTGCAATTTTGAGCAACTGCTCACGATACCCCTGGGGAATGACAAGCTGCCTGTCTAGCATCCCTCCCTCCCTCTGTCTGTGCTGCCTGAGTATACATAAGTCCATTTTTCCAATAAACTTTATGTCTGCCATCACCTCCCTGTGCTCCGTCAGTCTGCCCAAACCCTCAGCTTCTCTAAACTAAGGTCACTCCTCTGAACAGCTGCAAATCCCTCACACAGTCCCAAGGCATGGGTCAGGTCCCCTTCAGTCACCAAACTAGCGTCCCTAGCATTAACTCTTAGTCTGCCGGAAGATTTAGAATGCATAGGTTTTTAGGACAAGATATCTTGGTGGCAGCCTAAGGGTTAACATCAGGGCCCTCAGGATCACTGTCTATCCCAACCCTCTGACAAGGAGTCACTTCTCCCTCTTCGGAGTAACCCTCTGTAGCTGTGTGGTTACTTGCTACTGGGGAAATTTCTATCCTCTTTTTATCAGTCTCCCCATCTGGAGACACAGGCTGGGGAACCAGCCTCTCAGTGGTTTCCACACTGGTTTCGGTGTGGTTCAGGGAACTACAATTTTCCCTTGCCACTTGGCTATGGGTAACTGCACATACTATCCCCTGCTGGAGATTGTTACCCAAGATCACATCCACTGCTAATGTTTTGGCTATAGCCACCTGTAGCACAATTCCCCCTGTTTCACCCAGTCTAGGAGTACACTAGCAAGGGGCAATGTTTTCTCCCGCACGCAATATCTTGTACAGTATCATATTTATTGGGTATAAGCTGACCAGGCTGTATCAGATCCCCCTTTACCAAGGTCAGGGATGCTCCTGTGTCCCTTAACCCCTGCATCTGTGCACCATTCACCATGACTGGGTGCATGTGTTCCCTCATGTTCACTGGCATGCTTCCAGGGACACACAAACAACTCACTTCTTTTCTAGCACCCGGTTGTGTATTATGGCTCATCTTTTTGGGACACTGTCTGGCAACATGCCCAGTTTCCTTACACAACCAACATTCAGCTCTTCTCTCAGAGAGAAATCTTTTCTCTGAAACCTGGGGTTAACTGGTTTCAGTGGAGGCAGTGAGTGTTTTAGCTGCCCTGAAGGTGCTTTTTTCCCTTTCTTTCTGCCATGCCCACCCCATTCACTCTCAGAGCAGGTCTGCTCTTGGCATAGCAGTCCCGAGAATTCAGCAGCCTCTTGCACTATTTTTGGATCTCGGTCCTCTAGCCAGGCTTTTAGCTCTGCTGGGCATGCCCAATAAAACTGTTCTAATAAAATCACATTTTAAATTTTATCAACAAAGTTTGCCTCAATTCCTTCCCACCAACATTTTAAAAATTGACATTGTTTTGTGGCTAGCTCCTCGTAGCTCATATCAGGGCTTCTCCTAAGCTTACGGAATTTAGCTCTGTATGATTCATCAGTTAATTCAAATGTTTTTAACAGTGCAGCTTTTAGCTTGTTGTAATCATTGCTGTCTTCATTGTCCATTTGACCCAATGCATCCCGAGCATTCCCGGCAAGTAGGGGGGATAGCTGGAAGCTCCAGGACTCTCTAGGAATTTTAGCCTGAATACAAACTTCTTCAAAAGAATTTAAAAAGGCATCCATATCTTCCCTCTCTTTAAACTCGGCTATTAATTTGGAGTTCAATTTGTAATCCAGTCCTGGAGTCCCAGTTAAACCCAAGCCGCTTACCTGCTCTGGTGCCACTGGTCGGAGTCATATCGTCTCCAGTTCGTGTTGCCTCTGGCACTCCTGCTCCTCACGGTTTGTGTCTCAGTGTTCTCATTCTCTCTTCTCCTCTGCAGCTTGCTGGCACTTGTGCTCCTCATGGTCTGCCTCCCTCTGTTGTTGCTCTGCCTCTCGGCTCTCTCATTCCCTCTTCTCCTGGAACTCCAGCTCCATCCTGTGCAACTCAATTTGCAGACTGAGTACTTCCAGATTCATGATACTGATGACTATCCCTTGCTACTGTGGCCCTTCACTTACAGTGGCCCTGCTGTCCTCCTCACCGGACCTGGACACAGCACTAGCCGCTAGCCCTGCCACACTCGAGGTTTGGTCCTTTTCAGTCACAGTCGGTGAATCGCTGCTCTGGGTATCTACTACCATCAGGGTCTCTATGGGGTTCTCCTTTTTGGCTTTCACCTTGAACGGGACTCCTTTGTCCCCACACAACTGCTTTAAGTATTCTACAGTGTGCCTGCTGTAGTTGGAAGCAATCTTTCCTGACTACTTCTACTCTGACTGGCACTTAGAGAAAAAAAATAAAACTGGTAGGAACTTGACTGTAAGCCAAGGGATATAGTTCTGTTTCCTTTTGAAATAAAATACTGCCTTTCTTTTTTCCAAGTGAGCTGAACAGTCTAAAGCTGACACACTGAACAATAAAGCTTATACCACCAAACTGTATATGCCACCGCTGCCAACCAATCTGTCACAGACCCACTCAGCAGGTCAGTCCTCTACTCCCAAAGTGCCAACCTCTGAGCATAGAATTGTGAACAGTTTAACAGAACAAGGTAACCCTCTTGTCTGTTTTGTGGGTTTGAGTCACCTTAGTCCCAAGTTCCTGAGGGATTCAAACTGATAACCTCTTGTTAGCCTACCCAATTGTCAGGCTCAGATAATTCTGTCTTTGGGGGGCCAGTTATCTTTGCCTATGGGCACCTAACCAGGTATTACAAAATGAACCCTTAGGACTCTATGCAAGACCTAGAGAACTCTGACCTGTTTCCCAGTTTGGTACCCCAATAAGCTCATGCACAGTGTCAACTATAACCATCTAAGCTTCATTTATATAAAAAGAAGTTTCAAGGCACACTAGGCAGTTTCTGTTTTTAAAATATATATCTTTACTTTAAAATAGGTAAAATAGGAAAACAGTAAAATACAGAACAAGATATCCCCACACATACAGTCTTAAAAACAAAACTGGTTTAAAAGTGCAAATTCCTAAAATCCATACACTCAGACTGGTCTTATCTAAGGTCTCCTTACTTCTTAATCTTTCAGTGCTTTGTTGTTCCTCTTTTCTCAGTCAGAAAATAATATGATTCTGTGTAAGGTCTGCTCAGTATTTTTAAAAGCAGTCTTGAGCCGGCCTTCTCTCTGAGGTCACCTAACTCTGCCTTGGTGTTTTAAAATTTATATTTTATAACACAGGATGTCCTATTAAGATTTAAAAAAAACATCATAGGTGACCTAAATAATTCTCCTCTCTTCATGTGACTTGCCAAAACCAATCTGTGATCTGCGTCACAGACATCACATCCTGTTGCCTCCCCCTCTCTTCTCTTCTGCAGCTCTCTGGCACTCACGGTCTCATGGTCTGCCTCCCTCTGTTGTCGAGCTGCCTCTTGCTGTTCCCTCTCTGCCTCTCGGCTCTCTTGCTTCATCTCTTTCTGGAACTCCAGCTCCATCCTGCGCAACTCATTTTGCAGCCTAAGTACTTCCAGATTCAGGATACTAGTGACCATCCCCTGCTGCTGTGGCCCTTCATTGACAATGGCCTTGCTGTCCTCCTCACTGGACCTGGACACAGCACTGGCCACTAGCCCTGCCACACTCGAGGTTTGGTGCTTTTCAGTCACGGTCAGTGACTCGCTGCTCTGGGTATTTGCTACAGTCAGGGCCTCTATGAGGTTCTGCTTTTTAGCTGTCACCTCAAATGGGACTCCTTTGTCCCCACACAACTGCTTTAAGTATTCTACAGTGTGCCTGCTGTAGTTGGAAGCCATCTTTCCTGACTACTGCTACTCTGACTGGCACTTTAGAAAAAAAAAATGGGTAGGAACTTGACTGTAAGCCAAGGGATATAGTTCTGTTTCCATTTGAAATAAAACACTGCCTTTCTTTTTTCCAAGTGAGCTAAACAGTCTCAAGCTGACACACTGAACAATAAAGCTTATATCACCAAACTTTATATGACTAAATAATTCTCCTCTCTTCACATAACTTGCCAAAACCGGTCTGTGATCTGCTTCACAGACATCAAAGCCTCTTTAATGTAATTCTGCCTTCCTTAGACGACACCCCCCAACACATGCATATTGGACTTCTTGAACCAGTCTGTGATCTGTTTCACCCAGACATCAAAAGTCCATTTGATGTAATTACTGACTATCTTGGAAGACACCCCAACACATGCATATTCTCCTTCCTTCCTGACACCTAATGCAAATCAAAGGATTTCTCTGAGGACGTCATGAATGGATATTTTATTTCCTGGGCTTCAAAGAAAACTTAACAAAGTAATTGCATTTCAGATATCTGCAGTTTAAACTACCTCCTGTCCTTTGAACTTATCCGGGGGTGATGTGTCAATTTCAGCAAGACAGCATTTTCTCCTGACAGACACTTCCTTACATATTTTATATTGCAGAAAAAATATCATATTGAAATCAGAACCAGCTGTCCACATGCCACAATCCTCCCCCACCTAGACTGAATTTGGGGGGTCTATCCCCTGCATGGGATGAGCTTCCCAAATCAGTTCACTCCTCATACATGAGACAGCCCATCTGAGTTCTGATTGGTCGCGCCAGCCCTATGTAGAATGGTCATGTCATATCCTTGCAAAGCAAGACTCCATCTTAGCAGTTGGCCATTGTTTTTTCCCCATCTGCGTCAGCCAAACCAGGGGGTTGTGGTAAGTCTACACCACAAAATGCTGCCCATACAAGTATGGTTCCAATTTTTTTAGGGCCCACACTATGGCAAGACACTCCTTTTCCACTGTGGAGTATGACTGCTTCCTGGGAAGTAACTTTTTACTCAGGTAGGCTATTGGGTGATCCCTCACTTGGCTGGATGTCTGACTCAGTACTGCCCCAATACCTACGTCTGAGGTGTCAGTCTGAACTATAAAAGGTTTGCTATAGTCAAGACTTGTCAAAACAGGAGCACTGCACAGTGCCTCCTTTAGTTTGGAAACGTCTTCCTCACAGGCTGGGCCCCAGGTAATTTTCTTGGGCATCCTTTTCTTTCTCTGGTCAGATAGGAGAGCAGCTAGGGCACTGTAAATGGGTACAAACTCTCTATAGTACCCTGCTGTCCCGAGAAAACTCCTGACCTGCTTTTGAGTTTCTGGTCTGGGCAATGCCTGGATTACCTCTATTTTTATTTGGTTAGGACGGAGCTGTCCCTGGCCTACCACATTGTGAAGGCTGTACTTTGATTGGTTTAGTATGCACTGGGACATACCCAACTTAGCACGATAATATTGTCTTGCCATGTTGGGGCAAGATACCACTTTTTATCTGGTTATTTATCAGTACATCCCTGCTGTACATTGTGCAATGTATGTGTAATTAAAACAGGCAAGATAAATGTGATATTTTTGGCAATAGTAGTAGTAAATTTTATTTATTTATGGTGCCCCTTCCTGTAGGCTCAGGGTACCAGTACAATCAGACAGACACAGCTGGTAAAAATAATAAATGTTACCCAACATAAAACATAACACAATATAAAATTACAAAAACAAAAACCCTAATAAAACTGACTCTTAAATATTTAAAATGCAGTGAACATATCTTGGATAGTCACCCTTGACTACCAGAAGGGAATATTACTCTCAGAAGCCTGGGAAAATAACAGTTTTAAGACCCCCTTTTAAAGGCCATTACAGAAGAAGTGTCCCTCAAAGCCTTTGTAAAAGATTTCCATAAATAAAGGGCCTGCTACTTCGAAAGATCGGTCCCCCAACTGAATAGGTGGCTAGGTGACAATAAAGGATGTTTTACATGTGAAATATTATTTATTTATTTATGCGTACTGTAACAGCGTCCTTTTTGATTGACAACTGCAGCTACCAGTCTTTACAACAACTGCAGCAACTACAAATCAAAAATCTCTGTTGCCTTCTTTTCACTAACAGCTACCAAACATGCCTACTACACTCAACCCATGAGCAACCACTCGGGGGGGCCCCCCTCCAAAAAAAAAAATTAAAACCCATTCCCATCTGTTTAATTCTATTTTTTAAATCAGTGTTTCTGATCTTTTACAGCAACTGAAACTCATTTCAGTTCTCATGGTGGCTTGTACTCTGAGTAGCCCTGAGACAAAACTCTACTCCACTTATGCTGAACATGTTTTACACTTGAACTCTGACATAATTTTATTTTCTTTTTTTCGAACAATTCAAATCAACAAACTTGTTACCTCCCAATCACATCTAGGCTCCTCGTCTGCCACACAAGCTACCCCCACTCAACTCTCAATTATGCCTCCATGCAGCCCCATTTTAGCATTGATCCCACGTTTTATTCCTTACCCCCGGCACTCTGTCTCCTCCAAAAACACTAGACAAAAATCTCACTCTCTCTCTATCTCTTACTTGTCATAGGGCTGGAAGTATAGCCTAGAGGTTAGAGGAATGAGGTGTGAATGAGGTTGATAAATCCAGCAGACCAGACCTGAGTTTGATTCTCACAACCTCCACTTGCATACTGTGTGACTCTGAGCAAGTCACTTTGCCGCCCAGTGCTCCCAGGTCACCCCTGAAAACAGGCACTTGTGCCTAGTGGGCCTTACCCAGTTACCAAAGACTAAAATAAAAAAAATAATAAATAAATAAAAAATGGTTGCCCACCAGCTAGCTAATCTGGCAAATAAATTGTAAAAACAAAATGGAGGAGGGGATAACATGATAAACTTGGCATGAGAGGATGTCTTCTGTGCTGCTCCTAGGCCCTGCTAATCTAAATAAGCCATTAAACTTTCTACATGACCCTTTTGCAGCTTAAATAAATTATATCAGTCTCTGAAGTGCTTTTGATTAGCTTCATCCATCTGGATGTCGCGGGTCAAAGCGATTTTCTACTACTCCGAGATAGAGCTTTCGGTGACAGCAATAGGCTGAACTAAAGCACCGGGATGGAGAACGGCAACATGGAGTCCTTGTCGGTGTGAGTCTGAGCAGTGAAGCATCTGAAGCCCCTATTGCCTGTTCCGGATGATCAGGAGCACCAACAAGAAGCAGAAGGGGGAACTAATTCAACTTCGGAGGACATGCTGGAGATAAAACAAATGCTTTAGGGGCTAGAGGTCGATTTTTTCACTGTAAAAACAGCGTTAAACTCCTTGGCACAGAGAATGGGTACATGGAAGCTAAAGTCTCCTCCCAGGAAAGGAAGGTATCAACCTTAGATCAGGAGATGATTGCTGATTGCAAACAAGTTAAAAAGCTTGAAGATCGGATGGAAGATCAAGAATCAAGGAGTAAGAGACACAATCTCATCCTAGCAGGGCTTCCTGAGAGGGCTGACGGGTCTGATTGTGTTTCTTTTGTACAGGATCTTCTGTTAAAGTTGTTAGGCCCAACTCCATTTGGAGAGGCATATAATTTGGAAAGAACACACTAAGCATTAAGAGAGATGCCCCCACTGGTAGCGAGGCCTTGGGTGTTAATTATGAGGTTCCTGAATTATAAGGAAAAGACTCATGTACTTACTAGAGCTAGACAAAATAAAAACCTGCAGTGGAACGGTGCATCTATCTGTCTATTCCAGGACCAAACCCCTTTGGTTCGAGAGAAGCAAAAGGAATACTCAGAAATAAATAAAAAATTGTACCTTGCTGTAATTAAATTCCATTTGCAATATCCAGTGACTCTACTGGTAAGACTTCAATCTGGGGAGAAAAGGTATTTGACTGCGCGTGACACCATCGATGGCCTGCGGATCAAACTCCCAGCTTTGTTTAAATCCCAGACCTGATTATCTGAAGGAAAGGAGAATGCCATCAGGATTCTAAAAGTTGGGATTTAAGAGTATGAAAGGAGATGCAGAACTTGTCTGTTTCTAAAGGTTCTTTTCAAGAATTAAACAAAATCTGTTATATTGTTATGGTTTTTTCCTGTTTGGTTGTCTTGGGGTTAAGGGCTGAAGGTGGAATGACACCCCCATGAGGCTGGGGGAATTGAAGCTGGAGCCCATTAGTTTATTCTGGGGAGAGGGCTAGAACTGTTCATGAGGAAGTCCATTTCAGTATTACTCCTCGAGCAGTCCTTTGAAATAACGCTTTGGGCTCCCTGAAGGGTATCTCTGAGAATGAAAGGAAGGTGGTAGATCACAGATGACTAGAAAATTGAAGCCTAAAGCATGGCAGAGACCAGGAGCCTAGCCCTCCCCCATGGTTCAATTTATACTGGAGCTTTAGATAGTCCCTAGTTGAATGATTTAAACATTTTGTCAAAAGATGCTGGTTCCAACATTTTGCCCTAAAGAGAGATCCATAATGGAAATGGGGCAAAATTAACTTTCCATCATCTGACTAGCCTGATAACTCCTCTCTATGTATTAAAGGAAGCCCCTTGGACATGAGTGACTTTGCATCACTGTAGGGTATTGATATGAGAGAGGGAGATGGGGTAGGCAACATGCAAGTATGGAACGATGGTAGAGGGAGTGGCTTAGAGCACCTCATATACTTTACAAGATTTGACTCCCTCTGCAGACCAGATTTAATGTGCGGGCATTGCTCCATTCTGCTAAGCCTCTATCAGGCCTATTAATTTAGAAGTCGATGTAACATATTAGGTCAATATAATAAATTATTATGAAGGGGGGCAGAATGTACCTGGGAGCAAATTAAGAGGAAAGGGGTGCTGTTTAGACTCAATTAATCTGGGGCAATAGTGTGTTGGTGAAAAGTGGAAATAGACATAACACACTAATAGTAGGCACTGTGAGCTGTTCATATAGACTGAGGGGCCAGGGGGCACACAGAAAATGGCTCATCCATGGATCGATGTTCTATAGGAGAACAATCTAGGGATTGGGGATTATGGTGGGATGTGGGGGTTACTGGGATCTGGAAAGAAAGAGGGTCTAATATTGTGCAAGAGAGAGAGGCAGACCTTTTGAGAGCAAAGAATGATGGTTTGAATATTTAAAATGTTGTGTGGTAAAATTATTTCATGGAATGTAAAAGGTTTTAGGGGTAGACACAAAAGGTTGGTAATTTTGAAGCATATTGGTCAGATGGGGATTCACATTTCTGCACTACAAGAGACCCACTTACTGACAGAAAGAACTGAGTATCCTCAAGAGGATGTGGGTGGGCCTGGTTTTTGGGGTGGGAAAGTAAGCAGCCTTGGGGGGGTGTTCTTGTTTTAGTAGGGAAAGCCAGTCCATACACCATAGCATAGGTGATAACAACGGAGGACTGTAGAGGGATCTACCTCTCTGGCAATGTTTTAGGTAGAGATCTTTCAGTTGCCTCTTTTTATGGTCCATCTCCTTCTAACCCAGACTTCTTTGCCTCACTTGAACTAGATATTACCATATTTTCCCCGCATTCCCTTATCTCGGCAGGGGATTAGAACCTATGTTTAAACAACTGGGAGGAAGGGATACCACCGTCCAAAGTACCTCTTTCTAGAGCTCAGACTGCCATAAATAGATTCTTGGAAGTCACAGCCTTGGTAGATCCACTCCGAACTCACAATACAGGGGGCAATAATATGACATTATTTTCAGGTGCTCACAAGGCTTAATCTAGAATTGATTTTTTCATGGTTAATAGAGAGGCACTTAGAGATGCTAAAGAAGTGACCACCCTGTGCAGAATCTTATCGGACCATTCCTCAGTTCAATTGATTCGGGAGCCGACAGCTGCTCCTTCTAGGCCATGTAGGTGGAGGCTGAAAGACTCCTACTGACAGATGTATCAGTCCAGAGAAAATTAGAGGAAGCCCTCCTCAAGATAATCCAGAGGCAACTGCCTACACTCCAGAACAAAAAATTAGCTTGACCAACATGTAAGGTGTTGTATACAGGCGTAGCTCAGAGAAATGCAGCATTGAGGAATAGTATGAGAAGAGCAAAAGAGGAGTTTATATCGGGGGCTATTGACTCTCTTGCTCCTCTGGAAGGGTCCTCTATAGAAATAAATACTGAACTTAAAAATCTAAGAGAGGAAATGGCAGACATAATATATGGTAAGGTAGAATTTTGGTTAGAAAAGATTGAAGCTAAATATCTAATGCACGGAGACATGCCTGGCTGCCTCCTGGCAGCTAGAGTTAAGGAATGGGAAGCAACTAGAATGGTTACCTCCATAAGGTATGTTGGAGAAACTTTAACAGACAGTCACAAAATGGTGGATGCATTTGCATCCTATTATAAAGAGTTTTTCCAAAGAGGTCAATCTGTTGGTGAGAATGGAATCAGGGCATTTCTTGATGGATTGCCATTACTGGTGCTAGACCCAGTGCAAGCCAAGGAGTTAGTAGCTCAAATAAAGGAAACTGAGATAATGGAAGTGGTACATTTGCTGCCCTGCAGTAAAACTCTGTGGCCGGATGGCCTTACGGCCAAGTTCTATCAGGCACGTCGCCATACTATACTCCCCCTACTCAAAGAGCTATTTAGTAATATTATGCAAGAGGGTGTGTATCATCCCCCGTTATACCAGGTATACATCACTCTTGTTCCAAAACCGGACAAACCAAAGGAATTACCTGGCAGCTATAGGCCTACAGTTTTGATGAATCAGGATATTAAGATCCTAATGAGGATTCTAGCCAATAGAATCCTGAACATTGCCCCAGCTTTAATCAGCCAACAGCAGGTAGAATTCATGCTGGGTAGGGAGGCACATGATGCCCTTAGAAAGCTCCACCACATACTTAGTTATGCGCCTGACTCCCAAATACCTTTAGCCTTGATCTCTTTAGATGTGGAGAAGGCCTTTGATAGGGTTTCTCATCCTTTTTTAATTGCTACAATGGAGAGGATGGGTTTCCCTGAGGGCCTTCTCAGAGGCATTAAAAATATATACTCAGCCCCAATGGCCAGAGTATTGTGCAATGGTTATGTCTCGCAAGAGATCCAGTTAGAAAATTGGACCAGACAGGGATGTCCCCTCTCGCCAATCTTGTTTTATATGTACTTGGAACCCCTGTTAAAAGCTATTAGTATAGATGCAGACAAAAAGGGGATTATTATAGCGGTGAGGGACCTTACATTTTCGGTTTTTGCAGATGATATACTTCTGCACTTAAAAGATCCTGCAGAAAGCTTCAAAAGAACAATAGAAACTACAGGGCAATATTCTAAAGTCTCGAATTATAAATAGAATCTGAACAAAACTCAAATTCTCCCTCTGACACTACATGTATGCAAAGCAGATTTTGTACCACTGCAGATTCACTGGGCACCAGAAATGATTAAATACCTGGGCGTATGGATCACAGCAAATATAGAGGATGGTGTAGCAACAACTATGGAAAAGCTACTTTTAGCAATTAGAGGGGACATACTTATAATAAGCTCCCTTTGAATTTTGCAGCTAGATTGGGGTTGGTTAAAATGAATTTACTGCTTAGGTTACTATATCCAACCTACTTAACTCCATATAGCATCTCCAAATTATGGTTCACTAAAATTAGGAAACTCTTATCTGATTTTCTTTGGAGCGTCAAGCCCCCCATGAAAAAACACAGTATCTTGTACCTGCCACAAAATATGGAGGGGTTGAAACTGCCAGATCTTCATCTATACTATGTGGCCGGACAACTGGGTCTTATGGGTCGATGGGTTAGAAATTTAGAGGGAGAGACATATAATCCAATATGGTTACAAATAGAGAGGCAAATATTAAAAGAATCAGGCCTTTCTCCAGAGGTGTTGCTTTTTTCCAATCCAGAGAGATTCCTTAAAAAAAAAAAAAATGACTCCAATTGATAAATCAGCAATGGCCTGGTGGTCGTTTCTCACTCCTGCCCAGAGAGGAGACCAAATGAATACTCGAGACCAACCTTTGCTGGGTAACCCCAATTTTTTGATTGGGGGACAGGTAATTACTAAACGTTGGGTGGACCAGCTGGTGGGCCTTAAACTAATGAATGTTATAAATGAAAATAGGGTGACTCTACCAGCTAGGTGTGATAGCATGCACTTTTACAGAAAGTTACAGCTCACCAAAATGCTAGATGGGGCATTGAGAACACTAGGGGACCCACCCGAAAACTCGTTCACCTGGGATAATTTAAAGGAGGAAGACCCTACATCCAACTCTCTTTCAAAAGTGTACAAGGTGTTATTGGACTATATTAGCCCGAATTCTCTGATACGGGTACCATACTGGGACAGAACACTGGCCCCCCAGAGGCCTGCTTGGGAAGACATTTGGAGAAGTAGCAAGTATATACCTATACCCAAGTATAAGCTTATGCAGTTCTTTATTGCTTCTAATATGTACTTTACCCCTGCAAAATTATGTGACAGACACCTTAGCCAGACCTGTGTTTTAGATGTGGAGAGGGATCAGGAGCTATCCTGCATGTGCTGTGGGACTGTAGTAAAATATTGTCTCTATGGGTTGAAATTAAATAACATATGGACCCCTTGTTGAATTATTCGGACTTCCTTCTGCCTAAGATTTGCATATTAGGGGACATGTCGCAAATGTCAGGGGCTATACCTAAATACCACTTATCCCTAATGACAGCAATAGTTAAATCCTTCATATTGAAACATTGGAAAGATTAGCATATTTACACCTATGAACAATGGGTGCGAGACCTTATATGGGCTCTGGGTAGAATAAAGAGGCATATGTATTTGGAGGGAAGGAAAGGGCTATATAACAAAAGCTGGTTGACGCTAGAGGCAATCTATTTATTGCAAGTTAATAATACCCAAACACAGGCCTGTCAGTCGGGTTGTGATTAGCAAGAGACTATTATCTTGAAGATATTTTCAGTTTTACATAGAGTTATTTCTGTTCTAAAAGATAGTAATACTTACAACTGTTCTTGAGGTAAGCTGGTATCTGAAAAGGGCTTTGGTCTGCTATGGTTCAAGGGCGGGTGGGGACTATCTCTGTTTCCAGGGGACACAGCTGGGGGTCACCTCCTGGGTCTTAGGTTACTTAAGGAGGTGGTTTATGTATAACTAATCTAGAGGGTAACAAAACTACTGCTTTAAGGGTTCTCCCTCTTTTTTACCTGAAGTTTAGCTACTAATATTGCTACCCTACGATGAAGCTGAAATAAGAATTTGTAATTCCAATGGAGGGGATTGCCCTATCAGCTGTGTATGTACATAGTTGGTATTGTACATAGTACTCACGACCAGTTTTGGGGTTGTGGACCCTGGGTTCGCTCAGGATGAATGTGTGTTTGTCTAATATGTAGATTAAACAAATAAATAGAAAAATGATAACAGTTAAAGTCCATCTATACAAAATAAGTACAAAACAATGGAGTATGGGGGAGTGGGCTTCTTGTTTTAAAAAGAACAAAAAAATGCTAATTTGTTTTAAATTTAATTGCATGTACATTGCATAGCTTAAAAATGCAATGGGTGGGGCAGAAGTAAACCATTTATTTCTATTTGTGAGGTGTTGTACTTTCATAACTCATACATGGCTTTGCCATTCATGAGTTATGCCCCCCCCCACTTATAGAAATAAGTGATTTCCAACCCACCCATTGCATGCATAGATAGATAGATATAAATATATATATTATAGTGGCACGGTAGCGCCACTATAGTTAGGATCGAGCCTTTTTTTTTAATATGTTTATTTAAACATTTGGTAACCGGGAAAGGCACACTGAGTCGAGGCTCATTTCCAGGTACGACCCATGGAAGAATCTGGGTGGAGGGGTACAATAACATAAAGTTTCTTGCTTAAAAGTCACAGTTACAAGCAAGGTAAGACAGTGTACAGTAGTATCTGCATGACAGTGTGCAGCAGTGTTGGCAAATATTTTCAAACAGATCAACAGTTTCACATTAGATCATGTTTACAGTTAAAAAATTCGGAGTGCATAATTGCTGTCAGTTTGAGCATAAGCACTATCAGTTGATATGGGAGCAGGTAGGAGAAGGCAGGAGATGTAGTTGAGATCTGACAGAGGGGTGCGAGAGGGAGTTGCAGAGGACAGGGCATTGAGCATTCCAAAGTGAGGCGAGATGAAAGGAGTAAGCAGATCTGCTCATGTTTGAGGATGGTTTGGGCAGGGAGAAAGAGCAGGCAGTTTAATGTTAAACCTCAAATTTTGCACTTTAATGACTTTGCAACACTTCAACAAATTTACATGAAATTTGGTATGTGCTGTCCCATAGGGTAGCTCTCTTGACATACCAAGTTTTGCATTGATTAGGTTTTCAGATTTTGTGCAGTGCATAGAGAAAAAACTGTAAAAAATCATTTTTTTCTCTCCTGTTTTGGCTGTTTTCTCCTCACCATGCTGAGGCCACATCATTTGGAATTTTGGCCTAAATATTTCAGGGTAGAAAAGGGGTTGCTCCAAAGAACAAGCCAGCACTGGTTTGATGAAAAAATTAGAATCTGTTCTAAAGTTATTCAGTTTTGAAATGTAGGGATCTGAGCATGCTCCGTTCAGTCTTTTGGATAGCTGCACAGTTGTGAAAAGGGATCTAGGGTCATGAAAAGGGATTTTGACAGCTCACAAAAAGGGATTAATTAAATCACTCACTCTTTGAGAGAGAAAAAATACCCTTTTTGCAAGCCACCATCTTGTTTTCATTTTTTCTGCCCAAACAAAACTTTATAACTTGCCCCAGGGATGTCTTCTGTAGACATCCAAGTATGGGTTTTGTTCATGGGGAAGTCCTGCACACTTCTGTGCCTTTGGTTTTGTTTAGTCAAGAAACAATAGATTTTAAATTTAAAAATCCCTTTTCGGCACTTGCTTCCGATCCCTTTTTGCAAGCTGACAAAATCTTTTTCTGTGAGCTAATCCCTTTTCACAAGCTGCCAAAGTTCCTTTTCGTGAGGGGATGACCAGATGTCTATACCTCAGGAAAATGGATTCACTTGCAAAAAGGGACTTTGACAGCTCATAAAAAGGAATTGGCTCATTAAAAGGAATTTTGACACCTTGCAAAAAGGGATTACTTTTTATAATCCCTTTTTGCAAACTGTCAAAATCCTTTTTCATGAGCTGTCAAAATCCCTTTTCATGAGGGGACAACCAGATGGTCCAACCTTGCAAAAAGGGATTTCTCACAAAAACATTTTGACTGCTCATGAAAAGGGATTACCAGCCAGGTCATCTGGTTGGCCTGATTAAATCCCTTTTCGCGAGCTGTTAAAATCCTTTTTTGTGAGAAATCCCTTTTCGCAAGCTGTCAAAATCCCTTTTTGTGAGGGGATGACCAGATGATCCTACCTCGTGAAAAGGGATTCACTCACAAAAAGGGATTTTGACAGCTTATGAAAAGGGATTTTTAAAGGTTACTGTTTCTTTGCCACTTCACTACAAAGAAACAGTTAGGACTTTCAGCTTGAAATTTGCAGGGTACAAAGGGGTAGCCCAATGGATGTGAGTTTTGCTGATTTGGTGATAAAATTTACATCACTTCCATACTTACAGCAGTTTGAAGTTTGGCAATTTCCTATAGGATAGCATTGTGGTGGACGCAGTATCTTTTGACTCCTATATCTCGAAAACTATTTGAGATTCGGCTTTTTCACTAAACGCAGCTTAGTACACCTTTAAGCAACGATGCTGGTTGCCAGTCCATGATTACAACTGAAGTGGAACTTTTTCAAATGTTCCTATGATTATTTGAGATATTGCACCATCTGTAGCAAAAGGGTTACTTGGAACATCTCTACAATTACAGGTTGATAGGAGTACAGGGCCCCCTACATATGGATACCATTATGCAGTAATGGGACTACAGGTCCCTCCATTATGCAACAATGGGAAAGCAGTGCCCAGAGGGCCCCACACTCCCACAGGGAGATTACAGTTCATTACAATGTCTCTACACTTATGGATAGACACAAAGTGAAACCACTACAGAGTGATGGGAGTGGGATGGGAGAGCAGGGCCCTCATACAAACATGTAAGGTAAGATGACACTTTCTCAAAAAGTAAGGAAATTCATTGCAAAAAAATTGGTTAACACATCACTTAGGATTGAAGCAACAAAAGTAGGGAAATGAGGTGTTAGGATTTAAAACCCTAACACCCCCACCCCACCATTCCCTCCACACACCCAGAGGCATTGGGGTGTGCCTTGAGGTTGTTGAGCCTAACTCTCACCCTATTCTCCTATACTGTACCATCTAACCTTACTTAGGCATGGAATGGGGTGAGAGTAAGGGCCAACAACCTCAAGACACACCCCAGCACCTGTTGGTGTGTGGAGGGGGTGGGGTGGTAGGGGTGGGGGGATGTTGAGGGTTCAACCTAACACCTCATTTCTTTTGGTAGCAACTAACGATGCATTAACAACATTTTTGTTTGAGAGAGATATATATATATATATATATATAATACTTTAATAGTTTTGCAACTGTTCAATGAATTTGCATGCAAATTGGCATGCACTATCCCCAGGGTAGATCTCTGGATGCAGCAAGTTATGTTTTAGTCTGATGTGTGGTTTCTGAATTCCAGAGAAGTGAAAAAAGCATTTTTTTCACTCATTGACTGTGTTAGGAAATTTCTTTGACGTTGTCTACAGCACAGATGGTTTGGAATTTTGGTCTGAAATTTTCAGTGCAGAAAGGGACAAGCCCACATATGTGCCTTTCCTAGTCTAGTTAAAAAGAATAAGTCATTAGTAAGTTACAACATTTTAAAAATGTGAAAAAATCATTTTTGAGCATGCTCAGTAAGTACTAAAAAATAGCTGTGTGAAACGAAAAATGAATCCTATTTTGTATGTGAAAATTCCTTGTTTGTTTGCTGTCATCTTATTTCCATTTTTTCTTAAAAAAAAAAGTTCAAAAGCCACAAAAATGATATCCGGGAGAGAGACCACCACACCCAACTGGCTGATCAAGACCTTGTTAGATGTGATCTGCACTTCAATGTTAAAGATATACCTTAGAAATGTGTTTCATTTACTGTTATTAATCCTTTTTTGTGACCGCATGATAAGAAAAAAGAATCCTTTTTTGTAACATGTGTCACGAAAAAGGATCTTTTTTTGTGACTTGAGAATCCTTGTCGGCTTGCTATCCCCTGTACTGTAATGTTTTTCCCTGGAATCTAGTAGCACCCCCCCCCCCATGTCTTCTTACTAAATATTTTGTTCCGCGGGGCAACAGTCAGCTGTGAGCAGGATTTTGTTGGGTAAAGTCCAATCCCATTTTAAGTGGCCCAGGATTAGGCAATGGAGCCATGAGATACAACATCCCTGGTTGTAGAATAGGCAAGTAAGCCGGAAAAAAATCAGAACTACCGAGACATTAAGGACCAAGTATCCTGGTATAGTAATTACTCGTTCTTGTCTCAGTGTTAACCAGACACAAACCTGGAAAAGATACCAGGTGCTAAGCAGATGTCATAATTTGTACTGCCAGAAATAATAAATATTTAAATTTCTACAATTTAAAAGTTTCTGGTAATAAGCCTGTTTTTTAAGCGGAGTGCCGATAGACTTATTCACTTTGTGGATGTTTAAACACTAAATATTTTCTTTCCCTGGTGTCTAGTGGCAACCCCCACCCCCAATCATAGTCCTTATTAAAGCACACTGTTTCCCTGGTGTCTAGTGGCACCCCCCACCCACCAATTGCTGTTCCCCTTCATTTCATGTATTGCCCTGGTGTTTAGTTGTGCTCCCACCTCACCTGCAGATGCTCTAATTATACCTGAAATAAAGAAAACATTCATCTATGATTTTTTTCTGTACAGAAAATGGTCCCTCAATGACCAGACCCCCACCCCACCACCCATTCAGCACCCACCATCCCACACACCCTAGTACACCCCCACACACCCTCACTCACCTGAATAGGTCCCAGGTTCAAGTCTCACTTTCCAGTCAAAGCATGTCTCACTGCTGTAACCGGCGACTGCAATATGAGAACCTAAGTTAAATGCAGTTCAATGTATTTAAATGGGATTTTCAACTTTTGTGCATAACGCAGTCATTTCTTGAGATTTTGACCCAACTTTTCAACACAGCCTTTTGAGGACCCCACCTCATGACTGGTATGACTGTCATTATGCAACTCCTGTTCAAAAGGTGATTTTGTGGTCACTTGACGATTTCACCTTTCAGGCAGGATTTGCATAATGAGTCATATTGTTTGAGGTGGGGTCGTAAGAAGGCCATGTTGAAAATTTGGGGTCAAAATATGTAAACATGGCAAAGTTATAACCACTCATTGCAATTTTACTATGCATAATCAGAACCGTGGAAATTTTAAATACTTTGATGCAAAAATTTTCAGCATAGACGTCTTATTACCCCACCTCATGTACGTCACAGGTGTCATTTTTCAGATCCTGGCCAAAATGTATTTTCACATCTCTAGCACAGAATAGCATTGTAGTTATGCAGAATTACATTTTGGTGGGGATTCAAGAATTTTCTGTACCAGGTACATGAGGAGGGGTGATAACATGGGTATGATGGCAATTTGGTCATCATTGTCCTATAAAAGGAAGTGCAGGGTACTTACACAGTGATATGCATAAACACATCTATGGAGGGATGGGAACACAGGGCCTGAAGGGCACTGAGCTCCCAAAGGCAAATAAGGATATGATTACTCTATCTCAAAAACAATAGATGAGTGGGAGCACAGGGCCCAACCACAGGCAAATAAGGCTATTTTTACACAATCTCAAACAGTAAGGGAATTCTTTGCAAAAAAACTGTGTTAATGCCTCAGTTATAGTTGCTATCAAACCATAAGAGGGAGAGAATTATGATGTTAGGGTTTCGAACCCTAACACCTCACCCCCACCCTACACACACCAACAGGCATCGGGGATGTGCCTTGGGGCCATCAAAACTAAAGGTGGAGAAAGTGAAGGGGCCAGACAGAGTACATCCAAGGATCCTAAAGGAACTGAGGATGAAGCTGGCAGCCCTGTTCAGTGAGTCGCTGAACACGGGGGTGGTCCTGCAGGACTGGAGAAGAGCAAATGTTGTCCCTCTTCACAAGAGTGGTAGCAAGGAGAATGCAGGGAACTATAGGCCAGTGAGTCTCACCTCAGTAGTGGGGAAGATCATGGAGACACTGCTTAAAGAATGTACTGTGGATCACCTGACATCCATTGGAATGCAGAATCCAAGACAGCATGGGTTCATGGTGGCAAGGTCCTGTCAAAAAAATCTGATGGATTCCTTTGACTGGGTGACCAAGGTTGTGGACCAGGGAGTGGCAATGGAAATTTCCTACCTTGATTTCAGCAAGGCCTTCGGCACAGTCCTGCATAGAAGGCTGGTAAACAGGCTGAGGAGTCCAGGGGTGGGACACAGGTTGCTAAACTGGGTCAGAAATTGGTTAATGGGCAGAAGGCAGAAGATCGTGGTAAATGTCACACAGTCAGAAAAAATTGAAGTCACCAGTGGTGTGCCACAGGGGTCAGTCCTGGGACCAGTCCTCTTCAATGTCTTCATAGCAGACGTAGTAGAAGGGCTAGAGGGAAAAGTATGAATGTTTGCAGATGACACCAAGATCTGCAACAGAGTAGATACTCCAAGGGGTGTAGACAGAATGAAAACAGACCTGAAAAGGCTGGAGAAATGGTCTGAGGTACGGCAGTTAATGTTTAACAGGAGGAAGTGCAAGGTCATGCACGTGGGGACAAAAACCCTGGGGGGAGCTACATGCTGAGGGTTGAGTTGCTGATGGTCACCAAGGAGGAGAGGGATTTGAGGATCATTATATCAGATGACCCGAAATCCACTAAACAGACCACAAAAGCAGTTGGAAGGGCTAGTGGGATGTTGGGGTGTATAGGGAGGGGTATTGCAAGCCATAGGAGGGAGATAGTGATCTGGCTGTACAAGATGCTGGTTAGGCCTACTCTGAAATATTGTGTGCAATTCTGGAGGCCGCACCTACATTAGAATATTGACAGGGTGAAAACAGTGCAGAGGAGGGCAACTAAGATGGTGCAGGGTCTGCATGACAAGGCATATGGGGATAGACTTAGGGACCGTAATTTGTTCAAATTGGAACAGAAATGGGAGAAGGAAACATGATTGAGACTTTCAAATATATTAAGGGCATAAATAAGGTGGAAGGGGATAGCATCTTCCAGTATAAAAAGTACACTAGAACTAGATGGCATGACATGAAATTGGAGGGGGGGTCACATAAGGGGTAACGAAAGAAAGTTATTTTTTACAGAGTTTGGTGGATGTGTGGAATGCCCTGCCTTAGGAGGTGGTGGGGGCACGTACAGTGGAGGGATTCAAGAGGGCATGGGATAGGCACAAGGGAATTATACATATGAGGGGGGCATAGCTGAGGCTACTGACCTAGTAGAGGCAGTGGGAGTAAATTGGTAAAATAGGCAGATAGGCTGGGCCTTGCGGTCCTTTTCTGACTTCAACTTCTATGTTTCTATGTAGCCCTAATGCTCACCCCATTCTCCTTTACTATACCCATCTCAGATTATTTACTTATGGAATGGGGTGAGTGTTATGGCTGATGGCCCCAAGGTACACCGCAATGCCTGTTGGTGTGTGCAGGGTGGGAGTGGGATGTTAGGGTTCAAAATCCTAATGTCGTATTTCCCTTCTTTTTACAATTTGATGTCAACCCCAACTGATGCATTAGTATAGTTCTTTTGTGTGTGTGTGTGTGTATATATATATATCTATATATCTATATATATATATATATATCTATATATATATATATATATATATATATTCTCAGAATAGCACAGTGGGCTAAGGCTCTGAGCTGCAGATCTGGAGATCTGGGTTTGAATCCCACAGCCGCCTAGGTGCATACTGTGTGATCCTGAGCAGGTCACTTAACTTCCTTGTGCTTCCAGGTCACATCTGGAAACAAGCTTTGGCTTAGTGTGCTACTGCTGGTTAAACAATGTTCCTATATATAGATATATATACTGTGTATATATATATATAGTGTGTATGTATGTATATATATATATACACACACACACACACACACACACACACATATGTAGATATTATAGGGCACTGTAGTGCCCTATAGTTAGAGTTGCACAGCCACTTCTATGGTGAACCAAATTTTTGCACTTTAATAACTGTGCAACCATTTGACCAATTTGCCTGAAATTTTGCATGTGCCATCTGGTACCATAGTTCTCTAGATATGACAAATTTTGTTCTGGTGGTGTGGTTGCAGAGCTGCAGAGTGCCACAAAATCTGAAGTTTACCATCTTTGTGTAAATTCTTTCCTCATCCCTAAGTCTGAAATGGTTTGGGTGTCTGGTCTAAAATTGTTAGGGAATACGGGGTCTGGGTCACTGATGTGCCTTTTGATGGTCTGGTGAAAAAATACTGATCCATTCAAAATGTTTTAAAGTTTAAAGTTTCCCATTATAGCTTATGGGAAAAATTAGATGTCTGGTGCGAAAGCAGTTTTTGCTTTCACGAAAGCACTTTTGACTTTTGCAAATGGGTTCTGTAGTGTCGTGCTGCCGCCATCTTGTTTTCAGTTAGCAATGGGTGAAAAATGCTGTAGTTCAAAAAATAATGGCCCTTTGTAAACACCGATAGTTATGTTTACCTAATCGGGGCCAGAGGAATAAGATCCTGGCATTAGATTTTAAAAATAATACTTGGAAATATGTTTTCAATTTGGCCATTGAAGTGTCACACATTTGCAAAAGTACATTTGTGAAACATTAACAAATTTGTGAAAGTTTCACAAACCTACTTTCACAAATTTGTGAAAGCGTTTATAAAACTTTTGCAATTTTGTGTGAAAGTTTTACAAATTTGCATAAGTACCTACAAAAAAATATTATTTCTTTGCCACTTCACTGCACATAAATGATTTGGACTTTTGGGCTGAATTTGCAGGGCACAAAGTGCTTGCCCCACAGATGTGCCTTTTGCTGGCTTGATGATAAAATTTACATCAGTTCCATAGTTATAACATTCCAAAGTTAAGAAATTTCCCATAGGATAACACTGTGCCAGCTGCAGTACCTTTTGGCACCTATATGGCCTGATACCGTCTGAAGGGTTTGCTGCACTTCACAGTAAAGGTGTTCCGGCTGCTGAGGTACTCCGCGGTAGACACACAATGAAGTGCCATTACGAGATCCTGGGAGTCAAAAGGGACGCCACGGATGAAGAGTTAAAGAAGGCCTACAGAAAACTGGCATTAAAGTGGCATCCAGATAAAAATCTGGACAATGCTGAGGAGGCGGCAGAACAATTCAAACTGATCCAGGCAGCCTATGATGTACTGAGTGACCCACAGGAAAGAGCATGGTATGATGATCACCGTAAAGCTCTCCTGAAGGTTGGAATCAGTGGGGAGTATGATGACGACAGCTTGGACCTGCTGCAGTATTTCACCATTACCTGCTACTCTGGATATGGGGATGATGAGAAGGGCTTTTATGCAGTTTACCATAATGTGTTTGAAATGATTACGAATGAAGAGATGGAGTATTTATCTGCTGATGAAGAAGATACTGAGTTCCCAACATTTGGGGATTCACGAAGTGACTATGATACGGTAGTACATCCTTTTTATGCATACTGGCAGAGTTTCTGTACCCCGAAAGAACTTTGAATGGAAGGAGGAGTATGACACATGGCAGGTGTCAAACCAGTGGGAGAAACGTACCATGGCGAAGGAGAACAAAAAGACTCAGGACAAAGCAAGAAAGGAGAGGAACGAACTGATTAGGCAGCTGGTGGCATTCATCCGTAAACGGGACAAAAGGGTGCGGGCACACAAGAAACTTGTAGAGAAACAAAATGCAGAGAAGGCCAAGAAAGTAGAGGAGTTACAGAGACAGCAGAAACTAGAACATGCTAAGCTTGCCGAGCAGTACAAGGAGCAGAGCTGGATGGCCATGTCTGATTTGGAGAAGGAGTTGCAGCAGATGGAAGCTCAGTATGAGAAAGAATTTGGAGATGTGTCTGAGAGTGAGGAAGAGGAACTGGATGGACAAAACCAGCAACAGGGACAGAATGAAGGAACAGTTGATGGAACTGGTGAAGATGTTGAATATTATGATGGTCTTTATTGCCTGGCATGTGAAAAAGCATTCAAAACTGAAAAAGCTATGAAAAATCATGAGAGATCCAAGAAACACCGAGAAATAGTGGCATTGCTGCGGCAACAACTGGAGGAAGAGGATGAGGAGTTCTGCACAGAGCAGTCAGAAGAGCATGGAGCGGATGCAGAAGAGAAAGATGAAGAGGAGGAGGAAGAGATGGAGGAAACACTTAGGCAAAAACTTTCCAAGAAGCAAAAAAGGAAAAAGCGGCAGCAAACAACTGAGACTCCTGAAGAGGGTGTTACGGAAGATGGTACTATCTCTGGCTCTTCAAGTAAGCAGAATGATACTGCTAAATCTGACCAGGACAGTGGAAAGGAAGAAACAGAAAATGTAATGCAGCAAGCAGATGAAACTTGAGCACCTGCAGACCAGATCGAGCCAACAAAAACCAAAGGAAAAAGTGCCTCTAAACCTAAAGGGAAGAAAGCAAAGGACACGAAAAAAGCAGCAAAAACAACAGTGCAGCAGCAAACTGTAAAGGAAATTCCACTATGCTGTGTTACCTGCAAGTGCGAATATCCATCGCGTAATAAACTGTTTGAACATTTGAAGGCTACAGGTCATGCCAGAGCTCTCCAGTCCCACTGTATTGATGGACCAACAGCCAGCAAGAGCAAAAAAGAGAAGCGCAAGAACCGATAGTTGGACTTCACGAAGATCACTGCAGTAACCATGGTGAGGCCTTGGAGTCTTCTAGACCACTGCTTCTGCAGAGGAACAGCAACTGGCACATAAGCACACTGGCAGTGCACCAGGTTTAGCAGATTTGTGTAAGACAGTGTGAATCTGCACGTTTGTAAATACAGAGCAACATACCTCCTAACCCGGACTGCGCATTTTTAATTTATGATCTGGGTGCAGACATTTTCTAATGTTAACATCTGCCTCTCTTTAAATATATATATATATTTATGGCATATTAAAAAAATGACAGTGAGTCAGATGAAAGTGATATCTGTTTCGACTTGTAATGACATCCACAGTCTCACCCCTCAGAACAGTTGATCACTGTCATGGAAAAGTCTTTGGGAAGCTAAAAAATTGCAGGTATGCAATATGAAAGCTGTGTAGAAAAATAAATGAAAATATCTAGCAGTGTCAGTGGCTCAGCAGGTAGCTCCCTCGCCTCTGAGGCTGGAAGATCGGAAGACTGTGGGTTCTATCCCCACACAAGGCACTAGGGTTAATATCCCAATACTGACACTGCAGTGCAGCATGAGAGGGGTGCTGCACTCCTGAGGTGCCCTCTTTCAGATGAGACATTAAACCGAGGTCCCATCTGCCTGGTCTGGTGGTAGTTCAGGTGGATGTTAAAGATCCCATGGCACTTCTCGAAAAAAGTAAGGGAATTTCCCCGGTGTCCTGGCCAAATTTACCCCCATTCACTAAAAATCCCACTAACAGCTTAATCTGGTTCAAAGTCAGTTGGCATTCATCTGTATCCCCCTCTCCCATGTCATGCCTGAAAATAGGCAGAATTTGTCTAGTGCACTTACCTGGTCAACAAAAACTAAATAAAATAGATAAATATCTCAAAAATGGTTTGAGATACAGATTTGTCACTAAACATTAAGTATGCATGCAGGTTGCCAAGCCATGGTAAGAACTGTGGTGGGATTTTTTTCAATATTATTCTGGTTACTTGAGATATTGAGCCATTTTCAGCACAAGGATTACTTGGAATGTCACCAGGCCTGCACTGTGTCTCTATACTTTATGGGTTGATGGGTCCTGTGTGTCCACATATGGAAACCATTATGCAATAATGGGAGGGAAGGGCTCTCCATTATGCAGTACAGGGAGATGATGGTTAATTACAATGTCTCTACAGTTATGGTTACATTGGAGCACAGGGCCCTGTGTGCCCAAATGAAACTCAGAGGCAATTACAATATGTATGCATGGGATCACTGGGCCTAGAGGGCCCTGTGCTCTCACAACACACTACATACTGATGGGAGTGCAGGGCCCAGAGTGCCCTGTGTTCCCACAACCATATACGGGTGAGATAACACTTTCTCAAACAAGAGACTCTTGTGGTACATCAAGTTGTTACATTCTCAGAGTATATTGACATCAGTACATATCAGGCTACATGGTCTTAATTCCTGGAGGTTCCTCGACTAGAGTTTTTTGTTTAACATTAATATTGTCAATGTATATTTAAATTATCATTTATACAGTCCTGTCACTACCCTAGAGGTTTTTGAAATTTCTTGGGCCTTATATCTAGCTTGGGAGTACAACTAGGTTTTATACATCATACAATGTGCACTGATGTTTTTAAGACACCTTTACTGGTAAATTATTGTCTATAATGCAGGCATTGAAACTTCATGGAGCCCTAAGACAATCTTAGTTTGTCTTTAATCTGGGTAGGAGTTACCTTTCAGTAATCACATCCTTATACAAACACTCATAGCTTGATTTAAGAGTCATCTGCTTCAGCAGTGTTATCTTATGTCAATTAAATTTATATGCAGTAGGATTCTTTCTATCTGTGTTCCACCAAGCACCTTTGACCTGGGAACCCTCCTGGCTGAAGGCAGTATGGTACTGTTAAATTTCTCTGACATCATCTTCTTTATTTTTTAAATAAGTATTTTAAACCAATGAGGATTTTTTTCTGTTTTTTTCTGCATGATCTAGCTGTTATAAGTATTGTATTTTCTAAACAACTGCCATTAGCTTCTGAAGAAGGACTGGTTGGTCCAAAAGCTTTGTTCTTGTTGTTACATCTATGTTGGTCCATTAAAAGGTATCAAATCATTTGCTTCTGGATCAAAAAAGAAGGGAAATTCACTACAAAAACTCCGTTAATGCATCAAGTTTGGGTTTCTATTACAGCAAAAAAAGTATGGAAATTTGATGTTAGGGTTATCAACCCTACCATACCACCCCACTCCCACCCTCCACACACCAACAGGCATCATTGTACGACTTGGGTTTGGTGGACCTAACTCTCACCCCATTCTCTTACACTGTATGATCTCAACTTCCTTACAGATGGAATGGGGTAAGAGTTAGGACCTACAAATCCAAGGCACACCTCGATGCCTGTTGGCATGTGGAGGGTTGGAGAGAAGTGGGGTGGGGTGGTAGGGTTGGTAATGCTAACACCAAATTTCTATACTTTTGTTGCTGTAATAGAAACCCTAACTGATGCATTAATAGAGTTTTTTGCAGTGATAGGCCCAGATATTCAAAGGAGAGTCACCCGGCACAACTGAGTTGCACTGGGCACATCCCCAAAATGTCTCCTTGGGTCATATTCAAAAGGCATGGATTCACCATGCAACTCCGGACATGCCGCAGAGCAAAGATGAAGTATGCAGCACATCTGGAGTGGGCATTTCCATGCATATGCGGCACATCTGGATGTTCAGCCGAGTTGTGCAGCGTAGCTACAGGCACATCTCAGTGATGTGCCACACAAAGTTAGACATGTTAAAAACACAAATAGCTGCTAGCCACCCACAGGTGGGCTGCTGTACTGCACAGTACAACACAGCAGCCACCAGTCCCTAAGAAGCTAGCCCCACCTACTACCCAGTCACACCACAAAATAAATGTTTCCCCTATCCCAGGCAGTCTAGTAGCCCCCCCATACCCAAACCCTGCCCATATATTAAAATAAGCCCCCAATCATCCCTGGTAGTGTAGCAGTACCCTTCCCCAACCCTGTCCAAAAAGAATCCATGTACATATCACCCTGGTAGTCTAGTGGTGTCCCCTCCCAGCCCCAACCCTGTCCAAAAAGAATCCTCATTCATATCACTCTGGTAGTCAAGTGGTGCCCCTCCTTCTAGCCCTGACCCTGTCCAAAAAGAATCTTCATTTGTATCACCCTGGTAGTCTAGTGCCCCCCCAGCCCTGACTGTAACATAGAAAATAGATCCCAACAATTCTCCGGTAGCCAGAGAACCCCCCACCCACCCACCAACCCACTGAGGCACCCCGTATCCCCACTGCCCCCCAACATGGTCAAGTAGCCAGTGGGCAGCACAACCCAGCCACACACTGCCACTGCTACCCACCAACTGAGCTGTCACAGAATGACATCTTACAGTAAGCATTACAATTCAGTTAGTCAACACTGTCAACCAATGGGCTTCCAGTGTACGCTGCAAGCTTTCATTCACAGACAACTTTGTGAAAAAAAGATTATTTTTTTTTGTTTCATACAGCCAGGAAGTGAATCACAAAAAAAAGGATTCATAAATGTAACAAAAACACATTTGGGGTCATTTTTAACATGCAATTGTAGAATCTACCTAACTGGGTCACAATGAGGCAAATAGATGTGTTGGTTTCTCTCCAGGATGTCATTTTTGTGGCTTATGAAATTTTTTTTTAAAAATGGAAACAAGATGGCAGCAAATGAAAAAGGACTTTTTTTCCTAATGAAATAGGATTGAGACCATACAAAAAAATAATTATTTTTTCATTTCATATAGCTATCGTGAAGTGTTTATTGAGCATACCTGGAACCAAGTTTTCAAAATTTCAAAATTAAATAACTTTGGAACAGATTAATATTTTTTTCACCAAAGCAGCAAAGGTCACATTGGGGGCCAGCCCCTTTCTACCCTGAAAATTTCAGACTAAATTTCAAAACTATCTGGACACTAGCCAAGTTCAAAGAAATACAGTAAAAACAATAGGAAAACACACCCGGAAATTCACTTTTTGCACTATCCAGAATTCAGAATCCACACATCCGACTGGAATGAAACCTGGCATATCCATAGGTCTACTATGTGAGACTGCTCTTGCAAAATCTCCTGCAAATCTGTTGAACAGTTGTGAAGTTTTTGAAGTGCAAAAATCAGGGTTTAAAGAGCTAGTGGAGCCAAAACAGGCAGACAGAAAAATAATACAAATCTGAAGTAGTAGTCAGTTGGAACTTTTTATTTCTGAAGTATTTTTCTGTTTTGTTTGACTGATCAGAAAGTCTTCTACATGATAATATTGTGCTGGATGTATGGAACAGCTCTTAGCCTGGCAGTTGACATGTCAAACTCTACTGCCCCACACTACATCATTAGCATTATAATCTCACTTTTCCTAAGTAGCAGTGATGTCACAGTCAGTGAGGTCACAATGCTGATGATTTAGTGTTGAGCAGTAGAGTAAGATATGTCAGCTGCCAGGCTAAGAGCTGTTCCACTCATCATGCCTATTAGCATCAGGTAAAAAAATCTTCTAATTAAACAAAGGGAAAAGAAAAAGCACCTCAGATATAACAGGTAATGGTTGAATCCAATATTAGTTTTAAGCAGTACACTAGCTCTTTAACATTAAACTGCCTATCAGCCCTACATATAGTGACACTAGGCCGTCACTATAAGATCGAGCGCTCTATCTATCTATCTCCCTGAAAAGTTAGAAAATATACTATTGTGGTTGTTATATGTAACTCTCACCAACTCTCCTACATCTGCTACCTTCATAAGTGTGGACAAGAGTAGAGGCACGTGGCTGTCCATGCATGGTCTGGTGCCTCATACGGTGTCTATATATTTATAATTGTTTAGTAGCAACTCTAATCATTACTCCTCTCCCAACAAGTCTTTCTGATAAAGATGAAATTTTGTAGGACATGTTGGGGCTAATGGCTACTAAATAAGCACCTGACAGATTATAGGCACGGGAGTCTGATAAATCTATCTCAGACAATTCTGCTGCATGACACACATTGTTTCTGAGTTTGGACATGTCTAGCTTAATGAGATGCAGACCAGCCAGAGTATATACCCTAGACAGAGGTACACAACTCACCTCTGATTTAAAAATGCATTTTTCTAAGTCTCTGAGAACAGTATCGAGAGTCAAACCTTTTGACCTGTAAATTGATACTACGTATGCAACAGTTAAAGGAAACTGTTTTCTCACGACATAAATGTCTCATATGAGCTGAAACTTCACCAGTATTCTTTGGATGATCTGAAGAGTATCTATATTATGAACTTTGACAACAGTGTGTTCTACAAACACTTTCCAAACACTGGAATAAACGTGAACAAAATGACCAATGGCACCATTTACTAGACTATCTTCAACAGTGAGATTACAGTGAAGCATTATTCAATTATTTTTTTTTACACAGTGAGAATACTATCAAGTCCATCAGTTCTTGAGACATATGCTGTGAGATATTTTAAATGATTAGCTTTGACGTAAACATTTTAGTAACGCAAGCACAATCAACATAATCCAGCGATGAAAGTTACACAAGACAGTTGTCCTTCTCTTGGAGCACGCTCGCACAGAATGGATTACATGAAGCCAATTTTGGAATTAGACAAATGGGTTTGGACACTTTGTGAACTAGTTCTCTAAATGTGTCAGCCGCAGCTTGAAAAGAATCTCCATCTTGTGTGATCAGTCTAGACTCCAGTACTTTCACAGCCGATGAAGACAGCTTTCCAATTTCTAAATCGTAAAACAGATCACTGTATATGTGACTGTCATTCTGTTTCATATTTTGTGGCAGCTCTTCATATGTGAAAAGATGCCACCAATTGAGACCACCAATGGATCCAGTACTTTTCTTCACTTCAGTTGCAGTCAACGTACGAAATATGGGTTTACCATTTAAAGGAGTAAGCTGAAGCAGATGCCCAAGGGCTGCTACAGTACACATCTTCCTGCAAAATGTACACTGGTGTCACCTTCCACAATCTCATCAAACCTCAAATGAATATAAGCAAGCATAAGATTGGAAACCATGCTTACTTCACCCACTGCTAACAATGTTGTATCCTCAATTAAATCTCTAAGTGTTGTAGCAATGTCCCATGACAGTTTTTGATATTAACCAGTTCTGCCATGCTCGAATGACAGGATAAACAATCTGTGCAAAGTCACGCCGCCAATGTAGTAATCTGCCAGTCCAGTTGGAACTGTGATCACACATGAGTAGGATGATTTTGTAAGGTCCCAAATGTTCATACATATGACAAGGATAAGATGACTTTTTCCAGTACCAGCTGCACTGCTGACAAACATTCACAGCAGTTCATATGCAGTACAGTTACAAATCTTTGCATTATGTCTTAAACCATGAGAAACATTTGCAATTATCATGTCATATAGTTTCTGCTGCTGTACATTAAATGTGTTTTCTAACATGGCAATGCCAACTACTTCATGGAAAGCTTGTTCCATACAATTAGTGACTTCAGCCATGAATCCTGTCACACCATGTCATGGAAGAGGGTCACCTAAAGGACAAACTGTGTGTTCAACGACGCTCTGAAAATGATTTAGGTGTATCTTTCTGAAGCTCTGCCCGTGCTCTGTGCAATATACAAATGAATTTGCTTATTAGGGATGGCTCCGTGGATTAGAATTAGTCCCTATTAACCGATTATCCCATTCAACAGGATAGCTATACTTTGCATTGTGTGGACAGCAAAATATAACAGGGCATTAACAAACAAGCTGACAAAGTACAAGTAATTATTATTTCCATTTATTTAAATGCAGCTATTTTTTTGGGGGGGGGTTATGTTTGCTTGTAGTCACACAAAGTGTAAAGTACAAAACATTAATTGAAACACTCTACAGTACAGTTCTGAACTTGCGCATTACACTAAACCAGCGGTTTTATGATCGCACACTCGTAATTAGTGCTACACTGTCAGTCAGTAACTGAGAAAAAATCCTGAATCCTGCACTGTTTAGATTCAGATCAGATTTTACTAGTAAGCCTTTTCTCGATCACAGTTAGGTTGCCACATGAAACCATAATGCCATTTTGTGTGCACCAGGTCATCAGTGTGCGTAAATGTTCCAGAGCCTCTTTGCTCAAAATAGGAATCAGCGGTGGGTCTTCCTCAGTGTTGGAGGAGTCCTGCAATGTTTTATCGATCCTTAGCCTTTTAACTGCATCACAGATTTCACCATCGCTGGCTTCCCCCCATGGCTTCGACTTCTATGTCAATATCCATTAATCTGGCAAACTCCTCTGTTGTCATGAACCGAGGTGCAGCAACATCGTACAGATTGTCTTGCAGTGGCACTAGTTGGCTACAGCAGGGTTCATCAGAAAGCTCATCAGAGTGGATTTTGAACCAGGCTTTTTTGAAACAGTGTTTCAGAGTTGTGGGGGGACACCATTTGCCAAGCCTTTGCAATCATGTAAGTGGCATCCAGAATAGTTACAGCCTTAGCGATTGCTGATGCAATGACTGACCCCATGTTGGTCAATTACATCCACAATTCCTGCAGACATTAGCGAGTGATAATGCCTTTTCAAGTTTCAAATAGCACCCATATCCATGGGTTGGATTAGGCTCGTTGTGTTTGGAGCGAGAAACACAATTTCGATGTGTGGGAACATTCCCACAACATCGGTTGGGTGGACAGAACAGTTGTCAAGGAAAAGTAAAATGCACCTTTGTGTTCTTTTTAGATCACACCACCACAAAGCCAGTCAGTCCTTGAAAATCCACCTTGTCATCCAGGCGTTTGATGAGACATAGTAGGAGACAGGCAGGGTGGACAGATCCTTAGCGAAGCAACTAGGGTGCTTATTTTTGCCAAGTGAGGAGCAAAGAGCATTTATTGATTCCATCCATGCTTGCGCACACAAGGAGAGATACTCTGTTTTTAGCTTTCTTTCCACCCAGAAGCTTATTCAGCTTATGTACATGCCCTTGGTCAGGTTACCCCTGAAATAAAGTCACATTTCATTCGCATTATAGACACTGTTTGGAGGGTAATCTTTCAACAATGCAGGCAGTACAGATGAGACCCAGTCCACAGCCACATATCTGTCTGCATCTGACCTCTCCCCATGTTCCTTTTTGCAAACAATGCTGTGCCACTGCTTCCACCTAGAAAGCCATCTGTTGGTGGATTCAAACCCTTCATGCCCCAACTGTGCAGCAAGTTTGTTTGCCTTTTTCTTGAGGAGTGGTCTGGACAGTCGTGCTCCTCAATTTACAGCACTATTGATCCACAAGAGAAGGGCATCCTTGACTTCTCCATCTTTGCCCTATCATTAGTACTTCCTCGCTGGGTACACATTTGCTTGCCATTTGCTCAGGATTGCCTCCCGATTCTGACTGATATGGCCAGATTGACTCTTTGATATGCCAAAGTCCTCAGCAACAGAAGACAGTGAAGCCTTAGGTTGCTGCAAGGCTTCTATTACTTTATCTCACTGAGCAAGCGTCAGTTCAGTCTTCCTTCCTGACATGATATGGAATGCTGGACCTACTCAGAAACCCCTTCTTATACAGAGTGGCTGTCCCCAAAACATCCCAATTAAGTGAAACTAGTGTCCCACTTAACCGAATGTGCTCATAATTGAAGTCTATGGGGAAAAATTTGGTAGCCAGGGAAATGTCCCTATTAACCAAATGTCCCCATTAACCGTGTCCCCATTAAGTGGCATATACTTTACTGTTGGAACTTGGGATAAGTGATACAAATGCCATCCAGCAGTTCTCATATCCCTGTATGAACTGTTGATTCTTTCTCCATGGCTTAAAAATTGAAAACTAGTGCAAAGTAGTAGAACGTCACCATTTCAGATGTGACAGCAATTTCATATGATCAATCAGCCATGGTTTCTGTCATCTCACAAATATTCCATCATGATTTAAGAGAACAAAAATGCCTCTTTCATGATTTTTTAGTTGCCAGTTGCTTAAAATCAAACAAATGTGCAATGTCAAACAGAATTATGACAACTCAGTAGAACAAAGGGGATTTATTTTATTTATTTATTTAGCTTTTGTTGACCGGGTATGTGCATTAGACAAATCCTGCCTATTTTCAGGCATGACCTGGGGGGGATACAGGTGAATGCCAACTGACCTCGAACCAGATTAAGCTGTTAACCTGGGATAACATGTATCAACCAGGTTACTGCAAAGTAATTGAGCTGATTCAGGGTCACATCAGTCCAGTACATCAATTTCTTTCATGCATTTTAAAACAAATCACCTATTTTGCTTGAGACTTACGGTAATGATTCCTGCCAACCGGCCAAAAAATGAAGTGCCTATTAATCTTTCAGTGGCTTCATAGGCTCCGCCTTCCCTGTGAGACAGGTTTTTCAAGTCCAGTGACCACAAACAGGAAGTTAAGGATCTGGAAGCAGCTATCTCTTCTTACATGTCCTGAAGTTCTGTTAGCTTATGTTTGGTAATGTATGAGGTCACATAATGTGCAAGTGCAATTGAATTGTCAGCCACATATTGCACACCCATGTTAGCTTGCCACATCAAAAGAAGAACAGTACTGTTATCATTGAAGTTCATTTCTTTTTCAGACCTTGGCAACTCACACACCTGTTTCTTTGCCTTAGCCTTCAAATGACATCTAATTGCAAGAAACACATCATGAAGAACTGCAGATGGTGCAATATGTCTAGGATAGCGAATCTGCATCTCTTGGACCATTGCTTTCCTCTCTTAACTGTCTTCAAACAGCAGTTTGGGCTACACTTATGAGTCAGAAATTTGCTCACAAGCCTTCTTTTTATTGATTTATTTTATTTAAAATTTTGTTAACTGGGTGAGGCATTGAGTCGAGGCTTGTTTCCAGGTGAAACTCGGGGGAAGGGGGAAAGGAAGTAGTGCAAAAATACAATTCCTTATCATTGGACTTTCAACAGCATCCAGAAGGTTGCATGTGACCTTTTTCTGGATGAACTGAGAATAGCTGCGGTTTCATCATCACCAATCAATGGAGCAGCTGTAACCCACAATGACATGTGAATATGAAGAACTTCATGACTCTGAAATTAAACCCTCCTGAAATACTGCTCCACTTGCCCTAATGGGGGACTGGTCTTGTTTTCAAGAACTCAAGCAAACACAAAAACCAATGATCGAAGTCATGACATACCATCCATGGATCAAGCAAACAAAGCTCACTTTGTGTTTTTAAATTCCCACCATTCGAGTCCTCATGTTCTGTATGCAGAAGAATTCTCGAATCTTCCCAGCTGTACTCACTGTAACCTATGGTCACGAACCAAGTTGGAGCACCGTACTCTCTAAGCATACACATTAAATCACCATGCCATCTGTACTAATATTCCTTGGTGCCACGCATGTTACTGAGTATGCTGCTCAAACTGGCTATGAATTCTTCACATTTGTCAATAACCTTCTGTAAAATTTCTTACGTGGACATATTAGTGAGATTATGAGTGACTTGTAAGGTATGAGCAATACTTGCTGACAGAATACTACGTTCATTTTCCCCAAATAAGTGAAACACATACTAAATGTTTCTCACAAATCTAGGATCCATGCTCAGAACTCATGACATTCTGTATTTTGCCCCAGACATCATCACTTCGCATTCATCCAGTAGACCTCCAGTACCTAATGGAAATAGATCAGGAAAACATTTCACTTTCAGTGCAGTTTTCCATGTAGTGAGCAGTGCATCCTCCACCTGTTTCTTCTGCTACAACTCAACATTGTCTACAACAGGATCTTTTCCATAAAGAGGATGAATGATGTACTGGTCATATATCTCTTTGACATGTCATGGAAACCTTCTCAATCATTGGTTCTTTTCTCTCGGCTACAAAATCTAACAGTTCCGAATTCTGAAAAGTTTCCATCTGAAGGTCAGAGTAAAGTACATTATTAACACTGAGAAAGTTAAGCGCTGCATGATTTTTTTCTAATGTCTGCCACATCCTACCAAATGTTTTTGTCTTATTCTAGAACCCCATTCAGTAAAATGATTAAACTGCCTTTTTCCATAAGTTTTCACATTAGTCTTTTTTTGACAAAGGTAGCTACATGATTGATTCCTACAAGGGTTTAACCAATTCAATCGGAGGTAACTTGGCCTCTTTTTCAAATTAACATCAAAATGGTTTGAAAGGGCTTTGCAGTCTGTGTCATGATTTTCTCAAACATGTTCAACTTTTGAATTTCAGGAAGCACAAGACCCACACCCATATTGTTCTCAACTGACAGGTGGGTTCACAGTACTCCAAAGCTTTGAAAAACGGTAGTGAACAGAGTCACATCATCTAATGAAGCAGTCTCATTCTTCAAAAGATGAAGAATAATCAATCATGCCAAACATCACTGCCACAAATTTCAGACATGAGGCTGTTTCCATTTGAATTTTATAAAACAGTCATGCACAGCTGATATAAACATGATCTAATTTTTCCTGCTTTGCATGTTCATATTTTGCAATGTAATTACCTCTTACAGACCCAGCCCTGTTTTCCCCTGTACTTAAGCCTGTTTGTTTTTCCTCTTTCCCCATGGCGGTGAGGGCAATGGTTAAGAGAAGCCCTCCCCAGGTCCCCTCTGTTCTCCCTGCTTGAAGCTTCAAGGCTGGCCATAGGACGGTATGCGCTTCAGGACTGCACTGGGTTTTCAAACCTTGGCGCCTTTTTTTCTTGAGCTCCCCGGCGCTGTTTTACTTGCTGCTGCAGCCAGTTTAAAACAGAAATCTCCAGCCTGTGAATTTATTTGTGCCTAGTAGACTTGAATGATATCTTGCCTACCTCTTTTTAATTAATTTTAGCACCAGAGCAGCCACTTGCAGGCTTGAATTTTCACCCCCCCCAGTCACCCCCTCCTCTACAGTTTATTAAATATGCCTGTAACCCCACCTACTTTCATTGCAGCCTATATATCACTTGAAAGGCAGTCCTACTCCGCCCCCTTTTGCTTCTGTCTGAATTCTAACCAGCGAGGCAGTCTTTCAATTTCCTCCCCTCACTCTTGTCTACTCCCCATGTTTTTCCTTGTCTTACACATAATCTTTCTGCCAAATAACTCAGAGTGCATCCCATTTTTTTCCCCCTATCTAACTCCCCCTGATCCTGTCTGCTTTTCCTTCTCATATATAGTGCTCTATTGCTATTCCTGCCTCTTGTGCACAATTGTGTTATCGTCTGCCTACCCCTGGTCTCTAAGGGTATCACTCAATCTGTCTTTCATTATAGGTGTCACCCTGCCCTTTAGTCATCATTTCTGCCACTGGATTTCTACTCTTTATAAGGGACTGTCCCCCCTGATTACCAGAGGTTTCTTTCACTGCATATATAATGTTCTCCCTTGCCCGTCCAAGGACACTTCTGCTGATATCAGGATTACTACCCACCATTATCACCCTCTCCTATCTCTCACTTAATATACCAGCTGGATACCCTGGGTCCCACTACCATGAAGAGTTCTCCTTTGTCTTCTGTAACCTTCTACCAATTAGAACCTTGCTCCCATCTCTTAACCTGTTCCTCTACGTAATGCATCCTTCCAAATTAGGGCATTTCCTACTCTACCATCCCCCTAGCTTGCCCAAATGCCTCAAGCATAATTATAGATTCTAGAAAGAAGTTTGGGTGATGCTTCTGCGCTTATGCTTATATGGAGACATAAAATCTAACCCTGGCCCCCCCCCCCCCGGAATGCCAGGCCCACTGATGACTCCTCATGGTTCTCCCCTAAGGGCTTGAAAATTGCCCACATGAGTATCAGAAGTTTGCCAGCAAACTTTCCTGACCTTGAAGCCTGGATAGCCCACTATCATCCGGACATACTAGGACTGACTGAAACATGGCTCAGGCAAGTTACAGTATGCCTGATTCAATGAACAAAATAACTGGCTGCAACTTGTCCAGATCTGATCGCCCCAACAAACAAAGGGGTGGAGGAGTTGCCCTTTATTATAAAGAGCATCTCAATATCTCCGTATACCAGTCCTGGATAGCAAGTCACTGTGAAGCTCTGCATACTGTTTTAAAATTAGGTGGTGATAAAAGGCTAAATCTGATTTGTGCATACAATCCCCCAAAGGGGGCTCTCCCTGGCTTAAATAGGCTCTTGGATTATCTGTCCACTCTAAAGGGTATATTTGAAGTCATATTAATGGGAGATTTCAACCTAGACCTATCAAGGTGCCACACCAGTTCGTACACTGAAGCTCTCGCCCAAATTAACCTAGCTCAATGGATTTCTAGTCCTATGTGAATCTTCGCCAATTCTGAGCATCAATCTCTGATGGACTGGATGGCTAAAAATAGAGCAAATAAAATAATTGCTGCAGGGACCTTTTTTGATTCTATTAGTGATCACCTGCCTACGTTCTGTGTTTGGAATAGCCACTGCCTTAAATCCCTGCCAAGAATCATACAATTTTGGGATTTTACCAAACTAAACCTAACTGCACTTCTTGAGGACATTAATAACATAGACTGGTCCTCTATCTGTCACACTGATGTAAATACAGCACTTGAATACCTGATTTCCCGGCTTCTAGCCCTTCAGGATCTGCACATCCCTCTGAATAAAAGGCATCTCAGAGGCTCCCCTAACAAATGGCTAAAAAAAGACCTCCTTTGAACCATGAGAAAAAGAGACGAGGCCTGGACCTTGGCAAAGAAGTCCCAATGATCAGAAGACTGGGATAACTATAGACAATTGAGAAATGCCTGCAAAAAAAGATATTTGTACAGCCAAAAGGAACTACTGCCTTAATCTTCTCCAATCCTCAGCGGGTGATACCAGGGGTTTTTGGAACCACATCAAAAATTTCATTGGCCAAAGGCCGAAGATGGCTATTACCAACATGACACTGAATAATGCAAACTGTAATAAGTTACCTACTATTGCTAATGCTCTTAATGCTCAATTCTCAGATCTCTCTGAATACATTGAGAAATTCAACCAAGCTCTTGCACCACCTCCTGGGGTGCAAATTCTGCCCGAAACCTCCTTTCATCTCACATTAGTCTCCTCCACTGAGGTGCTGCATCTCCTTAAATCAGTATCCCCTTATGGATCTGCGGGTCTGGATGGATTACTGTCGAGCTTTTTGAAACAGGCAGCTCCTGCCTTTGCTATCCCTATTGCAAGAATTTTCAGTCTTTCCATACTTACCCAGACAGTGCCTATGCTGTGGAAAATCACTCGTGTTGTCCCTGTTCACAAAAAAGGGGATACCAAAAATATGGAAAATTACAGGCCGATTTGCCATTCTCTCTACCCTAAATAAACTTCTTGAGAAAGCCATCGCCACTCAGGTCTCGAATTACCTGCACCTTCACAACCTTATATTCCCTGTCCAACATGGATTCCGAACAGGGCACAGCACCACAACTGCTCTACTTCAGCTGACAAATGAAGTCCTTACGGCGATGGATAAAAGCCTGCTCACTGGGGCCATATTTATCGATCTCACAAAGGCATTTGACCTTGTGAATCACTCTCTGCTACTTTCCAAACTGTCCTGCCTTGGCTTTAACCAGTCAACCATCTCCTGGTTTGATAGCTACCTCTCAGGGAGGTTGCAATTTGTTCAAATTAAAACTGCCATCTCAAATCTTTCCTCTACCTCTGTTGGAGTCCCCCAAGGTTCTATTCTTGGTCCTCTACTTTTCTCTCTTTTCATTAACAACTTGCCCTCCCTTCTCTGCTCCTCCTCATTGATCCTTTATGCTGATGACATGGTGTTTCTCTCCAGTGATAAAGATCCCTTATCAGTAAGGGCAGATCTTCAAGCTGACTTCAACTGCTTGCAGGAGTGGTTACTACAAAACAAGATCCTACTGAATGCAAGAAAACCATAACTGCTTTTTGGCTCCCCCTCAAGAATCAGATCTCTTACTCCAGATTTTTTGATACGTTCTCTAGATGACTCCCCTCTGGAATTCATTACCTCTTTCAGGTATCTAGGAGTCACTCTCAACCCATCTCTTGACTTTAACCTCCACACTGCAGCCACATGTAAGGGGGTTTACTCCAAACTTGGTCTTGCCTTTAAAATTAGGTCCTCCCTCAATGATGCTGCCCGGCTTGCTATTGCACAAAGTTTTCTCCTCCCTTCTCTGACATATTGCTCACAGGTTTACTTTAAAGCTAGCAAAGGAGTGCTCCAGAAATGGACCACCTGCTATAACAGTATATGTAGATTTGTTCTACCCGCTCACAGACTTACCCATCGTTGTCATCTCTACTCGAAACTGAATTGGCTCTCCCCAGCTTCACTCAGACACTTTTCTGCTGGCTGTGAAATTGGTAATATTATCAGAATGGGGACCCCTGAATACCTTGCTAAACCGTTAATGCAGCCTTCCCAAGCATACGTCCTCAGGGCATCTGCTGAAACCCAACTTGAAATTCCCAGATATCTCACTAAAAAAGGAGAACTTTCCTTTGCCATATCTGTCCACCATTCCTGGAACTCCATTCCCTCCACATCAAACTCTTCAGATCCCATAAGGCCTTTAAACTGGGTCTTCAGGCACACCCAATAGAATCCAGCTGCTGCTCTTGTGCTGTAACTTGAGACTTACTCCTAGCATCTTTTCCTCCCCATGGCACTTATTGTTTCCCTGCTTGTTTCTAAAATCTGCATGTCCCTACATCCATCAGGAATCCTAATGTTATAACGCTACTTATTTCAAGTTTGTTTGCTGTTTGTCGTTCAATTAATCAATGATGTATCATCTGACTAAATTAATTCATTGTAATGTAATTTGTTTTCTCTTAGCTGTCACTGATGAGGACTGTACTTGTCAGTATACTGTCAAATGTTTTGTTTCCACTTCATGCTGCATCATGAAATACTTTTTAATGTTGACTCTGGTCTCTCCTGCCTGTACTCTCCAGGGTCGTGCCTGAATATAGGCAATATTCTTGTCTAGTGTACTTACCCGGTAAACAAAAACCAAATAAATGTCCAAAGTTTTGAATGAGACAACGTTCTGACACTGAAACATGAGAGTCGGATTCCAATCTTTCATTAAAATCTGTGTCATTGGAAGCGTGATCAAATTTCTGACTTAATTGATCGAGCAACTTGTTGGCATTTGCCATATCTCCATCTTTTAACAAGTTCTCTAACTTTGACAATCCAAGAATAAATCCTGTTACATCATAAATTAATCTCACAAACTGCCTCATTCTCTGTTTGATGTAATGCCATCATGCGCATGTAATGAAGAATGCTGTGACACACACCAAGAGCAAAACAATCCAAACTATGACCCAACACAGTAGTGCAAACATGAACAGGACAGTTATCAAAATGCTCAATCTTTTTCATTCTTTCTGAATGTGACCCAAACACTGAATGCCAAATAAACAAATGGGGCCTCATTTTCAAACAGGTACGCAGGGCTTGCGGCAAAGCCCTGTGTCCCTACAATTATGCCACACCTGCAGCCAAGGGTTTGCTGCAACTTGCACCCGATTTTATAACCCGAGATGCAAGTAGTGCCAATACCCTATTTTACAGCAGCTTGCACCAAAGCATGCAAGCCCCATTCGCCACCCCCCCAATGGATGCAAAGGCATGCCAGGCAGGAGTAGATGTAAGAGACTAGCAGTGGGGATTTATGGCAGCCGCAGTTATAAAATACAAATTATACAATGGGGTATGAAAATCCAGTAAACTCATTGGTCAAAACACATCACATGACCATGATAAATCCTCCAGAATACCCACTGTAAAAGTTTTATATCACTATAAAAACAAAAAAACAAGTTGAACATTGTATAATAGCAATATACCAGGACAGGGACTGGGTATATGGGTGGATTTACCACTTCTGGTGAGGTTAAGTCACTCGGCTATACCTCATGACCGAACCACACTAAGTGTGGTAAATTCACCAATATACCCATTCTCTGTCATGGTATATTGTTTAAATTCACCCTAGTTTGTCGCAAGTCAGCACCTGCATTATACTCTCCCCCCTGAAAGTCCCTTGTGTCACTCTAAGTCCGTTCGAAAATCAGGCCCATGCTGTCCAATGCCTCCTGCTTGACTATACAGTTTTCATCACATGACAATGTTAACACTTTTCTGGTTGGACATTTCTCAGTTTGAGTATCCATAATCTTTCATGTTATAGAATCTTGAACATGTGTGAGAGCAAAAACATGATATGTAACTCCTAGAGTGCCTCCCACTATTGGCTTTGTGACATTAAATTTGTAAGTCTCCTCTGAAAAGACTGGTTCATTGTGTGCACAGTATAACCATTTCCCAGCAAAAACAAATTTCAAGACTTGAGTAAGCCGCAGAAAGTTCTGCATCTTCATTCTCAAAGTATAGATTCTCTGCCTTAATTTAGTCATCCAAAATTTGGACTTTTCCACAGTCAACTTGTCACACCAAGCACCATCCGAACAAAGCATCACACTGACAGCACCATTCTCATCTGAGAAGTCTTACTTTTCAGATGTTTTGACTTTTCACGTATTATTGTACTTACAATGTTATTAATTGGAGCTCAATATTCAGTATTTTTAAAATATTGTATTGCACTTGCCTTTCACGAATATTTGTGTGTAGTGTCTGCTGATGGACTACTTTTTGATGAGCCACATCCTCTAACAGATCTTCTAGTAGTCCTTGTAGTCACTTCTATACATTTAAAAGTGATAGATTTGCTCAACTGTTTTGCCCTACTTAGACCTATAGTCTTTGCACTCAAAACAACAGATACATGAGACGGTATCTTCTGTGCTGAACTCTTCTATTTAGTGCTGCTGTATCTCTCATTTCTAGTCTGCCTTTTCCACATGGCCAAGGAATGCATGAAGGTTTATCTTTTTTTACCAATAACTGAAACAAAAACAAACAGTTAATAACATATTTTAACCAACCACATATCAGAAGTATCACAAAACATAAACTAATAACAAACTACAACATACATAACTAATAAATGGTAATATAAATTAAAAAGTAATATGTACTTTAAAAATTACATTTAAATAATACCTTAATAAACATAACTACCATTAATAAAACATATATATATTTACAATTGTACCTCAATAGATAAACACAAACATTTAACAATCCAAGTATTTCTAAACACATAACATTTTATACATAAATACAATGGCCTAGATATTCAAACTGCGCCTGGAAAGGATGCAAGTGGTTGCTCTGCTCAACTGAGGTGCGCTGGATTGCGAAGATCCACGGGAGAGATATGCCAATGCATTCCAAGCTGAATGTAGCAAAGATGCACCATAGTGCAACCAGTCATGTGCCTGCACATCCTGAAATGCTCCAGAGCAACTGGGCAGGACTGAAATAGCAAAAGGAGCAACCTGGCTTAGGACACTGGAACAAGAGGAAAGAATGTGCAATGTCACAAAAGCGAGATACAACAGCCACAATCAATCAATCAATCAATTCTTTATTTTACCAGGCGTTCATCATTGAGCAGAAGCTCATTTGCAAGATGGACCTGGGTGGAGCATGAACAATTGTATATACAGGTCAACCCAGGTATTTACAAGGCAATACAGATAATACTCTTTACAGAGAGGAAGAAAAAGAAGTTCATATGTATATAGAATTATACAGATATTGTACAGATTACACAGTATTTACATAATAGAAGTGTCTATAGGAAGATAAAGCAGGTTATCTAAGGTTGCAGGAGGAAGTAGTGGAAGAAAAAAAATAAAAATATACACCAGGTAGAGGTGAAGGTGGGGGGAAGAGAGGGAGGGAAGTAGGGGGAGAAAGGCTAGGAGGGCATGGTGCACAGAAAGGAGTTGGTAAAATGGGATGTAGAGAAGGATGGAGAAAAGGAATATGTGTGAGCCACGGGATTGAATGCTATAAAGTACGGGGCATAGTAGGATGTCACATCCCAGGGTAGTGAGCTCCTATCGGGTTGGGAAAGGAAGAATAAGGGGATGGATGAGCCGAGTGTTGATAAGACAGGGGGATAAGAGAGAGAGAGAGAACAATTAGGCTGGTGAGGAGCAAGTTGGGGGGTCAGTACTAAAAACTGGGTCTAGGCGTGCCTATATACCAGTGCAGACACTGGTACTGGGTCTGAGTGGGTGAAGCATTTACATACTTCTCTGGTTGTATGGAAATAAAGCATCTTGAAGGCATTTATACTGATTAGAGTGCTTAATTTGAGGGTTTTTTGTAGATCGTTCCATAAGATAGGTAGCACGAAGCTTATGGCTGCCCTGCCGAAGCGGGATTTTGCTTTGGGTACTTTAAATGTAATAGCTGAGTAACTTCTTAGTGCGTATTTCCCAATTATACTCAGGGGAAGACAGCAGGAGATATAGTAAGGCAGCTTATTAGAGATGGCTCTATAGGTCCAGAGAGCAGCGTTTCTGTGGCGCCTGAACTTTAGTGATGTCCACCCCACTGCCGCATATAGGGTGCAGTGATGCATGTCGAAGGGGAGTCCCGTTATAAACCTCAGTGCTCAATGGTAGAGTGTGTCCAGTTTAGCCATGTAAGAGTTGGGGCATTGGCTGTAGAGGAAGTCAATGTAATCAACCAATGATAGCAAAATGGATTGGACCAGTTGTTTCTTGGCATCTCTGGTGAGAAATTGGTTGGTTCTAAAAAAACAATCCCAGCCTTTGCCGAAGTCGTTTTAGCAAGTCCTCTGAATGTTCAATGAAGAAGAGTCTTTGGTCTATCCAAACTCCCAGATACTTGAATTTTGTAACAAATTCTAGTTTTTCACCTAGAACTGTGGTAATTTGGGGAACTGTCCCACTGGACACAGGGTTAGCTGTACGGATAAAAGGGGAGAGGACCATCGCTTTAGTTTTTTTGGCATTAAGGAGTAGCTGTTTTTGGAGGAGTTGGCTTTGCAAAAGGTTGAATTCCTGACTGTAGGTCATTGCAGGCAGCTTCAGGTGTTGGGCGACTCACGTAGAGAACTGTATCATCTGCAAACAGATGGATGTTGGCTTCTTTTATACAGTAGTCGATGTTATTAATGTAGATTGCAAAAAGTAAAGGCCCTAATATAGAACCTTGAGGTACCCCCCTTTGCAGCGTTTTTAAGGGGACAGGCCTCCTTCTGCTTTAACTTGTTGAAGGCGCCCTGTAAGATAGCCAGTATACCACAGTAGAGAGGGAAGCAACTCAAGGTCAAAGGGGTGGAGGAAGGCACTGACAAAGTGCACAATGGACACAGACCCCAACCCCATGGGGATAGTATGAGTCACCACACAGGCACCGCCACCTAGGGCACAAAGGGGCACACTATGCATGGTACAGAGGAGGGCAGGAACAGAGCACCACAGCACCACAGGTCCAATGTACAGTATAGACCAGCCATACGCCATGATGACAGTACAGAGGAACCAAGTAGGGCAGTCACAGTAGCCACAGCACAGGCACAGTGGTCCAGAGGTAGACTGGTACACAGGCAGGCGGCAGCATGTAGCACATGTGGCATATGCTCACAGGGGACACAGGACTGCAAACAGAGTAGCACAGCAGCAGGGAGACCAGGAAAACAACAAAGGCATGCACAGCACCAGAATTAGGGCTATGTACAAGTGACAATGTGAGCAGCACCAGTGGACATCACAGAGGTGGCGGTGGCCCAGGGGAGAGCATGCCAAACAGAGTGCGGTACAACAAGGTAGAGATGGTGCATGGTTGTGCCTAGGCACAGAAACAAATGGACAGTGGTGTAGAAGGGGCAGTTGGACAACCGTACACAACAGGTGACTGGAACAACTGTAATGGGAGGAACACACATACATGCATGTAGCAGAAAATATTTAATAATGAACAGAAAAAGATATCCAAACAACAACCACAACAACAACAAAACAAAAAGCAGAAACAACAGCAAAACCTGAAAAAACAACTATAAATATGTAAAACTGTATAACAATCTAACACTGTGATAAAGGGTGGAAGGTGGAGCAGGGAAAGTAGGGGGAGAACAATTTACAGTGGGGAATTGGGCATGGGGATGGTATCAATGGGGCTATTTACAGATGGAAATGTCCATTGCAGCCTATGGTCCATGGCCATGTGCCACCTGGCCTTCTATCACATGGTGCATCTGCCAGACCTTCTCAATAAGGTGCCTTGTCTCTACCATCTGCCACCTCGACACCCTCAGCTGGGCCCCCTGCCTCTGGTAAATGGAAAAAATCATCTGGTGTAGATGGACCATCCCACTGCCAAATGGAACATCAGGCTGCTATCCATGCACCAGCTTGACATCTTATGTTGGGGAAACAGAACACATAATCAGTGCCACAGACCACACAGGCATAGCCTCCAATGGGATAGGAGTGCATGCCTGATAATGGCTGGTGCCATGCTAGAGGCTGTCAACACACCATGCACAGCACACACAACATGCTGGGACACAGAGACCCACGATGAATGGGATGTGGCACAGTGAACAGGAAGAGTATGCTGCCAAGGGACATATGTCCATGCCCCCCACAGCATGGGACTCTGACCCATGTGTGCACCACTCAGTCTTGACTATGCCAGGGACCCCTCAATTTCTTGAACCTAAACAGTGGTTCAGAAATCCTCCATGAGCTACAGCTCAGCTGATACTGCAAGGGATCCAGCGTGCCTTGACTAGGCCAGGGACCCCTCAATTTCTTGAACCTAAACAGTGGTTCAGAAACCCTCCATGAGCAACAGCTCAGCTGATACTGCAAGGGATCCAGTGAGCCTTAACTAGGCCAGGGGCCCCTCAATTTCTTGAACCTAAACAGTGGTTCAGAAATGCTCCATGAACTACACCTTAACTGATACTGCAAGGGATTCAGAGAGCCATGACTAGGCCAGGGACCCCTCAATTTCTTGAACCTAAACAGTAGTTCAGAAATCCTCCATGAGCTACAGCTCAGCTGATACTGCAAGGGATCCAGCTAGCCTTGACTAGGCCAGGGACCCCTCAATTTCTTGAACCTAAGCAGTGGTTCTGAAATCCTCCATGAGCTACAGCTCAGCTGATACTGCAAGGTACTAGTCCTGACTTTTGGATTTGGTACCAGTGAAAGCTGATTTCCAAGTGGCCACACTATCGCCTGCTGAACACATCTCTAACTACTGTATATGTTGACTTTTCCATTAGCAAATTATATCCTCTAGCCACTAGAGGGCTATATCTCTGGTAGCAATTACATTTTCTGTGTTTACTCCACTATTAGCAGGTTATATGCAGCTGCCACTAAGAGCTCCTATCCTATCTGGCACATCACACACTCTGTTCCCCAGATTTTATCATCACAATGCTCCTTCCTCAGTGGTGTCTCTCTCTCTCCCCCTCCCCCTCTTTCTCTCTCTCTCTCTCTCTCCCCCCCCTTTCTCTTTCCTTAAAAACTAGATAAGCCTGCCATCCACTCTCACCTCTAACCACTTGCTTCCAGCTCCAATCTACCCACAGGGATTAAACGCAGATGCTCTCCCACCATCTGTAAACACACCTAGGGACTTTTTTTCCCTGCTGTAGCCCACAATATGTTCCTCCTTAGAACCCTCTTTTCATTTCTATCAGTTCTGATACTGGCCCCCTCTACAGGACAGGACCACACAAAATGCTTGCCAATATACGAATATGACTCCATCAAGGATGCATTGCAGAATATGAGGAGGACATTAATTCTCCTCCTCCAGACTGTAGTGCCACAATATCACCACCTGGATAACACAAAAACCACAAATGCGCAGCTGTCAGTAACACGGGACATCATACCCCCTACTACATGGGTCTATATGAGCAGTGGATAGGCTGGCTATCCCCTCGCTCCACCTGGTAGTGATGTACCCCTAATCTACCCATGTACCAGGCCAAAAAATCATGTTACATTACACGATCACAGGCCCTAACATATCTAAAATGGCAAGCTATAAGGATCATATAGCTGCTCCTACTGATCTCACGTAATATTCATCCCAACCCACGCCCGATGACATACACTGTAACAGGTCATAAGAAACAGAATGGACTAACAATAGCATCAATAAATATCTGCAGCCTGCTAGCAAAAATGGACACTCTCCAAGTCTGGGTCCAGCAGCACCAGTCCAACATTCTTGTTATAGTAGAGACCTGGCTATCACCTAGGGTGCCAGACTCTGCAATACAGCTCACTGGGTATGCTGCATTCAGACTAGACAGACTCGGTAAAAGAGGAGGTGGTTTTATTATATATCTTAAAGATCACATTCAGGGCCAAATGCTTAACCCATGTGACACCAAATGTGGGGCGCAACTGATGGCCAGAAAAGTAATACTTGGCAAGAACAGGAAAACCCTAACATTAGTCTCAACCTATATCCCTCCCAAGAAACAAGCAAACGGTTTCAATTCTGTCATCAACTACCACTCTGAAGGGGGACCAAACAGAGCTGATAATGGCTGGAGACTTTAATATCAGCTGGTCCTCTGCTGAAGCTGTACACTACAAGGACTCATTAGCCACTTTCAAAATTGTGCAATTGGTAGACTCCGCCACTCGGTATAACAGTAACAGCAGAACAGGAACGGGGTCAGTAATCGACTGGGAGGTCACAAATTGGCCAGAAAGAATATCCTCCATCACGGTTATCCTTGACTCCCTCAGTGACCACTCCCCAGTAATCTGTAAATGGTCAAATAAGGCCCCAAAAGCACCAGCCATAACTATTACTGCTAGACTTCTGAAGAAAGGCAAATTGGGAGCTCTAAGAGCACACCTCAGCCTCCAAGATTGGAGCTCTGTTGACCACAAAACAGATGTCAACACTGCCCTAGAATGCTTTATAAGCAAATGCAATGAAGTGTGCAACATCTACGCCCCTACACCAAAAGAAGGATCCGTGACTATGACAGTCCTTGGATCACAGCACAGCTACTAGTCCTGATGAAAAATAGAGACAACTTGTAGTACAACGCAAGAAACTCCGGTACCCAGACAGACTACCAGAACTATAGAGCTGCATGGAATAAATGCACCTGGACTATTTGCAAGACCAAAAACACTCACTTTAAAAATGAGCTAGTGGAGTTTACCAGCTTTATCCATAATGTGCTAGACAGAGGGCTCTTGGTGGGGGCAACATATGTTGATCTCACCAAGGCCTTCGACACCTTCAATCAAAATCTGCTCCTGGATCAGCTCTCCAATACAGTCTTTCCCCTGCAACAGTAGCATTGTTCAGAAGCTACCTCCCTGGGAGGGTCCAAAAAGTGAAAATCCTGGACACCTTCTCTGACAACCTTAGTGTTAACACAGGCATTCCTCAAGGCTCTATCCTTGGCCCTCTACTGTTCAGCATGTTCTTAAACAACCTCCCTCAATCAGTAAATGACCAGCTACTACTGTATGCAAATGATGCGGTTCTATATTCATGTAATTCTGACCCCTACATACTGGAAAAGCAAATGCAGGCTTATGTCACCGTGGCTGAGCACTGGTTCCTTCAATCAAAACTGCTCCTCAATTATAAAAAAACTAAGACTGTGTTATTCACATCATCACATAACAAACACCACACTCACTAACTTTGCATTCATAACAATCAGAAAGTAGCACGTGAGATTGGCACCCCAAAGATGGCGCTGTCCGAAACGGCGACGCGATATGGGTGAAAGCCTGAAAGGTGAGGGGGCAGGGAGGGTGACCGGATGTGGGGTCGTGGGAGACCCTAGCTACAGGATGTCGCTATACATACACGTGCACAGGGGGTGGCAGTGAGCATGGTGAGCGTGGCCTGGGAGGGGTGGAGGAGATGTAGGAGGTGGTGCTGCGGTCTGCTGCTGAGCTGCGCTGTGGCATCAGGGGTTGGCCTCCGCTTGTGGTGCTGGAGTTCCGGGTTCGGGTCTGGGTCTGGGCGCTACTGTGTTTTTGTTGCACCCGGCCCAAAAGTTATCTTTATTTTGCTTTCTCACCCCCCCAAACATGCATCCCCTGGAGCTGATAATCCATAAGTAGGGGAGTGGGGGGCACAGCCTCCCCCAGAAAGCAAAGTATTGAAATCCCTGGTGCCATTCTTCTGTGTGCTGAGGATGTCAGGATGGCGAAATTGTTTTTGCTGCCCTGACTTCACGATAATGCGAGTCGCCATTCAGCGCTCATTATTATCACATAGAACCCAATCAGAACACTTTCCTGGAGATGGTTCAAACATTTTAATACCTACAATTGACAAGGGACTGCACCCTCTCATTTAGCCAACACATAGACGCAGTCGCAAAGTCATCAAATGCAAAACTAGGATTACTGTACAAACACCAAAAAGGCCTGACATCTGAGGCACTCAAAACTGCTGTAAGTAGCTCAGTCCTCTCAGTGATAGACTATGGTCTAGCAATATATGGGGCTGCCTCCCAAATTGCTTTGAAACGTATCAAAACAACACTAAACAAAGCATGTCTTTTAGTCCTAGGTGTACCCCATCTCACTCACACCTGTGAGTTGTACACTCAAATAAAATGGCTCAACCTTGACAGTCACCTCCAGACTCAAGTATGCATGCTCGCCAAGAAGTCTATGCTAGGACTTATCACCCCAGGCCTGCAAAGCCTCCTTAGCCACCCTAATTCCATCAGATGCACTAGGGGTACAAACAACTCAGCCCTCTGCGTCCCTCTCCATAGAACCACACAAGGCCAATGGTCCTATGAATACCGGGCAACACTTTGGCTTAATGCGCTTGACCTAGGTATCACAAAAGAGAACAAAATAGGCCCCTTTAAATATAAACTCTGAATGGCCCTCACCACAAACAGGAACTGTGACTGTGAGACCTGAACTCCCCCAACACTCTTCCCTCCTCTTTCCTGCTACCCGCATTCGAACCTGCACCCTTGTCTTCTCCTCTCTTCTTGCTAACTAACACTCGCCTAGTAGGCTCCAGATCCCTGCCTCAGCACCCCCCCAGTGAATCTAGCTGTAACCCCCAGGGGGCACTACCCTTAGGGCTACTACCCCCTGTCTGCCCCCACAGACGCAGGGTGAGGGGCCCAGATCCGTTGTTGGGTGCCTCCACCCAGAGGTCAGGGTTAGTACACTTAAGACTACCTCGGTTACAGCCCTCTGGGCAACTGCAACCTCCCTTTCGTCCCACTAGTGACTCACACTGGGTGCCAACAATTCTTTCCACCAGTACACTTACCCCACGGGTAATATATTCCAACTCACTCCGGGGAGCCCCTGTAAAGTAAGGTACAGTTATATTGCAGTCACCATACAGCAACTCATCAAAAGAGTACAAACCAGCCAGGGTGTAGTTACAACACAGCAATCTGATTTATTAAAAGGGCAGATAACAATGGAAAGGGGGAAAATCAGGTTGATTGGCTTATACTATTTCTATATACCTAGGGCTCTGTGCACAGGCCTAACCCTACGATCTACTGTCCCAGGGTAGCCAAGCCCTAACGGCTAGTCCAAATGTGGCAGCTGGTAGGGGCCCTTCACACAGAGAAGAAAGAAAAGTTTACTTAAGCAGTCAGCAGTATAGCAATGCCATTTGGAACCTCTGTTGCACATTTAACAGGGAGCTACCCTAATTCAGTACTCACAACCTCCAGACCAGACAGAGTCCTTCAACACCTGCAGGACTGAGCCTGAACTCCACGAGCCTCCTCACACATTTATATGGCAAGCTCCACAGCAATAGCAGAGGGGTACCACACCATGCAGCTGCTGCTAGGCTCTCCAGATTTCACAGTCACTGAAGCACTGCAAATGGCAGCTTTATTCACTCCTCCCACCGACCGAGCATGAGTTGTAGATTCTCCAGTCCTCCAAACAGGTCGAGCCTGGTGGGTAGCTGTGCAGGACACAGCCTCCTCTGACAACACGCCGGCGGGTTTAATCTGACTCCTCTCTCGGGCAAAAATGGCCGCTTCAGGCCTTCACGAGCTTCACGTGCGAACACTTCCACAGCACAGAAGCACACAGCTCCTCTCCTCACCTCAGCCACAACGCATCTGCCCTCCAGCAACAAGGGGCTCTTCTTTCAGTTCGGGCGCTACCCGCTTCTATTGGCTGGCGGAACCTACCAGTCACTTTTTCCAACTCTCATTGGTGCGAAAAAGTGCCATCGCCCATAATCCCTTTCTCAGATACAAACAGCCCCTCTATTGGTCAGCCAGCTCTGTAGGGTCCCAAAGTACTGATTGGTCCAATTCAATAGTTCTGGACCAAAATGGAGGAGGCAATCGAAACCTTCTGTGCTGCAAAACAAGGCAGGTTAGAACAACTACATCATCATCATTATTTTACGTTATTTTAAGCAAACCATCACATCTTCCATCAGGGCTCCCCCTGCACCACTAGCGATGGCAGAAGGGAGCGCTTACTCTGCAGACCGGGTGGGATTCGAGCATAGCAACACTCAAACCCCCTCCCATTCCAACCAATTCCGACTGCAACAGGCAACCCTTAAAGGGACAGCTTACGGAGGCTTTTAGGAGCACTCCCCGGTTCCCCATCTAAGCAGCTTCATGCCGATCACCAACCAGGCATAAGGCATATTAGGAACCCCCATTTGCAAGGGGGTTACATAGCCCTCCTTTATGACTACACTCTTTAGCACTTAAGACAAAAGAACTGCTGCCCATCAAGTTCTTGTCTCCTTGCGTTTAGTATTTGTTAATTATTTTACAGAATATATCATCCTCTGTTCCCTACCTGATTTGCTCTATATCCTGTAGATTCTCAAGCTGTTCATTTAACAACTTGTCAATCTAGCCTGCTTTAAATTATGTGTCTATATATTTTTACTTATGTAATCCCTGTTATTGTAATTATGTAACCTCCGTAACCAGATGTACTCATGTCTTTCTAGGCATGGAACCTCCTTGTATCTGCTTATGTACTTGTGACCATTGTAAATGATATGCCCATGTATCCTTGTCAGTGGCTAAGTAGGTAGCACACTCGCCTCTGAGGCCTGGAAATCAGAGGGCTGTGGGTTCGGTTCCCACATCTCGCACTTTGGTTACTATCCCAGTACTGACACTGTAGTGCAGCATGAGAGGGGTGCTGCACTTCTGAGGTGCCGTCTTTCGGATGAGACGTTAAACCGAGGTCCCATCTGCCTGGATTGGTGGTAGTTCAGGTGGATGTTAAAGATCCCATGGCACTTATCAAAAAGAGAAGGGGAATTTCCCCAGGTGCCAAATTTCCCTCATTCACTAAAAATACCACCAACAACTTAATCTGATTCAAGGTCAGTTGGCTTTCATCTGTATACCCCTCCCCCGTGCCTGAAAATAGGCAGGATTTGTCTAGTGCACTTACCCGGTCAACAAAAAATGAATAAATAAAAATTACTATGACATGGAACTTCTGTAAAAGAGACTTTGGCTCAAAGGTACTTCCTAGAAATAAAGAAAGAAATGATCCTACTCATGCAGGCCCCAAGGCGACCCGTTGTGAGTACCGGTGGGTGCCCACAGCCAGGACTACACCCAGCAACTGGGGACTAACACACAGGTACCATGGGCACAACGGGACAACCACACACTGCCCACATAAAGATCCATGTGTACATGACTGCTACTACTGTACATGGACATACACAGGAAGCAGGAAATGACCCGCTGTGGGTAAGACAATAGCCCACCCGTACTTCCCGCTACCCCATGTACACATAGATGCAGCATGTCTCACACTTATCTGCCACAGGTCCTGAAACATGTGCACTCACCACCTTGGACCACTGCTCAGTCTCTGCCTGGGTCTGCTGCCACTCCTCCCAACCTGCAAGGGAAACAATGGAAGAGCACTGTGAGCACCATATGAGAACGTAAGCCACCTGCCCACTCACCCCACCCTAAATGGTGTCACAACACAGCACGGTGCAGCATGCTGTGTGCCCATCTGAGGGGCACCACACAATGTGGAGTCACAGTGCCATGGCAGCAACACAATGGAACACCAGTCCACACAGGGGGAAACCATAGCATGCGTGGTACCAACAACCTGGCCCTACAACCAGGGCCATGTCGACCATGTGGGCAGAGACACACGCACCTGCTGCAGACCCCAAAACCCCCAAAGAACATGCAAAGAAAGCATTCACACAGCACATACCTACCTGGGTGTGGAACCACCCCCCGTGGGCCTGTTTCTGCAGCCTCTGGAGCCTATCAGGATCCCTCCTCCTTAGGTCCCTTACCGATGTCTGCACTGCTCCCTTGTCCTGGGCACCCTGGTCCTCCCCTCCAACTGCTTGGAAACATGTGTCCAGATCCGACACTGAGACATCTGGAGCTCATCAGCCCCAAATATCTGTCCCTCCAGGGGGGCAACAAGTGCCACCATGTTGGCCATCTCAACCAGTTGAGGGTCCTGGGCATCCCTCCAGCAGCACGTGCCATGCTTCCCATAAATAGCCTAGCAGTGTGTGGCACTGTACAGCAGGCAGGCAGTCTGCGCAATGTGTGGCCATGCCGTGCCCGTTGCGCAATAAGCCCACTAGGCATTCTGCTACACACCACGCACATGCACGATAGGCTTGTGCTATTGACACCCATTGCGCATTACTGCACATGCACAATACTGAAAGGCTTGGCGGGAGAATGGGCATCTGTATGTAGGCATCATCTTGGTGAGGGCAGTCAATGCCACACTTGCAGTCAACCACATGGTGCATATCTGCAGACATGCGCTGTGATCGCCAGTGGCACAGTACAGGGGAATGTGTGATCCAGGGACAATTTAAGACCGGCAGTCAAACACATTTTGCATGTCCCCAGACATGAGCCATACAGGACACATGCACAGCACTGGGGGATGCCCGACACATGGCATGCTATGTCACGCATGCCCCATCGTGCATGTCAGTTGTGGTACAGCACATTGTGCATGTGCAGGAAATGCACCTTGCAGACGTGCTTGGTGCATTTCAGATGCGTGGCACAATTTGAGATGAGCTCGGAGCAAATCTGTAACATTCAGCCAGGACATGAAAATCGCCTCATTAGCCAATCCAGGCTCAAGTCAACTAATTAGCATCTCACTACTGGCTGCTTCAGGGCTCATTTGCAGAGGAGGGCCATAAAAGTGCCACCCCTACACCACAGATCACTGACAGGAACTGTAGCCTGGAAAGTAGAATTGTTTATATTCCTTTTGCTAGAGACTTTTTTGCACTGCATTGTGTGTGACATTGCACAACTCCAGGGCATGCCGCCCATGTGCCCATGCTTGCCCCATTCCTGTCCACAAGCAACAGGATGTCAGATAGCGAGCATGAAAGGGAGCAGGCTAAACAATGGAGGCCCAACTTAACTGAGGTTGAGAAGAGTGCCTTGGTGGAAGCCTACATCCACAGGGAGGCACTGCTATCTGGAGCTACTGGGACCTGGTAGGAGAGGATGAAGGGCTGGAACGAGGTTGCCAAATATGTCAACGCCCATGGGCACTTTAACTGCACTCCCCAGGAGTACATGAAGAAAATGAACACAGATAGGTGGAGTGCCAGGGAGAAGGTTGCCACCATTCAGGCATCCCTGGCACACACCAGTGGTGGTCCCTCTACAGCACTGGTCCTCACACTAGAGGAGGAGCTGCTTGTGCCCACTCTCAACTTGGTATCCATCATGGGTGTCCCAGGGGGTTCCAGACCAGGGGCAGACCATTGCAGCACTGAGAGTGTGCATGTGAGAGCCCCAGCGAGGGGTGGTGTGTGCCTGTTATGCCACACAGGGTCCTGTTACGGTGTCTATAGTGCACCATGCAGAGCTGCTGTGAATGCACAGTCACACCATGGGCACACATGCCCCCCTGTATGCTGTTGTACTTGAACATTGCCATGGTGAAGGGCACTGAGTGGTGTGGCCCAACATAGGCCAATAGTGGCCATGCAGTAGAATGCTTCAAGAAGAGATGGGACATGGCAAAGGTGGGGGATAATGGGGGAATGGAAGGGGCATTTCCCAAATAGGGGAGCTTGCTGCAAACTTGAGCAGACTCGATAAACCAGGTTGCCTTTTTCTGCTGGCAATTTTTGTGTGTTCATATGCTGGTTGTGGTGCCACATGGCCATCCATAGTGGGTCCATGCCTCATCCAGCAGCAGTGGTCAAGTGTTCCATAGATGGGCTGAGGTGTCTGTGGCAAGGCCAGGGGGGGGGTGTCATTGGCCTGGTCACAGCCTATGCATTGTAGCCCCATGACACACACACTGCCATGTGTGTGCACCCCTGCACACATGCATGCCTCTCACCACCAGTGCGTTGGTGGTACACAGGCCACAGTGGTAGTCCCAGGCATGTGTGGCATCATAGGCACACCTGTGCTCCACATGCACACATCCCCTTGTCTAGATGTCTACCTGCCATACAGACATGTGTCACTAACCATGTTTCTTTCCTGTCTTTCAGGTCCATCATGCCTCAGGGGTGCCTTACCAGCTGGGGCCAGCCCTGTGGCACCAGCAGAGGATGATGCAGTGCCTTCTACATCCTCTGGTACCATGTATGGTGCTGGTGGCCTTCCCCCAGCAGCTGGGCTGTTGGACATACTGGAGTTGAGTGCTGATGACACTTTGTCCAGCATTCCTCTGCCAGAGGACCACACCATGCTTCCACCGGCCATGGATGAGGAAGATGAAGATTTTGATGATGACAATACCCTCATTGAAGAATACATAGGTGGCTCCTACCCTCCCACTGGTCTACACACACATGCAGGTGGCAACAGGCAGCATTGGTGGTCCTGTGCCTGCACATGTGCTCCCCCAGTGCAACCCCCCACCACCAGCTGCTGCGGCAGCTGGTGGTGTACAGGGACAGGCCACTGCTGTGGGGCATAGGAATGCCAGCACAGTCCAGCAGGGTGCTGTGGTGTTGCAATGGCCAGCAGAGGACACTATCCAGCCTGCCACAGGGCCCACCATGCATGCCCAGGGCCTACCTACATGTGTGTCCTCCCAACACTCACATCATGTGTGTGTGTGTGTGTGTGCTGCCCATTTTGTTCCTCCTAGGTTACTCACCTGCTTTTTCCAAAATGCTCCTCCACAATGGTGTCCCAGTGCATCCTGGCTCTGGCTCTGGCTCTGGCTGCCAGCCTTGGGTCCCTCCTCTCCATGGGTGGCTGCCCACCGCCTTGCTGGGGTTCCTCCTCATTTAAACTGTCTCCCTTCTCCACCTGGAAGGTATTCCACAGTCAATGGGCATGTTCTGTAGCATGCAACAGGCCAGGACTATGCCACAGGCTTTTTCAAAGCTGTATTGTAGAGCACCACCAGATCCATCTAGGCAACTGAATCGCATTTTTAGCATGCCAAACACACACTTTATCCGTCGCATGTTGCAGTGTGCTTCATTATATCTCTTCGGCCCCACTGCTGGCCAGATGGGGGGTGAGCAGCCACAGTTGGAGGTACGCACTGTCACCTGGGTGGGCAGACACATGTGTTAGTTGCACTCAGGTGTGCGCATGGCCTGTTACAAACACCACATCCCCTTGCCTAGCTATCCTGCCATTACCTATCCACCTAGTTGCCATTCTCACCACCCCACAGGCGCAGGCCCTGTCCCACCATTGTGGGACCCCACATATTTATTTATTTATTTATTTATTTTTATTTGATTTTTGTTGACCGGGTAAATGCACTAGACAAATTCTGCCTATTTTCAGGCATGACCTGGGGGAGGGGGATACAGATGAATGGCAACTATCCTTCAACCAGATTAAACCGTTGGTGGTGTTTTTAGCGGGGGGAAATTTGGCCAGGGCACAGGGGAAATTCCCCTATTCTGTCAGGCGGGGGCACTGTTGGCTGACCTGATGGAGAAGTCAGTTCAGATCCATGGAGTGAAGGAGCAGCAAGCTGGGGTTTTGTCCTCTGCCCCAGCCTTAGACTTGAAGGAGGATGAGGAGGGAATGTTATCTGCAGTGTCAGACATGGACGCTGCTGGGTTGGATGGAGGTGCGGAGGAGACTGATGGTGAGGGGGGCTTGTTGGACATGGACAGAACCTCTGAGATTGGCCTGAGCACCATAGAGGATGTTGCTTTGGCGGAACCACAGTTGAAATGGGAATTGGACAAATGGAGAGTAGTCCTATTTACTTTATTAGCAGAGGACAAGGAGCGTTATTCAAACTGCAAAATTGTTGCACGTCATGCCACCAGGGAGGAAGACTCTTCACCCAGGAGGGTTCGACCAGCTGACAGGCTGGAAATAGTTGTGGTGGACCTGGAGGAACAGGATGTGGTGGCTAAAACCAGGCCGCAAACAGGAGAGGACCGTGCCAAGCCAATGTCAGACTGGGAACTGATCCAGGCAGCATTCCACACCATGGAGGTCCGCCAAGAACTGGAATGGTCACCTGGGAGGGTGCTGCAGAACACTGGCTGGATTGAGACACCCATGGGTAATTGGGTGCATGACGAGGATCTATCCATTCTTGAGTCCCAAGCGGCGGAGATAGTGGGTCCTTCGGGTTCTGCAGTGGATTGTCCTGAAGGAGATGGAAATCTGCTGCAGGAACCTCACCCATGTGAGCAGGACTCTGGACAAGGGTTGAAACCCCACAGGTGTAGGGGAATGGGGGACTTGTTATCGCTCAGCCTGGGATGGACCAGGCAATAGCGGGGGGACATGTGGTTCCTGACGGTGAAATGCCAGTAGAATCTGGCCCTCAGGCTCATTGTGGTATGGCTGGGGAGTGATGAGAAGCATTTGCAGCAGCACACCACATGATGCAGGGCCACGTACAGAGTCCAATATGGGAAAGGGGCCCGAGGTCCACTGACATTGAGGCACCTTCCGGTACTGCTAGTGGGGGTGAGTCAGGGCAGGGTTTTGGTGCTCATCCCGGACTCAAGCACCAGGAGGTAACCCCCCCCCCCCAACATGGGGATTCTAGGCCAAGGTATTCTGATTTCTTCTCGGGAGCTGGGCCAGCTCAGAGAAGGAATGCTGTCTGAATCCATTATAATGGTGGTATGGAGGTGACACCTGATAGATATTTTGTGGGATGTATGTTGATTAAAGATTCACTAAGATTTATGGCTTCGGAGGAATACATTCTTATCCATGTGTCAGGAGAGGATACTTTCGATCTGAGCTTTCGTTCCCCACATTCTCTAGAATGTTTTTGGATGAAATACAGTCAGCTTAAGTTTTCTTTTTTAAGGTCTCCCTTTCTCTGCATCCCCCTATTGAGACCTACCATAAAACAAATTACTATCATGTTCCGTAACAAAGGTGTGCATATTAGTGACATCTCATATTGGGTTCAGGAGCACTGTGAATTAAGTGCTCCTGAACCTGCGCTGGATAGTGAGAATTTCTGGACTGGGGCATGGACCTTTAAGGTGAAATTCTGACAGTTCAGTAAGGGCCCCATTCATTTGCCCAATAGCTTTTTCTTGGACTGGGACAGAGGGGGTGTGTTACTATGCGGGGCAACCTAAGGCCTGCCACAAGTGCAGTGCAAAGACACACCTGGCAAATGTATGCAACAGAATCAGATGTGGCACTTGCAATGAACTTGGCCATATCAGTCACCAGTGTACGAATATGGCAAGATGCAATTTCTGTTGTGAATTGGGTCATGTATTTCAGGGGTGTCCTTGTGCTGCTCATAACAAAACCCACCCCATGAATCCAGATGAATTACTCAGAAAAGTTCAAACTAAGCAACTACCCACAGCATCCAGCTCAGGGAATACTGCCCCAGAACCTAGGCTGACCCCTGGGCAACAAATAGTCTCAGTGGCCTGCCCAGCTCCCATCCTAGCAGAAAGGATTACAGCACCATGGGCAAATCTTTCCCACCAGCCTTCCACCTCTCCTACATCAGTGAGTACTGTACCTAACCCTCCAATTGCTCCCGTTCAGGAAGAAATGGAGTTTGAAACTTCTATAGTGGACCCAGAAATGGGTATTGCTGCTGCTCAAAATAACTTGACCACCTCTATAGTGGAGGATGGGGAAGGGCCACCACCCTAGCCCCACTGGAATTTCCCCTTTACCTAGATGATAGAGTTTACATATCCAGAAGTCACATTATGTGGACATTGTACTGTCAAATCCCTTTTGAGTCCCTTTCAAGGACTGAAGAAGGGGGATCCGATCTGGAGGATCTGGATTCTGATCCACCTGTTTCCCAACCGCCATCACAGGAACAGGATGTATTGGGCTCCTGGAATCAAAAGGATAAGAAAAAGAAGAAGAAGAAGAAATGATTTGTTTCTGGTTAATTCTTTATGCCATTCTCCTTAGCAAATTTAAATGTGCATAGTATTATGTCTGGAGTTAAGCGACAATCCATTTTTACATTGCTAACTGACTTAAAGCTTGATGTTCTCTTTTTACAGGAAACATGGTTTAACTCTAATGCACTTATTGTGAATGAGCTTGCTCAACGGAGTCTTTCCTACAATAAACTTGAACTTGAATTTATCTCACAAGCTAAGAGGGAGTGTAATAGGGTGTGGGATAACAGATGGACACAACAGTCTGGTATAACGTTCAGTGCACCATTGGCAATGCGCAATGTTTATTTGTTCCAAAATAAACAAAAAGGAAATAAAGTAAAAGGCTCAAACTGTAAGCAAAATAAAGGCTATATAAAGTAAATAACATTGTGTACCATTGTGGCAAACTTAAGCATTCAGTTTCCACTTGTGTGATAAGGTCTTATCAACCCTTCTCACTCCCTGGTCAGAAAACACTGAACTTTCTGGCCAAATGCTGAACAGATTAGCCCTTTTATACCCGCCCACACAGTCATGTGTCTACAGCATAATCATGTTCATATGAGTTTGTTTTTAGAGCTCCATTTAATTTATATAATATAGGGCGCTGATATTAATATTCACTATATCAGGTCTGAGCAAATTGAACATATTTTTAGTTACAGAGAACTTTAATTTCAAACAGAACACATTTCGTTCAGGTCTAAGGTAAGGTGTTGCAGTATAAAGGTAGACACAAGAGGCTGCTGCCGCCCTATAATGCAAGCACACAACAACTAGAGCACACACCCTGCTTGCAGGAGTCTGCAGAGCTTTACTTCTTTTGGGAGTAAGTTTTAACTTAGTTTACTTTCTTTCTCGACTCTGTCTGGTTATTTATTATTTTAATACAATAATACCTTGTTACCAAGCAAAGGAGACTAGCTGAGATTTGTTTTTAAAACTTGTGTGGGGGCGTGGATTCACCAGTGCCAAAATGTGTACTTCCTAGTGAGAACAACTTAATTATGTAGCTCCAGTCAGAACAGCTGAGAAACAGGGAAGTAGCTAAAAAAACTTTTCCCTTCAAAATGCAGCCCGTACGTTTCCCTTTTTAAGTATTTATATTTTAAAATAATAGAGTGGTTCCTGTTGTATTTTAACCAGTATTCTTTGGGAGAAACACATTTATTTAGCCCCGTCCTGATGGCTTGTGTTACTCTCACACTCTAATGGGGCTGTAACTCAGGATAGCCTCTCCAATTTCATTTCAGCAGGGGAAGAACATTATTTTATTTAAACAACTCACTGCTAAGTCAGCAGGAGCACATATTTGCTGGTTGCTATGTGCTTTTACCTATGCACATGATAAATACCTATTTGAGGTTTGTTTGGTGTAAAGCCCAAAATACCAAAAAGCTCAACACACTTAAAGGGATTCTTTCTCAAGACCAATTTCTGGTAATATAGCACTAAATGTAGCCACTTCAAAACTTTTTGCTACGGGTTAAATAGCAGTCTGATTTTTGAATTACCACACTTGTTAATACAGCGAGGTGGCTTCTAACATTCAGAAATTTAACTGCCAGGCGATTATACAATGCCAGGCCCTTTTCTATCACCATATTTTGACTGCACCTAGCCTTATTTTTGGACCACAGAAAAATTGAAAAACAGCGGAGACAGAAAAGCTTTTAGATGGGGGGGGGGGGCTCAGTGGTGGCCAACCATCTGAACTAATAGCATAGAGGACAGTATAAAGACAGGACAGAACTGTTGCAACAGTAGTTTTTAAAGAGTGAGAAGGTCCAACTCAAGGAGCAGGCTAACTTTAACCAGTAGAAATCTACTAACTCCTTTTGAGAGGTTTTGTAACACACAGTACCATTATATATTTCCCCTGTAAGGGCTCTGTGCTTATCCTCTGCATTTCTAAGTGTTTCACTTAATTTAGGCACTTTAAACACTTTAATTCCTCTGCACACATGAAGTTCATAGCTGCCCATTTAGGCGAGCAACAAACATTAACCAGAACTTCTCTCTTTGGGGAGGGGGGACAGAACAGAAGAATTCAGCCTCCTATCCAGGGGCCACCCTCTGGTATGGAGACCCTCCTATTGGTCATTTGGGGAGGAAACTGCTGATGGGGTGGGTATTTTATTTTCTGGTTCGGGGTTTTTCTTCCAAAATTTAATTGATCTTCTGCCAGGTGGGGTACCTGTCGTGGATGGTATCTGGCTAGGACAGCCTTGCCAACTCATAGGTGTATATGATCCCCAAAGTAAGGCAGTAAGAGTGGAAATGCTGGGGGGATATTAAGCCACATTTGGCAACTTTGAGACAAGTGTACTTGGTGGGAGATTTTAATTGCAGTTTAGAGGTGGCAGCTAGATGGACTCAGGGGAAAAAGGTTTACTGTGATTCAGTGGCATTACAGGCCTATTTTATGACTGCTGATTTAATAGCTTGCAGTGTGTCTGCGGTTCCCCGAATTTGTTTTGCTTTTGTTAGAAGTCCATTTACGATGACTATAGAGTAAATTTTTTTGTCAAAAACCATCACAGTGCATAGTTCCAAAATGGTTCCAGTTGAGTTTTCGGACCATGTACTTGTGATGGGGGTCCTCTCTTCAGGTTCAGAGGTTCCATCACCAATCCCCCAGTGGAAACTGAATATTGAAAGTATACAGCAGCCGGAGGTTCAAATGGGCAGCTTAGATGTTTTTGTGGCCAGGGTTTCAGTGATGGATTTCTGTTCCATTATGATTCACTGGTGGCTGCAAATGAAATCAGATGTTACCAAATGGTTACAGTCTATGGCAAGCATATTGCCAATGTCAAGAGACTGCGTTATTTAACACTCCAGGATCAGTTATTTGTGTTGTTCACTAGCACTTACAATAGTGAGGAAGACTTTGCAGCACAGCTTGCTATTATTAAGGGAGAAATGCAATCTCTACAATATGGCAGGTTGGCTACCTTGACTGCAGAACTTAGTTTTAAATGGCAAAAAAAAAATTTTCGTATCCCTGTCAGGCGTGCAAGGACACGAGAAACATGGATCACTTTTCTTCATTACAGAATGGGGATGGGGTACTAAGACTTGACACTGCAGGGATTAGGGGGGTGGTTGAGAGACACTTATCCAGATTAGTTAGTCCAATATTAATAGCAGATGAGCAGATGTTGCAGTATTTAGAGGGCCTGATGGTCCAGGAGTTGACACAGGAACAGTTGTGTCTGTCAGAGTTGGATATTATGGAGGAAGAGGTATTTTGAGTTATTCAGACTCTGAAAATGGGATCCGCACTGGGAGAGAATGGGCTCCCAAATGAGTTTTATAAGTTATTTCCAGATATAATGTCCAAAATTCTGGTAAAAGTTTATCGGTCTTTGGTCCTGTTGCCAGAATGGCCAAATGAGTTTACTAGAGGATTGATAACATACCTGTACAAGGCAGGGGATACAACTTTGATTGATAACTGGCATCTGATTTGTATGCTGAATTTTGATTTTAAAATACTGACATTTTTGTTACAGTCTAGACTCAAGCAAGTTGCTCCTACCCTGATTCATCAAGTACAAACTTGTGCCTTGCCAGGCAGACACATACAGATGAATCTTTGCCTTATACGGGGTGTGGTAGATTTTTGTAAGACACAGGGGATTCAGAGATATTTGCTATCCCTTCACCAACGCAAGGACTTTGACCAGTTACAGCATGGGTTTCTGTTGCAGGTTTTATGCAAATGTGGTGTACCCCCTGCATTTTTTACTCTGGATTAAACTGTTGTATAGCAATGCGGTTATCTCCTCAGTATTAGAGCTGGGGGGCGGGCACACTTTCAGGTCTTGAAAGGAGTACGAGGCTGTCCCCTCAGCCCTCTTTTGTATATTTTTGTTCTAGATCCTCTCATTAGGAAAGTTTTGTCTTGACTGGATTTCCAGGGTATTGAAACACAGTATGTTAGTGCTCCAAAATGCAAGAACCACAAAGAGTCAGCCAGAATTGAACTAAACTGTTGATTTTTAATCCACCATATGGGAGCCGCTAGTGCCTCGGCAAAGTGTCTTCCAGGGGGTGTGTTTACATCCTGGTATCTAACAGGTCTTTTATGTTACAAAAGAGTGACATCATAAAGAAGTGACCAATCACCTACACATAATAATATTCCATATGTAAAAAAAACAAGCATTTTAAACATCATGATGTCACAACCTAATGTTGTGTTTACTATCAACCATACATTACTGTTACATTTATAGGCTACAGAAACTAACCAACTGCTTCCTTTAGCAAAATAAGAATAGAGTAAGTGGTTTAACCAAAATGTAAATATGCACTTAACCATATATTTATTACTTTAGCAGATTTTACAGTTTAAGGATCTCCTTAAAGGGATACAGTATATCTGTATTTGCTATAATTAAAATAGGGAAAAATGCATCACATAAATTCGTGTATTTCACTTACAACCTATTTTCAAAAACAGAAAAGGTAGATGGAGTGTAGAAAATCAATGGAGGCCGTGTGAACCGGAAACAATTCTCACTCGAGGCCATCTATTCCAGAAAGCAAGGCTATGTAAGTTCCTAAATGGACAAAAAAGTTAAATTAAAAAATATCAAAAAGGCCTAAAACTAAACAAACTTCCTGCTCCCTTCCAAACTGGCATCCCACAGGGGTCCATCCTTGGGCCATTGCTGTTTAGCCTGTTCCTAAACACCCTTCCCAATGTCTGTGACAACAACATCATGCTTTACGTGGACGACGCCATACTTTTCTCTAGCCACACTGACCTACTTCCCCTCGCCAGTGACCTACAGTTGAACTTTCTAAAAGCTGAAACTTAGTTTACAAACCACAAGCTACTAATGAACTACACAAAGACTAAGACAATGCTCTTTGCCAGTTCCCATGACATATATAATCCTTCACCCCAATCATCTACAATAGCACCAACTAACCCCTTGAGATGGTGCAAGAATTCAAATACTTAGGTATTATGCTGGATAGCTTACTCTCCTATACCCTGTATGTTAGTCATATCTCCAAGATTAACAGAAGACTCCGGGTCCTCTACAAACAGACACAGCCTCATGCCAGAGGCTCCGAGGCTTGCAGTCACCAGCGCCGTGCTGTCCGTCATTGACTATGGACTACTAATTTACAGTGCTTCTACTGATACCACACTCAAGCGACTAATGATCACGCTTAACAAGGCCTGTAGATTAATAACAGGCACCAACAAGCATACTCACACCCGTGAGCTCTATCAGAAGGTGGAATGGCTCAAACTTCAGGGCAGAATTAGATGATATACCTGCCTTTTTGCTAAAAAATACACCTCTGCCTAGCCCCCCTGACTGCTCAATCCCTGCTTCCTCCCTCGACAAACCGGTGCAATGCCTGTAGCTCAGCTAGGCTAGTCTTCCATGTTCCCCACTGCTGGACCTCACAAGTGCAATGCACCTTTAGCTGTAGAGCTGCTGCCTGGCTGAATGACCTACTCCCTGAGATCCTCTCAGAACCCAGACTTGGAGCCTTCAAAACCAAGCTCCAAGAGCACCTGGTAAGTCTTAGCAAGTGTGACTGCCCCCTTTAATTTCTTGTCCTGGTCCTATCTCCCGACGCCATGCCACCTTTTTTTCCCACTCCCCTCCCTACTGCTACCTCTCCCCCCTCCTTCCCAGATCTGTCCCCCCGATTTCCCGTCTTCCTCTCCCTTCCACCTTTTGTTCCCTAGATCCCTCTCTCACTATCTTTTATAATAACTGCTTAGCTTGACAAAGTCTGGTTCAGGACTGCCTTTCTTATTTGCACTATTGGCTCTGATATGGCTGTTTATTTTTGATATACTGTTTATTTCAAGACACCCTTGTAACTTGAATTCAACCTGTTAATTTGTTTATTTGATTTCTGCATGGTCTCCTATTGTATACAGGGTTTTATTGTTCCTTTCTTTGCCTATTGTTCTACATTGTTCACATCACTTGACACGGAACCTTTGTAAAAGAACCCCTGGTTCAAAGGTAATTGTAATCCTAGTTAATATATAAATAAATACTTTCACTAATCCTATGCGCTCTCACAAAATGAGTCCCTAGTTTTTTCTTGAATTTTTCAGGAACTCCACTTCTTCAACTAATCAATGACACTGTTATGATATTGACATGTCATAGTAATGTAGCATCCCTAGTAACAGCATAGCAACCAAGCTCAGAAAGCTGCAACAACTGAGCAAAGCACAAAGGAAACCACACACATTTAAAAATGTTTTATTTTTGCTCTGCACTGTAACACTCAACAAACAAAACTAACAAGACCCTGCGTATTGCATAAGTGTAATATGCAATGGGGAGTTTGTTGGTTCAATGACTTATTTTTACTATAGCTGTTTGACCATTGGCACATCACTCATGGCATACTCCACTTCTGAGGTTACCCAGGGTCAAAGCTGCCAGGTACTGTAGAAGACATTAATATTGTGGCTAGATACAAAACAGTTCCATTTTGCTTGATACATAACAGGAGTTACCTAAGTGTCTGAGTAAGCCAGATGCAGTAGTTACCTGAGTGGATCGAGTTTACCTAACTAGTTTACCCGGCTAGACCTCGAGTCACACAGCGCTAGCCGCTAGTCACGAATTACACCGAGTAAACACATAGAGAGTTGGTGTGGATGCCAAAAAGTGTGAAAAAGTATTTGTAAAGTACAGTGCTCAAAGCAAAATAAAAATAAAGAAAGCAAAGATCTGCTCCAGTCAGTTTGGTCTGTTTCTTCAGTCTGTCACCTCTGCGTTTGCTGCCATGTGTTCCAGGTTGGCGTCTGACATCACCACAGCACTCGATTCATCCTGCAACAATGACAGGCTGCAATGGACTGTACTGGAGAGCCTCCACAGAAATGGCAAACATCATACAAAAATAAGGCAGAACACTTACCCAATTCGTACTGTGTGTGCTTGTAGGATACCAGCCTCAGCAAACCCTCTAATACAATCCGCACCTCATGTGTATAGCTCCATGAAACTCTGCTCCAACCAAGTCACATGTCTCTCCTTTAACTGATGGAGCTTGAAATCAGTTTTAAACTCCTGGCTACCCTTTGCTACATTATCTGCCACAAGTCCAGCATACCAGTTTGTGAAACCTTTACATAAGCTATCCTTGTACAGTTTGTTGATGCTTTATGTCGAGGGGTTGGAGAAGGTCAGTGCAGGATGGTGGAATAAAAATGGGCACAATGTTCGCCTCCTCAAGGCAATTCAGAACAGTGGTTGTGGTATGTGCACTGAAAAGATTGAGAAGTAGCAGAGCCTTTTGTTCAGAGGGGAGTCTTGTTTCTTTTCAGCGTCTTCAAAATAGAATATTAGCACATTCTTCATGTATTCGATCATAGTGAACTCATTTGCCCAGTGGTTGACAGAGTGCATTACACTCCATCCACTTTGAAATTTGTGTGAAGAGTGACAAGCCACCATTTTACCTATATAAATCACTTGTGGTGGCAGAAATATACCAGAAAGGGTGCATGCAAGTATCATTGATACTTGTTGCTCGTCCCCTAACCCTGCAACTGATACTTGTCTTGTGCCAGTGGTAACCATTGTCCATTTGGACACAGGAATCATGCAGACCCTTGTTTCATTGATATTAATAACCAGTTCAGAGAATATGAGCCACTGGGACACACAGCTTGAAATTCTTGTTAGGAACTTAGACTTTAAATTACTGTAATTGGAAGGGAATTTTCAAGCAGTTTTAGTGCCCTTACGCTTACTGTAACCCATCTTATTTAAAAACCTCCATGCCCACTTAGGAGTCAGCTCTGTTGTTCCCCCCATTTTCCTTCAACAAGCATGGGACTCTTGACTTAATGATACCCTGGGCTATGGCAAGTACAACAGGGGCATTGACAACACCCTCTTCAGACCACAGAGTGCAAACAATTTTTTATGCTGCTCCGTTATGTCAGACATGACCATAGTGGACCATTCTATGGGCTTACAGGGCAACACAGATGCCAGTTGTGATGGATCAGGAGTAGATTTTAGTTTCTCCAGATAATCTTTTTTAAAGCTCTGAATTGTGCTTTTGTTTATGCTGCATTTAGTTTTAAGTTTATAGAAATAGGGCCGGCCCTGTGGCACTGAGGGTTGAGGTGCTGGACACCACACCTCATGCTACGCTGATGACCTGGGTTTGGGAATGGACTCTGGTTGCCAGGGGTCAACAGGGGGATGGAGGATTGAGCACCCCAACGGATGCTCTCCTCCTCCAAGTTGGGTTACTGGGGGGTGCCCTGAGCACCCGACGCTCCCTGGGCCGGTGGAAGCATGGGCTTTCCGGGGCAATGGCGGCTCTTCAGAGCCGGGGAGGGGAGGATGCCGTGGGTTCTTGGCAGCAGTGTGCATCTGCATGTTGTCTACCTGGATATACATCCTCTGTGCCAGCATCCTCAGGGGTGAGGGAGAAAAAGGGGAAAAAAATCCATACACCCCCGGCCCCTGAGCAAGATGAAGCTGGGACAGGGGTTGCCTAGAGGTATGCCCTGGTGGACGGAGTAGGAGGAGGTACGAGGCCTCCTCTGAAAGTCGTGGGAGCCAGGCAAGTGCAAAAAAATCAAGTTTATAGAAATAAACAGCTGACATGACTCCGTGGTCTGCCACATACTTCCCAAACTCAAAACGCACCTGGGGTATATAGTGTGTGTACATATCGGGATGCCTTTTCTTTGCAGGTAGGGGACCAGAGCAAGTTCACTGGCATCAGCAGCTGCAGCTGGTGCATCAACACCAGATGAATGCACAAGATCAGCAGGATCAATGTCTGTAACATCCACTGGGTACTCCCGCTCCTGCTTTACAGGCTTCCCTTTCAGCCAAGAAAGTAGACATTGTTTGCACTACAAAGTTGAACTACATAGAGACTAAAGCAACACACACTGTCGGACTGAATTCGTAATGCCAGCAGCAAAAGCAGAATTGCCAACTGGTGGACTATCGTGCTTGTGCTAATAAATTGTGATGTGAACCAGTCTTATCAGCTGGCAACGTGAACATTTGCCGGCACAATATTAATGTCTTCTACAATGTGTATATATATATATATATATATATATATATATAAATATATAAATCTAATGTGTGTCAGCAAAAAAGGACCACCGGGCACACCCAGTCTGCCCAGTGTGCCTAGCTTGCTGCTAGGTCATTTCTATTTCCTACCATCCCCCTCCCTAGGTCCAAAAGACCCTGTGTCTATCCCACTCTCCCTTGAATCCCCCACAGTCCTTACCCCACCACATCCTCTGGGAATTTGTTCCAGCTATCAACTACCCTCTCCGTGAAGTAGAATGTTCTAATGTTTCCTCTGAACCTCCCCCCTACTATCTGCATATCATGCCCCCTTGTTATCGATTGCCTCTTTAGCTGAAAGATGTCCCCTACTGGCACCCTGTTAATATCCTTGATATATTTGAAGGTCTCAATCTTGTCCCCCCCTTTCCCTTCTTTGCTCTAGATAGTACATGTTTAGATTCTTTAGCCATTCCTCATCTGACAAACGATTGATTCACCTTGCCATTTTTGTCACCTTCCTCTGGACCCGCTCCACTCTATCCAAATCCTTCTTGAGGCATGGCCTCCAAAACTGGACTCCAGACTCAAGATGTGGCCTGACCAGCTGCCTGTACAAGGGCATTAGTGCCTCCCTCTTCCTGCTAGTGATTTCCGTACCACTACAACCCAGCATTCTACTGGCTCTTGCCTCCACCTTCTCACAATGCTTTGTCACCTTTAGGTCCCATGAAGTGATTATGCCAAGGTCCCTTTCCATCTTGGCTACCTCAAAGGTATGCCACCCCCCCCCAAATCCGGTATTCTGCTCCCTGGTTTTTCTTGCCTAAGTGCATGATCTTGCACTTTTTTGTATTGAAGGACAGTTGCCACTCACTGGACCACTCCTCCAGTCTCTCCAGATTCCTGCTCATACTTTCAACTCCCTCCGGCGTATCAACTCTATTGTAGACCTTCATGTTGTCTATGAATAGAAACACTCTCCCCTCCAGCCCCCTCCACTATGTCCCCCAGGAAGAGTTGCCCCAACACCGACCCCTGAGTTACCCCACTGGTGACCATGCCCTCCTTTGAAGGTACCCCATTTATGATTACCCTCTGCCTTCTGCCTTCTAGCCAGTTCTGCACCCACCTTACTACTAATACCAAGTCATCTAATTTTGTGCAGTAGTCTTCTGTGCAATACAGAATTGAACACCTTCTTAAAGTTGAGGTACGCAATGTCTGCAGACCCTTCCTGATCCACTATGCTGGTGACCCAGCCAATGAACTCAATTAAGTTCGTTTCACATGATCTTCGCTCAGTGAACCCGTGTTGCCATCGTTCCTGTAGGCCATTTGCTTCTAGATAGCCAGTGATTCTTTTCTTTAGCAGTTTCTCCATGAGCTTACCCACCACTGATGGTAAGCTTACCAGTCTATAGTTGCCTACCTCCTCTTTGTCCCCTCCCTTATGTAGGGGGGCCTCATCCTCCCTTCTGCAGTAATCTGGGACCTCCCTTGATTTCAAGGATTTGTTAAAGAGACAGGTCAAAGGTTCTCCTAGTACTTTACTAAGCTCCCTCAGTACCCTGGGGTGCGCCCCATCCAGACCCATGGTCTTGTCCACCTTCAACCTCTCCAGTTCCCTCAGTACCTCCTCTACCTGGAAATGGACTGGAGTCAACCCCCTCACCTCCTTGTTTTCCCTGATAGTCCTACCCATCCATTGTTCTCTACCATGAACACTGAGCAGAAATAGCTAAATATTTCCGCCTTCTAACAGTCATCTTCCACCAACCCCCTTTCTTTGTTTTTTAGCCTTACTGTCCCCACCTTTGACTTTCTCCTCTCGCTCACATACCAGAAGATTTTATCCCCTTCCTTGACTGAGTTGGCTATTCTCTCTTCTGTTTTTGCCTTCACTCTCCTGACCTCCATATCTGCTTTCTTCTGCTTTTCCTGTTTCATAGCCCTATCCTCCTCCCTCTGTGTCATTTTATATCTCCTAAACACCTTTCTCTTTGCCCTGACCTTCTCCACCAACTTCCCTATTAAACCAAAGTGGATTTCTTTTTTTCATATTTTTATCCACCCTCCTAATGCAGAGGCTAGTGGCCTCCGCTATGGCCCCTTTTATTGTATTCCACAATTTCTCCACCCCCCCAAGTTCCCCCACACCTGCCAGTGGTTGCTGAAGGCAGTCCCCAATTTACCCAACGTCCACATGCCTAAAATCAAGTACCTTCACTTTGGTCTGATGAGGATCAGCAGAAGTTTTAATCATGAACCAAACGGTGCTGTGGTCACTCGTGCTAAGGTTTTCCCTTACGGATACCCCTCCCACCTGTTCCCCATTTGTAAGAATCAAGTCTGGGATCACCCCTTCCTGGTCAGTTCCCTTACTAGCTGCCTCATTAGAGTGCCCTGTAGGGAGTCCATGATTTCCCTGCTACTGGTGGATGCTGCTGATGGGGTGACCCACTCCATGTCTGGCAATTTGAAGTCCCCCATCAGCAGCACCTCCCCTCTATTTGCCATCCTCTGGATCTTCTCCATCATTCTCTTATCCACCACACGCTGCTACATTGGTGGCCTATATATCACCCTGGTACATATGACTTCTCCTTTCCCTGTCTCCAGTGATACCCACATAGCCTCAGTCCCCTCCATCTACCCTGCAATTCTGTGGCCTTAATATGTTCCTTTATATATATATATATATATATATATATATATATATATATATATATATGTGTGTGTGTGTATATATATATATATGTATACATGTATATATTTACATATAGCTATATATATATATATATATATATATACACACATACACACACATATATATATATATATATATATATATATATATATACATATACACACACACACACACACACACACACACACATATATATATATATATATGTATGTATATATATGTGTGTGTGTGTGTGTGTGTACTGGCATGGTAGCACCAGTATAGTTAAGGCTGAGTAAGGTGTTAAATCCCAATTTTTGCACCTTAATAACTTTGGCAATGTTTGCGAAATAGCCCAACATTTGGTGTGCTTATTCTAGTTGGTAGGGTCTCAACATTTGAAAAGCTTTGTGATGGTATTATGTGCAGTTCCTGAGATACAGAGTGTCAATTTTTAATGAAGTGCAGCCTAGACAGTAAAGATATTTTTTCCAAAACTGTTAGGTAGAAACAGACTGTGCCAAAGTAGTGCCCTTCAAAAATTTAGTGAAGAAATATTAATCAGTTTCAAAGTTATAAGGATGTAAAGTTTTTCTGAGTATGCTCAGTAGGGTACCAAGTTAACCCTCTGATACAAACTGAAAATGTACAGTTCACAAGAGCATTTTTGGTTTGCATCACATAGTTGTCATGAACCGAAAATGGTTCTCATGAATGAGAAACACTTTTTTTTTTCAGTTCACAATTGCCACCATCTTGTTTTTTTAACTAAAAAATGTGGGAAATACCTAAAAATGATGTGTTTTTAAAAAAGTGAACACTGAACCTTGCTAAACATAACTCATTTAGCTAAATTCTGGCATTTTTTTGTTTGTTTTTTATTACACCCAGAAATTCCTTAGGCCCAAAGGCAGCCTTAGCCAATTGTGAAGGAGCTGTATTTTCTGTGTAAGAACACTGGGGCTTTTCTCACTGGTGCAACCACAGATGGAGGTGTTCTGCCTGCTTGAGTGCCAGCAGTGAGGCAGCAGTCTCTCTCACTCTCCTGTGTGTCCCTCTGTCAGCCAACTTTCCATCTGTCTGTCTCTATCTATCTATCTATCTATCTATCTATCTATCTATCTATCTATCTATGTATCTCTCTATCTATCAATCTAGCTATGTCTCTTGTAAGTAGATTGGGGTTCCCAACCCCGGTACAACTGTCTAATATCTCTCTCTCAACTCCACAGTACCTGCACCGCCAATATCTAGGTGGTGGCACTGGGGTGCCTAGCCCCAGTCCTGTGGAAGAGTATCCTGAGTCCTGACACTGGGGTGGCCAATCCCCAGTGTCAGCAGTGGTCCAGCTTTAAAAAAAAAAGAAAACGTCCCTCATTGACATTTTTTTATTTTTTGAAATGAACCCGGAAAGAAGAAAAGGGTCCCTTGCCAATCTCCCCCCAACCATCCTATCCCAACTCCACACTCAGCACCCACGACCCCACCCCTGATATACACACACACACACACAAATATGTCCAATGACATAGATCTATTCTATGATGTAGAAAACATCTTGCTGCTGGAACCAGTGACTGCAATATGTAAGCAATAATACCCGACAGGGTAGGGGAAGGGCTTTATACCCCTGGTATTGCCCAATACTGCCCACTCTGGAGGGTATTATTGTGCTTAGAAAATGGCCCATAAGATGTATCTTTTAATAAATTTTAAAATTTTTTTAAAGAAGTGTAATTAAAGTTTAAAAATAAATAAAATGAATTTATCTTGTAAAGTAGTCCCTGTAGTGAGCTGCCTTTGCCAATAGAGGGTGCTTAGTTTAGGACATGCTATTTGACTGAGTTGTAGTGCTGGACCATGGGTTTATGGGACTTGTAGTCCTACAATATGTGAAAAATCATGAATGTAGCCGAGGGGACTGAGGAGAGGATTTATGAGTGATGTTATGGATGGGACAAATCTCAAAAGAGGCACTTTACATGAAGTCTCATTGCCACGGTACTGCTGATCATAAGAGTGACAGGGAATCAATAGTTGGGAGTCATGTGTGTGATGGAGTTGGGCATGGTTTTAAAAAAGGAAGAGGACAAAAGGAACAGTCGGGGACTGAGCAATGCATGCTGTGGGAGGAAAGCAGTAGTAGGTGACAGAGTGGTCATTGGCCGGGCTACTGTTGTAGAGGTAGCATGATTTGAACAGTTAGCTGTGGAATGGAGGCAGCAGTTTTTAACTTGTGTCCCCGGATATGCAGAGCTATTGTCGGTCTGCTTTACTACTATGTCAGTTGGTTTTGAGGGGGGAGGAGGAGCCGCGAGTTATCGGCGTTATTTTATGAAAAAGTCTAGTGTATTTTGAAAGCTGTTATTTTATTTAAAACAACTTTTTTGCTATTTTGTGATGGTTTCTCTACTGGAATGTGGGGGAGGTGAGTTTTGTGACAAAGGCTGTGGCTTTCTCAGTTGGTCATCGGGTTAGCCTGGTGGAAACAAATGGCGGCTATTTCATTTTGAATTTTGATGGCACAAGGATACTAGTATGCATGTGGGGTAGTATGCAGTTGGGACTTGTTATGTACAGGGCTCTATTGAAAAATATTCACCCAGCAGTGTGACTCAGCTTGCCAATCAGAATGCTAGCAGTTTCATTGCCATTTTCTAAGAAAAGAAAAAAAAAAACATAAGTCCAGTCAATGTATTTCAATGCATGTCAAACTTTTACTCATGACTTTGTCATTTTTCATTATTGTTACACCAGATTTTCAGCATGACCTTTTTGGAACACCACCTCATTAACAAGTAGGTGACAATTTTTAAATCCATCCCAAAAGATGATTTTGTGGTCTGCCTGTGAAATCACCTTTCAGGCATGATTTCAAAACCTTCACCTACCAGGTCCATTAGGCGGGGGTCATATGAAGACTATGTTGAAAATTTAATGGAAAAATATGTTAAATTAGAAAATAGGTAAAAAAAACAATGAGACCTGATTGGCTGGCATGGGGTACTATAACTTACAGTGAGATCCCTGTAAGTTAAAAGTACCAGTCTGTAGTGCCCCCTCACCCACGAATGTGTCCCAGTGCCTACCCTGCTCCCTAATTGGCTAAAACCACCCTATATAAATTTTAAATCACTGCCATTTTTCTGTCTCGCTTAGTGGACACTGTCACATTTCAAATTAACCGCCATTTTTTTACCCACAGTAACTGAGATTTACGGCAGAACAGATATCGGGCAATGTCCCTCTACCCACCACCATTGTCTCACAGAGCTTTCCGTTACTGAATAAAGTGATAAAAACTGTTGAGATCTGATGGAGCTTAGCATGACCCACAGTACCCCAAACACCGGCCGATCAAGTAGCTACTGTAAGCCAGCAGCGTCTCACCATCTACGGGGAGTGCAACTCACAAAACCACTGCTCCAATCCTCAGCTTGATTCTCCCTGTCCCATAATTAGCCATGCCGAGTACCGCCTATCCCTAACAGCACAGAAAAGCCAATGGGGAAAAATACAGAAATGTACCTGTTTTTACAGGCTAACTTCTTTTTTTCTCTGCCAGCTCACTCGATTGCGATCTTTGAGGTCCCTGTTCAATCACATGTCTGCCCGCTCAGCTAGTCGCTCCCTGCTTATACTCTTCTATGAAGAAAAAATGAAATCTAAAGAAAGTCTAGCTTTACCATGTAAGTAAAATACTGGAAGACAAGAGAAGGGGTGTGTGTGTATGCGCGCGGCGTGCGGCACAAAAAAGCAGTCAAAACAATAAAGGCAGTAAATCCAATGCATAAGAAGCTCCCATAACCAGCAGCACCCTCTACTGACAATTCAGTAAAGGGACTATTTTACACAAGCTGCTGTGTCTGATCCTGTTTATGAATATTTTACCCTATTTTTCCTCATCAAATCACTTTTATAAAAAAATTAAAAATTGAATCCCATTTTTTAAGCCCAATAATACCCCCCAGGTGGTTGGTATGGGCAATACCAAACCTTCCAGGGTCTATAAGACCCTCCACCTGTGGCATTGGGCCTCATTACGCCCCTGGGCAGTCCAGTATTGCCCAATACCGCCCACCCTGTCAGGTATTATTGCTTGCATAGCCAAGTTATGAGTGAATGTTGAAATATTTCAACTTTTCCTGATAATTTCACTAATTTTCAATAATTTTCCACCAAACTTTCAAAATGGCTATTTTGGGACCCCACCTCATGAACAAGGCAGGTGAAATTTTTCAAATCCTGACCAAAACATGATTTCACAGTCACTCTGTGAAGTTATGTTTCAGGCAGTATTTGAGGATGGTTACCTACTAGGTTCATAAGATGGGGTTATAGGAACATTTAGTTCAACATTTGGGGTAAAAATATAATAAAATAACCAAGTTATGGGAGAATGAAGGACCTCAGTATGTGCACCCTGGAGGAAAGAAAGGAGGGGGATATGATGCTTTTAAATACCTCACGGGCATAAATAAGGTTCAAGAAGGGAGCATTTTTGAGAAAAAAGATGCAAAAAAGCAAGGGGACATGCAAAGAGGCTGGAGGGGGGTAGACTCAGGGGAGATGTAAGGAAGTACTTCTTCACAGAAAGAGTGGTGGATGCCTGAAACAGCCTCCTAGCAGAGGTGGTGGGGCCAAAACAGTAACAGGGTTCAAGAAAACATGAGATAGGCACAAGGGAACCTTAGTAGTAAGGAAATGGGGGAATCAGAGATCAAGTAGGGTCTGCAGTGTTACAGCAGGTAGGGTAAATGGGCAGACTAGGTGGGCCAAGCAGTCCTTATCTGTCGTAAATTCTATATTTCTGTGTTTCTATGAGGGAACAGTAAAATATTTCAATCTTTACTCATAACTTCACTCATTTTCAATATTTTGACTCCAGACTTTCCACATAGCAATTTTCTTTCAAATCACTTCATAAACATGAAACGGGTCATTTTTCAGATCCTGGACAAGATGTGTTTTCACTCTTGTGGCTCAAAATTACTTTGGGGCCAGTATTATATGACTTCTACATGTCATGTTTATAAGGGGGAGTCATAAAATGTCTTTCTTGAAAATCTGGGGTTAAAAAGTATTAAGAAGCATTGTGTGTAGTGCTAGCCTTTACCCCAGTGGGTAGTGCTTTCTGATCCTGTGCCCATGAGCAGAGTTTGTGTGCAAGCTCAATAAGCAAACCAGATGGGCCAAGGCTAGGGGGAATGCACGGTTATGTTGCACCACCCCCGGCCTGTGAAGGGCATTGCTAGGTTGCCTGCAGGGGCCCATGTATCATAATGAAGAAAAATCTCTTGGCAAAGGACCCTGCACCTTTGCACCTATGAGTGCCAGAGGGTCCTGTTCTTTGACTGGCCTATGGAATATTTGCTCTGTGTGTCTGTATCTGTAGCCAAATTGGCCCTGCACTTCCGCAGCTTGCTAGACAGCCCCAGAAATTCTTGACATACATTGCCAGAGGACCATGCACTTCCACAGACAGATGGACTCTTCCCTTGGCACAGGTCCCAGAGGGTCCTGTGTGCCCACATCTGTTACGATTTCACTATCTCAAAAAGAAAGGAAATTCTTTGCAGAAAACTGCATTAGTGTACCAGTTAAGGTTCAGGTTAATGCCACAAAAATACAACTGTAACCTTAACTCCTCCCCCCCCTAGCAGCAAAATGGCAAGACCAAACAAGCAACCACAGAGAGTCATCATCAGGCAAGACACTGTTTCCAGATCACACAAATGCAGTAGCACTTATATGCTACCTCTCTGTATTTGTATCTGCAGCTGCATAAGCAGAAGCCCCACAGAGGCCTGTACTTATGGAGCCACATCTGTGTGTGTGTTATACAGTGTGCATAATTACCTGTGAGTGAAGAAGCACTGATGCATTGACAGTGTCATGGATACAACAACAGATCTAGAAATTTTTAAGGGGGTAGTAGTTCAGTGGCAGGATACCGCTTTCCATGAAAAGGTAAAATGTTACCTTTAAAAGCTCAGATTAAGTTAAAACAGCTAGTTTTTTCTGGCCTAAAAGGGTAGCAGGTGCTACCCTGCGACATTGCTGGATTCACTGGCGCATGGTTTTCTACAGTATATGCAGCTGTGAAACTGCAGGCCCATAGGGGTCTGCCCTTCAGCAGCCAAAAGTCAGTGTGTTTTGTCCTATAACTGTGGCTGAGGAAGTGAATGCCCCTAAGGGACTTGCGCTTCTGCAGACGAAAGTACTGTTGTAATTTTGGTATCATTGATTTTGTGACAGCTGTGCTTCTACAGCCAGAGAACAGTGATTATGTCTTCCAGTGTGGATGACTACCTCTAACTACAGAAACGCTGGCCCCATAGGGGCCTGTGATTTTAGAGACAAAAGTACTCTTACATAGATACATAGACAGTGTCGTCAGATAAGGGTCTATGGCCCACCCAGTCTGCCCATTTGAGCTTGTAAGTTCAGTTTATGTTTTCCTAGAAGTCTGTTACCCCTTACCCTGACCTCCAGAATTCCTTTGTCTATCCCATGCATTCTTAAATCCAGTGATTGTTTCAGCCCCCACCACTTCCTCTGGCAGGGTGTTCCACTTGTCCACCACACGTTCTGTGAAGAAATTCTTCCTCACGTTTCCTCTGAATCATCCTCCCTTCAACTTCATCCCATGCCCTCTAGTCCTGGGACATCTTTTCACTTAAAAATAGTGTATTCCTGCACCCTGTTCCTCCCTGTAAGATACTTGTATGTCTCTATCATATCCCCTCTCTCCCTCCTCTCCTCCAGGGAGTACATGTTCAGTTCCTTCAACCTGTCCTCATAGGACTTGTGATGCAATCCATGCACCATCTTCGTTGCCCTCCTCTGAACCTTCTCTACCCTGTCTATGTCCTTATGTAGGTAAGGTCTCCAGAACTGTACACTGTACTCCAGGTGGGGCCTCACTAGTGTCTTGTATAGTGCAATTATGACCTCCCTTTTCCTGCTGGTGATGCCCCTGCCTATGCATCCCAGCATCCTATTTGCTTTACCTGCTGCCTTGTCACACTGTTTCCCTACCTTGAGGTTATCAGAGATGATAACTCCAAGATCCCTTTCCTGCTTGGTGCATGCTATATCCTCACCCCCCCCAACTGATATATTGTGCCAGGGCTTTTGTGCCCCATATGCATTATATTGCACTTCTTTGCATTGAATTTCAACTGCCAAACCCCTGACCATTCTTCAAGTTTCTGCAGGTCCCTTCTAGTTCTATCAACACCCTCTGGTGTGTCTACTCTGTTACAGAGCTTTGTGTCATCAGCGAACAGTGAAATTCTGCCTTCTAGGTCCTGCGCAATGTCACCGATGAAGATGTTGAATAGGACTGGTCCCAGCACTGATCCCTGTGGTACCCCACTGGTCACTCTTCCCTCTGTTGAGTGACAGCCATTTACCACCACCCTCTGTGTCCTGCCACCCAGCCAGTTACCTACCTACCACACTACTGTCATGCCCACACCCATATTCCCCAGTTTGAGTAATAGTCTTCTATGTGGCACAGTGTCAAAGGCCTTGCTGAAGTCCAGATAGGCCACGTCCACTGCCCTCCCCTGATCCACCTCCCTAGTCACCCAGTCAAAAAATTCAATGAGGTTGATCTGACATGACCTCCCCCTGGTGAAACCAAGCTGCCTTGGGTCCTATAGTCCATTGACAACCAGAAGTTCCACCAATCTCTCCTTCAGTAGTGCGTCCATGAGCTTCCCCACTACCGAGGTGAGGCTGACTGGTCTGTAGTTCCCCGCTTCCTCTTTGTTCCCACTTTTGTATAAGGGGACTACATCTGCTGTCCTCCAGTCTTTGGGTAACTCACCTGTTTCCAGTGATCGGCTAAACAGGATAGCCAGAGGTTCAGCCACCACCTCTCTTAGTTCTTTAAGGACCCTGGGATGCACCCCATCTGGCCCCATTGCTTTATCAACTCTTATCACTTCCAGTTCCTTCAGGACCCTTTCTCGTGTAAAGGGACTTGTGTCCATTTCTGCACCATTCTCACCCCTTGTACTCTCTTCAGACCCATTACCCTCCTCTTCCTCAGTAAAGACTAAGAAGAAATATCTGTTCAATATGTCAGCTTTACTGCTGTCATCCTCCACGTGGCCCCCATCCTCCCCCTTCAGTCTCACTATCCCTCCCTTTGCCTTTCTTTTTTCCCTTATGTACCTGTAAAAGGTTTTGTCCCCTCTACCCACTGATTTTGCAATGTGTTCTTCTGTCTGAGCTTTGGCTTCCTTGCAGCCTCCCTGCCTCCCTTTGCTTCTCCTGGTACTTCTCCTATCCCTTCTGCCTGTGTCTTTTGTATTGCCTGAATGCAATCTTTTTGGCGTTCACTTTCTTTGCTACCTCTTTGGAAAACCATAATGGTCTCCTCTTCCTTTTCCTCTTGCTAACCTGCTTAATACATAATTCTGTTGCTCTTGTAATCCCCATTTTAAATACTGCCCACTGTTCCTCAACCCCCGATTCCTGCCCCATTCCCCTTAATGCCTCTTTCAAGTATCTCCCCATTTTCCCAAAGTCTACCCACCTAAAATCCAGGATATGTGTTTTTGTGTGGTTTGGTTCTGCTCTTTCTGTGATTTCAAGCCACAATGACTGGTGGTCACTGTTCCCCAGGTGCTCTCCCACTGTTACCCCCATCACACTGTCCCTGTTTGTGAGCACAAGATCCAGTATTGCCTTCTGCCGAGTTGGTTCCATGACCAGTTGCTTGAGGAAGGCACCCTGAAGGGAGTCCAGGATAAATCTGCTCCTAGTTGATGCTGCTGCTGGGATGCTCTTGTAATTTTGGGATTGGGGATTTGTATCTGTGGCTACAAGGACCTGTCCTTCTGCACACAGAAGAAGTGTTGTGGTTTTAGCATTGTGGATTTCTGCCTGCAGCTAGAAGTGACTCTGAATACCTTGCAGTGCTTGTACCACAGATAAAACTCCGTGAAGGTAGCACATCAGTGCTAATGCATTTTGTGTTATCTGGAAACAGTGTATGTTTTTTGTATTACCTGATGATGACTGTTTGTGGTTGTTTGTATGGTCTTGTCCTTTTGCTGCTGGGGGGAGGAGTTCAGGTTATATGCAGTGCTTGTGACGACAAAGTTTGGCAAATATTTTTGATATCTACAGAGTGGTCAGACCTAGAGTCAGGATATCGCATTTATCCTCACTCTAGGTCCCCATGGCAGAATTTATCCACATTATAGGTGAGGATTTGCTGGAGCCAGCAGCATGAAAACCTCAGTTTTATATTCACTGACTGCAGCTCACGCATGCACCAACTCCAAATCCCAGAGCTGTCTCTGCCTGAGGCCTTTGACATGTAAACTGTTCTTTATATTAACTTTCTAAATTCAGTCTAAATAGGTAAATATCAGCTCACTCTACGCAGAGGCAGTTTCAAACTGCCAAAACAGTTCTTCATCAACACTCTCACAACCACCCCCCCCAAGAGTCGCGCGACAGTCTCCGTACCTCCAGCCAGCACTTATTAATTCTTGATGCCACCAGCATGATGCCTTTTCCCAGGCTTCATTTCCAAGACCTCCCACTTTTCAGATGCTGTAACCTCCTAGAAACCTCATAAAACTCTGGTTCACACTGATGCCCTCATGCATTGACATGCTGATGCATTATGTCAGTATCAGCATTCATCAGCACTCGCTCACTTTCCACTCAGTCATCCTGAAGGAAACAAGAAAAACTAAATTAAAACAATACAAATAAAGTAAAAAATTGCAATGCACTAGAAAATTCAACTGAACCTTGCATAACTGAAATATGCCACAGCCCAGCTGAGAATTAGGGTTGTCAGAACCCTCTGAAGTTCTGGGTTCTAGTTCTAGAACTTTTGAAAAAGTTCTAGGGTTCTAATCTTTTTTAGAACTTTTTAGAACTCGAACCCTATTTTTTTATTGTGCTGCCACTAACGAAGATAGTAATAAAATACATGTAAAGGAAAAACTGTTCAATATAAGGGGGAGAGAAATTATCATGTGTGCCATTTATAGGAATACAACTAGGTTTATCTATGGTTTCTTCTGTTTGCTAAAGCCAGCAACTTAATAGGTAACAGGTCCACCCACCCACCCATATGTTAAAAGTTTTCCTGCTGCAGCTGCATCATAGTTCCTTAGTGAAAGAAAGAGGCACATTAGCCATTTATGTACTCAGTTATATATACTCATCGTCATGAATTAGGAGAAAAAGTAACTGATATTACCTAATTTCAGCTATTTGCTGCTTTCTGTTTTAAATGAGTGAATCAAAAGTTGCTATGTTTAAAAGCTTTTATAACAAAGTCAAGCCAAGTACTACAGCAGCAGCATGTGGAACTGTTGCAAAACATATCATGTCATAACATAGTCAGTCAAGACATTTGAATAAAAAAAATACGCCAGTCATTGTTGCTGGCAAAATGCATGCAATTTTCTAAGGTAATGCATACATATACCAACATTTTTGTTGGCAAATTGAAGTAATACATACAAAAAATTCTAAGATGATGCATTTTTGCAGCTGATACTTCAATAAAATCTGTATTTCAGTCACATAAATAAAAAAGTGGTTTCCTCACCACATACTAAGGAACATTTAATGTAGCTGCAGCAGTTGGCTTGTGATGTTTAAGGGACAGCATCTGTCAACCCCATTATGTATCAAATTATCACTACTTATAAAGCAAAAACACTTTATGATACGTCACATTCTGTGAAAACTGCTGATGCAGATTTTCTTTTATTTCTGATTCCTTTATTCTTTTTTTAAAGGGGACAGGACAATTGTGCTAGGTGGCAGCAGTTTGCAATGTATTTAATAAGAATATATATTATGTGTACAGTAGGTTCGGTCTGTCATCATTTTTTTCCTCACCATCCCCAGCTGATCACGAATCTGTAAATGAAAGAACTAAAACAACACCCACCTTTCACCCCATCACCCATTCCACTTTTCTTCCACCACCCTCATCAGTGCAGTAGCACCCATGCCACCCTTACACCCATGTTAAAACCAACCCACAAACCTCACCCATGTACTAGCATCCATTTTTCATTTATGGCTAACATTTCTGTAATTGAAAAAATAATAAACAGCTACCAATTAGAACTCATTGTTTTGTCCTCTTTAAAATTGAAAAATAGACCGTCTCCTGTCCCAGCCCATACTGATGCACCACAAAGTCACAGAAGGTAAATCCAAAAATATATGTTTGCACTTTAACTATAAATAATATGATACAGAAAGGATTGACGTGACAGAGTCCCTTTTATGCCAAATTTGGGCCTGTTCCCACTGATGTTAAAATTGTCCTGTATATAAAACTTGTTGACTTTAGTTTAGACCCTAGCTACAAAGCAGTTTGCCATGAAATGGTGAAAGTTTTGGGGGGTATATAGTCCAAGGTAGTAGATCAAGAAAGGAGAGAGACGACAACCAAAGTCATCACATTCTGAAAAAATTTCATTTTTGGTGCAGAGAGTCTCCGGCCCACACAGTATTTACCAGCCACCACCATCTGAGTTGTCATCACCATCAACATCCACAACATCAATCACTTCAGGATCAGTTTGTATACTCTTGTAGGGATATGAAAATCTTGACTTATTAACTTTAATAAAAGTTAACGTGTGTACATTTTCTGGCAGCAACCTATTTCTGGTGTCTGTCACAATATTGCCAGCTGTACTAAACATGCGTTCTGAAAAGACACTTGTTGCAAGACAACCAAGATATTTACAGGCTTCATCATACAGCTCTGTCCAAATTGACTTTTTTGATCTCCAGTATTCAAAGGGCATGCATCAATAGGAATAGGCAGTTCTTGCAGGTTACTGTCTACCATGATGGACAGAGACCGCTCAGAAGAGGAATCAGAATAAGCTGGTATGGCAGCAATTTGGGAAAGGTTTTGCCACAGATTTAGCTTGCTACTAAGGGTTGAAGAAGTGGCAGTTGTGGAACAACTACTGTTAATGTTTGGTGACTTTTCCAGTTCTATATCCCTTTGTGAAGATGAACCTGCATGTTGTGGTGATGACAACCTGAGGGTACTGTGCGTGTCTGTGTTTGACTCCTGTGAGTGCTGCAGCTCATCTAGCAACATACATTTGTACTGCTCTATATCATCTGTTTTTGGAAGATGTATAGCCTTGAACCTGGGATCTAAGAGAGTTGCAAGGATGTAGTGTTTGATTTCGTCATTGCAACTAATTTGTCATTGGTTTTGAAGCGCTCGCTCATTCTCTTTACGAGATTCCCATGATACAGGTGACATGTTGTCTGCGCTTCAGATCTGTCTTTTTCTATTTGTAGATTTAGAACACTAAGATGATGTGAAATGAGCATTATGAGTGGGATAACCTGACTCACAGATGTGCCTTCAGAAGACATGTCCCTTGTAGCTGTCTCAAAAGGAGCTAGGATACAGCACACTGTCTCCATTAATTTCCACTGCAGCACAGACAGCATAATTCCATCTCCAATAATGAAACTGGAGCAATACTCATGTACAGCTTGCTTTTGCCCCAAGAGCGCTGCGCAGCATATAAGCGTTGAGTTCCAACAGTGGAAACATTTTGAATCAGCTTTTGCTGGGGAAGCTTGTGTTTTTGCAGTTCGGACAATGTCCGTATAGCCTTAGTTGAATGTGAAAGTGAGTCACAATTTTTTGCAAACAGCAATCATACCATCCACTTGTGTTTCGTTGCTGAGAAATCCCGTGACAATTAAGTGTAAGCAATGTGCAAAACAAGAAACATGCAGAAATCCTCCATCCTGTACTGCTTTCAAGATGTTGGCTCCATTGTCACTTACTATGAAGCCACATTTTAGACCGTGAGAATAAACCCATTTGTCAAGGAGGTCATTTAGTTCCTGCAAGATGTTTGCAGCAGTATGACTTTGCCCAAACTTCTTTATATGCAGCAGCGCCATCTTTTGGGGTGTCTTTGTTTTTGAAGAAGCACAAGAAAACGTGACCCAATGAGCGGTAAGGGACATGTAATCTATGTTTTGAGTGCTGGTCCACATATCTGTTGTGACATGAATAACCCCACCCTCCACAGTTTTAAGTGCAAGCATCACTGTCGCTTTTAAAGCCTGATAAATGTTTGGTATTTCAACATAGGAAAAGTACCTTCGATGAGGAACATTGTAATGAGGCTCTGCTAATGTCATGAGCTCCCTAAAATCCTCATGATCTACCAAAGAGTATGGGAGAAGGGCTCCGGCTAACAGTTCACCAATTCGGTGATTAAGATGAAGGGTCTTTGGATGATTTCTAGTAAAGGTATTCTTCCTTTCAAATGCCTGAGACAGTGTTAGCTGTTTACAACATGTCCCTGCTGGTTTATTATACACCGTGCTTGATGGCCAGATGGGCCGGAGATGGTGGACTAGGACTTATACATTCAGTGCCATCACTGGATGTGCAACTGGTACTAATGGTGCTGGCATTGGTGGTAACAGTGATCCTAGGGCTGGCAGTGGTTCTGCCCTCATCAAGTTCAGACAATTCAGTATCCATTTCAGATTCCTGACCCTTCTCACGTGTGGTCTGGAAGATGGAGGACATGGGTTTTGGATGATCAAGCAAAACTGAATGCTTTTTCAGATGGCGTTTAAGAGCTGTAGTGCCAAGGCATGACACAACTTTACCACGGCTTACACTCTGTTTACACAGGGAACAAATTGCTCTGCATGGATCAGTTTTACTGACAGAGAAATAATTCCACACCTCAGATGTGACAGATTCTGTTCGAGTGCTAGGAAGATAGCTAAAGACTGTTTGTGTCTTTTCACCTGTCCTAACAGAACCTGGGACGTGCTCCTTGGTGCTAGAAGAGTGGGCAGAAGACTCTGATGGATTTTCATTGCTGGCCAACACAGAAGTGGTGGATTCAATGGATATCTCTTTTCATTGCCAACAGTGCTGGATGTATTTGCAAGTGCACTACCTGATTCATTGTCAGCAGACTTGCTCATTTCACTTTGTTGAGGAAGTAATGATTCGTCGCGAGACACAACAGTGTCGGACTGAGACAAAGAGCTACTGTCCGAGTCAGAGAGGGACTCACTGTCACTTGCATTATTGCTGCTAGTCACAGGGATCTTAACAGCATGAATGGCATACCTTATGGTGCCTCTCCGTGTTACCCCAGCAGCTGTACAGGTTTTCTTAAAAGGTCCCCCTTTACCACACTTCATTGTTGCTCTTTTGCTGTTTGTTGAATTTTTATCACGTGAAGCATTTTGCTTATTTTTGCTAGCACCAGGATTACCACTACCACCAACACCTGCTCCAACACCAGCACTAGATGCTTCATCTATGTTGGTGTCAGCCATAACAGAACCAGTATACTGCAGGGAATACACCCACACAATTCCTGTGTAAGAAAGCAATGTGATCTATGATCACTGGCTATAGCTCCAAAATTTTATTTTGGCTATGTGACACTGTGATGCAGTGGACTGAAAGTAATTGAAGAATATGACAGTTTGCACCTAAAGGATCCCAGGTTCAAGGCTTACAGAATGATTGGGCTGCTGGGCAAAGGCATAAGCATAGCAGTCAAGGGGTGCACAGCAGCAGGGTGATGGAATGACCACAAGAGGCAGAGTTACACACAAACCGAGGAAGAGATTTTTCTGTCTCTTCTCCCAACAGGGAAATATATTTTTGACTTCTGTTGTGTATTTAAGGATAATGTCACCACACAACTGCCCACTGTGCTTCACACGGTAACACACACTGGGTAAGGTACAGTGCAGTCAAGGGGCACATAGCAGCATGGTGATGGGCTGACCACAAGAGACGGAGCTACATACACAAAGCCAGGAAGTAGATTTTTCTGTCTCTCATCCCAACAGGGAAATATATTTTTAGGCTTCTGTCATGTATTTAAGGACAATGCCACTACAAAACTGGCCACTGGGCTTCTGTCTTCCTCCCAACAGGGAAATATATTTTTAGGCTTCGTTCTGTCATGTATTTAAGAATAATGCCACCAGAAAACTAGCCACTGAGCCTCTCAGGATAACACACACTGGGTACTAGGGTACAGTGCAGTTAAAGGGCACACAGCAGCAGGGTGATGTCCTGATCACAGGAGATGTTTCTGTCTCTCCTCCCAACAGTAAAAAAATGTATTTAAGGATAATACCACCACAAAACACACACTGGGCAGTAATAACTAGGGTACAGTCAGTGCAGTCAAAGGGAAGGGAACACAGCAGCAGTGTCATCCCTCCTGATACTTGGTTGTAGGACTTGACTTTAAACAATTCAATTCAATAAAAGTTCACTGTTCATTCACTCATTTAACTTTGTTTTCTCTCAAAATCTGATTTACTTCACCCCTTCCCCAGCCAGGGTGCTCTGTCTCCACGACAAATCCCACTAGACAGAGATGAGTAGTTAATCTTAAACAGATCAGGAGGATCAGAAAATTCATCAGAATATAGTAGTTTGGCAACTAGCAAGACTAAGCAGCATTCCAATGCAGGCAGTCAGCTAGATATAATATCCCACATGGCACACAGTGAGAGAGACCCTCACCCCACCGTTTTTCCTACCCTCCCTTGCTTTCCTTTTCACCCAGTGTCCACCACCCACACTTTAGATTTTTTATTTTGTTTTACTCTAATAGCTGGAGGGAAAGCAAGTCGTCACTTTTTTTTTTAAATGCCACGAGTTAGTTCAGGAATCTCGCAGTCGGACTACCGCAAGCGCAATCAGGCACAGCAGATGCAACTCCTTTCAATGAACTGTGAACGCAGCCACGCGACTTAAATACTGTGTTGGTATGAGCACCACATGACCGCCAGAGCAGTTGGTCAGGTGGTGGTGATGACGAGGACTGGGATCAAAGTGCGCGGAGTGCACTACGTGGGCGCGATCTCACAATGTCCCCACAAGAACAGTAACTGCATCGGGATGGGATTGGGAGCAGGCGAAACTCAGTGAAAATTCGGGTAAGATTTTTTCAATCGGGGCTGAAAAATTTGCATTCGGGACTTGGGAGGGATCGCTTACCAGAAAACAGAAAATAACATTTTTTTACAAAGATTCGAACCCTTTTGCGAACCCTTTAGTGTTCGAGTCCTAAATTAGAACTCGAACACCAGGGTTCGAGATGGGTTCGAATCTTGCTCGAACTAGTTCTGACAACCCTACTGAGAATATTGTTGATATTCTTACCTCATGCAGTTTAACCTTTGACATCACTCGTGGCTACGGCACTCATTTTATTTTTTTTTTTTTTTTCAATTTTGATAACCGGGTAAGCTCTCTTGGCCATGAGGGTCCCTTTTTAAGGGGCAACTCAGAATTAGTTACATAAAATAAGATCTTCTCGCACACACAGTACACATGAGAGCAGACAACATTTGGTTACATTCAAGACATTTCACAGCAGAGTATTAGACAGGGTAAGTTCATTCATTAGGTTACATTCAATACATTTCACAACAGAGTATCAGGCAGTTCCCTTAAGGAAGTCCTTTGTTGAGTCACACTGGAACTGGATCTTCAGCCTAGGGTGGGTTAGTGCAGAACATCAGCAGAGGGTAGCTCACTTTCTGCTTGGTGATGGCGAAGGATTCTTATGAGTTATTTTAGGGATATGGGAAGACTAGGTTTTAAGTCTGTGTGTAGCTAGTAGCCTTGCTGTATTGCGTTCAGGAGCAGGAGCAAGTACTCTTGTCTATCAAGTGCATGTGTAATCCCTTGTGAAAGGTACTCGGGGAGGCAGTGCTCTAAAGGTGGTCAGGGAGCTTGTTCCACAGTACAGGAGCTGCATGGGAAAAGGATTTGCTACAGGCCATGGTCCTTACCCTGGGTTATTCCAGGAGGCGTCTTCCAGAGGTGCGGCGCAGTCTAACTGAGCGCTTTGGGGCCAGCAGACCAGATAGGCTTGCTGGGGGCTGGTCATTGATGAGCTTGTATACATTGCATAATAGGGGGTATTGTTGCCAGAGGCAAAAGGTTGGCCTGTTCAGGGAGGCCAGCACTTCGCAATGATGTTGCCTCGGGTGGGACATTGTGGCGAAGTGAGAAATTCTGTTATATAGCATTTGCAGCCTGTTTTGCTCCTGTTTAGCAACTCCCTGCATTACCAAAGCAGCATAAGTCAGGGTTGGGAGGAGGATGCTATTAGTGATCGTGAGCCTGGACTCGGGGATCAATTGGGAGTTCAGGCAATATAATAAATCCAGCTATTGATGTATGGTTTTTGTTACCTGGTCCACATTGGATTTTCAGTGTGAAACCTTGGTCCAGCGTCAAGCACAAGTATTTAAAGGTCTTCACTACCTCTATGGGGTGCCTGATGAGGAGACCGGGGGAGTAGGGGGCTTCTGTCTTGGCCTAGAGTTAACGGCCCAAACAGTAAGGCTTTAGTTTTTGTGGTGTTTAGAACCAACCTATTGTCTAGGAGCCATTTTTCTAGGGTTGTAAGATCTGCTCGAAGTTGAGGTCCCAGTTCTGACTGGCTAGATGAGGATCAATAAATAACAGCGTTGTCAGCATACTGGACTACTGAGCTACGTCTGCAGTGGTTGTTCAGGTCATTGACAAACAATGAGAACAGGAGGGGGCCTAGTATTGATCCTTGTGGTACCCCCTCCTTGAGAGGAAGTGCTTCTGAAGTTGTCCCTCTCCATTTGACCTCTTGGGACTAGTTGGTCAGGTAGCTACAGAACCAAGTTAAGGAGTGGTGATCAAGGCCTAGATCGTTCAGTTTATTTAACAGGAGACTGTGCTAAACTAAATCAAAGGCCTTGGTCAGGTCTATGAAGAGTACCCCAGTTGGGATACCATTGTTCAAGGCCGTGAAGATGTCAGTGAAAAATCTGATGAGTGCTGTGTTGGTCCCATGCGTACACCTAAATCCATGCTGGATATCCACCAACAGCTGGTTCCCCTCCAGGTAGTCTCAGAGTGGGCAGTAGACTAGCCTTTCCTGTATTTTGGATAGGATGCATAGGAGAGAGATAGGTTATAGTTGTCTATTGGCTCCCTATGGCCTCCTTTGTGTATTGGTACCACATAAGCCTGTTTCCATGTGCTCGGTACCATTCCCTCTGACAGTGACCTATTAATGAGCCACGTAACAGGTAATGCAATTGCTGGCATGGCCACCTTGAGTAGCCTAGGGTCAAGGTCATCCAGCCCGGCTGAGCCTTTCACTCTAATGGACTTCAAGAGGGTAAGGACTTCTTTTGGTCGTACAAGCCACAGGTGGATAAGAGGGCCTGGAGAATTTGGGATCTCGGGGCAAGGCTGCATAGGGGTTCTGGGGGGGAGGCTAGCTTTGTATACCTCAAGGTCGGTGAAAAACCTGTTGAAGGCAGCAGCAGCCTCATGGCTATCACTAAGGGTTTGCCCATTGCAGTGTATCTGGCTTTGGGCTGGTTTGCCACTGACTTTTATCAAGGCATTGTTGTGTGACCAGAAGGTTCTAGGGTCTTTCAGGTTGGCTTGTTGGAAGTTCTTGACATACTCCCACTTTGCTTCCTTCGCTGTTTAGAGTCCTGTAGGTTACCAGGTCCTCAGGGAGTGCTGCCTGCTTGTGTTTTTTCCAGGCCTCATCCCGATTTGTCATCATTGATTTTAACTCGGGAGTAATCCACTTATAACTGTGACCTTTAGTTCGGAGTTTCTTTAGAGTGGCGTGTAGATTGGCAACAGAGATTAAGATGTTTTAAAAAAATTCTCATGCTTCATCTAGGCTTGGGAGAAGTTGGACAGGGCTCCAGTCTAGTTGGCTCAGGTACTCCTGGAAGACTTCATCAGAGAACTTAGAGTAGCTTCTAGCTGCTAGGAGTCTTGGAGGAACTCTGGTCGCCCTGTACTTCCAGACACAGTATATTGGTGAGTGGTTACTCAAAGCATCCGCAAGGGTGCCAGCCACTTGAATGTTAGTTGGGTTGGAAGCCAGTACCCAGTCAAGGGTAGAATGGTTCCCGGTCTTGGCATTGTGCCTTGTTTCCGAGATTACCTGAATCAGGTTGTCATCCAGGAGGGTAGTCCTAAGGGCCTGTTCGGTGTCTGATGTCCAGTTCAGGTTAAATTCTCCTAGTATTAGCAGATAGGAGAGGGTGTTGTCAGCCAGGGCTTTGGCTAGTGCCTCCAGGGCTTAGGGGCAACCTTTGGGGGGTTGTACAGACAGCCTATCGTTAGATGTTTTGGCATGGCTGAGGGTGACCCTGACGAATATTGACTCACATCCAGTGCAGCCAATATTGGGGAGGGAGGCTAGAGTAGCTTTGAGGGAGTCCTTTACATAAATAAGTACCCCGCCTCCTTTTTTGTCCTCCCTGTCCTTCCTAAAGGCATTGTATCTGACGAGTTCTATTTTGTGGTTTATATATGCAGCTTCAAACATGTTTCTGACACTGCCAGTATGTCAGGATTGTAGAGGTCCACCCAGCTATGGAACTCATTTATTTTGGGACATAGGCTGCAGACATTCATGTGTACTATTTTTAGACCCTTGGGAGAGGTCCAATTAGGGTTGTGGGGAGTCAATAATGCAGTTGGCTACAGGGGGTCCAGGGTTGGGTTCAATGTCTCCTGTTAAGAGCTGTAGGACTGAGATTAGGGTTAAGACTTTTGGCATTGCATTTAGTACATCCCTTGCCCTATGACCCCTAGATCCATGGAACATTGAATAACAGACCCCCTTTTTTGTTAGCCCATGCATTGCTAGCAGTGAGTCAGCAATTGGCACAGTAGGGTGGTAGAATAGGTACGGTGGGGGACTGTCCAGCGAGCCCCTGGTGGGGATGATGTTATTGTGGGCACCCATAAGCCTGTCTACCCACATAATGCAAATGATGGTTAAAGTAGACTTGCATGCAAGCTTCTGCAATAGTATGTTCAAGAAAATACTCACTGCAGTCTTATCATGTACGCAGATGACTTGGTGCTTTACTCTGCCTCCAAGTCTATTGTTGACATCAATCTTCATATCTCATCCACCTTTCAGACCCTCCAAGCTTGGTTTTCCTCCAACTATCAAATCCTGAATATATCAAAGACCCAGGTCATGCTCTTTGGGTCCACTAAAAAGGTGCCCGCTGAGTCCCCTAAGCTCTTGATCCAGTGCTGTGATGGATCAGCTGTCTCTAACACTTTATCTTTCAAAAGTCCTGGGGTTACTCTTGACCTGGTACTTGATTTTGCTGCACACATCAAGGAGGAATGCTGCTTAGTCAAAGCCAGGATTGGTGTGGCCCGCAGAGTGCGTCCCTCACTCACCCCTGCTGCTCGGATCTCTGTAGCGAGAGGAGTTCTATTCCCACAACTGCTATATGCCTTCCCAGTACTCTCTCATGCCCATGTGGGGGTCCTTCACCAATGGGACATATCTTATAACAATATCTGTAGATTCGCCTTATTGGCTCCTCGCCTAACCCATCACTGCCAGTTCTATTCTGCCTTGAACTGGCTGTCTCCCACTGCCCTCTGGTCTTATGCACTTGGGTGTTTTGTTGACTCCCTAACCAGAACCCCCTGCCCCTCCTCACTACATGATATGCTCCCCCCGGTCTCTCACTCCCGCTCTCTTAGGTCCTCCACCTCCCCCTTGCTCACTGTTCAGCCCTGTTCCACTAAAATGGGCGAGCAAGCTTTTTCCTATTTTGCACTCGGTTCTGGAACTCATTCCCCCTCCATGTTAAGAACTCCTCATCTCACCTTACATTTAAGCAAGCTCTGTTCTCTCACCTTAATGCTCTTGGTACCTGCGACTGCACTTAACTTTTGCTTGTCTCTCAATTTCTGGCTAATCAGCTTAAGTTACATGCCCATCCTTATGTAAGCCTTATGTGAATGTGTGTCTACCGTCTTTTTCTCCCCTAGCAAGGTTACATTACCTGTCTATTTCACTACTATGCTATACATGTGCTATTATGCAATTACTGGTATTTCAACCCCACCTTCACTATTATGTATGTTATCTAGGTGCTGTACTAATTGCTGTAACTGCTTCAACTGATGTAATTTGTTTGTTTTTTACTGTTATCTTACATTACGTACCTGATTGTTGTCACTGCTGTATTTTCTAATTGTACTCTCCCAGGTCATGACTGAAAATAGGCAGGTTGTTTGCCTAATGCACTTACCTGATTACCAAAAGCTTATAAATACATAAATAGATATATACCATTGCTATGACGGCACCCCTGATTTGCAGGCATTTGGAGTTAACTAGCAAGCGTGGAGGGGCTGGGGGCACAGAGGCTTCATCGACTCAGGAGTTAGCGTCTTTGGGCTGTGCCAGATCCTGAGACGGAGTATGCCAGCTGTGTTTAACTCACAGTGATGCAGAAATTACTTGGCTCTTACCATACCAGGTGTTGGTGCCCAGACCCTTTAGCGCTGCATCCACTGCAGAACTAGGTTTGTCTGTTCCATGGCTGCTGTAGTTTAATCCCATCCACAGACCTAACTAAGTAGTAGGGAGCCTAACTGAGGTTCGGACCAGTGCACTAGTTTGCACAGCTCCCTGACTTTAGTGCAGCAACAGCTTAACTCTTTCAAAGACCTAGATTATATCTCAGTTCTTTACAGAAGCATGCAAAGCATGCATGGGTTTCCTAGTTTTAATACAGTGACTTCCGGCTCTTAGTTGGACCTATTGTGAGTGTCTAGGACCTTTCAGCAGCACAGTAGTACTAGAGTTCAGCTTTAAACCCTAGTTTAAGTCCCAGTTCATTACACAAATTGGCTTATGTTTCCTAGCTTGCACATAAAGTTACTCAGATGTAGGTCAAGCTGTTGAAGCTTGTCTAGGGATCACCTAAGAGAACTGTAAACAAGTGTTCCAAGCCTGGGGGTTGCAGACCTGCCATGGCTCTCCTTTGCGGCAGTGATCAGCAGTTGCTAGCTGTGTAGCATTAGTGTGAGCAGGTCTGAGTTCGGAACTCCACCAAGGTAGAGCGTGTCCAGAAGCAGGAGGGTGCTGCCACCTGATTGGGTGGATTGGAGATAGAAGGAGATTAGGAGGACCTTTAATAAGGAAGGAGGAGGATGGGGTGGGTGGGCTGGGACAAAAAACACCCGTAGTAGTAGTCAGTGAAGCGGTGTGTGGAGAAGACCACCATGCTGCGATCAGCTTAACTCCTGTGCTCGGCTCCCACAGCAGACTTTCTCAGTGGCGTTCTGGGGGGGGGGGCAGCAGCAAGAGGACTCCCCCACTGCCCCCAATGCTCCTTCTGCAGACTTCAGCAGTGAAATGGCTGTTTCTGAAGTTCAGCGTGGCTTTTTAAGCTGGGCTGGCTGAACTCCAATCAAGTCCTTTGTTCTGCGGCTGTTCAAACTTTGGCACCAATGTGGGATGGAGGATTGCTCGGCGCTGACTCTGGTCGGTGAAAAAACCACTCAGTGGTAGTCCAGTGAAGCGGTGTGGGGGAGGACCACCATGCTGCAATCAGCTCAACCCCTGTGCTCGGCTCCCATGGCAGACTTTCTCGGCGGTATTCTGGGGGGGGCGGCAGCAAGAGGACTACCCCACTACCCCAATGCTCCTTCTGCAGACTTTGGAGGCAAAATGGCCAATGATCCATGATATCATTAGGTCAAATTACACTCAGGAAGAATATCAACAATATTCTCAGTTGGGCCATGACATATTCCTTATGGAGATAGATAGATAGTAGAGAGATAGATAGATAGATAGATAGATAGTAGAGAGATAGATTGATTTACACCACCAGTGGAGATAAAAGTGGAAAGATAAACTTGTGATATCTCTGTAGCTAACCTCCAGATAACATGATATCTCATTGTTAGTATTGTCACAACCCGTCTTGAAGATAATCATCATCACAATAGAGTATTAAAGAACAGTAGAGTATTTAACCAATCAGAGAGCAGTTTCACAGTTCTGATGACATCTTAATTGCTTAGTGCAAGCAATTAGCCAGCAGTTGGAATCATACAGAAACTGTAAAATCTTGAAACAAACAGCAGACTCAAAAGGTATAATCAGTAAACTGATGTTGTCAAAATCAAATATCCAGTAAAATATGCAGTTTATCATCACTTGTGAGGGGGCAGTAGTTTCATAATTCATGAGCGGCTCGGCCACTGTCACACGCATGCACACACACACGCGCATAAGCATTAATCCATGACAAAGGAGGGCTCTACTCGGGAATTAATGCCTGGTTGGGGGGGGGGTTGGGGCATGAGGCCAAAGGCCGAGTGCGTCCAACCACCAACCAGGCATTAAATCCCGAGTAGAGCCCAACTTTGGGGTGGATTAATGCATTTGTAACACGGGAAGCGCTAACTGAGTAGTGTTAACAGTGATATTTATGTTACATACAGGAACAGACATTTATTATATTGTCTATTACTATATTTTGTGGTGTTCAACTCAGTACTTCTCTTAGTAGATCTGTATATATTACAGGTGCGTGCACATTCACAAGGAGGTATCTATTTATATTGCTACTGGTATTTTCTTCCCGCTTTAAAAGTTGTGTTTAAAAGGAGTATGGTGCCACATGTAACATCACAGGGTACCTTTGCTTATGATGTACACGGCTGTTTCCAGTTGTTTATTTCATTTACGTTTATCGTTCAATACAGCATTGTAGGAACATCACCAATATTTACATAGCTTGGAGTTTCCTTCATTGCACAAGCTGCGATATGCAAATATTAGTTATCCTCCCACAATTTTCTCATTATTTCCAGTTCTCTGTCGTGAACAGTGCTACCGATCACACTCTAGGTGAACAGTTACTCTCGGAAGCGTCGCTGCCACTTCACTAGGTTTGTATTAGGCTCTATGGTCACAGTACTGTCGCGCCATCTGTACCCATTCGTTTGCAAGGTGTCCCGATGAGCATGCTCCACATTTCTCCTGCTCATGCACAGCACAAAGGGTTCTGTAATGATTTTCTGTACACGCTCCCGATGGCAACACGGCATCTATCATGGATTAATGCCGTGCTGCTCTTGTGGCACCTGACAGGATTCCACCAATTGTGTTCCTTGTTTCTTGTGCTCGGATTTTCACCATGTTACAAGTAAGCATTAATCACTGATGAAGGTGGCATCTAATGGGGAGTTAATGCATGGTTGGGACCGTTGTGGCACGAGGCCGGAGGTCGAGTGCGTACAACGGTCCAACCATGCATTAACTCCCCATTAGATGCTACCTACGGAGGGGATTAATGCGCTTGTAACATGGCAAGTGCAACACTAGTATTTGGCAGATGCTATTTTCTTTCCCATGCAACACTAATGAGGACACCATTTATTGCACATCCACAATTATGCTTCACCTGTCTTACTTTTTCAGCCTTTCTCTGACTGCAAGTGTGCGCGTGCACGTTGAGCAACACACCTCGATTAATATAGTGGTCACTTTTTTTTTTCTTCCGTTTGAACTCTGCTGTTCATGTGAATATTGTCATAACATGTCGCTTGCAGCTTCAAGTTTCCTACTTCTGGGATGGTGTGCTATTTCTCATCCCTCGTTTCTATGTCTTACCGGTGCTCTGCTGCATTGTGGGCAACATCTCTTCCGTGCATGCCTTAATATGCTCCCCGTGCCACACTTCTGTTCTCCGGTGCTTCGGCACCATGAGACTGCCTATTTCCACCAATAGGTGGCGCTTTCACAACACCAGCCAACTTCAGGTCTGTTTTCTCACTCCTGTCTTTTGTCCCCGCATGCTGTTGCCATTTACATCTCCTCCCACAAGCCTTGCAAGCCTCGCGGAACTAGCAGCACCCAGCACGGCACACTTCCCCCTTCTACAGCTCTCTTATCTACTCTGCCTTACTCTCCGCGACTGTCCAGTTTCAGACTTCCCCACAGACCTCCTTTTTTCCCTCACCTCTCACTCGTCAGTCCGACCGATAGGTGGCGCTCTGCCACACTTAGACAAGTTCTGCTATCCCTCTATAAGCGCGTTCACGCTCCCAAGGCGGCATTATTGGTCTCAACGTTCTAGAGCAACACGGCATTATCATGCCATAATGCTGTGTTGCTCTTGTACCACCTGACACTGTTGTGCCAATCCTGTCCCTTTCTTTTCATCCTCTTGTTTTAGCCATGTTACAATTGCAAATAAATCACATATTTTGAGCTGGGCCATTTCTTATCCCATGAGCCAGGTAATTTCTTATCCCATATATGCCCCTGGCTTAGCACACTTCCCCAATGCAAATGCCAGCCTTTTGCAAATTTACCACCGAGCAGTCCCCTTCTCATCCCATTTTATACCACTGCTCATATACAGTAGTACAATGCATCCAGTCTTTAGAACCCCAATTATGTAGTGATTGGCCCAGTAGGGGAAAGTTCTAGAAGGTTGAAAACACATAATTCACTAAAATTAAGAAACTTTTTTGCCAACTGATAATTCAAAAGTTTGGATTAGAAATTGAAACATTCAGGTTTAATAGAGTTTGATCCAGGTTGTGTGCTTTTGAAATTTTTATCTAAGTTATGCTATTTTTTCATTGTTAAACATTTTTAGTAATTTTCAAATGTTACCAGGTAATAACAAAAAGTTACTATATATGAAATTAAAACATACCAGACAACATGAACATCATGACACTTAATAGAATACTTGCTGTCATGTTAAATAGTCACACTGTAAACAGGTAGCAATTGATACTACAATGATCCTATAAGAAGGAGGAAGCATGAGGGAGCTGGCAAATTAGTATTCACTCCTGATTATCTCACACCATTCCATTTGAGTGTGTCTACACGGATGGATGGATGGATGGATGGATAGACAGATAGACAGACAGACAGACAGACAGATAATATATACACAACATAGAAACATAGAACATAGAAACATAGAAGTTGACGGCAGATAAGGACCGCAAGGCCCATCCAGTCTGCCCATTTCTTTTTCTACCTTATAAATGTGCCATCGGCCTTTGCTCTGTCAGTGACCTATCTATTCATAGTCATTTGTATTGCTCCCTTGTGCCTATCCCATGCCAGTTTGAAGCCCTGCACTGTATTCATAGCCACCACTTCTTGTGGTAAGCCATTCCATGCATCTACCACCCTTTCTGTGAAAAGAATTTCCTCACATTCCCCTTAATCGGCCTCCCTCTAATCTCATGCTGTGTCCTCTTGTCCTGCTATTTTTCTTATATTTAAACATGTTGGACTCTTTCACCTTGTTTATGCCCTTAAGGTGTTTAAATGTCTCGATCATATCACCTCTCTCCCTCCTTTGCTCAAGGGTATACATATTGAGCTCCGTTAATCTGTCCTCATATGTCTTCTGATGCAGTCCCTGCACCATTTTGGTTGCCCTTCTCTGGACTGCCTCAATTTGGTTAATGTCCTTGTGAAGGTGTGGCCTCCAATACTGCACGCAGTACTCCAGATGGGGGCCTAACCAATGTCTTGTACAGAGGGATTATTACCTCCCTCTTACGACTTGTGATACCCCTACTGATACACCCTAACACCCCCTAGCCTTACCTACTGCTTTAGAGGGTCTGCTTGGATGATTTTAGGTCATCAGTGATGATGATGCCCAAGTCTCTTTCTTCCTTTGTGACTGCTAGCAACTCCCCTCCCAGCCTATAAGTGGCTTCAGGGTTTCTCTTCCCTATGTGCATGATTTTGCACTTCTTTGCATTAAATCCCAGTTGCCTCTCTTCTGACCATTTTGCTAGTTTATCCAGATCTCTTCTCATTCTGCCCACCCCATCTGGATCATCTACTCTGTTGCAGATCTTGGTGTCATCTGCAAACAGACAACCTTACCCTCTAGTCCATCTGGAGGTCACTAATGAAGATGTTGAATAGGACTGGCCCCAGGACTGATCCTGAGGTACCCACTTGTGACTTGCATCTCTTCTGACTGTATACCATTTACCACCACTCTCTGTTTCTGCCAGTCAACCAGTTTGCCACCAGTTGACCAACTTCTGACCCACCCCGAGCCTACCTAGCTTATTTATCAGCCTTCTATGTGGAACAGTGTCAAAGGCTTTGATGAAGTCAAGGTAGGTGACATCAACTGCTCCCCCTTGGTCCACCACTCTGGTTACCCAGTCAAAGAAATCTATGAGATTAGTTTGACAGGACCTTCCTTTTGTAAACCCATGCTGTCTTGGATCCTGTGCCCCTATGGATTCCAGGTGTTGCACTATCCTTTCCTTAAGGAGTGCCTCCATAATCTTGCCCACTACTGAGGTAAGACTGACTGGTCTGTAGTTCCCCGCCTCAACACACACACACATATACACATGCATGTTTAGAGAGGGTTGAGGCTTGCCATAGAATCCCAATTAGCTTGACCCCTCCAGGCAAGAGAACCCCAGGCAGGGGGAAGAGTCACCAACATGGGAGTCCCATGGCAGCTCACCTCAGCCCTCAACAATAGAGAAATGTATGTGAGGGAATCAAGTGTGTGGGGAAGGGGTAATGAGGTCATCTCCATTATGTGCTAAAACCTGCCGTGTCATTGCTTCTTGGGAGGGGGGGATCTATTCATCAAGTGGAGTATAATGCAGGGCTGGTTGTTCCTGTGCAGTACGAGGGTGGATAGAGAGAATGAGAAGTAGGAGCCCTAAGTTAGGCAATAATGATCTAAGTAGCCAAAAGCAAGCATAGACAGCCTCTCAAAATTAATGAGTTTCACCAATGCATGGAGTCATTTCTAGGTGGAGGGAATGTCAGTAGTGAACCACTGCCACAGAACAAGCCTTTTGGCTTCTACTGAGGCAGCAATCAGACAAAGTGTTCTGTGCATGGGAGCGACAGACCAGGGTCAGGGAGGCCAATCAACATCAAAAGTGGCATTTAAAATTTCTGCTGTTTATGAGATAGTTGCAAAATATGTGTGCCATTTTTCACGCATGCTTAGTACCAAAAGTGAATGTTCTAAGGATAACTATATTTTTGCAAAAGCATTTTAATGAACTAAAAATCAAAATGCTTTTGTTCAGGGAAATGGTTTCATCAGATAAAAAAATTGCTTTTGTATGAGTTAGCAATATGAAAGCCAAATAAAAAATCTTTGCATGCTGAAAATACCACTAAACAGCGTTGGAGACCGCCGCAAAATCAAAGTACAGCCCAGCATGACTGTCAGAGTATATCTCAACTTGAAATAAAGGAGGTGACCACGGCTATACAAGTCTGAGTAACCATATAAGGAATTAACTTGATTTCCAGGCATTGCATATGATGACCATTATTGCTTGAAGAAGTAGACACAGTCAATGAAATGGTGTTTGTGTATACAAGTTGGCAAGAATTTACTAAAATTAAACTGATATACAAATAGGAGTTGCAGTCTCTAACTTTTTTAGTACCATATTGAAAACACAAAATTTAGGTGGGGACGGTCTGTACTTTGAGTGGTTGAAAAAAAATATGGTCAAAGGAATGTGCTTTAATGCTTTTCACATCTTCAGTTTTTGTTTTATACCGAAAATTATTTGGGGGGAAAATCACGAGTGATGAAACCATAATGGATGAAATAGTTTCATGCACTTAAACTTCAAAATAGCTTTTTTAATTGCAACTAGTAAAACCATAACTATTGTAATGTTTTCATTTGTATGGTTTTGTCGATCATCATTATGGTTTTGCATGTTAGTTTGGTTTTCATGCATGTTTTACATTATGGTTAATAATGACATGGCAGGAATTTTAAAACAAGGTAGGTTTGACAGTTTAGCTTGTGTCTGGGATTGTTTTACATGGTAACCAGTGATGACAGCAATTATAAATGAGCAACTGTAGAAACAGCGACTCTTTTATAGCGCTATCATCAGCTACCCTGCAAGGGTAGTGATGCTATAGTGCAGAAAGCGACCTGAAGGGGAGGGATAGGGAGGTGTAGGGGTAGGGATAGGGATAGGAGGGATGATTTGTATGTGTTGGGGACCCTGCTGCAGCCGAGCCTGCCCTGTGGTGTGGTGGTGAGGGTGGCTGGCTACGTTGCAGCAGGCACTGGGTTCAGGACCTGCTGGGGGCGATTGTTTTGCCCTTGCATGCGACTGTCTGTTTTTTTTTCCTCTATCCGTGTTTTGCCCTCTCCTCAACACGCACCCTGCTGGAGTCAACAATCCTTAGTCAGGGGGGTGTTGGAAGTCAGATTGCTTGGGTTTGTATATCACCGAAATGCTTTTTGGTGATATACATTCGATATGATAGCAATCGCTGTATTGCGATCGCTGTCATGACATGGAACCATTTTACATATGCGTTCCTGACATATCAAAATGCTTTCATGAGGGTCGTTTTGCTTTTGTATATACTATTTTATAGAATTTTTTTTTTAATTCAAGTTTTTGACCTGCCAAGGTGGTGATGTTGCCACCTGGACTTTAACACACATGGCCTCTGCAACAAGATGAAGTCTTTCCTTGGTATATAGGCCCTGCTTGTCTGCATCCAAATGGAATATTACCTTGGTGTAATGCCCAGAGGGGTCCCTGTGCATCTGCAGCCACACAGACTCTTCTCTTGCTGTAGGACTCTCTGAACCCTGCATCATCACATCCCCAGCATCATGCACCGTTACTGCAGTGATATGGACAGTTCTTTTGGTGAGGGCCCAGAGGGCCCTGCACATCTGCTACTCAGACTCTTAACTCTGCTCAGGGTCCCATCTTTAGCCACATTGATTTTTTCCTTGTTGCAGTGCCCAGAGGGCCCTGAATGTCTGCAGATGGAGGAACTCTACCTTGGTGAAGGGTCCACAGCTAAAATGACATTAATATCAGCAAAGGGCCCAGAGGGCCACGTGTGGTCTAGTTCAAGTTCAAGTTTATTGCAGGAAAACTCCATTGAGCAAGCTCATTCACAAGGCGGTCCTGTGACATAAACACTTAAAGTACAAACACAGATAGGTAATAACAGTATATACGTGAAATGCACGTTACATGATACAGGCTGGATATACATACAAGGGTACCACATAGGGTGACCGCAGGTGGTAAACATTGATGTGAGACAGGGAAGTGACTTACAGGTTGCATACTGATAAATGAAACATGATGACTGCTGTGTGCAATACATATACAGTATTTTGGCAGCTAGAACAAACAACAGTCTACAACTGATATGGGGGGAGGAGTGATTTGATAGAGTAGTAGTGGAGCGTAAGCATAGATAAAGCCAGGAGTAGAAGGGAAGGAAGGAAAGCAGTTAATATGACAAATCAATTATACCTTACCAGTGGATAAATATGGCACACATGGGGAAGGAAGAGACTTAATGACAGTTACAGGTGTCTTTTATTTTGGCTGAACTTAGCGATTTGTAGAAGTTTATTGAAACTGTGCTAGTTAGTTTCAATGCAGGTTTGTAATTGGTTCCAAATGGAGGAAGGGCATATGCAATGCACATTTACCAAAGGAAGTCCGCGTCCTTGGTATGTCAAGCATAATAAAGTCAGATTTTCTTAATGAGTATGCACTATGTGAGATACTAATAAGGAGAAGAGATACTGGCAATTTCTGCAGGAGCAGTTTGAGAGTCCATAGCCCAGCATGGAGCAGGCATCTAGTAGTAAGGGATGTCCAACCAACAGCTGCATATAAGTCACAGTGGTGCGAATGGTAAGGGGTTGGTAATGAACCGTAACGCACGGTGATAAAGGATGTCCAGTTTACTTAGATTTTCAAGAGTGGTGGAGGAATAGATTACATCGCCATAGTCGAGTAGGGGGAGAAAAGTGGCCTGTACAAGCTTGTTTCGAGTTTCAAGGGGGAAAAGGTGCCTATTTCTGTAGAAGAAACCTAACCTTGCTTTTAACCTTCTAGAGACATCTTCGACGTGGTCACTGAAAGATAATTTATTGTCGATCCAGATACCTAGATATTTAAATTTGGTTACAACTTCCAGAGGCTCATTTAGCATGGTGACAATGACGTCTTGGGCAAGGGTATTGGGGGGTCCTGTGACAGCACTGCGGGAGAATATCATCGCTTTATTCTTCTTAGCATTGAGCAGAAGCTTTGCCTTTATTAGATTATGCTCAAGTTGTGCGAAGTCCGCTTGAAGCACTCCCTTGACTTCAGATAACGATGAGCCAGAAGTATACAACACAGTATCATCTGCAAAAAAGTGAAGATTGGACGTAGATATGTTAGTATCTAAGTCATTAATGTACAGAGAAAACAAGATAGGGCCTAAGATGGATCCTTGGGGTACTCCTCTTGCAACTGGCAAGGCAGCAGAAAAAAAGCCTTCCACCTTTACTTTTGGAATCTTCCAGTTAGGTAGCTAGAGAACCACTGGGTGGTATGGTATGTGGCACCCAACTTTGCAAGCAATTGACTAATAGTTTGTGATCAACAGTATCAAAAGCTTTGCTGAGGTCCAAAAGACTGCACCAGTTACCTTCTTAGCATCTATAGCAGAGATCCAATCATTGGTTACTTTTGCTAGTGCGGTGATTGTGCTATGATTAGCCGGAAGCCAGATTGAGCTGGGTTAATAGAGAGAAGGTTTCAAGTGAGATTTTAACTGAATATGGATCAGTTTTTCGAGAACTTTAGAAAGGATAGGCAATATAGAGATAGGCCTATAGTTGTTTACATCGCATGGGTCACCAGATTTAAATAGAGGGAGGATATGTGCTGATTTCCAGCAGGACGGCACAGTAGCAGATGTAATGGAAAGATTGAAGATGTGGAGAAGTGGGGCAGTGAGATGGGCGTAGCCTGACCTTAGGAAAAAGGGTTCCAAGCCATCGTCTCGTGCTTTTTTTGGTGTCTAGGTTAAGAAGAGAATCTTCTACTTCTTTATAAGTTATTTCGCGCAGTTGGAAAGGGCTGGGTGCAGGACTAGATGTGGCGGGAGGGGTATGCTGGCTCACCGCAGCGCCAGCATAAGGTGACGAGTCAAAAGCTAATCCAGCTGTGGCAAAGTGGGAGTTAAGTTCCTCCAGGATTAGGGACTTGTTTTCCACAATCTTGCCACTTGCAACTATCTTTGTTGGGACAGAGGGGGCCATGGGCCGTCCTTCTATAGCTTTGATAGTCTTCCATATTTTATGAGGGTTACCTTTAGCTTGTTCGAGGGTAGAAATATAATAGTTAGCTTTAGCAGAGCGAAGTTTTTTCACACAGTTATTCCTGGCTGTTCTAAAGGCCTGCCAATCTGAAGATTCTTTGGAATGTCTAGCTTTAGCCCAGAGCTTATCTCGAGCTATAAGGGCTGCCTTGAGATCCGAGGTGAACCAGGGGTTGGAATTGTTCCGTACCCTTACTTTGATGAAAGGGGCATGCTTATTTATTATTGTAGTGAGTTTGTCATTAAGGATGCAAGCTGCCTTATTGACATCTTTGGCTAATGTAAGATCTTGCCATCTGATCATGCTCAGGTCAGATAGGAAGTTTACTGCACTGAATTTGCGAAAGGATCTTTTTGTTATAAAGATGGGTTGTGGCCGGGCCTTAATTTGAGATCTTATGCAAGCAACAATTCCATGATCGCTCATGTCGTTGTGAAACACTGCCGAATGAGATATTTTGTATGGATCGGTGGTTAGTACCATATCTAGAATGGAACTGTTGTCAGTATTTAGAGTGTTGTTCCTAGTAGGTTCACTGACTAATTGCCCAAGACCTAGCTCGTCACAAAGGGATTTGTGTCGTTTTTTTCTGGCAGGAAGGTGGTTGGTGATGCAAGGCTTGAGTTGAAATATATCACATATCCATTTTATTCTAGTCCATGCAGGTCCCAAAAGGACCTATGTGAATTAGGATATGATTCTACTACTGTATCACAAAAACAAAGAAAATTAATTGTAAAAAAAAACAAAAAAAAAACCGACATTAATGCAGACATTAAGGTTAAAGAATGTAAAGCACATGGAGAAAGGAAATTAAAACATTAGGGTCTGGAGTCTCAGGAGTCTTGTCAGATTGCTGCTGTAGTGTTCCTTCAGGTTTTCAACCCTAATGCCCATCCCTGTGACCCAAAGACAAGCTAGAGGTCCAGAAAATGAGCTTATTGTAGGGAGAAAGTTATGAATAATCTTGATATAATAACAAGTAACTAACATGTGAGAGAGAGTGAGCAAATTTGATTTTTGCATCTTGGACAAGCATCCCAGGGTTCCGTTAATTTATTTTCAGTGGAAGTCTAAAACTTCCAGGAGCTCAAATCTGGAAGTCATCCCAATTTTTTGGGAAGTCAAAATACTTCCAGAATCCCACTTTTGGGAGTCAGTATTCTAGGATGGACAAATTTATGGCTGTTAACATATTCAATTAGTGGTAAAATGCAATTTCTTTCAGAAAAAAATACATCATTTCTGACTTCCATGCCTGCAAGTTTGGAAGTCAACTAATTTTGGCTTTACATCTGGAAGTCAATGACTTTCTAACTCTTTATTTTGTAAGTTTTTGCCTTATTTTTGGAAGCCAAATGCTCCCAAAATGGAGTTAACTGAAGCCCTGCAAGCACCTGTTATATCAGGATTCATCTTATAGAGTCAATTTGGAGTATAATATGTGAGGTGGAAAATGTAAAACTGAATTTGTTTGGGACAATTCAATTTTTCAACACTTATATGATTGTGAGGAGGAGGCCTAACTTGGCTACTCCCCCATGTGGGCCCAAAACATTTTAGATTTACCAAGCTATGGCCATCTAAACATTATGTGCATGAAAAACAATATGTTCTTGCACATGCACAGTTTTCTGCCCTCTTCCACACCAGTCTGCCCCCCTGCCCCACTGACGGCCCCTTCAACCCCATTACTGGCAATATCTGAGACTTATTTTACAGGCCTACTTCTTGCTCCACAGCTTACCCCTTGTGGCGGGGCTGTAGGTGGTACTCCAAGTCTCCTCTGGATAGCTTGCTTGGCTAAGTAGGCCCTTTTACCCAGTAGGCAGTTTGGGGTCTACAGGAGGTGTCCACTTCACCCTGTTGCAGCCAGTGGATCTTTTCTGCTGCTTTCTACCCCTGATCCCTTGGATGCTCAATGTAGAAGACAGCTTGACACAGACATGCAGAATGGTGGAGCTTACTGCCCTCTCTCTCTGGAGGAAGAGAGCCTCTTCTTGAATGCTCAATCCTCCTCCCTTGGCCAGCCCCCAATGACCAAGGTTCACTACTGAATTCGGGTCACTGGTGTTGCAAGCGGTGGCGCTACTGCTGCTCCAGCAGGCTGACCGCAGTGTGTCTTTATATGGACCTATGTTTTTTTCAGTATTTTGTAGTCAATCATTAAAATCACAGTGGCCAGCTCAGGCGGAGGGAAGGCTGTGCTGGTTATCATGCATAGGACCAGTGATTTGTTTTAGGTATGTTTAGAATAAGGGTTAGAGTCCCAGTGTTGGCAGGAGGATATGTTTGGGTATTGTGATGGACACCTGAGATGGGGTCCCAGTGGCCATATAAGTTATTTATTTATTTATTTATGGTAGATAATTTAGGTCTGACACCAGACATAAGGTCCTAGTGTTGTAAAGGGTGGACACATTGTGAGCCACAAGGGCTGGGCATCTGTAGATCCCATGTATAGTATACAGATGGGTGAGGAGGGAGTTGGGCTGGCACTGATGGTGACCAGAGATAAGTCCTGGTGGCTATATTTGTTTTTGTTTATCTATTTAACTGCTCTCTAATACTGGGGTTGGGGGCACAATATCTCAAAAAGGAGGGGAGACACTTAGCGAGCCACCTCGGTTTTGCATCTGGAATCATAGAATCATAGAAATTTGATGGCAGAAAAAGACCTTCTGGCCTATCGAGTCTGCCCACAGTACTGGAGTGAATGGCACTTTTTCATGCAAGCTGCCTGATGATCTTTAGTTTTCACACAGTTTGGATGAAAATTCCAGGAAAGTGATTTTTCTAGTCAAGAATACAAGACTGGCAACAACTTAATTTCATTAATATGTTAAAAACCATTTTTTCTGTGAAAAACACTCTGTGAATTTTGTGAAATTTCGTAAAATTCGCAGATTAATTCGTGGAGCAAAGTTTGCCAACTTTTCCTAGCTCTAGGCTCATGAAAGTGGGTCCCTATTTATGAAACTGATGCATGTCAGTTTCATGAATATTTGCTTATGAAAAAATTCTTGAACAGAGAACCATGCATGTGCAAAAACAGCATTTTATTTCCTTAATTTTAAATCAACAAATTTCTCAGTAAATCAACATATGAAGGGATCATCCTTGGGCCAAACTCTAATGAACCTGAAAGCTTCATGTTTCAGCTTGCAGCCCTTGATGTACTATCAATGAGCAAAAAAAGCACTTCACACACACTGGCCCCTATGCATGAATGAGCGCAAGTTACGCACCAAAAGCGCTTAACCCTCCAACGCAGCTCTTCACCTGTGGACAGGTGCATATGGGCTATTATGCATTAATGGCTGCAACCTGTCCACAGCCCCCCGGCGTGCAAATCCACACAGTGTGGGGATGCGGGTGGTTTAGTGGACCCAGTCAGCATCCAATTGGATGCCCAGCATGGATCCCACAGTGGATCCCTTGTGCGAAACAGCGCAGGTCCGGGTGCGTGAATAGCCTACGCAGGCACCAGGACCTGTGCAGCTGTGCCCCCGTGTGAAGAGGTCAGAATCCCCCCACCCACCCACTAGCAATACTGCTGTGCCCCGGCCCTGTAGTGCCACTGCAGACCCACTTCTGCCCAACAACTGTGCCGCTGGGCGGTAGTGCAGAGCGGAGGCCCCCAACCCATGGTGGACCCCACTGCAGTATGGCCAGCATGGCCCCCCATGCAAGTGAACCCCTCTACCCTGTCAGTGCCAATCCCCCCAGTGGTGCCTGGACTGGACACACATCCAAGACCCCAACCCAGTAGCAATGGCCAGTGCCCCGTGTGGCACCCAAATTCTCCACCCCTCCCTCTACCCACTTACCCTCCCATCAGTGCAGCCCTCTGCACACCTCCTTGGCTGATGGCCATCTGAGTGATGCTGGGAATGCAATCCTTATTTATAGGGATGCGGTCCCAGCACCACTCAGATGGCCGGTTGCCAAGGAGGTGTGCACAGGGCTGTGCCACTGGCCATTGGGGGCCATGGCACCAATGGGAGGGTAAGTGGACAGAGGGAGGGGTGGGGGTTATCAGTGCCGTGGGGGGGCATGTACAGCTAGGGAATGGGATGGGCATGTGTGGGGAGGGAGGGCACTTGGCACTACAGGGTTGGGGCTGACCCACAAGAGGGGGCATGGAGTGGCACTGCCAGTACAGACCCGGCTCTTCCTTGTCCGGGTGGCTGGCCCATCAGGTACCCCAGCCCCACCAGTAGCCTAGTGGGCTGGGGCATAATGGGGATAGGTTGCCTTGTTGCAACGGGACCAGCGGGCCATGTACGAGAGGATGCGCAGTGGGTTATGGGAGGGTCCCGACTACTGTAACCTGCTCCGCACTGTGCCCCCCTGCGGAGAGCACTGCATGCCTTGGTGCATGGCGCATAGTGCTGGAATGTCTCCCACCTGCCCCTGGCGCCAGTGTTGAGTAAGTAATTTTTTCTATTACTTTCTATTATGCTTGGATACTTGTTCCAGGAAGTTCTGTGCAGTCACTAGCAAGGATGGATAAGTACTAGAAAAAGTAATGCACCTTACAATCATAGTTACTTATTTCTTTTTATACAAAAACAATACAAAAATAATAAATAACTATAACAGATTACATTTTTTGAAAGTAATAGGTTAGTTACTAGTTACTTTCAAATAAATGTAATCAGTTACAGTTACGTATTTCTTTTGTATAAAAAGACATAAGTAATTGTAACTGTATGGTGTATTACATTTTCTAGTACTTTTCTATCCTTGCTAGTGACTGCACAGTTTTCTGGAACAAGTTTCCAAAAGTAATAGAAAGTAATAGAAAAAGTAACTAACCCAACACTGCCTGGCACATTGCCGTCCATGTGGCCAGGGGATCTGGCACATAGCTGACTTTCACCCAGATTGTGAAGGCAACACGGGGTCCACAGGACCCCGCTCTGTGGCATTCAGTCGTAGCGATGCCAACGCTCCCAGTTTACGCGGTGTGTTGGCATTGTGCATAGGGCCCAACGTTAGGAATTTTTAACCTTTTGAATCTTTAAAACTGTTCAACTCAGCGTTACCACGTTTACAGGATCTGGTGATCCTGGCAATGACTACACACATGCCTTAATTCAGGTTATGCTGTCAAGAGATGTTCATGGTGTCAAACCGAAAAAAATCAGGGTTTAACATAGAACTACCTGCCCAACCCTAAAAACAGTGTTGCTGCTATGTCACTATAATATATTATACAAGTATGGAAAGAGGCTGAGATTTATAGTAGAAAACTATTACCCTGAGGGTGAAAACGTGACCTATAGTATATAAATATTGACCAGAGTTGAGGGACATAGTGGAGAATATTAAACCTGTTGGCTGAACTATTGACTGACAAAAGTTACATTGCCTGAAGCCAAAGGTTGAGGATAATATGACTATTGCAAGTCAATAGTCCATTCCCAAGGCCACTGCGATGAACAATCAGTCAATATTTGCCAGGTCAGCATATAGAGCAGACAGGGACATGAAAGATCAGACCTGGATAATTCGGGGAGGGGGGGGGGCTTTAGGACAATGGCTCCTCCACACACAGTAGATCATATGATGATCACTTAGTGTGTCAGGGAGTGTTCTGGTTTCCATGAAATTAAGAGGCAGTGGAAGGAGAGAGGACCCAGTCAATGAGGGAGTAGATTGAGTATGAGGAGTTGCGCTCTGTGGGCTCAGACATAAGCTGGCTGAGTTGAGTGATTTAACATTTTGGCTTAGTTTCTTGGAATATGGGTACAGCCAACTGAAATTAGTCACCCCATATCTCAAGTTCACCTGCTGCAGCCAGGAAGGAGAAGGTCATTAATAGTGTCATCATTAGAGTTGGGACAGCATTATATAGAAACAATTAATATAGAAACAGAGAAAGGGAGTGTGGACTTGATAGGCAGAATCTCTTTGAAGTAAAGGAGAGAGGAGCAGATTAGTGTGTGTTATTGGGATTCTGGGGCTCCCCACAGAACTTCACTCACCCCTGCCTGGCTATGCCGGGTCCCAGTAATGAGGGCCAAGGTGTTGGGGAATGGAGGGTAGTTCAGAGGGGGAAGAGACAAAGAAGCACACTTGGTGTGCACTGGCTTCCACAGAATGACTCCAGAGAAGCCCATGGTGGAGTGCATCTCCAGGGGGACAGTCCCACAGTTTTCACAACCCAAACGTTCCAAATACAAATATGTTGGAATGGGGGCTTCCCCAATGAGTGAGTGCACCCCCTGAGAAAAAACTGATTTTCCACACCCCTTGGTCTTCTCGAACAACAATGGGTCAAGACCCTGACCACACTGGAGGTTAGATGCCCTGATTGCTGCACCCGGTGTCTGTCAATTTAACTCCCCTTCCAGGAGATGGATAGGGGCCACCTGCACAAGCTCTCACACATGGCTCTGGCTGCGGCAACCAGACATTGATCCCAAATTGGCGTGGGCCTTGTGGAACCCAGCCATGCACCAGACAATATATCCCTGCTGGCCCATACACAGCAGTCAGCTACGACTTCCAAGCTCCTCAACCTGGTTAAAATAATCTGGCTCTACAACGCACTGTAGGCACATCCATGACAAAACAGGCAACATGAGCCAGGGTTTCCCTACACAAAATAACGCTGGTCCAGTGGGATGTTACCATTGCGGCATCTAAGGAATCAACCAGCTTCCTATAAGACACTGGTGGAGAATGATACCATTACCGCTGGGAAGGATTCAAAGTATCAGTTTATATCAAGGGATCTGAGAAAACTGACCCTATCAGTTCAAGTCCTGAGACCCCGTTCACTACCCATGTACCACTGCCCTGAGTATATTATCCCACCCATCACCCAGACTATACTGCTTCCACCCACAACCTCTCCTTTACTAAGAGAGGACTCCTCCGACGGATATCTTGAGTCCCCTATTAACGACAAGGCCTAACTGATGCAGAGAGACCCACTGACCACCCCATGTACTTCTCCCCAATCAGACAGGCTAAAATGACCACCCACCAACAGTTGGCCCCATTTTTTAGCAGACCACAGAAATGTCACTAGCACAGTGTGGCCCCACCCATAGCAACCGGCCGGTCACTCGACTAAGAGCACCACAGGGTTCCATACCAGATTACCACCCAAAACAGACAGTAGAGGACCTCATACAGCACAGATGGACTTCAACACGGGCAGAAATCCCCGGACAGTTGCAGAACCAGCTCAGAGTCCAGGTGATGGATCCCCTTGCACACCTACATACCAGAGTGACTATCTCCGTACAGAAACAGGTAGCGTCATGGGGGAGACACCTGTGTGATTAAGTACACTGACTATGATTGGGTCTCATTTCGGACTTGCCCACCATGTACACAACACGTAATTCTTCCTAAAGGGGTACGAAGGAGGGGAAGAAGATCCACCCCCGCAAAACAGAAACTGAGCAGCAGAACTAGTCTAGTTACATCACTCAGCATTAACCCTTCTGCATTTAGATGTGTGCTGTGGACAGAGAGGATTACCATCATCAGAACCCCTCACGGACTAATTGCTTTGAGGTGACGTCGACTCCAACAACACCCCCGACGCCAGGGGAGGTCGGGGCTGACCAAGCCTCGCTCTGTGAATTTTTGTACATAGTAGTTAGTATTGTATATAGCTTATTACTGTCTAATTTGTGTTATTGTAGTTCAAGTTGCCTACTGTGATCCTATCTGTATTTGTCGGATGTACCTTTCCTGACGCCGGGCGGCAGGGAGACTCATAACAGTGCGGCTACGCACAGCACCACCACACCAAAGGACCTGATTGACATGATTACCCCGTGCTGTTCCCTCATATCAATGCTCCCCTCCAGAAACCCCCAGACTTCATACTCCAAGGCGTCGACACATCCTTATGGTTGTTTAATGGCTAATCATTATTCCTGCATAACGTGGAACATCAAGGGGGCCCAAACCAAAGAAAAAAGGCACCAAGTGCTCCAGCACCTGAAACACCTCAAAACCCAAATTACTTTCCTTCAGGAAACACACATCCCAGCCAAGCAGGTTTTACCTTGGAGGAGGGAATGGGTGGGCCAGGCTTTCATGGCAGGGAACAACAACAGAAGTTGCAATCCTCATCCACAGAAACATCAGCTTCCAGCACATAGAAGAAATCATGGACCCTGAGGGGAGATATTTAACTATCAGAGACATATTTGATGGAAGGGAAATCTTCCTAACAGCAATCTATGGCCTGAACACCGACGATCCACGATTCTTCTCTGCACTTCTCCCCATCCTCAGTTCCCTCCCACACACCCCAAGCTTGGTTGTGCGGGATTGGAACCAGGTCCTGGATAACAAACTGGACATATCTAATTCCAAATGAATGGGTCTCACACCAACCCAGCGGGCCCTAGGAGAGTTAACAAACTCCATGGGCCTGATGGACATATGGAGGGTCCTGCACCCCAACTCTAGAGAATATACATTCCACCCCATCCTACACAACTCACAATTGAGGCTTGACTACATCCTAGTCAACCACGAAATCCTAAAAGTGTCCTCCTCCTGTGAAATTAAAGTCCAAACCATTTCTGGCCATAATCCCGTTAACATAATTTTTAAGTACCCACAGAGTTCAGAGTGCAACATGGGGTGAAGAATAAACAACCCCCTGCTCAAAGACCAAAACTGTCTAAACAGATTAAAGGATGTAATAAGTACATTCTTTGAAGAGAACAGCATGGTTCCCACCCAAAAATTACTGTTAAGGGCATTTAAATGCACACTAAGAGGGGAGCTAATATGACTAGCCGCTGCTAAAAAGAAGAAGAGAGAGGCAGAGTGTCGGTCACTTCTTGACGAGATTACCAAACTCAAAAGAGTGGTGTCAGGTACCCTGCCTCAATAACTCAACTCAAACTCAAACTCAACACAGCCAGGGCCAAATACGATGAGTTCCTCTAGGAAAAGGCAGAATTTGCCATCTTCAGAACCAAAACCACATATGTAGACCAAGGGGAAAAGGCAAGCAAGTTGCTAGCTCTCAGAATCAAACAGGAACAGCAAAAAGCAATAAACTCCATTACAACTGCCAACCATACCCTTTTCACTCACCCTAGAGAGACAGCCTCTGTGTTCCAGGGCTTTTATCAAGACCGTTACTCCAGTGTGATGGTGGCCCCCTCAGAGGATATCTGCTCCTTTTTGCAGAAAGCCCAGCTCCCCAAGTTACTTGCTGAGATCCAGAAGATGATCGGATCCCCAATAGCAGAGTCCAAGGTCCACTGGGCCATATCCTCCCTGGTGCCTGACAGAGCCCTGGATCCAGACGGATTCACACCTAATTTCTACAAAGCATTGGCAGACACCATCACAGTACCTGGACCAAGCTGTTCAATGAATCATATGATTTAGACCACCTTGACCTCAGCTTACAACAAGCCACCATCACCCTGATCCACAAGACTGGCAAAGACCCAGCCTAAATGGGATACTACAGGCTGATTTCCATGTTCAACATTGACCTGAAAAATCCTTGCAAAGGTACTAGCCACTAGGTTAGAGGGTGTGGTGGGGAACCTGATCAGCCCCCAGCAAGTGGGATTCATGAAGGGGAGACTTGCCTCAGACCACTTAAAAAAACGTTCACACGTTTTGTTTTTTTACCAGGAAAGACACAGCAAGCTGAAAGCTTGTTTACAGGTGCGACCTGGGAGCACAATGAAGTTAAGTCACTTGCTCAGGGTCACACAGTATGCAAGTGGGGAATATGGGATTCAAACCCAGGTCTCCAAGTTTGAAGCTCAGTGCCTTAAACCACTGCACTATACTGCCTCTACAGTCTAGCAACAAACAAACACTCAAATACTCCAGTGGCCCTACTATCCCTAGATATGGAAAAGGCCTTTGACAAGTTCTCCAGGACCTACCTCTTCAAAATCCTCACAGAATGTGGACTCCCAGACAGCTACACAAAATGGACTAAATTACTGTACTCCCAACTCTCAGTCAAAATCCAATGCAGTGGGATCCTTTCGGCTCCCTTCTATCTAAAAGCGGGCACAAGACAGGGCTGTCCCCTTTCTCCCTATTTCTTTAACCTGTACATTGAACCATTAACAGAAGGCTCCTGCTGGGTAGTAACATCCAAGATCTACTAGTAGGAGACCACAGATACAAAATTTCTATATACGCAAATTACATACTGCTTCACATTGAGAACCCATCTCCTTTATACCCCCTGCCCTCAATCTGTTAGAGGAATTCAGTAAAATAGCACGATACAAGCTGAAAATTTCAAAGTCTTGCAGCATGCCCTCAATCCCTCACCTTCAAACTGGCGCCCAGTCAGTGGGGGTGACTGGAACCCAAATTGTGTGAGCTACTTGGGAATCATCCTTTCCCAAAACGCCAAACTCATGCATAGCAAGATCCTGGAAGATATGGTTGCAATGATCAAACACGATCTAGTAAGGTGATCAGCCCTTCCCATCAAATTAAGGGCACGCATCAATATAATCAAAATGAACATCCTACCCAGAGTTTTGTACCCTCTGAACATGACAGGCAAACCCTTAATCATGGCCTGGTTTACACAGCTGCACTCAGCTCTCATCCAATTATGATGGAATGACAAAGCACCACGAAGAGCTACAATAAGCTCATACTTAGCAAAAGTTTGGGAGGTTTGCAACTCCCAGATTTTTTTTATTTATTTTTGTTTAGTCTTTGGTAACCGGGTAAGGCCCACTAGGCACAAGTGCCTGTTTTCGGGGCGACCTGGGAGCACTGGGCAGTTAAGTGACTTGCTCAGAGTCGCACAGTATGTAAGTGGAGGTTGTGAGAATCAAACTCTGACCTGGTCTGCTGGATGTACCAAACTCATTCACACCTCATTCCTCTAACCTCTAGGCTATACTGCCAGGCTATATTTAGCAGCCCACGCCACCAAGTTCCTCTAGTGGAGAGGAGAGGGGAACTTGGCTGAAGCAAACCACTTCACCCCCGAATGGAGACAAATAGAAGTAGGCCTTTGTAAAACAGCCAGGATTAACCCTAAATCACTAACCAGTATACCTGCATGAAGCCTCCCAGTGGTCCTAAAGAACTCCCTGATTGGGAACTCCAACAAGGTCTGTAGGGCACTCCACTACCTGCTAGGCACCAACTCACGCCATGATCTGCAACAACCTTTATCCAGTAACCCTAACTTTAAAATCTAAAAAGCTCTGGTAATTCCACCCTCCCCAACTTCCTAAAACATGACAGAATCCAAAACCTACACCACCTCATGGATGGCAACACATTCATTACCTACAGGAAGCTCCAACTACAAAAAGCACCACTCAACATTCTGATCTTTTCCTTCCTACAACTGCAACACATGCTCATAGCGACCCTAGGCCCCAAACCATGGAATATTGAGAACTTCAGAATATGGGATGAACTACGGGAGCTAGCCAAGAAACATCATGCTCTCTCCCTCATATGCAAAAAACTTGTCACTGTCCCAACCGATCTCAACTTGGACAAATCACATGTACTGGCAATCAGAGTTCAAAGATCTAGACGCACCAGAAAACAGGAAGATGCTCTGGAAAATACATTTACACTACTAAAATCGGGCAGTATCTACCTAATGCAATTCAACATCAATCACAATCTATACTACACTCTGACCGAACTACACAAGATGGGGAAATTAGAGACGGATACCTGTTCTCTGTGTAAACGAAGCAGGAGAACCCTTAAACACATCCTATGGGACTGCCCTAAGGCCAAACCCTTATGGGACTCAATCGTCAAAAATCTCTACCTGTTGTTGGGCCTAGAACAGGCCTTCACCCCCAGGTGCTGCTTACTAGGGCTGGACCTGGATCCTCTCATGGGGGTCAGGAAAATCCACATAGCCCTTATCGCTGTGATGGCCAAAAAACTCATCCTAAGACACTACATGGGTAGCAGCATCCCTACATATATGAAATGACGCAACACAACACTAGATGCCTTCTGCGTGGAGAAGATGATCCACGACATACACCACACTCCTGGGGTGTACCACACCAGATGGATCACACTCAAGGCCCTCTTTATAGCATACCAACCTACCCATGCCTGAGCATCCCTCATACCCGGCATCAGGGAAGTTACATCACCTCCTGCACGACCTCTTCACATTACTCTTTTATAAATGAATGAAGACAATCAGATTACGGCTGCATTAATTGATGAAACAAACCATATCCACACCCTTCTTCGCAAGGCGTGGATGGCACCTTTGCGCATCTTGAACTACTGTTACTGTTTTTTGTCTGTGACATTTTAGTTGTAAGTGTATTATGTAATCATATAATATCTAAATAAGGTACACTATTTTAAAAAAAAAATAATTATTTAATTTTGACATTTCTGTTCTGAGCATGCTCAGTAAGCACATCAAGATAGTTGTATAAAATGAAAAAGTTGTTTTTTTTTTCATATTGGAATAATCCTTTTTCATTTGCCACCATCTTTTTTACTTTTTTCTGCAAAAAAAAAATTCCAAAAGCCACAAAAATGACATCCTGGAGAGAGACCATCACATCTTTCTGGCTTGTAGGGACCCTGTTAGGTGGATTCTGCACTTAAGTGTTGGGGAAATTATCCCCAAATGTGTTTTTTGTTAAATTTTAAATAGTTTTTCATGGCTCACTTCTCAGCTGTATGAAACAAAAAAGGAATCCTTTTTCATTTGCGGCCAATTCTTTTTTGTGCGTGGAAAAATTCGATATTTTGTCCCTGGTGTCTAGTGGCAACCCCCACCCACTGATTGCAGTTACTATAATCATTTATTATTTCCCTGGTGTATAATGGCACCCCCACCCTCTGATGCTGTCTCCGTAATCATTTATTATTTCTCTGGTGCTTTGTGGCACCCCACCACCCTCTAATCCTGTTCCCATAATGATTTATTTTTTCCCTGGTGTCTAGTGACACCCGCCCCACCCACCGATCACTGTCCCTATATGGTTTACTTTTTCCCAGGTGTGTAGTGTCACCCTCCACCCTCTGATGGCTGTCCTTGCTGAAATTCTTTCTTTACCTGGTGTATAGTGGCACCTCCTACCCTCCGGTCGCCGTACTGCATGTAATAATGAAAATTGTCCCTCAGTGTCTTACCTGTAAAAAAGAGAATGGTCCCTCCCTGACCTGACCCCCCCATCCACCCTCCCACTGATCACCCACTACCCTGCACCCTCCACACCCCCACACACCCTCACTTATTTGATCAGGTCCCAGGGTGAATACCCCCCTCTCGCTGATCGAAGGCATGTCTTGCTGCTGGAAACGCTGACTGCTGTAGAATATGAGAAAGTGAGGTAAGTGCAGTTCAATGCATTTCAGTGTTTTTTTAAACTTTGGTGTATAACTTAATCATTTTTGCATATTTTGAGCTCAAATTTTCAACATGGCCTTTTTGGGACCCCACCTCATGAACAAAGCCAGTGGAATTATGCAAATCTGGACCAAAGGGTTGGTCTCCAGTTGATTGTCGAAATGGTCTTTCAGGTGAAATTTGAAAATGTTCACCACCCTTTTTCATGAGTTGAGGTCATAAGAAGGCTGTGTTGAAAAGCTGAGGTCAAAAAATGCAAAGTTAGGCTGGCCTGGTGGCGCTGAGGGCTGAGGCACTGGATGCCTTACCTCATGTTATGCTGGCATCCTGGGTTTGGGAATGAACTCGGATTGTCGGAGAGCTGACAAGGGAGGGAGGGAGCAGTATTGAGCAGTCACAAGCAGCTCTCCCCTCCCAGGGTGGAAGATCGCACCCTCTGTAGTTCCATTCTCACCGGATGGAGGTCCAGTGGGAAGTGTAGGTGCGAGGGGACAGCTGCAGTAGCCAGGGGTGGGGCGGAAGGGGCCAAGCTGATACCCAGTATGTGCCTCCATGCAGGTGCATGTATGTGTCTGCTGGGGTTCTGTGACCAGGAGAGAAAGGAAAAAAATCTATAAACGTGCATATATAAAAAATGGCAAACTTATGCGCATCCATTGAAATTTTCCTATGCTTGCTTGTAACTTTGATAATTTGAAATATTTTGACCCAGAATTTTCACTATAGCAATTTTTTTTACACCGCCTCATGGAGATGATGGCTGCCATTTTTTAAATCCTCCTCAAACTGTGTTTTTGCACCTGTGGAGTGGAATGACTTGCGGGGGTGTGGAATGACGTTTCAGTGGGGATTTGAACATTTTCAGTACTGGATTCATGAGGTGGGGTAATAAGAAAGCGATGCTGACAATTTGGTTGCTGTTGTCCTACAAATGGAAGTGCAGGGCCATCCACAGCAACATACATATATGCATCTATGGAGGAATGGCAGTGCAGGGCCTGGAGAGCCCTGTACGCCTACAGACAAGTAAAGATATGATTACACTATCTCAAAAAGTATGGATGGGAGCACAGAGCTAGGAGGGTATGTGCTCCCTTAGGCAAACCAGAATATGATTATACTATCTCAAAAAGTAAGGACATTCTTTGCAAAAAACTGAGTTAATGCAACAGTTAGGGTACAGATTAAACTGACAAAAATAGGGCAATTTTATGTTAGGGTTTCAAACTCGAACACCCCTGCACCATTCCTGAGGTAAATGATTGGTGGAGTCATCTTTGGTGTTGTCATCCCTAACACTCACCCTATTCTATGCACTCATGAAACATGCACTCCTGTCTCCATCCCATCTCAGCTTTTTATGACTATGGGCATAGTCCAGCACGTGTTTTGTATTCAGAAAAGGGCTGATGACATTTTTGCTACCAAACAATATGACAGAGTGTTAAAAATAGATTTCTCCACTGAAGCATTGTTACTACACTGCCTGTGTGTCTACAGGAAGCCGTAGAGCACTATTTTTCCTCTGGCTTGAGGAGTTAATTGAGCCCACAGAAAGTGAACTCATTATCTTCTGGCAGTCATTCTGTGTCAGATTACCAATAGATAGTAAAGACATCATAGAAAGCTATTGGAAGTAGAATGGGTTAAACACTTCCTGGAGCTTTCTGCATAACAAATAAGCTCTGCTGTTCCCCAAAGCCCCTATGAACAACCTCATTAAGCCATTTAACACCACCATCCTAAGAACAGTAATTCTGCAACTTTGCAGGACATTCCATAGCAAGATTCCCAGTGTTGCCTGTTTCCAAATAATACACCAACTTCATTTTCTCAGACAGGCAGTTCTGGGTTACTGTTTATAGTCTACTGATTGTTCTTAACCTGGAATTGTGACTATAGGTGTTTACAACTAAACAATAGTAACCACATTTGCTTCACTTGCAAATAGGTAGGCATGTGTGTGTCTAATTTTTGTTTGACTTGAGTTACACATAGAATGTGATCAGTTTATAACACCCTGTATTGTAATTAAATGAACTGATAAATGGGGGCTTTGGTTTCTTTTACAAATTCATTTTTCCTGAGCATGGATATACTAAAACAAACATTTCTTAACAAAATGTTTAAAAATATTAGTTGATGTGGTGTAAAGAGCTGTTCCCTGGAAAATTACCTGGTTATGGTGGGGGGAAGGGGCTGCCACAAGCAGAATGGAATTCCATGCATGGGAGAGCTCATGGCAGCTGAAGAGGCATAATGGCATTAAAAGCATAATGGTGTGGATGGAGAGGTACTGATATTTAAGCATGACTTTGGTAGAGGACTAAGTGTGACTTGGGGTGGGGTAGTGAGTCTTTGTTTTTTGAGCATAATGGTTTTCTGAAACTTCAACCTACAATGGGTGTTAGACTGCATCCAACTGTATAGCATGTCACTAAGCCACATGCAGTGGGGTATGGGTAAAAAAAAGATCACCAGACCTGAACCAAAACTGTAAAATCTGGACTGAGCACAGCTTGTGCAAATATTGCTGATCCACTCACTCCAGATGATCTGGTCTGGTTTTTACTTATCTGGTCTGATCCTGATGGTTCTGTTTCCAATCATGTCAAGGAAGAGCTGAAAAACAGACTTCCAGGAGCAGACCAGATACGTAAAAGTCAGACTGAACAGTGCATCCACAGTGACCAGACCAGCAGTATTTGTACAAGGTTCACCCAGTATGGCCAGTTTGGATTTTTACAGAACTGCTGAGGTTCAGGTCTGTCAGTCCAGTTTTCAATCAATCAATCTTTATTTTATACTGAAAGGTATGTGAGCAAAAATGCCCATTTACACAAACATCCAGTTTAGTGTAAAAAGAGAACAGAACAGGTCAAACAATTACATAGTAAAACACAGTATAAACAGGTCTAATACAGAGATCTTGAGGGATATACAGAAGAAAGTGGGTGCAAATAAATAACAGTAACAAATTCACAGCATGGGATATAGTTGGAGGTACAATTCAGGAACATGAACAGTTGGGTGATTTGTCAAAAAGAAGTGAAAGTCCTGCGGCACCCAGATTCTGCATGCTGATGAGCATTCCCGCTGCGTGATCTGCCACGGCCCCAAACACCGGGTCAAGGATTGTGCGCCCTGCTAATCCTTCAACCAGGCCACATGGATTAGGCACCAGAAAAAGCTCAAAGCCCACTTGCTGGAGAAGTGCCTAGCTCTGATGGAAAAGGAGCTGCAGAATCTGTGGGAAAAATCTTCTTCTCCAATGCCAGAACCCAAACAGAAGAAAAAAGACAAGGAGAGGCACCAAGACCAGGTTAGGTCTCCATCCACTTCGTGGTGACCATCCGGCATCACTGACACTGGAGGGGCCTCCATTTCGGTAAGTACCCCTACTGCCAGACCTCCTACTGCTCTGATGAATTGGACCACGGCCTCCCAGCCTGCTTTACTCATGGTGCGTCGGGGCTCTTCTTGGATGATAGAACCACTATTGTGCTCCTTAGGCCCATATCTTCTTCAGGGTCTATCACCAGCAGCCAGGTCAATAAGTCACTCCCCAGCCCCACCGAGGAACGCATGGTCACAGCCGGTAAACTGGACTCCAGCTTCGCTGTTGTCTGCATGGCCCAGGTTAATACATCTGACATTAGCTCTTCTGACATCTGCACTGCCACAGCTCATAGGACGCTCCCCAGTTCCTCTGGGGACCACACAGCTGGGGTTCTCTCGTTGGGTTCACAGTATAACCCCAATGTCGAGTTGAGCCAGATGCTGGACATGCAACAGTTTTTTGAGGGTTCCTAGCTGCCACCGACACAATTCAGGCTTGCCTGAAGATCAAGAGCCAAAGGTGGGTCGTTATCTGGAGGTTTCCCTTCCTTCACTGGGTTAGTCATTTCCTTATTCGCCCACTAGACCTATTGTTAATTCCTCCGGGGACCTTTCTTCAGGACCTCCTCAATTCAAGCCCCTTTGGACAACCAGGTTCCACCATCTTGGACTTCAGCTCCCCAGATAATGGCGGGTCTTCCATCAAGTTCTACACATACCCCGACCCCAAGTAACCCTTCACCATTTGACCCTTCACAGGATCAGGGTATATCTGGCACTCCAGCCATTTCTCAAATGCTGGACAGCCTTCCATCAGGCCCCCAGGCACAGAATCTTCTGGTGCTGGACATTTCTATGCCTGATCCAGTGCTAGCCCCTTTGAATGTCCCTATGGGGCTGATGCCTGGTCCTTCTGGACCTCCTGCCAGGCCTTCGGCCCCACCTCCTGCTGGGCCTTCAGCTCCACCTCTGGCTGGACCTATGGGCAATGTTCCAGGCTATCTGCCCCCACAATACCCAATGTACCCTTTGCCAGGGTATCCAATGCCTAGTCATCAGCCCCATTATGCACTAGGGTATCAGACACCGGGCTACATCTAATCAAAAGTATGCTCCTTCTGACTTTCCCTACTCCTATCAGGCTCATGGATACCCTCAATATCAGATGCCAGGCTATCCATTATACCAGTCTCCTCCACCACCACCTCCTCCTTAGCCTCAGCCTTTGCCTTGACAGCAGCCTCAGGCTGATATCCAGGCAGTGTTACCAGGCAGTGTTTCAGACTCTGATTCAGGAGGACAGGACTCAACTACCATCAGAGCTTAACTGCCAGAAACTAGTGGTGGCTTCTTCTCCCACCTCCTTTCCGACACCTAAATAAGCCTGTCCTGTGGATTTCCACCTTTATGGAGAAGGCTTCTCTAGACACCAGGTCAGGGATAAAACCCAGGGTGCTCCTCTAAAAAGGGTTCAGACCCCCAGCAGGCATTCTTTGAACTCCGACTCTGACTTTTCTCCAGCTCTGATATGCATACACCCATATAGCCTCAGCCTAAGGAGTCCCCAAAGTCCAGTCCAGAGGGCCCTGCCTTTGCAAAACTCCTCATAGCTATACAAAATGCTTGTAGCTGGGCTATTCAGGAACAGGATCCAAAGTGGAAAAGGCTTGCGGAGCATCTAGACATGACTGACACAGCTCCTATGCACATACTGCCTTGGACAGGGCCCCATGAAGACCTGACATCCACTATCTGGCAACAGTCTTCCTCCATTCTGGCTGTTTCAAAAAAAGAAGACATAGTGTACCACCGCCAAGATGGGGTCACACACCTTACTGGCCATCCTAATGCAGACTCGGTTGTTATCACAGCTACCATGACCGGTCTTCTAAACCTAACATTTGAGCATGTCTCCTCCTGATAAGGAGTCTAAGTAGCAGGACAATTTTGGTTGCAAGATCCAGTCCTTCTCCACTGGTGCCCTGGTGCCCTCAGGTCACTTAAATATGTGGCTCATATAGTTTCCTAGCAGAAATCTCCCCTGCCCTCACTTGAGTCAAAGATGGAAGCTATTCAAGGCCAGGAACTTAAGGATGAGATTGCCAAGACAGTGAGAATGGCTTAAATATTCTGTTGTCACGCCCTCCAGGCCACTTATGACACAGTAGACTCAGTTGCTCTCACCACAGCCACTGCTGTCTGCATTAGGTGACATTCATGGCTCAGGATTGCTGGTCTGGCACAAGACATCCAGACCTCCATCTTGGATGCCCCTTTCAGTGGATCTGTTATTCAGAAGTGACCCTAAGGATGCCCCTTTCAGTGGATCTGTTATTCAGAAGTGACCCTAAGGAGGGATATTATCACTGAATTGCAGGACCTAGGTAAATCCATCTGCAATGTCCGCTTCATGTACTGAAGAGGTTACAAAGGCAAACAGCTTTTTCTTCAGCAACAGGGATGCCAGCCCAAAGAGGCACCTGCCAAATGCCAGGCCAACTGCTGGTATCCAGCATCAGGAACCTCTACTCCCCCTACCAAGTCCCTCCTCTCAGCCTCATGACTTGTGGAGGACCCCCTCTGCCTCCTCCAGATCCTCTAGGGGAACCAGTGTGGGGGGGAGATTTGCCCTCCACCTTCCGGGGTCACAGGATATAAACACAGACTTTTTGATCCTTCAGTGAACAGCAAGAGGTCACACCATAGAGTTTCTGGACAGGTCTCCAGACAACCCCCCAGGCCTCTCCCATTATCCTCCAAGGCACCTGTCTCTGATAGAAGATGAGATCCAGGCTCTTCTGCAAAAAAGTCAGCCATAGAGCCAGTGGTTCTGGAACAAATAGAAAGAGGTTACTACTTCCATTTCTTCCTAGTGCCCAAAAAGACAGGCAACCTAAGACCCATCTTGAACCTCAGCATTCTCAACCTATATGTCTAGTACAAGAGGTTCTGCATGCTCACCATCCAGGGACTTCTACCCTTGCTCCACAAGGACCACTGGCTTTGTGTGCTGGACATGCAGGATGTTTACCTGCACATCCCTGTCTTCTAGACCCACCACTACTTTCTTTGGTTTGCCTTCCAGGGGGAACATTATCAATTCAAGGCTCTCTGTTTTGGCCTATCCTCAGCATCTCAGGTTTTTACCAAGTGTGTAGCAGTGGTGGTGTGGCCCTATACCACAGAGGGATCTAACTGTGCCTGTATCTGGATGATTGGCCTCTATTAGCCACATCACAGAGCAGTCTGAGGGAGTTACTCTCCTTCACCCTGGACCTCTTTTCCAGACTTGGAATAACAGTCAACTGTCCCAAATCCCACCTCTCCCCCCCAGTGCCTACAATTCATTTGGGACAGTGCTGTATATGGTCCAGGGCAGGGCCTTCCTACCATCAAACAGAGTGGAGACCCTGCAGGAACAGACCAGATTAATGGCCAACTCACGTTGGACCACAACCTGATCAATCCTCCAACTTCCCAGGCTGATGGCAGCTGTGATCCCTACAGTTCCTCTAGCCAGACTGCATATGAGGGTGACCCAGTGGATTCTTCATGTCCAATGGGATCAGCAGCTGGATAACCTGGACCACAGGGTTCTAGTGTCCGGGTACATGAAGAAGGATCTTCTTTGGTGGCAGGAGTTGTCCAACCTCTCCATAGGGGTTCCCCTTTCAACCCTCTGGTCCTAACCATGACCCTTACAATGGATGCTTTGTGTCAAGGCTGGGAGCCCACCTAGGAGACCATCAGACCCGGGGAATATGGTCTCAGCTGGAAGCATCTCTACACATCATTGTGTTAGAAATGAGGGAAGTACTGTATGCCCTCCAGGCCTTCCAGCCTCTTCTATGTCCGGGGACACTCCTGATTCAGACCAGCAATATGTCTGTTGTCTGGTACCTGAACAAATAGAAGGCACTCACTTGTACCCTTTATGCTGGGATGCAATGCGAGTGTGGTACTGGGCTGCCCAGCATGACCACCACCTGCCTGCTGTCCATGTTCTGGGCATCAGCAACACCCTGGCAGACAGTCTCAGCCACACCACTGTCAGAGCGCATGAGTGGGAGCTAAATCAAGAGGTGGTTGAAAGCTAATTCAACCTGTGGAATAAGTCAGAGATAGACCCCTTTGTCTCCCCATCCAATGCAAAACTACCCAATTTTTGCTCGCTCGTTCTTGGAAGTGGTGTTTTCTGGTGAGATGTGCTGTTTCTTTGTTGGGCAGGGAGGTTCTTGTATGCCTTTCCTCCCTTACCAGTGCTTCAGAGGGCTCTACTGAAGCTACAGGCAGAAGGGGCTCACATGATTCTAATAACCCCTCTTTGGCCTCTTCAGATTTGGTTCCCTCTGCTTCAGTAGCTATCGATGGAACCACCAGTACCTTTTGCCTCTCTGCCATGATCTTCTAACTCAGAAGCAGGGCAGACTGGTGCATCTGGGCCTCAAATCCCTCCATCTGCATGCATGGCACCTGTGGACATATGTGGAGTAACTCCCATTGTTGTTATTTTTTTTTACAAAAATTGTCAACTGTGCAGATGCACTTGTAAAAAATGAATTATAATAGTGAGACTTTTTGAAATGTTATTTGACTTACCATACTCATGCTTGTTGACCCACTTACTTAGTCTCCTACTTGTTTCTGTCCTTGTACTAAATAATTCCTGTTGCTTCATATCAAGGGGTTGTTGATTTTCATATTGTGTGTGCCCAGCAATAAAAGATAATCTATGCAATACCCTCAATAACACGCCAACTCCAGATTACTTTTACCTAATGCCCATTTTTAGGCCTTGTACAGTAAGATCTTCCTTCAAGAGTACAGCTCGTAATGAAATGTGTAAGATTTACATTGACATTTGGGTATATGCACTTTTATATAATACTAACTATGTGTGTGTGAACTGTATAGCAATCTTTAAAAAATCAACTAAACACATCAAATGTCTTAAAAAACATATCTCAACATTGTGTTTATCTTCCACCTTGTCACAACATATAGTTGTCTCAACAGTGTTTACAATTAAGGTACAGTAACTTCATGTATATGATGGCCAGGTTCTGTTAAGCTGATTGCTATAACAGTGCATAGAATAAAATGTGAATCATATAGGTAACTAATACAGATAGGTGCATTATTTTTATATCTGGCCTTTCTTAATGTACCATACTTTGATTCAGTTAGTGTATGCAACAGCAATTCATGGTTTATGTTTAAGCCCATGAAACATCCTTATCTAGTAAATGCATTTACAGTCGTAGTGGCTCTGCCAGATCTTGTTTGTTAATGCAGTGGGGTGAGCGTTAGGGTTGATGACACCAATCAAGCCTCCACCCCTAATTTGCCTCGGGGGTGAGACAGCAATGTTAGGGTTTGAAACCCTAATATCACATTTCCCTACTATTGTCAGTTTAATCTGTACCCTTATTGCATTAACGCAGGTTTTTGCAAAGAATATGTGTGTGTGTGTGTGTGTGTGTGTGTGTATGTTTATACCATGGAGGTGAGAACAATCCCAGTGAAATAAACCATGTAATTTTCACTGGGGTGAAATAAATCCTGATGACATCAGCAGAGTTAAAATAAATACCATTTATACCTACTCTGCTGACATCATTCATCTGCATCTGAAAACATTAAGAAACACCCCTGTAATCTGCTGAGTTCTAAAACAGGCTCTACACTGAAATTAACACAATTAAGATAGATGATGACAGTCAGCTGCAGCACTCCTTCTAAATGTAACAATCTCCAAATCTCTTGTGCTGTATTTCAAAACCCAAGTTTAGTACATTACTGAATCAAACAGATGATGCCTGAAATGTTTAAATAAATCTTAAACAGCCAAACATGAAGACACAAACCTGCCAAAAGAAATTCTCATAACAACAAACATACCTCTCTCTCTGAAATTGGTCTCACCTCAATGGTATAAATAACACACATGATGGGCAGTTCATGGAATATGGAAAATATTCTCGCTCCTGCATTGTGAGCACTGTATATTTCACTCATGCCTTCAGCATATAGATGTATATATATACATTTTTTTTTTGATAAAATGGTAAGAGAAAATCCTGTTGTTCATGTAGCAATTATGTTCCTTGCATGGAAAATAAAAAGTCCTGCCAAATGTGGATTGATCACTACTAGAATCATTAATCTAATAGAATGTTAAGAACTTAACTGGTAGCCATTGTTTTTTGCCCTGTAGCTGTATGCATTACATTTACTTACACTGGGCCCTAAACATAAAAGTACCTTAAATACAAATAAAAGCAGATTAATGAAATGTTGCTTCCCTGATCATCACATTCTACTTACACACAAAAACACATTTGAAACAGAAAGTATTTTTACATTACGACTGTTTCTTTGCTGACAGTGAAAATCCCTTCATTATCTATACCTGCCCATCAGGGAAATCTCTTTTCCTTGTCCTCACAGTGAAATAATTGAGTCTCTGGCTGTAACAGAGGGCTTTGTTTTGTGTGTGTGTGTGTGTGTGTGTGTGTGTGTGTGCCTAGTATGTTAGGAGAGTAACATTCTAGCAGTGGAACTGAGCAGAATTTTGAATCCGTGTATTCCATGGTAAACATTCTATGACAAACATTCCATATCTTGAATGTGGGGAAAAACAGAGAAAAAAACAGGAAGAAGAAAGTAGGCAACAGTACAATGACATCATCAATTACATCATTTATTGTGGGTGGAAGGACTATTTGATCATAAATGCACACAAGTAAACCTATTGTTTCTACAGATAAACATGCTTTTCCCAACTGTAAAAAAGTTTTTAAAAAAGGAGCCCATTTTATAAGTGTATTAAGGCACTCCGGGATGTGTGTGGAACACATTTTACTGCATGCCCAGTGACTAAAGTCACTCAGCCTTCAGCCTCGTGCCTTTTTATGCCCCCTGGCCATGCGGTAAAATGTGTTCCATGCACACCCCATCATGCCTTATTGCTTACATATCCTCTTTTGGGGCATTGTGACCTCCATGAATCATCTTTACAGCTGCTTTATGCGCACATGTGCCAAAATGATGTTTGTGATGTCACACCAAAAAAGAACATACGAACATGAGAAGAAGCCAGCAGAAGAAGGTCATTTGGTCTATCAAGTTTGCTCATATTGCAGGGTCCACAGCTTGAGCTAATTTCCCTGTCCTCTCTCCCCACTCCTCCCATCCTCCCTACTCATGATCCTTACCTTCCGCTATGCATATCCCAGACTGTCTTAAAGCTGCCCACTGTCTTCAATGAGATGACCTTTTCCAGCAGTGCATTCCAAGTGTCAACCACCCTCTCTAAGAAGAAGTGCTTCCTGACCTCCCTTCTAAACCTCCCACTCTCCAGCTTAAGACTGTGCCCCCTCGTGTTATGGTTGCCACCAAGAGGGGGCAGTGCAGAGTCCTTAGCTACAACAATAGTAGCAGTGCTACTATTGATGGCTTTGACTCACTCTAATTCTATCCTCCTTCGCTGTTGTTTCATTGTTGTGTCTCATGGCAAATGCAGCATTTGGTGTTGTTAAGATACCCCATCTGCCACCATAAGGACTATTATTAGATAGATGTCAGCTCTCCACCACTTGCTGGTTCAAAAGAAATTATTTGATTAAGAAAGAGGTATTTGAGGGGAAGGAAACATTTTGGAAATATTCTGTCTTCAAGGTGGAAAATTTATTTGAGTTCCCCATATAAATAATGACTTTTTCTGTGATTACAGATAATACTAGTGGATGGGATACATCAGGTTGTTACCTCTCCAGTTCAGCAGGGCCCAGTACAACCTGTTCCTGCAATCACCTCACCTTCTTTGCAGTTTTAATGGTAGGTGTTTTTGGAGTGGTGTTAGTATCCACTTTAGTTTTGCCCGCTTGCTGCAGCTAATTGGTCTGTTTGCTTACTTTATCCAAGGTCTGCCTCTTTTATTTCTGGTTATTTTACAGCAACCCTAGCAGCATCCTATTTGGGTTGATCCTTTCTACAAGTTTGTGTGTCCTCATTATTTTATTTTTGCCTGCTCGCTACAGCTACGTGGTTTGTTTGCTTAGTTCATCCAAGATCTGCTTCATTTATTACTACATTCTTCACTAGTTTTGTCATTAATCTGTGGTTATCCAGTTTAGCCTGTCTGGTTCTGCTGTGCTAGATCAGTACAGGTTTTACTTTTACCACTTGATTAGTCCTCAGGGCTTGTCCACTCGGCAATACCTACCTCACTGTAAAGCCTCACTTTGTAGCTAACTGACCAAGCCTGTTATCATGTACCTTACTAATCATGCACATTACAGTGGTTTCTGCTTTGCTGTTGCTTGTTGCATCCCACCTCCTGACTGTACTGTTCAGTACACTCCTCTGCCTTCTCCATCTTCCCCTTCTCCTCCTCCTACCTCCCTCCCCCATCCCATTCTCCTATCCTGCTTTTCTTCTCCTCTTTCTACCCCTCTCCTCTCCTCCTCCCTATCCACCCTGGTCTCTTTCCCTCTCCCTCCTTTAACCTGGAGTTTCTCTATCATGCCCACCTCTCCTCTCACAGCATCCCCTCCCTGCTGTCCAACCCACTGCAAGGGAATGAAGCCCCACTTCATCCCTCTCCCCATTTTCTTGCTCCTCCTCCTCCTGTCTCATGATGTGGAGAACAACCCTTGTCACTCCTCCCACTTCCCTCCCCTTCCCTCCTTTGTTACTGTCGAGCGTTCTACCTAAGCTCAACCTCCTCTCTGTATGGGTCCAACAACACTTTCCTGATCTCCCCTGTATTTCTGAATCCTGACTCTCCCCAGGACTCCAGACTCTAGCCTAACAGTTCCTGACTTCCATCTCCAGGAAGAACATGGGAAGATGTGGAGGAAGCACTGTTATCTATGTTCACCAAAGCTGCTCACGTACTATGGCAATCTGGTAGGCCATGCCCTCCTCCAACAAATGTCGTCTAGTTCAGCTATCATTCTCCTCCTCTGTACCTATTTTCACTGGGTTTTCTATGCCTCTCTTAAAATGCCACAGTCTTCCCTGGTACATAGAAATATAGAATCTGACGGCAGATAAGGACTGCTTGGCCCACCCATTCTGCCATTTTTCCCTACCTACAGTATCACTGCAGACCTTACCTGATCTCCAGTTTGTTTACCTCTCCCTTCCTTTCCCCTAAGATTCCTTTATGCCTATCCCATGCATTCTTGAACCCCACCACTGTTTTTTCCACCACCACCTCCACTGGAATGCTGTTCCAGGAATCCACCACTCTATTTATAGCTCATGAATCTACTTCCCTCCAGCTTCAAAGCATGTCACCTTGTTCTTAAGCTCTTTTTTTCTGAAAAATACGTCCATCTTGTACCTTATTTACCCCGTGCCCTGACAACCCAGAACCCAGGGACTGCTACTTCAGCAGTCACTTTGATTTGATTATATTACTGCTCTAAATATTATTGAAAGCTATAGAAAAGTCTTACTCATACAAGTCAATGAAGCACACACACAGGCCTTATTTTCTGATATCACAAAAGGGGCCTTCAGGTGCCTGCCTGGGGGCGTGTCAGCAGGTTCAGGAAGCAGCTGTTTTTCCTGAAGTACACACTAGGGTCCTGTAGGTTTTTTACTGGACTGAACCACATGAAATTTTTAATACCCCTCAACACTGGAGCAGGTCAGCTATCATATATTTATTACATTTTTGTTGACTGGGTAAGCTCACTGAGACTAGAAGTCCCTTTTTCACAGGGGAGTGTGGATACAGATAGTAACCAACTGAAATTGGACCAGATTAAGCTGTTAGTGGTATTTCTAGTGAATGGAGGAAATTTGGGTAGGACACCAGGGAAATTCCCCATCTCTTTTTAAGATGTGCCATGGGATCTTTAACGTCCACCTGAACAACCACCACAACACGCAGATGGGAACTCAGTTTACCATCTCATCTGAAAGACGGCACCTCAGGAGTGCAGCACCACCTCGTGTTGTACTACAGTGTCAGTACTGGGATATTAACCCAAGTTCCTGGTGTGGAGATAGAACCCATAGCCTTCTGATCTCCCAACCTCAGAGGCAAGTGTGCTATGTGCTGAGCCACTGAGAACATATGTTTGGGGGGGCTGGAAGAATTACAGTGCACACATGCTCTTTAATCTAATTTTTGATGGTGTTACACTTTTGTTCCATTCTACGCTATGAGGCTGGTTGGGAGACTAAGGGGGGACACAAGGAGACATTATTTCACTGAGAGAGTGGTGGATCCCTGAAATGCACTGCCCATGGAACTGGTGGTGGTAGAAACTGTGGAGGGGTTTGAGAAAGGGTGGGATAGGTGTAAGGGGAGGCTGCATCTCAGTGCCTCCCTGGGGGATGGGAGTGAGGGGCCGTGTGGGATGGGAGGGGAAGGCCGTGCCAGTGCCTTGTATGGGCACTGATCACTGAGCAGACTCAATAGACCAGAGGGCCTATTCTGCTGGCTTCTTACTATGTTAGTACAACAGGGTGGGAAGAAGAAAGCACAGCAGGTCCAGAGTGACTTATGCGACACGGTAAGTAGTGCTGGTGGGATCTGAACATGTGATTGATCTCTTGCTTCACAGTTATATGCCCCAGCCATTGAAAGACCACAGCCTTCCCTGTTTTTAAGTGGTCTACATTTTACATGTCAATTCAATGTGTGCTTTGTAATGCAGAGTGTTGTCCAGTGCCTTATCCCAGTATGATGCATATCACAGGAAAGCTTGTTACAGCAGAGTGATTACTTGGTGTAGTGCAGTGTGAAATTCATTTGAATTGAATAACTTATACAGTACTAAAAAAAAAGAAATCATGTTTTTTAATTTAATCTTGGCATGTTTTTAATTTCACCACCAGTCGCTGTAATTTCATACGTCTCAACTGCCATACATTTCACATAGCTCTATGCATTTTATTCTAAAATCTACCCCTGCTCCGTGAAACTGCTTTTCCTTATAATGTTAGAGCTATGTGTGGACACAGAGATTATTAAAAAGTTTAATTTGGTCGAAACGTTCCTTAGCACTGAGCATATGGGGCCCACCACTCTTAGACTTGGTATTCTTTTAAAATAAGAAAATGCTACACATTCTGACAATTTATTCCACATTTTGAAGGCTGGTGCTATGCATTTTAATGTGGGCAGCTTTTGAATTTGGTATGGCTATATTCCATTTCATCATACACAGCAACTAGGAGTGAAGAGCAGGCTTACACACTGGAAGCTTTTCCAAAGGGTAAAGTAAAATATCAGCTCATACAAGGAGTGTGCATAGTATGGCAACTTATTTACATAAACATTACATAAATGACATCTCAAACAGCATAACAGATATGAAATAATTATGGGATTGTGTTATCCTTGCTTGTACATAAGTATATTGTATCTATTATACTGTATGAGATGTTGTTTACTTGAAGGGCAAAGTAGGTATGCAGGTCCCTCAAAGTTTGAAACCCTCCAAATAGCACTTTCAAATAAGGTACTGGACCTATAGCTACCAGTAGTTCAGAGCTATGATGGATATTCCATAGGATTTCCAGGAATAAACTTTTTATTCACTTTGGAGTTTTGCCAACAGTGCTGCATAGCAACAAGTGGTGGAGCGAAGCAGAGCAATGAGTGGCAGGGCAGCAGAGTGGACAACATGACTAAGTGAATAAAAAGTTTATTCTGGATGTTGTGTGGAATGATCTATTGATCCTGTGTGCCACAGCTTGCAATGATATAGCAGGAGAACCAACATGATTGACAGGCAAAAGAGAAATAACTGGCCGAGTAACACTTTTTATTTAGCACTCCATGGTATAAATCCATGGTATGGGCTGGCAGTATAGCCTAGAGGTTAGAGTAATGAGCTGTGAATGAGCTTGGTACATCCAGCAGACCAGACCTGGGTTTGAGTCTCACAACCTCCACTTGCACACTGTGTGACTCTGGACCCTGAAAACAGGCACTTGTGCCTAGTGGGCCTTACCTGGTTACCAAACACCAAAAAAAAAACATATCTGTCATAGCTCACATGCATTCATTATTTCCACCACCTGCACGCAGGGTCCTAGTTCTGTGGCATGTAGCTAAAACTCCAGTAAATGGGAGATGAGAGTCAGGACTAAATAACTTTGCAAAGGTCTCACACATCACACTGACCATGTCAGTCTCACAGTTAAAAGGCATCTTTTTGCTTGTACATTGTACAATAAAGAAAAACATCTGATTCTCCACTCCAACCTCTGCAACCGAACCATTCAGTTTCAGGATGCCTCCTGTATCATATACTGAACCTGTGAATGAGTTATGGTTGTTGCATATGGGGCTGGAGATCAGGATTGCTTTCTGTATTGTGTACAACAGCAAAAAGATGCATTTTAACTGTGAGACTGAGAAGATGGTCAGTGTGTGTGATACTTTTGCACAGTTGTTTAGTCCTGACTCTGTCTCCCGTCTCCCGCATAATTTACATACTGACACTGTCACTGAGTCTGTCATTACAAGTGAGAATGACAAGTCAGCAACACAGTATTTTTTGTTAACTGCCGCATTGAGAATACAGACAGGGCTGCTTGAGCTTCAGTAGCTAATTTTATTGGAATGCGGCCAACCTGCCCTCGGTCCTCACTCTTTAGAGAATGGGTATGGAGGATTTAATACAAATTAATACAACAAATATAGATACCTGTACATTACATGCATCTCCAAGACAGGTTCCTGGTTCAGGGGAGCAGGGGGCCCAGGGACTCGGGGGGGGGGGGGTAAATTAACTCCCAATTCCCTGGTAGGGTTGCCAATATTGGATTTTAAAAATAAGAGAAAGACCCCCCCCCAGCCCCTTGCCCCACCCCCTGACATACACTTGGTGTCCAAACTGCGTGTTCCCCGAAGGTCCTGTGGGCAAACACTCCACATCTGGTTGCCTAAACCCTGTCATCCAGTGGAATCCCTTCCTAGCCCTACTGCGCTGCACACTTGCAATCATCACCATGCCCCTCAGCCTCACATCAGATTCATCCTTCCAAAACCACTCCAACAGACATGTGCACAGCAGTAGAAGCCTGGGGCTGGGAAGGGGTTGCTAGCCCCTGCTACATATAAAATGGTCTCATTGAGATCAAGCACTAGTCAGCCCACAGAGGCTTCATATGGCTATATAGCCACTGTTGAAGTGGTGTCTGTATCATGATTTTCTCTTGGATGAAATGGAATAAGAGATGCTATAAGGGCACAAGAAGCCCCTAAGTTTTTTTCACCTGAGTTGTGGGCTGACGAGTGCTGGATCTTTTTGGGAAAGTGGCTCATCCTTCCACCTGCTGCATCTGGTCTCTGCACTGTGCTCTCTGCTATTTCAGTATGGGTAGCACAAGAAACTTGACTATGACACATTATGTGATATGATGGCCACAATGCCTTTGTAAGTGGCCTTATGGGTTATTTGGCTGCCCTGGCCTCTTTCCTAAACAGTTACAGCACCTATTGTTTTGAGTCTGAGACCATGCAAAAATGTTTACACAGCTTGAGGGAGGGGGTGTTAAAAAGGCTGTCTGTGGAACTAATTGCACTGACCCTTTAATGCAGTGTGTGGAACAGTATTCCAGCTCCCATTCCAGTCCCACCCCAACCCCAGCCCGAGCTGTTGCCTTTCATCCCAATTTCTGACAACCAGCAGTGCCTACTAGTGTGGGGAGACCGTGCTGAAGCATTGGAGAGTTGATGGAGAAATAAGAAAGGTGCCCTCTCCCAAAAGGCTCCCCCACTGAAAGACACCAGCCCAGGCAGCCATGATCTCAATTGAGTGCACTAACACTTGTCTTGCACTTACTTTTTGCTCAGTGCATCCAGTCCTCACTTGCTTGAGCAGTTGCTCCCCCGAAGACTCTGACAGCACAGCAGTCCTCTGACTGACTCACCAACAGATCAACTCATCCTCGAGGCACCAGCAGGCCCAAAAAAGTGACCTCCAAGGCCCCTACCCATACCATTCCCACCCCACATCAAACAAAATAGCAACCCACCTGCAGTTTGCCTGACGTCGGAGCAATGACTTTTATCAGCTGCACTGGTACTAGCAAATTCTAATCACAGTCACTCTGATCCTGTTGCAGCAGCTCACTATTCTTTCAGTTGCAGAGCAGATCGGTGGATGGATGCAACTTGGAGTTGCAGCAGCGCACAGGCACAGCAACTGTACTGCATGCGGTAGGCTTCTCCTGCTCTCTCTGAGGATGATGTCCTTGACCACGACTGTCCCTTGTGCATGCCCACACCAAGCTCCATGGCTGCTAGAGTCACTGAGACAGACCGACCATCCACACTCCGCAGCAGGGGCCAGGGGCCAATGGCGCTTACTGTAGTAGCAGCACAACCTCTCAATCTCTCTTGGGTCACCGGGTTGGACTGGGAAAATACACAGCCCTATGGGTGAGCTGAGCAGTGACTGGCTCCTTCAGCTTCTCTTACCTTCCCATTGCATGTTCATAGTCATCAGGTTAGACAGCAGGACAGGATTAACCCCAGGGATCAACAGATAACTGGTGGATAGGCATCTGTGAAGCTCCTGAATGGAAAGAACAAGGAAGGAAAGAACAAACAAAACAGCAACCAACCAAGCAAGTCACAGTCAAGACCTAGGGACAAGGTATGTCTCTTGAGTGTCTTCAGTGAACACAGTCACTGAGCAAAGGCATGATGGGGGCAATGAGCTGCTGCCAGGCAATGCCACTAAAGGTGTTGACATGTGTACTCTCCATGTTTTCACTGGCACATTCCCACCTTAGTTCACCTGACGTGGTGTCAATGGTGTGCTTACATGACAGCAATTAACTGTCTACTGCAGCACCGGTACCCTGCGGGGAACAACAAAGAGCAGTACAACACTAGTCACTCCCTTTACTTTTAATTGCTTTGCTTCCTCACTCGTTTCAAAGCATCACAGCCTACACATTTTAATGGTGGCAATAACCATTTGTCGCAACAAACAGGGACCGCCCTGGCATTGCAGCATCAGCTTCTCATCTGCGTGCAAACTATTCAGAATGGAGCCAGAGGCTGACGCTGCAATGATGAGGTGCTCCCTGATTGTGGCAGCCAAATTGTTTCAAGTTGGTGGCATGCTTGCAAACTAGTGTCACCACCAGCGTGTGCTTGCATTGGTGACACAGCCAACCCAACAAAAGCAGCGGTGGCATTGGCTGCAACAGTGCTACACCTCCACAATCTGCTTTTCTCCTAAGCTACCACAACATGTTTCATGCACATGCACACAAGCAAACATAAAAAATGATACAGGCAATGTTTTTCCGAGAAAGGCGTAATAGAGGAAAAAACAACATGGAATCAGTTCTAATAAAGCACATTAATATGTTTTGTAATGGGGCAGCCTGGCAAAAGAACTTTTCCAACAGGACACTAGACTGTAATTAACACATAGGTGCCAAGTTGCCTTGGTCAGTGAAACTGCAGGATTTTCTCTATCCATTTTAGAAAATTTTGCTAAATGATTTAAGAAAAAATGTCTATACAGAGGCAAAAGTTAGTTTAGCCATGCATACCCAATGGACAGTTACATTAACCACACATATCCATTGGCTAGTAACTGCAGATCAAAAATGCATACCGAGTGGATAGTTACTGTTGACTAGTCACATGCAAGGCCCTTGTGGGGTGGGCATCCCTCCAATTGACTCGGGGGGGGGGGAGACCACTACATTACACTGCCGCTGGGCTACCATAGATGATGTTGCTGGCTTTTGGGTTATTTTCTTGCTAGTAGTCAGGGGGTTCATATCCAAAATAAATAGAATTGTAATGAACCTTGACATCTGGTCAAAAGTGCATGGGAATAAGAGCATGGTGAAATAGCGTGAGTAAAAACAGCTACCTGGAAATTACAGTGCAGACATTATACATGTAGTATGTGTAGCTGTTTTCACTCTTGCCGAGCAGTATTAGTCATGACTGTGTACTACCTAGCCATGCTGGTAGCATAGCATAGCAGTTAGAGTCACCGCCTGTGAATGGGCTTCAGATGGACAGCTGATCTGGGTTCGATCCTGACACACTATGTTGTTGTTTTTTTTTTTTTGCCATCACGCCCCCCCCCACCACCAATTTCATCCCTTCCAGGATTATAATAGTAACTCCACCACCCCACACCAGTTGCATCCCCAGAAGAGTTAGAATAGTAAATCAGCTCCCAAACCACCTTTCACCCCCACTTTGCATCTCCCATGGAGTTAGAATAGTTAATCTGTCCCCCGACTTTGTCCCCCTGAGCTGCATCACCAGTGGAGCTACAATACTTAATCTGCCCACTTCCCAACTTTCTGCCCACCAAGCTGCTCTCTGCCAAGTGTGCAATAGTGTTCTGCCCCCCCTCAACTTTCACCCTCTCCAATTCGTCAACACTTTCTCTGGCCCCAGGTCTTAGTATGCTGTTTCACTGTAGCTATTTTCCCTTGCAGCTGTTTCCCCTCACTCTCTTTTGCTTGTGTGTTTTGTACTGCACTGTTTTTTGTAGCTCTTTTAACCTAGACCCATGAACCTCTACGCAGAGAAAATTTTAAGTTGGCCAGATGAGTGCTCAGTACAAACCCCTGAGATGTTGTAGCTAATCCACATCCCCACTACGATCACTCCTCCCACCAGTCCTGAACACACAAATAGCAGTTTTCCCCCAAAATGACATGCACAGTAAAATTGTACTCAATAACATTGATGCATTTAAGCAGCAAAATATTATTTTTTTCAGCACAGTTGGCCCCTGCAATCAAAAGATAGGTTACATCCAAAGCCCCAATTATTTAGCATTTCCAAGCTGCAGAGATTGTCGTGGAACTTAATGTAAAGCACAACACAGTTTTCTGCAGTTTACATTAACTGCAGGATATGTTTCTATAGCTTTCATAATCCATAGAATAGTTTTCTGCAGTTTACATTGAAGAGTTAATATACAGCAAACTGAGAAAAAAACAAATCTGCAGTTTACATTGATAACCTGAGGCAAATTTTGCCATGGACCATATAAACAGCAGAAAACTATTGCACAGTGTTATATTAAATTCTGCAAAATGCTTTTCAGAATTCAATGAATCTTTAAAAAGTCTGAAAAGCATTTTAGAGCACCCTTGCTCATCATTTGGCCTGCTAGAAATTTACCTTAAAAATCAAAACAGATAAATCCCCCAAGTTTCATTGTCTCCACCCTCCCTACCCTACCCTGACAGCCTCCCAAAGTCACCTTATTTGAAGTAGTAATGTTTTATCAGGTCCCATGTTATGTAGTGAACCTCATCTTTCTAATGTCACCACCAAGCCTAAATTCAAGTTTCTTGTCCTAGAAGTGCTTTGTGCTGCGCACTCAAGCACTACTCGAGCAGGAAACTGGCATTCTGGCCTGATGGGTGAAATTAGTAGGATGTGGATCACTGTGCAAGTGAGAGCTGATAAAATATTACCACTTGAAATATGGTGACCGGGGAGGCTACCCCTCAGTGGGTTAGGGAGGAGTGATAAGGTTGAGGTGAATGTGGTGTTTTTTTTTCCATTGTCTAATACAACATGTGTAAGAACCCAGGAGTTAAATAACAATCTACCCTGGTTCGTGGGCCCCAAAACAAAATTTGTTCCCCCTACCTAAATACTGGTGGGGTCCCTGGCTGCTGCCAAAGACTCCTACCCATGACAGAACTTCCACTGAAACAGAAAACTAATGTTGTGGATGTTCTGTGGCGACAAGAGGACTTGCCACAGAACCTGGACCAAAACTGCTGCTAAAAAATCGGGGCCATGGTAATATCTGTCACAAACACACTCAGCAGATCAGGCCCTCTGCTCCCACAGTGCCAACCTCAGAGCGCAAAAGTGTGAACAGGTAAGAGAGAGGGTAACCCTCCTGTCTGCTTTTGGGTCTGAATCACCTTTAGTCTCAAGTTATGGGGGGATTCAAACTGTGAACCTTATGGTAGCGCACTCAATGTACAGGATCAGATACATACCCTCTTCGAGGATTGTGGTACAGTCTTTTGCCAGGGGCACCAAGCCAGGCTTCCAAAATGAACCCTTAAAACTCTATAAGAGACCTTAGGTATATTCTCACCTTTTTCTAAGCGCGTAACACCATCAAGCTGTTGAACAGTTTTGTCAGACCTAATCTCCTATATGTCACATGCAGAAAGAACTGAGAGACACCCTGGCAGTCTTTCAAATAAAAGATTCTTTACTAAAAGATTATTAAAATATGAAAAATATAAACAGAGAACACTGTATCAAAGAGCATACAATCACTTAAAAGAACAAGGGCCAAGTACAAAACAACAAAAACTCCTACCACCATACAGTTAGACCGTTTCTATTTAATGTATTACGTCTCTAAGTGCAGTTATATCAAAGAGCTGCGTCTTTCTAGAGTCCCAAGGTGGAATATGACAAACTGTTCAGACACAAGTATTAGTTTAAACTGCATCTCCACACCCCTTCTGTGAGTCATCTAGCTCCTCCTTTTAGAATATAAAAAAATACAAACATGATGTCCTTTCAGGAGGTGTATTAAATAATGTGACATCAGCAAAAACTCATTTCCCAAATTAGGAGTCATTGATCAGCCAGTTCCTTTTAGGATTTACAACCCTGCAATCCATCACCCAGGTGTGAGATAGCAGACAGGAATCGGCTTAATGATGTCCTGTTTCTGAAGTCATAAAGTCACATTTGATTTCCACTTCAAAACATGAGGTCATAAAAAGGCTATAAAATGCAATTTCTCAAGGAAGTTAATTACATTACAGAGATCTCTCGGTCAGTTACATATCTTGTAGCTTTACTGAAACCTGGGGGAGGGGGCACCCACGGAAGCCAGGCTGTCTTATGTGAGACAATCACATACTATATTTTTATATTACACATATCATTCAATAATCATGACCAGCTGGCCAAGCATCACAATATCAACTCCCCACATACTGGGCCCCTTTTTAGTGCCCTCATACTTAAGGTCTAAACTGACACCCATTACCTGAGCTGCTGTTTAGTCAAACCTTGCAAATGTGTGGAACAATGATCAGTACCTTGCCTGCCACTAGTAAGGCCCAGCAATTCACAGCTCCTCTTTTCCCATTTCATAAATATGGTAACCATGATGGCTCACTGGTACTGGAGGCCACTACCCTCTCATACCTGATACCAGAACTTCCCTTATTACAGTAGCAAATCCCCAAATGGGAGTCCCTTGGTACCAGGTGTTGCGTCCTTGCAGGCCAGTAAACATTGCTGCAGGTTGAATTATGTTGTTGCACTTGAAGCTAACACTGAGCAAAGTGCTCAATAAATGCTTCCACCAAAGGCCATGCAATTACAAAGATATGTTTAAACCTCTGAAGATAAGTTGTTTGTGCTCCAGCCCAATGGCCAACTTGCAAGGAAATCTAAAATACATACGTACAAACATAGAAAACAGAAAAGGCAACTTTTGTTCTTTTTTTCAAGCAGGTATTTTCTTTAAAGTACTGTAACTAGTAAAAAGTAGTCGCTCCCAAAATGTCAAGTATCTGTCTATCCAATCATGCGATGCAGGAATGCAAGCTTCTGAATAATTCTACTGGCTGAATATTAATCTCTCCCTGCACAAAAATACAGAGAAGGCCTTAGTAAGGCCTGGAATTCTATTTTATCTGTGGCAGGGTAAACAGCAGATTTCCCTCATTGGCAGGTAAGGATGCGTGGGGAGCGGAGTGTCCATGTGGTCAGAGAAGAAATGCCAAAAAATGAAACTATTGGTAGGACTTCATTTTTGTATGTGTTTTGGAAGGGTGAAATGAAAGAAACATAGAGGATAATACCTGATGTATGGGTGATAACCATGGTGTAATCACCTCGAGTGGTCGCTAGGGCATCAGTGAACCTCGAGAGTGCAGCTCGAGAGGTTTACAATTGCCGTAGCAACCACAAGAGATGATTACACCATGGTTATCACCTGTACATCAGGCATTGTCATTTATAGTGTATGGGACTCGACGTGAAAAGTTACCCCCCCCCCCGAACACAAGTCATTTAGCCTTACCTTATAAAAGAATCTGCACTACAGCCACATGATTGTGTAGGAAAACAATTTATTAGGATACACATACTTAATGACCGTGGGCCAAAATTGCACCAGAGTTAAAATCTCTATCAGACATAGAGATTGCTAGACTCAGTAACAGTAAACTGAGACAACTGGAATGTTATTTGACTACTGTACAGCTGTAGTAAATCCCCCCGATAACCCACACCCCCTCATGGCTTATTGCTTAATTACACTGGCATTCCATTTTGTAAACCCACTGCTATGACCTAGATGAGATAAGTTTATAAGGTTCTGACATCACAACAGTGGGATTACAAGGTTGTAATATGTTTGACTTCAGTGGGCAATAAAGGCTCCCCATACATTGTACTCATTTAATCAGTTTGTTTGTTGTTTTTATTTTGAGTAAATTTTATTTTTAGGGCCTTTAGCATTTCTAGTGAGTAAAGGTGGCAGTATCTTTGTAATGGCAAGAAGGAATTTTTGAAAAAGGCAATTATATTGTTAGTGTGCTGTGTGTCCTGATTGCCAGCACTTTTTTACCTGTCACTCCCTGTCCAGGCTGAACTCTGAGCCCTGCAGTAGTCTGGATGGGATCCACACTCATGGACTAGCATTTCACTTCTAGTGGTTGTAAACTTCAATAGTGTATATCGAGTGTTTGTTCTGCATTGATTTCCATGCCAGCTGAAACCTTGTTTTACCACAGTACAAAGGTCATGGAATGTGGTTGTATCCTTCTGTGGTACAATAAGGTTCTAGCTGATTGGAAATCCTTGAAGAAGCTGGTGTCTTTTAGTGCTGCTACACACATAGCATGCAGTTTAACTTGTGAACTGAAGTAAGCTGCCTGCCATGAGAGCACTGTGAAAGCACTTTCTTTTTAAAAAACTAAAAACTAAGAAAAAACTATACACGATAAAAAATGCTGGTTGAGCAACCGCATGCCCAACCACCCAGAGATGCCGCTTCAGGCTCCTGATTACTTCAGACTTTGCAAGCTTCACTTTCTAGGTCTGATGTATTCATAAACCTTCTGTGACAGCATATGCTGGTTGTGCATGGTTGCCCAAAAGAGATGGGTGAAATCCACAAATTTTGTTACACAAAATATTTTGCCAAAATTCATGCATTTCGTGAAATATTTCACATGTGCAAAATACGAAATTCCACTGTTGAAACGTAGAATTTTACCCATGAATGTCAGAATTTTGCCACTCATGGGCAAAATTCTGCATTTTGCAACCACACAGTGTTTCACAGAATGCACACATTTCGCGAAATATTTAATGTGGCAAAATTTGCAATTTATTGTTGTAATTTCGCTGGTGAAATTAAATTTTGCTACGTCTCTATTGCTCAACCAATATCCTCTGTTTTTTAACTCTGCCTATCAGCATGGAAACCTGAATTTGTAAGATCAACAAATTCCATATTTACATATAGCACAGAGACACTCAGCAATGGTAGGTAATGTCACAACAGTATGCTGATCATCTATGGTGTAACCTGTGTATTTCCAAAGATTTTCTTAAAGATATCATGAGCTCCCTGTACAAAGCTTTTGTCTTTGCATGCAAAATTTGTGGAATATTTATATTTTACACCGTGAACATTTCACAGAGTTCTGTAGAATGGTTACATAAAATTTTTGCATTTACGTGCATATTAAAGCAGCAGTGTTTGTTAGTGGAAAAAAATCATCATATAGTTTTCATGTAGGAATAATGTACTTCTTGGAAAAAAGTATCATTGTTTCTATTTTCTTTTCAGTGTATTTTCTCCTGGAGTGACACATGGGGTTTTGTAATTTTCCAGAGCCTCTTTTCGCTGGAAATGCCCACTATAAATAAAGTAAACATTTTGGCATGATGCTGTGCCGCTCACCATTCGTAATTTGTGCTAGTACCCTCCTAAAACATCCACAATATGATCCAGAACATAAAGTCAAAATATAACCTGGAGGGAAGATATTTTTAACAAGGATTTGTCAATGCAAGCGTTCACTTGCAAGTATTTGCAGTGGCATAGGTGCCAGAGCGAGGGGGCAGAAGGCCATGGGTCTCTACCACTTTCATAAGTGGCCCTATCACTTTTTGCATTATTACCATAGGAAAATGTACCCCTTACATCCTTGGCCCTGCCACTTTTCAACCTGTTCTGGCACCTATGTGCAGTGGTGTTTGGCACTGGTACTGGCTTCAGAGGAGAAAGGAGGCAGCAGTGACAGCGGCAGGTGCTGAATGGTGGAAGCTGCTCCATAAATGGTCCCAGAACTGATCCCTAAGGTACCCTGCTGCTCACCCCCCTCTACCTGGATTGTATCCCATTACCACCGCCTTCTGCCTCCTGTCCATCAGTCAGTTTCTAACCCAGTTTATCAGCTTGTGCCCCATGGCCAGACTACCCATCTTGTTAATCAGCCTGCTATGTTGGACGTTGTTGAAGGCTTTGCTGAAATCAAGGTAGGTGACATAAACCGTCTTCCCACGATTTACTTCCTTAATGAGGCATTAGAGTTTCCAACCCTAATTCCCCACCCCCACCCTGCTGAGACTGACAGGAGTTGCAGGTTGCCTTGGGGTCTTTGGCCGTAATGTTCACTCCAATCCATAAGGAAATAAGCTGAGATGGGTGCAGTATAGGAGAATGGGGTGAATGTTAGGGCTGAAGACCTAAAGGTACACCCAATGCCTCTCACTGGCTGCAGGGTGGGGTGGGGGTGGAATGGCATGAGCATTACAGCCGATGACCCCAAGACACACCCCTGATGCCTGTCAGTCTCTATGGGGTGGGAGTGGGGTATTACAGTTGAAAACCCTAATACCCTGGGCATTTGTTGGTATTTTTGCTCCACATTTTCAGCATGGGCTTCTTGGGACACCACCTCATGAATAGCGGCACTATCATTTCATTTCATTACTCAATCCAGAAAGGTGATTTCACACAGCGACTGCGCTATTCGGCGCCACAGTTGCAAAAACGCACTTTGAGCAGGATGTGAAAAATTATGGCTATACTGTTCATGAGGTGGTGTGGGAAACTGGCAATGCTGAATATCTGGAGTGAAAATATAACAATTTGCCAAAGTTACACTCATGCGTATGAAATTTCAATGACCACATGTAACTCGAGCATTTTGGGGTATTTTTGTACCAAATTTTCGAAGTGGCCTTTCTGGGACCCCACCTCATGAACAGTGACATGGTGATTTTATTAATCCATCGCAGTAGTTGTTACCACACAGCAAGGGCAGGGGGTGTTGGATGGGAATTCTAACCAACGCCAGAAGCCTAGGGAATAAAATAGCAGACTTGGAGGTGGTGATGGGGGTAGATGACCCAGACCTAATTGTAGTAACAGAAACATGGTGGATGAAGAGCCATAGCTAGGAGGTGTAACTACAAGGGTACAATCTTTTTAGAAGGGATAGATGGGGTAAAAAAGGGGGGGTGTAGCACTGTATGTGCGGGAGGGTATAGTTACAGTGGAAGACAAGGAGGACAAGGGATGCACTGAGATCCTTTGGGTTACATTGGGGAGTAAGATGGGGGGGACAATAAGGATGGGGGTGGTATACAGACCACCTCATCAGGGTGAGGAAGTGGATCGGGAACTGGCAAGGGATAAACTGGAAAAGGGCAGGAAAGGGGAAATCCTAGTGGTGGGGGACCTGAACCTACCCGATGTAGACTGGCAAATTCCATTGACCGCAACAGAAAAGAGTAGGGTTTTTTTGGAATTCCTGCAGGATGCACTCCTAAGCCAGATAGTTAAAGAACGTAATAGAAGGGAGGCTACACTAGATGTCATTTTAACAAATGGGGACAGAGTAGGGAGGATGAGGTTGGGGAAAACTTGGGGGACAGTGATCACCGGATGATCAGGTTCTCCATCCAGTCAGGGGTAGAATTGGGCAAGTTAGCCTCCAAGGTGCTCAACTTCAGGAGGGCGAATTTCAAGAAAATGGTGTGCATCTGAAGGAGGGAGCTTGCAAGGATCCAAGAGCTGGAGGAGGCAGAGCAGCTGTGGGAAGCAATAAAAGGTGGAATTCTCAAGAACACAGAGCAATGCATCTGGAAAATCAGCAAACGCAAAATGGGAAGAAAACTGCTGTGGTTCATGGCAGGGATTAGGGAGGGGTCAAGGAGAAGAGAAAGGCCTTTAAGGCCTATAGAAGTTCACAGGGGATAGCGGAAAGGGGGTTCTATAAGGATAAACTCAGGGAAGTGGGAAGAACAATTAGGAAGGCAAAGGCAAGCACAGAGGAGAAAATAGCTAAGGAGGTGAAGAGGGGTGACAAAAGATTTTATAAGTATGTGAGTGATAAGGGGAAAAACAGGCAGGGGATTCCAAGACTTAGAGGGGAGGGAGATAAAATAACTGTAGAAGAAGGTAACCCTCCTAAATTAATACTTTGCATCTGTTTTCACAATAGAGAAGGAAAGGAAAGGGCCTGTATTGAGTAAAAAGGGGTAGAAGGGCAAGGAGGTGGACACAAGTTCCTTCACAGTGGAGAGGGTGCTGGAGGAGATGGGAAAAATAAAAATTGATAAGGCTATGGAACCTGACCGGGTACAACCAAGGATGCTGCTGGAGCTAAGTGTGGATCTGGCAGAACCTCTGGCAAAGCTGTTTAATCTATCCCTGGAACTGGGTAGGGTCCCAGGAGACTGGAAAAAGGCAAAGGTGATACCGCTATACAAGGGAGGGAGAAAGGATGAGCCTGGCAACCACCACCCATTCAGTTTCAGTTATAGACGAGCTGATGGAAACTCTCATAAAGAGAGACTGGTAGGGTATCTAGAGGAGAAGAGTCTGATTGATGTTAACCAACATGGGTTCATTGGGGCAGGTCTTGTCAGACCAATCTGATCAAATTCTTTGAGGGGTTATGGAGGTATATGATCGGAGGGGGCAGTGAATGTGGAATATCTGGATTTCAGGAAGGCATTCGACTCTGTCCTACATAGAAGGCTGATAAGCAAGTTGAACAGTCTGGGTGTGGGGGCTAGGCTTACAAAGTGGGTGGAGCATTGGCTGGGTGGAAGGACCCAGAGAGTGCTGGTCAATGGGAAGCACTCCAGGGAACTAGGGGTGATGAGCGAGGTGCCACAGGGGTCGGTGTTGGGGCCCATACTATTTAATGTGAATGTAGGGGACTTAGCGGAGGGTCTAAATGGGAAGGCGTGTTTGTTCACAGATGACACAAAGATTCAGTATATAACAGGGTGGACTCTCCCGGGGGGCGATTAGGCAGGATCTAGCCAGGCTGGAGGAATAGGCAGAAAAGTGGCAATTGCAATTCAATGCAAAAAAGTGCAAAATAATACACAAATGACGAAATAACCCAAGGCCACTTACTGCCTTGGGGGGGGAGAATCACTGCAGGTCATAGAACAAGAAAAGGACCTGGGGATTTAGATCATGGACACATTGAAAGTTAGAAGTCAGTGTGACTGATCAGCTGGGAAAGCAACAAGAGTGACATGCATTGGGAGAGGCTTCACTGGTAGGAGGAGGGAAATGATCATGCCACTATATAAAACATTGGTCAGACCATAACTGGAGCATGGAGTTCAATTCTGGAGGCCCCATGTGCAGGGTGACAAGGATAGGCTGGAAAGTGTACAGAGAAGGGTGACCAAAATGATTCAGGGGATGCAAGGGAGATCATATGGGGAGAGGCTGGAAGAGCTTGGTCTCTGTATGCTGGAAATGAGACAGAAGAGGGGGAACATGGTGGAAACCTTCAAGTACATGAAGGGAATAAATAAGGTTAAGGGTGATAGCATCTTCAGACTGAGCGAAAAGAAAACCACCAGAGGGCATGCATGTAAGTTGGAGGGGAGCAGATTTAAGGGGGACATGAGGGGGTGTTATTTCTCAGAGAGGGTTGTACAATCATGGAACAGATTGCCGGAGTGGGTGGTGGAGGTGGATACAGTGGAGAAATTCAAAAGAGCATGGGATGACTACATGGGACTAGGAAGGGGACGAGAGAGAAGGCAGAGGGGAAGGAGAGAAAAGGGAGGTGGTGAGGGCTATCTCGGGCAGACTCGATGTGCTGAATGGTCTTTTTCTTCTTGCAAGATTCTATGATTCTGCGCCAAAGGTGCGAAAGCACGTTTCGGGCAGCATGTGAAAAATGACAGCTGTACTATTCATAAGGAGCTGTGAAAAAATGGCAATGTGGAAAATCTGGAGTAAATATATAAAAAATTGATGAAATTACGAGTATGCATAGAAACTGTGCAGCACATGTTCATAACACAGTCATTTTGTGGATGTTTTGAACCAAATTTTCAACATGGGCTTTTCAGGACCTCCTCTCATGAACAATGGCACTGTCATTTCATTAATTGGTCCCGAAAAGTGATTCTGTGCAGTGACCAAGAAATTACCTTTTCAGACTGAGTAATGAAATGTCAGTGCCAGTGTTCATAAGGTGGGGTCTTAAGAACCCCAATATTTGAAAATGTGGGGTCAAAATTCCTAAAAATGGCTGAGATATGAACATAAGTTGAAAACCTCATTGACTGCCACTATACGGTGCTTACCTTTGATTCTTCAGTTCCCGGTTCAGCTTTGAAGAGTGCAGATGTGTCCCGGTCCACAGAAGATCACAGCTGCCTACCTTGGAGGATAAGTATGGGGGGAAGGGGTGATGGGTGTGCAGATGGAGTGTGGGTATGGGGAGGGGGACAGGAAGACAATGAGGAATCATTTTCTTTCTTTCAAGTATAATAAAAGTCAGGGGTCCGTTTTCTTTCTTACAGGTAAGCATAAACATACAGTAGACTTTGACAGCAGATAAATACCACTTGGCCTACCCAGTCTGGCCTTTTCTAAAGAGGGGGTATAGATGTGGGGATATTGGGAGTAGGCACCCTAGTATCCTGGAATATTGGGGGGATACAGATATGGGGACACTGGGAGTGGGCTAATTCAGTGTCTCTCAGTGGCAGCGCAGCTTTTTTTTTATTGCCAACATGGGGATTGGGCACCCCGATGTTGGCTGTAACAGAAAGCCACACCAGGGCTAATATTGAGGCGCGGGGCAGAGAAGCGACCACTGGGAGAGGGGAGAGAAAACCGCATTGTGGCTAGTGTTAAGGCAAGGGGGGGGCAGAGAAGCGAGAACCGGGAGAGAAAGCAGCACTGCAAAAACATTGAAGCATTTGAGGACGGGGGTTAGAGGAGCAAAGATAGAGAGCGAGAATACAGCAGTGGTAACTTCGGCCATGGGCATTGGTGTGCACTGTAATGCGCATGGCCAGAGTTCGGGCTACAGAAATAAATGAAGTGCTCCCATTGGAAGCGGTTCATTTCTTGTGAATCCAGGACTCACCACATAAGCAAAGCTGAACTGCTGTCATGACCAGAGTGTCTGGTCATTGGTATACACTGCTAAACCCATTGCAGTTTCAGCTGTAATTGGCTTGGCAGTGACACAGCTCTCAAATGCCATATAGCCCCAAGACATTCCTTGCACAAACGCAAGTGAACGCAAAAAATTACTAGTGGCTTTCATCATTAATAAATTGTGTCATCAATTATAAAGAAAAAAAAAGCTGTTTAAAAATATCTGAGAAATAAAAAAATACTGATTAATCTAATTATGTCAGAGATATAGTTATATATAAATATAGAAATAATATATGTCAGAAATATAGTTATATATAAATACAGAAATATAGAGACTTCTTGTCTCAGAACACGAAGATCAGTAGATAAAATGGTGTAGATGCAGTAAGTAGGGAGAGAAGAAAAAAAAAAAAGAAATTAACAGAGGAAAGAGTCAGTATTCCAAATAACAGTTAGGGGGCCAGAAAAAAAACATGATGGGAGAGGTGCAGTGAAGTGGCTGTGGAGCAGCAGTCTTCCGGGAGATGTTTTGGAGGATGCAGTGTTGTCCCATCTGCAGACACCTGTCTGGGCTGAGGGAGGAGGTTGCTCATCTCCAGGCTGAGTTGGCCAGGATTTGAGGGACCTCCTCCCACCCAGGGACCACCAGGGTCACTGCCGTTGCCTCAGAGGTTGCCAAGAAAGAGGAGTGGTTGGACCACAGTGGACTCAGGGAGGGTGAGGGTGGTGGAACAGAGGCTCATCCCTCCAGTTGTACCTCTCCATAATTTCTATGCCGTTCTGGAAAAGTGTGGTTCCTCTATGGAGGCCCCCACAGTGGAGACCAAGGAGGATGCTGGGAACCTCCACAAAGGAGACCCAAAGGAGGGTGGAATGGGACCCCACATGGGAAGGAAACAACTCCTGGTGGGGAACTCCATTGTTAGGAAGGTAGAACTGGGGGAGGAAGGGGAGAGGGAGGTAAGGTGCCTGCCTGGTGCCATGGCTTGGAGAGACAGGGAGCGAATCCTCAGGACTGCAGGAGCAACTGCACAGGGGAGGGAGCTGGATGTCATTGTCCACCTAGGGACAAATGACCTGGCTACAAAAGGGATCAGAGCAGTGCAAGAAGCATTTGTGGAGATGGGGAGGGGCCTTAGACAAATAGCACACACGGTAAACTTCTCGGAGGTGCTTCCTGTCTATGGCACGGGAGACTAGGGTGCTCCACACCATAGGGATTCAATCAGTGGTTGAAAAACTGGTGCAGAGCTCAGGATTTGGCTTCACTGGAGACTGGGGTCCACCTGGAGGGATGCAGGCCTATACTGGCATGATGGTCTGCATCTGTCCAGGAGGGGAACCAGGATCCTAGGTGATAGGTTTAAATACTTCATTGACAAGTATTTAAACTAGCCAAGGGGGGAGGCACTGTAAAGGAGCAGGGAAATCCTAGCCCCCAAAAAATATCAGGGTACTAAATGAGGTAGACACCAACATAGAGATGTCAATAGGGAGAAGCGCAGGGGTAAATGGAGAAAGTGACAAATGCAATAAGGACAGGGATGGGGCAAAAAGGGGTAAGGCCATCAAGAAATGGAGGGTAATGAGTACCAACGCCTGTAGTCTGGGCAACAAGCTCCCTGAACTGGTGGCCTTGATGGAAGAGGGATACCTGGATATTGTAGCAGTAACAGAAATATGGTACACAGAGAACCATGACTGGGATGTTAACATACCAGGGTACACAACCTACAGGACAGACAGGGAGGGCAGAAGGGGGAGGAGTAGCTATCTATGTAAGGGAAGGGATAAAAGCAACTGAACAAAAGAGTAAACATGGAGGAGAGGAGGCACTGTGGGTCACCTTAGAGACTGGAAATGGCACCACAATCCGCACAGGGGTTGTATATAGACCCCCATGTCAGGGGGAGGGAATGGACAAGGATATGATAAAAGGCATACTTAGGATGGCAGAGAAAGGGGAGATACTGTTGATGGGGGACCTTAACATGCCAGATGTTAACTGGAGCACCTTTGCGGCAGCCACATCCAAAAGCAGGGCCATTCTTGATGCCCTTCAGGTGGCATGCCTCAAACAGCTAGTTTTGGAACCCACTCATGAGGGAGCAATCTTAGACCTCGTACTCTCTAATGGGGGACAGTGAGAGGATCTCAGATCTAGAAGTGGGTAGCCATTTGGGAACAAGTGACCACCAAACAGTGTGGTTCATGATAAACTCTGCTACAGAGTCAAGCCATACAAAAGTGATGGTTCTGGACTTCAGGAGGGCTGACTTTAGCAAGATGGGAGAGTGCTTTAGAAAAGCACTAGCAAACAGGCTAGAAGAAGGGGTGGAGCAACAATGAGCAAATATCAAAACTGCCATCACAGAGGCAACAAGCCTTTGTGTGAAGCAAATAAACAAAAGAAAAAGCCACTATGGTTCTTAAAAGAGGTGGTGGTGAAGGTTAGGGAGAAAAAGATAGCATTTAGGAAGTATAAGGAAACACAGAAGGAGCAGCTCAGAGAACTGTACCAGTTAAGGCAGAAGGAAGCAGGGAGGGCAGTCAGAATAGCAAAGGCACAAACTGAGAAAAAGATAGCTAACTCTGTTAAGAAGGGGGATAAAACCTTTTATAGGTATATCAGGGAGCGTAGAAAGACAAATGGAGGGATAGTGAGGCTGAACAGAATGGATGGTGGGTGGGCAGAGAGTGACAGTGATAAAGCAGGGACACTGAATGAATACTTCTGTTCAGTATTCACAAAAGAGGAAGTGGGGCAGGTGCCTAATCCAATTAATAGAAGCACTCTGGAGAGGAGGGTTGATCCCAGTCCTTTCACAGAAGAAAGGGTTCTGTAAGAACTCCTAAAACTGAAGGTGGATAAAGCAATGGGGCCAGAAGGAATTCACCCCAGAATTCTAAAAGAATTAAGCAGAGAACTAGTGACACCACTGACTACGCTTTTTAACAAATCATGGGAGGATGGTGTAGTACCTGAGGACTGGAAGAAGGCGGATGTGATTCCCCTTCACAAAAGTGGGACCAAGACGAAGGCAGGAAACTACAGACCTGTCAGTTTGACCTCTGTGGTAGGGAAAGTGATGGAATCACTTCTGAAGGAAAGAATTGTTGAGTACCTAGAGGCCAGTGGGGCACAGTCAGGACCCAAGGCAGCATGGGTTCACAGCGGGAAGGTCATGTCAGACGAATCTAATTGATTTCTTTGACTGGGTGACCAAAGTAGTGGACCAGGGAGGAGCTGTGGACATGGCCTACCTAGACTTTAGCAAGGCATTTGACACAGTCCCACACAAAAGATTAGTAGTCAAATTAACCAGCCTGGGAGTGGGTCCCAAGGTGGTAGCCTGGGTAAAACATTGGCTGAACAACAGGGCACAGAAGGTAATTGTAAATGGAGTACACTCTGAAGAGGAGGGGTTACTAGTGGGGTACCGCAGGGTTCGGTACTGGGTCCAGTGCTTTTTAATGTCTTTATAAGTGATATTGCAGAGGGACTGGAAGGAAAAGTATGCCTCTTTGCAGACGACACAAAGATCTGCAGCAGGGTTGATACACAATGAGGCATGGAAAGGATGAGAAGGGACTTGGCAAGGTTGGAGGAATGGTCAGAAGTATGGCAGCTTGGATTCTTTTATTTTAGTTGTTTAACCAGGTGAGACACACTAAGCTGAAAGCTTTTGTACAGGTGCAACCTGGAAGCACAGGGAAGTTAAGTGACTTGCTCAGGGTCACACAGTATGCAAGTGGAAGCTGTGGAATTCAAACCGAGGTCTGGTCTGCTGGATGTCACCAAAATTGCAGCTCGGAGCCTTAAACCACTGCGCTATACTGCCTCAATGTAAAGAAGTGCAAAGTAATGCACCTGGGAAACAAAAACCCAGGAGAAGATTACACAATGGGGGGGAGGTAGTAACAACAACAAAAATGGAAAGAGACCTAGGGGTAATCATATCAGATGACCTTAAGGTTGGCAAGCAATGCGAGAAGGTGGTAGGGAGGGCTGGGAGGATACTGGGATGTATAGGGAGAGGTATCACCAGCAGAAAACAGGAAGTTGTTATCCCCCTGTACAGACTGTTGGTGAGACCCCATCTGGAGTACTGTGTCCAGTTCTGTAGACCCCATCTCCGCAAGGATATAGACGGGATGGAGGCAGTTCAGAGGAGGGCAACTAAATGGTGCAGGGTCTGCAAGAGAAGCCATATGAGGAGAGACTAAAGGAGCTTAATATGTATGCCCTTGAGGAAAGGAGGGAGAGGTGGGACATGATAGAAACGTTTAAGTACCGCAGTGGAATCAACAAAGTCCAAGAGGACAGCATCTTTCAGAAAAAGAGATGTGCAAGAACAAGGGGACACAATTTGAAGATAGAGGGGTGATGGCTCAGGGGCAATGTGAGGAAGAATTTTTTCACAGAGGGGGTGGTGGACGCAAGGAACTGCCTTCCTGAGGAGGTTGTGGGGTCTAAAACTGTGGGAGAATTCAAGAATGCATGGGACAGACATAAGGTAATTTTTGTGGGGGGTAGGAAGAAATAGGCTGTCGGTTAAATAGGATCTGCAGCTTATCCTCTAGGTAGGGAAATCGGCAGACTAGGTGGGCCAAGCGGTCCTTATCTGCTGTCAAAGTCTATGTTTCTATGTTTCAATATTGTAATGCTAAAAACAATATGATGAAATTTTTTGCTGACTAATAAATGCTGCCAATTAAAGTTGTTTGAATGCAGGGGTGGTTCTGCAATTTACACTCGGGACACCATTATTGGACAGACGCTCCCCCCCCCCCGTGCTTGTCAATGGTGCCCAAGCCCTTACCCCCAAGCTCACCCCAGACCCCTCCAGGGGTCCACTCTATCTCACGGCAGCCTACATACCCCCAAGGAACCAGAACCCAGCGATAATGTCTCTCGTGGATTATCTCTCCACCTTCCCCCACAAGGCTGAACAAGTCCTGGTGGGGGACCTCAACGTGAACTGGCTCAGTACTACCACTTCCCCAATAAAGGACTCCTTCACTGCCCAAGGCCTGACTCAACTCGTCTCCAAGCCCACTAGACTTAACCCCACCAGAGGTACCAGCACCCTCCTGGACGTCATTATCACTAACTGTCCCCATAAAATTCAGGACATTCAAGTCCTCCCCGACTCCTTAAGTGACCACTCCCTTGTCCTATTCCTCTGGTCTACCCTCACCCCCAAACCTGTAACCCAAACCACTCTCCGCAGGTGCTTTCGCCCTGGTGGGTTGATTAAACTCAAACAGTATCTCGCCCAGTTTAATTGGTCTCCCATCCACCAGGCTCCCAACATTGATGCTACCCTCAACCTCTTCTCTCAAGCCTTTAACAGGGCTGTGATCTCTTTGCGCCCCTGACCAAATTCCACTCTAAAAAAAAAAACGTGCCTTAGGTTACTCTGGCCCTACTCCAGATGCTCAAAATTAGGGACAACCTCTGGCACCGTGACAACAAATCTGGCTGACCTGCTAACAGGCAGATCTACAATGCCTCACGGAACAGGTGCACATGGGCCATCCGGAAAGCCAAGGCAGCCCACTATGAGGGCACCCTCCTCCTGGGGGTGCACCCAAACCATCTGGGACAACATTAAAGAGCTAAACAGGAAGTCCCTCTCCCCCCCATCCCAGATCACTATTGATGGCTCCACCACTACTGACCCTGCCTGCATTGCCAACTGCCTCAACTCCTCTTTCACTGACCTTAGCTCTGTCCTCCCCAGTAACTTCTTCGATCCTACCCCTGATCTACCACCCTCAGTCCTTCAGTGCCCCTGGTTCTACCTCCATAAAGTATCTACCCAGGAAGCCAAACAACTGCTACTAAAAGCCTTAAAAAGCAACAGTCCCAGGAGTTACTCTCTGGACCCCAAAATATTCCGGCTGGTCCTGGATGAAGTCCTTGTCCCGCTCACCGGAGTACTTAACCGGTCCCTCTGCCTGGGGCAATTCCCCTCTGAGTGGGAGACAGCTATAGTCACACCTATTCACAAAGGGGGTCATAGGTCCACCCCCTGCAACTACTGACCAGTCTCCATCCTCCCCCCCCCAAAGCCCTAGAAAAAGTGATGGCTAATCAACTCAGTGAATACCTTGCTAAGCATGGCATCCTGTGCCCGGAACAACCTGGATTCGGTGGTGGTCACAGCACCGGTACCACATTAATGGAGTTTTCCAATTTCCTGCACTCCTCCTTAGACTCTGGCTCCCTCGCTGGTGCAGTGTATGTTGGCCTCTTTAAGGCCTTCAACACTGTCTCTCATTCTCTGCTACTAGATGCTCTCTACCACATTGGTTTCTCAGCTGGCCCCTTGCCTGGTGTTCAAGCTACCTGACAGCATGCTCCAAATGTGTCAAAATTAATAGGACACTCTCAGAAACCCGCCCAATCTGCTCTGGGGTACCCCAGGGCTCTATCCTGGGGCCTCTGCTGATCAATCTATATCTAAATACCATGCCCAGTGCTTGCTCTGGCAACATCCTCATGTACGCCGATGATGCCATCATTTTTGCCTCGCATCGAAACCTTACCTCTCTCCGGGACACTCTCCAACACTCCTTCCCGGATGCTGAAACCTGGTTTAAGGAGCGCAGTCTCATCATCAATCACAAAAAAAACAAGTCGATGCTCTTCGCTCATCCCAGAACAAAGCTTGTAACAACCCGCTCACCATCCTCCCCAGCGTCCTACATCCGCTCGAACAAGTCTACTCCTACAAATACCTTGGAGTCACTTTCGACTCAGCCCTCACCTTTCACACCCACTTTTATGCCCTTGCATCTGCCACCAACACTCGCCTAGCCATCCTCTACCGACACAAGGACTGCCTCCGTACTGATGCCCTCTGGCTTGCCGTTACATCCTTAGTGCTGTCCCTTGTAGATTATGGCCTTCCAGTTTATGCTGCTGCTGACACCACTGCCCTCAATAAGATTCACCTCACCCTAAGCAAGGCATGCAGGCCAATGACTGGTGCCTCCAGGCTCACCCACACAGGTCAACTCTACGACATGGCTAAACTCCTTACCCTTGATGAACGACTCTGCTATCAAACCTGCCTTCTAACTAAGAAGATTCTGCTCGGGCTCGCCCCACCAGGGGTAACTACCTCCATCCAACCCACCCTGTCCACTATCTCAACCCGAACTGCCAAAAAGACCACCCTACCGGTCTCCAGAACCAGGACTGCTTGGGCCCAAAGGTCCTATTACAGAGCCCCTCCCTGGTTTAACTCTCTCCCTGCTTCCATTTCCACTACCCCCAAAATTGCCGCTTTTAAATCCGCCCTTAGGAACCAACTTTTCAGCTCCCGGAGCTGCACCTGTCCTTAACAGGCCTCAGCTACTATCACTTCTGACATTGCCCACTGGGCCAAACTCACACCTCACTCCCCCCCCCCCCGTTTCTGTAACAACTTGTGCTCAATTTGCAACCCAGAAATATTCTCTCAAGCTAACTGTATGGAAACTACTGTGTTATTCTAAGTCGCACTGTTCCTTGGTTACTGTAATTTATGTTACATATGGAAACTTCTTTGATATGCTATGCTGCACTGTTGTCTGGTTCTCTGTAATTTATGTGCACTGCATATCCTCTGTGATGAGGTACCTTTGTAAATGAGCCTCTGGCTCAAAGGTTGTAAATCTGAAAAAATTTAAATAAATAAAATCCATTTGAGATTTTGTTTTACATGCTGTGGTGTTTGTTTAGCAGGTCAGTGAAATGGAGAAAAACAATTTATACAAACGGAGGAGGAAAAGTAGGAAGTGCCTGAACTGGGACTTGAACTCAGGCAGCCTAGAATACCATTCCAGTTGTGCTACCAGTGTACCACCAAGGCAACTGGAAACTGGGCCATCCCAAAGCACATTACTCTTTCTCCAGTGCACAACTTGGTCCTGCACAGATAATTACAGTTTCAATCACATGAGGGTGGTATGAATATGTATGGAACACATACAAACAGAGGAGAGAAAGAAGTAAGTGCCTCAGTTGGGATTTGAACCCAGGCCACCTGGAATACTGTTCCTGTTGCGTTACCAGCTGCTTGACCAAGGAAGCTGGAAACTGGGCCATTCCAGAGCACATTACTCTTTCTCCAATACACAACCTGGTGCTACACATTGCACTCATGTGATTGAAAATGTAATTATCTGTGCAGCACCAGGTTGTGCACTGGAGAAAGAATAATGTGCTCCAGGACAGCCCATGGTGCAGCTGGTAGCACAACTGGAATGGTAGTCTGGGTGGCCTGGGTTCAAGTCCCAACTGAGGCATTTCTTTCTGTCTTCTGTTTGTAGGCGTCCCATAAATATGCACACCACACTCCTGTGATTGTAAATGTAATTATCTGTGCGGCACCAGGTTGTGCACTGGAGAAAAGGTAATGTGCTCTGTGACAGCCCACATTCCAGTTGCCTTGGTGGTGCAGCTGGTAATGCAACCAGAAAGGTATTCCAGGTGGCCTGGGTTCATGTCCCAGCTGAGTCATTTACTTCTTTCTCTCCTCTGTTTGTATTCCATAAATATACACAAAGCACTCATGTGATTGATAATGTAATTATCTGTGCAGCACCAGGCTGTGCAATGGAGAAAGAGTAATGTGCTCTGGGACAGCCAGTTTCCAGCTGCCTTGGTGGTGCAGCTGGTAGCGCAACCAGAATGGTATTCTAGGTGGCCTGGGTTCAAGTCCCAGCTGAGGCACTGACTTCTTTTTCGCCTCTGTTTGTATGTGCTCCATAAATTTGCATACCACACTCATGTGATTGAAAAAGAAAAACAATCTGGCACATTTTCTGCATTTTGGAAATTTTTCCACATTCTGATCACTTTGAACAAATTTTGCAGCGCTGATTAAAAATGCTAAATGCAAACATTCGGCAAAGCTTTTTTTCTGCATTTTGTGAGCTGAGGTAATAGCAAAGAGTAGAAATTTCACACCACTGTGTTCTTGTGTATTTATGAGACTTAGCAAACTATGTTTAAAATACATATTTAAAATAACACAGTATTCTCCAATTAACATATAGCTATAATGTCAAATTTTAATCATATGCTTTCCCTACAAACCCCATACAGATTCCAATGCCTCAGGGAACTGACACCCTGGATATCACTGTTCAGAGGTCATTGACGTACATCACATACATTGGCTGCGGTGTGTCTGGCATGGCAACATTAATTGCCATTCTTCTGTTCACTTCATTCAGGTAACAGCTATAATTTTATTTATTAGGTGTCAACGTGGCTCAGTTGGTAGCACATCTGCCTCTAGACCAGAAGGTCGTGGGTTCTCGTCCCACACCGGGACTGAACTTGCACCTAAAAATCGCTGGCATCTAAGTGCAGTATTGGTGGGTGCTGTACTGCTGGGATGTGCCATCCTTTGGATGAGACGTTAAACCGAGGTCCCTTCTGCCCATCCTGGTGTTGTCCAGGTGGAAGTAAAAGAACCCAGGGCACTCTTCGCAAAGAGCAGGGAGCATTCCTGGTGTCCTGGCCAACATTCCCCTTCCCATAAACTGGTTCATGCAATTATCTAGGCTATGTGTGGGTGATGATGTGCGATATGGCCGCCACCACACATTCAGTCACTTCACTTCACTACCAGTCTAGCATTGCTTATAAAGTGCTTTGGGATACTGTATATGAAAAGCGCTATATAAATGCTGATTCTTCTTCTTCTATTATCTTGTTCATGGCCACCAATTATGCATAAAGTAACATGCAAATCCAGACTTGAGTAGTATTCATACTAAGTACTTCCAGATACTCAGCTATTCATTGGTCATTATTAAATCCCCAAATTCAGAAAGTGCCCCCCCCAATACAAATCATTTAGCCCCCCCCCACCTCCAAGTAGCTAGGACTGGTTCCGTGGTCACTCCTTCCTCAATGACAGGCCATCTTCTCTCCTCCACCCCTTAGCAACTTCTAATGCAGAACTGAGTAAAATAGGTTTTTGGGGTCCTATCACAGTCTCTTTTAGTCATGGCCTCCTTTTCCAACCTGCCCAGGCACCAAAGGGCAATTTCTGTGATGAGGAGGGGGGGTGGCAATGGTAATAGATTCCACTAACCTGAAACAACGCTGTTCCTTTAAAAGTAAGCCTATCATCAGTCGCACCCAGGACCAGAGGAAGGGGGAGGAGTGGTCTGTGTTTTTGTTGATGCTACACAGGTGGCATCAAACTTGGCTATAGCCAAACCAGAATGTGTTACAGCGGGGTGCTTAGTGATAAATTGTGCTATGTCACAACATGTCAGTCAGGTGCTCTCAATAACCAGCTTTTTTAAAGTATATTTTAGTGGAATTTTTAAAGCACAAAATACAGAAAGATAGGTAGCTTTCTACTCACTATTTTCAGTATATTGTCTTCCTGTTCTCTCCACATTACAACAACCCATGTCCTTGCCATACCCCTCTGCTATTTTACCTTATTTTACCCATTTTTACCTATTCAGTTGTATAGCCTGCAACTCAATGTACTCTAATCTGAATTGTATGCCTCACTGCTGGTTCTGTACAAATGTCTTGCCGTTTTGGGTGTACGCTCCCTTAACTCCCAATCTGGCCACCCCATAACCAACGTTTATGTACACTTATTACATTGTTTTTGTTTTTCTCTGAAATTCGTTACTTGTACTGTGATTTTATTTACATGTTCATGCACCTATTGTTATCACTTTGCTGTTGCTTTTTCATTCCCTGTTGTATCCCCTACCCCAGGGTCGAACCTGGAAATGAGCCCTGGCTCAGTGTGCCTATCCTGATTATAACATGTTCAGTAAATAAATAAATAAAATATTAGGATTATTAGTCCGTGATATGAGGAAGGGTCAAGAGGATAATAACAAGCATTTGTAAATGCCGAATGTTTGCTTGCTGGTATTAGTATTGGACATGCATGAGTTAGACAGATGCAGAATAGGAATGGCAGTGTAGTATTGAAGTTTACGCCAACCCCACCTCCATCCTATAGAGACGGACAGGCACTGGGGTAAGTATTTGAGTCATTGGCCATGACAGGCATGTCATGTGACATCACCCTATTCTGCAGACAGTGACACGTGTTGAGGTGTGCCTTAGGGTGTTTGGCTTTAGAGTTACCTCATTCCATAAAGACTTATGCTGAAATGGGTGCAGCATAGGAGAATGGGGTGAAGTCTGGGGCCAAAGAGTGCAAGGTACACCTCGATGCCTGTCAGTGGCTGGAGGTGGGGGGTGGGATGGCATGAGTAGTTCAGTCGGCAATGCAAAGGCACACCCCGATGCCTGTCAATCTGTGCAGGGTAGGACATTATGGTTAGAAACCATAATGCCTCAGGCGTTTGTTGGTATTTATACTACAAATTTTCAACATGGCCTTTTTGTGAGCCTACCTATGAAGAGTGGCACTGTGATTATGTCTGTGTCCCGAACATTGATTTCCAACAGCGACAGTGCCATTCCGTGCCACATGAACAAAAACACAGATCGGGCAGGATGTGAAGAATGACAGCTGTACCATCCACAGGGAGGTGTGAAGAGATGGAAAAGTTGAACAGCTGTACTGGGAATATAAAAAGTGTTTGCATGTCCGAGCATACAGTATGTGGAAACTGTGCAAAGCATGCGCATTTCACAGTCATTTAATGGACGTTCATCACCAAAGTTTCAAAATAGGCATTGTAGGACCTCTACTCATGAACAGTGTCACTGTGATTTTCTTGATGTGTCCTGAACACTGATTTCCCACAGCAACCGCGCTATTCTGCGCCAAAAGTGCAAAAACATATTTTGGCTAGGAGGTGAAAAATGACAGCTGTACTGTTCATAAGGAGGTGCAGAAAAATGGCAATGTTGAAAAGCTGGAGTGAACATATTACAAATGTATGAAGTTATGAGCATGACTGGAAACACTGCAATGCATGCTTGTAACACAGACATTTTATGGAGTTTCATCACCAGATTTTCAACATAGGCATTTTACGGCCTCTGCTAATGAACAGTGTCAGTGTTGTTTTCTTAATATGCCCCCAGCACTGATTTCCCACAGCGACCACGCTGCTGTGCGCTGCAGGTGCAAAATACATTTCGGCCAGGATGTCAAAAATGATAGCTGTACTGTTCATAAAGAGGGCTGGAAAAATGCCAATGTTGAAAATCTGGAGTGAGCATATTACAAATGTGCGAAGTTATGAGCGTGTGTGGAAACTGTGCAACGCACACTCATAACACAGTCATTTTATGGACTTTCATCACCAAATTTTCAACATAGGCATTTTAGGACCTCTGCTAATGAGCAGTGTCACTGTGAGTTTTGTCATGCATCCTGAACACTGATTTCCCACAGTGACCGCGCTATTCTGCGCCGGAAGTGCGAAAATGCATTTCGTCCAGGATGTGAAAAATGACAGCTATACTGTTCATAAGGAGGTATGGCAAAATGGCAATGCTAAAAATCTGGAGTGAAAATATCACAAATGTGCAAAGTTACGCGCGTGTGTGGAAACTGCGCAACACACGCTCGTAACACAGTCATTTTATAGACTTGTCACCGAATTTTCCAGATAGGCATTTTAGGACCTCTGCTAATGAACAGTGTCACTGTCATTTTCGTAATGTGTCCCAAACACAGATTTCCCACAGCGACCGCGCTATTCTGTGCCAGAAGTGCGAAAACACATTTTGCTCAGGATGTGAAAAATGACAGCTGTACTGTTCATAAGGAGGTGCGGAAAAATTGCAATATGGAAAATCTGGACTGAAAACATTGCAAATTCATGAACTTATGAGCATGCGTAGCAACTGTGCAACACATGCTCATAAAACAGTCATTTTTTGGATTTTTTTTCCACCAAATTTGCAACATTTTTTGAGAGCCCACCTCATGAAAACTGGCACTGTTATTTCATTAATCGGTCCCAAAAGGTGATTTCATGTAGTGACCACAAAATCACCTTTTGGGACCAATTAATGCCATGACAGTGACTGAATTCATGAGGAGGGGTCTCAAAAATCCCATGTTGAAAATTTGGTGCCAAAATTCCAAAAAAATGCCTGAGATATGCAACAAAGTTGAAAAAACCCTATTTATCCCATTATACAGCTTACCGGCATTTCCTCAGTTCACGGTCAGCTTTGAAGAGTGCAGACGTGTTCCTGGTCCACAGAAGATCGTCACGCTGGACTCCGGAGCCAAGTATGGGATGGGGGGGGTGTGGGGAGGCAGGGTGCGCAGTGGGTGGGCGTGGGTTGTGGGGGGACGGGCCAGGGAGACCGTGAGGGACTGTTTTTGCTTTACAGGTTTTAAAACAAAACAAAAAAAAACATTGTGGAACGGTTTTTCCTTTGCAGGGGCATTGGGCATGCTGAGGTGGGCTCCCACAGTGCCACCTGAATATTTTTGGTGGGGGGTGTAGCTGACGGGCGATTGGGCACCCCTGTCAGTACAAAAGTGTGGGGAGCGCAAGAGCCGTGGGGGATTGGGCACCGGACTCTCCCATTCATTTTGGGGGGGCTGATGCCAACGGGGAGTATGCTCCCCCATCGGCACATCAAACAGGGAGGGGGAACATACTGCTGATGGGGACTGGGCTCCCCCATTGGCATATCAGCACCGGGGATGGATGCCGATGGGGATTGGGGCCCCATCAGCAAAAACACACTTCTGTGGGGAGGCATGCTGCCGAGGGGATTGGGCACCCCCGCATCTGAGCCATTTGATATTGTTTGTGAACACGGCCGTAAGGCACCACCATGTTCACAAACAATATCACACTAGCAGTGTTCCACCCAGCAATGACTGGTTGCTCCTTCATTGCAGCGAATCGCTGATGCTGCAATGAGGCGGCCCATGATTGTGGCAGCGAAAACGTTACAACTTGGTGCAACTTCTAGAAGCTAGTGTCATCAGCACACTGTGCCTCCATTGGTGCACCACGGCTAGGCCCCCAAATGCAGTGCTTCTGTTGGATGCCACACTGCCGCGCCTCCCCAACCCGCTTCTCTCCTAAGCTGTCACATAATGTTTCTTGCGCATGCACAAGCAAACATAAAAAAGAAATTGTATTAAAGAATAGAGTATATGTAGGACATTAACAGCCTAATTCACATATAGGTTCCAGTCCAGGGTAATATTAAAGGAATAATGCCTGACAGGGTGGGTGTTATGCTGGGATAACATCTCACCTTGGGTGATTGGGTCCGAGGCTGCATGCCGAGGGCATTCAATACCTGAGAAGTCATGTTATCCCAGCATAACACCCAGCCTGTCAGGCATTATTCATATTATACAGTGGTTTGTCTACATTTATATTAGAAAAATAGTTATAAAAATACTGTTTTTTTTTTTTTATCATATCACTTTTTTACCTCCTTGGTAAGAGTGGTCCCCAACCGACCCCCGGCACCCACACCCACGGAGTCAAGTGTGGCATGCAGATTTATACACCCCATTGAACTGTCCCGCCCATGACAGCATCCCCCCCACAGGGACCTGTGGCACGGAGCTGCCGAAGATGCCTAGTAGACTCTGGGGGTGCAGGGCTGGCCATCAGCTGCCGAGGTCAACCCACCAGCATTTTCCTCCTGTTTTTTCACCCAATGAGGAGCCAGACATGCAGACACCTGCTGCACTCCTCCACTTTACATATGCCCCATGACTGTGGAACACCCAGCTTCCGCTGGGTGTCACTGGAAGAGCGGTGTATGGCCCTCACCCCTCCCACAAGGAAGGAGAGCAGTCATAGGATGCTCAATCCTTCCTTCCCCCTGCCAGCCCCCGGCGACCCAAGTCCGTTCCTGAACCTGGGTCGCGGGCATGGCATAAGGGTGTGGCGTCCAGCACCCCAGTACCACTGAGCCAGCATCAAAAGTACTGTTTTAATTGTATTTTTGTCATTGTCATTTTTTATGTTGCTTGCACGTATGTGCAAGAAACATAGTGCCATCATCGGAGATTTCGGAGGTGTATCACCTCCTCCTCCAATTCAGTCAGTGTGTTGGCAGGCGCGGCCCCTGAAAGCCAATGCATTTTGGAGCTGTCTATGACACGCTAAATGCAGTGGCATACAGTTGAGTGGGAGCTACGCTTCAGTGAGCACCGATAAGACATCGGCTGCTCACGCGCAGCTCCCCCCACAGACACCCGCAGGCGCTGCCGCCCCCACTCCCCACAGGCACTGTATAGCCGACGGGTGCCCAATCCCCGGCAGCTGAGCTGCGCCCCCCAGCAGTGTAAGTGCCACACTGGGCAAGCGATCCTTTGGCCGACAGGTGCCCTAATCCCCGCCGGCTGAACGCCTCATGCCTTGTGCCACGCTGGGAGCCCACCCCAGCGTGGCAACAAATGCCATGCGGCCGACAGGTGCCTAATCCCTGTCGGCTGAACGCCCCCTTAACGTCCTTTGTGCCACGCTGGAGCCCACCCAACGTGGCAAATGTCCCATGTAGTCATTTTAAAAAAAAACCTGTAAACAAAACGGTCCCACAGCGTGCCTCCCAACCCTCCCACTACCCGCACCCACCCACTGCGCACCCAGTCTCCCACACCCCTCACCCCATACTTATCTCCCGGACTCTGGCGGCGACGATCTTGTGGACCAGGAACACGTCTGCACTCTTCAAAGCCGACCGCGAACTGAGGAAATGCCGTAGCTGTATAATGGGCTAGATGGGGGGTTTCAACTGTTGCATATCTCGGGCATTTGGAGAATTTTCGCAAATTTTCAACATGGGGTTTTGGGACCCCTTCTCATGAATGATGTCACTGTCATTGGTGTTATTCGGGCCCGAAGGGTGATTTAGCACATCACTGCGCGGTCACTGCGCAAAATCACCGCCGGACCTGAATAACTTTACCATAACAATCACTATCAGAGTGACAAAATACCCATGTAGTCCATAAAATCAAAATACTGTTTCTAAGCATGCTTTGCGCCGGTTCCTCGCAGGCTCGTAAGTTTGCGAAATTTCAATATTTTCACTCCAGATTTTCAACATTGCCATTTTACCACACCTTCTTATGAGCAGTATAGCTGTCATTTTTCACATCTCAACTAAAATGTGTTTCCGCCCATGTAGCGCACAATGGCGCAGTCGGTATGCGAAATCAATGTACGGGACAAATTAAGAAAATCACAGTGACACTGTTCATGAGCAGAGGTCTTAAAATGGCTATGTTGAAAGTTTGGTGAAAAACTTCCTAAAAATAACTGTTTTACGAGCGTGCGTTGTACAGTTCCTATGCACACTCGTAAGGTCGTGAATTTTCAATATTTTCACTCCAGATTTCCAACATTGCCATTTTGCCACACCTTCTTATAAATAGTACAGCTGTCATTTTTCACATCTCACCCAAAACATGTTTCCGCCCATGTAGCGCACAGTGGCGCAGTAGGTGTGCGAAATCAATGTACGGGATAAATTAAGAAAATCACAGTGACACTGTTCATGAGCAGAGGTCTTAAAATGGCTATGTTGAAAATGTGGTGAAAAAATTCCCTTCAGATGTTCTGCAGTATTAGTAATGAAGACATTGAACAGAACTGGCCCCAGGATCGAACCCTGCAGCACCCCACTGGTCGCCCCCTCTCCCTAGACTGCATACCATTTACCACCACTCTCTGCCTCCTGTCTGTTAGCCAGTTTCTAACCCAGTTTACCACCTTTCCCCATGTCCAGCTTACCCAGCTAGTTTATCAGCCTCCTATATGGGATGGTGTCAGCATTTGCTGGAAATCAAGGTAAGCGCTTGTCCACTGCCCCACCCTGATTCACTTCTTGTCACCCAGTCAAATAAATCAACCAGATTTATCTGACATGATGTCACCACTGTGAATCCATGTTGTCTATGGTCCTGGGTTCCGATGGCATCTAGATGCCCCACTATCCTTTCTTTAAGCAATGTCTCCATGATCTTCCCCACTACTGAGGTGAGGCTGAATGGCCTATTGTTCCCTGCCTCCTCCCTGCTGCCTATCTTGTGTAGAGGGACCACATGTGCCCTCCTCCAATTCACTCATGTTGAATGACTCCGTGAACATGGCTGCCAGAGGTACTGCTATCTCCCTTCGCAGTTCTGTTAATATCCTTGGGCGTATGCCATCTGGTTCCATCGCTTTGTCTACCTTCAATTTAGTCAGCTCCTGCAGGACTCTTTTGCCTTTGAATGGACTATTGTCCACCTCTTCACCCCCTTGGCAACCGCTGTACTGCTGTGGCCCTTGCCCCTCCCTCTCTTCTGTGAATACTGAGCGGAAAGACACAGTGCATGACTTGGGAGGAAGGCATGAAACTGTCACTTCCAAATACCTAAACAGCACATACAAGCAAGCAACATTCGGCATTGACAAATGCTTGTTTTATTGTGGAAGGATACTGATTTGAAAAAGTAGTGCCTTATTACTATTATTACTTATTGCTTAGTTATTACTATTTGCTCCCCCACAGCCCATCTTCATGTAGTCATATTGGATGCCTTTCTTTACTTTTACTTTACTTTTTTCCTCATAAAATGTGGAAGACTATCAAAGCTATAGAAGGACGGCCCATGGCCCCCTCTGTCCCAACAAAGATAGTCGCAAGTGGCAAGATTGTGGAAAACAAGTCCCTAATCTTGGAGGAACTTAACTCCCACTTTGCCACAGCTGGATTAGCTTTTGACTCGTCACCTTATGCTGGTGCTGCGGTGAGCCAGCATACCCCTCCCGCCACATCTAGTCCTGGACCCAGTCCCTTCCAACTGCGCGAGATAACTTATAAAGAAGTAGAAGATTCTCTTCTTAACTTAGACACCAAAAAAAGTGCAGGGGACGATGGCTTGGAACCCTTTTTCCTAAGGTCAGGCTATGCCCATCTCACTGCCCCAATTCTCCACATCTTCAATCTTTCCATTACATCTGCTGCTGTGCCGTCCTGCTGGAAATCAGCACATATCCTCCCTCTATTTAAATCTGGTGACCCATGCGATGTAAACAACTACAGGCCTATCTCCATATTGCCTATCCTTTCTAAAGTTCTCAAAAACTGATCCATATTCAGTTAAATCTCACTTGAAACCTTCTCTCTCATTAACCCAGCTCAATCTGGCTTCCGGCTAATCATAGCACAATCACTGCACTAGCAAAAGTAACCAATGATTGGATCTCTGCTATAGATGCTAAGAAGGTAACTGGTGCAGTCTTTTTGGACCTCAGCAAAGCTTTTGATACTGTTGATCACAAACTATTAGTCAATTGCCTTGCAAAGTTGGGTGCCACATACCATACCACCCAGTGGTTCTCTAGCTACCTAACTGGAAGATTCCAAAAAAGTAAAGGCGGAAGGCTTTTTTTCTGCTGCCTTGCCAGTTGCAAGAGGAGTCCCCCAAGGATCCATCTTAGGCCCTATCTTGTTTTCTCTGTACATCAATGACTTAGATGCTAACATCTCTACGTCCAATCTGCACTTTTTTGCAGATGATACTGTGTTGTATACTTCTGGCTCATCGTTATCTGAAGTCAAGGGAGTGCTTCAAGTGGACTTCGCACAACTTGAGCATAATTTAATAAAGGCAAAGTTTCTGCTCAATGCTAAGAAGACTAAAGCGATGATATTCTCCTGCAGTGCTGTCTCAGGCCCCCCCAATACTCTTGCCCAAGACTTCATTGTCACCACGCTAAACGAGCCTCTGGAAGTTGTAACCAAATTTAAATATCTAGGTATCTGGATCGACAATAAATTATCTTTCAGTGACCACATGAAGATGTCTCTAGAAGGTTAAAAGCAAGGTTAGGTTTCTTCTACAGAAATAGGCCCCTTTTCCCCTTGAAACCTCGAAACAAGCTTGTACAGGCCACTTTTCTCCCTACTCGACTATGGCGATGTAATCTATTCCTCCACCTCTCTTGCAAATCTAAGTAAACTGGACATCCTTTATCACCTGCTTCACGGTTCATTACCAACTCCTCACTGTCTCGCACCACTGTGACTTATATGCAGCTGTTGGTTGGACATCCCCAACTACTAGACGCCTGCTCCATGCTGGGCTATGGACTCTTAAACTGCTCCTGCAGAAATTGCCAAGCTATCTCTCTTCCCTTATTAGTATCTCACATAGTGCATACTCGTTAAGAAAATCTGACTTTATTATGCTTGACATAGCAAGGATGCGGACTTCCTTTGGTAAACGTGCTATTGCATATGCCCTTCCCTCCATTTGGAACCAATTACAAACCGTACTGAAACTAACTAGCACAGTTTCAATAACCTTCTACAAATCGCTAAGTTCAGCCAAAATAAAAGACACCTGTAACTGTTATTAAGTCTCTTCCTTCCCATGTGTGCCATATTTATCCACTGGTAAGGTATAATTGATTTGTCATATTAACTGCTTTCCTTCCCTTCTACTCCTGGCTTTATCTTTTGCTTACGCCCACTGCTACTCTATCAAATCTCTCCTCCTCCCATATCAGTTGTAGTCTGTTGTTTGTCCTAGCTGCCAAAATACTGTATATTTGATTTGATTTGATTTGATTAAATCAAATCACACCAGTCATCATGTTTCATTTATCAGTATGCAACCTGTAAGTCACTTCCCTGTCTCATATCAATGTTTACCACCTGCGGTCACCCTATGTGGTACCCTTGTATGTATATCCAGCCTGCATCATGTAACGTGCATTTCATGTATATACTGTTATTACCTGTCTGTGTTTGTACTTTAAGTGTTTATGTCACAGGACCTCCTTGTGAATGAGCTTGCTCAATGGAGTTTTCCTGCAATAAACTTGAACTTGAACTTGAACTTTTACTGTTTTTCTCCTGCTACTGCTCCATATATTTAAAGAAAAAAGACATGGAGAAGGAAGACAAGCTGAACGGTGAGCGAGCGTTAGTACAATGGGCATGTGTTGACTGTTGAAAGGCACCGTAGTTCACTCGCTTGCTCAGCTCCTTCTTCAGTAGGATCCCATGCTGTTTAATGATTTTATTTATTTATTTAGAATCAATTGAGGAGCAGAGTTAAATCTGTTGTTGTGGAAACCAGTCACGGAGGTCGAGGAAGCGAAGTCGATGGTTGTGTTGGCGAGGCGGACACTGGGGAAGGAGCAGGAGACTGCTGTGAAGCCGATCCCAAAAAGATGGCTTTCATTTCAGATTTTTTTTTTTTCTTTTTTTTTAAAGTAATATTAAGAAACAACATTTGCTTGGGAGAACATGTGGAAGCCATGCCGTGAAGACGATTGGAAACGCAGCTTTCACTTTCAGTGGGAGCGGGAAGCAATGGATGGCTGGGGATGGATTTTTTAAAAAACTTTTCACGTGGTCTCGACTGTACTGGGACTAGAGCCGGGATGTTATGCTGGGATAAAATTCCTGGTCTAGTCCCAGTCTGACCAGTTAGGGACCAGGATTCTCTCTTGCCATTGTATAATACAAATTTTGTTGATCCATCATCACAAGCCAGCTGTTCTGCAACATTTATTTTAACTAATGTATATTTATTCTTATAGTTACTGTATGTCAGAGTATCGTAATTTAAATAATTATGTTAAACCCACTGTTATTGTGAGGTATCTCAAATAAATATTGCTGATCAGTGTCAAAGAAAATAAACTGGCAATGTTTGTGTTATCACTTGCAGCTTTGCTGAATACAACAGCTGAAACTCCACTCCCATTTCCAGACTCTCCTGTGTAAATGTTAGAAATCTTTTCCTACACTGTTGTGTGGCATATGAAAAATCTGGATACACATAAAAGTGGTGTCCTTTGAAAATCAATGTTCCCTTTAAGCGTGAAAGATTCACAATTAAGTCTCTTTCCAACTCAAAAGCAAATACAGTAAGGACAGTAGCTCTCATGTCAAAAGTAATGAACAGTTGCTTACTGTAACAGGAGAACTTCAAAATAATCTCCTTCATTGGGCCACACCTTTGGAACTGTAAGCCATTAGCATCAGGACAACTTGGAAACTTTTGCTCACTGGGGGCTGCCCACAATGACAAGCAGTGTTGGTGCCTTTAAAATGTGGGTGGCTACATCAGTCCTCCATTTCTCACTGGAGACAAGCTCCGAGGGTATCTTACTAAGAAGAACCAGGAGACCAAACCAGGACCAGGCACTGAATGAGAGGCATGGCACTGGAAAACATACTATGCCTAAGGCACTCATGGAAACCTCCACAAAGGTTCCTGCCAGCTAAAACTCTACTTCAGAAAGGGGGAAGGAGGGTATGTGCACTCCAGCCCAGTGGAGGCGATTCCCACAAAGATCTACAGTTGCTGTAACATTTCCTTCATTAGGCCACACCTTTGCCGTGACTCCAAAGTAGTACAGAAAGTATCCAGGGAGGATGGCAAAGTCTGATGTGAACTTATGACAGGAGGCCTTTCAGTACTGCAAGGCCAAAACAAGCACATCTTCGAGAGACAATGTTCAGACTGTAATGCTTACTGAAAGTATGTACGGTGATCCATGTGAGAAGAACACTCTGAAAGCCACAACAGAAGTGGCCATACCACATGTGAAGTGGCCACAGACAGCACCAGGAAGTTCCCTACCATAGTTCCTACAACAAAATGCAATACAGTTGGCCAGTCATTTGAACAGGCACTGTTTAGTGATAAGGGTACCTTCTTTACCAGGGGTGAACAAAACAAAATGCTGAGAAGACTTTCTGCAGTCCTTAGTGCGATTAAAGAAGAAACATAGTGTTCTTTGTACATCAAGTGCATGGACTGATGCCTCATCCCTGTTAGCATGCTCAGAATAATACACAGGAAGATGAATGATCTGATTCAGTGTGACGTCAGAGACCACCTTAGGCAAGAAATGAGAACGGGCAAGTGCACTCTGTCCTGGCTGAAAATAAAATATGGAGGTTCATGCATGAGAGCCTGTTGCTCTGAAATTCTATGAGCATAAGTCGTGACGACCAAAAACAGAACTCTTCATAAAAGGAAACACATCTTACAGGCTGCAGCAAGCTGAAACAGTGACAGAGTCAAGATAAAATTAAGGTCCCAAGGTGGAACTGGTTTACAAATTGGGGGATGCATGTGCAGAATACCATTAAGAAACATACGGGACACTTCTAGTTGTTCCACCATGCACCTATAAATAGGGGCATGGAAAGCAAAAATGACTGACAAATGCACTTTAATAAAAGAGTACTGGAGTTAGATAGGGGCAGAAGATAGTCCAGTCCAGTACAGTATTCGCAGGACATGTAAATGGGTTCACAGAATAGGACACACACACCATACTGAGGCACACTTCCACTTCAAAGAATGCATGTGTCTCATGAAAGGCTTTCTAACTGCAAGCAAGACATCAGTTACCTGGGGTGAAACCCCAAAATGGGCAATGGCAATATCTTCAGGGGCCAGGCATGCAAATGGACCAGGGACCCATGATCCTGTGACAGCAGACCCCAACACAGAGGGAGTTGAAAAGGAGGCTCCACTGCTAGATGTTGCACAAGTGGAAAACAAATCTGGTGGGACCAGAATGGAGCCATCAGTATTAGGGTGGCATGATCTGCCCACAGTTTGAGCAGAACCTGCTGTGTGAGAGGGATCAGAAGAAAAAGCACAAAAGAACCTCTCATTCCAGGAGAGGGACAATGTGTCTTGCCAAGAAACTCTGGCCCTTGGGCGAACAAACAAAACCACGAGAGTTTTGTGTTGTATGGGGATGCAAAATGTTCCAACTCTGGATGATCCCATCTTGTGAAGAGATTATTTATCTTGAATGGCAGCAGTTCTCATTCATGCACCAGGGACTGAGACCAACTTAACATATCTGCCAAGACAGTTTGGACACCTGGGAGAAACATGACTGACAGCTGAAGGCCATGAAATATGGCCCAGTACCACAGTTTCATCACCTCCCTGCATAGTGAATAAGGGTGAGTGCTCCATTTCTTGTTCATGTAGTGCATGACACTGACACTGTCTGTCTGAATTAGCAAGGGACAAGGGCTAAGATGGGCTTCAGATGCCTGTAGGCCAAGTAGAACAACCCTCATCTCCAGAATATTGATGTGGAGATCAGACTGTAGGTTGGTACAGTGACCCTGAGTCTGAAAGGACCCAGAATGTGCTCCCCAACTGGACACTGAGGCATCCATTATCAGGATCTGCAAGTGGTAGGGAAAATGAATGGAATGCCTTGTGACAGATGAAGGTGTTCTATCCACCATACCAGAGCACAGCGGAGAGAGGACGTGATGAGAACCATTTGTTCCAGTTCATTTGTCAATTGGTTCTACTGAACCTAAATGTTCAATGTTGGAAGAGTATGTGGAGTCAGGCAAAAGGGATCTTAACATCAGCCACAGCCTGCCCCAGAAGACGCAGTATCATCCATGCTGATGCATAATGGCTTCTGTGTATCCGTGGGCCTGGGCAACAAGAGTCTCCATCCTATCTAAAGGCAGGAGGGCACTGCTCACTTCCATGTCTAGCACTGCTCCAATATATTGGAGGTGCTGGCAAGAAATGAGCATGGATTCTGGTACGTTCACATGGCACCTACTGTAGTTCCTCAAATGATTGACACATTCTGGACAATGCATACAAAATCATTTCCCTGGACAGGGCTTTCATGAATTAGTCGGATAAGCCAGAGGGCAAGATTCAGAACTGTTAATGACTACCCTCCGGCATAACGCAGAGGTACTGTCTGTGGCATTTGCAAATCCTGTTATGAAGGAATGTGTCCTTCATATCCAGGGTATAGAACCAATCCCCTTCTTGCAACAGGGGGTGAGATCCTGAAGAGACACCATTCAAAACTATTCCATGAACAGATTCAGGTCCCTCAGATCCAATACAGGATACAGCTAGAGTTTGAAAGCTGGATCTGTAGTAGATGGAGGAAAGAAAAAGTTAAGTATAGTGGTGTATTGGGACAAATTTGTTGTGTATTTAAGATTCTGTGAAATTTATTCCAACAAATAGATGTACTTTCCGTAGCCAGATTTTTATATCAAATGTTTTTTTGATTGTAATAGTTTGATGTTAGATCCTATTTTATATGTGTATATGGATGCTTTTCTTGTTCTGTCTGGGTATTTATGTCTGTAGTGTTATGTACAGAGTACCAATTTTGTAGTAGTCATTTGAGTTGGTATATAGTAACGGTTGAAGTCAGGGAGTCCTAGACCACCCGTTACCTTAGGAAGCATTAGTCATAAGCTACTCTTGTTTTTTTTTGTTGTTGGTTTTTGCAGATAAAGTTTGTGATTACTGCTTTTAATCCGGAGAAAAGTGTTTGTAGAATTTCAATTGGTAGAGTTTGAAAGAGGAACAGTACTTCAGGTAAAATATTAATTTTAATGACACTTATTTTGTCCATTAGTGATAATGGTATGGTTATCCATTTTTTTGAAGTATTGGTGGGAAATCCAGCTCAGAAAATGTATCTAATTGTGTCGTGATTATGGTGCCTAAGTATTTCAATTCAGTGAAGCAGTAATTGGGTTCATACAGTGGTAATGGGGTGTTATTACAGTTTTATTCCAGCTTATTTTGTAATTTTTTTTTTCTGGCTCTGCTGAGCCTTGGAGAACTCTCTCGGGCATCCACTCACCCCAACTCTATCTCTGGGCCTGAAACTCACCAGCTTCCTGGTACCAGCCCGGTTATCCCCTCGGCTCTGAGCCCTCCCGAGGTGGGGCTGCCCTATCCTCCCAGGGCGCTCTATCTGGAAATTTGGGCCGGGCTAGGCTCAGCCCAGGAGCTGGATGAGTCTGGCCAGTGGAGTGTGGCTGCAGAGGTGGTGCCATCGCCTATCTCTGGGAGCGGGGATTTTTTTCTTGGTTACAGTCCCCCTCTCCACCCTCCCTGGTGGAACTCGGATGTGCAGTGGCATCAGGCATGCCCACCACAGTTCCGCATCCCTCTAGCATGCCTGCATGTTGCAGTGCCTCCGGTAGCCACCAGGGGCCGCTGTGGTGCTGGGCATAGCCTGGATCCCCCCCCCCCGAGAGAGGAGAGCAGTCCTCTGGATGGTCGATCCTCTCTCTCTCCCCTGCCAACCCCCGGTGGCCCAGGCTTGTTCCTGAACCCGGGTCGCCGGTGTGGTGTCCAGGGCCTCAACCCTCAGCACCACCGGGCCGAGATTCTAGCTTATCTTATAGCTGGAAACTGCCCTATTGTGGTGTTGTGTATAGTAATTCCTTTTTTAGAAATAACAAGATCTGTAATGTACTGTATATTAAAGCATGATTGGCATATAAACTTGTTTTGAGTAATGGAGCCAGTCTGAATACCTGTCATCTGATTGTTTGATATGATATGGCTAACAATTGTATGAGTAAAGATGAGTAAGGAAAGTTAGCAACCTAGGTGTGTGCCTCTAGCTAGTATAAATGTTTGAGAAATAAAGTTGTTGGTCTTAATTTTAGCTATAGGTGAGATATACAAATGTTTATCCATTTCTACATGCTGTTCTGATATTCAGTCATATAAGTCTGGTAATTAGCTATTCTGAGACATAAGGAAGCAGAAGCATAAGATCTTTTGCACAGAACATTGAACCTCTTGGATTCTTTATTAGGAGTAAGGGAGCTCATATGTCTAGGAGCCCTAGAAAGATTATGATCAGCTGTGAGAACCACACAATCGGGTTCAGGCTGTATGGCATTATAAGGCTTAGCAGCAGAGCAGGGTACTGCTTGTCAGCCTGTCTGGGCACTGAAGACGGTGGGCTCAATTTTCAAAGGTTGACGCAGGGCTTGCATCAAGTCCTGCATCAGCCCCATTCTTCAGTGCAGTTGTGCCAAATGTCTGTGGCACAACGGCTCCAAATTTTAGTACATAGGGCATAGTTGTAGCACTTTCTACACTTTACATCAGCTTGTGTTGGATATTTGGTGCAAGCCCCATAAGAAAGGCCCACAGCATACTGCAAGTTAGACTGGGGGGGTCTGGTCTAACTTGTTGCATTTGGCAAGCACTGTGTGCCATAGAATCAGTGCACTGGGGGCTTGCGGCATACACACGCTTTTAAAAATGGAGCCCAACATTTTAGACCTGTGCCAGTCATCAAAAGAAGCATACTCCAAGGCAGGACATACTGGAGATATAACAAGGTATGGAGTAACAGTCACCTCTAAAACCTCCAACAAGTTCCTCTTGGTGGAGTCCTCTTGTTCAGGAGCAAAGCCAATTGCACTTTGTAATGCCTGAAAAAAAGGCATCCTCTGAAGGAGACTTGGGCATATAAACCACATAATCCTCCCTTGTGAATTATTCATTCACATATCTGGTCCTGTGTAGTACAGTATGGTCTGCAAGCCCATTGGTCCATACTGTGGCCTAATAGGCGTACAGATCATACTGTACGCTGTCATTTGGTGGGCGGCCGGGCAGTATGCGGCAGGGTGCTGCCACCCACTGATGACAGGGTGCTGGGTGGCCTGGAGCCTCTGTGGGTGGGTGGAGGGTACCACTGGACCACCAGGTTGATATCTCTTATTACTACAGCCTGTGATCGGGCATATGGGGAGGGAGGGGTCCACTAGCCCACCAGGTTAATCTTTCATTTTACTACAGCCCGTAATCGGGCATACGGTGAGGGAAGGGGGTCCACTTGACTACCGGGGGGGTCCGGGTGCTTGTGGATGGTGTTTCTGCTGTGCAGATGGCCACCCACGGCTGGCAGCTGTTGTGTTGCACCTTGCAATACAGCCGCCCACCTGTGGGTGGCCAGCATTTGAGCCTATTATTTATGGCTCAACTTTGAGCACCAGTGTGCAGTGCATGTAGGGGTTGCACCAGAATATGCGCCGCACATCCCTGGCTGAATATCGGGATGTGCCACCTATGCATGGGCATGCCCCTGCATCTGTGCTGCACATACCAATGCACCCCAGCACATGGGAGTTGCGCCACGCAACCTGCCCCTTTGAATATCGCGGCTAGGGCGCATTGGAGGGTTGCACCAGGTGCAACCCCTTTAAATATTCTGCCCATAAATTATTTAGACAATACAAAATCACACACACATATCCAAAATCCATAACAAAAATAAAACCCATCATCATATTGCACATCTCCCGTTATGTAAATCCAAGTTTCCATAGTTCCATAAGGTAATGCTATACTCGAAGCTTATATGTTGATAAGGGAAGCTTATAACTCCTATGATTCATATCTACTAGGCAGTTAAGTTCATTAAAATTTTTGCATTATCTTATATGCATAATTTGCCAAAGCAAATATTTGTGCATCATTCTTTTGATTGGTGTCGAAGATGGTATGACCTTTATCTATAGTATCCAACACTGTCTTAAAAAATATGGTACAAGAGCTTTTTCCTTTCTTCTAATAAATTGGAGCAGTTCCACATTAAATGTAAAGGGGTGAGTCTGACATTTTCATCATATACACAAGAAGGATAAACATGTTGGACATTATTTGGTTTTCAAATGTTTCCGAACAGGTCAAACCTTAATTTAGTTAAGGCCTTCCTGTGGTTAGCATTTTCACAATAGATGAGATATTTTTCTTTGCAAAACAACTCCTTTGTTAGCGTTAAACTTTTATATCTGTCGGAGTCTCTAATATTACCCAGATCTGCCTGGATGGCGGTATCTGTAATTCTCTCCCTAGCTAATCTAGAGAGAGAGCTACATGATCCGTGAGTGTGTTTAACAAGATATCATTGGGTAGACCCATCCTATTTAATTCCTGATTTAACTTTGTGAACCAGCAATAGGGGTTCTTTGCCACATTACTTTGAATATCTCTTCTACATTGGGTTAACAGACTATCAATAGGCAAAGTCATTACTTTTGTAGCATTTATTTATTTATTTATTTGTATTTCGGATGACACCTTTGAGCTGAGGGCTCTTTTACAAAGGTTCCACATTAAGGCAATAAGGACAATAAGCTACAAAACATAACATGATCATTACAATGGAAACTTACAAAAAAAAGACAAGTAAAGTTACAATAATGGCAGCTAAAGGCATTGTCAAGGAATTGTGTTGTGAGTTAATTATACAGTACAAGTCATAGGTGGCTCAGTGAAGTTTTGTTAGGAGTGGGTTACTGGGAAAAGGAAAAGAAGAGTGGTGGGGAGGGGGTAGTATGGGACAGAGAGGGTGGGAGGAAGGAGGGGAGAAATAGGGAGGGCATTGCATTGGGTATGTGGTAGATGGGAAATAGCAAGGGAGGAGGAATGGGGCGATGAAAAGGAGACAGATTCATCCTATACCCTGTAATGGGGCTAGGAGAGGAGGAGGAGGAGCTGAGGCAGTGAGGAGGGATGCTTAAGGATAGTATGTCTAGAGGGGATCATAAGAAGCAATCACAGAAGGCACTAGCCACGAGGTGTTGACGTAGTTTACATTTAAAAGCACCAATCATGGCAATGTTGGAGATTTCTGTAGGTAGCAAGTTGAACCAGGTGGAGGCTCTGACAGGGTAAGAATGCTGAGCATAACAAACATTTCTTTTTAGTATTTTAGCCCTAACAGATAAGGTTCCAGTCTTGGCACTGTCGTCGAGGCACAGGTCAGGAAGCATAGGAAAAACCAGGAGCAGTTGTAAAATTTGCAAAAAAAATATTTATTTACATTAGCAGTAACATCAAAAAATAAACTTGTTCAGAATAACTATTGACAAAGGAAAAATAAATAGCAGATTCATCAGAGTTTTCCCTCAATCTCTCTGTCCATCTTGAAGACAGTTGCAGCTCTGTCTTATAAGTCCTTACAACCCCCCTTCTTAAGCATCCTGTTTTTTTCTAAAGTGTTCTGGTATATTTCAGGTAGGTGCTGGCAGGAACACAGTGACCCAGAACAGAGGCCCCCTTTTCCACAGCTCTTGCAAAAGGCTTAAAAACTGCATTTCAGGTCACCCCTTAAGTTCCCAATAGCTTTTTGCAATCATCTTAAACTATAATTATATACATTTCAACACTATATAATTTCTAAACAAAGGGATCCCAATATCAGTTACATTTCCACATAATGATTTGCATATATTTTTATACAAGCAGATATGCAAGGGAGGAAAAGACAAATAGCAAGGGAAGACTGAGAGAGATAGCAAGAGGCAAAGAATTGCGAGACTGTCGGGGTGATCAAATCCTAGGTCTCATGAGAAAAATTGGCTGTGCAACCAGACAGACAAGAGACAGGAAAGGACAGAATAGATCCTTGCATTTAAACACTTTCTCCATAACAACTGGGACAGGGTCCTATTCTGCCCTGTCACTTGCATGAACAGCATTGTTCATTACATATAAGGGAACTCCTAATATATGTTTTAGGCATGAGGCTTGAAGTGTTTCAAGATCTTTAGTATTAACATTTAAGCCCCATACTTCTGATCCATACAGAGCTGTTATGTTAATTTTTGCATCAAAACACCTACAGTAGTAGCCACAGACAAGGCCAGATAGTTCACCAAATTTCTAAAGAGTTTCTCTCTGCTGCCCCTACTGTGGAAATGCAGAAAGCAGGAGATTTCTCTTGAAATATCACATAAACATTGGGAAATATCTGGCCATGTCTTTGCCTGTGACTGTATAAAGGGCAGGGAAAAGAATCCTTTGCAAAAGAGCTAGTGAATCTATTAAGGCCCAACATGCTGTATTTTACATTCTCTTTAATATGTGTTATCTGTGTTTTCCAACTTAAATCTCTACTAAAGACAACCCCCAAATATTGAAATGCTTTCACTTCTGTTATGGCTACTCCATTAATATTCCAGGGTTCTAGCTTTTTCTTTTGTGACCCAAAGGTCACAATCTTTGTTTTTTTCTGTGTTTAACAACAGTTCCAGGTTCCCCAGACTTTCTTTAATTGAACCTAGTGCTCTTTTTAGCCCAAGTGGGGTTTGTACCGAAATAATGGCATCGTCTGCATACAAAAGTATTTTCACCAGGACTTGGTTAATTTTTGGTGGAAAGGTATCAATTTTAGAAATATGCTCCACTAGAGTTTCAATATAGATGTGAAAAGAACAGGTGCTAGCAGGCACCCTTGTTTAACTCCAGTATTTGCTTCAATTTGATCTGTTAGTGCCCCATTCTTGCCATACCTGACTCTTAATTTTGTGTTCATATGAAGTAAAATCAACATTTCTGGTAAATTACAGTATGTTCAATACCTTTTGATTTTAATATATGCCACAGGATTTCTCTATTAACTGAATCAAATGCAGCCTTTATATCTACAAAGGCTGCATAAATTTAATTTTTCTTTTGTTTAACATATTTATGAAGAATAAAGTTCAATATGAATATATTGTCTAATGTGGACCTCCGTTTGCAGAACCCTGCTTGAAATATGGATAATATATTATTTTCCTCTATCCAACATTGCAGCCTATCCAGTAAAATTCTGGAAAATATCTTCAGGGAGACATTCAGTAATGTAATAGGCCAGTAGTTCAATGGGGTTTTGGTAGCCCCCTTTTTATGGAGGGGTACAATTATTCCAGTTTTCCAGTGCTCAGGAATTGTCTTACTTCTGAAAATAAATTCAAACAAGTGCAGCAATAGATCTGCCCACCAGGCCAGATCTGCCTGCAACACCTCAGCTCCCAGGTTATCTATTCCTAGAGCTTTATTATGTTTCTGAGCAAGAATTGCAGTTTCTATTTCTTGTTTTGAGAAGCCCAGGTTACTAAGATTTCTATCTTCTTGCCCAAAGAATGTTAAATAATTGGTTCTTATACATGAATTACCAAAAATCTTTTTATAATGACAATGCACTCCTCACCAGATATAACGGTCTCTATACTGTATCTATTCTTGTCCATACCAAAAGCCACCAAATTCCAAAACAATGCATTAACTTTGTTCTTAATTGCCTCCTGCATATTGAACCATAAGCCTTTATAATACTTTGCTTTTTCCCTTTTTTCATTTCCTAATATTCAAATTTAAGGTGTTTCATTGAGATTGTGTCCTGCAATAAATTCAATTTCCTAATATGTCTCCCAACTTTTGAAATTAATCTTTTCATATTAATGCATTCAAGGTCATACCATCTAGCTTGTTGCCCCATATTGGGAGTCCTGGATCTTGTATCTTTTGAAAGAGAATGTGAAACAATTTCAACTAATTCACTATAATTACCCCAACACTACTCCTGGCATGCCAGTTCCAGTGCCCAGTATTCAGTTGCTTCTAAGGGCACTCAGACTTTCCAATTGTAATGTTCTTTGAATCCTCCCCACCATTTGATCTGTCCACTTTATTTTCATGGAGATACATATCATCATCTTTTCATCTCTGTTGACTTTGCTTCCATAATCTACATCTTTACACAGATACCAACTCCCTTTTAAAAGGATGTTAAGGGGTCTGTGGTCACTTTCCCAAAGGTCCAGGACTTCCAAACAGCTAACATTAGTTAGAGAGAAAACATCCACCATAAAGTAGTCAATAACACTACCCCCATTTAAACAAGAAAAAGTCATATTACCAGTCTCATCTCCTCGGCATCTGCCATTGACGATTTTTAAATTAAGTGAATTTAAATAGTCTAACAATTTACATCCTTGTGTATTCACTTTCAGCTCCATTGAAGCTCTAATAGGAACACCCATAATATCATCAAGGTTCCAAGAGTTACCTTTGCTTTCTGGCCGACTACCTGTTCTGGCATTAAAATCACCTGCTACTAGGATCATCGCTCCTGGATTCTGTACCTGGAGGGAAAGTATTATTTCTTCCAGCCTCTTGAGATAATTATTTTTTTTTTATATGAGGCAATATAAATATTGATCAGGATACATGGAGGAGAACTCTTTCTAGAAATTTCTACACACAGGATGTCATAATTGCAATCTTTAAGAACACATTTGCCCTTTATATTTTTATCAACCTTTATCAGGGTACATACTTTCCCTGCAGCATGCCCAAATTTGCTTAACTTCTTTGCAGGAATGTCCCACATATAAAAGCCTTCAATTAGGGAAGCCTCAAGGTTTATGGCTCAAGTTTCTTGAAGCATAATCATAGAGTGGGAGGCCAAAAATGTTGTAAACCCAACATCTTTACGCTTGCTCACCATTCTAATTCCAGCTAAGAATGTCAAAATCAAAAACTTAGAATTCCAGGGAGTTTGTTTTTTGTCAGTTTACCTCTACCTAGTCCCCAAGAATAACCCCATCAAGTGGGCTGGGCTGACTGTGTACTAATGTCATGGATTTCTAAGTTAGAAAGTGTATTGGTAGATAATGTTTGGGCTATATCCCTGAGGTGTCTAGTATTATGCTGGTGTTAATTCTCACCCCTTTCTGTAATCTACCTCTTATATTTCTTCTGTTTTCATGATTTAACATGTTATCATCAGGTATCAGTTCATGTACCACCTCTGAGGGAACCATATAGTTGGTGATTCTTTGCTGATGTTTTGGGGCTTTTTTCCCTTTTGCAACCTCCTGGGGTCTTATTTCCTTTTTGATCTTCAACTGGATTTTCTCCTGAGGTCCAGGCTCTGCTGCTGTAATGGTTGTCTTGGCTTTGATTCCCAGAGTGTCTAGACCATTTTTCATTAAAAGAATTTTTTGTCTCACAGAGCTAGATTTTGTTACCAAACATACCCAGCCAGTTTCTTTCTCTGCTTTATATCTGTATACTGAACTAATGTCCGTCCATGCAAGCTTATTCCCCCAAACTCCCTTACAGACATTGTAGACTGCTAGTTTAAGAGTGATAGGGTTTTCATTTCTAGCTTTAGGGAGGCCCTTAAAGAAAACAGTGGGAACAATCAGACCTTATTATATTAAATCTTCTTTATTTTTTAACACCAGCATTTCCATCATTTACCTGACTCCCACTAGTACCATAGTGATGGTGGTCACTGGGTTCTAAACTCTTCTTGCTTGTAGAGACTATCTCTTCTAAATCCCTTATAAGATACATTTTCGGTACGACGTCTTCCTCTAATAATAAAACATTCTGAATCACTTCATTAGGATTATCTTGGGCTGATTCCACTTTCTTTTTCCCTCCTTTAGTTTTTTTTTTTATTTTGAGGTTCATGGTCCTTTTTCCCCTTCTGAATGTTTTTCTGCTCAGTTTTAGTTCACCCACTAACTTTCCTCTCTCCTCTACTTCCTTGTTTCCAATTTCTTCTGTAATTCTTCTTATTGGTTTTGAGTTTTTTTTTTTCAACATTGCCAACTTTAGTGATGGATACTTTATTCACGGATCCCCCCTTAATAGATTACTTGTAGAAGATGTTAAATTTATTAACATATTATTATTGAGGAGAATCCCATTATGTATCTCTTTAAGAAGCTCAACTATAGAATCATCATCATTATGGGTTGTGCTGTTGGTACCAGATTTCCCTTTTTTTTCTTTCAGGGACTTTTTTGCTACTTTCTTTTTCCTTTTCCCTACCACCCTCTGACCAGATATGCAAGGAGTACCTATTAATGATGATATTTGCTGTTCAGTATTCATTCTCTGTGTATATGGTGTCAGAAAGGCATCAAATTCCTCAAGACATGACCTACTGTTTCTACTGGGGATATTATGGACTAATTTCCTGCATTCCTTCTCTTTACTCTCTGTTTCTCCTACTGCCATATCTGCTTGGTCAACAGGAGCTTCCACAGCTATATTAGACTTTCCCCTTTCCATTTCTAAGAGCTGTTTATTCTTAGGCATTTATCTTGGTTGAAAGCAAGAGTATCACTATCACCTTGATGGGAGGGATCATTCTCATTTTCTAATATTCTGATAGTTTTCAGTACTGGGTGTTTGCTGACATCGCTAGTATTAAGATCTACTGGTTCTCCTCTCTCACTGTTTCTAGTGGATTGTATTGGGGAGGAACTAAGTACAGGAAATGATAAACTCTGGATTCTCAAGATGTCACGTTTCCCCACTAAGTTTATTTGAGATCCAGGGGGCAGAATATAACTTGTGATCTTCTCGCTCCCAGTACCAGGATCAACAGACATAATATCCTTTTTCTCCTTCCTTTTTAATGAGATGGCTCTTTTTGTAGCCCCTTTCATTGTATTATTTGGTGGATTGATGATATTTACTGGGAGGTTTCTGAGTGCTTGTCTGGTTTTCATTTTCTAGTATCGCACAAACTTTAAACTCCTTAGAACTTTTAGGTACACAGATATCACTCTAAAATATATCACAATGCCCCACTAATATACTACCAATGTGCTTCCAGGTCCAGGGTTAAACAAATATAGAGAAGATAAAAAAAAAAGGAGGGGGGGATAGTGTCTACCGAACTGTAGACTGCAAATGCGCACAATTCAGGCTAATACACATTCAAATTGTAGTCACAATTTCAGGCCAGCAGATTACATTAAGTATTGCTAGATAGGGTTCTAGATGGTCCTTCTTCAACAGGCACAAAAATAGCCAGAATAGCCAAGATAACCAATATGCAGTTCTTTAAAGTAGAAATAGAAGGGCCCTTATATTTCAAGTATGTTCTGGAGTCCTTAAAATGTAGAAACGCATTTTCAAGATATAAACTTCCTTGAGTAAGGGCCTCTGGCAACCAGGGCAGGCAATAGCTGGTAAAATTTTCAAAATTTACAAGATATGGAGTTTGCTGTGCAGCGTCGTCAGGTCCCTCTACTAAGAAAAGAATAAAGTGAGTATTAATCTTACTTGCTTATTAAACCTTTAGTTGATACTAGATTATGGTAGAGGTTTGCTTTTATTCAGATGTTATCTTTATCTTTATCTTCAAGCTTCATAACACTGCCATAAGTTAATATGCTTACTACAAGCTACCATTAATCTACCACAAACAAAGCCAAGTATCAATTAACAGGAACAGTAATGTTTGCCTGCTTTTAGGCGACACCTATTTTTTAGATGATAGGCATATTCCAAACGGCCGGTGGTATAGCTTCAAAACTAAGAAGTGCCTGGACTGTGCTAATAATTGTACTGGTTCACTCTCGGTCCGCTACTTATAGAACTAACAACAGGTAGCAGTAGTGTACCGAAGTTAAGTAAAAAAAAACACAGTTCACGGAACAATGCAGGCTATAGCCACCACAGCCAGCAGGTAGACACTAAAGTAAAATCTGGAGCTATAACTATAGCTATCAAACAAGCTACAGTTCTTTACCTTCATGCGTCCTTCTGGAAGAGAAACTAGCAGTACATCATGTTTGTATGTAAGGAAAATGGCGAGTAGAGACCAGGATGCCAGGCATGCTCTTTAATGAGAACTTGTCAGGTGGTGCACTGGTGCAAAAAAAAAAATTAAGAATAAAGATAGTTTATAAACTAGAGTCTTATAAGACCAGGTTTATCTAAAAAGGACACTTAACTGGAAAACACCCAGTATAAAACCATATAAAAACAGAGAACAGACCATTGAAACGAAAACACGTTAAAACAAATAAAAACTCATCTCGATCAGCCTTGTTTGTCCATGAAACAACCAAAGAGTGGGACCCTCATTTCCTTCCCCAGCACTCTATCCTCATTGTCTGTGTGCTTTAGTAACCTGTACATACCACCACACCCGCATGAACATTCTTTTAACTGTTGATAACTGTACCATACCAACTGCACCCCACTCTTACACTTTAGGGTGCTATCTTCTGGGGACTCTATGCTGTTTTGTTATCTGAAGACACCCCCTCGTCTGCCCTGCACCCTGTCTCTTCTGAAAAGAAAGTACCCATGAGTAGTTATATCTAAGTCATGATACTGTGTCACCCATTTTCTGTTATTACCAGCAACATCTAATGTTGCCTCAGATGCTATCACCTGGAACTCAATCATTTTATTTCCCAGGCTCCTTGCATTCATACAGGCTGTGTTCTATGTTCTTAATTTCTGACCTTTCGCTGCTTTCATCCTATGTGGCGCCTTATCCATCCTGGTTGAATCCTACCCCCCCCACCTCTGAATCTTCCTGTCTTCAATCTATTCTGGATCCTTTATCTCATCCTCTTGCTACTCCTTTCTTCTGGGGCCCTCTTCTTCTTCTTACTCCTTACTCCCTCAGATCCAGTACTGCCATCTCACCTGTTTTATTGTTTTTCACCCTTCTGTGCCCCCCCTTCATTTACTATGTGGTGGGGTAGAGCCCTTAAGGCTTGCCACAGGTGTGCCACTGTCACTGTCATGTGCCCTAGCATAGCTCTCCTCAAATAATAAAATATCTTTATCATTTGAGTGCAAATTTTATCATTTAATTTTTTGTTTGTTTTAGTTCATTATTGTTGATGTCTTCTGTTTGTTTTTGTTCATTGTGGTAAGTGACCTTCCTTAAATTGTAATGTGCACTGCGTTGTTAAGAAGTGTGCTAAATAAAAACACCACTACTGCTATTTTTACATAACCTACTTGCTGCATTGTAACTGCACCCAAATAGTGAAGCAGTCCATCTAAAACCTGATGCCTGCTACATACTGTAGAGCTAGTTTTTTTATGCAAAGTAAATTTAGCACAAATAAATGCTATCATAACTACATAAATTTATTTTAGTGCCAAGTCATAATCACCACATTCATTATAATGGAAAAAATACAAAAAATGATAATTAGCGAAAATTTATTTTCACCGGAATTGGTGCTTCAGCAAAAAGTGAAAATTATTTGACAGTGAAAATTTCAGTTTCTACAGTATCTAATGTATGTTAATGCCTTAAATCTAACCATTTAAAGATACAGCTCTACATTACATTGTTACACTGCTAAACAACTAACATTACTAAACATTTCATAAGTAGAATAAGGCAAATCCATTGGGGAGGGGGTTATGCTTTTCAAGGTGCCTCCCACAGTTGGCACAGTTATATAGTATAATCCATCCCCCCCCCGTAATGCCTTATTCCTTACTTAGTGTAATCCTATAAACATGATGCATGTTACCCAACATCAATATCTAGGGTTATAGATAGTTAAGAGTGGGGGATCATGCTAATAGTGACAAAATATAATCAGTTTTGATGGAGCCTATTTCTGAGCACCACTGTAGGAGAGATACATATCTGAGGTGCTTGTGAAATCTGGTATAGAAAGATTCAGCTTTGTGTCAACCACATTTGTAACAACAGATCAGTCCTGCACTATGGACTATACATTTTAAACCAGTTTTTAGGATCGTAATCAAGGCCCCTGGAATTTTGCAGTTCTGTGGTTGCGGAATTTGCCGCAGAATTTGCATCATGCCGCAGAATATATATAGTGCCGCAGAATTAATTGTTTTTGGTGAATTTTCATATAAATATACTGTTTTTTCATAGTGTCAGGCTTTCTTTCCCAGCTCGTTTATCCTGAAGCCCCTCGTCTATGCTCAGCATATGATGTCATCGATGACATCACATCATATTTAGCCAATGACAAGACTGCATTCTGCCAGAGAAATGAATAAATCATGCTGCAGAAATCAGAAAATGCTGCCGCAGAAGTCAAGGAGCCCTGCCGCAGAAATCAGAAAATTCTGCCGCAGAACACCAGGGGCCCTGATCGTAATACAGAATGTTAATTTCTCCCTAGTGTTTATATTAGATCCACATCAGCAAAGTGCAATCTCTGGTCTCTCATCACTGAGATGAAGAAAACAGTAGGGATGAACAAAGTGGTCTTGCTGATTGTCATGGAGATGGTCTTGCAAAATGCCAATATTTTATGAAAATTGCCATTATTGTGCAAAAATATAATCAGAAATATCATTTTGCAGATGAGAATTTATGCAGAAATGTGATTTTGCTTGAAAATTAGTAATTTAATTTGATTTCATCAGTGTGCTAAAGTGACCAAACCCTTCTAACATGCATACTAAGATTTATTGTGTAAATACAGAGATGTTCATGCATGAAAAAAACTTTCCTCAGCCTTGCCTTGGAAAACATAGTACCTGGGTACTGTTTTTTTTTTTTTCATAGAAAAAGCTGGTTATAATTAGCTGTTTTAACCTTCAGGTTATAACAGCAAATGCACCAACTTCTATGGACAGCTCACGCTGCCTCACCCATGTGACAAGCCACACAACTGCCATAAAACTAAAACCATGGTTACCTGTGAACTGCACACCTTATTTAAATATTGTTATAGCAACCCAGTTTTGGAGCTCCCCGGATCTTCAAGAAAATGCAAGAATTTATGTTTATGGACATTAAAAAGACTAAGAAAAACAAAGTACCAATGTTTAATAGTCATGGTGTACTAGTTTTCACTTCTATTTCAAACTCATTCACTGTTGACACTATTGCTGTTTTGATGCAATTGCTGTTTCTTGATCATTTATTCAGGGAGTGCTGAGGTCCATACTTGCTGGTCATTTTTTTAGACTAGAGTTAATTTATCCAGCTCCTTATTATTAGTTATATTGCTATCTGTCTGAAGTTTGCCTATCAAAAGGAAGAAAAATAAAATGCAGTCACACAGTTTTGGACTCCTTTTTATTTTTAATCTAACACAGTAACTGGGCAAGAAACAGCCCTCAGCAAGTACATAAAATGATACATGGGAAGAGGTTCAAAACTCAAATATTATGCACACCCTTGGTGTGGGATGCTTTGATAAACCCCTTGAGCTTCCCTCTCAGGGTTTATATAACATCCCACACCTTGGATGTGCATAACATTCTCATTACTTACTCCTCCCTAAGCAAACTGTTCTACTCCTGGTACTTGTTATTGTTTTCACTGAGAATTGTAAAATCCTGCCTTTGTATCCTCCTGGGTTGTGCCTGAAAATAGGTAAATGTATGCCTAGAGCACCACACAGATCAGCAAAAATTAGGCAAATAAATAAAAAGTATTATTCGGCATGGATTCATGAGGGTGGGGGGTGGTCATGACAAATAAATTTGACAGATTTCTTTGGGGGGGGCAAGGAATTAGAAAAGGGTGGAGTGGTGGACATGACCTACCTAGACTTCATTAAGGCTTTTGACACTGTTTCAAGTAGGAGGCTAGTAAGCAAGTTGGGACACTTGTGGGGGGTGGAAAGGAAGAACATAGACCTAAGAAAACTTGAGGAGTGGTCGTGGGTATGTCAGTTGTGTTCCAGTGTAAAAAAGTGCAAAATAATGCACTAAAAAGGGCAGTGTACAAAATGAGTGTAATGGTATTGACAACAAGTAAACAGGAAAGAACCCTGGGGTAATCATATTGGATAATCTAATGGTGAACAGGCAGTGCAACAAGGTAGTTGGGAGGGCTCGTGGGATGCTGGGGTGTATTGTTAGGGGTTATCACTAGTAAAAGGTAGGAGGAGATGTTGCCCTTGTATAGATCATTGGTAAGACCCAACCTTGAGTACTGTGTTCAGTTCTGGAGGCCACATCTCTGGAAGGACATAGACCAAGTGGAGGTGATCCAGAGGAGGACAGCTAAACTGGTACTGGGTCTGCATCATAAACCCTATGAGGAGAGACTAAAGGACCTCAATATGTATCCCCCAGCAGAGTGGAGGGAGTGGGGATATGATAAAGACCTTTAAACACCTCATGGGGGTTAATAAGATACAAGAGGTAAGTATTTTTTGGGGGGAAAGGAGGTCAAGAACAAGGGGAGATGCTATGAAGCTGGAAAGGGGTAGATTCAGGAGAGATGTGAGGAAGTACTTCTTCCCAGGTATAGTGGCGGATAACCAAACCCTGAATTACCAGTTCAACCCAAGCACTTTCACAAACTTTAAATTGCTTTCTCATTGGGGTGCTACCGGTTATGGAAAGCGGAAATTGTTTAATCAGAAAAGGCACACTGTCACGGCGTGTGGGAATAAACATCAGACAAGGCACATTTACAGGTTTAAAACACACCATGGTGTGATATTTATTTTTCCAAAGTTAGAAGAATAATAGATGAAAACAAAAAGAAATGCAAAGAAAACCACTAAACATCAGTAGTTTCTCACATACTACAGTCCTGGATCTTAGAGCTCCTAAGACCCTTTTCATCTGCATTCAACAGCTTGTCTACAGTAGCACCTCTCCTTCACTCTCAAGACTGAACTCTACAGGACTGAACTGAAGTGAACTCAGTGAAGAGGTTTTAAATCTTTTGGTGGGGTCACCTGACTGAGCCCCTTTCTATTTACATGTCTGGACATGTTGTTTCAAAACCAAGGGGGGGTTTGTTTCAGTGGACTTCCTGGTTCAGTTAAAGGTACAGTCAAATCGAATCAAACCTTTATTTATATAGCACTTTTCAATAACAAGGCGCTGTACAGAATATAAACCATAAATACTGTATATAAACAAATAACAGTATAGTTTTAAAATCAGTCTGGGAAAGCCAGTGAAAATAAATAGGTTTTTAACAAAGATTTAAAACAACTGATGGTCAGGCATTCTCTTAACCGGTGAGATGGAGAATTCCACAGGGTTGGTGCTACAAATGAAAAAGCACGAGCTCCAGATGTTTTAAGATGAACCCTGGGAATCTCTAGCAATGCCTCGTCGATGGATCGGAGAGAGGCGATTGGGGGAGTAGGGAGTCAGGAGATCTTTCAGGTAGTCGGGTCCCTGTTTGTGTAGGGCTTTAAAGGTAAGCAAGCCTACCTTATAGGTGATCCACCACTGAATTGGCAGCCAGTACAGTCTGCGCAGCATAGACATTATGTGACTGGAGCTAGAGGTACCAGTCAACAGCCTGGCCACAGCATTCTTCACCAGCTGCAAGCGGTGGATATCAACCCCAGACAGCCCTAGGTAGAAGGCATTGCAGTAGTCAAGACAGGTAGTAATAAAGGCATGGACCAATGTTGGAAGGTCACCCAATGGAACCAGGTGTTTCACCCAGGTGATATTCCTTAGATGGTAAAATGAGGATTTAACCACAGCTGACACCTGAGATTTCATAGTCAAGCCATCGTCAGAGATAACACCCAGGTTCCGCACCCGATCTGAGGTAGTGAGCTGGACACCATCAAACCACAGGCCCGACATGTGCTCAGCCTTCAAACCCACCCCATGCGACCCGGGTACACAACCAACACCTCATTCTTATCCGGATTCAGTCTCAGCCAACTGGAACTCATCTAATCTTTGATATCAGAGAGGCAATTATTTAGCACAGCGATTACATCAACCTGTCCGGGCATAAAGGACATATACACTGAGTGTCATCTGCATAGCAGTGAAAACTCAAACCATATCACCTGATGATATCGCTCAATGGCAGCATATACACTGCAAACAATATGGGTGCCAATATAGAGCCCTGCGACACTCCATGTGATGGGGTAGGGCATCAGAGGAATAAATTCCAGTGACCATCCTCTGAACCCTGCCTAAGAGGAATGATCAAAACCATTCGAGAACTGTACCTGACAGTCCACAGAGAAACTGCACGGTCTCCAAAAGCACCCAGTGGTCCACAGTGTCAAAGGCTGCTGAGAGATCAAGAAGGACCAAGATGGTACGAGCCTTTTGATCTCTCACCATTAGGAGATCATTTAGTACCCGAACAAAGGCAGTCTCCATGCTATGCCTCTTCCTGAAACCAGACTGAAGAGCTTCATAGACATTGTGAGTTACAAGATGATCATTAAGTTGCAGTGCAACCACCTTCTCAATAACCTTCCCCACAAAGGGAAGGTTAGAGACAGGTCAGTAGTCAGCTGGATCATCAGGATCCAAGGAGGGTTTTTTTAAGGAGTGGTCAAATGACCACCTCCTTTATGGGGTTTGGAAAGACACCCCTCTCTAAAGATCTCCATACAATTTCTGCTAGGATCGGGCAGAGAACATCTACACCCCACTAAAAGGGAGGTAGGGCCCGGATCCAAACTACAACAGGTTGGGCACAAAGTCTGGACAATCTTCACAATGTCCGTGAATTCCGGTCAGCTGAAATCTGTCCAGATAGACCAGGTGCTCACCACCTCCCGTCGATCTCTCGATCTCCGCAACCCCTCATGGAGACAGCCTGGCCGATTCCAGATCTAATACTGGCAACCTTATCTGTGAAGAACCGAGCTAGCTCATCACACTTCATTTGTGAAAAAGCTTTTCCGGACTGGAGACAGACTGGATTGCACAGTCTGTCAACAGTTCAGAAAAGCTGAGCTGGTTGATTCTGCACAGCAGAAATCTCCCTTGACAGGAACTCTGCCTTCTTATGGATGATTTCTTATTGATAGCCCTTATAATGTTCTATCAATCTAAGCCTGTCAGCATCCAGGCTGGACTTCCACCATGCTCTTTCCAGCCTTCAACCAACCCGTCTCAACTCCTTCAAGGACCCATCATACCAGTGGGACCTTGGGCAAAGAGTGAGTGGTCGAACACGAACAGGAGCAATCAAATCCAGGGCATCTCCCACTGCCTTATTATAGGCTAGTACGAGATCCTCTGGACTTGTGCTTTCACCCACTAATCCCGATAGGTCCAGGACTGCTGATAGACCATCTGGGATAACTCCACTTAAAGGGCGGTACCAGACCATCTCCGAAGGGGTAAGTCTATTTGGGGGAGCCCCAAAACTGAACCCTATGGTGTGATGGTCAGACCAACTGACTGGTTCCACCCCCAAGTCAGAGATCTCCATCCCCAGGAGGAAGAGCAGATCGAATGAGTGACCCCCATATGGATAGAGGAGGTAATCACCTGAGTAAGGCCCAGCATTGTCATTAGCTGGAGGAGATTTTGACCAAATGGCAAAAGTTCATCGTGGACCCATGCGTTGAAGTGCCCCAGAATTATCCATCTGGGGGACTCCAATAACGTGTCGACGATGAAGTCCATAATCTCCTACAGGAATAAACCCCCATCACCTGGTGGACGGTAAATGAGGAGTTTCCAGCAACCTAAACCCTCTCCCATGATTCACTCAAAGGATCTGTTGAGCCCCACTGGAACATCCACAAGGCCCAGTCTGGTCTTAAAAGAAATGGCTACACCTCCACCTCTACGATCCAGCCTCGGGCAGTGGATCACCGAGAACCCAGCTGGGACTGCAAAAGCCAATGCTGGACCAGCATTTTCATCCAGCCAGGTCTCGGTGATGCACACCAGTTCCACCGTTTCAACAAGATCAGCTATAATAGCTGTCTTGTTTTTGATGGACCTGACATTACATAACACTGCCCGGGTTGGATGAGATGCTGAGGAAGACCTCAACTCCTGACCAGCATTAATTGCTAGACCTTTAGGTATGGGGACAAGACAGGGATTACTCCTTCCTGGCACCATTTTGCCCCAGGGCATCACCTGGTCCCTACCACCCCAGTACATCCTCCCCTTTCCATTCCCCCACCAGGCCCAGTTCTCACCCCTTTCCTGTGCCTTTTGGCAATCCCAAGGGATTGGCAACATTTATACGTCTCCGCTGGCAAATAAGGGCAGTCAAAAGGATGCAATTCCCTGAGCCTGGTGGAGGAATACTGCCTCACTGTCTTTTGGTCTCCCCAGTCTCCGCAAGGACATAGGCAAGATGGAAGCTGTCCAGAGGAGGGCAACTAAAATGGTGCAGGGTCTTCACCAGAAGACACATGGAGAGAGGCTAAAAGAGCTTAATATGTATAGCCTTGAGGAAAGAAGGGTGAGGGGGGACATGATAGAACCTTTCAGGTACCTCAGGGGAATCAACAAAGTCCAAGAGGGTAGCATCTTTCAAAAAAAGAGGTGTGCAAGAACAAAGGGGCACAATTTGAAGATAGAGGGGGGACAGCTCAGAGGTAATGTAAGGAAGTATTTTTTCACACTGAGGGTTGTGGATGCATGGAACGGCCTTCCAGAGGAGGTTGTGGAGTCAGAAACAGTGGTTGAATTCAAGCATGCATGGGACAGTCATAAGGCAATTCTAGGGGGTTGGGGTAGAAAGAAGTTGGCTACTGGTTAACTAGGATCTGCAGCTTATCCATTAGGTAGGGAAATGGGCAGACTGGGTGGGCCAAACGGTCCTTATCTGCCGTCAAATTCTATGTTTCTGTGTAATGTGCTTTCTTCTTCAAATGGCTATTCACTTATTTCATCCCAAAGGGTAGTGGGGGTCTCCTAGTTTTTCAAATCAGAGCTCTGCTGTGCAAGCAAGCTCAACTCAGCTACCAGCTGACAGCCTTCCAGTGGAGGTGATGAGGGGAAAAGATGGGGGGTCAAGAAAGCATAGGATAGGCATAAAGGTATCTTAGTGCAAAGGAATAGGGAGAGAGGCAGAGACTGATATCGATTAGGGTCTGCAATGATACTGTAGGCATGGAAAAATGGACAGACTGGGTTGGCCAAACGGTCCTTATCTGCCATTTCTGTGTCTTTATTATTCTAGTTTAATGCCCTAAAAAGGAAGTCTGGCCTCTGGTAGAGGTATGATTCTATCAGAAGTATAACAGCCATCCTGAGTTTCGAATTTAATGATTGTAAAGGTTTGGATTCCTTAACGGTAACCAAGACAATACACAGTATTTATTTTTAAAAATCAGCTGATTATGGCTGCTCTCTGTTAAATCTTATTAAATGATTTATCATTCCAGATCTGTGTAAATAAATATCACAGATGAAAATGATGGGGGATGGGGAGGAATCCAGCCCAGTGGCACAGCAGTAGTGCCACCGACTGCCATTCCAGTGACCCAGGTTTGGGAACAAACTCAAGTTGCCGGAGGTTGGACAGCAAGAGAAGTTCAGTCACCTGGAGGACTGCTCTTTCTCCTCTCCTCTTCCCTCCCCAGGAGGGACGGTTGTGCCTCTCCCAATACACCTGGCACACAGCAGAGGCTAGTTCTGATGGGAGTCAGAGGCCCAGAAAGGTGGAAGATATTGGCAAGATCCTCTGTGTCATTGCATGCTGTTGTTCTCAAGGAGGGAAGATGACCGAGGAAAACATCCTGACCAGTCAGGATGAAGGACACACTTCCCACAAGCCTGGCACCACACCAGATCCTGCTTCAGCAGGCCTGGGCAAGTTGACCACAAATATTTGCAACTACTACTCTACTAATGTTCAGCAGGGGGAGATGGTGCCACTTGATGACCTACGTTTTAAGCCCAAAATGCTATAATATGATACAGAGAATACTGGTTGGGCAACCATGCACAACTTGCTAGTGCTGCCACAGAGGGGTTTGATTACATCAGACCTCAAGAGCAAAGCTCAAAAGGTCTGACATAACTAGAACCCTTAGGTGGCGGCGCAGACTGGCTGAGCATTCGGTCACCCAACCTGTACTTTTTATACTGTATACAGAAAAAGAAACAGTGAAAAAATATAGACATTTTTTAGAAAAATACCAAAGTCATCTTTGCACTTCACTTTCTGTTAACCACAGATGCAGATGTGCACACTGCAGTTTCCACAGCTGATTTTAAAAGTCCCCCAGTACTTCTTGTTCTATTAATTGAATCCTGATGAAGCCGGTTACTACTGGGAATATCAAACTGTATTAAAGATATCAAGTCATCAGATACAGTTGATTTGTTATGTACTGTGGTACTGTTAGGTGTACTAAGTTCATTTGATATCACTTCAGTCTCATTCGTAGACTGGTCTTGAACATTGTGACATGGGATAAGAGGGTCGAATTGATTAAGTAATGAAGTAGGGAATTGGTCAGCCCTTCTTCCTCCCTTTGGGGCCTTGCCATGTTGAACTTCGTACCACTCATCATCGCTATTAAATTCAGCTTCCCTGTTTCTTTTATTGGTTTTATTTGAGATGCAAGGTGCAGAAACAGATAATGTGCCATGAGTTTCCTTGTTGACTTTTTCCTTAGGTTTATTTAAAACATGAGCATTTGTGATTTGCTTTAACTTTTTTTTTTTTTTTTTCCTTTCTGACCATGTTTTAGAGGTGAAGTGTTTTGTGCTACCAAATCCTTGGAATCAGTAGGTGTGCTTTCCAAACCAGCATTAAATCTGGTCAGCATTTGTTTGTGGCTTTCTTCCAAGGCCCTAAGTCTAACATTGAATGTATTAACCTCATTTATGAGGCTAGCATTCTCAATGCATTTAGGACATATGAAGTCTATTGCTCCTTGTTTTTGGTTGTTTTTTTACAAACATGTTACACTGGGTGTGCCCAGTTAACTTGTGACCTTCTATAGTAACAAGCACCCCCATGATTAATTTATTAAGAATCAAGATTAAGTGTACTTACTAGATCTTTTATTTTATATAGGCTTTTAAATCTGTCACCAATCCAGCTAAAATAGTTAACGGGTCTTTATTTAACAGTTTGAGGATTCGCACACCACCAGTCCCGCTAGTCGCGTGTCTTCACGCGCTCGCCCTGCTTGCTCACCCTGTGCTTTACCTGGCTCTATCTTGATATCAAATCACATGGTCTGATGATCATTGGATCCCAAAGGATCATAAACTGAGACCTTCCCTATACTGACCCTATTTGAAAGGACCAAATCAAGTATAATCCCTTCTCTTGTAGGCTCCTCTAATTTTTGCATCAGAAATGCCTGTACCAGATTTATTTCCCTAAACAAGCTCCCTAACCTTAAAGATCATAGCCAGTTTACAGCACAGACACTGAAGGTCTGTTATGCGGCTAGCTCTCAGCCTGCCTTAGCCACACCTTTTTACTGTCTTCAGCAGCTGGCTGATACAACAGTTTTTACTGGCCAGGATTGATGTCACTTTTCAGAGATGGCAACACCTGGGGCTAATATATATATTCCAGTTCCTTGATAAACAAGATGTCCAATTGTTTGTGGAACTCCAATCAAAATATGCCTTTTTAAGCAGGGAACATTTTTGTTACCTGCAGGTTCAGACCTTTCTAAGCCATAAAGGCCAGCAATGAAGTTGCTTATAGGGAAGGGTGCCTCAACTTCTGAAACTAATCTTGGAAGCGTTACATGGAATTCACGGTACCCGATTAATAGGCCTGGTGCATAGAGGATTAGAGAAGTTTGTAGGAGACATGGCATTATCAGTTTCAAGGACTTGGGGGAAAGAACTAAACTTAATAATCTCAGATGACGTTTGGTTGAAATATACTGCCACTTCTATGAGAATATCCTGTGCACCCTACTGGAGAGAATTCTCCTGGAAATGATGCAACAGATATTTCTGTGTGCCTGCAGCTCTAGCAAAGATCTATTCATTGCAGTTGGGAGGAAGCTGGCGTCAGTGTGGGGATCTGAGGGCAACACATTCATATATATTTTGGTTTTCGCCCACAAAGGTCCCTTTTGGTCCCAAATCGGAGATTGAATAGTTCGATTGATGGACTATAATGACCCATTGACACCAGAATTTGTACTATTAAATATCCCACTGCAGGGTGTACATAAATCTTCTGTTCCTTTACTTAATTTATATATACTGAACTAGCTGCAGAGAAAGCAATAACACATCTCTGGCATAAGTCAGATGCCCCAGCTATAGAAATGTGGCATAACATAATTAATATGGTTTATAACATGGAACAAATGATAGCTAATTACAGAATATGGATACACAATTTGAAATTAAATGGAGAAAATGTTTTTTTTTATATTTCCCAAGAAGACCCAAGTTTTGTTCCATATCTGGGAGGTGGATGTCTGTCTCCAGGGGGCTTCTGATCTGAGGCTTAACTATGGTTTCTTATGAGGAATTATGGGCAGTGGGAATACATAGAAGTTGAAATACTAGTTTTCCTGAATAAGCATAAACCTAAATCATTATAAACACTAATGTGAAGCTGAAGGGGGCTGTAAGGGGATGGTCATTGTTGTTCATAGTGTAAGTACCATTTGCAGTGGTTTTAAAGATGTCAGAAGCTGTTATGGCTTTATGAATCTTTGATGATCTTCTGTACTGCATTGTAAAAGTAAACAATGTTGTTATGTCTAAAAGCCATGAAATATGCTTTACAGGCAAAGTATTACCTGCTGTTTGCTATGGCACTCAGTTTCTTTATGTTAAAATTAAAATAAAGAGTATAAAAAACAAAAGAAATGCCTGTACCAGCAGGTGGTTTCTTGTGCTTGCTGCAACTAGGGTGCTCCAGTCCACATCTGGCAAGATAAAGGCTCCTATTAGCAGCTCATTCTCTTGGTATGCTGCCTTCCACCTCCTTCTGAGATGATGTCTATGTACGTCTCCTTTATTGATGTTCTGCATCTAACTGCACCCATACTGTTTCCATAACATTACTCACACCTAAGTCCCTGGTTTATGTCAGTTTTATGCCCTCCCTTATGTAAATTGCCACACTTCCCCTCTACCCTGTTCTCTATTTCTCCTGGAAAATGAATAACCTGAAATGGTCAAATCAAAGTTATGGTCCTGTGTTGCCTATGTCTCTTTGGTTGCCACCAGGTCCAGCTGGGCTTCTGCCACTAACACCTATAGGTCGCAAGTCTTATTTCTCTAGTCTACTGGCATTTGTGCACACATAGTCTTCTAGCCCCCTTGCTTGTACCTTCCCTCAGAATGTTTCTTAAAGCCCTTTACACCCTGCCTGTCACCTCTGCTTTTGAATTCCGTCCCCCTCCCCCTGCATTACTTACCATAGCAAAGTTTAAATGGTCACTATTTACATATGTAATAACCCATTTCCAGAAAGCAGTGAATTGTTACTAGTCCATCTGTCAAAGTACTAGGTGCCAGTGTATCAATCACTTTGCTGTTTAGATGTGGGGATTGGAGCTTAGTGATAGAGTATAAGTAGGAGGTTTGGGATGTAAGCAGTGGTGCTGTAGTTGAGTTTTTAACAGTTCAAGATGAGGAGGCAGCATCTGTACCAGTGCTGGTGTACATATCTGGGTTCTGTGGGCATCTGGGGTCCCACTGGCATTGGTTCAGTGGCAATGCACTAAGGTCAGCATGGCATGGGTTTTCCAGTGAGCTCCAGGACACAACTGGGAGTCAAAGGGGGACTGACAGCCATGGCTCTGTGGCAGGGTGCCATAGTCAGAGTGGCACAGTATTAAGTAATGGGTGAAATCTTGCTCTGGAGTGAAATCATCCCAATGAAGTACTAGGACCAAAGGTAGGTACAGTATCCAGTCGAATATCCACATGGGGTAACAGTAGTTTGCATGATGGCAAAAGTAATCACTGGAGCACCATAGAAACTGTTAGGGATGGGACTGTCTCATCTAAAGTCTAGTATAAATACCAGTGTACATATAGCAATTAAATGAAACTGGACCTACAGTAAGTGTAATGAATTGTGATGCAGGGTGCCAAGCCCAAAACTGTGATTACAAATGAGCTAAAAAACATGTGAACTGCCCTACTCTGGAACCCCTGTCCACTATGTAAAGGGAACAAGTATTCAAACTATCTCTCTAGTGTGAAGGGTGACCTTTTATTGTGTCATTGTGACTGTTTCTTTATCTTATGCAAAAGAAGAAACTCTGTGCATGCTTATGGTGTTTTGCAAGGGACCTTTAGCATGCGATACCATCATTATACATCTAGACATTAAAGCAGCCGTGGATTACCCTCCCCTCCCTCATCTGACCAATGGGACACTCAGCAGGACTGGCTGAAGGAGGGTGTTGCACATACATTTTAACAAACATTGAAAGTAACTGGAAAACTTGAAATTAAGTTGTTCTTTTAAACCCCTAATTCTAAATCCTAATTTTCTGTAGTTTTTCCAAGCCTCCTCATTTAAACTTTTGTTTTACAGGAGTACCAACTCTGATCATTCAACTCAAATCCATGTCTTCCTGAGTGGTACCCTGTTGCTGCTCAACATTTCCTTCCTCTTGAATCCATGGTTGGCCTCGCTTCAATCGGAAAATATGTGCAGGGCTATTGCCATTACAATGCACTACTCCCTTCTCTGCTGCTTCACCTGGATGGGGATTGAGGGCTTCCACTTGTACCTCTTATTTATTAAGGTTTTCAACACCTACGTGAAGCTCTACCTCTTGAAGCTGTGTGTCATTGGGTGGGGTAAGTATGGCAAATGTCTAATTCACAAATATATGAATTCTTGCATAGAGTAGTATTCTTGAACATAAACTAAACTAGATTATGACATGGGTAGAAAGAATACTGGCTCCTGATTGGCCCAGAGGTACTTTTGGATGGCCCATTATCCCAGCACAGCAGACCAGCTGAAAGTAGCTCAATAAAAATATGTTTAAAGAGTGCATTCAACTGACTAAAAATGACCAATTTCATAATTGCAATAAGGCACACCAGGGGGAACATTATGGTGGGCAGACAGCCCTCCTTGGGTGGAGAAAAAACTCAGCTTTGCCTCGTGTTTCAACCCACTCAAGGCGAGCTGTCAATGTACCATAACGTACCCCTGTCATGCCTTATTGCTTAATTAACCCAAATAATCAAATGAATGAAGTGTCTGCTCTATTGGGAAACTTCTAGACAGACTAGAAATGTTTTCCCTGTGAAAAGGACAGCTAAGAGGAGATACAGCTTCAGTACTAAATTTTTTTAGGGGTTGGAGCAGGGGAACCATTTAATAATAATAATATTTATTTATATAGCACAATTTAATTGCTTATCAAAGCGCTGTACAATAAAAGCATAAAGGCAAGTAAAATGGTAAAATACAATAAAAGTACATTAATATTATATGTAATCAACAGAATTCAAATAATTATTCCCCAAAGGCACAATAAAAAAGATAAGTTTTAAAGCCATCTTAAAACTCTCCATGGTCTGGCACTCTCTAATCCGGTGAGGTAGAGCGTTCCACAGGGGTGGGGCTGCATACATAAATGCTCTAGCACCAGAAGTTTTCAATCTAAAACTGGGAACCTCTAGAAATCCCTCATCGGCTGAGTGGAGGGGTTGAAGGGGGCAGTATGGCACCAGGAGCTCTTGCAGATAGCCAGGACCCTGTCCGTGTAGGGCCTTATAGGTCAATAAACTGACCTTGAAGGAGATCCACCATTGAACAGGCAGCCAGTGCAGTTTGCACAGCACAGGGGTGATATGACTGGCCCGGGAACCCCCTGTCAATAGCCTGGCTGCAGCATTCTACACCAGCTGCAAACGATGGAGATCAACCTCCGGAAGCCCTAGGTAGAGGGAGTTACAGTAGTCAAGGCACAAGGTCACAAAGGCATGGATCAACATTGGAAGGTCGCAAGACGGAACAAGGAGCTCAATCCAGGCGATGTTCCTCAGATGGTAAAAGGAGGACTTAACTACTGCCGACACCTGCGTATGCAGTGTCAGCCCCTCATCAGTAATCACCCCCCCAGATTCCGCACCTGAGCAGAGAGTATGAGCTGGTTACCTCTGAGCTGAAACCTGGAGGCAGATCGCAACCCCGCCCTCTCTATCTCACAACCCAGATCCACCACCAACACCTCAGTCATATCAGGATTCAACCTTAACCAGCTGGCCCACATCCAATCCTAGAGTTCAATGAGGCAGCTATTAAAAACAGACACTGCACTATCCTGGTCAGGTGCAAAAGACAGGTAGAGCTGAGTGTCATCTGTGTAACAGTGAAAGCTGAGCCCATACCATCTCACAATGTCTCCCAATGGCAGCAAATATTCCACAAGCAACATAGGGGACAGCACAGAGCCCTGAGGATTCCCACATGGCAGAGAGAATGAAGCCAAGGAATAAATCCCAGACACCACTCTCTCTGAGTTCTGCCAGTGAGGAAAGATCTAAACCAACTGAGTGGTGTACCTGACAGGCCACAGATATCCCTCAGGCACTTGAGCAGCTCCCCATGGTCCATGGTGTTGAAAGCTGTTGAGAGATCAAGAAGGACCAAGACTGAACGGTGCTTCTGATCTCTAGCAATCAAGAGATCATTGAACACTTGAACCAGAGCAGTCTCAGTACTATGCCTCTTCCGAAAACCAGACTGGAGGGGATCATAGAGACATGGATGGTCAAATAGTTCTCCAGCAGAAGGGCAATTACCTTCTCTATCACCTTCCAAAAAAAGGGAAGATTAGAGATTGGTCTGTCGTTAGCAGAGCAGTCTGGGTCCAGAGAAGATTTTTTAAGGAAAGTTGTCACCACCGCCTCCTTCAGGGAGTTCAGAAACTCACCTAACTCTAAAGAACACTAAATTATCTCTGCCAGGACAGGGCAGATGACATCCACACATCCCAAAATGAGGCATGTGGGGTCCAGGTCCAAACTACAGTATGTAGGCTGCATTCCCCGGACAATCCGCACGACATCAGCGATCACCGGCCGGTCAAAGTGAACTCAAGAAAACCGAGGCTGAATAACCATACACTGGCCACTGTAAACCCCCACAGAGAGTGCTGAATGAATCTCCGCCTTAATGTCAGCCACTATATTAGCAAAGAATTGAGTGAATTCATCACACTTATCTTGTCAAAATGCGCGCTGAACTTGTAGGCAGGTTGGATTGCACAGCCTGTCTACAGTTCAAAAGAGCTGAGCCAGTTGATTCTGAGCCACAGCAATCTCCCTGGACAGGAACTCTGCTTTCTTATGGGAGATTGTTGATTGATAGATTCAATGATGTTCCACTAATCTAAGGTGGTCGGCATCCAAGGCAGATCTCCGCCAGCACTGCTCTAGCCTCTGTCCCACTCATCTCAACTCCCTCAAGGTCCCATCAAACCAAGGGGACTGAGGGCAAAGAGTGAGGGGGCAAACTCGGACAGGAGTGATGGAGTCCAGAGCTCCCACCACAGCCTTATTATTAGCTAGGACTAGGTTGTCTGGACCCTCGCTAGCATCTGGAAATCTCAATAGATCTAGAACTGCCAAAAGACTGACGGGAGTAACATCCCTCAAAGGGCAGAATCTGATCATCTCTACAGGGGCAGGCCTATAGAGGGGATCCCAGAGATTGAGTCTTACAGTGTAATGGCCAGACCATCCAACTGGTTCCGCCACCAGGTCAGAGGCTTCCATTCCCAAGAGAAAAAAACAAGTCAAATGAGTGACACTTGCAGCTATTTACAGCTATATGAGAGCAGTGGAACTAAAGAGCATACCAGATGCTCAAGGTGGGTAGAATTAGGGGTAATAGGAAGAAGCATTTTTCATGTCAGGAACAAACTCAGATTATCAGTGGACTGGTTGGGGAAAGGAAGTTAAACATCCCAGGGGATGTTTCCTCCCTTCAGGAAGGGAGGGCATTCATACTCACCATAACACCACCCCCTGAGTGACCACTGGGGGAGATACAAGCTGATGGTGCCTCTAGGGGAGAGGAGATGATATTGATACATAGTGTGTCTTAGTGCACAAGTGTGTCTGATGAAATCTTTGATGTCATCCTCATGGAACGTTGAAGAAAAACAAGGTAGTCATTCCTACATCAGTAGCATGATGGTTTGAGCTGCTCCTGCAGGCCCCTTGCCTGTAGATTTAGGCAACCTGCCTGAACTAGAGCAGTGATGTTTTCAGCTAGGTAAGGGGTCACCCCAATGCCCTGCAGTGGGGCAAGTCACAGTAGTCACAGACAAGAAGGTAAGTATTGATAGGAGATGGGGTACTGAGGCTGGGGAAATAAGCCACGGGACTGAAACTATTGCCCCTAAGGGCAAGGTGAAAGTAGGAGTATAAAATAATTTAAAAAAATAAGTATTTGTCACCTACAGGGTGCTAAAGCTACAGTATGGAACAAGCTTGCAAAGGAAGCAGTGCAAGTAGTGGGTATGGAGTCTTTTTAAGTCCAGTTGGATCACTTCCTCATGGAGAACAACATACTGTACTGTAACTGTGTACTGCACTTAATTCAGTAGGGATAGAGGGATCAGAAAGAGCAACCCTCAGCAGAATTAGTATGCCCTCAGAGAAAATGCTGGCTTACTTGACATTGGGTTTTCAGAGTATTCCACCTCTGGCAGTGCTCCTGTCTATTGTACCATGTCAACATTTACTGGTAACGTTTCTCATTAATAATGACTACAGGGGGAGCTAGTCCATCAATCAATCAAAATCAATCAAAAAAACTTATTTAGCCAGGCATATCACCATTGAGCAAGCTCATTTTCAAAGTAGTCCTGGTAAGGACGGTATATAAAATAACGAAGTCATACATATCTAGAACATACAAGTAATAACATACAACAAGACTATTAGTGCGTATATCAGCTATATGACAGACAGAGTGTAGTGTCTGCTAATGAAGTTCAACCTACATTCTTTCTGGAGAGCACCATATATGCGTGGGTAGACATAGCCCCATTTCATAGCTCAGATAAGTGCCTTGGGGTTACAAAAGGCTGCGAAAAAAAAAGTTCAGCATAGGGTAACCCCAAAAAGGGAGGGATGAGGGACAGATGTTGGGAAAGGAAAGAGGAAGGACAAGAGAAAAAGAAAGGAAGTGTTGAGAGGGGTAGGGACTGGGTAGCAGTGCTACACTTCATGGGTTATAATCAGAGCATTTAGTGCTGCAATATCATAGACAGTAAGGGGATGTGGATCCAGGAGCCACAGGCGAGTAGCAAGAGGTCACCTGTAGCAGTTGCATGGTTCCTTCAGATAACCAACTAACAGAGCTGTAAAGGTGATGGGACCCAGGATAGTGATCAATTTTAGTGTTCTTTGCATATCGTTCCATAGGAAAGGTAGAGAGTAGCTAATTGCAGCCGCATCATGTCGGGTTTTTATATTAGATACAATAAGATTGATTTGGGTTAAGTGTCTTAGTCCGTACGCCCCCTTTGACCACTTAAATAGGCTGGATTTGTATGCCAGCAGTTTATCAGTTAGAGCCTTGTAGATCCAGAGCAAAGCATGTTTTTGCCTCCTTGTGGCAAGGGAAGACCATCCCACCGCTTCATATAGAAGGCAATGATGAGTATGTAAGGGAAGGTCTAGGATAAGCTGCAAGACTTGATGGTAGAGACTGTCAAGTTTACTTAGGGCTGAGTTGGGACAGTGTCTGTAAAGAATGTCGGTGTAGTCAAGCAGGGGAAGAAAGGTTGTTTGGATTATTCTTTTTTGGTGTCACGAATGAGTAATCACCTAATGTGAAAGAAAATGCCTAGACGTTGTCTCAATCTTTTAGCCAGTTTGTTCAGATGATCCGTAAAGCTAAGCTTATTGTCCAGCCAGAACCCGAGGTACTTGAATTTATCCACAATTTCCAGTGACTCACGGAGTAGAGTGAAGACTGGAGTACCAGTTAGTAAACCTTGCACAGTGGAAGAGTTGGGTACGATAATCATACAGTAACCCCTAGGTGGCGCTATCCCAAAGGATACTACTCCTGCCCTCGTGACTAAGCGCAGGTTAAGGGACCTGGGTACCAGAAACAGATGCCTCCACCTGGAGGATAGGGTCAGTGGTAGTGTAGCTGCCATGGGTACAGCCCTCCGGGACACTGTTACCCCTCTCTTTTCCCTCTAGTGGCCTAAATCGTTCCCTGAATACACAAATGCAATAAACACCTGACAACAGATTTAACCCCACACTTGCTGCACTTACCACCAGGGCTGATTCAGCTGGCTTGGCCCTGGAGATCCCCTGTAAAATAATATTCAACACAACACCCAAAAGTATTTCAGTGCTGTCTGTACAGAGGTACACCACAACCAGTTTCAGAACAAAAAGATTTAGATCTGATTTAATTAGGGGTAGTAACAAGAAAGGGGGTGTAATCTGGAGTTTGATTCAGGTTCTGGTTTAGTCAGCTTAAGCAGGCATGGCTCTAAGAGTCCCTCTATCATAGTCACACACACTCTGGGTACCCAGTTGGAGTTACAGGCTAGCCTGAAGCATTGCCCAGGGTAGGCTGGTGTTGCAGCTGTTGTTGGGGCCCTTAGGGAGGAAAACACAACATGTACTTTTAACCCAAAATTTGTATTCCGGAGCTGGAGGGCTCAGTTCATGAAAATCAATCAAACAATTAAATCAGATGATACACTTTGATTAGGATTTTGTTGCGGGGAGGTACCCTGTGATTTACTCACAGTACCCAGACCAGGTTGCAGGATAGACGAAATGGAGACCTCTGGATGAAGTTCTGGTTTGCCAGGAGAAGCAGAGCCCACACGATTCACCATGGTATTGTTCCTGTTCAGTGGCATTGAGCAAGGAGCCAAATCCCTGGGAGGGTCTCATCAAGCAAAACTCTGCAGCGTGAGCAGCAATCAGGGCCGTGGTGTTGAGGTCCAGAGAAGTTGAAGGAAACGGATTCAGTCGGGTCAGAGTTACTGAATACTGTTTCCAGCACATGTGACATATTCAAGCAGTGGAGAACCAAATCATAACCCACAATCCACATTCAGCACACTTATGGTAAAGGCAAGTAAATACCACAGTTCGGATGACAGGCCGGTTGCATTTCACAGTGTCTCTACACAAACCGTAAGCTCTGCGGTCGTTTGGATAGTCCTGACAGGCCGATCACACACAAGCAAGTCTTCAGGGGAAATTAGCCACAATTCAGGAAGAAAGCCTCAAGTTCAGATAAAGTCCAATTCTATGCTTAAGGTCTTTTCACTTAGGAAGATGGTAGCAGACAGGACAGATACATCCTTCCTGCCGATTTCCCCTGTGCACTTCACAGGAGCAGCTGCTCGAAAAACTTGAGCTCCTCACTCTTTCAACTCCTACTCCAGACTGACACTCTGCTGCAGGCAGCGCTGGGACTTACTAGTGATCCAAAAGATTTGATTCATTGATCCATCTGTCTGTCACAGCAAGGGCTCCCCCTTCAGGTCCATTTAGGTGCCAAAATGCAAGAACTTCAATTCCTACAGAAATTCACTCCCATGAGAACGCTGAGCACGGGCTCCATTTCAGAGCCTTCAAAGGCACTGATTGATGCAAACTGGCAGTCCAGAACCAAGATGGTGATATAAAACAGAAATGTCCATGCTGCAAAGGAAGGCAGGTTAGACAAAGTACATTATCATTATTATTAAAACAAATAATCAGCAAACAATCACAGGTTCTAGCATGGCTTCCTCTGCGCAATTAGCAACGGCAGAATGGAGCAATATTACTGCAGTCTAGGTGGGACTCGAGCCTGCAATTACTCGGCTCCTACCCAGATTAATTAAACACTACAAGATAGGCGGCTCTTAAAGAGACAGGCATGGAGGCTAGCAGTGCACTCACATGCTGATACTTTTGAACCTGTAAAGACACAGAACGCCAGCCTGGCAGTGGGCATTTAGGCACACCCAAGAAAGACTTTTGGGAACCCCATTTCTAGGGTGGGTTATGCCCCGTCCCTGCCTGGAAAGAACAGTGGAAATCAGCATCAAGTCTATGCTCACAATAACATTATTTGAAGACATTGTACTTACGCAAAATATGTTTCAGTGCCATTACTATACTTATCTAAAATAGCTAATACGTATGATTATATATCTGTTATGGCAACAGTTATGCATTTTTCATACACATAATACTGATTCTACTGTGATCAACACATGATTAGGACTACTATACTGATTCAAGTTATAACTACTTGCATGTTAAACAATACAGATGGGGACCCATCCCTATCAGCTAACTTGGGGATAGATGGGGCAGGGGCACCATGTTCTGAAGGATGAACAGTTAACTTAAAGGCAGCAGAAAGGCTCAGTTTAGGAAGTGAGCTCTGGGAGATATAGACACCCTTATGGACAACATTCAGAGGAAAATCAACTGGTCTTCCAGGGGAGTCATAGTTAAGACACATAACTGGTTTAACAACTCGCCTAGACTTTTGTGGGGAACAGGTATAATCTCTGGAGTATCCACACTAGTATTAATCTTTTCTTGGGATGAGAGGGTACCTCTGCACTGGGTGAAGACTCCAGCAATGGAACTCTATCAGTCCCTGGTTCCACCACATTCAGCACAGGGTTATCCTCTGTAAAAGGTTCAGATGGGTTATCCAAGGAAGATTCTAACACATTTGTATCTTGAGGTGCTTGGCTGATATTCTCTACAGTAGACTGAATACTCAGGTCACTTAGGACAACAGGGTCAAGTTCATTATAATCATCATTTACTGGTATGTCTCCAGGACAATTTATGACATCAGGCTCCGCCTCGGGCAGTTCAAACAATTCCACCAAGCACAGCGAGTCAACCATCTCAGATGCTATACTTTGCACTTCACTCTCTGGGGGCACTGGCTCCAGGGAGAAATGGGGGGATAGACAGTTCTGAGGGCCCAGCTTCATCCCCACAGTGATATATTAGGTGATCTTGAAACAACTGGCTCAGTTCATAAGTAGGATAATAAGGAGTAATGCACTCACTGCTGTCAGATTCAGACTGACTGTCATCATCATCAGGCTTGGCCTGCTGGAGGTAAGGCCTGGGTTGTTGCACTGTTGAAGAGGGTTGACTCTGTCACCTTTTGGCAGTGGCATGAGTTACTGGCCCAGGAGGGGTTGGAACAGACTGTTCAGCGTCGATCATTACTTGGCCAATAGATAGTAAATTATTCCTGTGCATGGTTTTAACAGTTCTAGAGTTGTCCTCAGGGCGCACTTTGTACACAGGCAGTTCATCCAGTTTACTGATCCCTGTGTGTGGAAGATGATGCCACCTATCAGCAATTTTATGCTTTCCATGCAGTCCCAAATTGCGCAACAATACACGGTCTCCGGGCAGTAGCTCTTGAGCCTTCACTTACTTGTCGTGCCTCTCTTTGTTGGCAAGGTTTCTCTTGATGGCCATAGTCTGGGCCAACTGAAAAGTAATGGTTTAACTGTGCCTTTAGCTTTTGTATGTATTGCAGAAGGTTCTTGGCATGAATTCCATCTGGGGACACTCCAAAGCAAACATCCACAGGTAACCGGGTTTCTGTTCTGAACATGAGGCGATACGGAGAGAACCTGGTGGCATCATTTTTTCTACAATTGTAGGCATGCACCAAGGTACTGATTAGGTGACTCCATTTGTATTTATCTTTGGGGTGAAGTGTGCCCAACATGTCCAGGAGGATCCTCTTAAAATGCTCAGGTTGGGGGTCCCCTTGGGGGTGGTAAGTAGTGGTTCTGGACTTCCACATCCCCCACAGGGAAAGCATCTCCTTGACCAATCTACTTTCAAATTCTCTCCCTTGATTGGAGTGAATATGTTGGGGTGCACCATAGTGGACAAAGAACTTCTCCACTAGCACCTTGGCCACAGTAGAGGCCTTTTGATCATTTGTTGTAAAATCTTGAGCATAGTGAGTAAAATGATAGGTTATCACCTGTACATTGACAATGTTCTGCTGATCAGGTTACCACCAGTACATTGCCAATGTTCTGTTGATCAGGATCTAGATACAGAAAGTCTATGCAAACCAGTTCCATGGGGGCACTAGTAAAGATGTTGACACGTGGGGCAGCTTTCTGGGGCAAAACTTTCCACTGGAGGCATTGACTGCAAGTTTTGACATGGTTCTCCACATCTGCTCCCATTTTCTGACAATAGAATCAGGACCGTACTAAGTCAAGAGTCTGGTCAATACTGAGGCGTCCCATGTGGTTATGGAGGGACCTCAGCACCAGCTGTTTGAAGGCTGTGGGTAGGACCAACTGCTGCTTGTCCACTTGACCTTGATGATCTACTGTTTCTCTATACAATAACTGATCTCATAACTTTAGTCTGGGGCCTTCTTTGAACAATAAAGCAGTTTGCAGATCAGCAGAATGCAGTTTAGACACATCTTTTTCTGCACATATGGCATCAAGTGCGGGCTGGGTCATTGGATCTTGGGATTGAGCCCAGTGGATGCTATCATTGTCAAACTGAGGCAGAGCACTGATATCCAATGCTGAGAAATGGCAATAAGCTGCAGGTGTGCAAGTATTGGGAGGCCCCAGACAGTCCACCAGACAATCCAGTTTCTGCGGATGGCCTCTAATCTTTGTAACATTTTTGGCACAGTGCTTTAAAAAATGGCTTGGACAGCCTCACCCATTTGTCAGAGGAGTTCAGCCACCTCGAGAGGGCATCAGCATCGGTATGGTTCAGTCCAGGCCGGTATTCAACCACTTAATCATAGGTGGACAGTGCAGAAAGCCACCGGTGCCCAGTGGTGTCCAGTTTTGCTGAAGTCTGTACATAAGTTAAGGGATTGTTATCAGTCTTTACCAATATCTTGGCCCCATAGAGATACTAGAGAAACTGGTTGACTATGGCCCATTTGAGGGCTAGAAACTCCAGTTTGTGAACAGGATAATTTCGCTCAGATGGTGTCAAACTTCGGCTGGTAAAAGCTACATGTCTCAGGCCATCCTCATAGTTCTCATACAACACAGCTCTGAGCCCCTTCAAACTGGCATCAGTGTGCAGGACATACAGTTTGGTGGAATCCGCATAAGCAGGCATGGGGGCATGAGTAAGTTGATGGATGATCTCAGAGAAGGCCCCTCACATTCAGCGGTCCACTGGACCCCAAACGGTTCACCTGTTCAGAAATACACTTTCTCCTCTTCCTTGAGAGACCCTTTCTTGTATCAGCGATTACTAGGAGGATAACCTTGAGTAAGATTAAGAAGAGGACCGATTACTTTGGAGTAGTCCTTGATGAATCGGCGATAATAGCCGCAGAACCCCCAAAACCACTGAAGTTCCTTCAAATTGTTGGGTTGAGGCCACGTGGTCAAAGATTCTACCTTACTGGGGTCTGTCTGTATCCCCTCTGTGGATACTATGTGTCCCACATACTTTACAGAGTTTTGAAGATTTGACACTTGTCAATGGAAGGCTTCAAGCTGAACTCTTCCAGATGATCAAGGTCTTTGAATAGCCAGGTTTCATGTTCCTCTAATGTGCATCTGAACATGACAACATCATCCAGGTATACTAGACATTCCAACAAGTTCATGTCCCCCACTACCCACTCCATCAGCTGCTGAAAAGTGGTGAGTGCACCCGAAATCCCTTGAGGCATCCTCAGAAATTCATAGAAGCCTAAGAGACAGATGAAAGCAGTCTTTTCATGGTCTTCTGGGGCCATCTGGATCTGATAATACCTGCTTCATAAATCAAATATTGAGAGCCACTGACTCCCATTCAGGCAGTCCAGGTTGTCCTGTATGCGGGGCATAGTGTATTGATTGGGCACAGTCCGTCGGTTCAAAGTCCGGTAATCTACACACATCCTCAGAGATCCATTCTTCTTCCGCACTACTACAATAGGGGAAGCGTAGGGGCTTCTTGACTCTTGAATAATGCCAGCAGCTAGCATCTCCTGTAGGTGCCTTCAGACATCGTCTATATCAGCTGGGGCAAGGCAACGAGACAGCTCCCAGAAAGGTCTGTCATCATGAAGTCTGATAGTATGTTCAGCGCCTCAGACACACACCACATCCCATTCCTTTAGAGAAAACACACTTTGTCCCTTTGAGCAAGTTTTTGACTGATTCAAGTCTTCCATTGGACAGGCAGTGGGGATTCCCCGAGGTCGAATAGGTCTGGGGTCACCTCCTCCTTTTCACCAGCACATGGCGGCTACACCCTGGTGGCCTAAAATAAGTTGAAACAGCACCTAGACCAGCTAGACTGATCCCCTATCCGACATGCCCCAGATATCAACTCAGCTCTTGACCACTTCACAAGTGCTTTCTGCAAGGCCTGTGACCTCTTCGCCCCCCCCCACCAGGATCCGTACAAAAAATGCAACACCCCCTGGATCACCCCTTCCCTTATCCAGAAACTTAAGAATAGGGATAATCTCTGGTGAATTGCTGTAGATTCAGGCAATCCATCTGACAGACAAGTCTACATCACAGAGTGCAATATGTGTACCTAGGCCATCAAATGGGCCGAGGTGGAGCACTACCAGGCCACCCTCACCTCCACCTGGGGCTCGGCCCGGACATCCGGGGATAGCATGAAAGAACTAAATGGGAAGACCCACTCCTCTCCACCATTTCAGCTTACCATCAATGGCACTACCTCCTCTGATCCACTACCTATAGCTGACTGCCTCAACACCGCTTTCTCTGATCTAAGCTCTGTCCTCCCCAGCAGCTTTTTTGATCCAATCCACTCCTCACTCCTCCCTGCCCTGCATCGCCCCTCTTTCTACCTGCGCACCCTATTTCTCCATGAAGCCAAGCCACATCTGCTAAAATCCCTTGGTAGTAATAACCCCAGCAGTGACCCCCTCGACTCCAGAATCCTCTGCCTGGTCCTGAACGTTGTCTTACAGTCTCCCTGATGGACCTACTCAACCAGTCCCTATGACTTGGACAGTTCCCCAGTGCATGGAAAACTGCTGAAATCACTCTAGTACATAAGAGTGGTGACCAATCCACCCCAGCAACTATCTGCCAATCTCCATCCTCCCCCCACTCTCCAAAGCCTTCGAAAAAGTGGTGTCTATCCAACTATCTGCGTACTTGGCTAAGTATGACATTATGTACCCGGAGCAGCATGGCTTCCGCCCAGGACACAGTACAACTACTGCTTTTCTGGAGTTCTCTCAGTACCTGCACTCTGCTCTCGACTCCAGCAACCTGGCTGGTGCAGTGTTCATTGACCTCTCCAAGGCTTTCGACACTGTCTGTTACCCCCTCCTACTCGACTCTCTCTCCACCAACTCAGTTTCTCTGCTGGTCCCCTTGCCTGGTTTTCCAGCTACCTCTCTGCTAAATCCTAGCGTGTAAAGATCAACAGCTCCCTCTCCAACTCTCGACCCGTTAGCTCCGTGGTCCCACAGGGCTCAATCCAGGGTCCCATTCTCTTCAGTCTCTACCTCAACACTCTCCCCAGCTCCTGCAATAGCAGGATGCTTCTCTATGCAGACGGTGCAGTTCTCTTTGCCTCGCATCCAGATCCCTCCACTCTCCAATCATCCCTTCAACTCGCCTACAACCAAACAGAAAGATGGTTTCTTGATCACAAACTACTCATAAACCTTAAAGGATACCTAAACAAGCAGTTTTTTTAAAACTGCAAGCTCCAAAATCTGGCTTCATAGCAAGGTAAAGTAAATGCTGCCATTTACATTTATGCTAAAACTGCATTTATGTAAATAACATAAATGCAGTTTCATAGCCTTTGAAAAATGTAATCAACAGCCTTTCACTTTCAGAAAACAGCCTTGGTTTCTCCCTAAGATGGCTGCCAAGTGAGTTAAGTGATGAGTCGTGATGACATCATCTGAGCCAGAGCCAGAGATCCACATATATTTCTATAGTGCTAACCAGTTCTTCTTTCCCTCTTTATTTTTAATTGTTGTACCAGAATGATCAGCACCATGTATTAACTCATGGATTATTTTGATCAGTACACATGTTAGGCTATGATTTTGTTCATTTTGTTTACTTTAACTTGCACAAAATGTTTTGGAATCCAGCTGACTTTTTCTTTGTCAAACTGCATTACGGTACGACACTTCAAATACCTGATGATCTAGTGGTTATATGATGCACTGATTTTTGCTTTTTGTTAACCAGGAGAGGTGCACTAAGCTGAAAGCTTGTTTATAGGTGTGGCCTGGGAGCACAAGGAAGTTTACTGACTTGCTCAGGATCACACAGCAAAGTACCAGTCTTGTTTAGTTCCAAAGCTCATGCTGTCTTACTAATCCACAAATAAGGCTTTCTTTTCCCATGTGAACCCTCTGCATCTAGCCTGTCTTCTGTTGAACACCCCACCATCCATACCCTGTCCTTAGCACTGCCTGGGGCCGCATATGAGCCTGCGGTCTCATGAACAGAATTATCACACATCAGATTGTAATCTTCTATCTCAGAGAGTTGCGTACACCTATTCCGATACTCATCATCAGCTGGCACTGTTAAAAAATGCCTCCCAAATCACTCCCCAGTCCACATTCTCAATGTTTGACTTCTGCTCACACAGTAAACAATGAATGGATCATCACCCTTCTGCACAGTGAAGGAAGTGTGTACAGTTCCCTGTTGTGTTTTTTTCCCACCTCATTAACCAACAACTAGGTCTTCCTGGAGGGCCAAGCAATAAGTATCATGACCCACCAGGAAAATTGCTGTTTATGATGCCCTCATAATGGCTGCACTTACAATGGATAACAATATTATTAGCAGGAGAGGCATACTAATACTTTGAGAGAATCCACCTAACTTCCAGTGTCAGTCTACTCCTTTACCTGTGTTCTGCAGAACCCCGCAGGACAGCTCCCAGCAATTCTTTTCCGTACTTTTCTGTCCTCTACTCCATAATGTGAGTTGGCTGGCTACCACTTTCCAAATCTTGGATGAGCTATACCCACCTCCCTCAATACTGTCCTAACAAACATCAACACCTCCCCCCCACCTGAGGGTAATCTCCCTACACTGAATTCAAGTAACAGTTTAGGTGCAGCCCTGTCAGTCTGAGTATTTATCATCACTGGCTACTCTCATCCACAGTCAGGTAGTGATCACAATGTTGGCAGCCCCACATTTCAGATCTCAGTGATCTGCTCAACGTCCTCCTTCATGTCTTCAACTAACCTGAATATAGCTGTACCCTACTGGAATGACCTCTTCAGTCCCTCTCTGGCATTCATTCTTCTCACCTGCTTCCCATACCAAAAACTGGTGAGTTCACTACCCTTCCGCATCATGAATGTTTTTAGTACAGTCTCCTGTGTTATATTTACATATTAATAATAAACATGATCTTCTGGTAAGCTAGGCTGATAGCAGCATGGCACAAGTGGAAAAATAGGTGCTCCTACCCATATAAGATCTAAACCACCTATGATTAGGCACTATTATATGTCATGCATAATGATGTGCACACCCATCATTTAATAGTGCCTAATCAAAGGTAGCCTAGATATTTTAAGGATAGGAAAGTCCATCATTCCCCTTGTTCCCTGCTGCTATGATCCTGACTTACCGGAAAGATATGTTTATATTTGATATGTCAAAATAAAATGGGGACTGTACTACCTGCATTCATGATGCAGAAGGGTTATGAGCTCACCAGTTTTTGGTGTGAGGAGAAATAGTGAAGAATGAATACCAGAGGGGGACTGAGAAGGCCACTCTTGCAAGGTACTGCTATATTCAGGGAAGGGGGAAGACAGAAGAAGAGAAAAATGAGCAGATTACTGTGAGAAATAAGATGTAGGGCTGCCAGCACCTTGATCACTACCTGACCCCGTTGTCCTGGCCAACATTCCCCTTCCCCATAAAACCAATTCATACAATTGTCCAAGGTTGTGTGTGGATATCAATGTATAAAATGGTTACCACTACATATTCAGTCACTTTACTACCAGTCTAGTGTTGCTTGTAATGCACTTTGGGATTCAATGTGTATGAAACCCACTATATAAATGCTAATTCTTCTTCTTATTATTTTCCATGGAAAAAAGAAGACAAGACAAACAAATATTTGAGTTTTGAGAAAGTATAAACTCTAACATTAGACTGCACAAGAATGTTACTACAAAAAAAGTGGTGGCTCTAGGGGGTGGTGAAGGGTGTGACTGCAACACCCCACATAGTAACATACTTGCTTGCTGCTGCATTTCACTTTGTTGAAGAAGTCTGATTTATTGATTGTACAAATATTTACATTCAAACTATGGATTACATTTGTAGGTTCCGTCAAAAATGTACTAGAAAAGAATAATAGCAGAAAATATAAAGCTTTAATAAAAATGTTAAAAAGTGCATATTAAGCATGCACACCACCCCAGCACCCCCACTGTAGCATCCTGAATCCACCATAACCACTAGACCACCAGGTTATTCAAGATTTGTACTGTACTGTGGTTTGCCACAGAGAAAGTCGATTGGATTAAAACACTATTTCGGCATGTTAAAGTAAACAAAATGAACAGAACCATAGCCTGACATGTGCATTATACAAAATAATGCACATGGGTTTGACCATTTAGGTTAAACAATTCTATACAAAGGGGAAAAAGAACTAGTTTGCACTATAGAGAGCCATATATCTCACTGACTTTGGCTTAACTGATGTCATCACATAACACATTTGGTGGCCACTTTAGGAAGCAGATAAGATAGGTTTTTTTGAAATTGGAAGGCCGATTTTACAATTTTTAAATGCTCTGGAACAATATTTAGGTCAATTATGTAAATGCAGTTTTAGCATTAATGAATACAGCAGCCTTTCATTTAGTCACTTACAGCGTCAGATTTTTGAATAGTTTGTTGTCAAAAATGCTGTTTAGATATCCTTTAAGAAAACCAAATCAATGCTCTTCTCTCACCTCCAAAATAAAACTAGAAGTGCCCCCCTCCTGATTGCCCTCAATTCTCAGCTCCCATTAGAGCAAGTTCCAACATACAAATATCTAGGTATCACTTTCGATACTGCCCTCACCTTCCACACCCACATCAACGCTCTTTCCTCTGCCATAAACTCTCGGATTCGCCTACTTTACTGCCATAGGGATTGCCTGCCCCTTGCTGCCCTCCAGCTGGCCATCACCTCCTCCGTCCTGTCCCTAGTGGACTATGGCTTGCCCATCTATGCTGCAGCTGATAACACCGCCCTCTCTAAAATACAGCTCTCCATAAATAAAGCCTGTAGGCTCCTGACCAGAGCCTCCCACCTCCGCCAACCTGCTCAACTTCGAGGAATGTCTGTAGAATCAGACCTGCCTTCTTGCTAAGAAATCCCTGCTCAGAGTCCCCCAGTCTCTGTCTCCCTACCACAGTCATTCTCATCTGTTTCCACCCACAGCTCTGTTAAAGCCACCTGCAAAGTACCCAGAACCAAGACCTCCCTTGCCCAGAGGTCCTTCTTTTATCGAGCCCCCGCCTGGTTCAACTCCCTCCCTACCTGCATCACCAGCACTGCCAAACTTGGTCCCTTCAAAACTGCTCTCCATAACCGTCTCTTTAATGTCCGCTGCTGTAGGTTCAACTAGCCCTGCCCCCAATCCTACTGCAGGACCTTTCCCTGCCTGGACCCTCTAATCTTGACAATGTCCCCTGGGCTGACGATACATCTTCCCCCTACCCCTTTTTACCTACTCCCCTAGGTTTATACAAGGATGTATTCCACTGCAACTCCAGAGAAATTGTACATCTTTAATTGTAAACCTGTATTTTATACCAATATGTAACTAAGTGTATTCTGTGTTCAATGTCTGCACCTGTAATGTTGTCCAATGTTGTATGTGCACAATGTTCTATTGTCTTGCCCTCCCTGTGATGAGGTGCCTTTGCAAATGAATCTCTGACTCAAAGGTTGTAAATCCGACTTGTACAAATAAATAAATAAATAAAATATTACTAGGCAGTACTGCAGTGTCAGCACAGTGCACCATAGCAAATGTGCATGCTAGGTTAACTCGGATTTCTCGATCAGACACATTGTGTATTTGTACCATCACTCATCGAGCATAAGCATGGGCACAAGCAGGTAATATATTGGATTTGACAAATAGTCCCTCTGGCAGCTTCCCTTCACCTGGGGCATCCAGCATTAGTATCTTGTTCTTTACATCTCTTCTAAGACTGACTTCTCAGTGAATAGTATGCTGAGCATTAGGTGGTAATATCAAGGAATCAGTGTATTTTTTCCACACTATCCCCACCGGTTCATCCTTGTCCATCTCTGTAGTCTGTGTCTGCAGGTTGCATGTTCTTATTAAGGTGGGAGTTCGCAACAACCGGCCAGTCTGTCACCCTTGCTTCTGTTGGAACACAATTGAGCCAGCCTCCCAAACATATGAGCATTGGTTGCAATAAGTATAAGAACCCCATCATACAACCCCATAGGAGGGCACACCAAGGCTAGCATCTCTGTTTGTTCATTTAAACCAGTTACCACCACAGGAAAAGAAAGCTAAATCCAGACATAGCCTAGGTAGGGATAAGACTTGTCACTCAGGCCCCAAACATGTAGGCTTTCCAGAGACTGTAATGGCACATCAGATTAATGTTTGTCATACCAGTCCTGGAATATAATGGCCACTTGAGACCCACTGTCAAGCACAGCCTGAGCATGGATACCACTGCCGGTCACAGTAGTCTCCATCAAATGGCCTACCAATTTGGACCAGTCTGGAAGAACAGCAGCAGGGGCCTGAAATGATGATTTAGCCACAAAGAAGTTTAATTTAGGATTTCTTGAACCATCACTGCAGTCATTTTGCACATCCCTTGGCCACTGTTTTGCTTTGTAGAGCTTCCCTTGAAGCCTGCTGACCACTTTCTCTAAGTCCTTCTGAGACCAGCATTTTCTCTTGATATGGCCATCTTTGCTGCAGTTGTTACAAATGACAGACTCTTGGGTCATCCTTGGCTAAAAGATTTCAGGGGAGTTGAAGTGTTAACAAGAGATTGTGGTCTGACTTCTGCTGGTAGTGTTGAGGATGGTGCAACATGTCTCAAAGGTTCCTTTATAATGGCAGCCAATTCCCTGATCTCAGCCTGGGAGCCGCCCTTGTTAGAGGATGCCTGAGGATGCACCCCCCCCCACATGGCAGTCTCGTCCTGAGAGGGACCTGGTCTTTGTCAGCAGTGGAGACCTCCATAAAGGCACTTGTTTGTACTTTTCTGACCTCCTTCAGAAGCTCGCCCCTCTACTGCACAGCCCATGGTGGGACATCTTTAGCGGTCTCCATTTCAGTAGGGATTTCCCATGCTGTGGTCACTCGGGCTGTGCCCACACCAAAATTACAATCTCATTCCTCGCCTTCAGCCTCCCAGAGTTCTCTTATCAGGTCGCAGTATTCCAGTGGGTTATCCCTCCTATCCTGGAGCCTCAACTGGATAATTTGCAATTTAGAATGCTTGGCATGTTGTAGTATGTGCCCCAATCTCACATGGTTCAAGTCACTGGCTGCCACTCCACTCTTGCGATAAGCTCTCTGTAGGACCCTCTCCAAGTGAATAACGGACACAGGCAAACATTCCCCCTTTCCATTGTTTGGTACCTTTGAATTGACACATCAAAGTCTCCCCTGACTCAATGCTTCTGAAATTGCCTGCGAGTGTAGACAGGTACTTTTGAGCAGACCCATCAGGATTCCTGGACCTAAGAAACCTAATGGCTTCTAGGGCAGGACCCCTCAAATTTTCCATGATCCTTTTTTGCTTCTTGGCCTCCGCACACTGCCACTCAGAAACCAAGAAGGCAACATAGTCTATCCAGGTCTCCCAGTCATCCTCAACCTAAGGGGTGGGGGAGGGTACCTGAAAACATCCGCAGCTTGTGGTACATGTCATGACTAACTGCAGGCATGGATGTGGGTGCTGGCACAGGTGTGGGCACAGGAGCTGGGGCAGGAACTAGTACTGGAGTGGGCAGAAGTGTTGGGGAAGGAACACCCCCAGGTGGCAGTAATAGTTTATTAAAGTCCTCTACAGTTTTTCCTTCCCCCAGAAACAACTTAGCCCACTCCTCCTCAAAGGTCTCAGACAATGGTGGGGGCTCACCCTCCCCGGGGACTTTACTGTCTTTGGTTATCACTCTCCATGTGGCAGAGACCTGCTCTGAGGCAATAGTCTGGGGTGCTTGGGAGCTGTCCACGGGTCACTACACTCGACCATCACCACAGCGTTTTTCAAACATTCAGCTTTGGAAAGTGCTCCTTCTACAGTGTGCTTACTAATGCTCGAGGGAATATCCAAGAAAAGCAAGGCATTGTGGGGGTCAGTCTCCTGCTTCATACACCACCCCACCAACTGGTGCACTGCCACTTCTATCAGGGTAGCCATTAAACTTTGAAAACAATTCTTGATTTTGGCCACTAGGAGACGCTAATCCCAGTGGTGCCTCCAAGATGTAACCCCTAGGTGGTGCTATCCCAAGGAATATTACCCCTGCTTGTGTGACTAAGTGCAGGTTAAGGGCCTGGGTACTAGAAACAGGTGCCTCCACCTGGAGGACAAGGTCAATGGTAGCATAGCTGCCATGAGTACAGCCCTCTGAGACACTGTTACTCCACTCCATTCCCTCTAGTGGCCTAAATGATTCACTGAATAGACAACTGCAATTAACACCTGACAACAGATTTAGCCCCACACTTGCTGCACTTACCACCAGGACTAGTTCAGCTGGCTCGGCCCTGGAGATTCCCTTGTAAAATAAGATTCAGAATAACACCCAACAGTATTTCAATACTGTCTGTATAGAGGTACACCACAACCAGTTTCAGTGCAAAAAGATTTAGATCTGATTTATTTAGTGGCAGTAACAAGGAAGGGGGTGTAATCTGGAGCTTGATTCTGGTTCTGATTTAGTCAGGTTAAGCACGCATGCCTCTAAGAGTCCCTCTATCATAGTCACACACACGCTGGGTACCCAGTTGGAGTTACAGGCTAGCCTGAAGCATTGCCCAGGGTAGGCTGGTGTTGCAGCTGTTGTTGGGGCCCATAGGGGGAAAACACAACATGCACTTTTAACCCAAAATTTGTATTCCGGAGCCGGAGGACTCAGTTCGTGAAAATCAACCAAACAATTAAATCAGATGACACACTTTGATTAGGATTTTGTTGCATGGAGGTACCTGTGATTTACTCTCGATACCCAGACCAGGTTGCAGGATGGATGAAATGGAGACCTAAGGATGAAGTGCTGGTTTGTCAGGAGAAGCAGGGCCCACACAATTCACCGTGGTGTTGTTCCTGTTCGATTGTGTTGAGCAGGTAGCCGAATCCCTGGGCTGGTCTCTCATCAAGGGAAACTCTGCAGCGTGAGCAGCAATCAGGGTCATGGTGTTGAGGACCAGACAAGTTGAAGGAAATGGATTCAGTCCAGTCAGTTACTGAATACAGTTTCCAGCACATGTGACACATTCAAGCAGTGGTGAACCAAATCGAGACCCACAATCCACATTCAGCACACTTATAGTAAAGGCTAGTAAATACCACAGATCAGATGACAGTCCAGTTGCAATTCAATGCGTCTCTGTGCAAACCATAAGCTCTATGGTTGTTTGGATAGTCCTGACAGGCCGATCACACACAAGCAAGTTTTCAGTCCTCTTCAGGTGAAATTAGTCACAATTCAGGAAGAAAGCCACACATTCAGATAAAGTCTGATTCTATGCTTAAGGTCTCTTCACTTAGGAAGATGGTAGCAGGTAGGCCAGACACAACCTTCCTGAAGATTTCCCCTGCACACTACACAGGAGCAGCTCCTCACTCTTTCAACTCCTACTCCAGACTGACACTCTGCTGCAGCAACACCTGGACTTCCTAGTGATCCAAAAGATATGGTTTGTTGATCCATCTGTCTGTCACAGCAAGGGCTCCCCCTCCAGGTCCATTTAGGTGGCAAAATGCAAAAAAACTGCAACTCCTACAGAAATTCACTCCCATAAGACCTCTGAGCATGGGCTCCATTTTAGAGTCCCCAAAGGCACTAATTGATGCAAACTGGCAGTCCAGAACGAAGATGGTGATGCAAAACAGAAGTGTCCATGCTGCAAAGGAGGGTTGATTAGACAAACTACAATATCATTACTATTAAAGCAAATAATCATCAAACAATCACAGGTCCTAATAAAGCTCCCTCTGCGCAATTAGCGATGGCAGAATGGAGCAATATTACTGCAGTCTGGGCAGGACTCAAGCCTGAAACTACTCGGACCCTACTCAGATTAATTATACACTACAAGATAGCCAGCTCTTAAAGAGACAGGCATGGAGGCTAGCAGTGCACTCACATGCTGACACTTTTGAACCTGTAAAGACACAGAATGCCAGCCTGGCAGTGGGCATTTAGGCACACCCAAGGAAGACTTTTGGGAGCCCCCATTTATAGGGGGTTACAATAGCTTTAGTCTTTTTAGTGTAACCCCCCTCAGTGGTGCCTCCATTTTTGTAACCACTACCTGGGCTAACCTAGGTTTGGGGAGAAAACTGTTTGCTCAGCATTTTGGCTAGGTTTGTACTTCTAGTCAGGGACACCCAAGTAACTCCGGACACAGGAAGCAATAACTGAAATGTCCAAACCAGGAATGGGATTCTAGAATGTGGCTTTTATTCACATCAACACAGGTATAACAACGTGAAGATGGACCCCCACAGGGCTACACTCATTGGCAATGCAGATTTACAGAGGACAGAACACATCTCCTTCACTACATGAAACCCTCAGGCTCTGAACACACTGGGCTTACACGGCCCGAACTGATACTCTTCTCTTTGATTCCTTGGCATGGTACCCCGACCAGCACTAGGACACTGTTCCATTTGGCATGGAGGTTGATGGTGGCTCCCTAAATCCACACATGAACACTTTCATAGGCCCTAAAGGGAAAACATCCTTAATCCCACGTCTGGGTACTTTCTGCAGACACTGGCCAAGTGCCTGGGAAAAGCTAAAGGTGCCCAAAGTGAACCTGGAGAGGTAAACCTGGTTACTCCAGATGGGGATCTCCCACCTCTTGCTTCCAAATCTATACTCGGTCATTCATTTGGATACCACACCTTTCTTTGAACTCTCTGGTTGTAGATGCTATCCTGAAATGTATATCACATTTAACATTCTACTCTGTATTTAGCTGGTGTCCAGACTTAAAAAGTTCTGTAAGTGGCTATGTCCATCTTCCTAGACCCCCACTGTTTAGATGCTTCCAAGCCATACACAACATTAAAAGTACTATACTTGGCTAGTCTTCTCCTGACCCCACAGTAGGCAGTTACTTTTACACAACTCTGTCTTGGTGAAACATGGGCTCTATTTCAGAACAGACTCACTGTGGTATGCAGCTGCCCCAGGGCTTCTCTCAAAGGAAAACACAATTCTCTGGTACCTCAGTACAATTTCTTCTGTCAGGCAGCTTTTCCCATTCCCAGCAGGACCAAGGGATTTCCCCTGAAATGTTGGAACCATCCCCAATCCCTCCAGGGATGGGCACTGGAACAACACGAGAAGCAGTCTCTACCCCTATCCTCTGGTCTCTTCTGTGTTCCTCTCTAGGGTGAGAACACACTACCCACTTTCTGGTGTAGCTCTATGACAGAGCTAGGCTATGAGGGTCTACCAACTGCAGCACACCTCTTCCTCTAGAGTCTGGATGAAGACTGACTTGAATTCCCCAACATTCTACAGCTAACCCCCTGCTGCAATATTCCAATGTGGCTCATGCTGCTGCGAGAATTCTATAGTGATGTCATCCCTCCAGCTCAGCTGACACTGAGGATAGAGTGAGACAGTGTGAAACTCATTTAACTGGTGTCTCACAAGTTGCCTTTCCTTGCCTGCCACTAGTTCTAAGTGGGATTCTAGTAACCCCAGGTGACAAGGGGGTTACACCCACCCTTGGCCAGGAAAATGGCTGTCTGCAGTCATTACTTACCCGGCCAATGCCATCCTACCCTATGTGCTACCTATGGAGAGGGGTGATCAGGCCCTCTCCTGCCATGTGTGAGGCACAGGCATGTAACTCTAAGGGCCCAGAGGCCATCAGCTGACTCATCAGCCTCTAATCTACGAACTTTTTATGGTTACCTAGTGGCCCTGGGAGAATTGTCCAGTGCATAGCCCTAATAGACCTGTACTGCGGCCCCTACTTCAGTTCAGGACCACAGCCTGTCTATCCCCTAGCCCTCTAGGGAAAACCTATCTGACTAGAACCCAAATGACCCAAAACAGGGGAACCTCCCCCATCCCTGAACACCTTCAACCAAAACACAAGGAGCTAACACTATGCTGTAAGCATTATTCCCACAACCATACCTGTGAAAGGAAAAGTTAAACACAGTAAACAACAACACCCTACTTTAAACACAACTACTTTATAGCACTTGAGGAACTCCATGGAGTCCGTCCTCCTCCTCTTGTCTTCTTCAGGATCACCTGCAAGAGAAAAGACAAAACAGCCCCTAATCTGCAAACACAGTAACCCTACCATCAAACACTGGAGCATCCCAAAAATATTTTTTTAGAAAAGTAGAAAAACAGTATAAACAGTTAAAACAGTAGAAATACAACAACATTATTTACAATACACATTTTTTTGGGATGGAATGTACTAAATGTTCCATCTAGTAACAACAGTGCCCGAAGGCAAGTCCAAAAAAGAGTCTCTCCTTGGCTGGAGCCCAGTGAAGCGCAGTTCTGGCAGGACTATAATCCTGAAGGGGAGAGTCTTTGAGGACAGTTCAAACTGTCTGAAGTCTGCTAGGCATTGGGTGTGTACTGCAATGTCGTTAAGATAGAAAAGTCTGGACTTACCAGTCCCTTGAAGAATGGAAATGATATGGCACCTAGATTTCCAGCCGAAGACTCTCCCTGGCAGCATTCTTCGGATACAGCTGGGTGGACATCTTCCGGAAAACAACAGGTCGGCACATCTGGAAACTGCTGGGTTGATGTCATCTGGAGATGGAACCTTGGAACAGGAAAGGAAAACAGCTGGTCTGAAGTCATCCAAAATCCTGGGAGATGAATCAGGGTACAGCTGGGTTGATGTACTTTCTGGATATGAAGCCATCTGGAAGGACAGGTGATGGAATCCGGAAGGCACACTGCAAGGCTGACGAATCTGGGGAACCTGGATCCTGGAACGCCAGACTGGCGGAACAACATAGGTACAGCAACATCTGGATGGCAGCACTGGCTACCACTGCTCTGCTCTCCACTTGGTAGGCATGGGCACATTCAAAGAAAGTTAAATGCATTGGGGAAAGCACCACAATGGGTCAGGTGCAAAAATTATTACCCCATCTGGGCACTCACAATTTACACTGTAGAAGGTTTCATGGCCCTCTCCATCCACAATCCGAACAGTGTCTATGAACAATGTCCTTCCCACATTCCAATATTTGAATTTCTCTGAAATTACTCTGTCTGTGACAAATCGACTTGCATGGGGATGCACATATTTTGTTGCCTCTTCCACTATCCAGGATTTCCTGTTTCTTTCAATCTCCTTCCGGACTGTCCAAGGAAAAGATATCCCATAGATCTCATTCACCTTCCTATGAACCAGTCTTTCCTCTTTACTACACTTGGTCAACTTACAACCTCTGGCCTGGCTTGGGGGTGGTCAGTCCTGGTTCTGCCAGTGACGCATGCTCAATGCTGTGTAAAATGGATCTCTGACTCCTCCTTGTAGGGACAGGGCTGTGGAGTCACCAATCTCTCCACCTTGTTTCTCTGAGGCAAGAGCCCATGGTTGTGGACCAGCACCTTCATCATAAGGCCACATAGGTTCCCTCCTCCTCCTCCTCCTCTTCCTTGCTAAGAAACTGAGCCTAGGAGTGAGCAGTCATCCTCACTTCTGAGACTGTCCACTCTTCGCTGGACATGGAGGTCGACACCTCCCATTCAAGAGTCTCTCATCTCGTCTCATCTTCTCCTATGAGACTAGGGTTCAGCCTCTCTCCATGGATCTGCTGATGCTCCCTCCGCACAGTCTCTCTGTGACCTGGACTCATATACATCAGCACTTCTTTGCTCTGTCTGTAAATCTACACCCTTTTCCTTTGTGCCACACTCTGCTGGGCTTCCCCCAACAGTCTCCACCTGGTGCTGTGTGCTGCCAACTGCAGATTCTTGAAGTTTTGTCCACGTGGGAACCAAATGAATCTTGGGTGCTTTAGTTAGACCATGTTTCTCAAGGCACCCAGAGCAGATAGGAACCATAAAGACGTCCTTTCCAGCCTTTAAGCACATTATGCACACTCTAACTGGATATCCAGGAATCGCCACATGAAGAGGCAAACGTCCCCTGTAGTAACATCTCTCAATGTCTCAACTTGTTAACTTCTTCTACTATCATAGCCTGGGCATAATCTGGGTAGCAGGCTGATCCCGAAGACATGACTGCAAAGAAAAACAAAAGTTCACTGTTATCTCAAACCTCACTTTGTTGAAAATCTTTTACAAAATGGCTCCCCTGCTGCTGTGTTTACTTTACTACCCCACACTGTAATGGCAGCGGCAGCACTCCTGGCGTATCAATGTTCTGTTTCTGACTCAAGCCACTGCGCATCCGATTTAAACACTTTACTGATAAAGTTCACTCAAACTGCATAACTGTACAGTTTGCTCTCTCAGCATATTTATATGATTTTTTACAGGACTTTTCATTCACTTTAAATCACAGTTCTTGCTTAAAGTCCCTAAAGCCACAGTATTTCATTGCACAGGATTGCCTGTATCTTGTACCATCTATCATACAACCCACAGTCTCTCACTTTGCTTTGAAAATCATATTGTTGCTAAACCCACAATTATGCTCATAGTCTAATGCTCAGAATTCTTGTTTCAGCTGATTAACTTGACACAGTACTTCTTTGCAAAACAATCACACTGTTACACACGGATTCAGCATGGCTTTAGTTAAAATCACACACAGCTTGAGCTCTTTCTCTAGTTGGTACTCACTTAATCAGTAGCTTGCTATTGTGATGGAAAATTCCGCCTACCGCCAGTCTTGAAGGCCTCTGAATTGAAGTGGGCTGGCAGTCCTGCCGATTGTCCCTCCAAACACCACGCTTTCTTCCCAGATGATCGAAATGCAGGTTGAGCCTGATTTTAAACAGAAAAGTCCGATTTTACTTTTACAATGTTTTCAGTCATCGTGACGTTCCTCCTGGCATGCCAGTTCACACACCATTCTCTCTCTCTCTCTTCCTCTCGAAAACTGTGCAGTCACTCTAGAGCTGACTCGGGATGGGGACTGATTGCAGTCTCACTAATTACTCGACACCATGCAAATGAGCCTTTCTCTTCTCGTGCTGTTCTCCTCCACGGCGATCGTCGAGCAGGCAAAATTTAAACTGCAAACCACACTTTTTTTTCTCTTCAACTGTGACTCCTCTTCGGGAGTACCATTTCAACCATTTTCCATGGTATTTTCCTCAGTGACTCTATCAGTCCATACTACAAGCACTTCAAACTTCTAGGGCACAACTCTCTCTTTGTTTCCCACAGTTTTCCACACTTTTTCTTGTCACACATGACTTTAAGAGCTGGCAAATGTTATAATTTTGGTGCAAGACAAGGGGCAGACACAATCTGGCTTTACTGCTCCTTGGTAAACAGGTGGCACAGTTACAGCACCACACAGCGGCACATTTAGATGGCAATGCTTCTGATTTTTGGGCTACCTACTGCTAGACTGCCAAAATGCTAGCCACCATCCAAGCAAACCTTTCCTGTTTTCTCCCTAAATTCCAAACCAAATCCTCAGCGGTGCCTCCATCTTTGTAACCACTATCTGGGCTAACCTAGATTCAGGGAAAAAAACTGTTTGCTCAGCATTTTGGCTAGGTTTGTACTTCTGGTCAGGGGCACCCAAGTAACTCCAGACACAAGAAGCAATAACTGAAATGTCCAAACCAGGAATGGGATTCTAGAGTGTAGCTTTCATTCACATCAACACAGGAATAACAAAGCAAAGATGGACCCCCACAGGGCTACACTCACTGGTAATGCAGATTTAAAGAACACATCTTCTTCACTACATGAAACCCTCAGGTTCTGAACACACTGGGTTCACATAGCCCAAACTGATACTCTTCTCTTTGATTCCTGGGCATGGTACCCCAACCAGCACTAGGACACTTTTCCATTTAGCATGGAGGTTGATGGTGGTTCCCTAAATCCACCCATGAGCACTCTCTAGCTCTAAAGGGAAAACATCCTTAATCCCACATCTGGGTACTTCCTGCAGACACTGGCCAAGTGCTTGGGAGAAAGCTATAGGTGCCCAAAGTGAACCAGGAGAGTTAAACCTGGTTACTTCAGATGGTGATCTCCCACCTCTTGCTTCCAAATCTATACTCAGCCATTCATTTGAATACAACACCTTTCTTCAAACTCTCTGGTTGTAGATGCTATCTTGAAAAATGTATATCACAATTAACATTCTACTCTGTATTTAGCTGGTGTCCTGACTTACAAAGTTCTGTAAGTGGCTATGTCCATCTTCCTAGACCCCACTGTTTAGATGCTTCCAAGCCATGCACAAAATTAAAAGTACTGGACTTGGCTAGTCTTCTCCTGACCCCACAGTAGGCAGTTACTTTAACACAACTCTGCCTTGGTGAAACATGGGCTCTATTTCAGAGCAGACTCACCATGGTATGCAGGTACCCCAGGGCTTCTCTCAAAGGAAAACATAATTCTCTGGTACCTCAGTACAGTTTCTTCTTTCAGGCAGCTTTTCCCATTTCCAGCAGGACCAGGGGATTGCCCTTGAAATGCTAGATTTTTCTCCCCATCCCTCCAAGGATGGGGCACTGGAACAACATGAGGAGTGGTCTCTACCACTATCCTCTGGTCTCTTCTGTGTTCCTCACTAGGGTGAGAACACACTACCCACTTTCTGGTGTAGCTCTATGATAGAAGTAGGCTCTGAGGGTCTACCAACTGCAGCACACCTCTTCTTCTAGAGTCTGGATGAAGACTGACTTCAATTCCCCAACGTTCTACAGTTAACCCCCTGCTGCAGCATTCCAATGTGGCTCATGCTGCTGCGAGAATTCTATAGAGATGTCATCCCTCCAGCTCAGCTGAGACTAAAGACAGAGTGAGACAGTGTGAAACCCATTTAACTGGTGTCTCACAAGCTGCCTTTCCCTGCCTGCCATTAGATCTAAGTGGGATTCCAGTAACCCCGGGTGACAAGGGGGTTACATTAGCTTTAAGAAGGAGCCTAAGCTTTAGTAGGTTATGCTGGAGAATAGCAAAATCATGTTGTAGGACTTTATGGGCCAGGTCTAAGTAGTGTTAGAGGTATATAGCACCGTATCATCTGCAAATAAGTGTACTTTGGCAGTGTGTATGTGTGCGTCAATGTTGTTAATATAAATTGCAAAAAGTATGGGGTCCAGTATGGATCCTTGTGGTACACCACGAGGCAGGATTTTTAGTGGGGACAAGTCTCCTGCTGCTTTAATTTGTTGTATTCTATAAGTGAGATAGCATTTAAATCACCCAATGGCATTGGTGTCTAGGCCGAGGCTCCTCAGGTCATCCAGCAGAAGGTTGTGGTCCACGGTATCTATCAGCGCAGCAGTAGTGCTACCGCTTATGATGCCGGTGACCCAGGTTCTAGAATGAACCCAAGTCATTGGGGGCCCACTGGAAGGAGGAGAATTGAGCATCCCAGGAGAAACTTTCCTCCTCTGGAGAAGGATAGTTACTGTGCTCCTTGCAATACTGCCACTTGGGTGACCACAGGTGGCAGTTCAGCTAGGGTGTCATTTGGGAGGGGAGGGCATAGGCTGGAGAGTCACACTGTATCCCTGAGGGTGTCTACATCCTCAAGTGGGAAGTAATGGAGGGACAAAAGTCACTAAGCGTTGGCACGGCACCTCCGAGACCCAGGTTCATCTGGACAGGTCTCCTTAGCCGCTGTTGTAGCCCATCACAAAGCACAAATGGAAGTGCATCCTCCCCACCCAGGGGCAACCAGAATTACAACATGCAAGGCTGCAGGATAGACCTGAAGGTGGTGGGTGGGCATCAGAGGAAGCTGATCGGAGACATGGGGCATAAAGAATGAACTTAAAAAAAATAATGACTACAGGTATTTCGGATTACATTGAATATTGCAGTTAGCTGGAAGGCAGGAGTTGAATACAAAGGACCCTCAGCCTTTTCTATTCATCTAGCATTACTGAGTTACTCTAGTTATTTGATTATATAAATCATGACATCATTTGTGCTGTAGCCAATCAGTATTCTTTACTTCTAAATACTCCAGAGACTCTTATAATCATATGTGGGTCTCTCTAGTTAACAATTGTAAAATGTTGAAATTGTAAATTCAGTTGACATTGTCTATTTCCTATGTAGAGATTTCTTTAATTTTCTGCAAAATGTTTGGATTTTAAATTCAAGTTCCATTATTTTATTAAATAAAGTTTTTAACACAATTTAATAAGTTTATATGTACCGTTCCAATAGCTCTTATAGGATTGAGTGTCATGTGAAAGTTGTTATTTCTGCCTTAGAACTTCTGCAAAATTTTACAGCTTTCACTGAAGATTCCAAACTTCTGCCTGTGGTGGATCAGAAAACTTCCAAATGTTCTAAGAGAAATTTTGCTCTGTTCCACTGAGATACAGATGGAAGAAAAAAAATCTTCTCCTGGTGTACAGTGCCTCCCCAAGCCCTGCCCAAAATAAAAATAAAATTTTCTGGTGGCTAGTGGTCCCTCCCCCTCCCCCTACCCCATCACCCATCCCTATATAACCAAAATAATTCCTTGGTGGCCCCACCTGATCACCCACTACATATACAAATAAAAAATCTCTGGTGGTTAGTGGTCCCACCTCTCACCTGATCTCCCACTGCATATACAAATAAAAAATCTCTGGTGGCTATTGGTCCCCACCCCCACCCGATCACCCACTGCATGTGTAAATAAAAAAACACTGGTGGCTAGTGGTCTCTACACCCCCAACCCATTGCCCTCCCCATGAGGACATCATCCCCTAGTGTCCGGTGTAACCCCCCATCCCAATCCTCTATATAGTCCAAAAAATAAACATTTCCCAGGTGGTCTAGTGAACCCCCCTTCCTATCCCCAATCCCCAGTCAGTGAGTTCTGATAATATACATGGTGGCCTAATGCCCCCCCACTCTGGCAGGCAGTGTCTCACCACTCGCTCCCCCCATCCTAAACCCAAGTGGGCAACTGGCATAGCCCTTTTCTCTCTCTCTCTCTCTCCACCAGCCGGCCATGGTGGAGATAGGAGGGCTGTACCCGTTGCCTGCTCGGGTTTGGGATGGGGAAATGGGGTGGTGTGACACTGCCTAACTAGGTGGGTGGGCAGGGGGTGCACTAGACCACCAGGGATATTATCAGAATTCACAGACTGGGGATTCAGGATAGGGAGGTGGATTTACTAGACTACCAGTAAAATGTTTATTTTTTGGACTCTACAGGGGATCGGGATGGGCGGTTACACTGGACACCAGGGCATGATGTCCTCATTGAGCGGGCAATGGGGTGGGAGAAGAGACCACTGGCCACATGGGATTTTTTTATATATGCAGCAACTGATCAGGTGGGGGGATGCTAGCCACCAGAGAATTATTATTTATATATGCAGCAGGTAATCAGATGGGGGGAGGGACCACTAGCCACCAGGAAGTTTTTATTTACACATTCAGTGGTTGATTGGCTGAGGGGGCAGGGACCGCTAGCCATCAGGGACTTTTTATTTACACATGCAGCTGATGACTGGATGATTGGGCTTAAATGGTGTATGCATTTGTACAGCCATGTGAGTGTGTAATATATTACAGTTGTATGTGTAACTGTTTACACATTATGCTTACAATATCTGTAACTTATGAGTTTTGTACGTTTCTTGTATTTGTCTCTATCCTACCCCAAGCCCCCTCTCCCTCCAGGTCACACCTGGAAATAAGCCTCAACTCAGTGTGCCTTTCCTGGCTACCCAAAAACACACACACAAAAATATTAAAAACTGGGTTGGGGGGAGGACTGCTAGCCACCAGGGAATTACTATTGTTACATCAAGCCATTGAGCAGCGATCTGACACCGGAGAGGGTGGGGTACGACTACACACCAGGGAAGTAAATGATACTGTAGGGTGCAGGACAGGCAGAATTGCCACAGAAGTTTAGAAATGGGTTTCAAACTTTCACTTAAATTCAGCAAGAGAAGCTTTTTTTGCACCCCTCTGTTCTCAAGTCCTTTGTGTGCCAGAACTGTTAAGTTTCACTTTACAGTTTTCTATCTTATAGAACATGCAAACATACTCTTATAGCCATACCTGTAGATATAAACATAGAAATCTTCAGGTGGGGTAGTCCATTTACAGTACATCATTTTGTTTTCATGAAGATCCCAGTGGTCAAAAGATGCAGTTTCCACAGACAAATGTGAGACATGATGTAAGACAGCATGCAACATAGACTGCATTTAAACAACTGCAATATATCACAGACACACATGGCTGTAGAAATGCATATACCATGTAAGCCATGGTTTACAGTTTGATTGGGGGTGACTTTCTGGGCCTTGTCCATTGATTGTGGTTACTCCTACTGTCCTACTATCTGATATCCACCCTGTCTGCTACTATTTATTTTATTTATTTGAGATTTTGGATAACACTTTTGAGCCACAGCTCTTTTACAAAGGTTACATAGATACATAGATACATAGACAGTGTCGGCAGATAAGGGCCTATGGCCCACCCAGTCTGCCCATTTGAGCTTGTAAGTTCAGTTTGTTTTCCTAGAAGTCTGTTGCCCCTTTCCCCTGACCTCCAGAATTCCTTCATGTCTATCCCATGCATTCTTAAATCCGTGATTGTTTCAGCCCCACCACTTCCTCTGGCAGGGTGTTCCACTTGTCCACCACCCGTTCTGTGAAGAAATTCTTTCTCATGTTTCCTCTGAATCGTCCCTCTCCAACTTCATCCCATGCCCTCTAGTCCTGGAACATCTTTTTGCTTAAAAATAGTGTTTTCCTGCACCCTGTTCCTCCCTGTAAGATGCTTGTATGTCTCTATCATATCCCTCTCTCCCTCCTCTCCTCCAGGAGTACATGTTCAGTTCCTTCAACCTGTCTTCATAGGACTTGTGATGCAATCCATGCACCATCTTTGTTGCTCTCCTCTGAACCTTCTCTACCCTGTTTATGTCCCTTACGTGGTATGGTCTCCAGAACTGTACACTGTACTCCAGGTGGGGCCTCACTAGTGTCTTGTATAAGGAATTATGACCTCCCTTTTCCTGCTGGTAATGCCCTGCCTATACATCCCAGCATCCTATTTGCTTTACCTGCTGCCTTGTCGTGACTGTTCCTACCTTGAGGTCATCAGAGAAGATAACCCCAAGATCCCTTTCCTGCTTGGTGCATGCTATATCTTCACCCCAACTGATATATTGCTTGAGGTTTTTGTGCCCATATGCATTATCTTGCACTTCTTTTGCATTGAATTTCAACTGCCAAACCCTGACCATTCTTCAAGTTTCTGCAGGTGCTTCTTATTCTGTCTACACCCTCTGGTGTGTCTACTCTGTTACAGAGCTTTGTGTCATCAGCGAACAGTGAAATTCTGCCTTCTAGGTCCTCGCCATGTCACTGATGAAGAAGTTGAAAGGACCGGTCCCAGCACTGATCCCTGTGGTCCCCACTGGTTACTCTTCCTCTGTGGAGTGACAGCCATTTACCACCACCCTTGTGTCCTGCCACCCAGCCAGTTACCTACCCACCACACTACTGTCCTGCCCACACCCATATTCCGAGTTTGTGAATAAGTCTTCTATGTGGCACAGTGTCAAAGGCCTTGCTGAAGTCCAGATAGGCCATGTCCACTGCCCTCCCTGATCCACCTCCCTAGTCACCCAGTCAAAAATTCAATGAGGTTGGTCTGACATGACCTCCCCTGGTGAAACCATGCTGCCTTGGGTCCTGTAGTCCATTGACAACCAGGTGTTCACCAATCTCTCCTTCAGTAGTGCTTCCATGATCTTCCCACTACCGAGGTGAGGCTGACTGGTCTGTAGTTCCCTGCTTCCTCTTTGTTCCACTTTTGTATAGGGGACTACATCTGCTGTCTCCAGTCTTAGGGTACCTCCCTGTTTCCAGTGATTGGCTAAACAGGATAGCCAGAGGTTTAGCCACCACCTCTCTTAGTTCTTTAAGGACCCTGGGGTGCACCCCATCTGGCCCCATTAGCTATCCAACTCTTATTACTTCCAGTTCCTTCAGGACCCTTTCTCGTAAGGGACTTGTGTCCATTTCTGCACCATTCTCACCCTTGTACCCCTTCAGACCCATTCCCTCCCTCTTCCTCAGTAAAGACTGAGCAGAAATACCTGTTCAGTATGTCAGCTTTACTGTTGTCATCCTCCATCGGCTCCCATCCTCCCCTTCAGTCTCACTATCCCTCCTTTGTCTTTCTTTTTCATATGTACCTGTAAGGGTTTTGTCCCTCTACCCACAGATTTTGCAATGTGTTCTTCTGTCTGAGCTTTGGCTTCCTTACTGACCTCCTGCCTCCTTTGCTTCTCCTGGTACTTCTTCCTATCCCTTCTGCCTCCGTCTTTTTGTAGTGCCTGAATGCAATCTTTTTGGCTTTCACTTTCTTTCTACCTCTTTGGAAAACCATAATGGTCTCCTCTTCCTTTTCCTCTTGCTAACCTGCTTAATACATAATTCTGTTGTTCTTGTAATCCCCATTTTAAATACTGCCCACTGTTCCTCAACCCCTGATTCCTGTCCCATTCCCCTTAATGCCTCTTTCAAAGTATCTCCCATTTTCCCAAAGTCTGCCCCCTAAAATCCAGGATACGTGTTTTGTGTGGTTTGGTTCTGCTCTTTCTGTGATTTCAAACCACAATGACTGGTGGTCACTGTTTCCCAGGTGCTCCCCACTGTTACCCCATCACACTGTCCCTGTTTGAGCACAGGGTCCAGTATTGCCATCTGCAGAGTTGGTTCCATTACCAGTTGCTTGAGGAAGGCACTGGAAGAGAAGTCTAGGATAAATCTGCTCTAGTTGATGCTGCTGCTGGAATGCTCCAGTCCACATCTGGAATATTGAAGTCTCCAACCAGTACTACCTCACCTTGTCTGCCATCCTTTGGATGGCTAGCATCAACTCTATCTGTTTCTTCCTCCTGCGCTGGTGGTCTATAGACCACACCTGTGTGGATGGCTGTCCCATTTTCCTTTTCAACAACCCACAGTATCTCTCCCCCATTTTGTTCCTCCTGGATCTCTGTGGCCCTTATGTCATTTTTCACTTACAGTGCCACTCCTCCTCCCTTCCTGCCTGCTCTGTCTCTTCTGAATATGTTGTAGCCAGGTATGGCCATCTCCCAGTCGTGGTTATCATTACACCAGGTTTCAGTGATGGCCACAATGTCCAGGTCTGACTGCACCATGACAGCCTCCAGATCTTCCATCTTGTTGCTAAGACTCCTGGCATTTGCACACATGGCTTTCCATGATTTGACCTCCCTAGACTGTCTCACTGTTCTACTCCAGCCCCTTCCTTGGTTAGTTAGGTTAGGCTAGGTTCCACGTCAGATGATGAGAAAACAACATACAGTCAATATCAATAAGCAAAATAAGACAAATCTAGACAGCCAGGGGCTTTGTCAGGTACATTAACTAGTTGGCATATATACCACAGGTCACACATTTAATTTAAATTACATGAGGATGGAGAGAATATTATGGAGTATGGGCAAGAACATTTGGAATAAGTCAGAAAGGCAGGAGCAAAGGTGGTAGAGATGAGATAGGAAGGGGGGAACGGGCGAATGAAAAAGCATTGAGAAAGAGGGGATCGGTTGGGAGCGAGGAGGAGGTGATGAGAGAAAACAGGTGGGTGACGGGGAGGAGGACGGCACAAGGAAGAGAGTGAAAAGTGGGAGCGGGGGAAGAGACGTTATTGAAAGGCAAAAGAGAGGTTAATAGGTCTAGTTTAGGAGAAGCAGTCACAGGAGGCTATGGCGATGAGGTGTTGACGAAGATTGTGCTTAAAATAATATAATATTATAATATGACTGTGCTTTACATGAATGAAACATACTGTTTGATGCATACAGGTAAGTGCTGCTGTGTTTTTCCACTTATAATATAGTTCATATACAAAATAGTATTTAGTTTGCTCTTTAATAGGTTTAAAGGAGGAAAGGAGCAGGGTTAAACTCTGTCATGTCTTGTTTTTTGTTTTATTTAAATGTTTATCATTCCAAAATATGTACAACATATTGTAATGATTGACTGTTTCATATTACATGAATTGTGCATAAAGACTGAATTCATTACTATAAAATTGTATTAAAGAGTTATAATGTAGTTCATGAAGTACAGTATGGGCTGTATGAAGGGTTTGGGTAACAACTATGGGTATGTCTGCAAAGGAAGGGGCCAGCAAAGTGGCATTAAAAGGTTTTGGCTTACAAATGTTATTTCCCTAGATACACTACTGCAGATTCAGCAATAGTATGAAGAGACAATTTGTTTCAAACTGGTTCCATTGAATGTCCAGTTTCACTGTGAATGCATTGCTAATGCAGTACATGTAACAAAATGCATGCAACATGGAATGCACAATTCACTGGTGACTGATTCTACACTTGGCTGTGGTTCCTACTTTAACTTTATTTCCGGTGCAGATCGTAGCTCACTGCCAGCTGAATGAAAAATGAATTAAGGAATAGCCCAAGTCTCTAGGGAAACTTTAAAAAACCTAATATTCTACCACAATTCAGCTTGTATTTCACATTAGCTCTGCATTTCTTCTCTCCATTCTTTGACTGAGGTCAAATGCCCCAAAACTGGAGATTTGTAAGTTGAGCATTTCTTCAGCTCATTTTGCTTATTCCCTACATGATGTCATAATACTTTGCTTGTGACACCACAGTCATACTCATAGCAACAGTCTGTAATGTGAGAACAGAGGATTATGACTTTAAGTGGGGAATAACCTGTCAAGACAGACAGGACCCGAAGGACACAAATCCCATTTTCATGTAAATGTCCTCAGTAATTAACAAGGGGAAGCAGAAGTCTATACATGTAATACAAGCTGCAATACATGGCAATCTTAAACGGAGTAAAAAAGTACAGGTCAAAATGGTCATTGCTAACATGCACTGCAGCTTTAAGAGAAAGATTGTCAGTAGATCACATGAGATTATCATTGCACTTTACAGATCTCTGATGAAATCTTGTATGGAGTATTGTTGGTAGCTCTAGGGCCTAAACTGCAAACAGGATATGATATGAATATAGGGGGTATAAAGTACAGCAACCAAGCTGGTTGCTGGGGGGAGGATGGAGGATATGTGCTGTGAAAAATATCTGAAAGAACTGATTTCTTTAGCCTAGATAAAAGTAGTATAATGGGAGATTTAGTCCAGGTAAACAAGACTGTTAAGGGCGTTGCATGGCTCGAAGGCCTAAACTTTAAATGGAAGAATTATATTCATTAAAAAAACAACAAGGAGGCTATTCAACAACTTGTAGGTGAGCACTTTAGCAGAGATCTGAGTGCACTTTTTATTACATAGAGAGTGGCGGACATCCGGAATAAATTACCGAACACAGCACTTAATGTGGGACACGAAGACCTGTTTTTCATTTGGATCAGTTCACAGTGGGTCCAGGTCTGTTCAGTTTCCATCGTCTGGGTATGGTCCTGGATCATACTGTATTTACTCATAGCTCCTGATTCTCTTTTCATTTTTCTTTACAGGGTTTCCAGTTCTAGTTGTTGGTATCACTGCTGCTACAAACATTAACGTATATGGAAAGACAGACTTTACAGAAGATACCTCCATGTGAGTCCCAGAAGAGTCCATTTTTGAATGAATCAGAATTTGTAGTTGTGCAGGCATTGCAGGTTACACAGAATGGCTTACCTTCTTTTTTTTTTTTTTTTTTTAGAAATAAATGATCAGAAGTAAAAGGCTGTAGTTGTTTTGCTCCCCAGGAACCTGTTACTGGACACAGCAGAACAACACTGATAAGTCCACTTTCTGCAAAATATACATCTGGTTGAGGTTCTGAGCTTACTATGTTTGCCATGCACTCACACGCAGCGAACATTTTGTTAGGAGAGTGGCTTTTGAGGGGTGTAACACTGTCAATCCAATGCAAAGTGGTCTGCAAGGGGTTAGTCAGTGTCACACCAATCAGCCAGGCTGATCATTACACTTCTCTGGCTTACTGCATGGAAACTTTGCGTAGTTCAAAGGAGAGAACCGACCCAATCACAGATTTGCTGTTTCCTTTGATCTACATAACCAGTGCCAGGCGAGCACAGCTGATCTGTCATGATCAGCCTGCTGAGGCGGAATTACACCCTGCATAAACGAAAACCTTCTGTTGATGTCTGTTGCTGCTGCTGCCTTTACTGTTCCCCCACCTGGAAACTCCGCTCGGCGCCACCACCGTCCCCCACCCACAAACATAACACCGACATAGGGTGTCAATCCCCAATGTTGCCACCCGAATTAAAAAAAAAAACATCCCTCATAGTTTTTTTTTCTTTTGTTTTACAACATATCCTGTAAAAAGGAAAAGCATTCATCGATGTCTGTTACTGCCATTGCTGTTAGTCCCCTCACTTGACCATCCTGCTTAGGACCCACCACTACACCCCCAAAGCCCTTATGAACCCACCGGGGGTCCAATGCTGTAATCCTCTCTGGACCACAGACATGTCTTCACTCTTCAATGCCAGATCACGAAGTGAGGAAATCAGGTATGTGGTTCAATGTATTTCAATGGAGTTTTGAACTTGGCATAACTTGCCCATTTTTTAATATTTTTGCCTGAGACTTTCAGCATGCCTTTTTTGGGACCCCACCTCATGAACACTGACAGTGAAATTAGGCAATTTTGTCCCAAAATGTGATTTCATGGTCACTGCATGAAATCACCTTTCAGGCAGGAGCTAAAAATGTTTTCCACCCTTGTTCATGAAGTGGGGTCTTAAGAAGGCTACCGTATGTTAAAAATTTGGGGTAAAAATATTACAAAACAAAGTTATGAGGTGACATTGAAATTTACAAATTCAGGTTCATAGCTTTGGCATTTTCTATGTTTTGACCCCAAATTGTTAACATAGCCATTTCTTTACAGCACATCATAATATAAAATCAAATATAAGGAAACACAGAAGGAACAGGACAGAGAACTTTATCTGTTAAAGAAGAAAGAGGCAGGGAAAGCAGTCAGAATAGCAAAGGCCCAAACTCTGGAAAGGATAGCCAACTCTGTTAAGAAGGGGGATAAGACCTTTCATAGGTACATTAGGGAGCAAAGAAAAACCAAAGGAGGAATACTGAAGCTTAATAAAGGGGAGAAATGTAGGCAGAGGGTGGCAGTGAAAAAGCAGGGATACTGAATGAATATTTCTGCTCAGTATTTACAAAGGAAGAGGAGGAGGAGGTACCTAAACCAAACAAGAGAAACACTCTGGAGATGGGGTTTGATACCAGTCCATTTACAGAAGAAAGGGTTCTGAAAGAATTAATAAAATTGAAGTTGGACAAAACAATGGGGCCTGATGGGATTTACCAAAGAATTCTAAAAGAAGTAAGGGTAGAACTAGTAACACCACTGACTACTATCTTTAACAAATCATGGAAGGATGGGGTGATACCCGAGGACTGGAGGAGGGCAGATGCGATTCCTCTTCACAAAAGTGGCAGCAGGGCAGAGGCAGGAAACTACAGACCAGTTAGTTTGACCTCAGTGGTAGGGAAAATTATGGAATCACTTCTGAAGGAAAGAATTGTTGAGTACCTAGCCAGTGGGGCACAGGACCCAAGGCAGCATGGATTCACAGTGGGAAGGTAATGTCAGATGAAACCAATAGATTTCTTTGGCTGGGTGACCAAAGTAGTAGACCATGGAGGGGCTGAGGACATGGTCTACCTAGATTTTAGCAAGACATTTGATACAGTCCCACACAAAAGATTAATAAACACGTTAGCCAGCCTTGGAGTGAGTCCCAAGGTGGTAGCCTGGATAAAAAATTGGCTGAACAACAGGATGCAAAGGGTAGTAGTAAATGGAGTCCACAGTGAAGAAAAGAGGGCTACTAGTGGGGTACCACAGGGTTCAGTACTGGAACTGGTCCTTTTTAATATCTTTATAAGTGACATTGCAGGAGAACTGGAAGGAAAAGTATGTCTCTTTGCAGGCAACACAAAGATCTGCAACAGGGTTGATACACAAATTGGAGTAGAAAGGATGAGAAGGGACTTGGCAAGGTTGTAGGGATGGTCAAATGTATGGCAGCTTAGATTCAATGCAAAGAAGTGCAAGGTAATGCACCTAGGAAACAAAAACCCAGGGGAAGAGTGCACAATGGGGGGGTGAGATACTGACAACAATAAAAATGGAAAGGGACCTGGGGGTAATTATATCAGATGACCTAAAGGTGGGCAAGCAATGCGAGAATGCAGTAAGGAAGACTGGGGGAATACTGGGGTCCATAGTGAGAGGCATCAACAGTAGAAAACAGGAAGTTATTATCCCTCTGTACAGACAGCTGGTGAGACCCCATCTGGAGTACTGTGTGCAGTTCTGGAGACCCCATCTCCACAAAGACAGAGTGGAGGCTGTCCAGAGAAGGGCAACCAAAATGGTGCAGGGTCTGCACCAGAAGACATATGAAGAGAGACTAAAGGAGCTTAATATGTATACCCTTGAGGAAAGAAGGGGGGGGCATGATAGAAACTCTCAAGTACCTCAAGAGAATCAACAAAGTCCAAGAGGGTGGCATCTTTCAGAAAAAGAGATGTGCAAGAACAAGGGGTCATAATATGAAGATAGAGGGGGGACAGCTCAGAGGTAGTGTGAGGAAGTATTTTTTCATGGAGAGGGTTGTGGATGCACGGAACAGCCTTCCTGAGGAGGTCGCAGAGTCCAGGACAGTGAGGGAATTCAAGAATGCAAGGGAATCGGAGGATGAGGGGGCATGGGTTACAAATTGAGGGGGGATAGTTCAAGGGTAACATTAGGAAGTACTATTTCACAGAGATGGTGGTGGATAAGTGGAATGGGTGGAGAAGCAACAGTGGAAGGCTTCAAAAGGGTATGGAACAGACACAGGGGATTGTTGGGGGGGCATGTCCTAGCAGATAGCTAGACAAATGGGCAGACTAGGTGGGCCTGTCGATACCTTTCTGCCATCACACTTCTATGTTACATACGTGAATTACATTTTGCTTCATCTTACTTGCACCTCGGATTTGTTGCCTTCTGCATTACAGGTTCTTGAGGAGTTTGGTCATCTGTCTGGGTGCAAATAAAATGCATCTAAAACTGTCATCCTCTCCTTATCTCAGCAACATATAAATGGGACATATCGTTAGATTTACAACATTGTTGGTCTGTTTCAGGTCTGACACATGTGGGTATTCACCTTGTGCAGGGGACGAAGAAGTTGATAGGATGTAATATTCAGCCTTTACTCCACACCATAAAGACCGACTTCTCGTTTTGGCAATCCCTACACCTGTCTTTATGGGCTAGAGTATTGGTGGTACATATGAACGTTTTGCCAAAGGTACTTTGTCCCCTGTGTATGATTGGCACCCCTTTACCCCAGGCTTGGTTCACTGAACTGCACAAGATTATTATTGAGTTCCTTTGGAAAAGTATGATGCCCCGTATTGCCTATTCTAGCTTGTCTTTGGTGAAGTGCCACGGCGGTCTCCAACTGCCTAATTTTGGGGGGGTATTATTAAGTGTCATAGGCAAGTAGGTTTTTGGCTTGGTCCTACCTAATTTGGGCACGAATGTTGATCAATCACATTTACAATATAAAAGATAGAGCTATATTATAGTGGTATTCATTGCATTTTGCCTTAGGCTTTGGCTTATATACCATGTTCCAAGTTGCCATTAAATTTGAGAGATACTCCAATTGGTCGGTCAGCTCAGATTAATATACATCTTAGTTGTTTACTTTACAATGTGCCGCAGTGGGACCCCTGCCAACCGATCAGACAAAACCCCAATCTCCAGATTGTGAATAAACCTATACCCTTGGCATTTTTGTCTGGCTCAACTATCCATAGTATATCCAATTTTTTAGTAGAAAATCAGTTTATTACTTTTGATGTTTTCTGTCATAGATTTGCAGCATCTCACTCAGCAATCTTTGCTTTTTTCTAGCTCTAACATTCCATTTAAATTTTCTTGGGTCCTCACCCGTGGTACCTCTCCCATGGCTCTAATTACTGGAAGCTTGCTGAACTTGTGACTCAATCTCATGCTGTATCCATCTTATACAAAACTCTCCAAGATATGTTGGGCAAACTCACCAGTGAAGTGCAGATATCGGGCAGAGGAATTCCCTGGGTTTCAATCCTCCTTGGACTCTGCTGCACCTTGAGAGTTGGTCCACCACTACATTAAACTAGATAAACTTAGATTAATACAATGTAAGGTCTTACATAATGCATACTATACCCCCAATGATTATTTTCCTTTGGTAAGCTAGAGAAACCTCTATGTTGGAAGTGTAATGCTCAAGTAGGTACCTTGAAACACCTGCTATGGGATTGTCCAACTATACAGTTTTTCTGGAACCACATTAAAGCTAATATGGAGCCCCCTTTGGGGCTTCAGGAGAGTTTTATCCCTGCATTATGCTTTCTTGGGATAGGAATTAGACAGCTGTTGGGGTCTAAAAGATTCCATCTCATTATCATCTCTGCCATAGCCAAGCTGGTGATTTTAGGACGTCGGGCTGACACCCAAGCTCCTACTTATCAAAAATGGCATGCTGAGATTTTGACTATATCGTGGGGGGTTAGAACAAAGGTGCAGCATTTCAATCTGTAGTGGGTAAAAAAATTATAGATAGTACTGTTGTATGCTTCTTTGTAGTGTAACAGTTGGTAAGGTATTTTTAGGAAGAGACTAAACTGTTAAAAAAAAAAAAACAAGAGAAAATAATTATGGATAGTACTGAGGTGGTACTGTCTTATGTTTGGTTGCAAGTACAGTTAATATTGCATTTTTAATTAGGATCTGGGCTGGTAGGTAACCTAAGCTAGGACAGTATTTTCTAGTTAGAACTGTATTTTCTAGATAGTACTGTTTAACATGGGTAGAATAGGGGGCTGCAGTGGATATGGGGCAGTGGTTTGGATGAACATATTGTGGAAGCTAGGAGGGTGTCCAGTCTGTCACAGGCTGAGAAGTCTTGATGAAGAAGTGCTGGGGCTTGGGATGGAGTTGGAGAGAATGGGGGGAGAGAATCTAGGGCAGGAGGGACTCCCCCAAGGAGTATTATGAGGATACAACATGAGAGGTACATCGGATCATGGGAGGGAGTGCAGAGGGTGTTTGGGAACAAAACATACAAGGGGCCTAGCACTGGAAGGAAGGCTCAAGTCAAGAAGGAGAGACCAAGGCATAGCAATGCAGAGGAGGCAGGTAATAGGTTTGTTGTGCTGGCAACATTAGTAGAGGAGGAGGGGCTGTGGGATAGCCAGGAGGGGGCAAGAGAGGGAAAGGGAGGGGAATGCACAAGGGACAGTAGCCATTCTGAGGGGGGTGGAATGGGTGAAGAGGTGAGGGTCACAGCTGGAGGGATGGTCAAAGGCAGCAGGGATCTGGGGGAACAGAGCAGGGTGGATAAAGAAGATATCAGGGGCATAGAAGCTGTGGCATTGGAGAATACTAATGGGGAAATGCAACAGGGACAGACGGGGGAATGGGATTTAATGAATGATTAGGCAAATGGTGTCACACCAAAGGGTATTGGTTAGTGGGAGGGTGGGGAAAGACCTGGGAGGACAGTAGTCTATATGCTAAGAATAGACATCACCTAAATGAAGAGGGCAAGAAGGTGCTGAAATGGAAGCTTGGGGATTATATCGAGGTAGCTGGACATTTAAACTAGGAGAGGGGTGGCAGGTGGATGGAGGGCATACAGTGGTCATGAGTTAGGAAGCAGAGGAAGCTTACCCCCAGAACAAGGGCAATGAACTAGGTAGAAGCAATGCTGGAAGTGGAGGACAGAGGGATGAGAGAGGGATGGTAAAGGGTTGGAAGGCGGCCACCATGAATGCTAGAAGCCTGAAGAATAAGATAAATGACTTACAGGCCCTTATGGTGGAAAGGGAGGTGGACATGGCAGCCATCATGGAAACATGGGCCCCCAATACCATGACTGGGACCTGGTAGTCCCTGGGTACAGAATATTCTGCAGGGATAGGGAAACCAGGAGGGGGAAATGGCATTATACATGAGGGAGGGGTTAAAGTGCGTTAGGGAGGAGGGAGAGAAACAGTCATTATGGCTGCTAATCCAGGATTCCAGGAGTAGGACTCTCTAGATGGCAGTGGTGTACAGGCCACCCTCCCAGACAGAGGAGCTGGGCAGGGAACTTGCGAGGCAGATTAGAAGGGCATGCAGCAAAGGGAGTGTGGTGCTTGTAAGAGACTTCAACCTGATGGGGGGGTAGAATGGATAACCCCAGCCACCAACAATAAAAGGGAGCAGGTGCTGCTGGATGCCTTTCAGGAAAGCTTCCTGACACAGGTGGTCAGCGAACCAACTAGGGGAGAACATCCTTGACCTGGTGCTCACAAATGGGGAGTTTGTGAGGAATATCAAGGTGGAAGCGGGGAGTGATCATTGTCACAAACCCACTCAACAGGTCAGGCCCTCTACTCCCAAAGTGCCAACCTCCGAGCGCAGTCTTGTAAACAGTTTGACAGAACAACATAACCTTCTTGTCTGTTTTGTGAGTTCGGATCAACCTTTGGTCTCAAGTCTTGGAGGGATTCAAACTGTGAACCTCTTGCTAGTGTACCCGCTGCACAGGCTCAGATATTTCTGTCTTTGGGGAGCCAGATATCTTTGCCTACAGGCACCTAACCAGGTATACAGAGATGAACCCTTAAAAACTTTAATAAAGACCCCAGATTTAAAACACTTCTCTTTCCAGTTTGGTACCACCATTCAAGTTTATGCTTCGTGTCTGCAATAACCATGTATACTCTTTCTTGCAAGTGAAGGAAAAACAAAGACAGACCAAGTAAGCTTTAAAAAGAGTTTTACTACAATAGATAAAAATATGTAAAACATACAATACAGAACTCATATCACAAGGCATACAAATCTTTTAAAAGAACAAGGTTTAAACAGTGCAAATTCCTACTTACAGTACTTAGATTTGACTCTCTTTCTAAATACTTGTTTGCAGTTCTCACCGATGTTTCTTGGTCAGAGTCTAGGTAAAAGCGACTAAGTAAAACAAAATTATTCCTTAAAGTAAACTGTATTTGCCAACCCCTTTTGTGTGAGGTCATCTAGCTCCTCCTTTGTCAGATTATTTATAAAAAATATATATCTTATACAAAAACAGGATGTCTTGTCAAAGTATTAATTCTGCAACTTCAGCATAATTCATGTCCTTCAAATGACACTTCTTTGATCTCATAATAAGCTTCCCCCTTCCAGGACATGAAAGCATCATTATGATTTTCACACTAATATGTCACAACCTGCTTTTCTTCCTCTGGAAACATCATAAAAAGGGATATTTTCTTTCCTGCCAGCTGGCCAGCTAATTAAGCTAGATCAACAGGATATCGTTGATTAATGTATGTTCTGCTCTGTCATTAGCTTCAGGCCTGCCATGTAACATCTTGTATCTAAAAACCTGTGTGTGTGATCTCACATGCTGTTTTAGCATTTTCTCATGGCTTTTCATCTTTCAGCTGAAATCTGGGAGGGGGGGATGAGTGAGGTCATTCTAAGAGTACCAGATGTTTCAGCAGAGACAACCAGTAATACATTTTTATATTTAAAACAAAATGATACAGCACTCAGAACTGGCTGTCCACATCACAATTATCACTCAGTATGGTTCAGGTTGCTTATGGGCAAAGAGGGAAAGAGGGGGTGGCATCCAATGCAAAGGTGCTGGATTCCAGGCTAGTGGAATTTGCAAAGATGGGGGCGGTAGTGAGTGGGTACCTGACCAGGATCCAGCATAGTATGGACATAGACCAGAGATGGGAGCTCATTAAGAAGGGGACACTAGAGGCTACCAGTTTCTGTAGCAGGACTTGGAGTAAAAAGGCCAGGGCAAAAAGGCCAAGCTGGATGAGCAGGGGTGTTGTGGAAAAGGTGAGGAAAAAAAGGGTGGCCTTTAGGAGATACAGGAAATCAGGGAGGGGGGAAGATTGGGAGGACTACCTGCAGGAGGCAAGGGAGCTGACTAGGGCAGTAAGAACAGCAAAAGCCACCAAGGAGCTTAGACTGGCACAAGGCATTAAGGAGGGAGAGAAAAGCTTCTTCAGGTACATCAGGGAGAAAAGGAGCTGTAAAGAACAGATAGTAAGGATTAAGGATGGGAGATAGGTAGAGAAGGGGGAGAAAAGGCAGAAGCACTCAACGGCTACTTCTGATCAGTATTTATGAAAGAGAGAGGGATTCTGCAAGAGATCTTGGGGCAGTAAGGCTGTGGAGGGGAGTAAAGAATGGGGTGATCACAGAAGGTAGAATGCTGGAGGGCTTGAGAGTGCTGAGGGTGAACAAGGCACCAGGGCAAGATGGCATTCACTACAGGGTACTGAAGAAGCTAGCAATGATTCTGGCAGTGCCCTTGGCAGGCCTATTTAATGCCTCACTGAATTCAGGATACATACCCAAGGATTGGAGGTTGTCTCATGTGGTTCCCCTGCATAACAGCATCCCCAAAGATGAACCAGGGTACTATAGACCGGTGAGCCTCACGTCCATCATGGGGAAGCTAATGGAAATGATCCTGAAGGAGAGGCTGGTGTCCCTGCTGGAGTTCAGTGGGCTGTAGGACAGTAGACAGCATGGCTTTGTCATAGGCAGATCCTGCCAAACCAACCTGGTAGATTATTATGACTGGGTAACTAGGCAGATGAACAAGGGCCATGCAGTGGATGTCCTGTACCTGGACTTCAGCAAGGCATTCGATTTGGTGCCGCATGGGAGACTTGGAATAAAACTTGAAGGCACAGGGGTGGAAGCAAAAATGGTGGGATGGGTGACAAATGGGCTGCAGGGAAGGCAGCGGGGGTGGTGGTAGTGGAAGGGGAACTCTCATCCTCAAGGGTAGTGATGAGTGGGGTTCCTCAGGGCTTGGTGCTGGGACCAGTGTTATTTGAGGTATTTATTGCAGATGTTTCCATGGACATCAAGAGCAGGATCAGCCTGTTTGCTGATGACATCAAGATAGGGGCGATGGTAGATGACATAGATGGGTGGCAGAATTTTCAGGAAGATCTGAAATAGCTTGAGACCTGGTTGGACAATTGGGAGCTGGGATTCAATGCCAAAAAGTGTAAGGTACTGCATTTTGGGGTAAAAAATTCAAGGAGAAACTACCAACTGTGGGGAGTGCAACTGACAGAGACTGAGGAGGAGAAGGATCTTGGGGTGGGCATCACGGGATCAATGAACAACTTGGCACAGTGTAGGAAGGCAGCAGCAAGGGCCAACAAAATGCTGGAATGCATCTGCAAGGGGAATAACATCGAGGAGGGGGGAGGTGATTCTGCTGCTGTATAGATCACTACTTAGACCTCATCTCGAATGCTGCTGCAGAACTAGCACCCGTACCTGAAAAGGGACATTAAATTACTGGAAGGGGTGCTGCGCAGAGCAACTAAGATGATCCAGGGACTGGGAGACTTATCATAGGAGAGTCGGCTAAAGGAGTTGAACATGCATTTGCTGGAGGACAGGAGGACAGAGGGGCTATGATCGAGACATTCAAGTACATGAGAGATATAAAAAAGACTAGTACAGAGGGGCTATTCGGGGTAAGGGTTGGGAGGGACACTTGAGGCCATGACATGAGATTGGAGAGGGGAAGGCTCAGAAGGGAAATGAGGAGACATTTTTTTTACAGAGAGGGTGGTGGCAGGGTGGAATGCATCACCAACAGAGGTGGTAGCCTGTAAAACAGTGGGCTGCTTCAAAAGGGGCTGGGATAGGGCAGGTGGGAGGATAAAGGAAAGGGGGGTGAGGAGGGCAGGGCAGCTGCAGAACAGGGCTGCTAGCTGCAAAATCGAGACTCGATAGCCCAAATGGCCTTTTTCTGCTGGCAAATTTTGTATGTTTGTTAGGATGAAAAGGTCACTTGCTAGTCTTCATCAACACCTTATGGCATACAAGAATAGATGGGAAAAGTTAGAAACTCTTCTCCGAGTAACTTAGGTATGGGCTTAACCTGCATTCCTTTTTTTTTTAATTATATATATTTTAAAGGGCCCCTTATACCAAATTTACCCCTCACTAACTTTTTCCCCTCTTCTTTTTGTATCTTGACTGGCTTCCCCAGGTATCTCCATAATTGAATTTGTTGTAGGTTTTTTCATTTTTGTTTTGCTCTTGACTGCTAACTTATACTATTTAACAGGGTCTCCCTCTATCACAGTATCTTGGAACTGCTGGTAGTGTTTCTGGTGTGGTTTAGCAGTTTGATTTAAAGAGCCTTACCAGCCTCGGCCCCTTGTTAGTTGATCCGTGCCCACGTTTTATGACCAAATGGCCATTACAACGTAAAAAAAAGATCAAAAAGCTGCCACCAATAGAGTATAATGGAGTGCATCCTCGTGCTCTCTCTGGCAAAGTGTCATAAATTTGCTCAGCGTGGGGGTGGAGCGTGGGAGGCACCAGAAACCGTGAAGTCCTTGGGACCCAGTATTTCTGATTTTACGAGGGTTGTAATTTTTTTACTAATGCCATTCTTTGCAGCAAGATGTACATTAGAAGCAGCCCCATGAGGTACTGCACCTATATATCAGGTGCATGGGCTTCGTTTAACTTGGTCTGTCTCTTTAGTTGTTCTGCCCTGCAGGTATATTATCAATTAGAATTGTTCTTTTCTTGGTGATTTTACATGTGCCTTGTGTTCTTGTGTATTTGTAATATATGGATATACCTCAATAATACTATATTAAGCTATATAAAAATGTCCCAGTAATACATCACTACTCTCAATAATACTATCCTGAAAAGTGATAATACTATCGTTTTTGTTGGTAGTACTACTGTTCAAAGGTCATCTCCAACTGTCTTATTATCAATGGATCCATATAATCCCTCGCAGCCTGATCTCAGGACCCGCTGCCCCACAGGGCGCACTGCTGCTTCGTGGCTCAGTTCAGAAGGACGAGCCGGTCACTATGGCATCTCTCCACTGCCTTCAGCCTGATCTCAGGATCTGCTGCCCCACAGGGTGCACCGCTGCTTGGCGGCTCGGCTCAGAAGGATGAGCCGGTCGCTACAGGATCTCTCCACTGCCTTCAGGTTTGGCTGATTTGAGCTAATCTCTTGCACCACAGAGGCTGGTGCTGCTGGACTCATAGGTCGCCAATGTGATTGGTGGCTGCAGTGGACACTGTGCTCTGCATTGGTCGGTCAGCACCCTCCAAGGCCCGTCAGCCAATCAGAGTGCACCACTCCAAATCTTGGCCTCTTGGTGCCAAAGCAGGATCTTTTGAAACATTAAGCTTTGCAATCTGAATTTTCTGCATCAGGGTTTTCAGCCCGCTCCCCACCTCACACCTTAAGTACTCTTTGGCTCTATCCCCAGGACATCTCCCTCCCCTTCTACTTTTTGTATATTCCCCCTTAAAGAAGAAGACGCTGCTGCATGTTTTCAAATGATACTGCTGCTTACCAATAATCAGACTTGTGTCTTTGTACAACCCAGCTAATATTAGTGATCTTCCCTGCAGCTGATATCTCCCTGGTCTCCCGGTAAATAGATATTTTGCCACCTGTCAGTACACATGGAGATGTTCTCCCCTGTCCTCTATTATTTTGGCTCCCTAACAGGCTTGTCACTTGTTGCAGATTTCTGTGCCATCATCTTCGCCTCAGACCAGGCTGATTTACAATTCTTTAGTGAAGCTCTATCCTTCAATGACCCCCCACCCAAACCTACAGCACACCAGCTCTCTCCCATGGGCCCTGCAACCTTGGCTCTCCTGACTAAACACAATCAGCATCTCCTTGCTCTCTTTCTGCACTCCCGCACTATACCGTCCTCCTGCTGGCACCCCTCTACCTGCCACCTCCTCTTACTTATCCTGCTTTCAGGGGATGCGGAAATCAACCCTGGTCCCTCGAACATCCGCATTGACCATGCCAATGTGGTCTGGACTGGGTGCTGTAGCCTAAGGGTTGCACACCTGAATGTGTGCAGCCTTCCAGCAAATTTGTCTGAGCTCGAAACATGGGTATGACTATACAAGCCACATATCCTGGGACTATCTGAAAAATGGCTCAGGCCTTACCACAGTGATGCCTCCTACCAACTCTCTGGCTACTCCCTTCTGAGACTTGATAGACCAGGCAGAAAGTGGGGTGGTGGTGTTGCACTCTACATGCAGGACCATATTAATGCCACCATTATTGCCCACTCTGCCCCCTCTGAGGTTAGTGAGTGGCTTGTTGCTGAATTTGTCCCGGGAGCATCTAAAAAATGGTATATAGGCTGCTGCTATAACCCTCTCTTAGGAGGAATACTGGGACTATCTAGTTTCCTGAACAGCCTAGCCTCTAACCCCACCACCAGGGACACCATTTTAGTTGGGGATTTTAACCTCCACTGGACTGACTCCCCAGAAACTGAATATGCACACCTCCAAAAGTCGCATCACTTTGAGCAAGTCATCTCCTCTCTAACCAGATAAAATCTTTGCTTACCCAACCATTCCACCATAGATTTGATCGCCACCAACTGTCCAAACCAAGTCCTCCAAGCAGGCACGATGGCAGACGCTATCAGTGACCACACCCCCATGTATATTGCATTGACCACCAAATTGATACGGCCACCACACAAATTAATATCTTTTAGGAAATTTAAAACCTCCAACTTGAACCTAGTGCTAAGGGCAGCCTGGGACGTAAATTGGTCCTCACTCTGTCAACTTAAAGATGTCTCGGTGGCAGTGGCCACCTTCTCAGGGGCTCTTCGCACACCACAGGACAGATACTTCCAAATCACCACCAGGAGAATTAAAGAAGGTAACACCCGACGGCTATCACACGAACTGCTGGCCCAAATGAAAGCAAGGGACAAAGCATGGAGAGCCTTCAAGGCATCTCCTTCCCCTCCTTTATGGAATGCCTACAGGTCACTCCGTAACTCCTGTAAGTAGGTGGTAAAAACACTAAAATGTAAATACTTTACCAATCTGCAAAATAAGTCACTTTGTAACCCCCATAAATTCTGGGCCTCCATAAACATCCTCCTGAACCCGAAGCCAAACAAACCAATAACTGAACTCACCTCCCCTGCTGGTCCCATAAATGATCTAGATAGCATTGCCGATACCTTCAACAAAATGTTCACCGACCTCACATCCTACTCTGCCAAAATCTCGCCTCAGTTCGCCTCTGTCCAAAAGAACCACCAAAAACATCCTTATCCACCTTGCCCTGCTTTCTACCTAAGGGCCATTGATCACAGGGTCACTGGTAAACTCCTAAGAGGGCTATCTGCTAAGGGCAGCCCAGGCAGTGATGACCTGTATCCCTCCTTTTTAAAACTCATCTCCCCAGCCCTCGTCAAGCCACTTACCCACATTTTTAATCTCGCTCTTTCATCCTCCACGATGCCTGACTCATGGAAACATGCACATGTGGTACCTATTTTCAAAGCTGGTGACCCGACTGCACTGGAAAACTACCATCCCATCTCCCTCCTCCAGCACCTAAGCAAACTATTAGAAAAAATCATACACCACCAATTTTCTGAATATCTGGAAAACTACAACCTCCTGACCCCACTCCAACATTGTTTTCGCAAACACCACAGCATCTCATCAGCCCTGGCCCTTTTTTCCAACCATGTCCTTAGAAACATGGACCTCAGCTTGGCCATAGGTGCAGTGTTTGTAGACCTTTCAAAAGCTTTCGACCTTGTGGACCACCTCCTACTACATACCACCCTACTTAGCATAGGCTGCTCCATGGATGCGGCTGCTTGGTTCAGCAGCAACCTAGCAAACAGAACCCAGTCTGTCACAATAGGCAAGGTTGCTTCTGCCACCCTGCCAGTCTACACTGGGGTACCCAAGGGCTCCATACTGGAGCATCTCTTGTTCTCTCTTTTCATAAATAATCTTCCTGCAGAGAGTATAAAGTGCAAAGCCCTCCTCAATGCTGATGATCTTTTCATCTACCTTAGAGCCAGATCCCTCAAAACCTTATCCTCCACCCTCACCAACAACTATGAAGCAGCACAAAACTGGTTCCTTTCAAAAGAACTCCTGGTAAATGAGAAAAAAACAAAGTCCATGCTCTTTGGTTCAAAGCCATTCCTCGCAAAGGTTGCCAAAATGAATGACACACTTCTGTTAGAAACCCCTGCTGGATCTCCCCTTGATGTAGTATCCTCCTTCAAATATCTAGGAGTAACTCTCGATCCTTCTCTCAGTTTTAATGCCCACATTGATAATACTGTAAAAAGGGTCCATCAGAAGTTGGGGGCAGCCTGCCGGGTCAAACACCTCCTGACCCCTGAAGTTCGCATTGCTATTGCCCAGGGAAACCTCCTGCCTTTTCTTGACTATTGTTCTCCAGTTTTCTCCACCACCTCTGCCTCACTTCTCTCCAGGCTAAGTACCACGTATAACTCCATTTGCCGCTTCGTCCTCCAAGTTCCTTACTCCACTCATCACTGCTCTCTTTATCAGTCACTAGGCTGGCTATCCCTTCATGGCTGCTATGAATATGCCTTGGGCAAGCTAGTCGACACCTCTCTCAGAAACCCCTTGAAGTCGCCTTTATCACCGATTCTCACTGCCCATGCGGTTACTCATTCTCTCAGAGACTCCTCCATTCCCCCCCAGCAGTCCCCCGAGTAACTACTGTCATGGGGGGTAAGTCCCTCTCTATTTCTGCACCCTCTCTGTGGAACAAACTTCTACCTGTCATCAGAACTGCACCCTCTCATCAGTCCTTCAAACTGCAACTGAGAGAGTGGCTAAAGTCCCAGGCCATCTGTGCATGCTCCCCACCAAACAGCCTCCATAGAAACCATACTATATCCCTCAACTTACCGCCTGGACGTTGACTACTGCTTGCCCTTTCCTGGGTTCACATGGATCCTCATAAGACACTTCCACCTTGCATTGTCGCATATCCTGACTGATCAAGTGATGTGTGGATATATGATTTGATTGCTCCATGAGTGATCAACCATGTATTCGAGACCTAGGCATGTGCTTTTGTATTTATTATGAAACTTGTGTGTGGATTTGATGGGTAATGTTTCATTGCTGTTGATTTCATGTTACTCAGTGTATATTGCTCTCTCTGTGTAATGTAACCTGTGCCTATTGCTTCAACCTTGTATTGTCTGCCACTGTATGGCCCGGGTCGCAACTGATAATGGTTCTTTGGATTAGCTTGCCTACCCGGTCACCAAAAACATAAATAAAATAAATAAATAATGCAAAAAATAACAGAAAGATAAGTGTTTTACAAAGCAGTAATACCATCTCGAGGTTTTGGGGACTATATGACCTCTTGAGCCTGGTGGTTCCATGCCCCCAAAACCTCTCTATAGTATTACTGCCTTGTAATGCATACTTATCTATTATTCTATTTGTATTTGTATGTTATTTTGTAAAAAAAAGATTCCAGCCATATTGATATTTGGAAAACAGCAAATGATGGAAGGTTAGATGCTTTTATTGGACAACAATGTCTTGTATAAAGACAGAATTATTAAGTCAGCCTCATAGGCCACCTAAAGAAGGGACTGTGAGCCCCAAAATGTGCGTATAATTCCATCTTTGCACAAGACACTTGTTGAGCCAATAAAAGGTACCTAACCTTCCATCATTTCCTATTTGTATGTTATAAAATCTTAATAAAGTTCATTAGGTTTTTAAAAAAAAAATAGAGCCCAGGCTAGCCCAGTGGCATGGAGGACTACGGTGCTAGCACCTTAACTCAAGCCATGCCAGATGACTCGGGTTTGGGAACAAATGCATGTCACTCAGGGGATGGCCAGGGGAGGGAGGGAGGACTGAGTGTCTGTAAGACTGCTCTCCTTCCTAGGGGAAGGGGAAGAGCATGATTCACTGCTCATCTGCCACCTGGAGTGTCCGGGTGGCAGTGCAATCTAAGTGTACAACCAGAGGGAAGAACCATGCACAGGAAGCTGGGGGCAACTCCATGGAAAATTTTGGGTGCTGGGCATGTCCCTTTTCCAGTTACAGGTGTCTATGCAGTTTCTGTCATTTGGGAAAGGTAAGCGAAAGTACATGCAGAAATAGTAGAAGAAACCAGCCACACTCAAAACAAGTCAAAAAAGTAGTCCAATTTTTAATTTTCAGACCAGAATCCGCTTGTTACCCAATGTTTCACCTATGGGACTTCCTCAGGGGATAGGATCTGTGTATAATCATATTTAATAATTATTTCACATTTTCATATTGCCATATTCCTTAGGAGGGTCATGTGATGGCTGCCTGAGCGGACGCGCGATAGTGGAGCTCCCATCCTCTAGTCAAAAAATATAAACTTTTAGCCACACTAAAATTACCAGGTTGGTTGTCTTGTAGTGCTTGAGATATTCACTCTTCCTTCTGACTCAGTGGACCTGCTTTATTGTTGTTGGATGGATTCAGAAATGAAAAATCCACCCCTAAGGCACATCCCGCTGCCCACGCCGGAGTGTGATAAACATTCGAAGCGCACTAAGGCACAGCAGGGTGGGTCAGCTTCCAATGCTAACTCCCAGGCTGCTGTAACAGAGTCCCAATTCCTAGAGGAACTTCTGTCCATTAAGGACACCCTTGTTACATTAGTGGCAGACTTGCAAGCGATGCGCACCTCCCTGGATGCTTTGGCTCGCCGAACCAGGGATAACAAATGTCGCATATCGTCCATCAATGACTGGAGAGCAAAGCTTGACCCTGAAATTGTGCTTCTGCACCAGCATCAGAAGAAAATGGAGGAGCACTTAGAAGACCTAGAGGGGAGATCCAGGTGAAACAACTTAGTCATACTTGGTCTCCCTGAGGGCGAAGAAGGAGCTTCGGTTATTTCCTTCACTCAGAAATTATGTGAGCGAGTTGCTGGTCCTTCTCTGAACAGGCCAACTTATGTAAATGAACGGGCACATAGATGTCTTCTCCCAATGTCGACACCAGGATCTCCATCAAGACCCTTAATCTTCCGGTTGCTTAATTACTTAGACAAGCAATTCATTCTGGAGAAAGTGTGAGCCCTCCAAGAGATACAATGGGAGGGAAAGAAAGTTTGCATCGTTCAAGATTTTCCCTACTCAGTATGGCAGTGAAGGATGGTTCTTCATCCTAGAGTGACAAAGCTAATAGCAGCAGGAATAAAATACAACGTATGATACCCCTCCATTTTGCAAGTGTTCCATAAAGATCGCTGGCTCACATTTTGAAACATTGGAATCTGCCCAGGGAGAGCAGAAAAATCTGTACCCCAATCTGTTTAACTGAGTACTTCCCTGCTTACTTTTGGAACTTTCTCTTCTAAGTAGTTTTGCCCTGAACTTGGGTCTTTGCTTAGATTATCCTTTTATTTTGTATAACTGTGCACAGTTTGGCATAACATCACAGCCGAACTCAGGATCAGGCCTCCTCACAAGTTTGCCACAGATTCCCTTTTGTGTTTGTTCCCTATCCATTGTTATGCGGGAAGATTGTTTCAATTACTTCAGCAATATGGCTTGGGTTGAACATAACAACTGATGTTCCTGTAGGTCTTGGAGCAACCTTCGATCATGCTGTCTGAGTCATGTCAGCATGCTGCCACCAAACGAGGTATTTGATGCTGAGATGGCTTGATTGACAGCGTGGTTTACAGCATTCATTTTCTTGGACTTTTCTTGAGTACTGCCTCACTCCTTTGCATCTGCATCTTTTAATTGTTCGACTTGTTGGATAATGAAGATGGACCCTGACCTCCTGTAGCTGGGTACTCAGCTTGTACTCCTCAGCTTATGGTGCTGGATACTATCAAGCAGAAAAACTCTGAGCTTGTTCAACTATGGATTACTAGGCTCAATACAACTTTGCATACTGGTTGGCACATCTCCCGGGAATATTTGGAGATTGTGCCCAGGTCTATGGTTGAACTGATATACAAGCTATCTTGTACGCTGCCTGTAGGGGACTAACTTTCCCAGACGGACCAACCCTTAATTATGCTTATGTTTTGAAATACTATTGATGATTAAGTTTATAGAGTTGTTTTTATATTTATATATGTTAAACTGTTTTCTATTTACCTTTAAGTTTTCTATAACTGTAACTGGTTTACGTGGTGTATAACTCAATTTGAGTCTACATGGATGTGGCTAAATAATTCTATATGTTTATTACCTTTGGCAAGGGGATGGGGGTGGCTGAGGGTAGAATTGATTGGCATCATAACCTGGTTGCATTTGGGAGGTCAGTCATTTGGATTGGGTATACAATCATTGTTTTACGGGAGGGTTTTAAAGTTGGTAGGGGAAGGAGAGGGGGAGTTTTTTCTCTTACTGAATAATTACCTCTTCATTAGTTTGTATTGGGGTATACATGGGTAGGAGATGGTGAATTTTAGCATGTTACATACATTGCCACGGACTAGGTGGGTCTGTCTTCTGATCATTATGTTACTTAGTGCAGTGGTATTATTGCTATGGCAACAACCTTTTTTCTTTTTCAGTAGCAGGAAGCTGTTGTTATTGCTGATTTGGGGGTTGGGAGGGTTTTTTTTTTTTAATGGTCTGCTGTTTTCTAGAGGAATCCTGTGTTGTCACCTAGGATCTGCTTGGCTGGATGGGTCTTAAGTATATGTCCTGGAATGTTAAAGGGACCCGCTCAAGGGTCAAGCGTCACCAGATTCTGAAACATATATCCCTGTTGCTTTCCCAAATAACATTCCTCCAGGAGACTCACTTCCTGATCTCTGAGGGTAATTTCTTCAGATGGCAGGCTATAGGGCAAGTGTTTGCTACTAGGAATTCTACCTCCCAATGGGGGGTTGGCTATACTGGTGGCCAGGAGGGGTTCAATTTCATATGCGTAATGTGTGGCAAATCCCCAAGGCCGATACGTGCTGGTACGGAGAGTGCTGAACCATTCAGAAGTTCTTCTAGGTTCCATCTATGGCCCTAATAAAGATACCCCTGAATCCTTTTCTGCCTTATCCTGGCTACTGTCCCCTTTTCTACATCTTCCCATTATCTTGACTGGGGACTGGAACTTGGTTAATTCCCCGACCTAGATAGATCTCGCAGAGTACACTTTGGCCTGTCCCCTTCCCAACGGTCCCTTAGAGATATGGCTGAGACTGGACAATAGGTTTTCATGACCCATGGCACCTATTATATCCATCTACTCATGAGTATACATTGTATTCCCCCATTACTCCTACTCACAGAATGATTATTTTTTAGTTAATCAGGCCATCCTTTTAGTGGACTGAAATAGTGATATTGCTGCACGTGTCCTGTCTGATAACTCTCTGATCTGGTTTGACTGTGCATTGATGCCCAACATCCAAAGGGACAAGATTTGGAAGCTTAATACCCAGCTTCTCAAGGATGGTGGGGTTCAGGTCTGAAGTAAAGAGGTTATAGCCCTCTTTATTATTGATAACGTTGTTTCCATCCCTGAGGTTGGGGGAGCTTCAAAGTGTGTCTTGAGGGGGAGTTTAATAGATTATCAACAAAGAAACATAAATAAGAGGTTGCCTTACTCCATCTTTTAAGCCATATTAAAATGTTAAAGTAAAATCTTGCCTGTAATTCTCCTGAGGTGGATCATGTGACTCTCGCAGTGCTCGGAGATCAATATGCAGAGGGCCTGAGGGAGAAGGCAGAGCACGCTCTTTTTAGGACCCAGGCCCAATATGTCGAGCAGGGAAACAAAGCAAGCCTCTCTTTGCCCTTCAGTTGCATAGGTAGGAGGAATTCTGACTAGTTTTGGCCCTTTCTTCTTTAGCAGATAACTCTCTAAAAAATCTCCCAGGAACATAGTCCACAAATTTAAATGTTATTATCGCCAGTTATATGGCCCTCCGATTAATGAACCATCTGTCAAGGAGACCCAGGCTTATCTGGCTGCTATCCCTCTCCCTCAATTAACATTGGTCCAACAATCTTTTCTCACCTGACCCATTAGAAATCATGAAGTTATGGAGGTGATTAAATCCCTCCCACTAGATAAAACCCCTGGGCCTGACTGTTTTCTGCCTAATTTATATAAACTTTTCACTGAAGAGTTGACCCCTTTACTTCAACAGCTCCATTGTTACTTTTGCAAAGATGGGTTATCAGATCCTACCTTATTGGAAGCTAGGATAGTAGTTTTGCCAAAGCCATGCAGGCCCTGGAACAAGGTGTCAAATTATCATCCCATCTTCCTTATAAATTATGATATTAAAATATTTGCTAAAATTCTAGCAACTAGAATTGCTCAGGCCTGGGAGGGCCTAGTCAGTCCAGAACAGGTAGATTTTGTGAAAGGATGATCCTCAACAGGTCACTTGCGCAAACTATCCCATCTCTTCTCTGTATCCAGAGAATCCCATACCCCAATGGCTTTGGTATCCCTAGATGCGAAGAAAGCCTTTAACAGGGTGATTTGGATGTTCATGTTTGTGGTTCTGGAGAAGTTTGGTTTCCCCTAGGATTTCATAAACTGGTTTAAAGTTATATATTCTCAACCAAGTACCAAAATTTATTGCAACGAGGTCCTCTCTTCCACCTTCCCATTGTGCTCAGAGACTCGTCAGGGATGTCCACTGTCTCCGTTGCTTTTTAATTTATATTTAGAGCCTCTACTGTACCATCTAAAGACCACACCCCGATTGCTGGGATACCAATGGGTCCCTTCGACCTCAGGCTCTCTGCATATGCTAATGATATTCTGCTACACATCTCTGATCCCATCTACTCCATTCCAGCAGTCCTGTCTATTATTCAGGAGTTTGGCAAGTTTTCTAGCTGCAAGCTTAACCTAGATAAAATGGTGGTGATGCCTTTAAACTCTAGAGTATTTAAGACAGAGGTTACGGCTCTTAATTTAACTTGGTCCACGCGGCTTAAATATGTAGGTGTTATTCTTGCCTCAACTCCAGCCCAACTTATGGATGACCTTTTGACCACAATTAAACAGGATTTGGACCATTTGTCTCCCCGTTACTTGTCTCTCCAAGGGAGGGTCAGTGTTATCAAGATGAATGTTCTCCCCCACTTGTTTCATTCTTTAACTATGTTAACTGCGATGCTCCCCCTTAATTGGTTTAGAAAAGCCCATTCTTTCATATCCACCTTTCTTTGGAGAGGTAAACCACCAAAGCACTCCTATGCCCGTTTAAGTACCCCGAAACAAAAAGGTGGCCTCAAACTACCTAATCTCTTTTTGTATTACTTGGCTGATCCTGTAGCTAAACATGCAAAATGGTCAGTGCCCTCTTCCTTAACACAGGAATATAATCATATACCAACATGGCTCCGAATTGAAAGATTTCTTATCGCAGAGTTGAATATTTCCCCTGACAGTTTGCTTTTTATATATCCCAAATCACTGGCATTGACACTTCGTAATTCAGTTATATTTATCTCCCTGAAAGTCCATGCCCAACTTTGTAGAGCTGTCCGGTATGATAATTTAAAGGCTATCTCTCAACCAATATGCTGTAATCCCAATTTCAAAGTTGAAAACCAAATGGTGACTCCAGCGAGATTCCCCCAGTTTGAAAGGAAAACAGTCAAGGATTTTATTTCTCATGGCAGGATTAGTACTAGTCAAGACTTGCTGGATAGGTTTCAGCTGCCACTTCAGGGCATTTTCAAAGTATATCAGATCAGACACATGTTGATCAATTGGTTTGGGGTGCAATCTTGGACCACCAATCAAAGAGATTTGCTTAATTTGTTTCAGTCCTTGGCCTGGCAGCCTCACTCTGTTTCACAAATTATCTCCATTTTGCTCCCTAAACTCTTCCCAGACCCTACATGACTTTCTCAATACTGGTCCTCTGCTCTCCCAAATAAGGATTTTGATTAGGCCGTATTTGGACAGATCTTTATACATATATTGCCAATGACAGACTTCACCTTAATGAGTTTTATATTTTGCATAATATTTACTACACCCCTGTTAAACTGATAGCAATGGGTAAGGCTGTCTCCCCCCTTTGCAACAGATGTGGGCAGGACACTTGTTCCCTGCTTCATATTCTATCAGAATGCCCAAAGGTCACTTATCTTTGGAAATAAATTAGGCAAAAAGCAGATACCCTTCTAGGTTTGGAGAATTTGTTTAGCCCTGAAATCTGCTTAGTTGGGGACTATTCACAGGCAGCAATCAAAATGAGGAGATATTATATGTCCCTCATATCATTGTCAGTAAAACAAGTTGCGCTGCGTCCTTGGAAGGATAATTTGCCCATCTCATATTCTGAATGGCTGAATGAACTTCTAGCTAACCTCCACCTGGAAAAGATCAGAGCTAGCCTCTGTGTTCAGTTGACTGGATATAATAAAAAATGGAATAAACTCTATGCTTTGTTTTCACTCCCCCTAAGTACCTAGGTAGCACCATGTGTTAGTATGCTATTCTCTTAACACTGTTTAACCCCCAAGTGCCTGTATTATTTAGGGGTGACTTCCTGGACTAGAAGATGCAGATATTCATGGACCTGGCAGACCACTGATTCCACTTTACTTAGTTCCACAGCAGTCTCTCCTTTGAAAGACCTTTGTGTGTTAGACTTTTTGGATTCTCTGAGGGGGGGATCTTGGGGAGGAGGTGGGACTGGGGAGTGGAGGGTAAGATTGTAACAACGCATTAATGTATAATTGTTGCTGGTTTTCTATTTTGTTGTTGTTGTTGAAAGTTCAATAAAGTGCATTAAACTGAAAAAAAAATATTACCATATTCCATAGTTCATAATTTTTTACATATTTGCAAGTAATTGAAATGGGGGGTGGTGCACCTACAACATAAAGACATTTCCTTTGACCAAGCTGTGGTTTACAGGTCTGATGGGGTGCATTTGTCAGAATTCAGCATGTGTCTATTCTTGAGGCCTATTGGGGAGCTGGTGGGGGAGTTAGCTAAGAAAGGCCTGAGATACTAGCCCACAGGGGAGCCCCACTGTCCATCACAAGCTGGAGGTGGGGCAGTGGAAGAGGGAAAAGAGGAATGGGGAAAGGGGGCAGGAAAGGGGAGGGGTAGGCAACATGGGCTGGGGACAAAGAACCCAGTCATGGTGTTAAGGCAGGGAAGGGGGATAGGTCCAGGTGCCAGATTCAGAAGCGTCTGGGCCTGGTGGGCAAAGGCCCAGGGTAGGTGGAACCAGCCTGGTTCTGGTGATGGAGGAGGGGTCCAGATTCACAGTGTCCGGGCCCTGAAAATTCAAGATGAACAAGCAACCAGAGGAAGGAAATGGTCGGAACCAAGAATAATTTGTGGATTGAATTGTTTATGATGTACAGATTGAAAGATGACAAGTAACAGTGTAAATATCTTTGTGCCAAAAATAAATATTGCCAAGGAGCAACCAAAAAGTAACAAAGCTGTGGCATTCTTCATTCCTGGGAAGGGTTCAGGGGACAATGAGGCTTGCCACTAAAATCTAGGCCAGGTTGTCTGATGACCCCTGCCAGGAAGGAACAAGAGGGTAGTGGGGGAGAGGAAAGGATAGGAGGAAGGGGAAAGGTGGGGCTTAGTGGTGACTTCTCAAGGCCAGGCAGAGGGTCATATGAAAAGGCAAGGCCAGAGCCCCAGGGATTGGCTCTGGGGCTGAGCCATAGGGGTCCTGAAGGGCTATGTCAGTCCAGGACAACCTCAGGATGACCTCTTTTGCTGGGATATTCCCCACCCACCCTTGTACAGAAGGCGATGGAGGGTAGATTTGGCACAGAGATGGAAAAAGGATGGGCAGATGGGTGTGCCTGGTGTGCCCTGGGCATGGGGATGGTGTTTGGGGCTGCAGGTAGGCAGCCATTGGTCCAGAGGGCTGGGCCATAGCCCTCTGGGGGGGCTGCTATGCCCCAGAAGTTTAGTGGGACATGGGGGGAGAGGGAAAGAAGAATGGGGAAAGGGGGGCAGGAAATGGGGATGGATAGGTGACACAGGCTGGGGACAAAGAACCCAGATGTGGTGTTTAGGCAGGGAGGGGGGATAGGTCCAGGTGCCAGATTCAGAAGTGTCCGGGTCTGGAGGGCGAAGGCCCAGGGCAGGTGGAACTGGAAAGGTTCTGGCAATGGAGGAGGGGGTTGGATTCGCAGTGTCCGGACCCTGAAAATGCAAGATGAACAAGCAACCAGAGGAAGGAAGAGGTCGGAACCAAGAATAATTTGGTTGAATTGTTTATGATGTACAGATTGAAAGATGACAAGTGACAATGCAAATATCTTTGTGCCAAAAATAAATATTGCCAAGGAGCAACCAAAAAGTAGCAAAGTTGTAGCTTTCTTCATTCCTGGGAGGGGTTCAGGGGACAATGCATGAAAGATAGCTTTGTTGAAATCTTTTGACCACCTACAAACAGAACATAATCTACCGATGGGAAGCTATCTGGCTTATTTACAATTAAAGGGCTATGTTAATAAGTATGTTAATCAGGGTTATGAAATAATGGCATCCCCCCTTGAGGCCCTTCTCAATAATAAAGAAGAGAAGGGAGAAATACTAGTGAAAATACATAAAATACTACTCAATGCAAAGAAACCTGACTTACAACAGTTACAACAAGCATGGAAGAAAGATCTGAAAAAAGAACTGTCAATAAAGGAGTGGAAAAAAATGTTAGCCACACCAGAAAATAGTTCCAAAAACAATATGTTAAAACAAATACAATTTAACATAATCTATAGGTTTTATTATACACCAAGCAAATTACGCAAATGTAATCCGAGTATCACAGATTGTTGTCTAAGATGTAAAATAGAAAAGGGGTCCTTAAATCATACTTTTATTAAATGTCAAATGCTGAAAACATATTGGGAAAAGATACGTAAAGAATCGCAGAAATGTGGCAAATTAATATACCATTTGATCCCAGGATTTTCTTGTTAGGCCTAACATCCGGGCTGGATATTACAATGGAACAGGGTCTCCTGCTAACACTTGCGTTGGGTTTGGTGAGGAAGGTGATATTACTCCAATGAAAAGATCCTAAAGCCCCAAGCTACAAAAAATGGCTAAATATGCAGACAGAATGTTACAGATTTGAAAGAATTTATTATATAAAGGAACAAAAAGAAGGAAGATTCCAGAAGATCTGGAAACCACTCGCAGTTTTCTTATAAAACAAAAATAAAAAATGAAGTTACTATTCCAAATAGGAAAATTAACAATAGACTAGTCTTAGCTTTCCACCATTTGTACTGTGATTCTAAAAGGTATCCTGTATGGCACAAGTCGAATGCCTGACAAGAAATCCAGTCTGAGTACAAGGAAATTAAAAACACTCCATCAACAATGTTATGGTCCACCGAACCTCCCCCACGGACGACGGAGCCAAGAGCCAGCAGTGCAGTCGCAAGGGCTAGCTACTGTAGTAGCCCTCCCCACAGTCCACCGAACCTCCCCCGCGGACGACGGAGCCAAGAGCCAGCAGTGCGGTGGCAAGGGCTAGCTACTGTAGTAGCCCTCCCCACAGTCCACCGATCCTCCGCGGACGACGGAGCCAAGTTCCAGCAGGTAGCGATCCCTGTCCACAGCTGCTCTCCAGGAGCTGCGCCACAGGATTCAAACTTGGCGCCTTTTTTTGTTTCTGTACTTCCAGCTCAGCGTGGTTGCAATCTTGCCCCCTGGAGGAGCGGAGCTGCTGCTCGTTATATTATTTCAGCACTCTGCCTCCCTGAGCCCAAACCTGTACCCCTTAGGAGTGCTTAATCTGGTTTACAAGGGTAAATTAATTTAAAAGTTCATAAGTGTAAGGAAATAGCCCTGTGCTGAAGGTAATAGCGAGCGCCACAGCCTGCGTAGCAATTTCTCACTGCCTCAATTTCCCTAGGGTCCTCTATGCTTGTGCACCTTGCAATCTCTTGTAAGAGCCACAATTCATTTTGGGTCTAGCTGCACAAAATCAGATGCCTCAACGACGGGGAATTTCGAGCTTTACTGCTTCTAAAGAGTAGCTGCATTTTCAAACTATCCTATTGTGTGCCTGCTTTCTACAGCCTGTATAAAATTACTTTGCTTGTAAAATTCTGTGCTGTAAGATTATACTGCTGGTTTAGAAGTCGTAGCTCCTCCTCCCCATCCACCTACCTGTACTTAACAGCTGCATTTCTTTTGTCCCCCTGCAGTGCGGTCGTGAGGGCTAGCTACTGTAGTAGTCCTCCCCACAGTCCACCGAACCTCCCCCGTGGACGACGGAGCCAAGAGCCAGCAGGTAGCGATCCCTGTCCACAGCTGCTCTCCAGGAGCTCTAGCCCCGCCTGCGCTATGTGCAGGCTCCCCACCGCCCCCACCACCACCTTTGTTTGGCTCCTCCTTATATAGTGTACCTAGTGTACCGCACGAGCTGTTTAACCATCAGCCCACTTTCCCATTAGTTCCCTATACTCTTCAGCCACTAGTGGCCACCGCTGTGCAGTTTCTCTTCTCTACTGTGTAAGCTATTCAAAGCTAGTCCTAAAAGCAAGAATATAAACTAAACTTAAATATGCAGTTCTTCGCTCTCACTATCTCTTTACTCTGCCTCTCCCTATCCTCCCTTCCACCAGCATCCCATCCCACTCCGCCGGTATCATTGCCTCTCCTCCCAATAGCCCCCATATCACCCCCCTCTCCTCCACAGCAACAGTGGAATTAAACATGTCGCCGTGGCCCAATTGGTCCCTGGGGGCCTCTATCCTCCCTCCCTCTTTCCATGCAGATTTGCCCGCTCTTCATATCCCCCTCCACAAGTACCCCATCTCTACCTTATGTACTGCAAATCACCCCACTCAACGCCGAGATCTCTAAAGCCTTTACGCCTACTAAGTCACTCCCTGCCCTCCTCCTCCTCATAGCCGGGATATTTAATGCAATCCAGGACCCACGCATCCAACTCAGCCTCAACACCCGCAACGGCCACGCCTCCCTAAAGGACTTAAGATTGTCCATCTCAATATGCAGCATTCTAAACAAAATTGCTGCCTTACAAACCACTGTCCTCACTCTCTGCCCTGACATTTTAATAATCACCGAATCCTGGCTAAAACCTCACAACCGGGATGCAGAATTCTCCATACCTGGGTTCACCCTAATCCGCCAGGATAGACAGGGCAGAAAGAAGGGTGGCGGCATGGCCATGTATATCTCCTCTGCTCTTAAATTTTCCTTTATCACCTTGCCGGCCCCCATACAACCTATAGATTCCCTCCTAGTCAAAATCTCACTAACTCACTCCATCTCAATCTATATAGCCAGATCCTACTGCCCACCTGAAACTCCTCTGGGTAGCATCCTCGACCATCTCGGCACCCTGAGGTCACTTACGGAGGGCGGTGAACTTCACTTACTTGGTGATTTCAATCTAAATTGGCTAGGCAAGGGAGCCTCCAAATCTCGGCAACACATAATTACCCTGAATTTGTCCCAGCAAATAGTGGAACCAACTCACCCAAACCGTAAATCCAACAAACATACTCTCCTGGATTGGGTGCTTACCACCCACCCCATCGGATCATTCAAGCTGGCATACTCCCAGACTCCCTTAGTGACCACCATATGATCTACATGGTGTGTAAAATCTTCAGACCCTCTGCTCCCCCACCCCGGACACTTCTCAGTAGAGTTTATATGTCCCTTGATCTGCCGGCGCTCCTAAACGACCTCACCAGCATCGACTGGTCTCTCATCACAAAGGCCTCCTCCACTGATGATGCCTTAGAATTTTTCTCCTCAAATTTCCTCTCCATCTGGGACAGCCATGCTCCACTCAGGCGATCCTGGGTAAGAGGAACCCATTTGCCCTGGATAACAACAAGCCTGATGCAACAACTACGAGCCAGAGACCGTGCCTGGAAATACTTCAAGGCCTCAGGTAGTCTTATGGCCCAGCACCACTACCGGTCACTATGTAATGCCTGCACTAGGCTCATAAGGCACTCCAAATCTAACTATTTCAAAAATGCTTTAAATAACAGTTCCGGTCACCCAACTCAATTCTGGAAGTCCATAAAATCCCTTCTCTCCCCGCCGGCCCAACCCCCTACCCCCTCACTTAACATTGCAGGGAACAGTATCTCGGATCCGAGCATGGTAGCCTCCGAATTCAATTCTTACTTCTCCACTGCTGCATCATCCTTTCTCTCCTCCTTTCTCTTTCCCCTTCCCCCACCCGCTACTCCCCTACTGTACCCTCCTCAGCTTCTTTCTTCCTATGCCCTGTATCATCAGCTCAGGTGCTAAAATTACTGATGTCTCTCAACCCAGACAAAGGTAAATGTCCCTCTGGCCTCGACTCTAAAATGCTCCGCCTCCGCACCTGCCATAGCCCACCTGCTTACCCTGCTGTTCAATCTGTATTTAAACTCGTACAGTCCCCAAAATTGGAAACAAGCCACAGTCATTCCCTGCCTAAAGGTGGGGACCTCTCCTCACCTTTCAGCTACCGCCCTATATCCCTGCTCCCCATCCTGGCCAAACTTCAAGAACATCTTGTCCTTTCCCAACTCCACCACTATCTTGAGTCAATAAACTTCTTAACCCCTTACCAGGCCGGGTTCAGGAAAAATCACTCCACCACCACCACCTCCCTCCTCCGGCTCACAAACGCTATCCTCACGGGTATGGACAAAGGGAATTTAACAGCTGCCATATTTATTGATCTGGCAAAAGCTTTTGACACAGTCTCCCACCCCTTGTTGCTGGCTAAACATGCTCTAGCTGGGCTGTTGGCAAATGCAAATAACTGGTTCCACTCGTACCTGTCAAATAGGTCCCAATCTGTCCGCGTTGGCTCTGCTACATCCACCCTACTCCCAGTCACCAGCGGAGTCCCCCAAGGGTCGGTTCTCGGACCACTACTGTTCTCTATATTTCTCAATGACCTACCAGCAGCCTGCCCAAATACGGCCATTCACATGTACACTGACGATACAGTGTTGTTCACATCTGGTCCATCCTCTAGTTCTGTGACAGCCTGCCTACAAAAGGATTTTGACTCCGTCCAACGTTGGCTTATCTCAAACCAACTACTCCTAAACTCAAAAAAATGTCTCCCTCACCTTTGGCTCCCGGTCCAAACTCGCATGGCTTACTGCGCCACCCAAGTTCTACACATTGGACAGCTCCCCACTGGAGGCCTGCACCTCCTATCATTATCTAGGTGTCTGGCTAGATCAACACCTAAACTTCTCTGCACACATTGATGCTATGCACAAAAACTGAACCCCATGTTGGGTGCCTCACCGAAACAAAACTGCATACCCCTGCCAACCAGGCAAGAAATAGTCAAAAAATTATCCTCCTATATTTGACTATGGTGATATTGTCTACGAATGGCCCTCAAATGTCCCCTAGCAAGTCTAGACCCCTATTCAACTCTTTTCTGCCGCTTGCTGGATCGACCTCCCAGCACCCACCACTGTGCCTCTACCAATCCTTGAACCTCACCTCTTTACAGAACAGAAGATCATGCCACTGCACTAGAATCTTGTCAAAGTTCTGGTCAAAATCCTCCCCATCCTACCTGTCTGCCTCATTAACAGCCTAACCCCATCCCATCGCTACCGTAACAACTGACTGCTGCAGGCTCCTAAGCATATCCCAATACAGATCCACTGTCCGACAGGCTGCTTTCAGCTTTAGGCTACCCAAACTATGGAATTCATTGGCAACCATTATTAGACACTCCACAAGCACTCCCAACTAAACGCCTTCTCAATTCGCACTTCTTCTTCCACCTGCTTCTGTTACCCCCAACTCCCCTCTCTCCTGTAGCCACCAGCTGATGAATCAAGTCTGGTCTCTCCACTGTTTTTGACCTGCTTCATTTGTAAACACTGTATACTGTACAACATTCTGCCTTCTCTCAAATTGATCCGTCATTATGTATGTTACCCACTGGTGTTCTACTACTCCAAATGTATGATGTTTGCTGTCTATACCTTTGTTCCACTGTATGTGTTTTAGATTGTATCATGTTCTCCAATGTAACCCTCTAAAACCCCAGGGCGATCTGGAATCGAGCGGTACTCTGCTTAGCATGCCTTCCTGGTAAATCTCTTAAATAAATAAATAAATATATATATATATATATATATATATATATATATATAGAAAATCAAGGAATAATGTTACAAAGTCCTTCATGAGAATTCAAAGTTATTAGGGTAGAAAAGGTTACTAAATATGTATGAAATATATAATAATACAAGGGGTAGTGTGTATAATGAGAATTTTATACACACACAAGGTGTTGGATTCTACATATACCTCCAGAGAGAAGCTTGAGGAGTTTGTACAAGTGTCCAACACAGAGGGTGTGCTTAAAATTTGAGTTTTACACAGTACCCCATGTCTTGTTTTGTATAATTGCTGAGTAGCGGTTTCTCGCCTTGAAAGTTCTACCCAGCAACTATAGGAAACAGTGGTTCTGGCAGCACAGTCAGGCTGCAGTGTGGTTTCTCCTTTCCTTTTTTTTTTTTTTTCATCTTTGCTGCAAAACGACATAAAGTAACTGAACAACAACTATATTTATGATGAAGCTTATGAAAACACTTACCCATTTAGTGTGAGCTGATCAAAAGTGAATGTGCAAGGAAGGGAATCTGCACATGCATGGAGCAAGGGAAGCCCAATGAATGTACACCATCATAACCAACTGGTTATAATAGAGAATTGTAACAGGATTCCCCTATGGGGAAAAACACTTCCCGGTTTTATACTTATAAAAGTTACACAATGTCCACAATATACAGCATTGTACAAGAATATTAATCCGATACAATTCCAACTCTATCATATCTGAATACTTCAGCCAAAGCATTTCAGGTTCTTGATGGGGGGGTGCTATCAGGCTACAAGTTGGGGTACCTGACACCCCTCCACCACCCCAATGATTTCTTACCCTCTAGCACCATGCCAGGAGCTGGCTGCTGTGTTACAGAAAGTCTGTGTAAATGGCTCACTGGATTGGTAGCAGTTAAGAAGCCTTTCACCTCTAGGTCATGGGTTCAAATCCACCACCAGTCGAAAGTGGTTGAAAGCCATTATCACCTGGGAGCTGTTCAGTGGCCTATGTGAAATGAGTTGTGGTGATCTCATTCCAGTTCCCAGTGGCAGCTGTCCATATCACAAAACCACCAACACAATTGGCAATAATGGAACACACTTGTTGGTAGTCTCACATGAAAGGCCAAGGATTGAATGGGCATGGAGTCTGAACTACCCTCTCACCTACATGGTGGTCCCTCCTTTGAAGGGTTGAGGCACTTTGACGAGGCCGTGTGGGGAAGTTTGCACTGTGATTGCCTGTGCTGTACTTTGTCATGTGGACAAGTAAAGGACTTCAGTTTAAAGTGCCATCAATTGAGTACCTTTCACGAGCACTAAATTCATACACAGAAAAACATCAACAACAAAAACTCTTTAAAAAAACATCTGGGGAAATGGGGGAGGTATGAAGGGTGGGAAGTGATCGTGGTTGAGGTGGCCACAGGGATAACCCGGGGCACCTGGAAAGGGCTAGAGTTTTTATGTTGGCGCGCTTGCGCAGCCAACATCTTGGGACAGTGCAGCTTTGGAGGCGCAGATGCTGTTGGGCGAATGCAGGGCATGCATCAGTAGGTGCATCCCTCATTCCCCAATCAGCCTGCATGCCGGCGCCACACCATGCATACATAATGTGGCGAGCACATCTAAGAAAAGGTCCGCTTCAATCCAAGCAAAGCTCATCAGACGCAGCAGGCCTTTTCTTGCCATGCTCGCTGCCATTATGCACATGGTGGTACACCGGCCTCCGAAATGCCAACTTCAGGGTTGCCCAATTACCCTGTCGGTTACCCCTGCCCTGCCTGCTGTACTGCCGACGGGGGAACCCACTCCCCGTCGGCATAAATAATCCCCATTTGTTATATATGCCAAGGGGTGGCCAATCCCCTCGCTCTAACCCCCTTTTACTCTGTGTGTTGATGGGGAGCCCACTCCCCATCAGCATAAAGAACCCCCTCCCCCATTGTGGAATGCCGAGGGGGTGCCCAATCCCTCGGCTCAGCGCCCCTTTCTTTGTGTGCCGATGGGGGTGCCTATCCCTGTCTGCATAAATCCCAACCTCCCCCGGTTGTGGCCGACAAGGTGCCTAATCCCCTGGCCGGGCTGCGACACCCCCAAAAAATAGTAAGGTGGCATGCTGGGAGCCCACCCAGCGTACATACCCCTGAAATACAAAAACTGTCCTTAACTTTTTTGTTTTGTTTTACCTGTAAACAAAACGGTCCTCGTAGTCTCCCTACCCACCACCCGCACCCACCCACTGCACCCTTGCTTCCCACACCCCCTCTTACCCCATGCCTCTCGGAGCTTGGCGATGATCTTCGGTGGACCAGGAACACGCCTGCACTCTTCAAAGCCACCGCGAACTGCGGAAATGCCGGTAAGCTGTATAATGGGATAGACAGGGTTTTTTCAACTTTGGTGCATATCTTGGGCAGTTTTTGGTATTCTTGCACCAAATTTTCAACATGGGGTTTTTGGGACCCCTCCTCATGAATTCTGTCACTGTTATGATGTTAATCGGTCCTGAAAGGTGATTTTGCAGTCACTACGTGGAATCACCTTTGGGACCAATTAACGCAAGGACAGTGGCAGGTTTCATGAGGTGGGCTGTTGCAAATTTGTGAAAACTTCAAAAATGAATGTTTTATGAGCTTGCATTGCATGTACAGTTACGCACGTCAGAATCTCATGACCACGTAATATTTTCACACCAGATTTTCAACATTGTCATTTTTTCTACACCTCCTTGTGAACAGTACAGCTGTCATTTTTCACATCCTGGACGAAATGTGGTTCTGCACTTCCGGTGCACAATAGCGCGGTCGCTGTGGGAAATCAGTGTTTGAGGCAGATTACAAAAATGACAGTGACACTGTTCATGAGCAGAGATCCAAAAATGCCTATGTTGAAAATTTGGTAATGATACGCCATAAAATGACTGTTACGACCGTGCGTTGCGCAGTTGCTACGCATGCTTGTAACTTCGCGAATTCACAATATTTTCATGCCAGATTTTCAATATTGTCATTTTTCTTTACCTCCTTGTGAACAGTATAGCTGTCATTTGTTACATCCTGGCCAAAATGTGTTTCTGCACTTCCGGCGCACAATAGCGCGGTCGCTGTGGGAAACCAGTGTTTGGGTAAGATTACAAAAATGCAAGTCACACCATTCATGAGAAGAGGTCCTAAAATGCCTATATTGAAAATTTGGTGACAATACTCCATAAAATGACTGTGTTAGGAGCGTGTGTTGTGCAGTTTGCACACACGCTCGTAAGTTCGCAAACTTATAATATTTTCACTCCAGATTTTCAACAGTGCCATTGTTCTGCACCTCCTAATGAATAGTACAGCTGTCATTTTTCACATCCTGACCAAAATCTGTTTTCGCAGTTCCGGCACAGAATAGCGCGGTCGCTGTGGAAAGTCCATGTTCGAGACACATTATGAAAATGACAGTGAAACTGTTCATTAGCAGATGTCCTAAAATACCTATGTTGAAATTTTGGGGACTAAAGTCAATAAAATGAGTGTTTTACGAGCATGTATTGTGCAGTTTGCATGCACACTCGTAACTTTGTGAATCTGTAATAGTTTCACTCCAGTTGTTCATCACTGGCATTTTTCCATACCTCCTTATGAACAGTGCAGCTGGCTGAAATGTGTTTTCGCCATCGGCAAGAGAATGCATATTAAACAATGCGAAATCAGTTTTCGGGACAGTTCCAGGAAATGACGGTGACACTATTTATGAGCAGAGGTCCTAAAATGCCTCTGTTGAAAATTTGGTGCTGAAAGTCCCTAAAATGACTGTGTTGCAAGCGTGCATTGCGCAGTTTCCATGCACTCTTGTAACTTCATCAATCAGCATATTTTCATGCCACATTTTCACCACTGGCATTTGTACACACCTCCTTATCAATAGTCCAGCTGACATTTTTCACAGGATATGATAGAAGGCATTCTTAGGATGGCAGAGAAAGGGGAGATACTGTTGATGGAAGACCTGAATATGCCAGATGTTAACTGGAGCACATTTGCTGCAGCCACATCCAAGAGCAGGGCCATTCTTGATGCCCTACAGGTGGCAGGCCTCAGACAGCTAGTTTCAGAACCCACTCATGAGGGAGCAATCTTAGACCTCATACTCTCAAATGGGGGCAGTGAGAGGATCTCAGATCTAGAAGTGGGTTGCCATCTGGGAACAAGTGACCATCAAACAGTGTGGTTCACGTTAAACTCAGCTACAAAGTCAAGCTATTCAAAAGTGAGGGTACTGGACTTCAGGAGGGCTGACTTTGGCAAGATGGGAGAGTGCCTCAGAAAAGCACTAGCAAACAGGCTAGAAGGAAGTGTGGATCAACAATGGAGAATCATAAAAACTGCCATCACAGAGGCAACAAGCCTTTGCATGAAGCAAATAAACAAATCAAAACAAAAGAAAAAGCCACTATGGTTCTCAAAAGAGGTGGCTGTGAAAGTCAGGAAGAAAAAGATAGCATTCCTGAAGTATAAGGAAACACAGAAGGAGCAGGACAGAGAGCTGTACCAGTTAAGGCAGAAGGAAGCAGGGAGGGAAGTCAGAATAGCAAAGGCCCAAACTGAGGAAAAGATAGCCAACTCGGTTAAGAAGGGGGATAAAACCTTTTATAGGTAATATCAGTGAGCGTAGAAAGACAAAGGGAGGGATAGTGAGGCTGAATAGAATGAACGGTGGGTGGGCAGAGGGGGACAATCAAAAAGCAGGGATACTGAATGAATATTTCTGCTCAGTATTCACAAAAGAGGAGGGGGAAGTGCCTAATCCAATTAACAGAAGCACTCTTGATAGGGGGGTCGATCCCAGTCCTTTCACAGTAGAAAGGGTTCTGCAAGAACTCCTAAAACTGAAGGTGGACAAAGCAATGAGACCTGATGGAATTCACCCCAGAATTCTAAAAAATTAAGGGGGAACTAGTGAAACCACTGGCTACTCTTTTAATAAATCATGGAGGATGGTGGTACCCGAGGACTGGAAGGAAGGTGGATGTGATTCCCTTCACAAAAGTGGGACCAAGACAGAGGCAGAAACTACAGACCTGTCAGTTTGACCTCTGTGGTAGGGAAAGTGATGGAGTCACTCTGAAGGAAAGAATTGTTGAGTACCTAGAGGCCAGTGGGGCACAAGACCCAAGGCAGCATGGGTTCATGGGAAGGTCATGTCAGATGAATCTAATAGATTTCTTTGACAGGGTGACCAAAGTAGTAGACTAGGAGGGCTGTGGACATGGTCTACCTAGACTTTAGCAAGGCATTTGACACAGTCCCACACAAAAGATTAATAGTCAAATTAACCAGCCTGGGAGTGGGTCCCAGGGTGGTAGCCTGGGTAAAACATTGGCTGGACAACAGGACACAGAAGGTAATTGTAAATGGAGTCCACTCTGAAGAAAGAGAGGTTACTAATGGGGTACCGCAGGGTTCAGTACTGGGTCCAGTCCTTTTTAATGTCTTCATAAGTGACATTGCAGAGGGACTGGAAGGAAAAGTATGCCTCTTTGCAGATGACACAAAGATCTGCAACAGGGTTGATACACAAGGAGGTGTGGAAAGGATGAGAAGGGACTTGGCAAGGTTGGAGGAATGGTCAGAAGTATGGCAGCTAGGATTCAATGCAAAGAAGTGCAAAATAATGCACCTGGGAAACAAGAATCCAGGGGAAGAATACACAATGGGGGGAGGTAGTAACAACAACAACAAAAAGGAAAGGGACCTGGGGGTAATCATATCAGATGACCTTAAGGTTAGCAAGCAATGTGAGAAGGCAGTAGGGAGAGCTGGGGGTATACTGGGATGCGTAGGGAGAGGCATCACCAGCAGAAAACAGGAAGTTGTTATCCCGATGTACAGTCAGTTGGTGAGACCCCATCTGGAGTACTGTGTCCAGTTCTGGAGACCCCATCTCCGTAAGGACATAGACAGGATAGAGGCAGTCCAGAGGAGGGCAACTAAAATGGTGCAGGGTCCGCAAGAGAAGCCGTATGAGGAGAGACTAAAGGAGCTTAATATGTATACCCTTGAGGAAAGAAGGGAGAGCGGGGACAAGATAGAAACGTTTAAGTACCTCAGTGGAATCAACAAAGTCCAAGAGGGTAGCATCTTTCAGAAAAAGAGACATGCAAGAACAAGGGACACAATTTAAAGATAGAGGGAGGTGTTTCAGGGCAATGTGAGGAAGTATTATTTCACAGAGAGGGTAGTGGATGCATGGAACAGCCTTCCTGAGGAGGTTGTGGGGTCTAAAACTGTGGGAGAATTCAAGAATGCATGGGACAGACATAAGGCAATTCTTGTAGGGGGTAGGAAGAAATAGGCTGTTGGTTAACTAGGATCTGCGGCCTATCCTGTAGGTAGGGAAATGGGCAGACTAGATGGGCCAAGCGGTCCTTATCTGCCGTCAAAGTCTATGTTTCCACAGCTGTGGCACATAATGGTGTGCTCGCTGTGCAAAATCACCTTTTGGGACACAGCTAACAAAATCACAGCGCTTATGCCTCTAGTCTCGCCTATTCCACTGCCAATGCCAGAGCGACAACATTCGGCATTGACAAATGCTTGTTTCTTTATCAATTTGCTGAGGGGTCAAAGTGGCCCAAAGATCCTCATAACTTTGACAGCCCCAAATCAAAGGTGAAAGTACTAAATTTCAGCACTTTTACTGAATGCAAATTTGGCATTGGCTCGCCTTTAATGACCAGGATCAGAACTGCTAATTGTTTTTTGATCTGGTCCAAATAACGTACATGATTTTGGAGCTGTATACCTGGTAAATGAGAAACTGGTTGCCAAAGACCTAAATTACAGTTTCAAACATAAAATAACATCAAGAAAATGTTTTTTAAAGGAGAGTAGGAGTAAACTGATTCTGACATTTGACCCAGTCTGGCTCTGCCTCTCATCCGGTTCTTGTCTGGTCTGGAAAATGGACTAGATTTGGAGTGAGTTCAGCACTGCGGTTTGGGCTCTGAGCTGCAAACCTGGAGACCTAGGTTTGAATCCCACAGCTCCCACTTGCATACTGTATGACCCTGAGCAAGTCACTTAACTCCCTTGTGCTCCCAGGTCGCACCTGGAAACAAGCTTAGGCTTAGTGTGCCTTTCCTGGTTAAACAACTTCCCCTTTCCCTTTCCTGAAGTCAGAGTGAATTAAAATCTGTTGGAAAAATCAGACGCAGAATCAGAACAAGGTCGTAGCCAAGCCTAACATGCCTAATTTACATCTACTAGATATTAAAGGAGAAGACTCCTGTATATTTATGATTTGGATATGTCTGATGTATTTATTATACATTACATCAAGTACTGTACATTTGTCAATAAGAGATCAGTCATTTCTTCTGTTGCAACACATATCTAGAGTTTGAGGCTCTGACACAAGGTAGTAAAATGTCAAGCAAGCCTCCATTTACATGCAAATGAGTCACTTGTAATACTGCCCCTCCCATTCCTTGATGTCACTGCAGCAACAGTGCAGAACAAAACATAAGGGTATCAGTGCTGTCTAGCCTGATTTTAGTTTAAGTTTGCAATGGCTTAAGGCAGTTCTGTCATGCAACTCACATAGGGAGTAGTACTTGTAGCCTTAATACTGTATGTATAGAGCAAATAATGCATCCATTAGTATTTCATTCACAGAAAACAAAAGCTGTTTCTCTGTACTGCTCATTTCTCTCTGTGAGACAGTTGTAACATGTTGTGGAGAGCAGTAGACTGAATCAGTCAATCAACCAACCAATCAATCAATCGAGCAGTCAATCAGTCACTCTGTATTGAACCAGGTGAACACCCTTGAGAAAATTCGTTACAAGATGAGCCTGGGCAGTTTACCAAAGGATCACACAAGACTGACTTATGCACATCCACTTTCAGCAGCCTGAAAGTGGAGAGCTAGATCATTTACTTTATAAAGTGTATTGTTTTACATTTCAAATGCTCCTTAAATCTGGAGTTTCTGACTGGAAATACCAAGACACAGAATGCATATGATATGGGAGGAGTGAGCTAAGCAAATACAGAGCACTACAAACAGAGACTGATTAGTTTCTTTACCTACAACAGCTGAGGTGTAGCATTTGATTTGTGAGGGACATCCTACTTCAAATACTGGCATTACAAAGGGGGGGGGGTTACCACAGCTTATCCTTAGTAGCTTGAAAGTGAAGTGCTGTAGCTCTCATATCACTGCTAATGTTTTATAATGGGAATTGGGTCACTTTTAAAGTCATGGACCCGAGGGGCCATCACAGTTTCTAAGGAGGTTAGGGGAACTTCTTAAGGGTTAGAGAGCAAGGGACTCTAGTAGGATTTGAACCAGAGTCCCCCAGTGCTTGAGTCTGTGCTTTCCTGGTAACCTATTCCTTGTCATAGCTGAATTCTTTATTGCCTTACAGCATCCATCCAATCACTGAGTGTCTAGTTACAAAGGGAAAGGGGCCTATTTGCAAGATTGTTTCTCACTGCTGGTGTCAATCAAAACAGAGAATGTTAACACACACACCATAATACAGCAGCTGCATAATACCACTTAAAACTCTTGTTGTACCCAGAGTCATTTATTGGGTAAACTGTTTTTGCTAACAGAAACAGTAACACAAGACATACAGGCACTTCCTTATATGAATACTGTATATACCTCAGATCAGTGCTGCATCACACTCACATGGTCCTAGTCCCTATTATACCTGCACTTCAGGATGTGCACAACACTTAAAGGGTTCCTCCATTACTCGAGTGGGGAACCAAGCATTGTGGGTTTGGTCTACTGGTAGAACTGCATTTAGTGTAGAACCATTATCTGTTGCTCTGACGACATCATCCTCCAGCAACATTGATGTAAAATGGAGGACAAACATATTGATAACATTTGGGGGCTGTATATTTTTATTTATAATCTAGATCTGGACAGCAATAGGACTGCTGGCAACTGGAGGAGGCACACAGCAGTTACACATAAGGAGTTGGGAAAATATTGGTGTGGAACTATGGGAGACTTCCCCTTTAATGACCTGTTCTACTTATTAAATATTTAGAACAGTAAGTCGCTTAAAGGTGGACACGTTCAAGCTATGTTGCCCTCTTTGGTCCAGTAAGAAACCTTTTAGCGACTCAAGGCATTTAGCAAGAAAATGAGAGTTCTGGACAATCAGATGGTCTCTAAATTCCTAAAGATGTTTTCCTTCTCTGCAAATCTAGGTGCTGGATAACACACCAAGTTGTCTTTTATACCACAGTCAGTGGCTATTTTGGGATCATTTTAATCTTCAACATCTATATGCTGAGCTTCGTGGTTCTGAAGATCATACAACTGAGGAAAGTGAAGGCTGGTGGCAAGGATATCCAGAGACTATGGAAAGACGCCTGTACCGTCCTCAGCTTGACTCTTCTGCTGGGTATGACATGGGGCCTAGCTTTCCTGTCCTACGGCTATATCAACTTGCCAATTATGTACATCTTCACAATACTAAACTCATTAAAAGGTAAGTAGATAAAGGGAAGAACAAGTAGGTAAATACCCCTGGATGTTAAAAAAAAAAACATATCTGTATTGAATAATGAATTCTATGAGCAAAACAAAGGCATGCATTAAATACTCCACCAACAGAACTCAGAATTTTAAACATTTTCTTTCATTTGTACTATGAGCATTTGCATGAAAACAGCATCATTTTTCATTGGAGTCTATCTGCTCCTGATTACAATTGTATAGCTGTGAGACCTTAACCCTTAACCTTGTGCCATTATAAATGGATATTATGGAAATGTTTGTGATTCTTTAAAGGGTATGTGTACCCAGAGCAAGCAATCCAGTACATCAGACCCTTACCATCCAATTTGTAACATTTTATAATCCCATGAGTACTCCGATGCACTCGCGTCGTATTTGGCTAGAGCTGTTGCGTAATTGACAGGCTTATCCTTCCTGATAACAACCGTGCCTCGCTACACATGACAGCATGAATGCATAGAAACCCAAAACCTCACGACTGATACTAGTGCACTTATTACGTTTAGTTTTCCCAGCACACACTGGGTATCGCAGGGCCTCCGAGTCGGATCTGCTGCCGGTCATATCCATTAATGATTAAGGCATTTAGTGTATTTTACTTAACCCCCACTGATACTAATAGCTTGAGCCGAAATGGCAATGCACAGTGGCTCTCTGTGTGCTCTACTGTCTATGTGACAGTTTCAGATACTACAGCTAATGGAGCAAAATATAATTCTCAGTAGGTGTTGGTAAAACTCCTACATAATAGATGTACACTGTGTGCAACTTGTAACAGCCATGGGGTCTGAGGCTTCTATGCATTCACGCTCTCACATGCAGTGAGACATGGACGCCATCAGGAAGCACAAACCTGTAGATTATGTGATGGCTCTAGGCAAGAACAGCAAGGTACTTTGGGGTACCAGGGGGATTATAAAATGTTAAAAATAAGTATATTGGAGTACAAGCTGCCCCTGATGAAGAGGATCGTTACTCTCAAAGTGTTGGGGAACCGTCCGTTTGTTCATGTTTAAAGTTTATTAAATATTTTTACAGCCACAGTCCGTGTGTATCGCTGTTTTTGTGTTCTTGCTAGCTGCACAAGCCCTTACTCACCTAGGGCCAGATCCAGTTCTGAGGGTCTCATGCATTAAATTGCTTGCTCTGGGTACTCATTCCCTTTAAGTCACCCAGCTCGAGGTGGCTATTTTGAATAAGGTTGAGTATAGAATGTTTTGACTCGTGTACAGTACATCCTCCAGAGTGAATGAGTTAAATTCAGTTAGCTCTCAATACTGTGTTTCTGGGTGCTGATTGGCCAAATGATTTAATCTGTTACTAAAATTAAATAGTTACAATGTATGATGTTATTTTTAGTGTGTCTATAAACAAAATTAAAGGAATGCATCAGTGAAAAAAATGGTATTTTTGTACAATTATGGTAAGATATCAGTAGAGTTGCTAGACAGTAGAAGAAAGCAGGAAATCCAAAAACAGAATACAGGTCATCACAATTCTAACTGTTTAATCTGTCCTTAGCAACCAGATTTTATATCTTTGGCTACGTTTATAGCATCTTGTTATGATTTTGTCTTTTTTGTCAGTAATAATAATGTAATATAATTTAAAGTTTTACTGAATTCCCTGTAGTACCAAACAAAATCTGTTCCTATTACTAAAGATAGCATGCACAGCTATGATTTGTAAATACAACATTTGGAATTTCTGACATTTTTTCTGTGTTCATCCATACTAAAAGCACCTTGTGATGCCTCTGTCTCACTGTTGAGGACAGACATGCACGAGGTGCAGGAAACTGTATCACTGGAAGTTTGAAATGTTTCTGCACGTCAAGTAATTCTGCGCCTTCTGAAGTGGGCACTTGAGAAAAAGAAAACAAATTTGCAAATAGTGAATTTCTTTGCAAAAAATCTGCAGTTTGCAGAATTTTTGACCAATGAAAACGGGTACTTTCATGAAAACCAATCCGCGTAAATGCAAATGATTTCCCTTGAATGCCCATTTTATAACTCTGCAAAGTATAAAGTGGGACACATCCAGGGGCGTCATTTAGGGGTCTCCAGAGTACGCATTCGCGACCCTAATGTCGACTATGACAGGGCTTGCGACCCCTGCCGCCCTGGGGCTCTCTATGGGACTGGGTGATGCACTTTGCCGAATTACCGCTGCTGCCTGCAGGCTGCTTGCCCGCTACTGCTTGGCCGCAGCACGCTTGTGCTGCTGCACACAGTTGTATGTGTGTGTGAGGACTGGAGGAGCGAGGAGGGACGGGAGGGAGGGAGCCGCCCTGCCTGAGCCGCTTTCAGAGACTCATTGGCGCCGCTACACTGCTTAGTAGCTTAACCCCGAAAATTGGAAGTGGAGCAGAACACTTTGGGCAAGGCATAATTAAAGGCAAGTTAGTGAGGCAGTGCCACTTTTTTACTTACTGGGGCTGGCTCTGGCTGGCGCTGCTGCGATTGATTGGCTGCCTGGCTGGCTGGCTGGGAGGCGGGGACTGGTGTTAGGCACGAAAATCCGCGATACGTGCATGCTTGGGGAATCGGCGGGATTTGAATGGCGGGGTCGTCTCCGGTCTCACCGCAGACGTGGTTCAGCAGGCAGGAGCAGCCTAGAAAAAGTGTTTTTCAGAGTGACAAGAGTTGAGACTCGAGAGGCTAGAGCAATAGAGCATCTGTAGTCAGTCATCGGAGTCGGGCAGCAGCCAGCCAGCAGTACTAGCAAGGCAAGGTTTTTTTTTAAGTGTGAGCAGCCGAAGCCGACGGTCCGGTCCGAGCTGTAGCGCAGCGGCCAGCTGATCGATCATCCAGGCGGGCGTCCGCGGGGTGAATCGGGCGATCGATCTGATCTCCATCACAGGCAAACAGGCATCCATCCACACGGTGGGGTGCACACAGATCAATCGGCAGAGGCAGAGCCAGAGCAGGCAGCAGCCGGGGCAGGCAGAGAGAAGACAGAGAAGAAGACGCAAAGACTGCAGTAAGTAGTACAACTGTCAACTGTGTTGTGCGAGTAGGGGGATGAGGGGGACAGGGGACGGGGGGGAGGGAGAGAAGAGACCAGTGGTACTCTGTTGTCCTGTTGTTCCTTTTGCTGGCAAATCTGGAAAGGTCCCTTGATGCTCTGTGTGATTTGGTTACATCCTGCTCATTTGTAAGGTCAAAAGGCTGTGCATACTCAGTGTTTGCAAGGGGACACCCAGTGAGCTGTTACATCTACTACCCCTAAACACCAAAGTCTCCTTTGGCCATGTCTACCCCATAAGAGCAGAAGTGACACTCGGCAACAAAGGCCGAAAGGGGGCTTGCAGTTTTAAAGTCTGTTTTAATTTTTTTTTCTTCATACTGATTACTTTGCATCTTTACAAATTGCACTGTACTGTGTTGTGGCTGTTGATTGTGTTATACACAGTATAATGCTGCTGGTTTCTTGGTCTGTCTGCTCTGTGATCTTGCCTCTATACCCTTTTCTTTGTCAATGTAATTTTCTGGCATTCTGATCCCTTGGCAGGATGCTGGACAAATAAGTCTACTACTACAGAATGCTGTTAGTTGATGGCTTAAACTGATTAAGCAAGGTTTTGTTTTTACAAGCTCCACTGCTGAATGAATTCTCTTATCGCTGGCTGGCGGTTTACCTGGGATTCTTTCATTCTGCCCAGTCACTGAGCTAACAGCACTGGTGCTCTCCGGTTCCCCTTAACAACTTGCAGTGGGGACCAGGGGAGAGCAGGACATTGTTGGCGTACCACTGCCATTCATGCCACACATAAAAGGCCTGAACCACTGGCAGAGAGTGAATACACTCCCGACAGACTGTTTCCCGAATGGTGCCCCAACCATACTGGACACTAAGCATGGAGCATGCAAAACACTATCTGAGCACCAGGGCTTGTTTTGAAAACAGAAGCCCTACAAAAGGCTGATTCTATCGTGGTCCACACTGGCCCCATCTCCACAGCAACATGAGTTAGGTGTGGTGACATTGGCCAATCAGGCTGCAGAGCCTGATGAAGGCGATCAACAGGAGCTTCTGGGATGCATGAAAGGACTGTCCCAGGTCCTTGCTCAAATTTGCAGCGAACTGTGTCAAGTAAAGGACCTCCATTACAGCTCAGTGTGACTGACAGCTCCAGAGACCAACAGAGAGCTGAACTCCCCCAGTGAAGAACAGGGCTGTTCCAGCACTATGTCAATCTGTACCTGGCTCTGGCCAGAAAAATGGTTCAGGCATAGTAGCTGCTTCGAGCCACCAAGTCTGGGGCCTGTCTGCTGGGTTTTCACAACCAGGGACAGTAGGGTGATTGCTGGCATGTATAGCCAGGAGAGAAAATGAGAAGTAGAGAGAAGAGATCTGAGTGTAAGGTTAAGCGTGACCTGATCAAAATTGCTGAGAGAAATGGACCAAGGGTCTGCCAAAGTAAGAGAGGTGTGACGGTGACACAGACAGCTGCATCCAGAATGAGAGGTAATCGCATGCTGAATATCACCCAAATTTAAAGCTGAGAGCTGTTGCTGTAAGACAGACTTTTGGCAACACTGACGACCCGAGTTCAGAAGCAAATCTGGAGTGTCAGAGGGCTGGCAGGGGGGAGGAAAATCGAGCATCCACAGGACTGCTCTCCTCCCCTGGGGGTGAGTGGAACCCAATGCTTGCCTGGCCCCTATTGGCAGCTGGAGAAAGGCAGCCCAGGCCAGAAGATCAGGATGTGTGGCAGACACTGGCGCACATAACACGGGAGCACATGGTAAGCTCCATGATGTCCTTGCATGCCATGCCTCCAAGGGGACAAGAATATGGAAAATTCAAGTGGAAGGATGCCAGCGGCACTGGCTGCCCCTGCACCCAACTAGCTAGGCTCAGCAGACCAAACTGGATCTGGTCCTCGGTGGTGACTGGGGACCCCTGCCTACCCCGCCATGGAGGGGCAAGCCCTGGGGGAAGACGGCTTGAGGTAAGTCCTGGTGGAGGTCGGGGTAATGAGGCTTGGTGCCCACCCAAAGGAAGGTTGTCTGGGAGAGGGAGGGGGGGGAATAAGAGAGGCTTTTGCTGTACTGCAGTCTGAACTGCAACAGAGTACACCTGATCAGCCTCACTGCTAGGTGTTGGTTATAGCCTCACCTGTGGGACTGGATGCCTGGACATGATGGGGAGGGTGAGCCCTTTGAGGAACACTGGAAGAGCTGTCTGTGAGAATGAAGAGACAGCCCACCAACTGCTGAAGCCAGGAGAATCCCTGAACAACACTGTAGGTAATGCCAGGGCCAGTAGCAGCACCACCAGCCGAAGCCTGACATCGAATGCTGACACCACACCTTGACCGATGCAGAGAGAGAAAGGGAACAGCAGCTAGAAACAGATCTCTGCCAATTGTGTCATCAGCCCCTGCACAGTGAGGGGGATCCCTTGATACTGGGAACAGTGAGTAAACCCAGGGCTAGCCCGTGCATCAAAACCTGTAATATAGTTGGGTAGTGATTACTGATCGTGGCCATCTGGCTAGGTGTACAAATATCTCTGCATGTGGGTTTGGGGGTTTCTGTTCACACAGCAGTGGCTAACTTTATTTCTTTTACATTTACCATTGCCAGCCAACCACGCACAACATCATCGGGCCTGCACTGAGTTTCACCGCTGAGTACCAGGTAACTTACCGGTAGCTCCCTTAAAATGTTTTAAAGGGTTAAATACTGGTACCACTGGGGAGAGGGTGCTGCTTCCAACACAGGAAAGTGAGATCATCTACTGTACTGTGCACCGCGATGGGGGGAGCGGGTAACGTGTTTCAGAGTATGCCGGATGGGTGTTTTTAGCTACAACCCAGGAATGCATGTCATTCAGCTGCACCAGGAAGAGCATTAAAAAAAAGGTTATGTGTTATCAGACTGGGCCTACTTAGGGTACTGGAAAACCAGCCAGCTGTGTACTTCACTAACTCATATCTAAGCTGCCTTTTCTCCTGTTTAGTGTCAGCTGCCCTAAATAAAGTTCACTGTTTGTTGTTTGAATCCTTAACTGCTGCAAATCATTGAAAGTGCTTAAGTGCATGCTTAGTGGGGGACTTGCTACTGCATTGAGACAGTTCATGGAAGAAGTGACTATAGTGGGCAGGTGGGGAGGTACTGCATCCCAGGAGTTGTACCGCACTGTCACCACGCCTACTAAAATGTTTTCTCTGAGTGGAGGCACCACACAAACTAAAACAACTGGATGTGAATCCCCAGCCAGGAGAGTAAATGTCCTAGGCCCCTCACCCTAGTACAGCCACACAAGGCAGGGGTAGTGACCATACCATCCACTGTGACCTGGTCACAGTAGGTAAGCCGATTGTCCTGGTTGTTCCATGTTAACCTACTACTTGGGAAACATAAGTTTGTGCCATGATCCTGCAGTCTACTTGGTGGCATGGCAGGAGGCTGTAGCAGCATCCATTAGGATACTCTTAGCCTCCAGGATGGGTGGGAGTATGCATGCTACACTCAGCTCATCTTTGGTGGCTCATGGGGTGCAACTTTGTATGATTCTTTGTGACATCAGCAGGAAGGAGGGGCCAGGTTACGCCATTCTGTGAGATTCGCGCGGTCTGCCCTCAAATGTCCCTCAAGAACAGTGGTGCAGTAGGCAAAATGTAAATGATTAGCTGCCCCCAATGCCTGGTCTCACCCCAACCACCTACCCACTGGACACTGGTAGATCATATTCCACAGTCTGTCTTCGGCTTGATATCACATGGACTTGTCATCCAGATGTGGAGGCAGTATAGCGCAGTGGTTTAAGGCTCTGAGCTGCAAACCTGGAGACCTGGGTTTGATCCCCACAGCTCCCACTTGCATACTGTGTGACCCTGAGCAAGTCACTTATCTTCCTTGTGCTCCCAGGTCGCATCTGTAAACAAGCTTTCAACTTAGTGTGTTTCTCTTGCTTCAAAAAAAAATGTGTCTGGGAGGCCAGAGAGTCAGGCAGGGGCTCAGTGGATGAAGGGCAGCTAGAGAGGATCCCCATCAAAAGGGGGTACATATGTGTGGCATAAACACTAGTCAAGCAAAGAGCTGGAAATCTTATTGAAAATAAACTAATAAAGTGTTAATTATGTATGAGAACATTCATGTGTCCTTATAGTTAATGACTTGAACAATTCCAGCTTAGTGAAGTTAGGGTTTAGGACTAGAGTGCTACCTACCACTGGTCCAAAGGATGACAGAAGACGGCTCTTAAGAAACAATTACAGCACGTTTATCCAGAAACGCTTTTTAAAATATAATAATCCCATACAATTTAACATATTTATTTATTTTTTTATTTATAGTGCTACCAGCTTGGATAAAATACTCATTAGTTCCTGCCAGTGATTTCTTGCAGGACCACAGTAACAATTGAATTGCTCCAGTTTTCACAGAGAGCTCTGACATCTTTACTGCAGAGTGCTTCATACAGGTGTGTGTGCGTGGGGGGGGCGGGAGGTACTGTATCTCCCTTTATTCTTTGCTACTGAGGACATTTGCTTCAACACAGAAGCATTATGTCCCAAACTTCATGTGTTCCTGAAGTTTTAGTCTCAGGTGAAGTCACAACATTCTGTTGATGACAACCCAATGTGTTATGAGGAAATTATTATGATGTCATAAACAGAGGATTGTGACTTTACTGGAGGTTCAGGTTGGAAGGCCAGTTGGCAAAATAATGTTATTTTGAAAAGTTTCACTGGATATTGGAAAATGCTTGAAAAGTCTAAATGTCATAGTGTGTAGTCCTGAAGTTATGATAGGCATTTCAAGCCATTGGCTATCTATCATGATACATTACATAATTTTCCTGTTCAGAGAAGGAGGGCAAGGTGGGATAAGATCTTCCTCACAGTATGGTACATGGCAGTACAGCTGGAGGTTAATTTGGGATTGTCTGAAAAATATCCACAATTTAGTCAATAGATGTTGAGGCTCCTACATAATTCTGATTAGAGTCATGTATCATGGAGTAGAGGTAAATTATAAGTTTTACAAGTTCAGATGCATACAGTTAGGCTACTTAACATTCAGGCAAAACAGATGCATATCTGTGTGTGTATATGGCTATACAGTTTAAAAATAGATATTCTGTTCACAGAGTACAACTAAAAACAGGAACAAGAGTATTTATCGTTTAGATACATCCTAGGTTTATTTCTGAACAATGAGTGATTGGGATCTCTACATTAGGTTACTGGAGGGGGTGCAGCACAGAGCGACAAAGATGATCAAGGGGCTGGGGGACTTATCATATGAGAGGAGGTTGAAGGAGTTGAACATGTACTCACTGGAGGAGAGGAGAGACTGGGGTGACATGATTGAAACCTTTAAATACATGAAAGGAATAAACAAGATGAGTACAGAGGGGCTGTTCAAAGTAAGGGAGGGGAGGGCCACCAGGGGCCATGATATGAGACTGGAGCGAGGAAAGTTCAGGAGGGAGATGAGGAGACACTTTTTTACAGAGAGGGTGGTGGCTGGGTGAAATGCGTTACTTGCAGAAGTGGTATGCAGTAGAACAGTGGACTGCTTCAAACGAGGATGGAACAGGACAAGGGGAGGGTTAATGAAGGGAAGGGTGGAAGGGAGGGCAGCTGCAGAATAAGAGTTAGCTGCACATTCGAAAGAAGACTTGATAGACCTCTAGGCCTTTATCTGCTGGAAAATTTCGTATGTTTGTAAGTGTTAGCTCAATCATTCCAGAGTTTTGGGACATGGCAGTGAAAAGCTCTTTTTTCCGTAGTAGTGGAGACTGGATCTGCAGTAAGGAGGTGATGGTTGGATGACTTCAGCTTTGTAGCACAAGGTTTTGGTGGCACTTGTCTCAGTTTTTTTTCTGTAGTGTTTAATTTATACAGAGATCTCTCCATACCTTTCCAGGATGGAGGAAATTGTTCTGAGGGGAGACATCCGGATTGGCCAAATAATGGAGGAGATCATCCGCATATGAAGCCATGCAATGTTCCCTATCCCCAAGTTGTATCCCCTGCACTGTGGGGCTTTCCCAGATGGCCTGGGGGAGAGACTCAGTGTACAAGACAAACGGGGGGGGTAAGGGACAACCTGCCGGGTGCCCCAAAACAAGCGGAAACTCTGCAAGATATGTCCATTCATCTTAATGAAAGTTTGGGGGGTTGGGACAAAACAAATCCTCTGCAGCAAGGCAATGAAGTCTGCCAAGAAGGCCATTTTCTGTAAAGCTGCAGACAGGGCCAGGAGAACCTATCAAAGGCTTTCTCCATATCCAAACTCACCAAAAGGAAGGTGGTGGCAGTCAAGTGCACTTGATGTAGGATATGGAGTATGTGACCAGGTGTTATAGTTCATCTGGCAAGCACACAAATCCTATCGGATCCAGGTGGATCAATTTTGGCAGCAGAATGTCCAGCCAGTTTGGCAGCACTGTCATGAACAATTTATATTCAGTATTCAGGACTGACAGCGGTCTATAAGCATGGTACTCAATGGGATCCGTTCCTAGCTTTGGGATTGCAGAAACGGTAGCATATTGCCATGTTCTGGAAATTTCTTTACCCATTGTATAATAAAAGATTAATATAAGGCTGTTAGAATGTTTACAGCCCATCAGAAAGCTTCATTTCTGAGACCATTGTTATAATTGTATTTAATAAACTGAGGAATTAGCTTAACAGTGCTTCATGTACACTTATCACATTACATGAACTATATTCTGAAAATGAAATTTCTTCAGAGTGATGCTGTAGGCAGGCAGGCAGCATTGGTGCCCCCCTCCTCCCCCCCCAAAAAAAATACCTACTAAAAGAAGAAAAACAAATCTCACTGGTGAAGAGGTTGACAAACTGATGCATTTTATGACTTACTGGGAGACAGTCAGTGGCCCAGTGGTTAGAGCACAGAAGTGTGATCCTGAGACCTGGTTTGAGTCCTGGAACTGACACTTGCTGTGTCACCCTGAGTGAGTAAGTTAACTTCCCTCTGCTTAGTGGTCTCTCACTGTTTTTTCTGTGTGCTCGTTCTCAATCTCCCTGTGTGCTTAAAGTGGCAGCAACACTATAACATGAAAGGCACCATTTAAAACCCAGTGGGTCCAAACAAACTACAGTTTTGAGCTGCTTGCAAACAAATTGGATGCTGGTAGTTTGTAACCACTCTGTGCTGACCATTTATTAATAAGACACTGATGTACAAATGTCTTGGTAGAGTGGACTGAGGACTAAATTTATTTAAAAATTTCGTTTTTTTTCTAGATAAGAATTTCAGGTGCCAACAATGCTCCAAATATTGGCAATTTACTCACCAGTTTTAAAACATAGTGAGTAAAACAAAAGTGGGATACATACAAGTGTAAATCTGGCAAAAACTGTTACTTTTAATCACCAGTTATGTTATGAAGCACTATTCTTTGGGTGTGGAGGAGTATTGACAAATGTTGGGTGAGTACAGGTACTCATTTAAACAAATTTCTGCAGAGTAGTTCCTAAAATGACGTGAGTATAAAAGACTGGTACACACCTTATCTGGAGCCGTGGTGGTCACGACTGTGTGGGTAAATGCCATCTGTCACTGACATCATGACTGTAGATAAATGTATTTATTCAGTGGCTCTGCAGATCTGTTACACAGTGCTGAGAATATATGCATTTATCCAATGGTTTGACCACTCACCCCTATTGTATAAATATAAATAGATATTTTATTTAACACCACCTGAGGTTGTAGGCATTGTACAGTTGACAAGGACTCGAAAGTCAAAAACAAACCACACAGACCGGTCCGATACCATCAATATCTTTAAACATAACCCCTTCTCCACTGGTTACAATAAGTACTCCCAAACTGACCACAATTAATCTGCAAAGGCCAATTGGAAACATTAAGGTTTCTAAGAGTCTTAAAGCACCTTAAAGACGTGGCCAGGGCTCCAGATAAGGTCTGTACCAGCCTATTTTACTCACCTGTCCTCATTTGAAGAAATACGCTTCAGAAATTTTTGTAATGCGTACCAGTACTCACCCAACATTTGTACATACTCCACAGGCCAAAGAATAGTGCTTCAAATCATAACATAACTGGTGATTCAAAAGTAACATTTTTTTGACAGATTTACAGCACTTGTATGCATCCCACTTTTGTTTTATAACAGAAATGTTTTTGCGTCCTTGCATTTATAAGATTACTTTTAAAATTCAGAATTATAATAGACAGTTTTTTTTTTAGGTTCATAGGTACAGTTAAATGTAAAATTTACACCCATATGTTAATTTTTTTAATTCCCTAATGTCATCACTCTTTGCAGATTTCGTAATGCACACTAGTGATTTCTTTAGACTGTGTGCACATTTGAATTCATAGCGGTTTTTCAGGGGTTTCAAAACTGATGTCTGATTTGCTAATCACTGGGCATAGCTGCTGGCAGGCTGTACATTGCTAAATTTCTTCTTTAGTAGCCTTCACTGATTGAAATTTCTTTGAAGTTGGCTGCTAAATAAGTATTACTGAAATGTCTCTGTCTAAGAAGAAGGCATCCAGGGATCCAAAGCAACCATAGGTGCTTCAGTTATTTGCTAAGAAAAGAATTACAGCAGATACTGCACATGCTGAACATACAGTGAAGAAATCAAGACCTGAAGATAGTGTTCTGTTAGCTGGTATGCATGAATCTGATAGTAGTAGTATAGTTTCAGAGCCTAGTTCTGCTGCTACAGGCCCATTACTTGTTGCTTCGCCCTCACCCTCTGATGCATGTGAAAGCACAACCTCCGATGCATGTGAAAGCATGTCATTGCCTTCTAGTGAAGGCCACTCATTATCAGTGGGTGAGTGTGTTGATCACGATACTGTGCCAAGTGACATATCTGCTACTCCTTACCAAGCTCCAGTTCAGCCGAAGTGTGTTTTCCCTGTGACAAAATCACGTAAATTTAATGGTGATTACAAACTGATAAGTGGGTAGAATATTCAGTACAGAGAGATGCTGTATACTGTTTTGCATGCAGGCATTTTATTAGCACTCGTACTGCACCTGGAGGTGGAGGTCGAACGTGGAAACATTCCTTTTGTCGATATTGGTTTCTGTAAATGGAAAATTGGTCGGGCTTCAGAAAGCACAGCGAGTCTGAGAAACACAAAGCTTCTGTTGTAGCATGGTGTGAATTTAACCATATACAGTCTTCATCAGGACATCAGTCAGTTGAGAGACAGCTTGAAAAAAATAGGGACATTGAAATTGAAGAAAACAGATGCCATGTTGAATTACTACTGCATGCAGTGTGTTACCTAGGACGGCAAGGTCTTGCTTTCAGAGGTGGTGATGAGTCGACAAATTCCGATAACAAAGGCAATTTTATTGAGTTTCTGGAAACATTATCTGCACATGACTCAAAATTAAAAGAAAAAATGTCTAGGAGATACGGTCATTATACCTCTCCAGAGTATCAAAATGATTTGATTAACATAGTTGCAACATTAATACTAGAGAAAATTGTAAGTAAAGTTACAAAATATTTCTCTGTTTTAGTCGATGAAACTAAGGATGTATCACACAAAGAGCAGCTCAGCTTTGTAATCCATTTTGTTGACGGAGATGGTAATATCTGTGAAAAACCACTTGGCTGCTACAACATGGATAAACTGGATGCTGGTAATTTGGCTGGTGCCATCAATCAGGCAGTATGTCAGGCTGGACTGCAGTGGAAGCACTGTGTAGCACAGTGCTTGATGGAGCCTCTGTCATGAGTGGGTGCTTCAGTGGGAGTACAAGCAAGAATAAGAGAGATTGCTCCTCAAGCTGTTTATATTCATTGTCATGCACACAGACTGAATCTTGTCTTGGTGCAAACAATTAATAATATATCAGAAGTGAAAGAATTTTTCAGCATCTTACAGGCTGTATATGTATTTATTTCTCGAAGTTCACCAAGACATGAGTTGTTTGTTAAAGCTCAGAAAGAAGAAGGTCCACAAGTTCTGGAACTGGAACGACTGTGTGGTACATGATGGTTTTACTGGTACAACTGTGTCAAGAAATTTCAGTTGTGTCTAGAGTCCATTATTATAACACTTCATGCTATTCAGTCACAAAACACTGACAAAGAGGCAAGTAGTGAAGCAAAAGGTCATCTGTTTAAAATTCAGAACTTCACCTTTGTAGTAACACTGTACAGCCTAGAAACTATTTTAAGGAAGATACAATCGGTGTCTGAGGAACTTCAGAGAAAAGATCTGGATTTGCCAAGTGCTTGTAATCTTGTTCAGTCTTCGAAAAGTGAGCTCTTGTCTCTACGTAATGATTCACAGTGGCAGAAGATTTACAAGGAGGCACAACAAGCCGCTGATCACTGTGGCATTGATTATGATGTAGAAGCCACTTTGCACACAGGAAGGCCACTGCGCAAACATCAGTTGAGCCGAAAACTGACAGAATTTTTTTGTTTCATACACTTTGGGGAAACGGACTGCAAATATAGAAATTCAGGACATTTCTGCAAGATCTAACAGTGATAGGCTTAAACAGGAAATATACCTGGCCTGCATTGACTGGTTTGTTACTGAACTTGATTCATGCTTCACAAGTAATCTGGACCTCTTAAAAGCTGTTGCTGCTCTCAACCCAAAGGATGAAAGTTTTCTAAATTACTCTGTTTTAAAGGTCCTAGCAGAATCTTACCCAGGAGCAAATATAGACACAATTGTATTAGAGCCACAGCTGGACTCAGCAAAGGCATACCTACAGAACAAAAATATGCAAAGTATTCATTGTGTCAGACAACAGTTGCAATGCCTTTGTAATGCATTTTCAGAAGTCCTGGAGATTTTGAACCTGGTGCTGGCACTCCCTGTGACCACAGCTTCAAATGAACGTTTCTTCTCATGCATGAAAAGAGTGAAAACTTACTTAAGAAACAGTTGTGGTGACAGATGACTCAGTGACTTATGATGATGGCATGTGAGCCACTGGAGGTGAAGTAGCTAGACCTGTCAGTAGCAACAGACAGATTTGCTCAGATGCGTTCAAGAAGATACCCATTACTGAAGTAACATTACTATCTACAGTCAGCCATCAGTCATGTGTGCTACCAGTGTCTCCAGTCAGCCACCGGTCCTGTGTTCCAGTTCTGTCCCAGTCAGCTCAGCAATGAGTCCAGTTTGCAACTTGTGCCTCCAGTCAGCAACCAGTCCAGTATGCCAGCAGTGTTACCACCAGTCAGCCAACCAGCAGTCCCATCTGCCAGTAGTGTCTCCAGTCAGCCAGCAGTCAGTGTGCCAGTTCTGTCCCAGTCAGCTCAGCAATGAGTCCAGTTTGCAACTTGTGCCTCCAGTCAGCAACCAGTCCAGTATGCCAGCAGTGTTACCACCAGTCAGCCAACCAGCAGTCCCATCTGCCAGTAGTGTCTCCCGTCAGCCAGCAGTCAGTGTGCCAGTTCTGTCCCAGTCAGCTCAGCAACGAGTCCCGTTTGCAACTTGTGCCTCCAGTCAGCAACCAGTCCAGTATGCCAGCAGTGTTACCACCAGTCAGCCAACCAGCAGTCCCATCTGCCAGTAGTGTCTCCAGTCAGCCAGCAGTCAGTGTGCCAGTTCTGTCCCAGTCAGCTCAGCAACGAGTCCAGTTTGCAACTTGTGCCTCCAGTCAGCAGCGAGTCCAGTCTGCCAGCCTTTTCTCCAGTCAGATACCAGTCCAGTGTGCTAGCAGTGTCTCCAGTCAACCAGCAGTGTGCCAGCAGTCTCAACTCAGATACCAGTCCAGTCAGCCAGCAATTCAGCGTGCTAGCAGAGTCTGCAGTCAGATATCACTGTGCCAGTAGTGTCACCAGTCAGCCAGCAGTCCAGTGTGCCAGCAGCCAGTGTCTCCAGTCAGCTTAGCTACCAGTCCAGAGACAGTTTGCCAGTTTTGTCTCCAGTCAGTTACCAGTCCAGTTTGCCAGCAGTGTCCCCGACTAGTCAGCAGTCTAGTGTGCCAGCAGTCACCAGTCAGCTTCCAGCACTTCCAGTCACCTACCATCCCAATCTCCAGTGTGCCAGCAGTGTCTCCAGCCTCCAGGCAGGTAATACACTCCTATGTCCTTTGCTTTACCACTTTCATGGGTGTTTGGGAGGAGTTTATGCTCTTTTAAATTATTGTAAGAGGGGGTAGTAGCCTTGGTGTGGAGAGTTAAAGAGTACTTTCATTTGCTTTGCTGCAGTAATTGGAAGTCTGGAAGACTTTCTTTTGTGTAACCCTGGGACTCAGTTCTTTTTCCTTTAATTATAATTTTTCTTTACAGGTTTTTTGGTGTACAGTTTTACTAGGATCTTTTCTTTTATTACTTTTTTCTTTACAGGTTTTTGGTCGGTGAGTTTTAATTGGTTCTTTTTCCTTTTATTTTTTTCTTTACAGGTTTTTGGTGTGATTTTTTTTTTTTTTCATCAGTTCATTTTCCTTTTATTACTTCTTTTACAAGTTTCATTGTGTCATTTCTTTTACAAAGCTCTTGTTTCAACAGAGAAGAAGTAAAGTTCTCTCCATGGTTCAAGGTTCAGAGTATGCTTTCATAACAGCATAATTTCTCTCATGTTTTGATGTGTATTTTTTATGTACTGTAAGGTATTGGTATAGAGACGGCTCTTTATTTTTAGCAATGTGTGCCTTAGCTTGTATAGTACCAGTCATTTGACATGAACAGTGTGGTAATATTTTTTGGACACAGACAGTGTGGTAATATATAGATATCAATGATGTGTATAGGTGATAACCATGGTATAATCACTTCAGTGGTGTCTAGGGCATCAGTAAACCTAGAGTGCACAGCTTGAGAGGTTTACAATTGCCCTAGCAACCACGAGAGATGATTACACCCTGGTTATCACCTGTACATCATGCATTGTCATTTATAGTGTATGGGACTCAACATGAGAAGTCCCCACCACAACATAAGTAATTTAGCCTTACCTTATTAATGAATCTGCACTACACCCACATGATTGTTTAGGAAAACAATTTATTAGGATACACGGACTGAATGACAGTGGGCCAGAATAGCACCAGAGTTAAAATCTCTATCAGACATAGTGATTGCTACACAATAAACTGTGACGATTGGAATGTTATTTGAATATAATAACTGGTGATCCTTGTTATCAACCCATTTTCAAGTACTTTAAAAAGTCATATCAACCCGCAGGTTGATACGAAAAAAGTCGTATCAACCCGCAGGTTGATACAACTTTTACAGTCTCGCGCCAAGAAGCCTGCAGCACTCACATTCCAGAGTAATCAGATTCAAAAGAATACGTAACTTACAGATCCAAATGAGAGCGTAATAATTTTAAATGATCAGAGCAGGTTTGCACTTAAAACGCATCCCTTCCCCGATTCTGTAGCTTACCCTTAAGTTTAGATCTGTATTTGTGCAGCATTTATTTCAGATATTTTAAAAGCACTCGTAAAAATCACCGTGGAGACCCATGGCCAAAACGCTTCGACTTCCTTACTGATAGGCACGCCCCTACGCTAGCACGTTATGTGATGTCAGCATGGGGGGCGTGCCTACTAGTAAGGAAGTAGGAGCGTTTTGGCCTCAGGTCTCCTCGTAGTGGAAATCGTAAGAAATGTTTTTTAGTACCAGTTATTATATAAAATAAAACATATGTAGGGAATGGAGTTTTTACTGTCTGTGTGATGAAATCCCTCTCGAGCTCGTCTCGAGGTTTACATATTATCACACAACTTGGGTAAAAACCCATATCAACTCCCTACATATGCATTATTCTCTATACTGTACTGAGACTAACAATCACATTCTGGGTATGTAGAATACTGAATAACACTGGCATTCCATTTTGTAAACCCACTGCTATGACATAGAGAGATAGGTTTATAAGGTTCTGACATCACAACAGTGGGATTACAAGGTTGTAATCTGTTTGATTTCAATGGGTAATAAGGGCTACCCATGCATTAATATTGTTTAATATTTGTACAGTTGAGGAATGGGACTTTCACTATACTGATGATTCCATAATTTGATGAAAACTAGCTATTTAAGTTGAATCAACATCTGTAATGACCCATTTCAGATTTATACTCAGACTTTACTATCCAATTCATACCCATTTTTAAATTATTTGGTAACTAGCTCTATGTCACATTGACAAATGCCACCATCTCTGGCTCCGCCCACACAGTGGCCCCACCCACACCGTGGCCCCACCCACATCATGCCCACCCCACCTTGCTACCCCTATGATTTTGCTGAAATGACGCCCCTGGACACATCCCTGGTAAAGTTTAACTTCTCAGCATCTGTACTTGCAGTTAGCAGTTCCACTAAGAAGGTATTCTACACTGTAGATATATTTAAGGTGAGTTTGTGACTTTTTCCATAAGCACATAAATTTTGTTTACCCTTCCTCACTGCGGATGGCCCTGAGTCTCGCCTGGCCCACCCAGCCCTGTCACCCAGGCTTCCCCCAGGCCTTACCTGCCTTCTCTGAAGTCTCCCAATGGGTATGCCCTCCACAACTGTGGCAGGGAGTCCCTCGACCTACCAGTGTCAGGATCCAGCCTTCAGGAGGTGCCTGAGCCACTAAGGACGGGGTCTGCGATGGCGGTGGTCATTCAGCACAGTTTGTATTATTTCTTTTTTCTCCCTTGGGGGATGCGATGTGTGCCAACATCAAGATGCATGTGCTGATGTCACCACATCTCCCTTCTTCTGTAGCTCAGGCTGTGACCTCCCTGGCCTCCACCAGGGGTTAGTCAAGCACTGAGCTTTGGTACACTCTCCCCACCAGAGGAGGAAAGCGGACCTGCAGATGCTCAATCCTCCTTCCCTCCCCAGCTGGCCCTCTGATGCCTTGAGCGTGTTCCCAAACCTGGGATGCTGGCATTGTGAGCAGGCGTACTACCACTGCACCAGTGGGCCGGCACCATAAACACGTCATGTTGTACTCCAAGTGCTGTCAAGCCACCTTCAACGTTCCAGTCACTTAACCTCATCACCCACCTTCTCAAAGACTTAAACTGACTTATGATCCCTCATGGATTCCCAACAATGGTGGGGCCAGGGAGAGGGTCTGTTTAAATCCAGATACGTTCCAGGGACTCAGCTCTGTCAGTGGTGCAGAGCCTGCAAACACGCATTTTCCTATTTTCTCCCCTCTCATGCTCCTGACATTGTATGTAGCCCTGATGGACTTTGATATGCCACTGACATCCATTGTGGAGGAGCAAGCTGCCTGGCCCACCACAAGGGGGTTGCCAGAGTGGGGGAGCCCGTCACCAACCTTCCCTTGGGTAGAAACACTGTTACGTGGCAGTGCCTTATCAAACCCCGGTCTGCCCAAATGTCTCCTTGAGCTCATTCCGAAACACAGGTTGCTCAAGTGGGAGCACAGAAGCACACAGTACTACCAACCAGGCCACTGAGCAGCCATGAACTGGTGACTTTTGAGCTTACTTTGAAAAACCTATTGGGTTGGATTTTCTTACACTTGCGTCCATTTTTTGGACGCGAGTGAAGAATTCTACCCAAAAAGTTAGACCACGAAAATGCTGGTTTAATATTCGGGGAGGAATATTTTGGTTACATCTAAAAAATGGATGCAAGTCCTGCGATTGCAGCACAAATTGCCATAAACTGAGGGAAACTGTCAAAAAGACATCCAGATGTCTCTGAATGGGATGCAAACATCTGGACTCATCTGCATGGGCACAGTGTGCAACCAATATATGGACATAAGTGCTGCACCCGCAATTTAGACAATCCTGCCCACTATTTAGGCACAATTCAGCTTATATTTTATAGCTATGAAAGGATCATGATGTCACAAACATCACAAACAGAGGGCTATATCTTCTTTAATGATTAAACAGCAAGAGCTGATCAATCATAGGGGACAAGGATCCTATTTCCATAGAAATTAACCCGGTAATGAAGAATAAAGCAATAAAAAATACAGAAAATCTGTCAAATATAAGTTGAATGTGTCTCAATGTCATGTTTTTAGAAGATTTCCCAAAAATGATAAACTCAAATGAATACTTCTGTTCAATATAACAGTTAAACAAGTGCATGCGCCACACGTCCCATTCCATCCCTCCAGTCCTTACACAGTGATATCGCTGCTCTTTGTTCCCTTTTTGTTATTGGCTCTTATGTGATCATTACATTGACAGTCCCTGACATCATTAGAAAAACATGAAAAAAATTGAGATTTAGATGCAATTCAGTTTATATGTCATATATTTTCTATAATTATTTCTCTTTTTTCCTAATTACTGAGGACAGTTGTATGAAAGAGGATTACTGTCTCTTAGATTGTATCTGCTTTTTCTGCTTGCCTACACCTGACATTATAATCCCCTTTTTATTACATTATTAATCATCCCCACAGCAACACATTGTGATGTAACAAACAGAACTGTAATGTCAGGTGTAGGCAAGCAGCCAGAACAGATAGGGCAGCAATCCTGTTTACAGTCAAATATTCTTAATAATAAAGAAGTAAAGGTGAGAACTGCAGAAACAAATATAAGCTAAACTGTGTCTAAATATTGAGGGTGGGATATTCAAAGCAGCTGCGCCTGCGTAACTGCGAAAATGCACTGGAGAGCAATATTCAGTGGCAGCAACTACGCAGCACAAGTGGCCATGCTCCAATGCGCAATGGGAATGCATGCATGTGCAAGTGCAGGGGGCATAGCCATGAATATGTGAAGCAGCTGCCGTGGCTTAATGAGATGAGCCACTGGCAGCAAGGGATGCAGGCAGAGCATTTGGGACTGGGTTTGATTCCCAGTTCCAGATTCATAGAAATTTGTACAAGACACTAGTGAGGCCCCACCTGGAGTACAGTGTACAGTTCTGGAGACCTTACCTACATAAGGACATAGACAGGGTAGAGAAGGTTCAGAGGAGGGCAACAAAGATGGTGCATGGATTGCATCACAAGTCCTATGAAAACAGGTTGAAGGAACTGAACATGTACTCCCTGGAGGAGAGGAGGAGAGAGGGATATGATAGAGACATACAAGTATCTTACAGGAGGAACAGGGTGCAGGAAAACACTATTTTTAAGCAAAAGATGTTCCAGGACTAGAGGGCATGGGATGAAGTTGGAGGGAGGACGATTCAGAGGAAACATGAGAAAGAATTTCTTCACAGAACGGGTGGTGGATAAGTGGAACACCCTGCAGAGAGAAGTGGTGGGGGTGAAACAATCACGGGATTTAAGAATGCATGGGATAGACATAAAGGAATTCTAGAGGTCAGGGGTAAGGGAAACAGACTTCTAGGAAAACAAACTGAACTTACAAGCTCAAATGGGCAGACTGGGTGGGCCATAGGCCCTTATCTGCCGACACTGTCTATGTATCTATGTATCTATGTGGCACAGTGCGATATTCAACACTGGATAAACAGCGCAAGTGTGGAGCAAATGCGAGGAGCACACTTGAGCCTATAAAAAGAGGGAGCAAGCAGGTGAAGGATACTTACGCCAGAGGGGAGCAGGAGGGAGGGAGATTTATTTATTTAGTTTTTGTTAACTGGGTAGGTGCACTAGCCAACAGGTGTCTATTTTCAGGCACGACCCGGGAGACACAATTACAGTACAAAATAGGTCAGTTTAGTTAACATAATACAGGCAAAGGTACAGTGGTACAAGTACAGACATACGATTTTCAAAGGCAGGCATACGGTTTCAAATAGGCAGAGGGTACTAGCGGGAGATCACATTTAGGGGGCCAGAGAGAGGAAAGGGAAGGTAAGGGGGATTTTAGGACAACAAGGAGGTGTGAAACTGATGAGAGGTGGAGGGTAATGAACGACAGGATGGAAGATAGCAGCTAACGGCCTGCGGTGCTGGGCAAGGGACGGCAGAGCAGGGGGGAAGGGATGAACGGCAAGTAGGAGGGAAGAGTGTTGCAGAAAGCAAGAGGATGAAACCAGAGGGTAAGGGCCAAGGAGGAGTCGAGGGACACAGTTTCAAAGTGTAGCATTTAGTGGGAAGGCACAAAGGGATCCAATAGCAACGGAGCTGGATCAGGAGAGGCGGCTAGGCTGAAGCACGTACGGCAAGGGGCGGCGTAATTACGGCTTTAGCGGGAAAAGGCACTAGGAAGACCCGGGGCTGTGGAACTAAAACCCGGCTGGCTCAGGAATTATGCTAAGTATCGGCTAGTTGCGGCTTTTATGGAAAAGGCGCAAAAGGACCCGGCTATGGAGCTAGAACTCTGTCGGGCACAGAGTTGCATATGGCAAAGTACGGCCAGATAATGTCAGGTAGGGGGAAGAGTGTTGCAGAAAGCAAGAGGATGACGCCAGAGGGTAAGGGGCAAGGAGCAGCTGAGGGACACAATTTCAAGGTGCAGCATTTAATGGGAAGGCACAAAGGGATCCAATAGCAACGGAGCTGGATCAGGAGAGGCGGCTAGGCTGAAGGCACGTACGGCAAGATAGAGAGGCCAGTCAGAACAACATGAGAGGTGCAAGAGAGGGACAGAGGCAGTGAGGGTGTAAGACTGAGTGAAAGTGTGAGTTTGTGTGTGAGTGGGTGAGACAGGCAGGAAGGCAACAGTGTGCATGTGTGCCTGTGACACCCAGCACAGGAGGGGCAGCACAGGAGCCCAGAGAAGTGGGAAGTGGAAGCCACAGCCCACAGGCTGCCAGCCGGGGGAAGGCCATGCAGACGTGGGCCCAGCAGAGCAGAACACAGAGCAGCACACAGCCGGGGGGCCAGAGGAGTCAGCCGCCCTGGGGGACAGGACAACAGGGAGAACAGTACATGCTCAGAAGCAGGGAAACAAAACTTAGATTTGTGGGCACAGCAAAACTAAATTATTAGTTAATCGAACAATGGTCAAATCATATCAAAATGCATGCCTACTGTACCATGAAAAAGAAAAGCAAGAGGGATTCTAACAAGATAAAGACTCTTTCCAATCACATTTTGATCTGCACTGACATAAATATCTTGGCCCCCCAAGTCCAATATCCCTGGTGGTCCAGTGGACCGCACTGAGCCCAGTCGCGGGCATCAGTAATAGAACCCCCCCAGGTCCAATATCCCTGGTGGAATGAATTCATTCACATATCTGGACTGAGTAGTATGGTATGGGCTGCATGCCCATTGGGCATGCAGCCCTACCGAGCAGTCAGTCGGCGGGCGGCAGGGCGGCAGGTGGGAAGGCCGCATGCCTGCTGAAAAGGGGGAGCAGGGCAGGGCTCAGTGGGTGGGTGGGTGGGATGGGGTACACCAGATCACCAGGGTAGTAGGGTATTTGATGAGGTACTGATGCCCGCGATTGGGCAGCGATCAGTCCACTGGACCACCAGGGATATTAGACTTGGGGGGGGCTTAATCTTCAGGATGAATGCCTGCGATCAGGCACATTGAGGTCCACTGGACCACAAGAGATATAGGACATTTTTTTTTTTTTTTACACGAATGCCCATGATCAGGGCTGCAGGGAGCGTCAGTCCCCGATGGCTGCTGCCTTGCAGGGCGCCAGGCGCATGTCCTCGGGAATTGGCGCACCTGCATGCTAATGGGGCCATGATGAGATGCAAATGGCCCCCTGTGCGCCTCACATAAATTATGGCCCCCATTTGCATGTCCCCTTTTGAATATTGCAGGTGCTGTGCATGGCGCTAGCGTATCTCCCTGATCCACTCTGGCCACTTGCACTGGCGTAGTGCCACTGCGCTATGCACAGTGGGGGTGGCCAGGGTGCGATATTCAAAGCTGCTGTGCCATAGTGCAGCTCCATTGAATATACCCCAGGCCACACCCTGGTGCAACAAAGTTGAGCTGCGCCCAGGCTTGGGCCACAACCTGGCGCAGTTTGAATATCCGGGCACCTATCTTTAATGCTTGTGCTGCCATAACAGCTTTTAAACACTACCTACAATGTAGATGATTTTGTATGAGCTATCAAACACAATAAGGCTGTTTTTCAATCGAGAGATTTCTGTGGTAACCAAAGACCTCGAGAGGGCAGCTCAAGATGTCTCTTTACCATGGAAACCTTGAGATTAAAAACAGCCTTGTAAGTGTATGGTCGCTCATACACAATCTTTTATAGTGTCTGGGCAACCATAATTACACTCCTGTGTCGAAAAAAGGTGCCCCAGTACTAAACGTTACTTATGTTGCACAGGCTATAGCGGTTCCTTCTAGTGGCACCATCTTCCTCACCGCTGCAGCTGCTTCGACACGCATGTGCGAAGACGTTCTGTCTTGTGCTACGGTAATGACATCGCTAGTGCAGCACAACAACATTGAGATGTCACTGCTGCAGTACAACAAGCCTGTTCTAGGGATAGAATTTCATCCAGGACAGCATTCCACCATACATTAGAGTTTTGTATTTTTTTTTTTTGCAGAAGAATTGACCTTCCTAATTTAGATCATTAGTACAATATGTATATTGTGAGCAGTCACGTGCAAGTTCGACTGTAACCAAGAATCCAACATCTTAAACCTTGGGTGTGCAATTCTCATGGACAATCGTGAGCTTTTTTACAATCAAACCAGCTCTCCAACTCCTTTGTCCTCATGCACACACACACACCATTAAATAGAAGTGTTGTATCCTGGTACTGTGCCAGGCATAATACCATCTTTACAGCTGATGCCCCTCCCTAGTCTGATCCCCTCAGCCCCAGGTACTATAATTTAATAGCTGCCCCCACTTACCCCAACCTAAAATTTGGAGCAGGGAGTGACCATCACAGTTAAAACCTGGCTAACTCAGTAGCCCCCCTTTATGCACTTAAATAAAAACTTGGCCAACTCCTGGAACTGTGCCAGGAATCAAAACAGTGAGTAAATACAATCTGCTCTTCCTAACCCATCCCAAGGCCCCAAATATCTTAATTACAAAATGGGCCCATCTTCTGACCTGAGATCCATGATTTTGGGTGGAGTGCAATTGTTCAACTCAAACCCAGCTCAGGCAGGTCCCATACCCTATCTTGCACCATGTATTCTACCATCCTAGACAGTATAAGCTCATTTTACTCACTTGGGAGACAGAGTGGAAGAGAGTGAAGTAATCTGTTGAAACACAGAACCATAGGATTTTATGGCAGACAAGGACTGGTTGGCCCACCTAGTATGCCCATTTTCTCTACCTAGTATAACACCGCAGACCCCACTTAATCTCCGGGTGTACCCCTCTTTCCCTACCACTAAGATTCCTTCATGCCTGTCCCATGCGTTCTTGAATCCCATTACTGTTTTTTTCCCCATCTACTTCTGCTGGGAGACTGTTCCAGGCATCCTCCACCCTTTCTGTGAAGACGTACCTCCTTACATCCCCCTGAGTCTAACCCCCCAGCTTCATAGCATGTCCCCTTGTTCTTAAACATCTTTTTTTCTGAATAATGCTTCCCTCTTGAACCTATTTATACCCATGAGGTATTCAAAAGGCCCGTCATACCCTCCTTTCATCCAGGGTGTACACATTGAGGTCCTTTAGTTTTTCCTTAAAGTGCTTTTTCTTTTGCATTATCTGTTTTTCCCCCAGGCAGACCTGATTGTCCACTCCTTTGGGCAACCTAAGCCTACCCCTACCACCGATCCCCCATTGTTGTCCACTGCCCCTCATATTGTCAGACCCCCATTTGTCCCAGCATATCTTGCTGAGGTTTACCTATAGCGCTTTGACGGCATAGTAGCTTTAGGGATGTCAGTGCATTTCTCTCGGGGGGCTGTGCCCACCAAACCACCCATGTGGGGTGCTCTTCCCCTCCACCCCCGGTCTCTAGAATTCTAACTGAGTCGGAGTTGGACATGGGGGGGGTGATACACTGGGAAATGCACCGCCAGTGTTTTCTGCACACCAGCACAGCAACACGATGCAGACAGGTGATTTCTGTTGCTGTGCTGGTATTCGTGGTGGATGTTTTGACCTTGTGTCAGCACGTCTCTCACTGTGGGGGTCCTCTCCCCATGTGGTCACAACTGGGGAGGAGAGACTTTCTGAGCCCACAGGCACATCTTCCATATGCAACAGAAGGTCTAGCGATGGTTCAGTATGGACACCTCCAGCTTCATGGAGGTCAGAGGGTGAGTCGCCGTCATCTGGAGGGCCAGGTGAAATTTTTCCCCACTGTTTCTCCCCACACACCCCTCCACCCCATTGGTGCTGCATACCACTGCATCCTGGCCTAAAGCACTTGCTGCTTCTGGTCACCCACACCACAAGGTGTATCACCACTGGCCGGCCACTTGGAGCCACTCAAGGGCAATGCTGGCTTTCACCCTTCCCCCCCACAGGAGGAGAGCATCCCTTCGCCTCTGCTCCTGTTGTCCTGGGCTCCAGCACAGACTCAGATCACTAGCATGCCAGGTGAACCCCTTTGCCCAGCACCATGGAACCGGACGTCTCGTAAGGCTTTTGACACAGACCCAACACCATTTTAGTTTTCCCTCTTCTGGACAGCCTATAATCTGTCTATGTTCTTCTGGAGATGTGATCTCCAGAACTGGACACACACTGTGCCATTGATAACATGACACTGATAACTCTGCCTCTGCCTCCCAAGCATATGGGGCACTTATTGTTTGCTATGACTTTGGCCTTGTTTTAACACTGTATATCACTAATTTCAAAATCAACATCTGCAGATTTCTCTCACTTTCAGATAAGCTAGGGCATCAAGGCACAGTTAACAGCATGCTGGCCTTGCTTCAGGAGAATGAGGGAGATGCTTGTAGCTGGGAGGGGGGATAGCTGTTAATTGGTGGATTGGGCTTAGGCAGAATTGAAGAAATTGTCTATATTTAGATTTCACTTCAGTTAAACTGAACTTCAATTGAATGGAATGGAGCTTAAATTCAAGTCTACTCAAGTATTCCATCAAGTATGTATCCCAAAATGAATAGAACTTAAATTCAGGTCCACCTAGGCATCCCATCAAGTAGGTGTCCCATCGGTTGAGTGGCACTGAAAAGGAGCTGGACATCTGACCAAGGGTCATCTGCAGGATGTCCACTGGAATAACGTAGGACAGCATGGACTCTGCCAGTGCAGGCATCTGGTAAGTTTTAGTTTGTAAGCAGTAGGTAGGTTAGTGTAAGGGATCCTAGTAATTATCTAGGGTACAGAAACTTTGCAGCTGAGTGCATTAACTGTACATTAATGGAACTGTAATAATTACTAGCAGTAGCTAATGACCTATCTAGGGTGGAGGTAAGAGAAGCATCCAAAGTCATGTAAGGCGGGTAACCATGTAAATCAGTAGCTTGGCAAACCTCTCTGCATAGGGTAGGCTGATTGGGGTCTAAGTAAAAGAGCAATAGGGAGGTAAAAGGTTAATACTAGCAGTCCAGGGGCATCAGAGAGCCAGCTTCGAGGCAGGAAGCACTTTCATTCACTCCTCCCTTCTTTCTCCACAAAAATCAAAGATAATTGAATTTCAAAGCTCCAAAGGGAAGTTTAGAAGAGCTCTTAAGTTTCTTCACCTTCCGAAACATCGAATGATACTAAATTTGAATATGGGACGTAATACAAATGCACTGGCCCAAGCCTCCAGATTGCAAAAGCCTGCTCCGTCTACCAACACCACAAGCCAGAATGCAGATACGCCAGACCATGCTGCATCTTCTGGCATTGAAGAATTGCCTTGGCAGACAATACTGCATTCAGTCCGTGCTATGGACACCAAAATAGAAAAGACATTAATGAGGCTAGAATCACACAATGCCGCCACTAATGCCCTTACATCCCCTGTAGCAGAGGCTGACAAATGCTCCTTGTTGGCGCAGGCCACCGCAGCACAGCTTACAAAGCATAACCAACAATTGTGAAGCAGAATGGAGGCAATAGAGAATTCGATGCATGCTGGAAATGTGCGAGTGGTGGCCTTAGCTGAAGACATTGAGGGTCAGAATTTGCTCCTATATTTAAAACCATGGCTTACTGAATCACTGACCCTCCCAGATGACTTTGATTGAACTGAGCTGCAGCAGGCCTTCAGAATTACTCCCTGTATTAGGCCCTCCGATCCTAATGCCCCACATACGATGGTCTTAAAAACAACTGGCTCAGAAATTCGGGACTTACTGATGAATGCTGCTAGGGCAGCCTACCCTCTGTCAGTGCAGTGCTTGGATGTTAAACTTTATCCTGATTTAGCTTTCTAGACTCACGCATGCCACAAGCAGTTTGACATGGTGTGCCAAAAACTGCGCCATCTGGGTATTGTCCATTCCTTTCTCCTACCTGCTCAACTAAGGGTGACCTACAGGGCCAAGACCTGGAAATTTGGTGTTCTGGGAGATGCAGGCCGGTGGGCCGAGAAAACTGAATTCGAATTTAAAGCACATCCATCTCAGCAGTTGGAACGGGAGAGTTCAGAATCAGGAGGAGACTGAGAGAACTTTAATGCCATTCTGTTGTTAGATGTGTTAGCTCAGTTGTACTTGCATATTCGATACTATTGTTGACATAGGAACTGAGGCTTTTCCAGGGAGATAGGGTTTGCTGGCTATAAGATAAGTTTAACAATTTTGTTCTCTGTTTTCTACTGTATTGATTAATCGCTTCCCCATTTGTTTCCCAGAGGCTTCTACTCCTCTCAGAGCTGTCTTAGCAAGATGCAACATATATCATAGTTCTCTGTTGGAGTTGAATAAGTGCCTTATAAAGTTCATAGTTCTCCGCTGGAGTTGAATAAGTGCCTTATAAAGCATCATAGCTTTAAACAGTTAGATTTAAGGATTCCTGGCATTGGGGAGGGGGGATGAAGGTTGAACTTCTGTATTATGCTTAACTGATATTTAGGTACCATAGCACTACTGGTTAGTGCGTTGTTCTCCCTTGCTCATTCTCCCTATGGACTTTGACCTACGCCATGAAGTGGCTGGCATTATCTGTGAACTTTTTATGTTTCTCAACTGTTTTGTTTTATCCCCAAACTCCTATTGTGCCAGATTGTGAGAGTGTAAAATGTTATATCAAATGTAACTGTTGTATTTTATATATTCTCTCGTAAGAGATTACTGCCTGTATTGTTTTATTTCTAAAGCAATAAACAGAAAGTTAAAAAAAAATACTAGCAGTCCAGCAGTTATTGTATATGGTGTGACAGTATGGGGCATAGGTATAATGTGGAGGTAACCAGCTGCAGGGTTTCTGGGGTGCTCATCTCCAGGGTTGTGCTCTGAAGGAGGGGACACTGCCCCATATGTAGAACTGCTGAGAAGCTCTAAGCTTAACTGGTAGCACCAACACAGTAGATAGCTCAGCTGCAAAACCAGCTGAGCTGGTGCCCACAGCCCACATCCCCTCTTCCCCAGATGCCCACTGGCCTGGAGGGCTGGGGATGCTGGGGAAGGAGAAGGGGAAGGGAGGCAGGGGCATCACAAAGTGATCAACCAAACCTATGAAATCCCAACAGCAAATCACTTTGCTCCCCTTAAGGAGGTACAGGTACCTGACTCCATCAGGGGACTCTGAGACATTCAGGAAGAGGTCTGGACAATTCGGTGGCACCCAGAGGTGAGAGTAGGAGTAAGATATCAAGAGACATATTGGATGTAGGAGACTCAAGCATAATGGGGTGGAGAAGGTGGTGGGTGGTAGAAGAATGGGAAGAAGGGTGGTCAGATGCTTTCCTGGTCATCATCCATCCAGGATATTTATAAGATGGTAGAGGAGGAACTGCTACACTTGCATACCAATGATCTGGTGAATCAGCCTATGGAGACAGTGAAGTGTAATGTTCAAAGGCTGGGGGACAGACTGAAGGTGTACTAGGCTCCCCTGGCCTTTTCCAAAGTCCTCCCTGTGTGGGGTATGAAGAATGGAAAGAACAGAGTGAGGAAGGATGAGACTGGAGAGTTTAAAGGGTAGTTGAAGGGAAGGTGTCAGAAGGAGAGGTATGGCTCTGTGGAGGACAGAGGGCTCTAGAACAGGAGGCTCTTCAAAGGTGACAGGTTTCACCTAGCAAGGGGGGAGAATAGTGTGCTGGGTTAGAGGTTTGATGTCAGCATTGGTAGACAGGTAAACTGACTGTGTGGGAGGCTGAGGCTAGGGAAACCACTGAGAAAGGAGTGAAAGTGGGGAACCTAGTTAGGGCCCCCATTGAACTGGGGGCTAGAAACACTGGAGAGAGATGCAGCAAGGCAGAAGTAAACAATGGGCCAAGGGACGATGCTAGGAAGGGAGGGCTTACCAAGCTTGCAAAAAATGGAAAAAATAGGAATTTAAGGAGACTAGGGGAAATGGAGAGGACCTAGAAACATTGAAACATAGAATCTGATGGTAGATAAGGACTGTTTGGCTCACCCAGTCTGTGAAAAACAAGAGGGGTTTGGCCACAAGATGGAAAGTGGTCTACCTTAATCCCAAGAGCCTGGGGGAAAATTAGTGAGCTCCTGGGGATGGTGACAGATGCAGGCTTGGACCTCATCGCCATTATGGAAAATTAGGCCACATGGACCAATGACTGGGACATGACAATCCCAGGCTAAACCATGCATATGTGAGATGGGGGGGAAAAGTAAGGAGGAGGGGCAGCCCTCTATGTGAGGGAATGCACTGAGGTAGTGGAGGATGGGTCCGTCAGAGGAGGGAACGGGTAAATAGAATCACTGTGGGTTTCGGTTATGTTGGCATCAAGTAAGAAACTGCATATGGGAATGATCTATGGCCCACCAGGACAGGGGAACAAGAGCAACATGGAACTAGGGGTAGGGGTATTGGGGGAGCAAAGGGGGAGGTGGTAGTAGGGGGATCTTAATCCTGCTAAATATTGATTGGGACATTCCAGTTGCTGGTAGCACCAGAAGTTAGGTACTGATAGATAATTGCAGGACTGCCTAATTAGAGATACATTGAGGCTAATTAGAGATACACTGGTTCACAAAAAGCACTAAAATGGGCAGAGGCAGTGGGCCTCTGTGCCCTTATCTGCCATCAATGTTTATGTTTCTATGGACCTGCTGATGTAGCTAGTCAAGGAACCCACAAGGCAGGCTGCCATTCTTGTTGATGTGCTCGCCAACTTGAAAATGGTAGGGGGACTTGGGGCTGTGGAATCATTGGGGTCCAGTGATCATAACACCAGATGGTTCTAGCTGGACCTTGGTACCAGCAAGCCCTTGTCAGTGACAGATGTTCTGGATCTCAGAAGAGCAGACTTCCACCAGATAAGGGAATTAGTCCGGGACAGGTTAGTTGGAGTGGACAGAATTAGGGGAGTGGAGTAAAAGGGGGGGGGATAAATGGACCATTATTTAGGCAATAGTCATGCTTGAGGATGGGTAACAAGAGAAACAGGCACAAGAGAACAATACGGTTCCCTGAAATGATCAGGGAGGCAGTGAGGGCCCAAAAGAAGGAATTCTACTAGGAAAAGGAGAAACAAAAGATAAACAATGGGGGATGCCAAGCAAGAATTATGGAAGTCAAGAAGGCAGACAGGGATGCAAAAACAGATTCAGAACTGCATTTTGTGGAGGGTGTCATGGGTGGGGAAAAAACAGTTAATCAGATGTATTAGTGAAAAAAGACAAGAGGAGTGTAATCCTGGTGCTGTGTCCAAGAGGGCTACCTACCCCTGCCTGGCTGGCCAGACCAAGGTTGAGGGGCCTGGGTTCCTATTTCAGATTTAAAACTGGTTCTTTCCCATAGGTAACATTATTGCGCAGCACCTCCAGCTAGAGTATACTTTACATGGGTCTGAATAATACCTATATAATCTCCTGGGATGTCGTACCCACCCACAATACCACACTGTCACCCCACACATGGATCAATAATCAAACCCCCAAAATTTTTACATTTTAGAATTATTGACCCTCTCTAATAATATGTTCATACGCAGTATTTATAACAAGCATTTGTCAATGCCGAATGTTTGCTTGCTGGCATTGGCAGTGATAGTGTAGAAGTTACAGAGCTGCGTAATAGGAATGGCAGTGAAGTATTGAACTGAAGCCAACCCCACCACTACCCTGCAGAGAGTGACACGCATTGGGGTGTACGTTTGGGTCATTTTTAGGAATTTTCACCAAATTTTCACCATAGCCATTTTGAGACCTCTGCTCATGAATAGTGTCACTGAGATTTTCTTAATTTGTCCCGTACATTGATTTCGCACACCGACAGCACCATTGTGCGCTACATGGACAGAAACACGTTTTGGGTGAGATGTGAAAAATGACAGCTATACTACTCATAAGAAGGTGTGGTAAAATGGCAATGTTGAAAATCTGGAGTGAAAATATTGAAAGTTCGCGAACTTACAAGCGTGTGTAGGAACTGTACAACGCACACTCGTAAAACAGTCAATTTTAGGAATTTTTTCACCAGATTTTCAACATAGCCACTTTAAGACCTCTGCTCATGATCAGTGTCACTGTGATTTTCTTAATTTGTCCTGTACATTGATTTTGCACACCGACTGCGCCACTGTGCGCCACATGGCCGGAAACACATTTTGGGTGAGATGTGAAAAATGACAGCTATACTACTCATAAGAAGGTGTGGTAAAATGGCAATGTTGAAAATCTGGGGTGAAAATATTGAAAATTTGCGAACTTACGAGCCTGCGTAGGAACTGTGCAATGCACACTCGTAAAACAGTCATTTTTTGGAATTTTTGCACCAAATTTTCAACATGAGGTTTTGGTGCCCTTCTCATGAAAGATGTCACTGTCATGGCATTATTCAGCCTGAAGGGTGATTTCATAGTCACTGCGCAGTCACTGTGCGAAATCACCCTTCGGGCCCGAATAACGCCAAGACAGTGACATCATTCATGAGAAGGGGTCCCTAAAACCCCATGTTGAAAATTTGGTGCAAAAATTCCCAAAAATGCCTGAGATATGCAATAAAGTTGAAACCCCCCTATCTAGCCCATTATACAGCTTACCAGCACTTCCTCAGTTCGCGGTCGGCTTTGAAGAGTGCAGACGTGTTCCCGGTCCACCGAAGATCATCGCGCCGAGGTCTGGAGGTAAGTATGGGGTGAGGGGGTTGACGGGGGTGTGGGGAGGCAGGGTGCGCAGTGGGTGGGTGCGGGTTGTGGGAGGGTGTGTTGGGAGACTACGTGGGACTGTTTTTATTTTCTAGGTTTAAAAAAAATTTACCACGCAGGACGTTTGTCACACTGGGGTGGGCTCCCAGCATGGCACAAGGACGGTGGGGGGGACTTCAGCCGACGGAGGATTGGGCACCCCGTCGGCCATGACATTGTTGCCACGCTGGGGTGGGCTCCCAGCGTGGCACCTGTACTGGGGGAGAAGCCGACGGGGATTGGGCACCCCGTCAGTGATAGTCTGGGGGAGACAGATAAGCTGATGGGGGATTGGGCACCCGTCGGCTATACGTGTGTGAGGGGAGGGGAGTTTCTGTGTGTGTAGGGGGAGCTGCGCATGAGCAGGCGATATCTTATCGCTGCTCACTTAAGCGTAGCTCCCCCTTTCAACTGTATGCCACTGCATTTTGGAGCTTGTCATAGACAGCTCCAGAATGCATTGGCTTACAGGCGCCGCGCCTGCCAACACACTGACTGAATTGGAGGAGAGGGTGACACACCTCCGAAATCTCGGATGATGGCACTATGTTTCTTGCACATGCATGCAAGCAAACATAAAAATGGTTAACCAACATTTATTTGTAATGTGTGAGGGTTAGGATAGGATGAATTGGGAGCAGAGCTTAAGCAACAGGTTTGACTGGCATTTCAGGTAAATCAGCAGTTGAATCACGATTAAAGAATCTGCAATGAAAAATTATCATTTTGCATTTCAGATTTGAATCCCTTTAACATATGAGGCCACCCTCCAACCTTCTGATGAATTCAGTATTTACTTTTTCTCTCTAACTAGCTGAACTCAGATGGTAAAACACATATTTAATGCCCACACTGGTACGAGTTCCCAGATCAATATAGAACCCCACAATTCTACACTTAAATCTGGGTACCAAGTACAGCGTTATTAAGTTGCAGGCCTGTTAAAGTTGCAGCTGAGATGGGGCCATTAAAAGAAGATCAAGTTAACCTTATTCTTTATTCCTGGGACACATTTTTTAGACATGCAACTCCCACACTTATTTAGCTTGGGTCTTGAGTACTGAAACTTTGCAGAACTCGAAATAACTATTTACAGTCCCTTTTCTTGCAGACCAGGGTTTGCTTACTCGTGGTTTTGCAATCATCATTTGAAGTGGAAAGGCTTTGGCTGAGGTGCAGGCAGGAGCTTTAGCTGACCCCTCTTTAGAAAGGCTCTTTCTGCTTGCAGGCTGTAACTCTCTCAGCATTTCTGATGGTAGTCCCCTCTTTCTGGGCTTGAAGGCCCATTCTGGAAAAGACCAAGCTAGGACCAGAGCCACACACCTCTCAACCTCTCAGCATTAAAAATCATAGCACTGGTCTTCAAAAATCATAGCAAACGGTCAGAATGTGGAGCACTTACTTATTTTAAACAATATTATGTCTACAGATAGTGGACCCCATATAGTAAGTGATAAGGAATGTTTCTATCAGATTAGTTCAATGATTTAATACTTTGTGTGTCCAGAAATAGCTCTAACATAATGAGGAACATCGGTAAACTTGTGAGGAGCAAGGGTAAATTTGAGTGTGAAAATCATAGCACTATGCGGAATTCATAACAGTTGAGAGGTATGCAGGGCCGGCATGCCTCAACCCCTATGTCTAGGCTATGCCTTTCAGGGGGAAGTGCATATGGCAGTGCATAGCTGTCACACTACCAGGCTGACTCCCAGATCAGTCACAAATACAGTCTCTTGTAGTTTCTGGCAATTCAGATATTCTTAAGGACTCTTGCACTTCAACCAAAAACTGCCAGCACAGCAGCCACGGTCCTTTCACAGGCATGATGCAGTCTCAAGGCAAGGGGTGCATTCTCAGCCTAAGGGAATGTTCAGCTCAAGCACAGTCCATCATGGCAACTGAATTCTCTATTCTTTCTCTCTATGCCAAGTAGACACACGGTTTAACACAACTGCTATGGCTTTCTCAGAAGGCACAGTCTCTTAGGCAAACTCTTTTTCCCCTCTCTTACAGAGGCAAGCACATTTAGAATAGCAGACAATTCCCTTTAGTTTCTTAAGCTTCTCACAAGTTGATTAAGCAGTTCCTTGGCCAGCTGGCATCTTACAGCTCCAAACAGAACATTTGCACATCAGAAAGTCCTCACAGGCACTTTCAGGAAAAGCTCCGATCTCAGGATACTCTCCTTCCATTCCTGTAGGCACATCAGTCAGTCACATCAGGCATTCTCAACACTGGACCATCCATGTTCACTCAATCAGGAGGTGTCCACCCTATACCATGCACTGATTAGACACAAGGCACAGACAAACATTAGGCACTTCTGGGCTTCTTGTCCCCATAAAAATCTTAGTTACCTGTATATTTAAGTAGAAGTTTACTCACTCAGTATCTAGCATTTCAGCTTTCTTTCATCTGAAGTCACAAGTTTCATCAGCACTCTCACTGCTAAGGCAGAAACATTTCTTGCAGCTGTCTCACAACTGCAGGCAGATGCCCTTTATAGCTCTCTCACAGCTAGAAGTTGAGTCAGGGTTTCTTCCCCACATTTTCCAGAATATAGAAGGGCAAATGCTAGCCTTGGGGACAAATAACTGGCAACCCCCAGGTCAGTGACTTCAATTCCTTCCAGCCACATTTCTCTTAGAGGTCAGGGCTCCCTTCCTGTGAAGGGGCTTGCATCAAACTGGCTAGGCCCATTCTCTTTAGCTAGGAGCCAGAGCCCCTATCCCTGTGGAAGGGCTTGCATCAAATTAACTCAGCCAGAAAAACCTCTGGAGTTTTGGGAGCTCTCTGAGGCTCCTGATTGGCTGATTCACTTGTCTCTCTTAAAAATGAATATTCAATTGGCCTTCTTGACACCTGATAAGCTCCTTGTTTGGGCATCAAAATTTAGTCCCTGCTTTTTCCCCACAAGCCTCTAGCACAGTCGCAAAAGTCTTTGCCCAACATTCTGGCTTTCCGATTCTCTGCTCATAGGTCAAAGTCTACAAATATGGATGTAATCATCCACAGTCCCCATGCAGTCCATCAGTGTCCCCACAAAGTTCTGATGCAGCCAGGAGAATTCTCTTTTATTTACATTAACCCCACAGTTCAATAGTCCCTTTTGTGCCCTGATAAGGCGCTTCCATTTTCAAACATTTATTTATGATCCTGTGACTGTCATAGCTGCCAAAACACACAGCCCGTAGTCAGCAAACCAACTTCCTTATGAATATTAATACCAACTCTCATTAATATTCATGAAGGGACCCGGCAAAACATATGTAATTGGATCTCTTTATTTACAGTAAGGAGAGGCTTCTCACTGGCCTTGTTCTGGTCAGCGGTTCTCACTTGGCCTGATAGTGGGACCAGGACTGCCAGAAAGGCATCCATCCATTCTGCCGCAATGATGGTCAGAGAGAGAGAGTGATTCTGCGCATGTGCAAGCCATGCACCCAGCCATGAAGTGTAGGGAGAGAAGGCGGTGGCTCTGCAATTACTCTCAAAGCCCAGTATAGGCAAAGATAAACACAGTGGCATGACTGGAGGCCCAAGGTCACATAAGGTCTCAGGCCAGGTGACGGTGCATATTCGGGGGAGAATTGGGAACAGTAGTCAGATGGGAGGCAGCAGAAACAAATGGGAGAACAGGGCATTTGCAGTAAGGCCCCACAGGGGGGTTAGAGGGGGCATCGTTAGGCTAACAGAGGGAGGCAGGGTGCTAGAGGAGGATGAGCAGAAAGCAGCTGTTCTTAATGACTACTTCTGCTCTGTATTCACAAGGGAAGACAGAATGCCTTTGCTGGGCTGCAACATAAAGACTGCTGAAAAAGGGATCCTAGAAATGAGGCAGAATGTATTTGCAAGTGAAAGGGTGGAAAAATGGGCTTACAGTCCTGAAGATAGATAAGGCCTCAGGGCCAGATGGATGCATCCAAGGGTGCTCAGGGAACTTGGCATCAGAATTAGCTGAACCCCTGGCAGGACTATTCAATAGCTCAATTCACAGATGTGGTACCAAAAGACTAGAGGGTAGAGGGCATTGTTCTGCTCCATAAAGGTGGGGACAAACCACAACAAGTTAACGTCAGACTTGTCAGTCTTACCTCTGTTGTGAGTAAACTGATACTGACACTAGTCAAAGAGAACCAACTGCACTACCTGGAGAAAAACAAGATCTAGGATAATAGGCAGAATGGGTTCATGGCAGGGAAGTATTTTCAGATCAATCTGATAGTATTCTTTAACTGGCTAACTAGGACAGTGGATAAGGGTCATTATGCAGTGGACTTACTCTAATTCAGCTTCTGCATGGCATTCAACTCGGTGCTTTGCAGAAGGTTGCTGAAGAAGCTAGAGAATCTGGGTGTGGAAGTTGGAAGGGAGACAGCAAAGGGTAGTGGTAAACTGGATCAAATCCAGGGAGAGGGAGGTTATCAGTGGGGTGACACAGAGATCAGTACTGGGTACAGTCCTTTTCAATATGTTCATCAGCAACATAGGAGAGGTAATTTAGGGCAAGATGTGTCTCTTAATGGATGACACTAACCTTTGTGGTAGGGCCGACAGCAAGGAGAGGGAAATGGAGTTGCAGAGGGACCTGAAAAAGTTTTAGAGTTGTTCCAAGGTTTGGCAGTTGAAATTCATTTCCAAAAACTGCAAGGTAATACACATACAGAACAAGAACCCCAGGATGGAGCATTGGATGGGAGAGATTAAGGTGTGTGCTTCTTCTGAGAAAAAGCACCCTGGGAAGCATCATACTGTAAGTGACTTCCTTAAACAATTTAGCCAATGTAGCAAGGCTTACAGTAAGGCTAACAGGGTTGTGGGGTGAATTGAGATGGGGATTCAGCTGCAGAAGGACAAAAGCATTACTACCTCTCTGTAGATCACCGATGAGGTCACACATGGAGTCCTGTGCCAAGTTCTGGAGTCATGGCCTAAAGAAAGACAACGACAGGCTGGAGACTGGGCAGCGTAGGGTTACTAAAATTATTCAGGGCCAGCAGGGCAGATCCTATAAGAGTCGGCTTATGGTACTGAATATGTACTCTGGAGGTCAGACAAAAGAGGTACAATATGATAGAAACCTTTAAGTTCCTGAAAGGAATGAACAAGGTGAACTGCAAAAAAACTATTCAATAGGAATAGTGAATCTAGAATATGAAGACATGGATGGAAGCTGACTTGGGGGAGGGGATTCAGGAGGGACATGAGAAAGTTGTATTTTACAGAGAGTGTGGTTCAGCCATGGAGCAGTCCACCAGCCAAGCTGGTTGGTGCCAAAACCATCAATGATTTCAAGCATGGATGGGACAGAGTTAAGGGATTAGTAGTTACTCAGAGGAGTAGCTGCAAGACATTGAGCAAAGGGTGGATAGTACAGACAGAATCCTATATTGTCAAAATGTTTTAGCACATGATAGGATTTAACAAACATACTGGATGGACCAGTTGTCTTTTTCTGCCATCTAGGTCCATGTTTTTATAAGACCAATACTTGTTTGAAGAAGTCTTAAATGGGCTTTCAGACTTTTAGGTCAAACAGACAAGTGTCTATGCAGATGACACACTGGCTATTATGTCAAATGTTGCTGCCTTCTTTTTAGGATTTTTCACATTAATCAGGTGTTATTCTGAGGTTTTGGGTTATCTGCAATTTTACTACTCAATCAGACCTTGCTTGAAGAATCAAATTTGTTAAAGGGAAGTTTCAAGTGGCAAATATCATTAAATATTTGGGAGTTCATTTAGTTTCTTCCCAGATAAAAACAAATCAATTTACTGTAACTTGGCAATTTTGAAAACAAGAATAATACATATGCTGGATAAATGAGAGAACATACCACTGCCCCTATGGGGTCTTATTGATACCATCAAAATGATGATTATGGCTTATATTCTATTCTTTGTGCAAATTAGGAGATATACTAATGGCTGGTTTGACACTATTGAAATAATTTTTTAGGAAATTTCTTTGGAAAGGTGCCTCTCCCCAAATTCTTTGGAAGACTCCAATTGTCTATAGATCTTGTGGTGGCTTAGGGTGTCCTGACCCTCAAATCTTCTACTGGGGGTTAAATGGCAGTAAATATTGGACTGGGCATCTCCAGTTAATAAGATGATTAATATTTTTAGTTAATATTTATATCCAGTTCAGAAATTATTAGGTACATTTGATCCTACATTGGCAATATATGATATATTATTGACAAGAGAGGTTTATGGTATTAAAAGGCTCATCTTTTCCTGCATGAGCTAAATAGGTTAGGAAATACAGAACATTTACTGTTCCTTTTTAGTCAGTTTTGTCACCTAATATATAGTATAATAGATCAGCTTGGATATATGGGGCCGGATTTTCAAAGCCCTTAGAATGGCACAAGGTGCTTGCATCCAACATGTTGGAAGCAGCAAGCACCGTGCACCATGATTATCACCAAAAGCTATTTTAGAAAGTAGCCTGCATCAATCTGCAGGCTGCTTGCACCACAAAGGTGGCTGCAGTATGGTGCTGGGAGCTTGTGGCAGACTCTGGCTGCCACAATCTCACCATCCGGATTTCTAAACTCCTCCCCAGGGACAAAGAACTAATCACTGTTAGACCAGCCAAGGGCTGGTCTAACGGTACTTAGACAGCCCCTGGGAGGGTGTCAACCATGTTCTACCACTGGGGGCCCCCCAGTCACAATACTCCAGTACTGTCCAATCCCCCAGCCCCAATGTGCCCCTGTGTATACCCTCATGATCCTGCCCCCCCCACCAAGCCCCGATGTGCCCGTACTGGGTACCCCCAAGAACTCCTAGTGCCCTCTCTACTACAATCTTGGTGAGTGCTATGTGAATCACATAAATCCCTGGTGATTTAGTGCCCCCCCCAGCAAGTATTGCAAACCACCCCACTCCCCCCTCCATTCTGGACCCTGATTCGGTGACCTGCACAGCCCTCCGCACACCACCGTGGCCGGCCGCCCAATGAAATGTCAGAGCATGTACTGTTATGCTTGAACGCACTCTGACAATTCATTCAGCAGCCAGACATGGTGGTGTGCAGAGGGCTGTGCCAGTCACCAAATCAGGGTCGGATTGGAGGGGAGCAGAGTTGTTGGCAATACTGGCTGGGGGGCCACTAGGTCACCAGGGATTTGTGTGATTACAATAGCATATACCAAGATTGGAGTGTGGGGAGTACTAGGGGTTATTGTGAGTTACCCAGTACAGGCAGATCGGGGCTTGATGGGGGGGCATGAGCCACACAAATGCCCCCATCCAAGGGTGCAGCTCACACCACATCCACCCCGAGGCTGCTGTGGCGTTCCTAGTGGGTGTGCCATCTGTTTGGTGTACTGCCACCATTGCCACAAGCCACGAGATATAGGCACTGGGACCCTGTCTAGTGAAAAATTGGGTACAGGGTCCCGGACACATTGATACTCGATACAAGCTGCCATTGTCAGAGCTTGCATTGGAAGTTTGAAAATCTGGCCAATTATATTTTCAATAAGAAGTATTTTGTGGAAATAACTAATATTTCTAAATTAAATTGGATTAACTATTTTAAAAATGGGGATTTTTTTATCATTTTAGAAAATGCAACAGGTATCACTGGAATATAACATCCAGATGAATTACATAAAATGCATTAAAGGAGTACTATAATCAAAATTTGCAAAAACATATGTTGTACAGTGTTTTGATTTGTGTGTTTAGTCCTGGTGTGTTCTTCCCTTCGTTTGTGATAAGGAGTTTTTTCTCAGTTTGCCTACTAATTTTATAGCCTCTCCTACTAGTTTTGCAGCCCCTGAGGATCGTCATAGTAACATAGTTTATTGTTATTCTTATTACTACAATGTCTCCTGTCTCATGTGACAGTGATGCATCCAGACCGATTGATTCAGCATGTACTGGTTTACTGTCTGTTTTAAAGCAGTACAGCTATGATTTTAATTTACTTTCCTTATCCAGTAGGTACTGAAGGCTACATTATTAGCTTAGCAGTCACATGTGGTCTAATTGAGTGGGTATTTTGTAAGAAAATAGCTAGAGTCTTTACTAATTATAACGTTGATGATCAAGGGTGATTTGGGTGCTTTTTATGACTGGATATAGGGTGATTATGAACATATGAATGTTCTAGCAGAAACAGACCACCCAGTCTATCTATGTGTGCTTTAGTGTGCAGCCAGCACCCCTAGTTTACAACTTCCCCAACCCCTCCCCTTCCCTTTGTCATCCCACTGCTGTTCCCACCTCCCCCATTCTCACACTCCCCTGCCCCCTGTCCCATGCCCTTTTAAAGCTGTTCACATATTTACATGATACCACACATTCTGTTAGTGCATTTCATTTTGCTACCACCCTCTCCATGGAATAGTGTCTCCTCATTTCCCTCCTAAATCTTTCCCCCTCTATTCTTAGCCCATGCCCCCTGGTGTCTCTCCCCCTCCTTAGCTTAAAGACTCCATCTGCCCTATCTTTATTGATTCCTCTCCAATACTTGAATGTCTCTATTATGCACCCCTGTCCCTTCTGTCCTCCAGGGTGTACATATTCCAGTCTCCCAGCCTGCTGTCATAGTCTCTCCCCTCCATTCCACGTATCATCATCGTTGCCCTTCCCTGTACCCCTTCCAGTAGCCTGATATCACTCCTTCGGTATGGCATCCAAAACTGCACACAATACTCCAAGTGCAGCCTTACCAGCAACCTGTAGAGGGGAAAGATCACCTCTCTCCACCTGGATGAAAATCCCCTCGCTATGCACCCCGGCATTTTGTTCACTTTTACAGCTGCTCTCATGCACTGGGAAGTATTGTCCATGGTCCCTGTCACCATTACCCCAAAGTCCTTCTCCTCCTCCTCAGTGATCTCCAGCTTAACACCCCCCCCCCCACAGCCAGTATTCTCTCCTTGGATTCTTCCCCCCAAAGCGCATAACCTTACACTTGTTTGCATTGAACCCCAGCTGCCAACTCTCTGACCACTCCTCTAACTTGCTTAGGTCACCCTGCAGCTGCTTTCATCCCTCCTCTTCATCCACCACTGCTCCCATTTTGGTATTATCTGCGAATAAACTTACCTTGTTCACTACCCCATGTGCAATGTCTAATATGGGAGCCCAAATAATACTGGTACCAGCACAGAGCCCTGAGGCACCCCACTCATCACCAGCTTCAGAGCTGAGAGCTCCCTTTCCACCACCACCCATTGCAGCCTCCCACTCAGCCAGCTTGTAATCCAGTTCATCATTTTTGTCCCTACCCCTACACCAGTTGGCTTCCCCCCAAGTCATCCATGAGGCATCAAATTGAAGGCCTTGCTGAAGTCCAAGTAAAGAACATCTACAGCATGATGCTTATCCAGCTCACCTGTCACCCAGTCGTAATATTGTATCAGGTTGGTTTGACAGGACTTCCCCGAAATGAACCCATGCTGCTTTACATCCTGGAGGCTGTTGTCCTCCAGGTATAACACAAATTTTTCCTTTAGTTTCATTTCCATGAGTTTGCACACTATGGAGATGAGACTTATTGGATGATAATTACCCAGTTCGTCCCTTGGTCTGCTCTTGTGTAATGGCACTACATGTGCCATCCTCCAGTCCAGTGGCACATATCCTGACTCCAGTGAGGTGCTGTACAGATTTGATAGTGGCTCCGCCAACACCTCCACCATCTCCTTTAGCACTCTTGGGTGGATGCCATCTGGCTCTGGTGGTTCCTTGTCAACCCTCAGTGCCCTCATTCCTTCTAGGACTCTACCTCCCTCAAGCCTTTCAGCCATCGCCTCCTCTCTCTCCCCAAGCCTCCCACCCTCCCAGCCCATGGTGGTAGCGGTCCTCCCTTGAACACTGAGTAAAAGCATTCATTCAGTGCTTCCACCTGTTCTTCCCCCTTTTCTGTCCACTGCCCACCCTTTTTTATTCTCACTAGTGTCTCCTTGCACTTCCTTTTAACCCAGATGTATCTGAAAAGGTCTTTCTCCCTCCCTTAATTCCCTGTGCTAATCTTAGCTCCCTCGGGGCCTTGGCTTCTCTCACTTTTCTGGTCACCTTCCTGGATCACTTTACATACTCCTCTGTGTCCTCTTCCATCCACATCTTTCTATACCTATGGTGCACCTCTCATTTTGCCCTCACCACCTTCACTACCTCACTGTTCAACCAGCATTGTTTCCTTGCTCTGCTCCTCTTACTCTGTGTCTTGGTGCAGGTTTCCGTTGCCTCTGAAATCCCCCATTTAATAATATTCCATTTCTGCTCCACATCCGTCTCTTACCTTATGCCCTCCAGTTTCCCTCTCTGTACTTCCAGCATCCCCCTAAAGTCCTCCCCCCTGAAGTTTACCACTCGGGTTACTGAGTTGTCTGGCTCCCTGCACATCACAATATTAAACCACATCATTTGATGATCTCTGTTGGCTAGTGGGTCCTGCACCCTTATGTCCTTTACTGCCTCCCCATGCAACAATATCAGATCTAAAGTGTTCTTTAGCCTAGTAGGTCCACTGACCAACTGTATCAGGAGACCCTCCTGGATTTCGTCCAGGAACACGTGCTCCCTAACACTGGAGGTGACTGGAATGCTCCAGTCAAACCCCCGCAAGTTGAAATCCAGCACAATGACCACTTTCCCTTTTCCACATACCTTTCTGATTTGTACTGCTAATTCCCTGTCAAGCTGCTCAGGAATTAAAAGGGAGAAAGCAGGAAGTGGGCTAACAGGCTCCGCCAGATAGCTGGCTGGGCATGAGCAGGCCCTCTGCAGGCACAGTGTGTGGGGATGGGGCATGAGCAGGCCCTGCAGACTTTTAATTATTATTGGGGATCGGGCATGAGCAGGCCTGCAGGACTTTTAATTATTATTGGGGATCGGGCTTTTAATTATTATTGGGGGATCGGTATGAGCAAACCTCATGGACGTTTTAATTATTATTGGGGATCGGGCATTAGGCAGGCCCTGGGACTTTTAATTATTAGTGGGGATCGGGCTTTTAATTATTATTGGGGATCGGGGCATGAGCAAACCCTGAGGACTTTTCAGAAATATTGGGGATGGGGGCACCATGTATTGGGGGATGGCCAGAAACACATTGGCATAACCCCTGGTGGTGTAAGTACTACACACCAGCTAATGGCCGATGTAACATTGCCTTGGCAGGTGTCCTCCGGAGGTTGTTCCAGAAGAGTAATATCAGGTACTTTGCAGCTGCCCTTCTGGAATAGGGTGCAACTGCTGCCATAAGCCCCCTAGCACCATGTCACAGGTGGTTTATGACATAACTGGTGACGTAAGCCCACTTTGGTGCAAGTAGCCTGAGACATGTCGCAGGCTGCTTTGTAGAATACTGAATGTCGTAACTCCTAGCATAAATTGCTACTTGCACGATTTTTTTTTTTTGGAGCAAGTCAATTTAAGTCAGGAGTAACCCTTTGAGAATTGGGCCCATGGATTTTAGAATGGATATGCTCAAGACTCATAGGTTCATACGTTCATAGATCTTATACAAGTTTAGTGAGCCAAAATCCTTTAATAAACTTGCCACCCTATTCATGGGTGGGGTACATATTTCTTGTTTCCATATAGTTGATATAAGATGTTTTGGGCATTTACTCTCACTTATTTTTAATTCTTTGAATGCCATCACAACAAGCAGACTCCACCTTCTCAGCTCCAGGGAGTCTCAACCCAATAATTCAACCACTTGACAGTGATGGCACTAGATGCTGGAAGGTTTGATACCTTTTATTGGACTAACAAGTGTCCTGTACAAGGATGGAATTATACACAAGCTTTCGGGGTCTCATAGGTCCCTTCTTCAGGTAAATAGCAAACTGAGCAACATAAGTAGTATTTATATACATTGCAAAGCAATGTATAAAAAAATAATTGAAGAGAATTACAGGAAGGGTAGAATGGCAGGCAGTGTAAAGCTAAGAAGTGATGAAAGGAACAGAGAACAACGAAGCCCTGCGATAAATAAAGTGTAAGGTCCTTGTGTAGTTGCAAAGTAATAAAAATAAGATGTGTGAGAAGAACTATGGGGGTGGTGTGGCAATGAATCAGAACAGGTTTAAAGCTGTGAGGGGGAGGATGATAGGAAGTATGCAGATAAAAAGATATAAGGAAGAGGTAATAAGAAGGTTACCAGATGGGAGCACAGGTAACAAAGACCTGAGATACAAGGTGCTAAAACTTGGCAGGAAGGGTAGATAGGTAGGAAGTGTTGAGAAATTCGTAGGAAAGCCTGAATGGAAGCACAGAACAACAAAGGCCTGAGTGAAACAGAGTGTAAGGTCTGAATGCACAGTGATGTATGAGAAGAACTAATCAAGGTAGGGGGAGGGTGGGCAGCGCTGAAATTGCTGGGGGGCGATAGGAGTGTAAAGATATTTGTAAGAGATGTAGGAAGGATGCTAGGAACAGATAATTAGAGAGAGACCAAGCAGAAACACAGATAAATAAAAAAAGACCTGAGAGAGACAGGGTGTAATAAAAAAAACATAGGTAACAAGTAACATAAAAATTACAGTTTACCATAGTGTGTCATAGAAACATAGACTCTGATGGCAGATAAGGACCGCTCGGCCCATCTAGTCTGCCCATTTCCCTACCTACTGGTTAAGCTGCAGATCCTAGTTAACCAACAGCCTATTTCTTCCTAAGAATTGCCATATGTCTGTCCCATGCATTCTTGAATTCTCCCGCACTTTTAGACCCCACAACCGACTCAGAAAGGCGTGGGTCCACCACCCTCTCTGTGAAAAAATATTTCCTCACATTGCCCCTGAGTCGTCCCCCTCTCTCTTCAAATTGTGTCCCCTTGTTCTTGCACATCTCTTTTTCTGAAAGTTGCTACCCTCTTGGACTTTGTTGATTTCACTGAGGTACTTAAAAGTTTCTATCATGTCCCCCCTCTCCCTCCTTTCCTCAAGGGTATAAATATTAAGCTCCTTTAGTCTCTTCTCATAGGGCTTCTGTTGCAGACCCTGCACCATTTTAGTTGCCCTCCCCTGGACTGCATCCATCCTGTCTATGTCCTTGCAGAGATGGGGTCTCAGAACTGGACGCAGTACTCCAGATGGGGTCTCACCAACTGTCTGTACAGAGGGATTATAGCTTCCTGTTTTCTGTGGCTGATGCCTCTCCCTATACATCCCAGTATCCCCCCAGCCCTCCCTACTACCTTCTCACATTGCTTGCTAACCTTAAAGTCGTCTGATATGATTACCCCCAGGTCCTTTTCCATTTTTGTTGTTGTTACTACCTCCCCCCTTCCCCATTGTGTACTCTTCCCCTGAGTTTTTGTTTCCCAGGTGCATTACTTTTGCACTTTTTGCATTAATCCAAGCTGCCATACTTTGACCATTCCTCCAACCTTGCCAAGTCCCTTCTCATCCTTTCCACCCCCCCCTTGTGTATCAACCTTGTTGCAGATCATTGTGTCATTTGCAAAGAGGCATAATTTTCCTTCCAGTCCCTCTGCAATGTCACTTATAAAGAAATTAAAAAAGAACCGGACCCAGTACTGAACCCTGCGGTACCCCACTAGTAACCCCCTTTTATTCAGAGTGGACTCGGTTTACGATTACCTTCTGTGTCCTGTTATCCAGCCAATGTTTTACTCAGGCTACCACCCTGGGACCCACTCCCAGGCTGGCTAATTTGTTTATTAATCTTTTGTGTGGGACTGTGTCAAATGCCTTGCTAAAGTCTAGGTAAGCCATGTCCACAGCCCCTTCCTGGTCTACCACTTTGGTCACCCAGTCAAAGACATCAATTAGATTCGTCTGACATGACCTTCCCACTGTGAATCCATGCTGCCTTGTGTCCTGTGATCCACTGGCCTCTAGGTACTCAACAATTCTTTCCTTCAGAAGTGATTCCATCATTTTCCTTACCACAGAGGTCAAACTGAGAGGTCTGTAGTTTCCTGCCTATTTCTTGCTCCCACTTTGTGAAGGGGAATCCCATCCATCCTTCTCCAATCTTCAGGTACCACATCATCCTTCCATGGTTTGTTAAAAAGGATAGTCAGTGGCATCACTAGTTCTCCCCTTAATTCTTTTAGAATTCTTGGGTGAATCCCATCAGGCCCCATTGCTTTGTCCACCTTCAGTTTTAGGAGTTCTTTCTGAACCCTTTCTTCTGTGAAAGGACTGGGATCAACCCCCCATCCAGAGTGCTTCTATTAACTGGATTAGGTATCTCCCCTTCTTCCTCTTTTGAGAATACTGAGCAGAAGTATTCGTTCAGTATTCCTGCTTTTTCACTGTCCCTCTCTGCCCACCCACCGTCCCCTTTATTCAGCCTTACTATCCCTCCCTTTTGTCTTTCTGTGCTCCCTAATGTACCTATAAAAGGTTTTATCCCTCTTCTTAACTGAGTTGGCTATCTTTTCCTCAGTTTGGGCCTTTGCTATTCTGACTGCCTTCCCTGCTTCCTTCTGCTTTAAATGGTACAGTTCTCTGTCCTGCTTCTTCTATATTTCCTTATTCTTCCTAAATGCTATCTTTTTCTCCCTAACCTTCCCCGCCACCTCTTTTGAGAACCATAGTGGCTTTTTCTTTCATTTTGATTTGTTTATTTGCGTCACACAAAGGCTTTTGTTGCCTCTGTGATGGCAGTTTTGATGTTTCCCCATTGTCATAAATCCAATATCCTGATTCAGTCAATAAATGTTAGATTTAAATTGTTTGATATATTTCAGTTCCCATGTCCTTCTGTCCTGTGTGTTTTTGAAGTCACCTGTTAGTGTCAGGACAGATAAGTCTGAGAGGAAATGATCTGTTTGTGAAAAATGGTGTCCTACTGGTGCGCTGATAACCTGGGACCAGATTCACAAAGCTTTGCCTGAGCGCAAACCCAGTTTGCTAGGGCAAACTAGGTTTTGATTCGAGTTGGTATTCGCAAAGCCCAAACTGTGTGTGCACCCAGGCAAAAGTGGGAGGAGGGCCTCAGTGCAAATGAAGGGGAGGGGACCTGCACATCTCTGCAGTACCATTCACAATGTTTATGCTCCATGCAAGGGTCACTTACGAAGGCCCTTGGGTGGAGAAATTACAGTCGAAAAAAAAAATGGTGGTAATCTGCACAACCCTAGTGGTTGGTGGAGGTATTGTGGCCCCCTTCCCTGGTCCCTGACCACCCACCCCAAATGTTTAAATATATGTTCCATAGTGTAGTGTCCCTCACCAGTTCTGATCCCCACACAGTATGTTTAAATATATCTTCCATAGTGTAGTGTCCCTCCCCGGTCCCTGATCTCCCACCTGATATATCTTTAAATATAATTTCCATAGTGAAATGTCCCTTCCCAGTCTCTGATCCCCCACCTAATATGTTTAAATATATTTTCCATAGTGTAGTGTCCCTCCCCGGTCCCCTATCGCCCACCCAAAATGTTTAAATACATTTTCCATAGTGTAGTGTCCCTCCCTGGTCCTGATCTCCCACTCGATATTGTTAAAGCCTTTTCCATAGTGTAGTAGTCCCTCTCTTCTCACCTATCACCGATCAACATCCCCAAATGCGAAAACCCCATGCCCTGGTAGTCAAGGGTCCCTCCCCACACACCCCTCCTTATCCAGAGAGATCCACCACCCCGCTCCCCCATCCCAAACCATGATCGGAGACCAGCACAGCCCTCCTCACACCACCAGGACTGGCTGCCAACTGAGACCTCAGAGAGCATGTACTGTATCCTCCACCTGGGCAGCTATACTCTCCTCCACTCCATTCTCTACCCTCACTGACATGAAGACAGCAGTTCCCCCTGTTGAAGAGCAGGGTATTTTCCCATATGTCCTGGTCAGAATTCCCCTTCCCATAAAACCAGTTCATGCAATTGTCCTAGGCTGTGTGTGGGTGCTGATGTGCAAAATGGCTGCCACTACACATTCAGTCACTTCACTTCCAGTCTAGCAGTGCTGCTAGAGTACTTTGGAATACAGGAGTGCTATAGAAATGCTGATTCTATTCATTCTGCTTCTTCCTTTTCTGCTTCTGCTTCTCCTCCTCCTCCTCCTCCTCCTCCTTCTTCTTCTTCTTCTTCTTCTTCTTCTTCTTCTTCTTCTGTATGTAAATATATTCTGTCTGCCTCTGTTGTGCGTTATTAGCTATAACAGAAAGTGCAGAAAAACTGTGATATACAACACTTGTTCTAAAAGAATATGTCAGACGTGATTTCTGGCCAAGATTTTTGTTTCAAAGTCTAACACGTAATGATTTTTTTAAAGATCCGGGGTCTCTCTCCCAGCATCCCCTATTTAAAGGGACAGTAAACATTGCAGGGGTCACTTGCATTGTGAAAGCCCAAAGAAATATCTTTCAAATGAGGTACTGGTCTTATCTGTAGGCGTCAGGAGTCCTGAGTTATGAATACCTAAATCATCTGTAAATCAAAACAAGGCAGCAGCCATTTCAGTGAATTATGAGACCAACAGTGATGTCACTGATGGGCAAGCTGTAATTAACATGCAGCTTGCCTCTCAGTGACATCCTCCTATTTAAAATGGCTGCTGCCTTGTTTGATTACAAACTAATTAGATGGTCATTATCTCAGGACCTGCGCCTATGAGGAAGTCCAGTGTCTAAGTGCATAGTATCTTTTCATGGTCTTTTACAATTTGAGTGACCCTTGCAATGTTTACTGTCCCTTTAATGTTTTAAAAAACTGAATATTCCCTCCAATCATACTCAGTAAAATAAAAAAATAAAGAGCTGCTCACAAAATCTTGGACAGAAATCTTGTCCACCATATTGCATATATCATCTACATGTTATAAGATGTAAAGTTCCCCCAAATGCATGTGCATATCATGTTTCATGTTAATGGTTATTTGTTTCATTTTTTATTAATTGCTTATACAGAGTGTATTTAAAATAAAATAAAAAAGCAAAGTGTGTTCAGACCTATATTTTATCATTGCTATACAGTTTACTTATTGTAGCTGTTTTGTATAACTCTTGGTTGTATGTTAAAAGAAACATAGAAACATAGAAGTTGATGGCAGATAAGGACAGCAATGTCCATCCAGTCTGCCCATTTCTTTTTCTACCTTATGAATGTGCCATTGGCCTTTGCTCTGTCAATGGCCTATCTATTCATACTCATCTGTATTGCTCCCTTATGCCTATCCCATGCCTGTTTGAAGCCCTGCACTGTATTCATATCCACCACTTCCTCCAGTAGGCCATTCCATGCATCCACCACCCTTTTTGTGGAAAAAAAACTTCCTCACATTACCCCTTATTCGGCCTCCCTCTAATCTCATGCTGTATCCTCTTGTCCTGCTATTTTTCTTATATTGAAACATGTTAGACTCTTTCACCTTGTTAATGCCCTTAAGGTGTTTTAATGTTTCAATCATATCACCTCTCTCCCTCCTTTGCTCTAGGGTATATATATCGAGTTCAGTTAATCTGTCCTCATATGTTTTCTGATGCAGTCCATGCACCATTTGGGTTGCCCTTCTGTTGACTGGCTCAATTTGGTTAATGTCCTTGTGAAGGTGTGGCCTCCAGTATTGCACGCAGTACTCCAGATGGGGCCTAATCAGTGTCTTGTAAAGGGGGATTATTGCCTCTCTCTTCTGACTTGTGATACGCATACTAATACATCCCAACATCCCTCTAGCCTTACCTACTGCTTTAGTGGTCTGCTTGGATGATTTCAGGTCATCGGTGATGATGACGCCCGAGTCTCTTTCTTCCCTTGTGACTGCCAGCAACTCCCCTCCCAGCATATAGGTGGCTTCAGGGTTTCTCTTCCCTATGTGCATGATCTTGCACTACTTTGTGTTAAACCCCAGTTGCCACTATTCCGACCATTTTGCTAGTTTATCCAGATCTCTTCTCATTCTGCCCACCCCATATGGATCATCTACTCTGTTGTAGATCTTGGTGTCATCTGCAAACAGACAAACCTTACCCTCCAGTCCATCTGCAATTGCACTGATGAAGATATTGAAGAGGACTGGCCCCAGAACAGATCCCTGAGGTCCCCCACTTGTGACTTGCACCTCTTCTGACTGTATACCATTTACCACCACTCTCTGTTTTCTGCCTGTCAACCAGTTTGCCACCCAGTTGACCAATGTCTGACCCACCCTGAGCCTACCCAGCTTATTAATCAATCTTCTATGTGGAACAGTATCGAAAGCTTTGCTGAAGTCAAGGTAGGCAACATCAACTGCTCCCCCTTGGTCCACCACTCTGGTTACCCAGTCAAAGAAATCTATGAGATTAGTTTGACAGGACCTTCCTTTTGTAAACCCATGCTGCCTTAAGGAGTGTCTCCATAATCTTGCTACTACTGAGGTAAGACTGACTGGTCTGTAGTTTTCTGCCTCCTCCCCGTTACCACTCTTGTGGAGCAGGATCACATGAGCCCTTCTCCAGTCTTCTGGGACCGCTCATGTGCTCAGAGACTCACTAAACAGTTCTGATAATGGCTCTGCTAGTTCCATCCTTAGCTCCTTTAGTACCCTGGGATGTATGCCATCAGGTCCTATTGCCTTGTCCACCCTGAGTTTATCGAGCTCTTGTAGGACCCTTTCTTTTGCGAAGGGACTAGTGCACACCTCCCTCCCCCCTGTGTCCATGGTGCTGAGCTGTGGGCCCTGCCCTACCTTCTCTTCAGTAAATACTGAGCAAAAGTATCTATTTAGGATAGATGCTTTTACATGGTCCTCCTCCTCACACGCCCTCTTATCCCCTTTGATCTTAGCAATACCCCCTCTGGACTTTCTCCTTTCACTAATCTGTCTATAGAAAGTCTTGTCACCTTCTTTTACTATCTATTTAATATCTTGTGGTCTCCATCACCTCCAAACAGGGCTGGTTTCCAGCAGTCCTGGCTATTGAAATAAAAAAATAAACTATAGAAGACCTACAGTATCCTCAGTTACTTATCTAACCTTAAGAAAGATACTCTATCTCTGCAGTTCTCCAACAGTCATTTGCAAACACTTTGCCTTTTACCTTATATCTTCACAAGGCAAAATCGCCATACTATTTGAATTTAAAGAACTGTATTGAAACTGCAATTTATTTTTCCATGTGGAAGCTGATTTTTAAGTAATAGTTCAAATTCTGTTACTATTCAATCCCTTTCAAGCTTTCTTGTTACCCTAGTGGGCGTTTCTCATTTACACACAGGTAATAGGTACAATTTTAGAAGTATATGATGTAGCTTATGTCCTTCCTTGCTCAGCTGTTCTATTGTTGGCACAATTCATCCATGTGCTACTATAGACACCCCCTGATGAAGCTCAACAAGTGAACACTGTGGCTGGGATGCTGACAGTTGGGAGAGCGATACTGTAAGCTTTTTCCATATTTTGCACGGTCTGGAATGTTGCTGAATACTGCACCAGCCCTAGCAGAGCATTGGATGAATTTGCTTATCTCTGACTGCTATAAGAAACATAGAAACATAGACTTTGATGGCAGATAAGGACCGCTTGGCCCACCTAGTCTGCCCATTTCCCTACCTGGAGGATAAGCTGCAGATCCTATTTAACCAACAGCCTATTTCTTCCTACCCCCCCACAAAAATTGCCTTACGTCTGTCCCATACATTCTTGAATTCTCCCACAGTTTTAGACCCCAGAACCTCCTCAGGAAGGCTGTTCCATGCATCCACCACCCTCTCTGTGAAAAAATACTTCCTCACATTGTCTCCGAGCCGCCCCCCTCTATCTTCAAATTGTGTCCCCTTGTTCTTGCACATCTCTTTTTCTGAAAGATGCTACCCTCTTGGACTTTGTTGATTCCACTGAGTTTCTATCATGTCCCCCCCTCCCTCCTTTCCTCAAGGGTATACATATTAAGCTCCTTTAGTCTCTCCTCATATGGCTTCTCTTGCAGACCCTGCACCATTTTAGTTGCCCTTCTCTGAACTGCCTCCATCCTGTCTATGTCCTTGCAGAGTTGCGGTCTCCAGAACTGGAAGCAGTACTCCAGATGGGGTCTCACCAACTGTCTGTACAGGGGGATAATAACCTCCTGTTTTCTGCTGGTGATACCTCTCCCTATACATCCCAGTATCTCCCCAGCCCTCCCTACCACCTTCTCACATTGTTTGCCAACCTTAAGGTCATCTGTTATGATTACCCCCTGGTCCCTTTCCATTTTTGTTGTTGTTACTACCTCCCCCCCCCCCATTGTGTACTCTTCCCCTGGGTTTTTGTTTCCCAGGTGCATTACTTTGCACTTCTTTACATTGAATCCAAACTGCCATACTTCTGACCATTCCTCCAACCTTGCCAAGTCCCTTCTCATCCTTTCCACACCTCCTTGTGTATCAACCCTGTTGCAGATCTTTGTCATCTGCAAAGAGGCATACTTTTCCTTCCAGTCCCTCTGCAATGTCACTTATAAAGACATTAGAAAGGACAGGACCTAGTACTGAACCCTGTGGTACCCCACTAGTAACCCCCCTTTCTACAGAGTGGACTCCATTTACAATTACCTTCTGTGTCCTGTTGTTCAGCCAATGTTTTACCCAGGCTACCACCCTGGGACCCACTCCCAGGCTGGTTAATTTGACTACTAATCTTTTGTGTGGGACTGTGTCAAATGCCTTGCTAAAGTCTAGGTAGGCCATGTCCACTGCCCTCCCTGGTCTACTACTTTGGTCACCCAGTCAAAGAAATCAATTAGATTTGTCTGACATGACCTTCCACTGTGAACCCATGCTGCCTTGGGTCCATGCCCCACTGGCCTCTAGGTACTCAACAATTCTTTCCTTCAAAACATTGATCCTTTCCCTACCACAGAGGGTCAAACTGACAGGTCTGTGGTTCCTGCCTCTGTCTTGGTCCCACTTTTGTGAAGGGGAATCATCAGCCTTCTTCAGTCTCGGTACCACACCATCCTCCCATGATTTGTTAAAAAGGGTAGTCAGTGGTGTCACTAGTTCTCTACTTAATTCTTTTAGAATTCTGGGGTGAATTCCATCTGGCCCCATTGCTTTGTCCACCTTCAGTTTTAGGAGCTATTTCAGAACCCTTTCTTCTGTGAAAGGACTGGGATTGACCCCCCTCTCCAGAGTGCTTCTATTAATTGGATTTGGCACCTCCCCCACTTCCTCTTTTGTGAATACTGAGTAGAAGTATTCATTCAGTATCCCTGCTTTTTCACTGTCACTCTCTGCCCACGCACCATCCATTCTATTCAAACTCACTATCCCTCCCTTTGTATTGAGAGTATTTATTCTAGTAAAGACTGCAACAGATAACTTTTTCATGTAAAGTGCATTAATCCTAGTGACTGGTTCAGGAAAGCAGTGTATTTTCAAAGTAAAACCTCTGCGTGAATACCCTTAAGTTTTGTCAAGGAGTGGCATTATAAATAGGGTCTCTAGCCAAATCCCCTAGGGGTGCACTGACCCACATTCATTGCTCCATACCTAAACTCTGCAGAATTCTACTACAGAACATTGGGACTGAAAAGGAAATGAGCTACATCATGGAGCTCTGAAATTATTCTTTACATCAGGATGAAAATCAGAAACATGCACTGAGGTTACTAATAGACCCATATTGATGGAACAATAACAGAATTTTAGTTAGTATTTAAAGAAATGCTTCTACAGGGAACAATGACTTTCAGGTTCCATGCAGTTCCCCTTTAAAGAACAAGAAGTAGCTATCAGTGCAGATATGTGGTTATTACAAACGTAAACTTGTGTATGGTACAAGTACCAATCTTATCTAGATATGTTAGTACTTTCTGCTGTAACTGTATACCCTGGGATTCTCTTGCAGAATAGGCAACCCACCTAATTGTGACTATCCCGTTGTGCAAGATTCAAAGTAAATAAATTAATTGGGTCAGATTTTCAAAGGCTGAGAATGCCACAGGCTTTAAGTGCATTGAACGTATGGTGCTTGGGGTTTGCTGCATTCTCCTGACCAGCAATCAGGATTTTCTAGCCAGTTGCTGCAAGTTAGACCATATTTTTCTGGTCTAGCTTGCATCAATCATGGGTATCCTTCTTATAGGGCTTGTGCCAAATATTTGGCACAAGCTGGCATAAATCGCATAAAGTGTCATAACTTCACCTGACCTACAAAAAATCAGGCATGGTTTGCGGCAAAGGTGCTGGTGCAGCAGCGCCACCAAAAGGGTTAGACGCAGGCCTGCATCACCCTTTGAAAATCCAGCCCATGGTTTTTTAAATCAATCCAACTTGCCTTGTTCCGTGTTGTATAATAAATCTTTGGTTTATAAAGACATCAGTTCATCAAACTACAACTCCTGAATGCAGATGCATGTTTTTAAATAACGCAATGCAACTATAGTTCTACTTGTGGTAAATTATTATTACATTTCATTGTTGTGTGTTGTGACTTGCTCTAGAAAACCATTCAAAATTAGCTGTGCTCAACTGACGGCTACTTGTGCTGAACAAACATATGCTACTACCACAACTACTACTAATAATGTATTGGGTGTTCAAGTTCAAGCATTATGGATTCCATTTTTGCCATACATATAGAGCTGGCAGTATAGCCTACAGGTTAGAGTAATGAGCTGTGAATGAGCTTGGTCTATCCAGGAGACAGACCTGGGTTTGATTCCCACAACCTTCACTTGCATACTGTGTGGCTAATTAGGGTGTTGTAACAATTCCAAGTTTTGACCTACCATGAACCTCCACCTATCCCAGCAGAGACTGTTGCACAAAAGTGAACAGGTATTTTATCTAAGTCAACCAGCAGACCCTTGCTTTCCTGCTTCCTCCTGTGGATGCCAAAGATGTCAATGTTACACCTGTTTCACTCCTGTGCTTTTCCACTCAAGTGTAGGGACATGAATGTGTGTGGGGAAACGTTAGGAGTACTTCCTCTTATAGACCAGCTAGTACCTTCCCCAGGCTGGAGTTACTGCTGCACCCCCAATTAATCTGTGCCATCACGTGACCTTCCTCTCCTTTTCATCCTCAACAGTCTCCTGCTCTAGAGCCCTTGACCTGTGTGACATTAGAAAAAAGCACTTGCAAAAGGTTAGCTATTTATTAATTTCTAAACAGGACCTAACACCAAGGCTGGTTTTCTAATTGGAAATTGTTTTTCTCTGGTGTTTGAACTGTTCCAGATTACAGCAGCTGTTTACTCCCCTTCTGTGTTGAACCCTGAAATACAGCAGTCGGTGTTTTGAACAAGGTGTACCAAACCCTGCTTTACTCTGCTGGTTGTTTGTTTATACTTTAAAACCCTCCCGAATTTAGTTCACAGTCCTAGAGTGCTGTTGCTCATGTGTTGTTTAAAGTAGCAGTACTAGATAATCAGGACATGATTATCAAAATTCTGCTTTCTGGCTGGAAGCATGCAGCCATGGTTCTAGTTTCCGTATACACAAGTATTGTTTTCTAGCAAATTTTTGTTTTTTAGATATTTAAATTTATTTAACATGTATTTAAAATGTATTTCCATTGTTGTGGATCCACAGTAAATATGGCTCCTGCCTAATCTGCAACCAAGCTCCCCCCTCACATCGCATCATGTCTTTCATTTACTTCAGTGAGACACTGTGCTGTGGGTTCACACTGTCCCTGTGTAGTACTGCAAGTCATGCACATGCGTGGTTGGTAGCAGAGGGTTCTAATTCAACATGGCGTGTGGGAGAAATGTAAACAAAAACACAGAAAAACAGAGAAATTATGGGGTGACAGTATAGCAAAAATAAGAAAGATTACCAGGTAAGTGCTCAACAGAGCACAGGAAACAAACTGTTGCAAAAGATCCAATTTTGTTATCTAGCACTGCTGCTTTAAGTCCCTGTTGGTTATTTTTAGCTTAGTTTATATCCCTCCTGACCTCTGTTTGCAGTGATACAGTGCAGTTTACTGTTTGTTTAATTGTGTAAATCCCCATCTGATTTAAATCCCCTTCTAACTTCTGTTTGTAGCCCTTGCATGCAGACAGCATTTGAGCAAGCTCACTAAATCCTGTTCAGTTTGCCTCTAGTTGCACTTTCCTCCCAAACTCTTATCAGATACAGGTACCAAAAAGTTTACCCAGTTACTGATATGGAGCCATCCTGAACTGAATCTACAAAGCGTCTGGCATTTACACCAAGAAAAACTCCCCTTCCACTGGGCAATGCCAAGCAACTCAGCAACTGCTGCACAGTGTGCTGGTTCCCTCCAATTGGCTGTCCTAACTCAGTTTGTTGGTGCTCACAGGACTGTAGAATGGTGAACTGTCTCTCCACGGTGATGGGAACCCAACTACCATTATCCTTTGATTGGTGTGTTTCTAATGATTTTAGTTGTTTTATCCAGTCAAAAACACAACGTACAATTATGGTTTTGGCACCCATGACTTCTAAGCAATATATGTTGAAAAATTGGAATGATCTTGAATTTTCTAAGTTTAGCCAATTGCAGTGGATTAATTCTTTTAAGGTGGTATTAATATATGAAAGGTTAATTGAACACATATATCATTTGGAAGACATCCACAATGTTTCTCAGAAAAAGATTATTGCAAATGCACTTCCAGTATTGCAAATATAAATTGCATTGCAAGAGAGGTACTTACTGGTTTTGTATTATTACATATTTAGCATTTAGTTAATATAATGGTTGTGATGTAATCCCCCTTCCACTCTCAACCATTGAATTAATATCATTTGTCATAACTGAATGGAAAACTAACTACCTACTTACAAAATTATTTAGTTTGCTAAAAATGAAGAAGATGTTCCATTTGATAATTTTTTACTTTTATTTTTCTTTATTATCTTTTGTGATGTTACTTTCATTTTGTGTATATATGACTTTCTGTTGAGTATGCTTTTATTGTTCTTAATGTTAAAAACTTTTATGAAATAAAAAAATAAAAATGATATAACAAAGAGGATCAGCAAACAATATATCCCATTTAACCTTCATTTGAAACTAATTTTTTTGTTGGTTAACTAATTAGTTTGGGTCCCCCAGAAAGGTAGCATACCCCAGCAGTTAAAAATATATATATATATCCTCTGCTTGTGTCTGTCTTAAGCCGTGGAAACTATATTCATAACAAGGATATGCCCGGCAACCTCATTTATCATGACTGGTCGCAAAATACTGTATTTAGATATACAGTAGCAGAGTAGAATTGAGAAGGGACTATGAGCTCTCAAAAACATCAAATGCTCTCATTTTGCCAATAAAAAGACTGGATAGTTAATATAAGTATATGTGTGTTTAACTACTGAAAAGTTTATTTCAACTTTTACTATTATAAATTGATCCTCTAAGTGAATATAATAATCCTAAACAATGAGACAAAAACTTAGATCCCTAAAATAAAACCTTCTTGACATATACCTCTTTCCCCCCATGCAGGGCTTTTTATTTTGGTTTGGCTCTGTGCTCTGCGACACTCAGCAATGGCCAATGAGAAAAGGATCAAGAATGACATCTCGGCTACCTTCAACAGGACACCAGATGACATCAAAGGTGACCATAGCAGCAATCTTCATCAAACAGAAAAAAAGAGCATTTGAAAGCTAATTTGTTTTCAGAAGCCTTCAAGTATTACTGCTGGGAGAATTATCTGTGCCAGTCAACTGTCTCTACTAGGAAACAGCATGAAATTCCATCAGAATCAGCAAGACACAGATGTCATACAAACTACTATAACAAGAAGCCTAAACACGTGCTCGCTGAAGAGCAGACAACAGAGAGGAGATATGATACTGACCTTCAAATATTTATGAAGGATATAAATAAGGTGGCCATTATTGAACTGTTTAAGCTGTATGAGTTTATGTGTACCAGAAGAAATGGCAGCAAGTTGGGGGAGGGTAGGTTCAAGAGAAATGTCAGGAAGTATTACTTCATAGAAAGGGCAGTGATGGGGTAAAACAGGATGCCAGAGATGGTGCTTAATGTTAGAACCATTGAGAGCTTCATGTGGTGGTGGGACAAGTACAGGGGGAAGACTGGGGAGAGAGAAAGGGGGATGGTGGACTAGGACCACTAAGGGAGAAGCACCTCCACATTGGGTAGACTTGGTAGACCCCAAAACCTTTTTTCTGCTGGCAAATTTCTATGTTCCTAAGTTGCCCGTATGCTTATAGTGAAAACATGTAAAGTAACACTGTTTGGTGGTAGGTTGCATTCTACTCAATAGAACAAATTATCAAGTCCAGTTCCTCCCTTCAGACAATAAAATAAAGACGATGGTGGACCAGCTATTGTATTAATTGGACTGTAAAATATAACTGAGTGGATACTGCAACTCAAAACTTACCCTTGAAAGATTATGTTCAGTCTGAGGAGCGTCAACTCATCATTGTAATTCAGACATCATACAGACCCGAAAGATGCTGCACGCAATAATGATGGAGTTAGCTGCCCCAATAGTCAAGAAACACACCAGGGGCTCAATTCTCATAGCAGGCTTGGATAGGTGCAAACTGCAGAAAACAGCATCTTGAGCCAAAGTCCAGTGCATCAGGGACTCTGCGCCCAGTTCTCTATCAGACATGATACCAGTGGCAAAGTCCCGTGACTTGCGGAAACCGTGGCTGGTCACCAAATGGATGGCACACTGGGAGTGTTTGCCACAAGCTGCAGGGCAGCCATGTGCTGCTCCAGACCTTGGTGGTCTAGTGCCCCCCGATCCTGATGCTACCCATAGTGAAATTTAATCAATATGTCTTCAACCTGGTGTTATAGTTTCCCCGCTCACCAATCCCAATGATGCCCATTGTGATATTTAATAATCATGTCCCTGACTTGGTGTTATAATTTCCTCCCTCCCCGATCCCAATGATGCCCATAGTGACATTTAGTAATCATGTCCCCAACCTGGTGTTATAGTGCCCCCTCCCTGATTCCAGTGCTGCTCGTATTGAAAATTAAATATGTCCTCAACCTGGTGGTATAGTGGCCAACACACCCCGACCCCAGCAGGTAGTGCCCATCCCCCACCTTCCCAATTCTGTATCAGAGCCAGCACTGACACAACCCTCCCCTCACCTCCACAGCTGGTGCTGACTGAACTGTCACTTAACCATATACATTACCCCACCTTGGCAAGCTAACTTACCTAGCACTTGTCTCCCCGTCTATCTTCTCCTTGTCCCTGACTGTAGTTTATGATAGCATATTGCTAGTATAGTACATTATGTTAGTTAGTATATTGTGATACTGTATAGGCATAGTTTTGCCTTGCTACCAATGTTTATATATTTTTATGTTGTTATTTTGAACTGTTGTATACCAATCCTTTTTTTCCTCTTTGTACTGTTGACTAATGTTTACTTTGTCCTATCAGGATCTTCTTGTAAATGAATGTGTTCAATGGAATTTTCCTGTCAATAAACTTGAACTTTACAGTACATGTTAAGCGACAGTTCAGTCAGTGCCGGCTGCAGAGGTGAGAGGACAGCTATGCCGGTGCCATTTCTGATATGGAATGGGGGAGGAGTGGGGTGGAAGGCACTACCTGCTGGGGTGGGGGCCAATATACCACCAGGTCAAGGACATAATTATTTTACTTTCACTATGGGCATCATCGGGATTGGGGAGGGAGAGCACTATAACACCAGGTCAGGGACACAATTATTAAATATCACTACAGGCATCTTTGGGATTGTGGAGGGAAGTAAATCTAACACTGGGAATGGGATACTTAACATATTACTATTACGGGCAGACATTGGGAATCAGGGAGGGGGTACTAGGCCATTCGGGAGGGGTTCCATTTATTAATAATGATACAGGCAATGTCCGGGCTGGGGTGGGGGGACCACAGCACATTGCCGCAAACAGGTTATCACTAGAGGAGATTTTTCAAAGTACCCTTAGATCAGCCATGCCTGGTCTAAGTGTACTTAGAATATCTCCCTCTGAGAAAGATCTGAGAATCTCAGGTTTGGGGATGTGGCAGCTTGCGTCTGCCACATGTCCCCTAGCACCATGTCGCAGCCCATTTTTGGGCACACAGATGATGCAATCCCCATTTTGGAGCAGGCAGCCTGTGGTTGATTCAAACTACTTTTGTGAATAGCTCAAGGGCAGTTTTTTTACCAAGGTGCCACTTACGCCATTTATGTTTCGTGCAAGCACCTTGCACCAATCTCAGGGCTTTGAGAATCGAGCCCCAGAACTCCAGCACTCCTTTAGAGCAAAAATTCACAGTGGTGCTTCCAAAATACAATTGCACAAGTAGTGAAATTTCAAAGGCTTTAATTACCAAAGATTCATAGAAAATAAACACCACTGGTGAAAGGCAGCACTGGCAGTATACCACACACTTGCTCCTCACTCCTGAGAGTGGCTCCTTCGAGCTTCCTCAGGGAGTGGCTACATGGTAGCATTATGGTCATTGTATACATCACAACTTACTATTTCATCAGTGACATCACAGATTCAAATGTCCAATAACATAACACATAGGTATGTTTTGAATTTATACAAACAACCATACGCAAATGAATAAATAAAATAATAACAAAAAGGTTATCTGTATTATAATTGATCTCCTATATCACATCTGAAACCTCTTGAATGAAATGACATATTAATTATATACATTATATACTCTCTGTATTTTAATTCATTAACTTTGAAACTTTTTATAAATTTGTTGTCACAAAATTATTTTAATCTTTATGAATTACATAATCCATAATGTTTAGTCTCAGAAACCAAATTAGAAGAAAGGGAGCTTAAATCACAGACATCTAGAGGTAAAATATGTCTAAATATAATAGTGACTGACCAGGTCTTGGCCTGTGTTCTCCTGCTCATCATTTTCATTACTAAAATAGAAAGACCTGGTCAGTCACTGACATACTGTATTTAGACATATTTTGCCTCTAGATGTCTGCAATGTCTGTGAAGGAGCGAACTGCAGGAATGAGGAGTGAGTGTGTGGCAAACTGCCAGTGTTGCCTTTTCCACAGTGGTGTTTATTTTCTATGAATCTTTGGTAATTAAAGCCTTCGAAATTCCACTACTTGTGTGATTTTATTTTGGGAGGACCACCGTGGATTTTTGCTCTAAAGGAGTGCTGGAGGTCTGGTGTGTTTCCAGTTCAGACACCACCCTAGGGGTCATGGTTTTGGATTGCATTGTAAGAGGAAGAGATATGCTGATGCCAAGTATATATGATTCTATTTGTATCAACTTTAAAGCATATAATTTCAGCAGCACCACTACTTTTATTTATTTATTTAGTGTTTGTTGACCGGGTAAGTGCACTAGACAAATCCTGCCTATTTTCAGGCACGACCCGGGGGAGGGGGATACAGATGAATGCCAAGTGACCTTGAACCAGATTAAGCTGTTGGTGGTATTTTTAGTGAATGAGGGAAATTTGGCCAGGACACCGGGGAAATTCCCCTACTTTTTTCAATAGGTGCCATGGGATCTTTAACATCCACCTGAACTACCACCAATCCAAGCAGATGGGACCTCAGTTTAACGTCTCATCTGAAAGACGGAGAATGCTGGAGAATGTATTAACCTTTAGGCTGATGGTTTGGTCCCTTATGGTCCTGCTTAAATCCTAGCCAGCCTAAATTCATTTCATGGTGTTTCTACATATTACCCATCATATATGTATTATAGTGGCACAGTCGTGCCACTATAGTTAAGGTTGTATGGGCACTTCAGTGTTACATTCTGAAATTTGCATATTAATAACTTTGCAACTGTTCAATGGATTTGCATGAAAGTTTGCATGTGTGGTTTCAAAGGGCAGGTCTCTTGATCTACCAAGCTTTGTTCAGGTCAGATTTGTGGATTCTGGGATACAGATAGTGCAAAAAGTGAATTTTTCAGAACTTTTTTCCATTGGTTTTAATAGGTTTTCTGTCAACTTGGCTAGCGCCCAGACAGTTTGGAATTTTGGCCTGAAATTTTCTGTGTAGAAAGTGGCTGACCCATATATCTACTTTTTACTAGTTTGGTGAACAGATATTAATCTGTTCTGAAGTTATTTAATTTTAATATTTTGAATAATTGGCTCTGAGCATGCTCAGTAAGCACTAAAAATAGTTGAATGAAAGGAAAAAATAATTCTTTTTTTGTATTGACCTCATCCTGTTTTGTGAGGGGAAAATCCATTTTCTTTTGCCACTATCCTGTTTTCCATTTTTCCCTTAAAATGGAAATTTAGAAAAGTAGAAAAATGACATTCTGGACAACCGGCAAATTATGTGGCTTGCTTATGGTGACCCCCTTAACTGGACTTTGTACTTAACTGTTCCAGAAATGCCCTTCAATCATGTTTTTTTTTTAAGTGTATTAATCTTTTTTCACATCGAGTAATAGGAAAAAAGATTATTTTTTCGTATCATGAGAGATAAAAAAAAGATCCATTTTCATGAGGGGAATATCCATTTTTTCATTTCCTGATAGCTTTTCCCTGGTGTCTAGTGGTGACCCCCACCCTTTGATCACCATCCCTTTATACAGTGAAAAAAAATGAAGCAAGTTAAGTATATAAATGATGTAAATTGAGTAAAAGTGACACAAGTTGCATCAAAAATTATGCCAGGTGAGTCAAAAATGATGCAAACTGAGTAAAAAAACTGAAGCAAGGTGAGTTAAAAATGATACAAGTTGAGTCAGCAAGGTGCATGGACAAAAATGGCACATGCGGCATGCATTTTTGGTGCTGTGCTCCCACATCTATCATTTTTCAAATCCTGGCCAAACTGAGTTTTCACACCAGTGGTGTGCAATGATGCTGCAGTGGCATGGAATCACATTTAGGCAGGAATTTTGAAATATTTAGTACTGAGTTCATTAGATGGGGTAATAAGAAGGCTATGGTGACAATCTGGTTGTAATTTTATGTACATCTATGTAGGGATGGGAGCACGGGGCCTTGAGGTCCCTGTGTTCACATGGGAAAATAAGGATATGATTACACTATCTCAAAAATTATGGATGAATGTGAATGCAGTGCCCAGAGGGCCCTGTGCTTCCACAGACAAATGAGGAAGCAATTATACTTTCTCAGAAAGTAAGGAAATTCATTGCAAAAAACACTTTGTCAATGCACAAGTTAGAGGTGACCTGACAAAAGTAGGGAAACGTGACATTAAGGTTTCCAACCCTAACACCCCTCCCGCACTCTGCAGGCAGCAACAGGTGTGGGGTGTGCTTTGGGATTCTCAACCTTAATGCTAACCCCATTCTCATATACTGTACCCATCTCAGCTTATTTACTCATAGAATGGGGTGAGTGTTAGGGCTGACAACCCCAAGGCACACCCCATGCCTGTTGCTGCCTGAAGGGTAGGGGTGGGGGTGTTAGGGTTAGAAACCCAAATGCCACATTTCCCTACTTTTCTTGCTTTATCCCTAACTAGTGCATTAACAAAGTGTGTTTGCAGTGAAGATAGATAGATATATAGATAGATAGACAGACAGATAGATAGAAAGATATAAATATATAGATATATAAATTCCAAAAAACTGCATTAATGCTCTAGTTAGGGATAAAGTCACAAAAGTAGGGGAATGTGGCATTAGGGTTTTCAAAGCAAACAACACACATGCACCATGCACACAGCAACAGGCATCGGGATTGTGCCTTGGGATCATCAGTCATAATGTTCACCCAATTCCATAAGTAAATAAGCTGAGATGGGTACAGTATAGGAGAATGGGGTGAGGGTTAGGGCTAATGATGCCAAGGCACACCCCAACACCTGTTGGTATGCAGGGTGGGTGTGGGGTGTTTGCTTTGAAAGCTCTAATGCCACATTTCCCAACTTTTGTGGCTTTATCCCTAACTAGAGCATTAACTCATTGTCTCCTAGCAAATGCCTGTAGTCAGCAGTGAAATGTACTTGTGTGCCCAAGGATGACTACAGAAGTCAGCTACTGACTTCCTGTGTGCCCTGGTAACATCTGGAGACATCACTTGTATATTTTAATATATAATACAATATAATATAAAATATATTTGATTGCATAGCACCATTGGAAAGGTAATTTTGTGCTGAACAACTTAGCCACTGATATTTTGTGTCTGTCATGTGTACTTTAGGAGTTATTCAGATTTGTTTATGGTATGGTGTGTATTGCTGAAATTTTGTCCATCAAGACTCATCTAAGCACCTTGAGTAAAACACGTTTTTTTGTTATCTTAGCCATTATGAAACAAAAACTGAACTGATTACAATTGATTGCATAGCACTTTTAGAAAGGTAATTTTGTGCTGAACAACTTTGCCACTGATACGTTGTGTTTATCATGTATATTTTAGGAGTCATACACATTTGTTTATGGTATGGTGTGCATGGTTGATATTCATCCCTCAAACCTCACTGATGCACCTTGACTAAAATGGGGAAAAATTATGGTTCATTCTACAAAGATAGCTTTTTTTTTTAACAAACATACTATTAAAAGTACATCTAATGTCTGGATGCTTAATTTGGTGTTGATAGGTTACATATTTCCCAACAAAAAAATGGGCTTATGTTGCCTTTTTTAGTGAAAAAAAAATATTTTGCTGTTTCAACCAGCATAGAAAAAAATAAAATTGCTTATTATTACTTGAGTACCACCATTGGAAAGGTACTTTTGAGCTGAACAACTTGTCACTCATACTTTGTGTCTAGCACTTACGGTTCTTGACCTATTAGCATTTGTTTGCGGCATGCTGACTATGGCTTAATTTTGCTTAGAAAGTCCCAGGATTCACTGTTAACACTATACAGGAGACCAGAGGTGCACCTTCAGAGAGCTCCTGTGGAGGCAATGAGGTAACACAGTTTTTTTTACAATTTATTTCTTTACTTTTCTTAGCATCTTTATTTTACTGTTGGAGCGCAGGGTCCAAAGGACCCTGCAATTGCATCCCTCTGTAGATGCGTATATGTATGTAGCTGTGGAAGCACAGGTCCCTCCAGGCACTGTGCTTCTATTTACTGAACAGTGACCAAATTGTCAGCATAGCCACCTTACTAACCCACCTCATGTACCTGGTACAGAACATTTTAGAATCCCGGCCAAAACATAATTATGTGCAACTGCAATGCCATTCCACACCACAGGTATGAAAACACATTTTGGCCAGGATTTGAAAAATGACAGCTGTGACATACATTAGGTGAGTAGTAAGAAGGATATATTGTAAATCTGGGGTAAAAATATTTAACATTTCCGAAGTTTCAAGCTGGCATAGCAAAATTGCAACTAATGGTCCTAACTTTGGAATTTTTTAACATTTTGACCTCAAATTTTCAACATAATCTTCTTATGACCCCATCTCATAAACCCCACAGGTGAAAATGTTCAAATCCATGCCAGCATGCTATTACATGCCACAGGTGCAAAAACATGTTTTGAACAGGATGTGAAAAATGATAGTTGTACTGTTCATGAGGTCATGTGAAAAAGTGGCTATGTTGAAAATTTGGAGTCAAAATAAAATTACCTAAGTTACACGTGAATAAAAAAATTTCAATGAATGCGCGTAACTCAGCCATTGTTTGGAATTTTTTCATCAAATTTTCAACATGACCTTTTTGGGACCCCACCTCATGAACACTGGTAGTGAAATTTTGTTATTCACTCCTGAAAGGTGATTTTGTGCAGTGACTGTGAAATCACCTTCTGTGCCTGATTAATGAAATGATAGTGACAGTGTTCATGAGGTGGGTTCCCAAAAAGGCTATGTAGAACATTTGGTGAAGCAATTCCACAAAATGTTAAAGTTATGAACAGAAGTTCAAAAAACGCCACTGAAATGCATTATACAGCACTTACCTTTATCCTCATTTTGCAGTTCAGCTTTGAAGAGTGCAGACATGTCCCAGTCCACAGAAGATGACAGCAGATGACCTCTGGAGGTATGTATAGGATGGGGGTGTGTGGGGTGATGGGAGCTCAGTGGGAGGGTCAGGATGGGGGAGGGAGATGGTGGGAACGATGAGGGACTGTTTTCTTTTTTCAAGGGAAGAAAAGGAAATCAGAGGACAGTTTTCTTCATTACAGTTGAAACAAAAAAAATTTTTGGGACACAGGGAGTGGGATACCTAGTGTCCCATGCTGCTGGGGGGGGTTTCCATTGTCGACATGGGGACTGGGCCCTGGATGCTGGGAAAAACAAATAAGATAAGGGACTGTGGGGGGGCGTCTGGCACTGGAGGTGAGCTCATATTAATAAAATAAAAAATTATGACAATTGGAGGGTTGGGGTGCTACTAGACACTAGGACAAGATAGTAGGAGGGTGCCACTAGATCAGAGGGATAGAGAACAGTGATCGGTGGATGGAGGGTGCCACTAGACACAAGGGAAAATGACAGCTTGCAGACAAACCTGCAGCAAGTAGCATAAGTTCCAGCTGCAGCTGCAAAAGTCAAGAAAATCCCACTGTTCTTATACAGAAAATGCAGGGAAGTGCTCCTCTTGCTAAGCTGGGCACCTGACATTTTGGGTGCCCAAGAAACATATATGTGAGCACAATATTTAAAAATAAACATCATAATCTAGCTAAATGGGTGCTGTTTAGCTAGGTTTTGATGTTTCTTTATTAACATCATGGCATTTTTGTGTTTTTTCCATGTTTTTTCATGGACAAAATCAACAAGATGGGGGTTGGCACAGAACCAAAAATATATGGTGCCCTGCCAATTCAGTGGCATGAAACCAAAAACCAGCATTTGCAGCATCAAATATTTACTTTCACACAAAACGTTATCTCAAAACCCCTACTGTGCATAGGCAAGTCAGAAAACATGATGTTGTGGTGGTGCAGAATGATGTTTTGGTAGGGGTTTGAACATTCTTAGCCCAGCATTCATGAGGTGGGGTAATAACAAGGCTATGCTGACAATTTGGTTGCTGTTTTGGCTGAAACGTTTCCAAGGCAACATACATGTATGCATTTATGGAGGGCCCTGTGGTTCCACAGCCAAATGAGGCTATGATTATTCTATCCCAGTAAGTAAGGAAATTCTTTGCAAAAAGCTTTGTTAATGCACTAGAGTTGGTTAGAGCAACAAAAGTAAGGAAATGTGGCATTAGGGTTTCCAACCCCACCCCACTCCCCCTTGCTGGCAACAACAGGGGTGGGGTGTGCCTTGGGGTTCTCAGTCCTAACAGTCACCCTATTCTCATGTACTGTACCCATCTCAGCTTGTTTACTCATGGGATGGGGTGAGCATTAGGTTGAGAATACCAAGGCACACCCCACCCCTTTTGCTGCCTGCAGGGTGGGGGTGGTGTGCTAGGGTTAGAAACCCTAATGCCACATTTCCCTACTTTTGTCACCATAACCAACCCTATCTAGTGCATTAATGAAGTTTTTGCAAAAGAATATGTATGTGTGTGTATATGTGTGTATATATATATATATATATATATATATATATATATGTGCGTGTGTATATATATATATATATATATATATATTCTTTACAAAACAAACTGTGTTAATGCATCATTTAGGTTAAAGCACCAAAGTCAGGAAATGAGACCTTTAAGGTTGCCCTCTACCCCCGCCCTCGTGTACCCCATCATCCCAAGACTGACAGATGCCTGGGTGTGTCATTGGGGTTATGAAGCCTAAATGTCACCCCGTTCCATGTGTAATCATGTTGACATGGCACAGTAAAGAAGAATGGGGTGGCATTTAGGCCTCACAACCCCAATGACACATCCTGGCATCTGTCAGTCTGGGGAGGATGGGGGGTACACAAAAGCGGGGGTAGGGGGCAACCCTAAAGGTCTCATGTCCTGACTTTTTGTGCCTTAACCCTAAATGATGCATTGATGCAGTTTTTTGCAAAGAATTCTTACTTTTGAGAAAGCAACCATAATAAACAAGATTACAGGAGGATGGGCCCTTTGGGTCCCTGCTCCCACCATCTTGCAAATTTCTGCTTAACACAACAGTACAAGGACTGAATATCATATGTATTGGTGGGAGTGTGGGGCCCTTTGGGTCCCACACTCCCACCAGCTTGAAATGAAGCAAATTTTCATTCGTTGGAGTGGCATAATTCCACACCTCTTGACATTGTACACACCTAACCACTTAAAAGAACTTCTGTGGCAGTAAGGCTAGCTATCCAATAAATTTCAAGCCACTTCCACAATGCAGCATACTATCCACAAAATGTAAATTGGGTCATGCAATATCTCTGCAGCAAATTCATTTTCCAACACCTAAACAACATAATTCACATCTACCGGACATCTCCTCAACATCCTCCAAATTTCAAGTTAAAAGACCAACTGTTTTCAAGTTTGAGATTTTCATTCATCAGAGTGGCATAATTCTGCACCTGTTTACATTTTACACACCTAACCACTGAAAAGTACCTCCATGGCAGTAAGGCTAGCTACCCTATAAATTTCAAGTCACTACCACAATGCAGAATGCTATCTGCAAAACATAAACTGCGTCACGTAATATCTCTGCAGAAAATTAATTTTCCAACACCTAAACACAATATATCACGTCTACAGAACATCCCCTCAACACCCTCCAAATTTCAAGTTAAAATACCAAACCATTTCCGAGATATTTAATTTTAAACTTTTAGCACCTTTAAAAATTCTTTGACTGCGAGAATGGATCATCTTTGATCGTGAGGTGACATCTGGTCATGAAGATTGGGCTATCTGTTCCCTCCAAATCTGGCCATCTCGTCCCACCCTCATGAACGAAGCTCATGATCAAAGAATCTTGTGATCAAAGAATTTGCCGGCTCGCAAACAAAGAATTTGCAGGCTCGAGATCAAAGAATTCAAAATGTTGAAACTCCATTTTTTGACACAAGTACATTAAACCACAGGCATGGCTCTATAGAGGGAAGCCCCTTAAGCAAAACCCACCCTAGTTTGAATTCACAAGTCACCCCTGGGCTGAGATATTTGAGTTTTTCCAACCGAAAAATCTGGCCATCTCATCCCTTCCTCATGAACGAAGATCGTGATCAAAGAATTTGCAGGCTCACAATCAAAGATCATTAGCGAGCCACGATCAAAGAATTAAAAAGTTTAAAAGTCTATTTTTTTGACGAAAGTACTTGAAACCACAGGCATGGCATGAGAGAGGGAAGCCCCCTGAGCAAAACCCATCATAGTTTTACTTCAGAAGTCACCCCTGAGCTGAAATATTTGTTTTTTTCCAACCGCAAACTGAAAACAAGATGGCAGCCATTGTGATCAATAAATTCCTCATGATCAAAGATTCTTTGATCGCGAGTCTTTAAATTCTTTGATCGTGAGGAGTGACCAGATGGCCAAAACCCCATTCGTCTTTCACAAAACAACCATATAAATTTTCCATAGACTTATAATGGGAGATAAAAAGTTTAATAACTTTGTTTGGATTAATATTTTTTCACCAAAAACATGTGGCATGTTGCTTGACCCAAGCTCTTTCTACATGCCAAGTTACAGACTGGCATGCCATACGATGGCTGTGCAGCGCCACAGACAAAATCCGAAAAACTGACCACAAAACTGGCAAAAAATGCATTTTTCAGTATTTTGATGCACAAAAACTGTAAGTATGACCAAAATGCAGTTTGGCAAATCAAGAGATCTACCATGCCCCACCACACTTATCAAATTTCTTGCAAATCCCTTGAACGGGTCCAAAGTTATTAACGTACAAAATTTCAAGTTTAACATAGAAGTGCCTTCATAACCCTAAATATAGGGGGGCGATCATGCCCCTATAATATATATCTATCTATCTATCTATCTATATATATATATATTGGCATGATAATGTGTCTATAGTTAGGGTTGAGTAGCATGTTTAATGTTAAACATCAAATTTTGCACTCAAGTAACTTTGCAACTGATCAATGCGTTTGCTCAAAATTTGGTATGCACTGTCCCGTGGGATAGATCTCTTGATGTGGCAATTTTTGCTTCAGTTGGGTGTGTGGATTCTGAGATCCAGACAGTGCAAAAAGTCATAGATTTGCCACTTTTTGCAGTTGTTTTCCTCACTGTCCTGCTTCCAGGTGGTGTGGAATTTTGGTGTGATTTATTTTATGTTTGAACCAGCATAGGAAACAAAACAGGCATGCTTAGTTTTGTGTAAAAATATTAATCTGTTGCAAAGTTATGACATTTTTCATTTCCCATTGTTTTCAATGGGAAGATCACTTTTCAGAATAGAGGGAGAAAAATAGACATAGGGTTTGTTCTCAGGGAAAAAGAATTCACTCTTACAAGACCCATTCCTTTTTCGTGAGATTTACATTCTTTTTCATGAGAGATAATTTACTGTTAACCCCCTCACGCCTGAATTATTTAATTGAGAATATTAATAAATTGTGTATTTAGTATAATGCAGTGTGACCTGGGCTACTACCAAAGACACTATATGGACTGATCTGAAACCTCAAAGTCACACAATAAGTACACAAATAGCACAACTGTGGTCCAAATATTTTGTAAAAAATCAAGTCCAGCCAGCCCTGCGGACCTGTAAAAATACAATATTTAGGTTTGTGTACCTCAGGCATGTCATATGACAACACCCCAACATCATACTGCATGGAAAAGCATGATCTGGATTGGCACCACATAGTCTGTGACACATTGTCGTGTTTTCTGTTGATTTATATCTCACAATACAATTCTGGAAAATCACCAAATTGAGGCCTTGCCATCCCAAAACTCATTTTCTCAACAATTGTACAAGAAAGAGACATATGGTTTTCTGTTTCGGATGTAGTGTAAGCTGGGCTACTACTAAAAATACTCTAATGACTGAATTGAAACCCCAAAGTCACACCGTAAGTACACAGACGGCACAACTGTGATCGGAAAATGTTCTAGATTTAAAATTTTATAAAATTTCGAAACAAGTAATACAGCATAAGAACCAGAACATTTTCAGTACTGAACAATGAAATGAGCATTAATAAACTGTTATCATCAATGACAATTACCAATTACAAATATCTACCTAAGTAACTGTTACATATATGCTACAATAATCAACCTTGATATCCAAGGTGTAATCTACGAACAGAAGCTAAGAAAGGGGGCCTAAATATAGTTATATGTTTCTCTCATTATTGGCGAGAGTTTCCATAGAACCTAACCATTGTTGAATCAATGGAGATTTCTTTTCTTTCCAGTTTTTCAGAATTAATCTTTTAAAGACAAGGGCAGCCACAAGAATCCACAGTTTATTACCTTTTTGCATAAAACCAAGGGATGACAGATCACCAAAAATAACTCGGGGAGATGTTCTCAGAATTGTTTGACAACAAACATGAATTTGCTTCCAACCCTTACTAAGATTTGTGCATGACCAAAAAAGATGAACAAGTCCAGCATCAACTTCACTGCACCTCCAGCATGTCCCATTTGTATATAATCCTAAACCAAAAAGTTGATGAGGGAATAATAATAATAATAATGTAGAATTTTGAATTGCAATAATTTACCTTGTGTTTCTCTACAAGCTATATGAGCATTGTTCCAGAGAGTGTTCCAAGATTCAGTGGAGAGTTGAATGCCTAAATCTTTCTGCCATTTCAACCTAGCATTCTCAGTTAAATCTTCATCCGTATCATGTATAAATTTATATATTAAACCAAAACTCCCAGGAAGGTAAGCTGCCTTTAAAAAGGATGCCCATGCTAAGTTGGTTGGGACAGAAAGGTCAGCCTGCAGAACTGTGCCAACAAGTATATTTGTTAACTGAAGGTAAAGGCAGAAATCACATTTGTTAAGACTATATTTTCTGCGTAGGTTCTCAAATGAAAACAGTCTCTTTTTCATCTGACATATCCCCAAGAACCCTTATGCCTTTCTGTTTCCAGACTGTGAATGAAAAACCCTAATTTGCAGTAAGCAGGGGATTATCCCATATGGGCATACATTTCAAGGGAACATGCTCCAGTTCTTCTAGGTAATTGAATTTTTTGCAGACCAATAGTGAAATCTATAAGGAAGGATGATTTATCAAGCTTGATGGAGTATGAATGAAGAATAGGTCTGGCAATTGTAAGGGGTCATCAAGGCCTTTTTCTATTTTAACCCAAAGAAGAGTGAAAGGTAGTTCTTGATTTAAACACCAATTAGCCATCTGCTTTAATTTAAAGGTCCAAAAATAGCCCTGCCCCCATGGGAGAGTAAAACCTCCTGGTCTAGTTGGAGCTCTAAGTTTAAATTTGGATAATCTAGGGGGCTTTCCATTCCATAAAAAAGCTGAAATAATTTTTTCAACTTTACCAAATCAATGACCCGGTACGTTGGCCACAAAATTATTCATAAAAAAGAATAACTTAGGGGCTAAAATCATTTTAATTGAATTAATGTTACCCATAAGGAGAGGTTTAGACTAGACCATCTATCTAAATCAGATTTAAAATTACTTAGACTTCTTGTAAAGTTATGGGAGAGGATTTTCTCAATAAAGTTAAATATTTTAACACCCAGATACAACAACCCATTTTCAGGCTAAGCAATGTCCGGTAATTCTTTTAATTTTTGCAGCTTCTAAATCTGAGGGACCCAGCATCAAGCATTCTGATTTTGACCAGTTAATAAACAGGCCAGAAATCTCTCCAAATTCCTTCAACATCTCCTTCACATTTTGAAGGGAAAAAAACAGGTTGAGACAAAGTTAATAGGATATCACCTGCAAATGCTAGTATTTTGTTATTGTATTTGCCAATAATTATCCCAAGTATTCTGCCAGGTTGAATTATTCTCTTTATCAGGGGTTCTATGGCTAATATAAAAATTACGGGAGAGAGAGGGCATCCCTGTCTAGAACCCCTACTAAGTTGGAATGGAGCTGACCTCTGTCCATTCCATATCATGCAGGCATTAGGGGAAGCATATAGTGTTTGAATCCATGTAATAATATCAGGTCCAAAATTATTAGCATACAGCATACTATAAAGATAACTCCACTCTAAAGAGTCAAAGGCCTTACCTATATCAAGGGATATTAGCAAAGGGAATATTTTTATTTTGGGGAATACGAGAGGCCCAGATGACAGAAAAAAACCCTACGAAAGTTGTCAGCTGCTTGTTTGCCCTGTAAGAATCCCACCTGCCGGACCATCAGCGCAGCAGTTGGATTTCCACTTGCGGCACTGGCGACCAGGGTTCGAGAATGGACCCGGGTCATCGGAGGGCCGGCCGAGAGGAGAAGGATAGAGTGTCCTGTGGACAGCTCTTCTTCTCTCTGGGGAGGTTGAGGCAGCTCGTCAAGCAAGGAGTCCTAGCAAGGCTAGGAGTCCCCATATAGCCAATGTTAGTTAGATTCAGGAGGCAGGGCAGATGCAGGACGTCATTACACGTCTCCACCTCCCAGAAAAATGGGGAAAAACTCTCTCTGGGGCGCTCTGGATGATGCTGCCTCTGTGCCTAGTCTCTATCGCTCCTCGCCGCACTGCCAGTGACTTAATCCCAGTTCTGCCGGGCTCCACTACCATCCCTGAACCCCGCCTGGGGGGGAAGCCAGGAAGGCAATGTCGGGGAACCAACACCTTACCCATTGTAGACAAGGAGAGGGTTGTGGAGTAGGTGGTCCCACCCTTGGGGACAAGCCAGGGAGTATTGCTGGCAGCTGGTGGCCACTGGGGAGTGAGGCAGGTGCAGGAAGCAGTGTGGCTGATGTGCAAGCAGCCAAGGGGGGCAAAAAGTATAAATAAAAAAAAAAGAATCTCATCTGTTCCTTACCTATCAATTTATTAAGTACTTTAGATATCCTAAGAGCTATTCCTTTTGCCAATACCTTATAATCAAAATTCAAACGTGATATAGGCCTATAATTGTTGCATTCTATGGGGTCCTTATCTTTTTTATGTAATAAACATATGTAGGCATTAGTCATGGAATCAGGTAATTTATTTAACGTTAATGAGTCTTGAAAGGCTGAAAGCAGATGGGGTGCAATAGCAGTATTTAAAAATTTATAAAATTCTCCTGGAATGCCATCTGGCCCAGATGACTTCTCCTTGGGAGAATAAGCAAAAACCTCAGAAATCTCCTGTAATGACAATGGTTTATCAAGTTATTGTTGTTCCTCTTGAGAAATAGTTGGAAGTCCAGCTCTCTTCAAAAAGTCTTCAATGAGAACATTCCTGGGAGGTCCTTTAGATTCATATACTTTTCCATAACAGGCTCTAAAACAATCATTAATCTTCTTAACATTACTAGTAATGATCCCTTCATCAGGTTTTATGCTTTTAATGTTGTTCTGATGTATTTTACGTAAGCAATGAGGCAATCATTTCCCTGCTTTCTTACCTGCTTCCCAAAAGTTTTTTTTAATTCTAAATAGGGAATATTCTATTTTTCCAGAGTGAATTTTGTTTATTTCATATTTTAGACCTAATGCTTTGTACAGAAGTTCTTTTTTTATTAGGGGGATTTCATTTAAGTAGGGTAAGGACTTCACTAAGATACTTTTCTTTGAATTTAATATCTTCAAGTCTATCTTTCTTCTTTTTTGATGCAAAACTAATAATTCCCCCTCTTTTAAAGGCCTTATAAGCATCCTATACAACACCTGAAGTTTATTTATTTATTCAATTTTGGTAACCGGGTAAGCCCACTGAGCCCTGAAGGTCCCTTTTTCCCGGGGCAATCCGGGTTTAGTTACAGAGGTGTACAGGTCCAGCATTTGGTTACAGAGGTATACAGGTACAACATTTAGTTACAGAGGAATACAGGTACAACATAGAAACAAGGGCAGAGCAATACAAGGAGTGTAAATACTTGGATAAACAGTGCTGACAGTGTGCCAATATTAGTTTACAGGGGATGACAATTACAGGAATATGCTGGGGTAGGAGTGTGGCAATCAGGAGGGAAGGTAATACATTATACATCAGTGCATGTCTAGGTTAGTAGGAACTGGCCTAAGGTTGATACACTCATTGACAGGAGCAGACACTAGCTTCTAGTAGGTAAGCGCAAAGTCCCTTCTGGAATTTTTCAAGGGAGGGGGCATCCTGAAGGAGGGGAGGAAGCTTATTCCATTGGGCAGGGGCCGTGGTGGCTAAGGATTCACTGCTGACAGTGGTCCGAACTCTGGGTTTAACTAAAAGGTTATGATCAGTGATTCGAAGGGTACATGCTGAGCGCTTTAGAACCAGAAGACTGGCCAGGCTGTCAGGGGGATTGTGGTGTAAGAGCTTGTATGTGTTGCAAAGCAGAGGATACTGAAGGTGGCCATCTAGGAAGGGTAATTGTAGGGCCACAAGGGCTTTGCAGTGATGCCTTCTTTTGTGGGACTGTGATGCAAACCGAGCTACTTTGTTGTAGAGAACTTGTAGCCTACTCATCTCTTGTTTAGCCGACCCCTGAAGAATTGGGGCAGCAAAGGTCAGTGTTGGAAGGAGTAGGCTGTTGGCAACGGTGATTCTAGATGAACTGGTGATTCAGGTGGTACAGCAATCCCAGTTTGTGGTGTATTGCTTTGGTTACCGGGTCTAAGTGGGATTTGAGGATAAATCCTTGATCCAGGGTTAGCCCCAGGTACTTGAGGGCACTCACAACCCCACAAGATACTTCCCCATTTTCAGAACAGACAGAACACCAGGAGGAAGGAGCTACTGGTATAACTAAAACTTCTCTACTGGGACTAAGAACTAGAAATCTTGTACTTGGACCTTCAATTTAGGGTTAAAAAAAGAGTTAGTGTGTTTGTCAGAGGTAGTTGAAGTAAATTATCTGTTATCTGTGTTATTTGTGTCCTTATCTAGGTACATGTCACAGGTGTCAGAAGGGAATTATTATCTGTGAAATTAACTAAGTGTAGAAAAATTTGCAAAGTAGGGGGAGTGGCATAGCTAGAAGGAGCCAGATTAAAACCAGATTTAAGCACCCTAGATAGCTTCTGCCAGAGAACAGACAGAACACCAGGAGGAAGGAGCTACTGGTATAACTAAACTTCTCTACTGGGACTATATTGCCCTCCTTCCCTCCCCTCCATCCCCCCACCCTAAACCAGTTCTACTTTTATAGGCAAAGGATTTAACTGATAGCAGGCACTTCCTGTTTGGGAGCAGGAAGGAGTGATCACAGAGCCACCAAAGACTCACAATCCTAGAAGGGCAAGAGTAGCCTCCAACCCCACCTAGCTGCTGGAGGTCTGACTCTGCCAAGTAAGGACACTACTGAGAAATATAGGAACTTTGTCTTAGAACAGGAAGATCAGGAGCTAAAAGGCACAGAGGCAGTAAGTAAGTAGGGGAAGAAAAAAAGGAAATAAACAAACAGAGGAAAGAGTAAGTATTCCAAACAACAGTTAGAGGGTCAGAAAAAAGACATGATGGAGTGGTGCAGTGCAGTGGCTGTGGAGCAGCAGTCTTCCGGGAGACGTTCTGGAGGATGCAGTGTCGGCCCATCTGCAGCCACCTCTCTGGGCTGAGGGAGGAGGTTGCTCATCTCCAGGCTGAGTTGGCCAGGATTTGTGGGACCTCCTCTTCCACCCAGGGACCACCAGGGTCACTGCCATTGCCTCAGAGGTTGCCAAGAAAGAAGAGCGGTTGGACCACAGTGGGCTCAGGGAGGGTGAGGGTGGTGGAACAGAGGTGCATCCCTCCAGTTGTACCTCTCCACAATTTCTATGCCATTCTGGAAAAGTGTGGTTCCTCTATGGAGGCACCCACAGTGGAGACCAAGGAAGATGCTGGGAACCTCCATAAAGGATAACAACAGGAGGGTGGCATGGGACCCCACAGGGGAAGGAAACAACTCCTGGTGGGGGACTCCATTGTTAGTAAGGTAGAACTAGGGTAGGAAGGGGAGAGGGAGGTAAAGTGCCTGCCTGGTGCTATGGCTTGGAGGGACAGGGAGCAAATCCGCAAGATCACAGGAGCAGCTGCACAGGGCAGGGAGCTGGATGTCATTGTCCACCTAGGGACAAATGACCTGGCTAAGAAAGGGATCAGAGCAGTGCAAGAAGCATTTGTGGAGATGGGGAGGGGCCTTAGACAAATAGCACACATGGTAACCTTCTCAGAGGTGCTGCCTGTCTATGGCATGGATGTGGCTAGGGTGTTCCACACCATGGTATTCAATCAGTGGTTGAAAAACTGGTGCAGAGCTCAGGGATTTGGCTTCATTGGGGACTGGGGGTCCACCAGGATGGAAGCAGTCCTATACTGGTGTGATGGTCTGCATCTGCCCAGGAGGGGAACCAGGATCCTAGGTGATAGGTTTAAATACTCCATTGGCAAGCATTTAAACTAGCCAAGGGGGAAGGCACTGAAAAGGAGCAGCGAAATCCTAGCCCTCTCTGAAAAATCAGGGTACTAAGTGAGGTAGACACAAACATAGAGATGTCAATAGGGAGAAGTGCAGGAGTAAATGGAGAAAGTGACAAATGCAATAAGGACAGGGATGGGGCAAAAAGGGGTAAGGCCATGAAGAAATGGAGGGTAATGAGTACCAATGCCCATAGTCTGGGCAACAAGCTCCCTGAACTGGTGGCCTTGATGGAAGAGGGATGCCTGGATATCATAGCAGTCACAGAAACATGGTACACAGAGAACCATGACTGGGATGTTAACATACCAGGGTACACAACCTACAGGAGAGACAGGGAGGGCAGAAGATGGGGAGTAGCTCTCTATGTAAGGGAAGGGATAAAAGCAACTGAACAAAAGAGTAAACAGGGAGGAGAGGAGGCACTGTGGGTCACCTTAGAGGCTGGAAATGGCACCACAGTCCGCACAGGGGTTGTATACAGACCCCTATGTCAGGGGGAAGGAATGGACAAAGATATGATAGAAGGCATACTTAGGATGGCAGAGAAAGGGGAGATACTGTTGATGGGGGACCTTAATATGCCAGATGTTAACTAGAGCACCTTTGCTGCAGTCACATCCAAAAGCAGGGCCATTCTTGATGCCCTTCAGGTGGCATGCCTCAGACAGCTAGTTTTGGAACCTAATCATGAGGAAGCAATCTTAGACCTTGTACTCTCAAATGGGGACAGTGAGAGGATCTCAGATCTAGAAGTGGGTAGCCATTTGGGAACAAGTGGCCACCAAACAGTGTGGTTCATGATAAACTCAACTACAGAGTCAAGCCATACAAAAGAGAGGGTTCTGGACTTCAGGAGTGCTGACTTTGGCAAGATGGGAGAGTGCCTTAGAAAAGCACTAGCAAACAGGCTAGAAGAAGGGGTGGAGCAACAATGGGGAAATATCAAAACTGCCATTGCAGAGGCAACAAGCCTTTGTGTGAAGCAAATAAACAAATCAAAATGAAAGAAAAAGCCACTATGGTTCTCAAAAGAAGTGACGGTGAAGGTTAGGGAGAAAAAGATAGCATTTAGGAAGTATAAGGAAACACAGAAGGAGCAGGACAGAGAACTGTACCAGTTAAGGCAGAAGAAAGCAAGGAGGGTAGTCAGAATAGCAAAGGCACAAACTGAGGAAAAGATAGCCAACTCAGTTAAGAAGGGGGATAAAACCTTTTATAGGCATATCCGGGAGCATAGAAAGAGAAAGGGAGGTAAAATGAGGCTGAACAGAATGGATGGTGGGTGGGCAAAGAGTGACAGTGAAAAAGCAGGGATACTGAATGAATACTTCTGTTCAGTATTCACAAAAGAGAAAGTGGGGGAGGTGCCTAATCCAATTAACAGAAGCACTCTGGAGGGGGGTCGATCCCAGTACTTAGAGAAGAAAGGGTTCTGAAGAACTTCTAAAACTGAAGGTGAACAAAGCAATGGGGCCAGATGGAATTCACCCCAGAATTCTAAAAGAATTAAGCAGAGAACTAGTGACACCACTGACTACCCTTTATAACAAATCATGGGAGGATGGAGTGGTACCTGAGGACTGGAAGAAGGCGGATGTGATTCCCCTTCACAAAAGTGGGAGCAAGACAGAGGCAGGAAACTACAGACCTGCCAGTTTGACCCCTGTGGTAGGGAAAGTGATGGAATCACTTCTGAAGGAAAGAATTGTTCAGTACCTAGAGGCCAGTGGGGCACAGGACCCAAGGCAGCATGGGTTCACAGCAGGAAGGTCATGTCAGACGAATCTAATAGATTTCTTTGACTGGGTGACCAAAGTAGTAGACCAGGGAGGGGCTGTGGACATGGCCTACCAAGACTTTAGCAAGGTGTTTGACACAGTCCCACACAAAAGATTCGTAGTAAAATTAACCAGCCTTGGAGTGGGTCCCAGGGTGGTAGCCTGGGTAAAACATTGGCTGAACTACAGGACACAGAAGGTAATTGTAAATGGAATCCACTCTGAAGAAAGAGGGGTTACTAGTGGGGTACTGCAGGGTTCAGTACTGTGTCCAGTCCTTTTTAATGTCTTTATAAGTGACATTGCAGAGGGCCTGGAAGGAAAAGCATGCCTCTTTGCAGATGACACAAAGATCTGCAATAGGGTAGATACCCAAGGAGTCATAGAAAGGATGAGAAGGGACTTGGCAAGGTTGGAGGAATGGTCAGAAGTATGGCAGCTAGGATTCAATGCAAAGAAGTGCAAAGTAATGCACCTGGGAAACAAAAACCCAGGGGAAGATTACACAATGGGGGAGGTAGTGACAACAACAAAAATGGAAAGGGACCTAGGGGTAATCATATCAGATGACCTTAAGTTTGGCAAGCAATGTGAGAAGGTGGTAGGAAGGGCTGGGGTGATACTGGGATGTATAGGGAGAGGAATCACCAGCAGAAAACTGGAAGTTGTTATCCCCCTGTACAGACAGTTGGTGAGACCCCGTCTGGAATACTGCATCCAGGTCTGGAGACCCCATCTCCACAAAGACATAGACAGGATGGAGGCAGTTCAGAAAAAATGGTGCAGGGTCTGCAAGAGAAGCCATATGAGAAGAGGCTAAAGGAGCTTAATATGTATACCCTTGAGGAAAGGAGGGAGAGGGGGGACATGATAGAAATGTTTAAGTACCTCAGTGGAATCAATAAAGTCCAAGAGGGTACAGTAGCATATTTCAGAAAAAGAGATGTGCAAGAACAAGGGGAGACAATTTGAAGATAGAGGGGGGGACAGCTCAGAGGCAATGTGAGGAAGTATTTTTTTTACAGAGAGGGTGGTGGATGCAGCCTTCCTGAGGAGGTTGTGGGGTCTAAAACTGTGAGAGAATTCAAGAATGCATGGGACAGACATAAAGCAATTTTTGTGGGGGGTAGGAAGAAATAGGCTGTTGGTTAAATAGGATCTGTAGCTTATCCTCTAGGTAGGGAAATGGGCAGACTGGGTGGGCCAAGCGGTCCTTATCTGCCGTCAAAGTCTATGTTTCTGTATTTCATTTATATGAAAATATGTCTTGGTTTCTTCTTTAAGACAATTTTGAAAATTAATGTCCTGAAGAAGGGATACATTAACCCTCCAGCTAAGTGATTTGTCAGACTTATTATTCATTAAAAGTGCGCATTTTAATAACTAATGGTCAGAGATGAGAATATTTTCATAAGAAATATGACATATTATTACACCAACTTAAAGTGACACTGTCAGCTTTGCCCCTTTATTTTTTGCCAATAGCATGCAGTGTTCCTGTTGCTCACACAACACTCATTACTGTACTCAAAACACCCCAATATATTTAAAAGACTAGTATTTTACCAGCTTTCCCTGTTTTTGTACATATATATACCTTCTGTGGTCCCGATGATAAGTCCCCGCAAACTGGAAGCACATCAAGGTCGGGACCACGCGTCTGCCATAAGCGCAGTCCCGAAATATGATTTTTTCACAAACAGCCCTTGGAGTCATATTGCCCCTGTTCCTTATGTTATCTTAATAGGTTGCAGTTATCTGTCATCGCAAAACAAGCACTAGAGGAAGCATTCATTCATTTGTATCACTGGTGAAACTGCATGCGCAAGATATTTTGTTCATGGATCTTTAGACACGCGGATTTCGCCGTGAGTGCAAATATAATAATGCCACTCTAGTACTCGGTTTGACAAAAAAAATTAAAATTTAGGAGTCCTCTTATAAAAAAACAAAAAGGAGCTTGTGTGGTTAACCACTAACAAGCCTCAAATTGATACACATACAAACCAACAATGACCTGCAGTAGAAGAAACCATAACCCACTTTATTATACTTTGATGTAGTAAGTTAAGGCACATTTAGTGAACACCCTTCTCCTGCTTCGAAACTGAGCCTTGTTAAAACAAAATATATATATTTTTATGATATACATTCTTAAATACAAGACAGGTGAACTAGGACAGCAAACATAGGCTAACCATAACCAGTAAATAGCCAAAAGCTCTAAACCTCAGCAGATTCGAAGTAACCAATATTAGAATGGTAACAGTCCAACTCACCAGCTAAGCCCTGCATCTGAAGTACTTACCTGGATACTGGCCTCCTTAATAGGAACTTTGAAGTAATATGGACCTCGCATTACAGTAATCCACTCCTCAGGGGGCTACCTGCTAGAAGGATAATTATTTAGAGCTTAGCAACATACATCCAGCAATAGAATCGGCAAGCCAAACTCACTGTTAAGTAAGGTTTTGCAGTGCTAGATCTTCTATACCAATGCTTGCCAACCAGAGACTGACGTGAGACAAGGACCATAAATCACCACAATTTGCTTCTTAAAAGCTGTGATGATAACTTTACACAGGAGCTTAATTATTACTTTCCTGAAAATAAATATTCTATTTTAATGAGGATGCCTGGAATTGTGTTCCGATGCAGGGATAGTTGGGAGCCAATATTTACCAAGGAGTCAAAAAGTAAGAGATAGGGAAAAAAATATTGCTATCTTTACTGCATCAGAACATCCCCCCTAATCTTTATTACTTAGTTAAAATTTCTTTTGAATCTTAAAATCCCTCTTGTATATTTCCATGGCCCACAATCAAAATTAACTGTGACTAGAGGAAGTGTGTATGTTGTTACCCCCATAACTATCAAGGCAAAGTTATTATAAGCAGGAGACACCGAGTGCAAGAGCAAAACAGGCTCTTTCAGTGTACATCTCTTACCACTCTCAAATAATGAAAAGCAGACTATATTTAAGAGTACAAGAAGCAGTGGGTATACTGATGGCCACAACGCGAGTATCTGGACACAGTAAACAGGAAATGCTTGTCTGTAACTTCCTGTATGGCTGTTTAACCCTGAAACAAAAAAAGGAAAAAACTTCAACCTACTAAATTTTATTAGTGTAAAAACGATTATCAAGATGCTTGAAGGAAATTATATCACTAACAAGCATTTTTTAACTATTCCTGTTTTTAAAATAAATTAGATAACATTTAGAGTTTTCTAGCCACCAGTCACATGACTCGCAATGATCAATCTTGAACTATCCACTTGAGTCATCCAAACTTTGCTGTTTACCATGATGCAATCCACCATCACAGAGTTCAGGGGATCAAATCTTCGATCTCAGACCCTGGCAGTCCAGGAGAATAAGGCTCCTGAAACATGTCTGCAACTGGACTCATCGGACTTCGAAGAGCATCAGGTATTTCAAAGGGATCAAAAGGACCATTTTTGGAGTTAGGAGGAGGGAGGAACCATTCCTTATTTTTGCTATCTTTAGGCTTTGCCAAACTTTTGTTTTTGAAGAAAGTTTGTGTCTTTCTGGATATTTTAAAGGTCCATGTAGCTGATTTGGGTAATGGAGATCTTGTCATCATTTATTTTGAGCATAGGATTCTGAGACTGACTCTGTGAGTGTTTATCTCCGACTGTAGTAAATCTGGGATCTGTGGGTAAGTTGCGAGGGCTACGCTGTAGAGTGGCAGCACGCACCTGATGTTCCGAAGATGGAACCTTAGATGTTTAAAATTTTTTTGAGGCAGTTAGAGCCTGGTTGTGATTTGTGAATCCTGTGAGATTTTTGGATAAGATGTGTGGGCTTCAGGCCAACATTTACAAATAAAGTCCAAAGCTTCTTCTGGATTGTTAAAATTATGTGACCCTCTTCCTTCTAGAAATAACTAGGACTGCAGGGTATTTAATATGGTATGGGGTATTCAGCTTCTGCAACACATAGCAAATCTCTCCATTAGCCTTTCTTTTTTCCACTGTTTCTGAAGAAAAGTCTTGAAATATGTAAATGCGCTCCTTTCCCCAAAACGACGACTTCCTTTGCCTAGCAACCTCTAAAATTTCTTCTTTAACATTATACCTCAGAAAACAAATAATAATAGGTCTTGGCTTTTGTCCTTGTTTAGGTGAAGCCCTTAGAGACTTATGAGCCCTTTCAATTTCAAGAGGGTATTGCCAGTGATGACTTAGAAAAGCTGATAAAAATTCCTGTATGAAGTGTAGCATATCATCCCCTCTAATCTCTCAGGTACCCCACAAGACGGAAATTATTTCTTCTGGATCTGTTCTCTAGATCATGGACTTTAGAGACCAAGTATTCAATTTTTGCTATATTTTTCCCTGCTATATCCTCCACTGAGCACAGAGATTCCTCAAATAACATCAATCTCTCTTCCAAAGTATTAATTCTTTCCTCCAGAATGTTTCTTTTTTTGTTTTCATCCCCAGCTTGTTTCTTTAAGGAGCATATGTCAAGATGCATAGATTGTAGTTTATCTTTGATGTAATCTAAATCATTAGAGCCCATGTTTCCGTTTTTACTTTTATAAGAATTTTTATTGTTTTTAATACGGCTTGGTTTGGAGCCCACCCGGTCCCCTTGACCAGTAAAGTACCTTGTAGGATACGTCCCGCTCTGGTCTGCAGCAGCTGCTGAATCTGGTCTCCCAACCGACGGCATGAAGGATCACAGATGAGTGGCAATTTAAAAGTGTAAAAAACTCAGCTTTTAATAGCCCGATTTCGTTCCGAAGTTTCACACACTGCGTGAGGTAATTAGGTCGAAAGATTAAGATACTATTCAAGTCATGACATTAACTTTAACACTACCAAAATCTAGACAGATCATGAATAAGTGTGAGAGCTCTTCTTCTATGTGGCCGTTCTTCCCTAACACTGGCGTGCGACCTGTCCTGTGATCAGAAAATGTTATAAAAATCAAATTTGGCCACACCTGTGGACCTGTAAAAATATAGCATTTAGGTTTGTGTACCTCAGCCATGTCATGTGACAACACTCCAACATCATGCTGCATGGAAAAGCATGATCTGGCTTGGCACATCACTCAGCTTGTGACACATTGTCGTGTTTTTTGTTGGTCTATACCTCACAATACAATTCTGGAAAATCACCAGATTGAGGCCTTGCCATCCCAAAAACTCATTTTCTCAGCAATGGTACAAGATGGAGACATAACATTTTCTGTTTTGGATGCAGTGAGACCTGGGCTACTACAACAGGCACTGTATGGACTAAACTGAACACCCAAAGTCACACAATAAGTATACAAACAGCATAACTGTGGTCCACAAATGTTGTAAAAGTCAAGTCCGACCACACCTGTGGACCTATAAAAATACAACATTTCAGTTTGTGTACCTCAGGCATGTCATGTGACAACACCCCAACATTATACTTTATGGAAAAGCACAATCTGGGTTGGCATCACATAGTTTGCGACACATTGTCTTGTTTTTTGCTGTTCTATACCTCACAATACAATTCTGGAAAAATCACCAAATTGAGGCCTTGTCATACCTAAAATTCATTTTCTCAGCAATGGTACAAGATAGAGACATAAGGTTTTCTGTTTTGGATGCAGTGTGATTTGGGCTACTACCACAGATACTGTACAAACTGAACTGAAACCCCAAAGTCACACAATAAGTATACAAACAGCACAACTGTGGTCCAAAAATGTCATAAAAATCTGGTCCAGCCACCCTTGTGGACCTGTAAAAATTCTAAGTTTAGGTTTGGGTACCTCAGGCATGTCACGTGACAACACCCCAACATCATACTACATGGAAAAGCATGATCTGGGTTGGCAAAACATAGTTTGTGACACATTGTTATGTTTTGTTTGGTCTGTACCTTCTGAAAAATCACCAAATTGAGGCCTTGATAGCCCAAAAACCCATCTTCTTAGCAATGGTACAAGATGGAGACATAAGGTTTTCTGTTTTGGATGCAGCGTGACCTGGGCTACTACAACATACACTGTATGGACTGAACTTAAACCTCAAAGTCACATAATAAGTACACAAACAGCACAACTGAACTCTAAAAATGTTGTAAAAATTAAGTCCGGCCACCCCCGCGGACCTTTAAAAAGACAATATTTAGGTTTGCATACCTCAGGCATGTCATGTGACAACACTCCAATATCATACTACATGGAAAAGCATGATCTGGGTTGACATCACATCGTCTATGACACATTATCATGTTTGATGACAACCAGTGAGTTTGTACTTTGTACCATACAAGATTGGGACCGATCAGTCAGTGGCTGGCTGTGGCAGGGTGTGGAGGGCTATGCCAGTCACCAGCACGGATCGGGTTGGGGTGCAGGGAGGTGTTAATGCCTGCTGGAGTGGTGGGGTGGGGGCCACTACCCTATGGAAAAGGGACGGGACATGATTTTTATTTTATTCAAATGGGGCTCGGTACAGGAAGGGGGCCACTACACTATGGAAAAGGCTGGGGGAAATTAATTATTTTTTAGTCAGATGCGGTTCAGTACAGGATGGAGGGCCACTGCACTATGGAAAAGGGATGGGGAACTTATTTTTGTTTTATTTGAACGGGGCTCGGGATGGGGTGGGGGCCACTACACTATGGAAAAGGCTGTGGAACATGGCTATATTTCAAACAGGGTTCGATATGGGATGGGGGGGATGCCTACACTATGGAAAAGGTTGGAGGAATTGATTTTTTGACATTCGGACCAGATTTGAGATAGGGAGCAGGGGATCTCTACACAAGGGAAAAGGCTGGGGGAATTGATTTTTTTACATTCAGACCAGGTTCAAGATGGGGAAGGAGGACCTCTACACTATGGAAAAGGCTAGGGGAATAGATTTTTTGACATTCAGACCTGGTTCAGGACGGGGAGGGGGGTCTCTACACTATGGAAATGGGATGTGGTTTCCTGTTACGTGGAACTGGGCTGGGGGCAGGCTGCTGTGCTCCTGTGTGCAGTACAGCAGCCTGCCTGTGGGTGGCTGGGACTTAGGCATGGTTCTTTCATGCCTAACTTTGTGCAGAACATCTCCGAGATGCAAGGACAGCTGCACTGCACATCTTTGCTGAATATGGGGATGTGCTGCATATTCATGGGCATGCCCCCTCGAGATGCACCACATACATTATCGCTGCACTTGGGCACAGCCAGAGATGTGTAACGCATCTCCTCCCTTTGAGTATCCCAGTATGATGCATCTCCTTTGAAAATATCCCCCAAAGTTTTCTGTTTTTATTTGTTTTCATTATTTATTTATTTAAAATTTGATAACCGTGAAAGGTACCATGAGCTAAGCTCATTTCCAGGTATGACCTGTGGAAGGGAGTACAGATGCAACAAAGGGTAAACAAAAAATAATGATGAGGATCACAACTATACATAGAATTACTGCTCACATACAGTAAATTCATACAGTAATTACAATATAATACATGTGTATTACAATATATGCAATATAAGGCTGGAGCACGATTTGGAGGAAATCAGCTTATGGAGCAAGATCACAGAATGTGCTTACTGGTTTAAGATGGAGATGTGAGGAGGTGGAGAAATGAGGATGGGTACTGGGGTGGGGACAGGTGCAGGATGAGATAGAGGTTGGTCTGAGTAAGCAGTTGAGGGCAGGAAAGGAGGGGGTGAGATGGGTATGGGGGGATGCTGTTTCAGAGGGAAGGAAGCCTGTAAGAGAAGGCCAGTTGCTGGCTGAGGTGTGGACTCATAAAAGTGCAAAAAAGCGAACCAATTGACTGTGAGTTGTATAGTGAGGGGGTGGCAGTATTGAGGAGAGAGGCAAGGTATGACGGGAGAGCCCCGAACCAGAACTTCGATATAAGGGTAGTGCAATGTGACAAGTGTCTCTGCGAGAGGGATTGGAGGGCTAGGGAAGAGTAGCAGTCACAGCAGTGGGTTATACAGGGGGCGTTTGTGGTGAACCTACAGAAGGAGTAGTCAAGGACATCGAGTTTGGAGAGGGAGGTCGCAGGGGCAGCACTGTAGATCACATCTGCATAATCAAAGGTAGGGAGGATCCATTTGATCACTAGGTCCTGTCTAACAGGGAGGGGAAGACTAGCCTTGAGGTGGTAAAGCATCCCCAGTTTTGGTCACAGTTTCGAGTGTAGGGCATCAAAGTGGGAAGTGAAGTTGAGTGAGGGATTGAGCAAAACCCTGAGGTACTTGCAAGTAGGGACAGTTTTGAGGGGAGTATTGTTGCTGGAAAGGAAAGATTGCAGATCTTGAATCCTAGTGAGTTTTTGCTTAGTTCCGAAGGTCATGGCAACAATTTTTTTGATGCTTAGTTTTAGACAATTAACGTTGAGCCATGAAGCAACTACAGTGAAGTCCTCTTGGAGTGGGGATTGAACAGCTGAAGCAGATGGGCCAGAGAGGAAAAGGACGGTATCATCTGCCTGCACATAGATTTTGGCATGGGAGCATACAGAAGGGAGGTTACTAATGAACAGAGAAAATAGGACAGGCCCTAGAATCCAGCCTTGGGGTACTTCTTCAGTGATGGGGAGGGAGGAGGTTAGGACGTTATTTATTTTGACAGACTGGGAATAGCCAGATAAATAGGAACTGAACCAGAACATGGTGAGAGGAGAAAGGCCAGAGGTGCTCAGTTTGTTCAGAAGGAGAGAGTGGAACACTGAGTTGAAGACCTTTGCTAGGTCGAGGAAAATAGCCAAGGTGATGAAACCTTGATCTATAGCAGAGTGTATGGCATCAGTAAAGTGGAGAAGGGAAGTGGGGGTAGAATGGTACTTTCTGAAGTCAGATTGATCAGGGGACAGAGTGTTGGAGACTAGGAGGAAATAGTTTAGCCTAGAGAGGACCAAGGACTCTTGGACCTTAGCAAGTAAGCGGAGAAGTGATATGGGGTGGTAGTTGCCTGGGGAGGTTGTGTTCCCCCCCTTTTGAAGAGGGTGAGGACTATAGCTGGCTTCCAAGCCAAGGGGACAGTAGCTGTAGAGATGGACAGATTGAAAATGAAGGTTAAGGGGGTGACAATTTAGGGAGCTGAGATAGAAACATAGAAACATAGAATTTGATGGCAGATAAGGACCGCTTGGCCCACCCAGTCTGCCCATTTCCCTACCTAATGGATAAGCTGCAGATCCTAGTTAACCAGCAGCCTACTTCTTTCTACCCCCACCCCTTAGAATTGCCTTATGGCTGTCCCATGCATGCTTGAATTCAACCACTGTTTTTGACTCACAACCTCCTCCGAAGGCCGTTCCATGCTTCCACAACCCTCTCTGTGAAAAAATACTTCCTTACATTACCTCTGAGCCTCCCCATCTTCAAATTGTGCCCCCTTGTTCTTCGCACCTCTTTTTGAAAGATGCTACCCTCTTGGACTTTGTTGATTCCCTTGAGGTACTTGAAAGTTTCTATCATGTCCCCTCTCCCTCCTTTCCTCGAGGCTATACATATTAAGCTCCTTTAGTCTCTCTTCATATGTCTTCTGGTGCAGACCCTGCACCATTTTAGTTGCCCTCCTCTGGACAGCTTCCATCTTGTCTATGTCCTTGCGGAGATTGGAACTCCAGAACTGCACACAGTACTCCAGATGGGTCTCACCAGCTGTCTGTACACAGGGATAACAACTTCTTGTTTTCTACTGGTGATGCCTCTCCCTATGCATCCCAGTATCCCCCCAACCCTCCTTACTGCCCTCTCACATTGCTTGCCCACCTTTAAATAATCTGATACCCCCAGGTCCCTTTCCATTTTTGTTGTTGTTAGTATCTCACCCCCACTGTGTACTCTTCCCTGGGTTTTTGTTTCCAGGTGCATTACCTTGCACTTCTTAGCATTAAATCTAAGCTGCCATACATTTGACCATTCCTCTAACCTTGCCATCCCTTCTCATCCTTTCCACCCCACCTTGTGCATCAACTCTGTTGCAGATCTTTGTGTCATCTGCAAAGAGACATACTTTTCTTCCAGTTCTCTGCAATATCGCTACAAAGACATTGAAGAGGACCGGTCCTAATACTGACCCCTGTGGCACCCCACTAGTAACACCCCTTTCTTCAGAGTGGACTCCATTTACTATTACTCTCTGTGTCCTATTCTACAGCCAATTCTTTACCCAGGCTGTCATCTTGGGACCCACTCCCAGGCTGGCTAACCTGTATATTAATCTTTTGTGCGGGACTGAGTCATATGCCTTGCTAAAGTCTAGGTAGGCCATGTCCACAGCCCCTCCCTGATCTACTACTTTGGTCACCCAGTCAAAGAAATCTATTAGAGTCATCTGGCATGACCTTCCCGCTGTGAGTCCATGCTGCCTTGGGTACTGTGCCCCTCTGGCCTCTAGGTACTCGACAATTCTTTCCTTCAGAAGTGATTCCATCATTTTCCCTATCACTGAGGTTAAACTAACAGGTCTGTAGTTTCCTGCTTCTGCCCTGCTCCCACTTTTGTGAAGGGAATCACATCGACCATCCTCCAGTCCTTGGGTACCACCCATCCTCCCATGATTTCTTAAAAGAGTAGTCAGTGGTGTCACTAGTTCTACCCTTAGTTCTTTTAGAATTCTGGGATGAATCCCAACAGGCCCCATTGCTTTGTCCACCTTCAGTTTAAGAGTTCTTTCAGAACCTTTTCTTCTGTAAATGGGCTGGTAACAACTTCTGTATCCAGAGTGTTTCTACTGTTTGTTTTAGGTACCTCCCTCTCTTCATTTGTAAATACTGAGCAAAAATATTTGTTTAGTATCTCTGCCTTTTCACAGTCACCCTCTGCCCACCCCCTCCCCTTTATTAAGCCTCACTATCCCTCCCTTAGTCTTCCTTCACTCCTTGATGTACCTAAAAAAGGTTTTATCCCCCTTCTTAACTGAGTTGGCTATCTTTTCCTCAGTTCAGGCCTTTGCTGTTCTGACTGCCTTCCCAGCTTCCTTTTGCTTTAACTGATACAATTCTCTGTCCTGCTCCTTCTGTGATTCCTTGTACTTTCTGAATGCTTTCTTTTTCTCTTGAACCTTCACTGTCACCTCCTTTGAGAACCATAGTGGTTTCTTACATTGTTTTGTTTTATTTGCTTCATACAAAGTCTTGTTACCTCTGTGATGGCAGTTTTTATTATTCCCCATTGTTCTTCCACCCTTCCTTCCTGCCCATTTGCTAGTGCATTCCTTAGGCACTCACCCATTTTGGCAAAGTCAGCGATCCTGAAGTCCAGTACTTTTGCCTTTGTATGGCTTGACTCTATTGCTGTGTTTATTGTGAACCATACTGTTCGATGGTCGCTAGTTCCCAGATGGCTACCCACTTCTACATCTGTGATCCTCTCTCCATCTCCATTTGAGAGGACCAGGTCTAAGATTGCTCCCTCTCGAGTGGGTTCCAATACTAGTTGTCTAAGGCATGCCCCCTGTAGGGCATCTAGAATAACCCCACTCTTAGAAGTGGCTGCTGCAACTGCACTCCAGTTAACATCTGGCATATTCAGATCACCCATCAGCAATATCTCCCCTTTATCTGCCATTCTAAGTATACTTTCTATCATTTCCTTGTCCATTTCCTCCCCCTGAAAGGGAGGTCTGTATACAACCCCTGTGCAGATTGTGATGCCATTGCCTGCCTCCAAATTGACCCACAGTGCTTCTTCTCCTCCTCCCTGTTTACCCTTTTGTTCTGTTGCTTTGATTCCTTCTCTTATGTAGAGAGCTCCTCCTCCTCCTCTTTTACCCTCCCTGTCCCTCCTGTAGATAGTGTATCCTGGTATGTTTACATCTCAGTCATGGTTCTGTGTGTACCATGTTTCTGTGACTGCCATGATATACAGATGTTCCTCCTCCATCAAGGCCACTAATTCAGGAAGCTTGTTACTCAGACTACGGGCATTGGTACTCATTGCTCTCCATTTTTTGATGGCTTTACCTTCTGTAGCAGCATCCCCCACTGACCTTTCTACCTTGGTCTTTTCTCATTTAGTACCCTGTTTTGTAGGGGAGGCTGGGGTTTCCTGCTGCTTATCAGTGCCTTCCCCATGACTAGTTTAAAAGCTTGCCAATGAAGCATTTAAACCGATTGCCCAAAAGACTTGTTCCCTTCCTGGACAGATGCAGACCATCCTGCCAGTATAGGATGGTGTCCCTCCAGGTGGAACCCCAGTCCCCAATGAAGCCAAACCCCTGTGCTCCACACCAATTTTTCAACCATTCATTAAACTGCATGGTGCAAAGTACCCTCGACTCACCCATGCCACTGACAGGCAGCACCTCTGAGAAGGATACTGTGTGTGCTACTTGTCTTAAGCCCCTCCCCAACTCTATAAAGTCCTTCCGCACTGCTCTAATCTCATGATGAGCCAAGTCATTTTTCTCTAGGTGGACAATGACATCCAGCTCAGACTCCCGTGCAACTGTTCTCGTGATCCTAAGGATGTGCTTCCTGTCCCTCCAAGCCATGGCACCAGGCAGGCACCTTACTTCAGTTTTCCCTGCTCCCCCAAGTTCTATCCCCCTAATAATTGAGTCCCCCACCAGGAGCTGCTTCCTTTCCCTGTGGTACCTTCTGCCTCCTTCCTGAGGGCCTCCCTTGTGACAGTTGTCTGCACCCTCCTTAGTCTCCTCTGCGGGTGCATCCATAGAGGAACTATGCTCCCCAGAATGGTGTATGGATTGTGGAGTGGAACAACTGACTGGGTGTGCCTCTGTTCTACCATCCTTACCCTCCCTGAGCCCACTGTGGTCCAACTGCTATGCTTTCTTCGCAACCTCTGAGGTAGTGGTGGTGGCTCTGGTTCTCCCTGGATGGGGGAGGTTCCCTTGCTACTGTCCAGTGCAGCCTGAAGATGGGCAACTTCCTCCCTCAGGGCAGATAGTTGTCTGCAAACAGGGCAGCATCTCAGCCTCCAGAAAGACTCCTGGAAGACGGCTGCCCCACAGCCATTACATTGCACTACTCCCTACATAACTGTCTACCTTGTTTAGTTTTTTTTGTGTGTGTGTGTGATTGGTGTGTTATATAGAAATATATGTATTTATATAATGTGTATGCTTATATTGTAAGTGCAGTGTGCTAGAGAGGATATGACTGTGATATGCACCTTGCCCTCTTGAGAAAATGATGTCAGAACTCCAGGTATAAAGGAACTCTTTCCGGGGCGGGAGAGGGTGGGAAGGGTTTGGGCCTAAACTGTGCCCTCACAAAACAATCAGCTAAAAGCTCTGACCTACCACTGCGATGAGTGCCTTCCTGTCAGCAAGATGCCCTACACGACAATTTGACAGAGAAAATACACTGCTAATCAAACAGAGAAAAATCCAAACATCCAAGTCAGACACAGGTAAACCTCCCCAGCTCCAGAACAGCCTGATGACTTGTGCTCTGAAAGCAGTCAGCCCCAAAACACATCAGCTGTGCAGAAGGGCAGACACAGAAAACAGTATTAAGCCCCTGTGGGTTGAAACTCTTCCTGCACTGAAAATCTTAACAATTGTAACAAAAGTAAAGCAAGCTCCACCTCCCTCTGTTGATTGAAAGACTGCCTTTTCTGATAATTCTAAGTTCCTTATTTCACCCTTCAGTTAGAAGTATCCTCCACCAGAAGAATATTAACTTTCCTAAGGAATCTGCTTCAAACCAAAGACAATTGTAAATTGTAAGGCTCACCTCCCTCTGTTGTGAGCACAACTTGCTTTCTTGCAAATCTTAAGTCCAGTGTTGTAGCTTCCAGCCAGAGGTAGCTTCACCTGAAGACTATTGGGTACTACTAGTAGCTTGGGGTGCAAGCCATCAGGGCTAGATTTTGAAGAGTTGAGGGAGACGAGGGCTCTATAGACTTCAGAGGGAGATATCAGCTGTAAGTGGAATTTGGAGGACCAAGAGAGGTGGGGGAATAGAATCAAATCAAATCAAGCTTTATTTATGGAACGCTATTCCCAAATGGGTCATAGACTTTTACATAATACACAGAAACAATTTAAAACAGAACCCAAAATTCTAAAATACTAATAAGTAGGATGTTAGTTTTCAGCAAAAGCAAATTCGAATAAACAAGATTTTAAGGCTGATTTGAAGGCCTCAACAGATGGGCACTCCCTTATCAGATGAGGTAGAGAATTCCACAGGGTCGGAGCAGCAAAAGCAAATGAACGGACGCTAGGAATCTCTAGCAATCCCTCATTGGCTGAGCAGAGAGGATAAAGGGGGTGGCAGGGACAAAGGAGCTCTTGCAGGTACCACAGTCCCTGTCCATGTAAAGCCTTATGGTCAGTAATCCGACCTCGAAGGTGATCTTCCAATGCACCGGCAGCCAGTGCAGAGCACGGAGCATGGGTGTGACATGGCAAGATCTTTGTAAACCTGTCAACAACCTGGCAGCACATTTTGCACTGGCTGCAGGTGACAGAGGTCCACCCCAGTAGCCCTGGGTATAGGGCATTGCAGTAATCAAGGCACAAAGTCACCAAGGTGTGGACCAGCATCAGAAGATCAGCAGGTGGTACCAAGTGCTTTATCTGGGTGACATTCCTCAGATGACAAAATGAGGTCTTGATAACAATCAATACCTGAGCCTTAAGTGTCAGCCCGCTATCAAACATGATGCCCAGATTCCGCACCTGGTCAGAGGTCATCAGCTGTTTGCCTCCCAGCCAAAGCACGGATGGCTGCCCAGCCGATGGCCCCTCCACCTGGTGACCTGGGTCCACGACCAACACCTCAGTCTTATCCAGATTCAATCTAAGCCAGCTGGCACTCATCCAGTCCTGGATCTCAGAGAAGCAGTTGTTAAATACCGAAACAGCATTATTTTGCCCGGGCACAAAGGACAGGTACAGTTGAGTATCATCTGCATAACAGTGAAAACTCAACCCATATCACCTAATAATGTCTCCCAAAGGCAGCATATACACCACAAACAACATGGGGGAAAGCACAGAGCCCTGCAGCACCCCACATGGCAGGAAGAGGGTGGCTGAGGAAAACACCCCAGACCCCACTCTCTGTGTCCTGCCTATGAGGAACAAGTGGAACCATCTGAGGCCTGTACTCCCCAGTCCACAGAAAAGCTGCAGACACTCTAGCAACATCCCATGGTCCATGGTGTCAAATGCTGCATAGAGATCGAGGAGGACTAAGATGGAATGGCTCCTCCGATCCCTCGCTATCAGGAAATCAAGTACCCGGACCAGTGCAGTCTTGGTACTATGCCTCTTCCTGAAACTGGACTGGAGAGGATCATAGATGTCATGGGTGGCCAGATATCCCTCGAGCTGCAACATGACTGCCTTCTCAATAACCTTACCTATAAAAGGCAGGTTAGAATCAGGCCTGTAGTTTGCGAGACAGACAGGGTCCAGAGAAGATTTTTTCAGAAGGGAGTGAACCACTGCCTCCTTCAGGGTGTTCGGAAACACTCCAGTCTCTAGTGAACACCTAACTATCTCAGCAACGACCGGTCCTGTTGTCTCCATGCACTCCACTAGAAGGCACGTTGGACCTGGATCCAAAGTACAGTAAGTCAATCGCAAGTCCTGGACTATCTTCACGACATCCCCAATCGCCAACTAGGTAAAGTCCGACCAGACCAACTGGGTGCCAGTGATCTCACACAGATCCCCACTCTGCCCATTTCAGTGAGCCGCATGGATCTCCAACCTGATGGTAGCAAGCTTATCTGCAAACAATCGAGCAAATTCATCACACTTCTACTGTGAAAAAGCTCTCCAGTTCTGGAGACAGGCTGGATTGCACAGCCTGTCCACAGTATGAAAGAGCTGAGCCAGTTGATTTCATGCAGCTGCAATCTCCCCGGACAGGAACTCTGCCTTCTTATGGGAGACCACAGATTGATATTCCTTATAATGGGATGTCAGTCTAAGTTTTTCCTCATTCAGGCCCGATTTCCACCAGCAATACTCCAACCTTCTTTCCACTCTCCTCAACTCCCTCAAGGTTCCATCACACCATGGGGACCGAGGGTGAGTGGGCAAACATGGACCGGAGCAATGGCATTCAGGGCAACTCCCACTACCTTATTATAGGCACACAGCAGACTTTCTGGATCCATGTTAACACTCTAACTACCCAATAGGTCCAGAACCACCATCAGACCATCTGGGGTCACTCCCCATAAAGGGTGGTACCGGATTATCTCCGTAGGGGCAGGTCACTTGGGGGGCTGAGAAGCTGAACCCTATAATGTGGTGATCAGACCGTCAGACGGGTTCCACTGCCACATCAGAGATCTCCATCCCCAGAAGGAACACTACGTCCAACGAATGACCCTCTATGTGGGTTACAGAGGTAATCACATGTGTGTGTCCCAACGAAACCAACAGTTGGAGGAAGTCTTGTCCAAACTGCGAGAGTTCATCATCAAGCCAGGCATTGAAGTCCCCCAGCACCAACTACCTGGGGGCCTCCAATACCATCTCAGCGATGAAGTCCATGACTTCTTGTAGGAACTCCTTCTCACTCCTGAGTCCCGGGTGAATGGTAGATGAGAAGTATCCTACAATCCACACCTGCACCCATGATACATTCGAAGTATCTAGTGATCCCAACTGGCACATCTACAAGGCCCATTTCCATCTTAAAACAGATGGCTACCTCCTCACCCCTACGATCCAACCTTGGGCGGTGTATCACCAAGTATCTGGCCCGAACAGCTGATTCCAAAATGGGACCAGCATTTTCATCCAGCCAGGTCTCGGTGATGCAAGCAAGGTCAAATGACCCAACAAGATCAACAATTACTGCTGTCTTGTTTCAAATCGACCTGGCATTGCATAACACTACCCAGGTTGGATGAGTAGTCAAGATTGACTGAGCTACCTGCCCACCAGAAGTGGAGCCCTTGGGTATGGCCACCAGGCAGGGTGAACCCCTTTCCTGGGCCCATTTCACCCCAGGGCATCTCCTTGACCCCACAACCCCAATTTGTCCACTCCGCTCCACCTCCCAACAGCCCCCCACCCCCACCCCTTTGATGCCTCCTCGAAATCCCCAAGGCATGACAACACCTATAAACCTCAGCTGGTAGTGGGGGGCAATCAAAGGGGCAGAAGGCCTGGAGCTCAGCGGGAGAGTAGTACCTGCCCGTCAAAGTCCTCTGCCAACACATCCTGCAAAGCTATCTCACCCAGCAGCTTCTCAGAATTAATGCTCACTCAGCTCAACAAACAATCAGTCCTACACCCACACATTTAACAAGCATTTGTCAATGCCGAATGTTTGCTTACTGATATTAGCATTGGAAATGCAGACAGATGCAGAATAGGAATGGCAGTGAAGTATTGAACTTCACACCAACCCCACCTCCACCCTGTAGAGATGGACAGGCATACGTGGAAACCGAGCAACGCATGTGCGTAACACAGTCATTTTATGGACATTCATCACCAAATTTTCAAAATAGCCATTTTAGGACCTCTGCTCATGAACAGTGTCACTTTAGCAATAATGCACGACAGGGTATGTGTTGTGCTGGGATAACATCAAGCCTGGGGTGATTAGACGCGAGGCTGTAGGCCGAGTGTGACTAATCACCCCAAAAGTGATGTTATCCCAGCACAACACACACCCTGGAGTGCATTATTGCTGTTATACAATGGCTTATTTGTTTTTATAACAATAAATAGAAAATAAATGATGTTTTCATGGTTTTTTCTGTATTTTTTCATGTGTGGAGGTATATGTTTTCACAAAAAAGTCCACAGTTTGACCACTAGATGGTGCTGGCTGTATGTTACGCACTGTATTTGCCTCCCAGGTTACCCTCGCTACAGTGCTATTTCTGTTAGGACACATAGGTCTGATGGTGTCACAGAGTATGGGTTAAAATGTGCTGCCTGTTTTTTTCTGGTTGCTTGTTGCTGGCAAGGTGCTGTGTTGACTGAGCCACCGAGGTTAGCTAAGAAGCCAACTCATAACGGCTGCCATGGTGTTGTTGTGGAGAAAAAGGTGAACTAGAGGTATGGCATTGTTTTCAGAATATTGCCTTTCTTTTAAAACTGTGTTTTATTTTAGTTTGGGTGTACGAGTGTGCGCGGTGAAGGAGCACAAATCCCGTATGCTGATGCGGTATGTTGTCCGTACTTCCGGGAGTTATGGGAGTAAGAAGGCACGGTTTTGTTTTGTACTGCAGAGCTATTTATTTTTTTTAGAGATAGCGACAAGAGCAGAAGAGAAAGATGCAGTGTTAAATTCTTGGCAGCGGTGGGAGCGAAGCAGGTAAGGTCTGGTGTTGAGCGGGAATCAGAGACTCAAGTAATCGCGGCTGTGGAATGATTTGTTTCATTTTAATTTTTTATATTTGATGCGGTCATTTCAGTGCTGGGACTACAGCCGTGATGTTGTGCTGGGATAACATCACGGCTCCAGTCCCACACTGGCCAATCAAAGTACAGCATTATTTCATGCCATTGTATAATGTGATTTTCTTAAGGTGTTAGCAGCACTGATTTCCCATGGTGACCGTGCTATTCTGCGCCAGAACTGCAAAAACACATTTTGGGTAGGATGTGAAAAATGACAGCTGTACTGTTCATAAGGAGGTGTGGAAAAATGGCAATGTTGAAAATCTGGAGTGAAAATATTGCAAAGTTGTGAAGGTTCGAGCGTGCATGGAAACTGCGCAATGCACGCTCATAGCACACTCATTTTATGGACTATCGTCACCAAATTTTCAACATAAGCAATTTAGGACCTCTGCTAATAAACAGTGTCACTGTCATTTTCATAATGTGTCCCGAACATGGATTTCTCACAGCGACCGCGCTATTCTGTGCCGGAACTGCAAAAACACATTTCAGCCAGGATGTGAAAAATGACAGCTGTACTGTTCATAAGGAGGTGTAGAACAATCGCAATGTGGAAAATCTGGCATGAAAATATTATAAATTCGCAAACTTATGAGTGTGTGTGCAAACTGCACAATGCATGCTCGTAACACAGTCATTTTATGGAGTATTGTCACTAAATTTTCAATATAGGAATTTTAGGACCTCTGCTCATGAACAGTGTCACTGTCATTTTCATAATCTGTCCCAAACACTGATTTCCCACAGCGGTCCCGCTATTCTGCGCCAGAAGTACAAAAACACATTTCAGCTAGGATATGAAAAATGACAGCTGTACTTTTCATAAGGAGGTGTGGAAAAATGCCGATGTTGAAAATCTGGCATGAAAATATTGTAAATTCGTGAAGTTACGAGTGTGCATAGCAACCGCGCAATGCACACTCGTAAAAGTCATTTTTTTTAATTTTCCACCAAATTTGCAATATAGGCTTTTTGAGAGCCCACCTCATGAACACTGGCACTGTCATTTCATTAATCAGTCCCAAAAGGTGATTCCACACAGTGACCGCAAAATCACTTTTCGGGGCAGATTAACACCATGACAGTGGCAGAATTCATGAGGAGGGGTTCCAAACACCCCATGTTGAAAATTTGGTGCCAAAATTCTAAACAATGCCTGAGATATGCATCAAAGTTGAAAAAACCCTATTTATTCCATTATACAGCTTACCGGCATTTCCTCAGTTCGCGGTCGGCTTTGAAGAGTGCAGACGTGTTCCTGGTCCACTGAAGATCATCGTGCCAGACTCCAGAGGTAAGTATGGGGTGAGGGAGGTGTGGGAAGGCAGGGTGCACAGTGGGTGGGCATGGGTTGTGGGGGGGGCAGGGAGATGGCGAGGGACTGTTTTCTTTTTTACAGGGTTTCACCAAACGGGAAAAAACCATCACAGGATGGTTTTTTGTTTCAGGGCATGTGGCACGCTGGGGTGGGCTCCCAGCATGCCACCTAAGTGTTTTGTGGGGGGGAGGTGACATTATGCCAACAGGGATTAGGCACCCCCACAGGCGCATAACAAAAGTGGGGGGGTACATTATGCCGATGGGGATTGGGCACCCCGTCGGCACATATGGAGTGCGGGAGAGGGGAAACAAGAGCCAAGGGGGATTGGGCACCCCCTCGGCATAAAGGGAACGTTGGATGCTGATGGGGAGTGGGCTTCCCCATTGGCAAATTACAGGGGCGGGCGGGATGTGCATGAAGCCGACAGGGATTGGGCCCCCCTTCGGCAAAACTAATGTGGGGGCACATCATGCCGAGGGGGATTGGGCACCCCCTCAGCACTGGGGACTGATGAATATTGTTTGTGAACAGGGCGGAAAGCCACTGCCCTGTTCACAAACAATATTACAGTCGGCAATTTTCCTCCCAGCAATGACGGGTCGCTCCCTCATTGCAGCGGACTGCCTGACGCTGCAATGATGAGGCAGCCCCTGATTGCTGCGGTGAAAATGTTTCTACTTGGTGGCACTTTTGGAGACCAGTGTCATCAGGACACTGTGCCTCCATTGGTCCACCAGTATCCAGCCCCCAAAGGTAGTGGCTCCGTTGGCTGCTATAGTGCCACGCCTCCCCAACCTGCTTCTCTCCTAAACTGCCGCATAATGTTTCTTGTGCATGCGCGCAAGCAAACATAAAATGTGATAAATAACAACATCCAATTAAAACACACACTCATACACACACTCACAACCACAACACATATACCCTCAATAATATATTACTAGTTATCCAAATCATGTACAACCAAAACATATAGAATAGTGGATGGGCGACCATCCACAACAAGGCTGTGTTTCCATCGAGGGAGTTGATGATGTCATAGAGACCTCAAGAGCGAAGCTCGAGAGGTCTCTGGCATCATCAACTCCCAAGATGGAAACACAGACTTTGTTGTGGATGTGCGACCATCCACTGTTTTTTATAGTATATGGTTCCCCAAAATAGATACAAGATTCATACCTTGTTCACGCATCTGCACCCCTTTCCCTAAGATAACGGTCCTCCTCCTCGCTGCAGTTACGCGCTTATGTTCCAGTCATGTCCATGCTCCTCACCATAGTCCCACTCTGCTTTTACTGAAACTGTGCCATTTTGTTAAAAAAAAACCAAAAACAAACAGCAAATTGATATTTTTGACAGACCGACCCGATTATGGTAGTCTGTGTCCACACTGTCTGCTCCCCAGACCGCTCGCTAAATGAGTCCGCCATTTTTGTATGTATTTTTTGAGTCTCTGCCTGTTTCCACCAATCAGATAGTAGCTCAAGGGGGAAAAGTTGTTGTACTATCTATGTGACGTCAGAGCGATAGTACGACAACTTTTTTGACCTTTGAACTGTCCTACAACAAGATTTGGAAAACCTTTGTTTTCTATACACAATAAGCCCTAACCATATACTATAAAAACATACATACATAATCAACTATACACTCATCACAAAATTATCAAACTAATATAACTTAATACTGTAGTACAGAAAATGTTAGCGCCCCCAAATGTTAGCGCTTTGACCGAGAGGAACCTATCTGCGGTCTTTTATTTACGCTTAAGCGCTAATGACATAATGTTATAGCAGTGAGGTGTTTAATATTAGTGCACATTTAACATTAGTGGGTCTGTTGGTCCCACGAAAAACATGGGATTAAAAAGACAGTGAGTATAACTGAAACTACAGTATGAGCAGATAAATGTGAAATGAAATGGGTTTCAGTAAAAAGTCCAGTCCAAAAGAGTTCATATGATGAAATAAGACCATAAGGCTCCCACTTCCTATATCCAATAAATAATCCTCTCCAGGCCTTTAAAACTCCCACTTCCAAGGTCAAGAGATTTAAAATTTAAATGAAATTAACCTGATACACCCAGGAGCTCCCACCTCTTAGGGATCACAGTGTCACTGTTCAGTTCTTCTATGGACTCTCATTACCACATAGAACCAGAAATAATCATTAACACTGTCCAAATGCTTTAATAAAAGTCTCAGATCCTAAAGATATCAATTTCAAGCTCAAAACACTGCAGTGCAAGAGAATATAGAGTCACTCACACCGCTGGTCAACTACCGGTCAGTTTTCCCAATGCTGGAGTGTTCTCTTCTCAATTATACAGTCGAACAAAAGAGGCAAGCAGGGGATTCAAGCAGAACAGTTCCATTTAACCAGGGACCCTAGATACAATTCATCACATAGGATGGGGCTAGATGTATCAGTTCTTTGCTGTTTAACCAGAGCCAGAGGAACCCCACCCAGTCTCCAAGCCTCTCCCCGGATCCTACTGCTGATACAGCAGCCCACCAGCCACCACGCTGCAGAACAGAAGCACCACAAGTGCACCCACCCACCAGTTGCCACGCTGTGGCGCACCCCCACATCAAGGGCAGGAACCTGGACACAGCCCCTCCCAGCACTCCACCACTGGCCACTGCAGGACCACTTCAATATTCCTCTTTTACAGCTCTCCAGACATTCACCACTGGTTCCAAGTTCCACAGCCTCTGCTATATCCTCTACCAAACTCCACGATGCTCCCCTCAACCACCAACACCTAGCTAACACAGGTAATTCTTTGGTAATTCTTCCGACTCTTGATAATTCCACTGCACATTATGAGTTTGAGCAATAATTCGGGGCAGTAATGCACTTTGTCAAAGCGACACTATATTAACAGACACTTGTGTTGTCTCATCTCTGTTTTCGGTAACGGACTACAACCAGAACTCAAAAATAGAACAAAACAGAACACAACATAAAATAATAAATAACATGACGTAAAATACGGACTGACAAGATAACATATGGGAAACAGATGGACCTTGCGGTACAGCACAGATTGTGAAGAACTTATTTAGAGCTTCAGCTATTTAGAGCTTCAGTTTCCACAGCATTCTCCTGCTCCTGCTGGCACCCCTGCTGCCCAGCGGTCCAGCCCTGCTCTGAGCCAGCCGCACCTGAAGCCTCAGCCCAACTCCTCAATCCAGGTACTCAGCTTATGGCTGAAGAAACCTGGCTCCGAAGCCACCAATTCGATTGGCTGGCTAGAGTTTTCTGTGGCTGCCTACTGGTTGTTTCTCTCTCTCTGTCTAGCAGCGCACCTTTTCAAACCCTCGCTGCCCTAGGACGCTTATATCTTTATATTTGAACTGTTTATTGGTGTTGAACTATACTTTAACTGTAGTTGCTTCTAGTGACTAAATTAAACTAATTGTTTTATTTCTTGTTTAGACTGCTGGACTGTTTTAGTTATAGTATTTAATTAAGATTACTGTACATTGCCTACAGTATATACAGTACTAAGTTTATTGAGCATTGCCTCCTCCCCTCTTAACGCTGTCTCGGTGCTCTCACAAGCTCTCTGCCTGCTCTATTCTCTTCATTCCTTTATCCTCTCTCTCGCTGCCCATTTCATCTCTGCTTGAGCACTCTGCTCCCCTCACTTACCACTCTGTACTCCTAACCTTCGGCCTAGAAGGAACCAGCCACCTGCTCAGAAACTCTCTCTCTCTGCACACAGCCCCCCTCGCCACACATATCTCCACTAATTTCCTCACGCCAGAGTCTCTGACACCCCTCCAATCCCATTGTTTGCTCTTGGCCTTGGTGCTTCTCACGTACATGCCATCCCCCCCCCCCCCGTGTAGCTCCAAACACTGAATCCATAACACGCCTTGTTTTCTCACTCACTACCACCTCCATTGTTGCCCACAGGCCCTTCCCCCATTTAGCCTTGCACAGGCTTTAATCCCTCTGACTCACATCCCTTCTCTCCCTTTCCACAGGATTCTCCCACTCCAGCGGGTGCCCCTGCTGCCCAGTGGTCCAACCCCTGGTCTGAGCCAGACACACCTGAAGCCTCAGCCCAACTCCTCAATCCAGGAATGCAGCTCTCGGTTGAAGAAGCCCGGCTCCAAAGCCACCAATTCAATTGGCTGGCTAGAGTTTTCCATGGCTGCCTATTGGCTGTTTCTCTCTCTCTCTCTCTCTGCACCTAGTGGCGCCAGTTTTCAAACCCTCGCTGCCCTAGGACACCTATATTTTCCCCCTCCCTCCCTCCCCCAGCCCGACCGCTATTAAATACTCCTCCCCCACCTGACACCCCCTATTTTATGACTGTCTCTCTCTCTCTCTTCACTCCCCACCCTGCTAGGTTGTCCTCTCTTAAAGGGTCCCTCACTCACTTTGAGTGGCATCACCTCAATTACTACTTGTACTGTATGCCTGATTATCAAGCACTGATTAGCAGCTGCTCCACTGTAGATTGTCCTAGCATATCATACCTATCCTATCTTCAACGCTGACCTCCAACCCCGGCACTTTGCAGTGTAATCTGCTTTATTTGCATTAACCAGACAGACCCCTGAGCAATTCCACTTTGCCAAGGACATAGGCTGTAGGTCTTCATCTCAACACTCCTGGACTTGCACACTCCCCTTCCTCTCTAACCATCCACTCAGTCTGCTACTAGCTCCAACTCAGTTACCTCCCTCTTTTTGGCATGGCAATGCTGGCCTTTATGCAACACTTACTTCATAAAGGAATCATGTTAGTCTTGCTGCTTACATTCCCTAGTTCTACACAAGACCATGAGTCCTCAAATGCTGTAGAAACCTTGTTAGCTGACCCAATCAGTGTTTACAGCACAATAACCTCCACTCAACCAACATTCACTAGCAAACATAATCCAGATGAGGATATACCGCCACCTTGCAGCTGTTGGTCACTGGCAAACCATCTCTCCCTGACTCCACCTCTGACACTCATGTCAGGATATGTCACCTCCCAGGTAAACAACAAAGCACACCGCATCCAGTCCAGGCACAGCAAGATCAGTACCAAACACTCAAAGGAATATCTTTGCAGACTAGCAATTTTATTGTTGCTTATATCGAGAAACATACATCCCAACCCTGGCCCCCTAGTGCTGCAGACAGCCACTCTGAAGAACTCCGGTTCACTTACTTTCACTTCACTTAATATTTGCAGCCTTCTCTCTAAGCTTGACAGCTTACAAGTCTGGGTCTCACAACACAATCCTGATGTGATATCCATTCTGGAAACCTGGCTCACTCCAAAAATACTTGACACTTCAATTATGATCACAGACTACACAGTCTTTAGGCAAGACAGGCTATCTAAGAGAGGTGGTGGTTGTGCAATCTACCTATGGGACAATTTACAGGGCCTTGTCATGCAACTGCCCAACACTGGGGAAGACATGCAAGCTCTCATCATTAAAGTCATCCTCAGACCTCAGAATAGGGCCCTTACCCTGCTGTCTGTCTATATCCCACCTAGGCGTACCTTGCCTGGCTTTGACACACTAATGAACTGCCAGGACAGTCTGAGTCTAAATACAGAAGTCATCTTACTGGGGGACTTCAATGTTAATTGGCTTTCACCTGAAGTAAACTCATTCAAAGATTCTGTCTCTGCCATCCACTTCACCCAACTTGTTGAGTCCCCAACTAGAGTGAATTACAGGACTGGTACCAGTACCCTACTTGATTGGGTGCTATCAAATTGACCCTTGCACATCTCCAACACCATGGTCCTTTCAGATGCAATTAGCAACCACTCCCCTGTTCTGTTCAAATGAACGAATAAGTTTACCAAGCCCCCCACTAAAACTATCACTAGTAGGGTTCTGCTTAAGGATCACCTGGAGCTCCTGAAATCGGACCTCCACCTACTAGACAGGGCTGAAGTCTACTCCACCAGTAATGTTGATACCACACTGGAACAATATATCTCTTACTTTAATGCAGCATGTGATAAACATGCCTCATTCAAAAAATGCAAAATGAAAGGTCCTTGCAATCCCTGGATCACCCCTGAACTAATCGGACAGTTTCAACTCAGGGACCATCTATGGCACAGGGCCAGAACTATGGGCAGTCAATCTGACCTTCAAGCTTATAAAAAAGCAAGAAATGCCTACACAAGGGATATCCATGCAGCCAAAAGTCAACACTGCAAGGAAGCTCTTTCACGATCCTGGAGCGATGGGAAAAAATTCTGGAGCAACCTAAAAGAAATCACAGGAAAAGACCCCAAGCTTGCCCCTGCTACATAGAAACATAGAAGTTGATGGCAGATAAGGACTGCAAGGCCCATCCAGTCTGCCCATTTATTTTTCTACCTTATAAATTTGCCATTGGCCTTTGCTCTGTCAATGGCCTATCTATTCATACTCATCTGTATTGCTCCCTTATGCCTATCCCATGCCTGTTTGAAGCCCTGAACTGTATTCATAGCCACCAATTCTTGAGGTAGGCCATTCCATGCATCCACCACCCTTTCTGTGAAAAAGAATTTCCTCACATTCCCCCTTAATCGGCCCCCCTCTAATCTCATGCTGTGTCCTCTTGTCCTGTTATTTTTCTTATATTTAAACATGTTAGACTCTTTCACCTTGTTAATGCCTTTAAGGTGTTTGAATGCCTCGATCATATCACCTCTCTCCCTCCTTTGCTCAAGGGTATACATATTGAGCTCTGTTAATCTGTCCTCATATGTCTTCTGATGCAGTCCCTGCACCATTTTGGTTGCCCTTCTCTGGACTGCCTCAATTTGGTTAATGTCCTTGTGAAGGTGTGGCCTCCAATAATGCCGCAGTACTCCAGATGGGGCCTAACCAGTGTCTTGTAAAGGGATTATACCTCCCTCTTACGACTTGTGATACCCTTACTAATACACCTAACACCCCCTAGCCTTAACTACTGCTTTAGAGGTCTGCATGGATGATTTCAGGTCATCAGTGATGATGCCCAAGTCTTTTCTTCCTTTGTGACTGCTAGCAACTCCTCCCAGCCTATAGGTGGCTTCAGGTTTCTCTTCCCTATGTGCATGATCTTGCTTGCATTAAAGCCCAGTTGCCACTCTTCTGACCATTTTGCTAGTTTATCCAGATCTCTTCTCATTCTGCCCACCCCATCTGGATCATCTACTCTGTTGCAGATCTTAGTGTCATCTGCAAACAGACAAACCTTACCCTCCAGTCCATCTGCAAGGTCACTAATGAAGATGTTGAAGAGGACTGGCCCCAGGACTGATCCCAAGGTACCCCACTTGTGACTTGCATCCTTCTGACTGTATACCATTTACCACCACTCTCTGTTTCTGCCCGCAACCAGTTTGCCACCCAGTTGACCAACTTCTGACCCACCCGAGCCTACCCAGCTTATTTATCAATCTTCTATGTGGAACAGTGTCAAAAGCTTTGCTGAAGTCAAGGTAGGCGACATCAACTGCTCCCCCTTGGTCCACCACTCTGGTTACCCAGTCAAAGAAATCTATGAGATTAGTTTGACAGGACCTTCCTTTTGTAAACCCATGCTGTCTTGGATCCTGTGCCCCTATGGAGTCCAGGTGTTGCACTATCCTTTCCTTAAGGAGTGCCTCCATAATCTTGCCCACTACTGAGGTAAGACTGACTGGTCTGTAGTTCCCTGCCTCCTCCCTGCTACCACTCTTGTGGAGCGGGATCACATAAAACCCTTCTCCAGTCTTCTGGGACCTCTCCTGTGCTCAGAAACTCACTAAACAGTTCTGCTAATAGCTCTGCTAGTTCCACCTTTAGCTCCTTAAGTACCCTGGGATGTATGCCATCAGGTCCCATTGCCTTATCCACCCTGAGCTTAGCAAGCTCTTGTAGGACCCTTTCTTTTGTGAAGGGAGTAGTGCTCACTTCCCCGCCCCTGTGTCCATGGTGCTGAGCTGTGGGCCCTGCCCTACCTTCTCTTCAGTAAATACTGAGCAAAAGTATCTATTTAGGATAGATGCTTTTACATGGTCCTCCTCCTCACATGCTCCCTTTTCTCCATTAAGCTTAGCAATACCTCCTCTGGACTTTCTCCTTTCACTAATGTAAAATGCTATGCTAAATGTCAATGGTGTCCCCACCCTTGACCCAAGACTCATTGCAAATGTGTTCAGCAATGCATTTACTGACCTCAGTGGTGTCCTCCTGCCAGACTTCTTCAGCTTCAGTTATGCAAATGACAAGCATAGAAGCCACGACTGTGCCCTTATGCACCCACCTTTCCACTTCAAAGTAACCACACAAAACAAAGCCAAAAAAATACTTCCTTAAGGTACTTGGGAAAACTTCCTGTAGAAGCCATGGCTGTGCCCTCATGCACCCACCTTTCCACTTCAAAGTAATCACATAAAACAAAGACAAAAAATACTTTCCTAAGGTACTTGGAAAAACTCAAAATAGTGATGTTGGCCTTGATCTCAAAATCATTGCCCTTGCTTTGGATGAAGTCCTGGCTCCACTTACCCACATTGTCAACCTTTCCCTCAGGTACTCGCAATTTCCATAAAAATGGAAATCCACTGTAGTGATGCCAGTATACAAAAGTGGCGACGGTACCATCCACGGCAATCACAGACCCATCTCCATCCTTCCCCCGCTGTGTAAAGCACTGGAATGGATAGTTGCCGACCAGCTGGTTGACTACCTGGATAAATATTGACTCCAGTGCCCTCAGCAACACGGGTTTCAACAGGGCATAGCAGAACAACAGCACTACTGGAGTTCACTAGCTTCTTACATATCTCCCTGGACCACGGTCACCTTACTGATGCATTTTTTATCGACTTAACAAAAGCCTTTGACACAGTGTGCACCACAACCTCCTACTTGATCAGCTTGCAGCTAGAGGACTGTCTGATAACACCTTTGGCTGATTCAAAAGCTATCTGCACAACCGTATGCAGCAAGTGAAGATAGGCGACGTCCATTCTGGCAGAAGGCTCATCCACTCAGGAGTACCTCAAGGGTCCATACCATGCCCGCTCCTGTTTAGTATCTTCCTCAACCCACTCCCCCACCGCATGTCAGGGCCACATGCTGCTGTACACGGATGATGCCATCATTTTCACCAGCAACCACAACCCCAAGATCCTTGAGGCACAACTCCAACAACACTTTGTGGAAGTTGAAAGCTGGTTTAGTAATCACAAACTCATAATGAACTATAAGAAGACAAAAATGATGTTATTTTCCAACTCTCAAAATACTGTAAGTACAGAACCCATTCACTTACCATGTGTAACTCCATGGGCTCCCTACTGGAACTCATTCCTCAGTTTAAGTATCTGGGGGTTACTATTGACAATACCTTGTCTTTTACTCCACATATAGACAATGTTGTCAAATCAGTTATTTCTCACCTTGGCAACTCTATAGACACAAACACTGCCTAACCCCAGAGGCCCTTAAGCTTGCCGTCCATAGCTCGGTTGTTTCGCTAGTTGATTATGGTCTGGTCTTCTATGGTGCAGCCACCGACACTGCCCACAGCCGAATCAAGATAGCTCTAAACAAAGCCTGCCTCCTCCTTACTGGTGCTGGGCGTATGACCCACGCTTGTAACCTCTACTCCCAAGCTAACTGGCTCCAGCCCAAGTACAGGCGCATGTACCAAACCTGTCTATTAGCCAAAAAAGCTAGCTTCGAACTGCTGCCACCGGGGGTATTGAAGCTCCTCTCCCCCTCTAACAATCAGACAAACTAGAAGAGCAGAGTGTCAGTTCTTTATGATTCCCCGTTGTTGTACCTCCCTAAAACAGAGGTCATTTGTCCACCGAGCTCCGCTCTGGTTCAACTCCCTCAGTACTGAATTAACTGCAACCACTACTCTGGTCTCATTTAAGAAGAAGTTGCAGCAACATCTAGTTGCTGATGCCAGCTGTGACTGCTTCCACTAACCTTCTGTTACCCGGAACCTAGCACTTAAGCACCCCTCCTCACTGATTCGCTGCACTTCTCCTCCACAAGCCCCACTACCTTTTCCCACTTTCTTCCTCACCTACGTCACTCCCCTCTCCCTCATACATCTCTCCCCAGGTTCTTTTGCCTACTCTCTGTACCTCCTCTGAGCCATTCCTACTCACCCCCCCTCCTCCCTCCTCCTGCCCCTACTACCTCCACCTCTCCCCCTCCTCATCTCCCTCCATCCCCCCCACATGTCCACCCTTCTGTCTAATCTTTACTCATCTGCTACCTCTGCCTCCCTCTTTCATCCCCTGACACCCCACCCTCTGCCCCTACCCCAGTCACTCCTCTGTTATTCCCCTCCCTCCTACCCTGCTTATCCTTCTGACAAGGCCCCCTGGGCTGATTCCCTACTTTCCCCTTCACTGTCCCACATGCTGACTAGGCCTACTGGGATGATTTCTCCCCCCTGCCCCCCGTCTCAGCTCTCCTAGCTGGACAATCCACTACCCACCAAGCCACGTGGGTTTCTCTTCCCTCCTTATGTTCGTCCCTCCCTACTTACCCCACACCCACCCATGTGTGCCACTATTGTCCGTAAGGACTACAGGACAGCAGACAGCATGGCTTCATACGTGGCAGATCCTGCCAAACCAACCTGGTCGAGTTCTATGACTGGGTAACTAGGCAACTGGACAGGAGCCATGCAGTGGATGTCCTGTATCTGGACTTCAGTAAGGCATTCGACTCGGTGCCACATGGAAGGCTGGGAAGAAAGTTAGTAGGCACAGGGATGGTGCAAAGCTGGTGAGCTGGGTAGGGAACTGGTTTCAGGAAGGCAACAGAGGTGGTGGTGGGTGGGAGCTCACACCAAGGGCAGTGACGGGCGGTGTTCCACAGGGCTCAGTGTTGGGACCAGTGTTGTTTGGGATATTCATTGCAGACATATCATGGGACATCAAGAGCAAGATCAGTCTGTTTACTGATGATACAAGGTAGGCGCGATGGTGGATGACCTGGGGGATGGCAAGGGTTGCAGGATGATCTGGCAAAGCTTGAAACCTGGTCAGACACCTGGCAACTGGGGTTTAATGCCAAAAAGTGCAAGGTGCTGCATTTTGGGATGAAGAACCCAAGGAGGAGTTACCAGCTGGGAGTAGTGCAGCTAGCCCAGACAGAGGAGGAGAAGGATCCGAGTGTGCTCATTACAGGGTCAATGAACAACTCAGCACAATGTAGGAAGGCAGCTGCAAAGGCCAACAAAATGCTGGGTTGTATTGCAAGGGGTATATCCTCGAGGAGGGAGGAGGTGATTCTGCCACTGTATAGGTCATTAGTTAGACCACACACCTGGAGTACTGCGTGCAGTACTGGCGTCCGTATCTGAAGAGGGACATTAGTTACTGGAGGCGCAGGGCGACAAAAGATGATCAAGGGGCTGGGGACTTATCATGAGAGGAGGTTGAAGGAGTTGAACATGTACTCACTGTAGGAGGGAGGGACAGGGGTGACATGATTGAAACCTTTAAATACATGAAAGGAATAAACAAGATGGGTACAGAGGGCTGTTCAAAGTAAGGAGGGAGGGCCACCAGGAGCCATGATATGAGACTGGAGGGAGGAAGGTTCAGGAGGGAGATGAGGAGACACTTTTGTACAGAGAGGGTGGTGGCTGGGTGGAATGCGTTACCTGCAGAAGTGGTATGCAGTAGAACAGTGGACTGCTTCAAAAGGGGATGGGACAGGACAAGGGGGAGGGTTAATGAAGGGGAAGGGTGGAAGGGTTCAATATTGGGTCCAGTCCTTTTTAATGTCTTCATCAGTGACATTGCAGAGGGACTGGAAGGAAAAGTATGCCTTTTTGCAGATGACACAAAGATCTGCAACAGGGTTGATACACAAGGAGTGGAAAGGATGAAAAGGGACTTGGCAAGGTTGGAAGAATGGTCAGATGTATGGCAGCTAGGATTCAATAAAAAGTGCAAAATAATGCACCTGGAAACAAGAACCCAGGGAAGAATACACAATGGGTGGGGAGGTAGTAACAACAACAAAACAGGAAAGGGACCTGGGGTAATCATATCAGATGACCTTAAGGTTAGCAAGCAATGGGAGAAGGCAGTAGGGAGGGCCGGGGTATACTGGGATGTATAGGAGAGGCATCAGCAGCAGAAAACAGGAAGTTGTTATCCCTCTGTACAGACAGTTGGTGAGACCCCATCTGGAATGCTGTGTCCAGTTCTGGAGACCCCATCTCTGCAAGGACATAGACAGGATAGAGGCAGTCAGAGAGGGCAACTAAAATGGTGCAGGGTCTGCAAGAGAAGCTGTATGAGGAGAGACTAAAGCTTAATATGTATACCCTTGAGGAAAGAAGGGAGAGGGGACATGATAGAAACTTTCAAGTACCTCAAGGGAATCAACAAAGTCCAAGAGGTATCATCTTTCAGAAAAAGAGACTTGCAAGAACAAGGGACACAATTTAAAGATAGAAGGAGGCGTTCAGGGCAATGTGAGGAAGTATTATTTCACAGAGAGGGTAGTGGATGCATGGAACAGCCTTCCTGAGGAAGTTGTGGGGTCTAAAACTGTGGGAGAATTCAAGAATGCATGGGACAGACATAAGGCAATTCTTGTGGGGGCAGGAAGATATAGACTGTTGGTTAACTAGGATCTGCAGCCTATCCTGTCAGGTAGGAAATGGGCAGACTAGATGGGCCTAGCGGTCCTTATCTGCCGTCAAAGTCTATGTTCTATGTTTCTATGTCAGGAAGGGGCAGCTGCAGAATAAGGGGTGCTAGCTGCACATTCGAGCAGACTTGATAGACCTTACCTCAGGGGTAAGGGGCAACAGACTTCCTGGAAAACATAAACTGAACTTACAAACTTAAATGGGCAGACTGGGTGGGCCATAGGCCCTTATCTACTGACACTGTCTATGTATCTATGTATCTAGGTCTTTATCTGCTGGCAAATTTCGTATGTTCGTAAATGGTTGTTCACTGTCGCCATCTCATGTGTGTCACAGCTGTTTGTATTTGGATGTTGCCTGGCTCTTTGCCTAGCAGAATAGATTGCTTAATAGTAAGTAAGTAAAATGTTTATTCATAAATTACTTTATGAATTGGATACACTCAAGTGAGCATTTGTTCATTTACAATGAGGTCCATGTATTACAACTTGTTACAATAAATTCAAAGGATAAAATACAAGGAATACAAAATAAAAGGACACATCCTGAGTACAAAGCCCCACTGGCTCTTAAATCCTATTTTGTTTCCAAGTGCAACATTTGACAACCATGTGTATCAGACATTTATTCAATTAAGGTGCAACAGTGCCTAGAATTTCCATTAAGTACCCCAACCAGAGTTTTACAACCCCCCACTTTGTAATGTTACCCACAGTTCTTAGTTTTTTAGGCAGGCTACTCCACAGCTGTGGTCCTCTAATAAATATTGATTGTTTCCCTATATCTGTGTTGTACTTTGGTACAACAAGATCCAAAGTGCCCGCTGATCTCAAGGAATCAGCTTTTACCCTAGGTACCAATTCCTCCATAATATAATCTGGTACTTTACCCATTAGACCTTTATATGCAAAGGCCAAAAGATGTTCACTACGGCTATCATGTAGTTACTTCCACCCAGTTTGTCTGTACATTAAACATTTATGTGTTAAACGAGGGGCTCCTAATGTAAAGCGAGCTAACCTACTAAGGCAAATATCCAACTCATGCAGGTCTTTTTTTTAAATTCTGGGGTACAAAATATCTCCATAGTTAAACAAAGGGAGAACCATATAGTCCACAACCTGTTTCCTTACCTCTAAACTCATACAATCTTTAATTCTATAAAGGGCACCTAATCTTTTTCCTATATTCCCAACCAGATTGTTTATCTGAGTAGTACAACTCAAAGAGGTGTCCAGCCATAGTCCCAAGTATTTATACACTTGGACCTGCTGGATCAGGAGGCCCCCATGTGCAATCAGGTCCACATCTTCAGCCCCTGCCCCTAAACCCATTCTATTAAAAAAAAAAACAGTCTTTACCTTTTGTGTGTGTGTGTTTAACACCAGACTACTGCAGTCCAGAAAGGCCTGCAGACCATCAAATGCTGTCTGCAAGCCTTCCTGTATAGCAGTCTTATCTCTAGCAGAAATATGTCACCGGTCACTCACTCACCTCTCCTTCACCTCCCCTCCACCCACTCTCAGTATCATGTACAGCTTAATGTACTGCCTTACCACCTCCATTCATTGTAAATGTTGCTAGAAGTCCAGCTAGCAGCATAATCTGTACCTCTCTGTAACTTTGTTGATGTGGAACCTATGTAAAGAGCTTCTAGCTCAATTAGTGTCTTCCAAGATTTCAATAAATAAAAATAAAATAAAATAAAAAAAGGGCAGGATCAGTAAGTAGTGATCCCATGATACTGAGAGTGGGTGGAGGGGAGTCGAAGGAGAGGTGAGTGAGTGAGTGAGTGAGTGAGTGAGTGAGTGAGTGAGTGACTGGAGATCTTTCCAGAAGGAAGAAGGGGTGTTGTTAGAGGCCTGCAAATGGGCTCTGAAGAAATCTGATTTGGCTTGTCGTATGCACCTAGTGCAATTGCTGTAGAGAGCACGGTACGTCTGCAAGTCGACTGGGCTCTGTGATAATTTGAAATGATGCCACGAGAGATCACATGATTTACACATGGACAAGATTTCAGGGGTGATGCAGGGGTGGTGGGAGCGTTTAACTCTGATGGATTTTTAAGGGGCATGCGTATCCCAAATTTTAAAAAAATGGATGTGAAATGAGTCTGGGCAGCATCAATGGAGAGGGAGAGAGGACAGGAAACTAGTTGGCCTAGGGCAGGTCTTGAAGAAGGATGCAGTGTGACCTGGCTACTGCCACAGATACTGTATGGACTGATCTGAAACCCCAAAGTCACACAATAAGTACACAAACAGCACAACTGTGGTACAAACATCTTGTAAAAATCAGGTTTTGCCGCCCCTGTGGACATGTAAAAATACACATTTAGGTTTGTGTACCTCAAGCATGTCATGTGACAACACCCCAACATCATACTGCATGGAAAAGCATGATCTGGGTTGGCACCACATAGTCTGTGACACATTGTTGTGTATTTTGTTGGTCTATACCTCACAATACAATTTTGGAAAATCACCAAATTGAGGCCTTGCCATCCCAAAACTCATTTTCTCTGCAATAATACAAGATAGAGACATAAGGATCCTTTTTCGTGACTTAAGAATCCTTTCCCCATATTTTCCCTGATGTCTAGTAGCATCCTCCACCTTCTGTTCACTGACCCCAGCGACCTTGTACTAACGATGAAAGTCTATGTTTTCTAGGTTTCTATTATAGCACCGTGTACTGTACCTGTCAGAATATCGCATTGCAAGCAAAAGATAGGGGGACACATTTTTCAAAAACGTTTCTGTGACTCTGTGTAGATGGCAAAAAATCTTTTGCAAACTACATCAAGAGGCTCTTGAAACTCTTTCAGTCAGACAAACAGCAGCTTGGTAGAGTATGATTTTAAATACTTAGCCCCAGTTCAGGCTATAGCCATCTTGCAATGGCAGGAAACAAATGTTGCTAAAAGTTAGATCACGGGATGAAATACAGATTTCAAATCAAATCCACTTTATTTATAAAAAACACCTTTCCAAAACCAAGGCGCTTGTACATAATCCAGTAAAATAAATTAAATACAATTATTAAGACCAGTATAATCAATATAAACAATTTAAGACTCATGGCTGCAATATTAAAAATTGGTATATGCCAGATTAAAAAGAAAGGTCTTCAATGCTGTCTTAAAAGTTTGGATGGTCGGGCAATCTCGCACTTGACGAGGTAGAGAATTCCACGGGGTTGGGGCCATAAAACTGAAACATCTTGCCCCAAATGTCTTTAAACGAACCCTGGGAATCTCTAGCAATCCCTCATCAGTGGATCGGAGAGAGCGGGAGGGACAATAGGGATGAAGGAGATCTTTCAGGTAACCAGGTCCCTGATCGTGTACGGCCTTATAGGTCAGCAAACTGACCTTGAAGATGATCCACTATCGTACTGGCAGCCAGTGCAGTCCACGAAGCACAGGTGTTATATGACTGGACCTAGAAGAACCAGTCAATAGCCTGGCTGCCGCATTCTGTATAAGCTGCAGATGGTGGATATCAACCCCTGGTAACCCAAGGTAAAGGGAGTTGCAATAGTCAAGGCAGGAGGTAACAAAGGCATGGACCAAAGCTGGAAGATCGTCGAATGGAACCAGGTGCTTATTCCTCAGATGGTAAAAAGAGGCCTTGACAGCTGCCGACACCTGTGATTTAAATGTCAGACAGTCATCAAACACAACGCCCAGGTTCCAAACCCAGTCTGAGATAGTTAGCTGCACACCCCCAAGCCATAAACCTGAAGGTGATCCAGCCAACAAACCCATCTCCCAATGACCTGGGTCCACCACCAACACCACAGTTTTCTCTGGGTTTAACCATAGCAAACTCCCATTCATCCAATCCTGGATCCTGGCAAGACAGTGGTTAAAGACTGAAACAGCAGCAAGCTGGCCAGGAACAAAGGACATGTATAGCTGAGTATCATCTGCATAGCAGTGAAAACTCAAGCCATACTGCCTAATAATGGCTCCCAATGGCAGCATATACACCGCAAACAACATGGAAGCCAAAATGGAACCCTGAGGCACCCCACAGGATAGGGGGAGTGAAACCGAGGAAAAAATCCCAGACACCACCCTCTGAGTCCTACCCTCTGGGAAAGATCGAAACCATCTGAGGATCATACCAGACAGTCCACAGATAAACCGCAAGTGATCCAATAGCACACCATGGTCTACGGTGTCAAATGAGCAGAAAAGCCAAGAAGGACCAAGATGGTATGGGTCCTTCGATCTCTTGCTATTAGGAGGTCATTAAGTACCCGGACAAGGGCTGTCTCGGTACTATGTCTCTTCCTAAATCTGGACTGGAAAGAATCATAGACATTGTGTCTGGTCAAATGATCATCCAGTTGTGACGCAATCTCATTCTCAATAATCTTACCCACAAAGGGCAGATTAGAGACAGGTCTGTAGTTAATCAGTCTGGATCTAAGGAGGGTTTTTTAAGAAGGAGCTGAAGCACGGCCTCCTTCAGAGGATCAGGAAAGATCCCCCTCTCCAAGGACAACCAGACTATCTCAGCAAGGACCAGACTGATTTTATCCACACAATCCACTAGGAGACGTGTGGGGCCCAGGTCCAAACTACAGTTGGTCATATACAGAGACTGGATGACCATCACAATGTCATTGGTCATGGGGAGGCTAAAGTCAGACCACACAAACTGGGTGTCTGACATCTCCTGCCGACCATCACAACTCCCATTAGGGAGGGTCAAGCAGATACCAGACCTGATTGTGGCAACCTTATCTGAAAAGAATCGAGCAAACTCCTCACACCGTTCCTGAGAAAATGCATTTCTAGGCTGAAGACAGACTGGATAGCACAATCTGTCCACAGTCTGGAATCGCTGAGTGGGTCGATTCTGAGCAGCAGCAATCTCCCTGGACAGGAATATTGCCGTCTTACTGGTGACTGCTGATTGATAGACCACATAATGGTCCATCAAACTAAGTCTGTTGCACTTTATTTCCCAGGTCCAGTCCTCTGGTACTAGCTATTTACCATGGCAAGGTATGTCCTAGTGCTGCAACATCCTCAGCTTCTTTTAAAAATTTCGAGCACCTAAAACTGGCAAAGTATAAGCAGGGGCTAAAGCAAGAGGCTAGCTTCTGCTTTTTTTTATTTATTCCCTGCAGCCTAGTGGCACCCTCCCACCCTCCGATCACCGTCCCCTACTCCTCTTATCATTACTATGAAAAATCTGACACCGGGATGCCTGTAGTCATTGTCGGATGCCCCTCCAACACCCCTTGTTTTATATTATAAAACCAACATGTGGGGGACCAAGCCCCCTGTTGGCATTTAGTGTGCCTCCCCAGCAGTGTGGGACACTGGGGAGCCCACCCCCAGTGTCCTAATATATTTAATGTATTTATTTAGACCTCTAAAAACAGTCTCCCATGCCTTTTTTTTTAAATCCTGAAAAAAGAAAATGGTCCCTCATCATCTCCCATCTCTACCCTCCTACCATGCAGCCACCACCCCACACTCCCCCCTAACCCCATACTTATCAGTGGAGGTTGAAGGCTGTCATCTTCTGTGGACTGGGACACATCTGCACTCTTCAAAGCCGAACCATGAACTTATAAATCAAGGTAAGTGCCAAATAATGTATTTCAATTGCATTTTGAACTTAGGTTCATAGCGTTGGCATTTTTTTGAATTTTTTCACCAAATTTTCAACATGGCCTTTTTGGGACCCTACCTCATGAACACTGCAACTGTTGTTTCATTAATCAGGCCCAGAAGGTGATTACGTGGTCATTGCGCTAAATCACGTTTTGGGACTGAATAACAAAGTTTCACCACCAGTGTTCATGAGGTGGATCATAAATAGGCCATGTTGAAAATTTTCATGAAAAAAGTCCTAAAAATGCTCGAGTTATACATGTTCATTGAAGTCTTTCTACGCACATCCATAATTTGGTAATTTTTAATATTTTGAGTCCAAATTTTCAACACTATCTCATGAACAGTGAAGCTGTTCATTTTCACATCCTGTCTGAAATGTGTTTCTGCACCTGTGACGTGGAATGGTATTTTGGCACGGGTATAAACATTTTCATCTATGGGGGGTTGTGATGTAGGGTCATAAGAAGACTATGTTGAAAATTTGGGGTCACAATATCAAATAAACATTTGTCAATGCCGAATGTTGTCACTCTGGCATTGGCAGTGGCGGAGCTAAAGACGCATAGTGCTTTGATTTTGTTAATGTGCCACAAAAGGTGATTTTGCACAGCGAGCATGCCATTGAGCGCCACAGCTGCAGAAACGTATTTTGGACAGGCTGTGAAAAATGGCAGCTGGACTGTTGATAAAGAGGTGTGCACAAATGGCAGTGGTGAAAATGTGGCATGAAAATATTGCAGATTGACGAAGTTACAAGGGTGCGTAGAAACTGCATAATGCAACATAACACAATCATTATGCGGACTTTTGCACCAAATTTTCAACATAGGCATTTTATGACTTCTGCTCATGAATAGTGTCACCGTCATTTCCTCAAACTGTCCTGAAAACTGATTTCGCACAGCGACCGTGCAATTCTGCGCCAGATGTGCGAAAACACATTTCAGCCAGCTGTATTGTTCATAAGGAGGCATGGAAAAATGCTAATGATGAACAGCTGGAGTGAAACTATTACAAATTCACAAAGTCACGAGCGTGCGTGCAAGCTGCGCAACACACGCTCCTAAAACACTCATTTTATTGACTTTCGTCCCCAAATTTTCAACATAGGCATTTTAGGACATCTGCTAATGAACAGTGTCACTGCCATTTTCATAATGTGTCTCGAACATGGGCTTTCCACAGCAACCGCGCTATTCTGCGCCAGAACTGCGAAAACAGATTTTGGTCAGGAAGTGAAAAATGACAGCTGTACTGTTCATTTGGAGGTGCAGAACAATGGCACTGTTGAAAATCTGGAGTGAAAATGTTAAAAGTTTGTGAACTTACGAGTGTGCGTACAAACTGCACAATGCACGCTCGTAACACAGTCATTTTATAGAGTATCATCACCAAATTTTCAACACAGGCATTTTAGGACCTCTGCTCATGAACAGTGTCACTGTTATTTTCATAATGTGTCCCGAACACTGATTTTCCGCAGCGACCGCGCTATTCTGCACCCGAAGTGCAAAAACAATTTCGTCCAGGATATGAAAAATGACAGCTATATGGTTCATAAGAAGGTGTGGTAAAATGCCAATGTTGAGAATCTGGCATGAAAATATTGCAAATTCGATAACTTATGAGCGTGGGTAGCAACTGCACAACACATGCTCGTAAAACAGTCATTTTTTGGATTTTTCCCACCAAATTTGCAACATAGGCTTTTTGAGAGCCCCCTCATGAACATTGGCACTGTCATTTCATTACTCAGCCCTGAAAGGTAATTCTGCACAGTGACTGTGAAATCACCTTTTGGGACCGAATAATGCCATGACAGTACAAGAATTCATGAGGAGGAGTCGGAAAAACCCCATGTTGAAAATTTGGGACCAAAATTCCCAAAATGCCTGAGATATGCAGCAAAGTTGAAAACACCCTATTTATTCCATTGTACTGCTTACCGGCATTTCTTCAGTTCATGGTCGGCTTTGAAGAGTGCAGACATGTTCCTGGTCCACCGAAGATCGTCACACCTGACTCCGGAGGTAAGTATGGGGTGAGGGGGGGTGTGGGGATGCAGGGTGCCAGAGGGTGGTTCCGGTGGGGGCATGGAGACTACGAGGACTGTTTTCATTTCACAGGTAAAAAAAAAATAAATTAGACATCGTGGGACAGTTTTTTTTTTTTTAGGGGATTTGGCATGCTGGGGTGGGCTCCCAGCACACCACCTAACTGTTGGGGGGGTCTGTAGCCAACAAGGGATTGGGCACCCTCATCGGCACACAACACGGGGGGGATGTTATGCCAATGGGGATTGGGCACCCCTGTCAGCACACAAAGCAAGCAGGGGGCCGAGCTGAGGGGGATTGGGAACCCCCTCAGCATTTAACAATGGGGGGTTTCTTTATGCCAGTGGGGAGTGGGCTCCCCCATTGGCACACAAAGAAAGTGGCGGGGAGGCTGAGCTGAGGGGGATTGGGCACCCCCTTAGCATTTAACAATGGGGTTGTTTATGCCGACGGGGAGTGGGCTCCCCCGTCAGCACACACAGAGGGGTAGGGGTAACTGACAGGGGGATTGGGCATCCCCAAAGTCGGTAGTTTGGTGGCCACTGTGCCACCATGTTCATAATGTGGTGAGCACGTCAAGGGAAGGCCCGCTGCATCTGACGAACTTTGCTCGCATTGCAGTGGACCTTTTCTTCGATATGCTCACCACATTATGTATGCATGGTGTGGTGCCTGCATGCAGGCTGATTGGGGAATGCGGGATGCACCTACTGATGCGTGCCCTGCATTCGCCCAACAGCGACTGAGCCTCCAAATCCCCACTGCCGCAAGATGTTGGCTACGCAAGCGCACCAACATAAAAATGCCAAAGTTATGATGATTCATTGCAATTTTGCTATGCCTGCTCGTAACCTTCTGAAAATTAAAATATTGTGATCCCAGATTTTCAACATAGCCTTCTTATTACCCCACCTCATATATGTCATAATTGTCATTTTTCAAGTGCTGCCCAAAATGTGTTTTCACACCTGTGGTGTGGAATGGCATTGCAGTTGCACAGAATTACATTTTGGCGGGGATTTGAAAATATTCTGTAACGGTACATGAGGTGGCATAATAAGAAGGCTATGTTGACAATTTGATCACTGTTGTCCTATAAATAGAAGTGTAGGGCCCAGAGGGATATACAGTGGCGTGAAAAAGTATTTGCCCCCTTCCTGATTTTCTCTATTATTGCATATTTGTCACACTGGATGTTTTCAGGTCTTTAGACAAAATGTAATATTAGATAAAGGGAACCTGAGTGAACAAATAACACTTGTTTTTTTTTTTATTTCACTTATTTAATGAAAAAAAGTTAACCAACACCAATTGGCACTGTGTGAAAAAGTAATTGCCCCCTTACACTTAATAACTGGTTACACCACATTTAGCTGCAATGACTGCAACCAAACACTTCCTATAATTCAATATCAGTCTTTCACATCGCTGTGGAGGAATTTTAACCCACTCTTCCGCAGAACTGCTTTAATTCAGTAACATTTGGTAGGTTTTGAGCATGAACTGCTCGTTTCAGGTCCTGCCACAGCATCTCTATTGGGTTTAGTCTGGACTTTGACTAGGCCACTCCAAAACTTTAATTTTACTTCTTTTCGCCATTCTGATGTGGACTTGCTTTTGTGTTTTGGATCATTGTCTTGCTGCATGACCCAACTACGCTTCAGCTTCAGCTGACGGAAGGATGACTGGACATTCTCCTTAAGAATTTTCTGGTACAGAGCAGAATTCATGGTTCCTTTAATTATGGCAAGTCATCCAGGTCCTTAGGGCAGCAAAGATCCCTACACCATCACACTACCACCACCATGTTTGACTGTTGGTATGGTGTTCTTACTGTAGAATGCTGTGTTTGCTTTACGTGAGACATTATGGGATCCATGTTGTTCAAAAGTTCTACTTTGGACTCATCTATCCATAGAACATTTTCCCAAAAGGCTTGTGGATCATCCAGGTGCTTCTTGGCAAATCAGATACGAGCATTTATGTTCTTCTTGGTTAGCAGTGGTTTCACATGCTACCTCACATGAAGCCCATTTTGCCCAGTCTCTTTCTGATTGTGGAGTCATGAACACTGACCTTAGCTGAGGCAAGAGAGCCTGCAGTTCTTTGGATGTTGTTTTAGGATCCTTTGAGACTTCTTGAATGATTTTACACTCACGCCTTAGAGTAATTTGTGGGCCGCCCACTCCTGGGAAGGTTCACTACTGTTCCAAGTGTTCTCCATTTGGAGATTATGGCTCTCACTGTGGTTTGATGGAGTCCCAGAGCCTTAGAAATAGCTTTGTAACCCTTTCCAGACTGATAGAGGGCAACAAAATGTTTTTCTGATCTTTTCAGGAACTTCCTTTGATCATGGCATAATGTGCTTGTTGAATCTTTGTGCTGGCAATGTGACTCTGATGGTAAGGGCCAAAATAAGTGAGGTTTATATTGAGCAGGGCTGGCTGTAATCAAGCCTGGCTGTGTTCAATCAGCTGACTCTAATTATCCCTTTAATTAGGTTGATTTAACTAGGGCAATTACTTTTTCACACAGTGCCAGTTGGTGTTGGTTAACTTTTTCATTAAATAAATGAAATAAGTAAAAAAAAAGTGTTATTTGTCCACTCAGGTTCCCTTTATCTAATATTATATTTTGTCTAAAGACCTGAAAACATCCAGTGTGACAAATATGCAATAATAGAGAAAATCAGGAAGGGGGCAAATACTTTTTCACGCCACTGTATATATATATATATGTAATAGATAAACCACTCTGAGGTTTGTAGTCGTGCTCTGATATACGCACACCTTGGTGTGCATTGTTACGCACAAGGCCGCAGGCTGAGTGCATCAACCATCCAAGGCGTGCGTATATCAGAGTGCGACCACACACCTCAGAGTGGTTTATCTATCTTATAAAATGTCAAAATTGTTTTGGAGGGGGTAAAAGTGCAGGACAGCCTGAGATCGAGGGAAATTGTAGGAATACCCTTGATATGGGGCAATGTCTTAAGATGATATAGCAGGGGTTCCAGATAGAGATTAAACAATAGCAGAAATAATGGGCAGCCCTGACAGATACCCGAATATAACAGAAATGCAAGTGAGAGCACCCCATTGCAGTATATCTTTGCACTGAGCTGGGAGTACAATACCCAAATCCAATTTATAAAAGTAGGGGGAAGCCAAACTTGCCCATAACATTAAACAGGAAGGCCCAATTCACCCTATCAAATGCCTTCTCTACATCCAGGGAGACCAGAGCCATAGGATGGGTAGTCTCTCTGGACACGGAGAAAATATGAGATAACTTTTGCAAGTGGTCTACCGAGGAACGACTCTTCATACATCTGCAGAGCCGCCAGGTGTAAGCTTGGCCATGCCTACAGGGCCAAATACAACCTGACTCCGGGAGCGAGGCTGGCACTTGCGAGGGGAGTGCTTCTCCCCTCCTTTAGTTATGGATACCACCTATTTGCCAGGTCACCCCAAATCCATCTTAATCTGTGGAACACGGCATATAATGATATCTGTCAGTTTGCACTTGCTGCTCCCAAACTCACCCACCGATGTGAGCTCTATGACAAACTCAACTGGCTCCCCCTGCGAATTCCTGATCCTTGGTGTGAGGCTTCACCAGGAAAGTGCTTGCCACAGGCAGCCCGTCGGGACTGGCGCATCTCCTCCCAAAACTGGAGCTGTCCCTACCAGCTCAGGTCACAGACCGCGAGTTGCTTAAAGTTCCCTTACCGGACCCTATGGGGATCGTGACTTTGCCGCTTTTGTGCCTAGGCTCTGGAACTCTATTCTGGACTCTGTTCACTCTGCCCCTTCCCATGGGACCTTTTGCTCCTCCCTGTGGTCCCACCTAAAACAAACGACAAGATGTGACTGCTCCTAGTCTCTGTAATGTAATACTCTGCAGTCCACTATTGTCCACTCTGAGTCCATGATGGTCTATGAAATATGTATTCAGTGATTCTAATGTCTGTCTATGTCCTGTAACAATTTGTACTATGTATGGCAGTATCTCTGCCCTTATACAAGCGTTGTTATAGCTGTTTTTTACTGTATCTTGCTGTTTCTCCAATGTTGCCATGTATGTATACTGTATGTTTTGTGCTCTCCCAGGTCGTTCCTGAAAATAGGCATACTACTTGTCTAGTGTACTTACCCGGTAAACAAAAGCTAAATAAATAAATCCTACTTGTTCTGGCTCTATTAGCCTATTCCAAACTTGCATGATTCGGTTAGCCAGGATCTTAGCAAAAATGTTCACATCATAGTTCATAACTTATGAATCATAAGGGATATAGGACGATAGTTGGTCACCTTACCTGGAGACTTACCAGGTTCAGGTAGGACCACTATCATAGCCTCTGGCAGGGAAGAGTCTGATATACCAAATTCACAGAAGTAGGAATAAAGGTGCTGAAGGACTGGGGCCAATTCTGTGGTGAAAGCCTTACAGAAATTGGAAGAGAAGCCATCTGGATCCAGGGCTTTATCAAAGGGGAGGGAGCGAACTGCTTTCAAGATTTCTTGGTGTGTAATGGGTCAACTGAGAAAAGACTGTTGATCTGGGGCTAAGGAAAGCATTCATGCTTTCCTTGATCTTAGAAATTTCAGCTGTCATGTCATTCCCTGTTTTATATGCATAAGACAACAGTCTATGTAGTTGTCTTAGGGTAAAGTATTTGTGGTAGCTATCTCTAGCCTTATCTCTCCCCAACCATTGCAGAAGAGATGTTGCTTCCTTTTTAGATTATCCCTCCATGAGGAAACTGAGCCATACATACACTGAACCATGTACTTATCCCCAGTTAATAATATGAGGGAAAAATTTACTTCCATAGATTTTAATAAACTGTTATTAACCTTCCAGAGACCAGTTCCCCCTACTGTGTGGTGCTGCCAGTCCCTAGTTTGCAACCTAACAGAGCATGATGTGATGTTTCTGCAGGGATGACAGTGGCTATATGTATGTGTAGCGATTTAGTTACAAACAAATAGTCAATATGAGTGGTTAATCCTACTTGAAAGAGCTTCTGATTCCCTACATCCCTGTGCGACAGCTCCGCGTGGCTAATGAGGGGTTGCTGGAGATTCCGAGGGTAATTTTGAAATCTCCTAGGGCACGTGCATTTATGTTCGTGGCCCCCACCCTCTAGAATTCTCTGCCCTGTCAGCTTCGGGAAGGCGCGATCGTGGAGGGTTTTAAACAGACACTTAAAACTTTTTTGTGGCCGGCCCGGTGGTGCTGAGGGTTGAGGCGCTGGACCCCACACCTCGCACCACGCCGGCAACTTGGGTTCGGGAACGAGCCAGGGACACCGGGGGTTGGCAGGAGAGGGAGAGGATTGAGCATCCGGGGGACTGCTCTCCTCTCATCTCTCTGGGGAGGGTTCTGGGACAGCTTGGCATCCTAGCGACCCCCGATGGAGATTGGGGGCAGCACAGGCACGTTAGCCAGAATGAGAGGAGGCGAGAGTGTGGCAGACATCAGCAGGTGAGCCGTGCACGGACGTCACTGCACGTCACACTCCCGAGGGGAAAACACAATGGAAAAACCCTGCCTGGGACCGTGGAGATGATGGGGGCACCAGAGGCAGGACTCACATCCCACAGCCAGCCCGATCGCCGATGGACTCCTGGCTGACCCGGCAGCTGCAGTAAGCCCTCTCTAATTACAGATAGGCTGCTGAGGGTGAGCAGGCCCAGCCCAGTGGGTGAACTGGAGCACTAGGGTTGCCCGGTTGTCGGGGGAGTCCAATTGGAATAGCAGGGTTCAGGCAGGGAGTAGCAGTTCTAGCCACAAGTGCACCTCAGAAGGATGCCCAGCCCAAGGGGAGCATAAAGAAATGCTACAAAAAAATATATATATTTTTTGTGGAGTCAGGCCTACCAGTGAACTGTTACCATCTGTAAATGTTATTTTAACTATTAATGTAATAGTTTTTATGGAATCATGTTTTATTATTGTAAAGCACCTTGGTACTTGAAAGGCACTTAAAAATAAAACTTATTATTATCATTATTATTATTATTATTAATTGGCCCCATGTGAAATGTCTCACGCCCTGTATTATGATACTGTTGATAGGCATCCTGAAGGCCAGCAGTGTTGATCATGTCCTTCTAGAAGAGCTTGTTGCAGTCAGTTTTTCTGTCTGGACCTCTATCAGATCTGTGGGACAGGGAGATATTAGAATCACCCCCAAGAATGATACTGTTTGAGGTGCACAGAAAAGGTTGTAATATTTTAAAGAACTCAGTTCTCTTGCTCTTAGACTGTGGAGGGGTATACACACTAACAGTGAAATACTTGTTATCTATGATCAGTAATCTTCCTGGTACAATGTAATAAATTCTGGTAGCTGAAAAGTCCAAATTCTTAAAGCAGATGCCTACACCTGAGCAAGCTTCCTCGCCCATGGACCAAAAGGAGGCACCTCCACTCCAAAGCTTTTGAATCTGTTGGATATAAGTCTGGTGTCCTCCAAGAATAAAATAGAAAAATGCAGGGACTATAGCAAAGCAACAGCAGTAAGATGTCTCTGGTTCTTTATACTGTTCATATATAGCGAAGCACACACTACCAACACTTTAATCATATGAAGAACAGAAAGCAAGAGACTAAAACACATCATGGTACTTTCTTTGCTTGATCTTGTTCGATGCCTCGAAATTTGATTGGCCTCTTTTTCTCTCTTTTTTTTATGGCAATGGTTCTAATTCCCTGTCCTCAGGTTCAGACAATAATGCTTTTTTTGTGAAGAGGTAGTAGATTAAGCATTTAAAGTAAATGTGTGATTTCTTTTTTAAAACATTTTGGGCTTCATAGCCCACTACCCTGGGACAGCGATAGCCCCTCTGTGTAAAAATAATAATTTTTTACTCACTGTGTAAAGTTTGTGAAGGGAACATAATGTTGGCCGAACTGCAAGCCAGCCGATCCCTTACCACGTCCCGGTCCACCTGCTCCACTGTCACGCTCCCCCGTTTTGTGATGTGGTACCAGGGAAAGAGCGGAGGCACACCCCATACAAGTCTAGGGGGCTAGTTTTTAAAATGTTTTTTTACAGCATTTTAAGCAATATTTGATCAAATATGAAAGGCACAGCTCAACTTATTGGGACCTTATTAGTTGAGCGGTGGCTTTCATATTTTATCAAACATTGCTTAAAGCACTGTAAAAACATTTTAAAAACTAGGCCCACTCTACATGGGGCACATGTAGTGCTTCTCCTGGCACTCACATCACAAAATGGGGGCGTGGGGTGAGAACAGGTGGACTCAGAAAGTGAGCGAGATCGCCCAGCTGTAGTTTGGCCAGCATTACAATCCCTTCCCAAACTACACAGTGAGTAATAAATTATCAATTTTACACAGAGGGGCTATCGCTGCCCCAGCATAGCAGGCTATGAAGCCCAAAAAGACACCTCACACAATCTCTTTAATTTATCTCCTTCCTCTCTGTCATCTGAATCACCTCAGCTTCTTTTTCTCATAGGTATTTTGTATTTATTCTGTAGTTTTACAAGATCCTTTCTTAAAACCTTCGATTCTGGTAGCTGGCTTCTCTTTTTATGTTTCCTTTGCATTAAGGCCTTGCCCTTTTCTGGTGGTTCTGGAGGGGCATGATTACTTTGAAGGACTGCGGTTCTATAGTGTCCATAGGCTGAAATGATGTTGTGGAAGTGTTCATTCTGTTCTCCAGTGACCCTGGTACCACTACTTCCTGAAGGGAGAGATGTCCCCGAATGTAATTCCATGCCTTCATCCTCAGGTACAGTGGGCTGGGTACAACTAGAGCATCATCAGGGGCCAGTTCAGTAAGTGATGGCAGTGCTGTAGAGAGTTCTGTGGTGTCTCCAGTCATAAGAGGGGCATTGGTCTGTATCTGTACTTGGGTTGTGGGAGAAGGAGGGAGCTGTGGCCGCCATCTTTTGAGCCTGCATCAGTGAATCTGTGCTCTTCCATTATGTGCTGCTAGTGGGCACAATCTATAGGTGTGACCTCTCTCTCCACCAAGGTTACTTTTCAAGATGTTTTTTTCAGGCAATTGGGCACAGTGGTTTAGCGCTCTGAGCTGCAAACCTGGAGACCTGGATTTGAATCCAACAGCTCCCACTTGCATACTATGAGACTCTGAGCAGGTCACTTAACTTCTTTGTGCTCCCAGGTCATACCTGGAAACAAGCTTTGGCTTAGTGTGCCTCTCCTGATTAAACAACTTCCCCTTTCCTGGTTAAACACATTGTAAGCTTGTGTGGCCAAAATCTGAGCAGATACCACAATGCATCTGGTCAAAGGCATTACATAGGTGTGCAGGGGAGCCACACCTGTAGCAGGCCTTCAGTTGGACTGGATAAAGGATGATGCCCCTGTCTTGGCCAATAAAGAAACTGTTGGGCATGTGGCATTCCCCAGTGTCCGACTGATGGAGATGCATGTTAAATATCCATCCCCCTATCTATATGGCCTCAGAATCAAAAAATAGGTCCAGGACAGATCTGAACTTCACAATGCTGTGGGAGTCAAAACAGGATATCTGATACTTTCACCCCCTCATTTCAGAAATGTACCATGATATTTCTGTATGTGGGCTTGGTTAATGGAATGGCTAAAAATGTAAATCACGATGGTGTATTTTTTAATTCTGAATAACGTATCCAAAATCTGTCAAGGAGTTTAGGCATCTGGAAGCTGATGTCATGCACTGGCTCCCCTGAAATGTGAATAAGTATATAAATTTCTTGTGCGAAAAGTCACATAGGGTCCTTCTGAAGGATTCGGGCTACAAAAATCCTGTCAAGTACAGAATGTGAGTTCCCCCATAGCGAAGCCTTACAGCATTCCTGCATCTGACAGGCTCTGACTGATTTTTAAATAGGTCTGCCATAGTAAATCTTGGAGGTGGCCCATGTTCATCTCCTTTTGCCCCATCAGATGTGATGGTGGTGTGGTGTGGTGTGATGTGATGTGATGGTGATGGTGATGGTGGTGTGGTGGTGATGGTGGTGTGGTGTGATGGTGATGGTGATGGTGATGGTGGTGTGGTGTGATGGTGATGGTGATGGTGGTGTGGTGTGGTGTGGTGTGGTGTGATGTGATGGTGATGGTGATGGTGGTGTGGTGGTGATGGTGGTGTGGTGTGATGGTGATGGTGATGGTGATGGTGGTGTGGTGTGATGGTGATGGTGATGGTGGTGTGGTGGTGATGGTGGTGTGGTGTGATGGTGATGGTGATGGTGATGGTGGTGTGGTGTGGTGTGATGGTGGTGTGATGGTGGTGTGGTGTGGTGTGATGGTGATGGTGGTGTGGTGTGGTGTGATGGTGATGGTGGTGTGGTGTGGTGTGATGGTGATGGTGGTGTGGTGTGATGGTGATGGTGGTGTTGTGTGATGGTGATGGTGATGGTGGTGTGGTGTGGTGGTGATGGTGGTGTGGTGTGATGGTGGTGTGGTGTGATGGTGATGGTGGTGTGGTGTGATGGTGATGGTGGTGTGGTGTGATGGTGATGGTGATGGTGATGGTGGTGTGGTGTGATGGTGATGGCGGTGTGGTGTGATGGTGATGGTGGTGTGGTGGTGATGGTGATGGTGATGGTGGTGTGGTGTGATGGTGATGGTGGTGTGGTGTGATGGTGATGGTGATGGTGGTGTGGTGTGATGGTGATGGTGGTGTGGTGTGATGGTGATGGTGATGGTGGTGTGGTGATGGTGATGGTGATGGTGATGGTGGTGTGGTGTGATGGTGATGGCGATGGTGTGGTGTGATGGTGATGGTGATGGTGGTGTGGTGTGATGGTGATGGTGGTGTGGTGTGATGGTGATGGTGATGGTGTGGTGTGATGGTGATGGTGGTGTGGTGTGGTGGTGATGGTGATGGTGTGGTGTGATGGTGATGGTGGTGTGGTGTGATGGTGATGGTGGTGTGGTGTGATGGTGGTGTGGTGTGGTGTGATGGTGATGGTGGTGTGGTGTGGTGGTGATGGTGATGTGGTGTGATGGTGATGGTGATGTACTGGGCTGAGGATCAATGTTGGTATCGGTATCTGAACTCTGGTTATGTACTTGGACATTCAGGGTATGTCCATTCTCAGGCCCTTGTCCCTTCCTAGTGTGGGTATGCCTCCTCTGGCACCCTTTATGTCGTTCAATGTTCATGCTTACAGTAGCTGATGTGAAAGCAGATGATGGGCCACTGGATTACAATGTAGCGATGATGGTGTCTGCTATGCAGGCTTCCGTCATGTTTGTAGTATCCATATTCGATGAGCGGGGGTCTTTCATTTTTGATTTTTAGTTGAAATGGATTAGTTTGAGCTACAGTCCAGAAACTTAATTTCATGGTGCTGCTTCCTGTTCAGCACTCTAGCTATTTTATTTTGGTCTAGAAGATCTGTGAATTTTTTGTGCTCATCTTTCCTTCCAGAAACCCTGTGCATTCGTGCAGCTGAGCTACAAATTATGGTTTGCACATGTTGCATAGTTTGCACTTTCTGATACACTAGGATAAAAATGAACCAATGATTTGAATTTGTCCTCTACTTTTACCATCATTATGGTGCTGACCCTAACCCCACTGAGTGTGGCTGATTATGATATGTTACTTTGTAGCATCCATTAAGTCCTTATACTGGGGTCCCCCCCTCCCCGACAGTGTTCAGATTTGTTGTAGTCTCAAGACTTAGTGTAGGCTCCAGGTGTGTGCTATTTGAAGCTGAAAAGTAGGGGAGTTTTTCTTGATAAAGAAAATTTATATACAGAAACAGATACATAACTCATAATAATTCAAAACCAGAGTGCAACCCCCCCCCCGACCATGACACACCCTCCAAATTCACAAGGACACTTCCATTCTCCCTAGATTCCTCCCATTTACTCAGCACAACAAACCCTCTCCCTCCTAAAAAAAAAAAAACACACCTGTCACCTAGTACTCACCCCTACCTAATCAGGTTACCTTCTTTCACTACAGAAGAAACATATGTTTAGGGACAATTAAATATTCTCTATTATATACTGTATAATGCACAATTCAGCAGTAACCTTATCAATCAAAGAAAGTATTGGAACTAATTTCTGCTGAAAAATAAATGAACAACGAGCCTGCCAAACAGTCCATTTTAGACAGGCCATGATAACACATAATGAACAATAATCCCAACACTTCCATTGTCCCATAAAAGAACAGTAAATGAGATTATCAAATGTGACAGAGCATTGAACAAATACTCACTGGAGATATGATAGAGGCTTTCAAGTTCCTGAAGGGAATTAACAAGGTGAACTGTGAGGAACTATTTAGCTTGATTACTGGTTCACGGTTATGCTGACATGAGTCAAAACTGACAGAAGGGAGGTTCAGAGGGACATAAGGAAGTATTATTTTACAGAAAAGGTGGTTGAGCTGTGGAACAGTCTTCAGCTGAAGTGGTGGGTTCCAATACTGTTGGCAGTTTTAAGCACAGTTGGGACAGAATGAAAGGTATAGTGGGGGCTCAGAGTGGCAGACACTGGAAGGAAAATGTGGGGGCCGGATGGAGAGGGCTAGGACCCTAGAGGGACAGTAAGTGCCAGGGCTAAATAGGGAACTTGGGCAGACAGGATGGACCACTGGTCTTTTTCTGCCATTATTGTCTATATTTCTATGTGACCTCAGAAAATTCTGGAGTATCCCATGCACTGTTAAGTTTGGTTCAAAAGTTACACATATAAGTGCAGGAAAATAAAAGATAGACCGTTGTTTCCACTTCCTGAGAACATGACTCTTGTAGGTAAAACCTTTCCGTAACACTTTTAAGTTTATAATTTCCTCTGACTTGTAATTTACCATTGTAACCTGGTCACCATGTATACAACAGTTACACCTGCTCACCGGGTCACCATGTATACAACAGTTACACCTGCCTTGCCAGCACAAGCAAGGTTGAAGGGCCTGAGCTCTGTTCTTGCTTGAATGGGGTGGTTCGTTCCCAACAGAAATTAGTTAATGCAGTGCCTCCACCCAGAGATAAAATACAGATGTCTGACTGGTACAATCCGCTGGGATGCTGTACCTCCCCACCTCCCCTTGAAGTCACCACACACATGAAAAACCAAAAACCATTTAGCTACTTCAATATGTAGGCAGTTATTGACTTCGGCTAATATGCTCATTCAAGTTACGCTCACAAGACAGATTAACAATAAACAATTTACTAACTAAGGTATGGGAAAAGGGACACAAAGATAAATAATGGTTCGGCAAGACTTGATTTAACTTGTAAAAGCATAACCAGCAACAAAACAATAAACAGTGCCCACCCCCCAACAGCATACATAAACAATATGGCCCACCTCCCCACTGGTACCAGTATTTGTCAATGTCCTTTCTGGGTGTCAGCGTGGCTCAGTTGGTAGCACATCTGCCTTTGGACCAGAAGGTCATGGGTTCTTGCCCCACACCGGGATTGGACTTGCACCTACAAATCACTGGCATCTGAGTGCAGTATTGGGGGGTGCTGTACTGCTGGGGTGTACTGTCCTTTGGATGAGATGTTAAACCGAGGTCCCTCCTGTCTGTCCAGGTGGAAGTAAAAGAACCCAGGGCACTCTTTGCAAAGAGCAGGGAACATTCCTGGTGTCCTGGCCGACATCCCCCCTTCCCATAAACCAGTTCATGCAGTTACCCAGGCTGTGTGTGGGTGATGATGCGTGATATGGCTGCCACCACACATTTAGTCACTTCACTACCAGTCTAGCATTGCTTGTAAAAGTGCTTTGGGATATTGTGTATGAAAAGCGCTATAGAAATGCTGATTCTTCTTCTTCTACCCAGCTGATTGTATGGTGCAGGCCCAACGAGGTGCAGCTGGTTGAACAATGTAGGTGCACTTTTAAAACAAACAGCAACTTTTGAAGGAACTACGTACAATCTCCCCAGTGCTGGACAAGCTTCTGAATTACTCACAGTTCTGAAATACCAGTCTGTGAATTCTGCAGGCTGAATATACTTCAGACCGTGGCTCTGGCAACTCTCTGAATTTTTTGCAGCTCTGTGGAGATGCTTGCAGCTCCCTGGAACTCTTGCAGCTCTGTGAAACACTTACTAAACCAGTCTAGGGGCCGGGGCCACACACCTCACCCACACATCTGGCCATCCAGCCCTCAGGGTGAGGTGATAGGCAGTGCCTGGTTGTGACACTGCCAGTCCGATTTTCCAACCGTCCGATGTCAGGAACCTTTTTCTGGGACTCAGGAACACAGGCTGTAAAGGGCTTCAGTCACACCACATGCTTGCAGCTGTGGCACAACAATCCAACTGTAACCCCCCTGCAAATGGGGGTTCCCAAAAGTCTTCCAGGAGCTTGCTGGAATGATCCAAGTCTGGGTGGTGTTCAGTGTCTAAGCTGTTTAAATGTGGTTCCAAGTGAGTGTTATTTGAACCTCCATGTACTGTCTCTTTAAGAGCTGTCTGCTTGCAGACTTAATTAGTTTGTATGGGGGGACTGTGTATTTAATGCTCGAATCCCTCCCAAGCTGCTGCCAGTTCGCTCTGTTTCTGCCGACGCTACATGTGCTGAGGGAGCTTTGTTGAAAGATATAACTGTATGCCAGAAATCATTTAGAGTGACTGAGAAAATGTAGTTTGTCTAACCTGTCTTTATTTCAGCACAAACTGTTTCAGTGTAGCTCTTTCATTTTGGCACTGAATTGCTGACTTAGAGCAATCAGGATGATAGGGAGACCCTAAAATGAAGCCTGTGGACGAATCAGAACTTAGACTCTTAATTTTGAGCCAGCCACAAGGGGATTGTATGGGCAGTGACTCTGGGAAATGTAGTTTTGACCTTGGTGCCTTTTTTCACCAACAGAGGGAGTCTTATTGTGAGTGACAGCCAAACCAGTCAACAGAATGGTGTGGAGCTAAAGGAAATGCCCTGCTCTGTTAGCGGAAAGCTCAGATCAGTTGTGACAGTGAAGAGAGAAGGAGCTCTGTGCTTCTGCGGTATATAGTTTCACGCGGGAAGCACGTGTGAGGCCCTGAGGTTCAGCCTGCAGCCATTGTAGGCACTAGTTCAGACTAAGTCTGACTTGTGCGGAGAAAGAAGGAAGTCTGAAAGGTAGAAACCAGGCTAACCCTGTAGAAGACTGAAGAAATTGCTGAATCACACTCGGTCTGTCAGGAACTGAAGCTGCTGTGTGTGCTCCCGGGTATTTTGCAGTAATTGCGATCGGGATCTAGGAGCAGCCTGCCTGGTATAGTACTTTCCTTTTACATATGAATGTGCGTAGTGCTTGTGGGGAATCATTATTTCCAGTACCCTGTGCTGTGTGCTGTGTGTTGAAGCTGGAAGCAAACCCCAGCCTGTCTCGGACTAAATCCGTTTGCGATCTACTGCAGTGGGGTCCAGTCACAAGGACCTTGTCTCCATGCCCTGTTGTTCTGGCCACCCAGAAGAACATCTACCATCCAGTTCTCAGCTTGGGTATTGTCAGTACAAATCAGGGTATTCCTCTGCAGCCTGTTTTCAATTACAAGTGTGTCATCTAATTGTTGTTGTTTCACTTCTTCATGGACTGAGCCATCCGGCTCCGGATTACAATTGGGTGTTGTGCATATATTTTCTTCTACAGGGCCCTGTCTATTTGCACCTGCCAGCCAACCCGGGGCAACGGACCTGGCTAGGGGCCCCCCCCCAACCTGGGTACCCAGAGTGTGACTTTTCAGACCCTGTATGTGTGCACAGTACTGTGATTTAATTCTGCCAATTAACCTGATCTCCCCCTCCTGTGTTTTATTCCCCCTAAATAAACCAGATTTGATGATGTTAAACTTTAAACTGTCTGAAGTGTCAGTACCTACATATCAAGCATTGTATTGGTTTCTGTATGTTGATTAACCTTATTTTACAGGGGGTCCCCAGAGACAAACCTCAGAATCAGTCTCGAGGGTAAGTGGTACTTTATGAATGAACAGTGTGTACATGTGGGGTATTGGGACTGTAACTTCTGTGCATTGTGTGAGCCACTAGAGGGAATAAAAGAGGGTCTCAGTGCCCCAGAGGGCTGTAACCAAGCTAGTCTAACCACTAAAAACCCTGACCTCTGGGTGGAGGCACCCGCCATAGAACCTAGGCCCTTCAACCTGTCAGTAGTCAAGTAGGCTGGGGTAGTAGCCCTTGGGATAGCACCACCTGGGCATTACACAACTTAAAAACACAGTTCTGTATATCCTTCCAGGCTGTGAGTAGGAATCAGTTTTTCAAATTCCAAGCTCTTCAGTGCTCAGGTTTTGGAATCACAAAACAGTTTTCACCTTCTCACTGGCTTTCCAAGTATTGGAAATTAGTTAGGCTTTCCCTGGGATATTGGCTATGAAAGCCCCAGGTAGGCCTCCAAATTTTTCTCAGCAGAAATGGTCTGAGCCTCATTTTCTGGAGACTCCAGCCAAACTGCTCCCAGCTGGATCTGCCCCACATGTCTCAGGGGATCAGAACAGAATCCCAATTTGTCAATCAGGCTGGCAGTCCAATAAATTAATATGCGGAATGTTCATTCGATGCCCGATTGGCTTGGGAAAAAGGTGCCAATACACAGTCCTCACCTTTTCCAAAGAGTCCCTCTTTTGTAGTCTTTTGGGCTCCTTACATTCCCATTGTCTGTTAAGCAGGCCAAAGGCAACAACGATGGCTGCTATGTATTCTGGCAGTCCAGTTTTAACATAGTCCCAACTTTAAAGTCTTTTTGCAGACAAACTGCAACATATTAACAGCCCCCATAGTTTGGTAGCTACCCTTCTGCCCTATTGTCCAGTAGCAGAGTGGGGCATGGCAAAATCTCCCCCTGCCTGTTGCTAGCACTGTCCCCCTAGGTGACAGGCAGAGTATTCACTTGAAATGCAGCCTCAGCTGCTCTTAAAGTTATAGCACCTTTAAGAGCTTAGATAAAGTTTAATTTCTTTCTCCCCACCCAGGGTGCCTCCAGACCCCCACTATGTCTTATGTCGAGGCTGTAGCACACAAAGGAGACACTGACTTAGCAGCCAGAGCAGCTTTAACACTAAGCACCATAGTGCTAACAGGATAGTGTGAGCAGAGCTGTCAGCTCGCACATTCTAGCAGGAGCCAGCTCAAACATGCACACACGGAGCTGCGCGGCACTTTATTGGCTTGCCCAGTGCTCTCTTCTCTGTACTGCCTTACTGGCAGTTTTTAAACATTTATACCATGCTTCTCCAGTCCCCATAGCAAATCAGGCACACAGGGTCAGCAGGAGCAACAAAGGGGGCACCGTGGACCAGGACTGATGGGAACAGATAGCTGGGAGGCAAAACAAGACAGGCCCCACCCATGGGGGGGGGTGTTACACCATGAGAACAAATCCAGACAAGATCCCTCAGCTGTTCTGGTATTTGCAGATCTGTAAGTTGTGTCCTGAACAAATTCTCCCATGCACTAGAAATGCCACTTGCAACTTAATGTGGTTCAGTTTCAGTTGGTGTGTGTCTGTATTCCCGCCCCCCTGGAAAGGCTGAAAACAGGCATCATTGTCTAGCCTTCCCTTCCTGGTCAACAAAGCCTATATAAATAAATAAAATGTGATAACAAGTTTGATATTGCATCGAACTGCTGATCTAGCAGATATCAAAACTGTCCCACATTTGCATGGGTTACTGTGCACGACAGGTGTAAAAGAGAAACTCAGACATACTAAGATAAATTTGTTTAAGAAAATATCACTTGATTTGCAAATACATTTATAACTTCTCATGTAGCTGTGCCATTTATCTAAAGATCATGTGATGTCACAGTAAAAACTCAAAGCATTACACTGCAACAGAATTCATTGCATAATCCATATAGTAATAATTCCCTAAGTACCAGGAGGACAAAACACATTTACCTTTGCTTCTATACCGCTATCCTGATGGACCTGTCAGTGTATATAGACACATATCAGTGTGCCACTTAACCCATCTAAACAACTAACTTTCTTGAAAGGATACCTAAACCCAAATCACGTTCCACCCTCTGCAGACATTAAATAAAAAAAAAAAATTCTGGCTCCTGGCAGCATGACAGGTGCAGACTGAGGTTTTGTTTTTTCTAAACTGACTGGAGGCATGTGGAGAGTGGAAGAAATTGATACTGAGTGGAGTGAGTGAGGAGAGGGCCTCTTACCCCTATTTTTCTCCTGCTAGGCCGTATATGCCAAAGACCCAAAATGTCTCTGGTTGAAGTTTCAAAACTGAACTGAAGATGGGGGCACCTAATCGAAACCGAACCAAAGTTGCCAATGTTTACATTCTCTCGCCCTTACCTCAGGCTAGTTCACCACACCCTGAAGGGGATGATCACACACACTTCTGACCTTTGCAATTTTTGGTGATCTGGCAAAAGCCTTCAACACTGTGCTCCATCCCCAACTTCAGTACAAGAAAGCTGGTACAGTTCTCTGTTTTTGCAGTCAGCTGGTTCCTTTCCTAACTAGCTGACAGAACCTAGTTAGTTAGCCTAGATAGTTCCTTCTCCCCACCATGCCCAATAGCCTCTGGTGTCCTACAGAGCTCTGTTCTAGGCCCCCTACTATTCTTCATTTTCTACATGACCTCCCACAAGCCCGTGTATCTGTAGGCCCGCTACTGTTCTGACCCACAGAAGGAAAAAAAAATGCACTTGCTCACTGTACCAGAAAAGGTGCTTCACTCCAATCTGGAGGTAAAATCAGCAACGTTTATTATAACATATTTTAAAAGGTTACAGTGCATCTATTTGCAGAAGTACAAAACATCCCATAGGGGAACATAAAGTTCATGACAGTGCAAACTTATGCCCATACCTGCTGTTAAAAAAATATTCTAATACAGGGGGTTTCAAAAGGGCTGGCGGTGGACTTAACTACGCACTGTGCTTGTGTCTGTGTCCACCAGCTTGCGTCCAGACTCCCGTGCTGCTATATTCAGAAGTTGTATCTGTCTGCAACAAAAAGGTACAATTTGTGACAAAAAATGGATGCATTTGTGAGTTGCATCCAGTTTGGATTCACTGGTGTCTGTTTTTGAATGCGAAGACTGGATGCTGTTAGGCCATCTAACAGCAGATCTGACAAGGTTGGACACAATTCTGCTTTGAAAACACAGTTTTGGCTAATCCTTTTGAAAATCCAGCCCTAAATCTGTAACCCTTCCCTCAAAACAGGGACAAAATCATCATCCCTGCATAACCCTGGGGAAATAATATTAACCCCCAGAAAACCCCATTATCCATCTGTTCAAACATATCTCGAATCAAAATATATATTTTTTTTTAACTTAAAGGGACACTGTCAAACCTTTTTGCATGATATTATTTCTAGTTGAAAACTCACACGATTGCTTATGTTCTCTAAAATTCATTGTTGTTGCTGAACTGAAATGCCTGCTAATGTAATTATCCCCAACCTTGGTTTGTTTCAAATCTTTGATCTACTCTCATTGCTTAATTTCTGAACATTAGGAACGACCCCAAACAGTGCAGCCAATCATGCTGCAGTAGTTGTGTCTCCTCCCACTGACTCATGAGTGGCTAGACCGCGTTGGGGGTGTTCCCAAGTCCAGGATGGATGCAGTGGGAGATGATCAAGGACTGTAAATAAACATGTTTTTGTATGATAATACCAGTGTGGTGGGCAGTCTGTTTTTCATTTTAAAACAGAAATTGGAATCAAACTACCAGCTGCATCAGCAACCTCTACAGAGTGTGACCAATCTTAACATACAGTATGTTTTAGGAACTAGAAATACTTTGAGGCCTCAGGGGACTGACAGCATTCCCTTAACTGTCTGTTTTCTTCAGCCACAGTGGTAGTCAGAGGTAAGGCCAACTATATATCTACTGTATATATATATAGGGGGGCCCTGATTTTACATGGCTGATGCACAGCTTCCATCAAGCCCTGTATCAACTGCAGTGTTTGGCACAGCTGTGCAAAACACTCAGATGCAATCCAGCTCAGTTTTGTAAGAGCTGGTGCAGTTGCAATAATTTGCTCACTTTATGGCAGCTTGTGCCAAAGGTTTGGTGTGAGCTCCATAAAATGGGTCCCCCATGGACACAAAATTAGACCGGGGGAGCTGGTCTAACTCCCTGCGTTCAGTGCAAGGGACTTGCAGCAGGGCCTTTGCAGCAGGTGGCTTACAAAACTGCACTTGCCGCAAAGTTAAACGCAAGTCACTATTTGCGTCACACTCTCTACCGCAAGTCCCTTGAGGCAGCCTAAATACTTTTTTAAAATTAAGCTCAGGGACTTACGTAAGCAATGAGACATGTTGGGGTGGTGGCTGTCAAGGGTTAATGAATGCTCAGGTGCATAATGGGGCATGAGGTGCTTGTGCTGAGTTCCAAACCCTCTCTGCCAATCATGACGCAGCAAATTCCCTGCCCATTTTATAATTCAGGCTACCACGGTACTAAAATTCATCCTGGTTATCCTGCTCCCATTGTGCCCTGGAAAGGTTATCTCGTCATCAGCCGGTCAGTACTGACTTGACTGTCTCTGAAGCAGTGTAGCATAAGACTGAGCTAGCTGCATTTTAGAAGGGGAAGAAAAATGACCAGGAGTTAAATTTGAAAAAAATAAAAAATGATGACTGGGCAAATGGCCTGATGATAAGGACCTTCACCTACCATGTGTGGGAATTAGCTACATATCTCAGATTTGAGGACTCAGTCCAGCCAGTAGAGGTTTAGCACCATCGCTAAAGGAAGAACAGTGTCTTTGTTGAGGGAACTCAGCAATGGCTATTATGTGACACTCTGGTAGACCTACAAATAGCATGTCGCACAAGGTAGTTTCCTCCCTTCTGAAACTCTACCCCCTTGATGTTAAACGGGGCACTGGCATTGACAATGGCTATTGAAGACGCCTATTAACTACCCCTTGTATCTGGCCTCTTATGATACCCTGACATTACCAGATTTCGTTAGCCACTTGGCACCCACACAGGCTCCTAGTGTCTCCCCAGATTCCCTGCCACATAGGGGAGGGCCTCCATTACATGGAGTGAGCCACAGGGGATTTCTGGAGTGTGACAAGAAGAAGCAGTGTGATCAGATGAGCTTGCAGCAGTGAGTAATGTGGCACCATCCCCTTGCCCCCTGTCCCTTCCCCTCCCCGAGCATTTTCTGACTTTTATCCCTCCCCTCCCTCTCCTTTAGAGCTCTTACCCTCACCCTCTACCCTCCGACAATGGCCTTCCTGCCTGCATTACCCCTTCCCTCTCACCAGCAGTGCTTATTTCTAAAATTGCCCTTGGCAGGTATGTCATGCTACCTAACATTTGGCACATTTTGAATTACTGGAATTTCCTAAGCCTCGGTCTCTTACTTCTTTTATTGTATTATTATGTTGACCTTTGTATGTATGTATACCCCCCATTCCTTCGACGTGGAACCTTTGTAAATGAGCAGTTCCTGCTCAAAAGTATTTGTAATCCTAGATTTCAATAAAATAAATACAAAAAATGATGGGAGAAGGTGTGATACATGGTAAATTGTAAAAAATAAATGCTTGGAATCAGACATGGGTTGAGCAGAGGGTGGAGGACATTGGGAGGAGGGGAGTGCATATAATGTCAGTTGAATTGGCAGTCACACAAGGAACAAGCCTCTTTATTTTATCCTTTTTTTCCTTTTTTATACTATAATTTTGTCTTTTATCGTAAGTATGACAGTAGATCATAGTACATACAGTACACAGAATATTATAGGTTTACATCATTGAGAACATCATTCTGTAAGATACAGGTTTAACATGCATGTGCCATATGATGGTACGACATTCAGGGGAACCAACATTAAGATTCTAAATTGAGTCCGTATGTGTGCTGTTGTTGGAAGTCCATGAGCCACATGGCAGTAAGAGCAAATGAAATAAGGATTGTCCAGCATTCCTACCCTAATAAAGCTACTGTCCCTATGAAGGGGACATATTGGTGCCATGTATAAATGTAAGATGTAAAGATGCTATAAAATATTTATACAACAATATAAAGCATTACAACTTTTAACCAAAAGCTTCATAATAGAAACATCCCCCACCTCAACTCTTTGATGTACTTTACTAAACTCTGGTTCACTATGATTAAACATTCGTGTATATATATATATATATATATATATATATATATATATATATATATATTTTTTTAGAAAAGATAGACAAAAGGAAGGGTACTTACATATCTCAATCCCAAAGAACAATGAGTAGTTACTTTACCCTTAAAAACAGAAGAGACCAACTGGTCTTTACCAAGTACAGACTAAATAGCAGTAGCTAATTAAACTAAGGTTCTTCTAGGTTTTAAACTTTTAACTTTTAAAGCATAATCCAAGCGGTCTCCAGAGTCATATTGGTAGAGAGATCTTTTCTTCATCACCTGAGTCGGTCCTTCGTGCATGCTGCTCCATGGTCCTATGCACCATCCATTTTCCTGCTTCCACTGGATCTGTGAAAATATAGACTTTGCTTTGGGATACTATTCAAAGTCTAGCAGGGAAAAGCATTGTATGAAGAATCTCCAGGGCTCGTAGTTGTCATCTCACACCATCAAAACGCTTTCTGCGTTGTCGGGTGGCATAACTTATATCTGGAAATAAGGAGATCTGCACATTGTCTTGATACAGTGGGGTGGCTCACCTTGCATATTTAAGCACCTTATCTCACTCACAAACTCCCATAGTAATTACCATAAGGGTGCGAGGATCCTCTGAATTCATTGCCCGACTACGCAGGGCGATCCTATACACTTTTTTAATACCCCACATTTCCTCCACTCCTTCAGGCAGTAGTTTTTCATTTAGCCATTCCCGCAAGAACATCAGAGGATTCTCATCCTCCAACCCCTCAGGCAGACCCGTAATCCTAATATTTGCAGCTCTGGCTTGATTCTCGAGTGTTTCGAGTCTTGCACGAATGTGCTGATTTTCTTTAACCATCATCGCTGTTGCCCCGTAGCTGCATCGGTCTGTTTTTGGATCTCATTCAAGTTACCCTTCATACTGTTCACTGTCTACTCCAACAGCATGACTCGTCCATTGAAGTCATCAACTTTAATATTTAGGGCTGTAACGGACTGAATGAGTGTTTGTAATTTATGACCCAAAGTTTCTATGGTCTCTCCTGAGCATAAGGTTGTTGTTGGCTGTGTGGCATCTTCAGACAGCAAGGCCCCAGAAGTCCCTTTACTTTTTCCACCACTTCCAGGCTGTCTTTCCTTTTTAGGGTTGCCCATCCTGAACAAATCAAGGTCACTCTTTACAAAAATTGTAAGTACAGTTAAAACTGAAACCTCTAAAATGTAGATTAGGGCTTCAGAAGGGTTGATCTACAGAGAGCTCTAAAAAGCTGCTGCATGCTGCTCGGGCTCCACAGCACCCACCCCCCCATCATTTTTTTCAATCTACTTTTGTCCCCCTTATCTTATCTAGCATCTCACTGGCCAACCCAAAACCCAATCACTGCTCATCCCCCTGCCCCACAGAAATGCAGAATTTGATAGCAGATAAGGACCGCTTGGCCTACATACACTGCCCATTTTTCCCTACCTACAGTATCACTGCAGACCCTACTTGATCAGTTATTTCTCATTGCCCCCTACCTTTTCAATAAGATTCCCTTATGCCTATCCCATGCATTCTTGAACTCTACCACTGTTTTTGCCCTCACCACCTCCATGGAAGGCTGTTCCAGGAATCCACCACTCTTTCTGTTAAGAAGCACTCCCTCACATCTCTCCTGAATCTACTCCCCTCCAGCTTCATAGCATGTCCCCTTGTTCTTGAGCACCTTTTTTCTGAAAAATACTTCCCTCCTATACCTTATTTACACCTGTAAGGTAATTTAAAGGTCTCTCTCATATCCCCTTTCCTCTCTTCCAGGTTGTACATATTGAGGTCCTTTAGTTTCTCCTCATAGGGCTTTTGGTGGAGAGCCTGCAGCATTTTAGTTGTCCACCCCTGGACAACCTCCACTCTGTCTATATCCTTCTGGAGATGTAGTCTCCAGAACTGGACACAGTACTCTAGGTGAGGTCTTATTAGTGATCTATTCATAGGCAACACCACCTCCTTCTTCTTTCTGCTGGTGATACCCCTCCCTTTGCCTGCCTAGCATCCCACTAGCCATCCCAACTGCCTTGTCACACTGCCTGGCCATCCTTAGGTCACCAGATATGATTATCCTCAGGTGTCTTTCCTGCTTGGTGGTTGTCAGTCCAATCAGCCATCATACCCTGGGCCATCACCCATCATACCCTCAGCCCCATCATCGTCATCATCCCAGCCCCATAACCCATCATCCCCCAGCCTCGTCACTCATCATCCCCAAAATCCCATCACCACCCATCCTCCCTGCACCATCACTCATACCCTTGCTCCATCACTCATCATCTACCCAGCCCCATCACCCATCATCCACCTAGCCCCATCACCATCCATCCCCCCAGCACCATCACTTATCATCTCCCTGCCCCATCACTCATCATCCACCAGTTCCATCACTCATTATCTCCCAACCCCCTCACCCATCATCCTACCAGCCCCATCACCCACCATCCCTGCAGACCCATCACCCTTCATCTCCAGGCCCCATCACTATCCTCCAGCCCCAGTCTCATCACCCATGATCTACCAAGTCCCATCATCATCCATCCTGTGAGCTCCATCACCAATCATCCTCCCAGCACCATCATCATCATCCATCTATCCTGCAAGCCCCATTACCAATGGTCCTCTCTGCCCCCATCACCCATCATCTCCCCAGCCACATTAGCTGTCATCCCCCACACAATCACCCTCTTCCCCAGCCCCCTCACCATCATTCCTCCAGTCCCATCACTCACCATTCCCCCAGACCCATAACCATCTATCCCCAAGCCCCATCACTCATCATCCACCCAGCTCCATCACCCATCATCCTCCCAGCCCCATCACCCATCAGCTTCCATCCCTATTACCTGTCATACACCCAGCCCCATCACCAATCAACCTACCAGCCCTGTCACCCATCATCTCTCTAGCCCCATCATCTGTCATCCCCCAAACAATCACCCCTCATTCCTCCAGCCCCCTCACCCATCATCCCCTGGCCATATCACCCATCATCCCCTAGCCCCATCAGCCATCATCCCCCCAAACCAGTAATCCATCACCCAACATCACCCCAGCCCCATTACCCATCATCCACCCAGCCCCATCATCCATTATCCCCAGCCCCATCACCTGTCATCCCCACACAATCACCCCATCCCTCCATCCCTCTTACCCATCATCCCTTCAGCCCCATATCCATCACCCCAGCCCCATAACCCAACATCACTCCAGCTCCACCACCCATCATCCACCCAGCCCCATCAGCCATCATCCCCCAGACCTGTAATCCATCACCCAACATCACCCCAGCCCCATTACCCATCATACCCCCAGCCCCATCACCATCCATCTCCCAGCCCTATCACCCATCATCCCTCCAGATCCACTCATTCCATCATCCCCCAGCCCCATCATCCAGCATCCCCAGCCCCATCACCTGTCATCTCCAGCCTCATCACCTGTCATCCACAGTCACCCATCACCCATTATCCCCCGCCCCATCACCCATCATCCCCCAGTCCCATTGCCCTTCACCTTCTGTCCCATCACCCCTCATCCCCCCAGTCCCATCACCCATCATAACTCCAGTCACATCACACATCATCCCCATCCCAATTATCCATCATCCCCCTAGAACCATCACTTGTCATCCCCCAGCCCCAACACCCATCATCCACCAGCCCCATCATCTGTCATCCAGCCAACCACATCACCATTCATCTCACAGCCCCATTACCTGTCATCCACATGGCAACATCACTCATCATCAGCAAGGCCATCACCTATCATCCTCTCCGCCGCATCACCCATCATCCTATCAGCATCCCACCAGCCCTCTCACCTGTCATCTCCCAGATCCATCAACCTTTATCCCTCCAGCCCCATCAATCATCACCCCCAGCCCCATCACCATCATCCCTCAGCCCCATCACCCATTATTCTCCAGTACCATTACCTTTCATCTCCCCACCCCATCATCATCCATCATTCCCCCAACCCTCACCCATCATCCTCCCAGCCCCATCTCCCATCATCCCCCAGCTCCCTCACCTGTCATCTCCAAGCCCCATCACCCATAATCCCCCACCCCATCACCCATCATACCCTTTGATCCATCACCCATCGTCCCCTCCTCAGCCTAATCACCCATCATTGCCCAGCTCATCACCCATCATCCCCCAGCCCCATCACTCATCATCCCCATCCAAGTCACCCTTATCCACCATCCCCATCCCATCTCTTGTCATCTTCCAGCCCCATCATCCCCCAGCTCCAACACCCATCTTCCCCCAGCCCCATCACCTGTCATCTATCTAGACCCACAATCATTCATTGCCCAGCCCCATTTACCTGTCATCCACCTAGCCCTATCACCCATCATCCTCCCAGACCATCACCTATCATCATCCCAGCTGCATCATCCATCATCTCCACAGCCCCCTCAGCTGTCATCCCCAACCCATCACCCCTAAACCATCACCCATCATTCCCCAGTCCCATTACCTTTCATATCCCCTTCACCCATCATCCTCTCAGATCCTTTTCCCATCATCCCACCAGCCCCCTCACCTGTCACCCCAGCCCCATCACTCCCACGCCATTACCCATCATACTTCCTGCCCATCACCCATCATACCTTCAGCCTCATCACCCATCATCCCCAGCCCCATCAGCCCCAGCTCCATCACCCATAATCCCACAGCCCCCTCACCTGTCATCCTCCAGTCCCCTCACCTGTCATCTCCCAGCCCCATCACCCATCATCGCCCAGCCCCATCACCCATCATCCCCAGCTCCATTACCTGTCATTCCCAGCCCCATCACCCATCATCCTCAGCCCCATCACCCATCATTGCAGCCCAATCACCTGTCATCCCCAGCCTTCTTACCCATTATCCTCACACCCTATTCCCATCATCCCCAGCCCCAGCACCCATCATCGTCCAGCCCCATCACCCCTCACCCCTAGCCCCATCACCCATCATCCCCAGCCCCCTCACCTGTCATCCCCAGCCCCATCACCCATCATCCCCACCTGATCACCCATCATACCTCCTGCCCCATCACCTGTCATCCCCAGTCCCATCACCCATCATCCCCAGCCCCATCACCCTCACCCTAGCTCCATCACCATCATCCCAGCCCCTCACCTGTCATCCCCAGCCCCATCACCCATCATCCCCCACCTGATCACCCATCATACCTCCTGCCCCATCACCAATCATCCCCAGCCCCATCCCCATCATCCCCAGTTCCATCCCATAATCCCTAAGCCCCTTCAGCTGTCATCCCCAGTCCCTCACTTATCATCCCCAGCCCCATCACCCATCATCCCCCAGCCCCACCACCCATCATCCACAGCCCCATCACCCATCATCCCCAGTCCCATCAACCATCATCCACCCATCATCCTCATCCCTATCACCCATCATCCCCAGCCCCATCACCCATCATTCCCCCAGACTGCTTACCTGTCATCCCCAACCTTTTTACCCATCATCCTTGTACCCATCACTCATCATTCTCAATGTCCCTTCATCCCCGAGGTTCACCTACCATCCCCCAGCTCCATCACATGTCATCCCCCAGTTCCATCACCTGTCATCCCAAGCTGCTTCACCCATTATCCTCCCAGCACCAGCCCCATCATACCCCCAGCCTCATCACCCATCATCCCCAGTCCCATTACCTTTCAAATCCTCAACCCATCACCCAAAACCCTCCACCCCATCACCCACCATCTCCCACAACCCCAATCTGTCATCCCCAGACTAATTTCCGATCTTAACCCAGTCCCATTACCTTTCATCTCCTGAACCCATCACCCAAAATCCCTCCACCCCATCACCCACCATCTCTCCCAGCCCCCTTACCTGTCATCCCCAGATCCATTACCCATCATCCCCCATCCTCATCACTCATCATCTCCACTTCATGACCTGTTTTTCATCAACAGTTACATTTAAATGAAAGCAGGACTTTTGTCACTTACAAATATATTCCTGCTGTCTAGACATGTTCTGGGGTCAGTTTTCTGTTTTTGACATCGAAGTAATTTCCACAGCAACAAACTATGATGTCACAAACAGATGACTTTGACATCAGCAAGGGATTACACAGCAGGTGTAGATGGCCTCTAGGGACCAATGATCCTGTATCCATAGCAATTGACCTCAGTCATGATGAAGCAAAGGAACAGAAATGCAGACAATATATAAAATATAAACCAAAATGTTTTGAAATATTATGTTTTTCAAAGTTTTCCCAATAATTACCCAGTCGGGCCAGTGGAGGCTCAGTGCTGTCCCCTAGGAAGACAAATTCACTTATAGACTATAAAGCATTCATAATTCTCATGTATTATTTTATGCCAGTGAAATATGGAAATATTGATGCTATGTCCTTAAAGCAACAGTGCAACAAAAAAAGTTATTACAAAAAGCTCATTTTCTGCTATGGTTATGAAAAGTATTAACAGAACTGTTGATCTGGGTTTTCTGGATGCTTCCTGTGCTGTGTGTTGTACATTTTAATTTTTGTCTGGACTCTTACAATCTTCTGGTTCTCAATATTATTTCTATGCAAAAATCAGACAGCCATCTTTTTTTCTTGAGAAATAATTATTTAAAACTTTTATAAAATTCTTAAATGATAATGAAAACTCAAAAATGTACCACCAAAATAAACTGGAAGACATCTGGCATTGATTAAGAAGAAAAAAGGTGGGGTCAAATTTTAACCCATTTTCATTGCACTGTTGCTTTAAGTTGTTTTTATTTTTGCATGTTCTTGTTTATCCTCCCTTACCACCAGCCACCCAATCCTTCAAGTGACCATCCACCTCTACTGCTGTTTTGTTCCTTCCATCCGCTGCCCTCACCACCCAGCTGATTCAACATATCCCTTCATCGGGGGGGCCCTTACCCATGGGGCAACTGGGAGGGGAGACTGAAGTGCCCAAAGGCACTTCCTCATATCTGTACTGGGCGAGAGTGCAGCTCCGGGACTCATCCCGGTTTTGCAGTGGGGAGGTGGGGCTGCTGTCATCCAGCTGGCTCAGTGGCCATTTTCTGCACATTTTCTCCCCATCCACAGTGCCACTCCTTGTAGCACCCCAGATCTCCACCAGGGGCCACTACAGAGTGAGGCAACCCCTACAACCCACTCCAGGAGAGAAGAGTAGTCCTCCAGATGCTCAATCCTCTCCTTTCCATGCTGACCCCCAGTGTCCCGAGCTCATTCCAGAACCTAGATCACCGGCATGGCGGAAGGTGTAGCATCCAGCACCTCAACCCTCAGCGCCACCTGGCTGGCCCTATCTCCCTAAGTTTTGTTCTTTTTTTTTTTACATGGTAGAAGTGTTAATTAATGGCCTTTGCGATATAAAATAAACATTCTTTGACATTCTACCTCCCCAAGGTGCCTGTATATTTTTTATTTATTATATTTGTTTTACCAGAAAAAGCTGTATTGAGTGATGCTCCTTTGCATGGAGGTCCTGGTTAGGACAGTAACAGTACAAAAGAAATGCAGTGAATAAAAGAGATTAAAATCAAAGGACAGCACAATATTTATAAGAAAAGGATAAACTGGTACATGAAATAATGATATCCAGTAACAAAAGTACATAAGTATAGTACAAGACACAATACAGTAGAATAGCAAGTTATAAACAAGTCAGTTTAAATAATAGCTATCAAATTAAAATGAGAAACAAAGGAGAAAAAAGATACAAGTACAACCATCAGTGCAGTGGGCATCGATTAGCAGTTTGAAAGTATGAAGAGTATACACCCCTCTGGGTTATCAATGCACATACCCATTCTGTGATGGGTGAAAACCATGCACATTGAGCCCCACCCAGATGCCCATATATGTATACCATCTGAGTCAACTGAACATGTACACCATTTGATGCACTTCCATGGCTACAGCTGTGCAGATGTAGAATTCCACTGTGGAATTTGTGCAGAAGGGCAATTTTGCTTCCAAAATGCTGTTTAGAATTTTGTTGTTTAATCCCAAGGAACTCCAAAAAGTTCCAAGCAGCCCCTTAACAGGGTGAGCCTCAGGATCTACAGTCACCAGCCCTCTGGCGACCTTGCAGCCGACGGCAGATGCCCGCTAGGTGGATCCAGCAATGAGAAGCCCCTTAACAGGGCGAGCCTTAGGATCCACGGTCACCGTCCCTCCGACGACCTTGCAGCCATCAGCAGCCACCTGCTAGGCAGATCCAGCAAAGAGAATCCCTTAACAGGGCGAGCCTCAGGATCCACGGTCACTGGCCCTCCGGTGACCTTGCAGCTGATGGCAGCTGCCCACTAGGTGGATCCAGCAAAGAGAAGGTATGACATCCAAAGCCAACCAATCAGATTACAGGCGCTTTTCCTACTGAAACGACGATTGGTCCAGTCCTCACCCCAGTGCAGGCTGTTCCCTGAGGCTCTATCTAGTCTGTTTTTTCTACCCACCCCCTCCACGGCCTCCTTTAAATACACTGTGGCCACACCCCTCTATCCACCTAGCCATCCTATAGGTTACCCCAGTTGGCAGAAAATAAACCTCTCCCTTACATATTCACACAGAGCACAGTGAGTCATGGCACTCTCCTCCATAGTCTACCTACTACTACTTGCCTGCGCTCCTGGTTTATACCAGACTAATACTTTAAAACAGGGAGCTAGTACCATGATATACGATACCTATTATGCTCCTAGTCACTGTACCCTTCACCATTCCTCATGCCCCACTCCCTTTTTTCACTTAGCACCCTTTTCTTTCTCTCTCTCCCTCCCCCTCCTCCCATCCCCACTGTCCCTCAAAGCACTTCCGCTCTTAGTCCCAAATGTAACGCAAGCCTTTGCATAAACAACACACAGTTTTCTCACTCCAAAACAAACACTAGGCAGTCTGAAAGGAAAAAAGATATTAGGACGCATTTTATCTCCTTAAGGAAATTGCTTCTTCTCCTTCTCTGCTCAGGCAATGTTGAGTTAAATCCAGGTCCTCCTACATTGATACACTCACCATTAGAATTTGCAGATGCTTCTGGTTTAAAAATAATGATGGTCAATATACTGAGCCTAATCAAAAAATGATTGCAGTTACAAGCCTGGGCCGCACATACTGAGCCTGATATTATCATTGTCACTGAATCCTGGCTTAACAAAAATATAACCGATCAGCAAATTAACGTAGTGGATTTTGTTCCTTTTAGGGCAGACAGGAGTTCAAGAGGGGGCAGAGTAGTTGTCTATGCCAAATCAAAATACATGATTAGTAACATTATTACCATTTCCAAGCCTAAGGAATTTGAAATTGTCTCATTAAAGCTTCATCTCCCCTCCTTTGACAATATTACCATCATAGATGGATATAGGCCACCTACTGCCGGCACTGATATCCTTAATGCCCTCAAAACCTTAATCACTAAAGATAACACAGAAACACTAATCCTTGGTGATTTTAATATGGATTGGCTATCATCTAAATCCTACGACCTAAAGTCAGTTTCTGACGACCTTGGATTATCCCAACTTATCAGTGAACCAACCAGGATTAATGCCCAAAATGCAGCCAACAGTTCACTGTTAGACATTATCCTAACTACCCATCCACATAAAATACTACAAACAGCAGTGTTTCATAATGATATGAGTGATCATAACATTGTTGTCTGCACTAGGTCACAACCCAAAGTTATCCTTCCCCCTAAATTCATAACCAAACGGTCGTTCCGTAAGTTCAATATTGACAATTACTTGACTGATCTAAGCAACATCAGATGGCAAGACCTTTTTCTTGCTAAATCAGTAGACGAGGCTGTTAATGTCCTTAACTGCAACATGACCACCCTAGTTAATAGGCATGCTCCTAATATTAAGGTGCGGACGCGAAAAACCTCTCACCCCTGGTTCACGTCGGAACTTAAAGCTGCACTGTCTAACCGAGACAAACTATGAGCACAGGCAAGGCATTCTAAGAGTCCCAAAGATTGGCAGGCCTTCAGAGCAGCCAGGAACATCTGTGTCAAATGCATTCATGAAACTAAATCCAGTTACTATATCTCTACCCTAGAGCAGGCTAAAGGGAATTCCTATAAAATTTGGAAGACTCTCAAGTCTATTGAGGGTCGCTCAACTGCACCATCTGTTCCTTCAAAGATCCTCATTAATGGTTCATCCATTGAAAGTTCACATCAAAAACTAGAAGAACTTAATTCCCACTTCATAGCTGCCAGCCTAGCATTTGATACTTCCCCACATACCTCCCAAATTAGGAATATTGATAGCACATACTCAGCACCGAACACGCCAGCCTGCTCATTCCACTTGCTCCCTCTTAGCTATAAAGAAGTAGAAGAGTCACTTATTAACCTGGATATCAAAAAAAAGTACAGGAGAGGATAATATACATCCATTATTTCTAAAACTTGGATAGCCCTATCTTACTGCCCCAATACTTCATATATTCAATCTCTCTATCTCAACTGCCACAGTTCCTTCATGTTGGAAATCTGCCCATATTCTCGCCCTATTTAGGTCAGGAGACCCATGTGATCTCAATAATTATAGACCTATTTCAATACTACCTACCCTCGCAAAAGCATTTGAAAAACTGATCTACCCCAATTGAAAAACCATATAGCAGCACAACATATTCTTAACCCTCTTCAATCTGGCTTTCGACCAAACCATAGTTACAGCTCTAGCCAAAGTTACTAACGATTGGGTATCTGCAATGGACTCTAAGAAAACTACTGGTGTGGTTTTCTTGGATCTAAGTAGAGCATTTGATACAGTAGATCATAACTTACTAGTTCTCAGCCTTACCAGTCTTGGCTTTACTCCATCTACTACCCAATGGTTCAAAAACTACCTATCAGGTAGGACTCAGAAAGTCAAATCAGGAAATTTGTTCTCTTCTTCTCTGCCTACTGTCAGGGGAGTCCCACAGGGATCTATTCTAGGTCCCGTCCTCTTCTCCTTATATATAAATAACCTCGACCATCAGATTACAAGTCCCAGTTGCACTTCTTTGCAGATGACACTGTCCTGTATACCTCTGGGCCATCGCTAGAAGCAACTAGGGACATTCTTCAAGCCGACTTTTTGCAATTAGAAAAAAACTTAATCAATGCAAAGTTACTCCTTAATGCCAAAAAAACAAAAGCTATGATCCTACGCCCATGCTCCTCACATGCTAGCCCCCTGCTTTGCCCAATGATTTCATAAATACTACCCTAGGTGAGCAGCTGGAAATAGTTTCGAAGTTCAAATATCTCAGTTTCTGGTTAGATAACAGGTTTTCTTTTAATGATCATATTGATGACATGGCTAAAAGGCTCAAAATCAGGTTAGGTTTCTTCTTCCACAATAGATCTTTCTTTCCTGCTGAAATCAGAACTATATTGGTACAGGCCACTTTCCTCCCACTCCTTGATTATGGCAATGTAATTTATAATTCCACAGCTTCTACTAATCTCCAGAAACTAGATGTTCTCTACCACTGCTCCCTATGATTCATAACAAACTCCCTCCCTCTAACTCATCATTGTGATCTATATGCCTTAGTTGGCTGGCCCTCGCTCTCTGTTAGACGGACAGTCCATGCAGGTACATGGACTTTAAAACTTCTTCAGAACAAACTACCACAATACCTATCCTCCTTAATACATATATCGCGCAGTGTCTATTCACTTAGAAAGTCCGGGTTTCTCCTACTTGACGTACCTAGGACCCACACCTCCTTTGGGAAATGTGCTATTTCATGCTCACTGCCAACTATTTGGAATCGACAGCAATCATTTTTGAAATTAGCCAGTATTGTCCCTGTTAACTTTTTCAAAAGGATAGTTATGGCTAAACTAAAAGACACCTGCAACTGTCTTTAATGAATTGCCTTCACTAGGACACAAACTAGTGATTCCGTGATATCCCAGGTTCCATTCCTGCACTTCCTTAACTCTGTTTTGCACCACTATCAGTGCCTTAAAGTGGAATCTTTGTTGAATTGTTATGGAATTACTGTAATTTTCCAATGTATTTAATGTATTACCTTTACAAACAGTACACATTTCTCTTCATGAACCGAGAGCATCCTGGGAGCTCTTTATCATTTTGCCCACTGCGTATTATAATGCAAGCTCTTATCATTATGAATTCTGTTTTTTTATGATGTAAGCACTTGACTATTTGTCTGTAAGTCAGTCACAGGACTTCATTGTGAATGTATGTATGTCTCAGGACCTCCTTGTGAATGAGCTTGCTCAACGGAGCTTTCCTGCAATAAATTTGAACTTGAACTAATCCTGTGTAATCCACGGAATAATAATCCATGCAAACCATAATGTATACATGGGATGGGGTGAGAGTTAGGACCAACAACCCCAATGCACACCCCAATGCCTGTTGGTGGGGATGGGGTGGGCTTGGGTTGCAAGGGGTGGCAACCCTAACACAGAATTTCCTTGCTTTTGTCACTGTGAAACAACCCTAACTGATGCATTAAATGGAGTTTTTGCCATGAATTTCCCTTCTTTTTAAGAATGAGCACTATGAATAGTGAATGGAATGTGGTGGTGGGACCGCGGGGCAGACACAAGTGCAAACGGTAATGCACATGGTGATGCAAATGTAAATGATAATGCAAACAGTAAGAGAAACATAAGCACAAACATTAATGAAAACAGAAATGGTAATGCAAATGCTAACGGCAACAGAAATGCAAACAGTAACAAAAACAGTAACGTAAATGCTAACGCCAATGGCAACGTAGACGGTAAGAAAAATGCAAACGGTAACACATACACAAACAGAAATGCAAACGGTAAAGGCAACGGTGTCGCAGAAGGAAACAGTAATACAATCAACAACAGAAACACAACCAAAAATGCAAATGCTAGGGCCAAAAGAAATGCAAACGTGACAAACACACAAACAGTAACGGTAATGCAATTGGAAATGCAAACAGTTACAGTAACAGCAACGATGAAGCCAAAGCGAACAGTAACGCAAATGGAAATGCAAGCGCTTACAGAAATGCAAATGGTAATGCGCACAGTTATGGTACTGCAATTGGAAATGCAAATGCTAACAGTAACACCAACGATGATGCCAAAGGAAACACAAAAGCAAACGGAAGCACATAAGCAAACACAAATGGTAATGCACACGGTGATGCAAAATGAAACACAAACACAAACAGAAACAGAAACAGTAATGGAAATGCAAATGGTAACAGAAATGCAAATGCAAGCGCAAATGAAAATGCAAAGGGTAGTGCACATGGCATAGACGGGAACTCTAACGCAAACGGTTACGGAAACACAAGTGGAAACGCTAACTGTAACAATAATGGAAACGCACACCCTTTTTTTACCCAAAAGCTGATTGAGAAACACAGTGAATACAAAGAATGTATGCATAATAATGGGCCTCGGAGCAGAAAATGAGCACTTAGAATACTAAATTGCTTATATGTCAGGAACCATATGACGCTGAAAAAAAAAATTCATATAATTGTTGACTTTCCTGGCTAGTTTTGTACTTAGCCCCCTAGTGGGAGGCTAAGTGTTTTTCTGATGAAAAGTCTGTATCTCGAAGCATTTCTGAGATACGGGCCCCGAAAGGTGTGGCAGATGCCCCAATGTTAGTCTATGGGAAAAATAGTCAACTTCGGAGTATTGTAACTTTGCAACCCTCTAATATTTTGTCCCCAAAGCACCAAAATGCATGTCTGTTTGATCTTGGCTTTCTTCCCTCCAAATTTCAGCCCAAAAGACCAAACCATCCTTTTGTAGCAGGGTAGCAACATTTTCTATTCTTTTGGGCACAGTGTCGCAAAGTAGTGTCGCAAATCACGACACTTTCGCAAACAAAATCATGAAAGTGTCACAAATGCAACACTACAGTTTACAAAAATTTGAAAAACATATTTATGGGGTGTTTAACCCCCCAAAAAAGACACGGCTAGCATCCTCAGGGCTCGACTAGGTGAACACAAAAAAAATTGTGTCCCTACAGGGTCCCACATTTAAATGCCAAGCATTTCTGTGACCAGTAACTGAAAAAAAAATGGCTGACTCATGACACTACAGGGGTAATTTGCAGCACTAAAAACTGCATTTGCGACACTGTCAAACTTTTTGTTAACTTTTCCCATTGACTATAATGGGAAACTAATTTTTGAATAACTTTTGAACCGTTTGATATTTGTTCACGAAATCTTTGAAAGACACATTGGGGACCCCGACTGCATGCTCCCCGAAGGGTTTGGATCAGCCATACAAACCACGTGACCTGTAGGCCTGAGCAAAGTGTGCACAAAAAAGTGTAAATGCAACTTTCTATTGTGCTTTATAGCTCTGCAACTGTATATCTGACCATGACAAAACTTGGCAGATCCAGAGATATATGATACCACTCCATGCCTGCCAAATTTCAGGCAAATCTGTTATACAGTGGTAAAGTTATTAAGCTGCACAATTTCACACTTTAACCTTAAATAAGGTACTCAACCCTAACTATAGTGTCACTACCGTGCCACTATAATATATCTATCTATCTATATATATATATATATATATATGTATATAAAATGGGTAGAGAAATTGCTTGGGATACATTGGAGATATATACCATCACATGACCGTGCGTATATCAGAGCGCAACCGCACACCTGCACTTTACCCTCCTCCAAAACTACTGTATTTTGACATTTTATAAGATAGATAAACACTCTGAGGTGTGCAGCCTTCGATATAAATGCCTCATGCCTCGTATGCATAACATACTACCAAGATGTGTATATCAGAGCGTGACCACACACCTCAGAGTGGTTTATCTATTACACGTATATATATATATATATATTTTTTTTGAATATGGTAAACAAATATTGTTAATCCCAAAAGCTGAACTTTATGTTTTTAGTATATAATTCCACTTGAATCAGAACGCTATGTCCATTGTTTTCCTTGGGACCTGTAGTTTCAGGCACTCCTTAATTACTCTTTCCTTCTGAGGCCCCAGGTGGCTCTGATAATCATTTGTTCCAAGGGTTTTTAAGTCAATTTGAAGGCATTAAGTAACTTCTGTTCTCCAAGTCCTTAATACATTGCAGGGGCTCCACAACTTGATCACTCCACAGACTTGTTCTGTTGCTTGGTCCAGGTCCCAAAACTAGTGTGTCTTGTTCCAACATGATAGATCCACCTCATGCCCCTCCCACATGAATCAAAAAAAAGGTGGGGTGGATGCTTAGGAGCTTGCGTGTGTGTATGTTTGGGGGGATATGCCTAGATGCAGTTTCAGGCACTCCTTAATTACTTCCCCAGACAGCTCTGATAGTCAGTTGTTCCAACATGATAGCTCCACCTCATGCCCCTCCCACATGAATCAAAAAAAGGTAGGGGTGGATCTTTAGGGGCTTCTCAGGTGGAGGTGGGGGTGGATCTTACTCCCCCGAAAAAACTAATGCTGCCTCCCACTGCTCAGGTTCCAGTTCTTGTACCAACCATTTTAGAAAGAAAATAGTACCCTGCAACCATTGACTAACATGAAAGTGCATTTATTTGAGGGCGGAAAACATTTCTTGGATGAGGGTAAGGCAGTGGAGACTATTTACCGCTTTAGTCAGTTCCACGGACAGAAAACATGACATCACTTCTTTTGTACATGCAAAACATTTGCAGGCTCAGCCTACTGCAGCCAAAACAATGCAGTTTCACATCTTATTAAAACACATTCTCAAAAATGCCTAACACTAACTACATGCACTTTACACTGATTCTCTAGCACTGAATCTAAAACTCTCTTATCTCCATAGAAACCCTATGAATCCTAAACTCTGCACCTCATTAGCATACCGTTGTGACAATGGTGAGCCAGACTTCCATAAAATGTTAAGTATATGTACTAAATATTGGTTCCATCAAAGTTGCTACTTGTTTTTCGATATTGGGATGGTTTAGCAACATCTCAGTTAAGTGTTCCATGCATTTTTCAACAGCTGCTGTTTGTAGCACTCGTTACCACTCTAAGTGACTGTAAGATCAGCTTAGGACCAACCTTTAGTTGAAAAAGTTATTAATGTACAATGTTTTCACACGTATGCCATACTTTATTAAGTTTATTTAGTTACCTGTACGCACGTCTAAATAAAAAAAATGCAGACACATGATTTTCAAGAAGATGTTTCCTTTATTTCATTAAATCTGGTTGGTAAAAAAAGACTGCCAGCAATTACATAAAACAATACATAGGGGCCTGCACAACAAGAATATAATAACCAGGTCACGTTTTTTTCCATAGGAAAAGGCATTTATAATGTGCTGTTATAAAGGAGTTTTTTTAACAGCAAACACGTGCCACTTTCCTATGGTAAAATACACATGAGCCACCACTTTGCCTCGTGACCAGTCCAGCTGTGTTTTCTCCCTCACAAATGCTACCTCTCGAACATTCGTCTGACAGACCACATCGCCGTATGCTGTGCCCGAACCAGTCACCAGTCTTCAACCTTACAGCAGCAAAAAAAGACATACAGGAAACAATGTCAGGAAGATTTAACAACCATCAAAACTGCGCTAATTCCTCCAAAAAGTTCACCTCTTCAAAAGTATTACATGGCAAAATAGTGCACAGCAAACTCAATCCCTAACATCTCCTGCTGTCTCCTTCTCTCTTTCCCATTCCTCTACAGAACACGTGGTGCCGTTTCCGAAGTAACCACCCACTCCTAGCAACTGTTACACCCTAGCAACAGACTTTCCCTGGAGAAAATATTGAACTTCTACTTCTTTGCTTGCAAAGTTTCATTAACAGTTTCAGCATTTAAATGTTTTTAAAATATATTGTTCCTGTTCCTTGTTAAGCAGTTTGTTTCTTCACAATAAAATTGAACTGAGCAGCATGACAAGGCAAGACTATTCCTTTCACTGCACACAACTCCAATTTACATTTATTTTACATAATTGCTGAGGCAAAAAAATGTGACCCAGCAATTATATAAAATAGAGTATGTGGGTATGTCCATAAACTGAAATTTACATTACCTCAGTTAGATGCTTGCATAAACCCTCGCTTCGCCTCAGAGTTTATGTAGCAAGCATCTAACCCTTCTGGTGTGTGTAAGTGTCTTGTTACACACATACACCTGTACTTTATTCTCTATTTAATGCACACCCTTGGTGTGGGATGCTTTAATAAACTACTGGGGCTTTGCACTCAGGGTTTGTGTACCATTCCATACCTTGGGTGTGCATTACATTCTCGTTATGTACTTCTATATATAATATATAGATTAGCATATACTGTGAGATCTATGCGAGCAAGAGAAATTTGCAATCAAATGTAATACATGAATAAACGTGTTTACATAGATCACACATATTGCACTAAAACTTTCCTTTAACAACTATAATAAAATAGTCAAAAACTGTAAGAGGTTGGTTTGATCAATAAATGCTCCAGAGTTTGTTTATTTAGTGACCATTTCCAGGGATATCAGTGAAATTTAGCAGGGGTGCTGGAACATGGGGAGAAGTGTGGGGGGGGCTGTAATAATTGTAAAACAGACCATGGGCCGGATTTTCCAACCAGGCACAGGGCTTGCATCCAGCCCTGTGCCACACCACTTAGGTTTGGCGGTGTGTCAATCCCTTCACCGCAACTGCACCCCTGTTTTACAGTCTTGGGTGCAGCTGGAACAGTTTCCATGGATCATGGAAGCTTGCACCAAATGATCTGGTCCAAGCTCCAAAATAATGGCCCCCAGGGTTGCCACACGTTAGACCAGAAAAAGTTGGTCTTACTTGTGGAAGTTAGCACACAGGATGGAAAGTCCCGTTAGATTGCCACAAGCCCCATGTGCCATAACATCAGTGCACTGGGGCTGGCAACAACTTGTTACTTTTGAAAATCCTGCCCCGTGTCTTCCCCTTTGATTTTGTGTGCATTAAAGGGGCACTCGGAATGCTCATTGGCAAAAGTGTGTCGGGGGGGGGGGCTAAGCCACTTCTCACCCAGAGGTTCTGGCACCTATGAAATTTATTGTAAGTAGAACACAGATACAATGCACTTCTAAACATCTTAGCCATTTTCTATAGTGTTGTAATGTCTCTTTGGTAAGGTTAATGAGAAAAAAAAGAAAATTAGCAGACTTATAATTTTGTAAATACGACTGCTTAATGATTTCTTTTTCTGAAAGAGTTTGTCACTAATATTAATAGCAACTTATAAAAAATGGTTCTGTTTAGAATACTGACATTGAAACTTTGGGAACTGTGCAGTGACATTTAACTATAATGCAGCTACTTTTTAGAATAAATTACAAGGAACATTAAAGGTGGGAGCTTATCTGAGCTATGGCATTGATAAAACCCTGGCTGAGACCCATTGATGAAGAACTGTTAATTGTTAGCTGCAAACACAATATCTTGGGACACAGTTGCCGTTGTATTCATCACTGTCTACAGTATCAATATGAAATGATAGCTTCAATATTATTTGCATTGTTGACCCTTCCTGTGCATTACTGTATCTGCCGAACCGTTTTGTCAAATTTACTGTAACTGTTTGCTTGTACTCAAGACTTCCTTGAAAACTACCCCTGCTCAATGAAGTTGTGACCCTGGAGAAACAAATAAAATAAATTCAAAAAACTTTAAAGGTCAGGTGTTTGCATCTAATAAATAGACAGTTGGCTAGTTTATTTATTTTGTTTTACTATATTAGTAATTACTTTCGGCTTTTATAATAAAATATGTTTTGTGCAGTCAAACAAGTGGGTTTTCACCTTTGCTTTTTACACTACAAGTAAAAAAACAAGCATTTGTTAATGCCGAATGTTGTCTCGCTGGCATTGGCATTGGTAGTGTAGGAGTTAGAGATGCATAACAGGAATGGCAGTGAAGTATTGAAGTGATGCCAACCTCACCCCCACCCTGCAGAGACTGACAGGTGTTGGGGTGTGGCTTTGGGTCATCAGCTATAACGCTCATGCCATTTCACCTCATCCTACCCTGTAGACACTGACAAGTGTCATGGTGTGGTTTGGGGTCTTTGGGCCTTATACTTACCCCATTCCTTAAGGGAATATGCTGAGATGGGTGCAGTATAGAAGAATGGGGTGAACTTTGGGCCGAGCACTCCAAGGCACACCTGTCACTGGCTGCAGGATGGGGGTCGGGGGTGGAATGGCATGAGCATTACAGCCGATGATCTCAAGTCACACCCCTGTCGCCTGGCAGTCTCTACAGGGTGGGGTGTTACAGTTGGAAACCCTAATGCTGTAGGTGTTTGTTGGTATTTTCACTCCACATTTTCAGCATGGACTTTTTGTGACCCCACCTCTTGAAGAGTGACGCTTTCAGTTTGCTTGCCGAAAGGTGATTTTGCACAGTGACTGTGCCATTTGGCGCCACAGGTATGGAAACACATTTTGGGCAGTATGTGAAAAATGACAACTGTATTGTTCATAAGGAGGTGAAAAAATGGCAACATTGTAAATCTGGAGTGAAAATATGAAAAATTAATGTCATGATGAGCATGCATAGTAACTGCACAATGCACGTCCATAACACAATTATTTGTGGGTTTTTTTAAACCACATTTTCAACATAGGCATTTTGGGACCTCCCCTCATGAACAGTGGCACTGTGATTTTGTTACTCTGTCCCAAAAATTAATTTCCCACAGCAACCATGTCATTGTTGCCACAGGTGCGAAAACACATTTTGGGCAGGGTGTGAAAAATGACAGCTCTACTGTTCATAAGGAGGTGTGGAAAAATGCCAGTGTTGAAAATCTAGTATGAAAATATTGCAAATTTGCAAAGTTACAAGGATGTGTGGAAACTGCACAACACATGCTTGTAACACAGTCATTTTATGGACTTTCATCATCAAATTTTCAACATAGGCATTTTAGGACCTCTGCTCATGAACAGTGTCACTGTCATTTTGTCAAACTGTCTCAAAAACTGATTTTGCACAGTGACTGTGCTATTCTGCGATGGATGTACGAAACACATTTAGGCCAGGATATGTAAAATGACAGCTGTACTGTTCATAAGGAGGTGTGGGAAAATTGCAATGTTGAAAATCTGGAGTGAAAATATTACAAATTCGCAAAGTTATGAGCATGCGTGGAAACTGCACAATGCACGCTTGTAAAACAGCCATTTTTTTTCATTTATGTCACCAAATTTGCAACATAGGCTTTTTGAGAGCCCTCCTCATGAACAGTGGCACTGTCATTTCATTAATCGGTTCCAAAAGGTGATTCTGCGCAGTGACTGAATTCACGAGGAGGGGTCCCAATAACACCATGTTGAAAATTTGGTGCCAAAATTCCCAAAAATGGCCGAGATAGGCACAGTTCAAAAAACCCTGTTTATGCCATTATACAGCTTACCGGCATTTCTTCAGTTGCGGTCAGCTTTGAAGAGTGCAGACGTGTTCCTGGTCCACCGAAGATCATTGCGCTGAGCTCCGGAGGCAAGTATGATGTGAGGGGGGTGTGGGGAGGTGGGGTTCACAGAGGGTGGGTGCAGGTGGAGGGAGGGGGCAGGACAGACCACAAGAGACAGTTTTTCTCATTTACAGGTTTAAAACAAAAAATTGGGGATTTTTTTTACAGGGGCAATTGACAGGCTGGGGTGGGCTCTCAGCATGCCACCTGAGTGTTTTGGGGGTGCTGTAGCTGACGGGGGATTAGGCACCCCCATTGGCACATAACAAATATTATGCAGATGGGGAGTGGGCTCCACCATCAGCAAATTAAGCTGGGAAGGGGAGACTAAAGCCATGGATTGGGCCCCCCACCAGCAAAGAAAGACTGTTGTGGGGGCACATGATGCGAGGATTGGGCACTCCCTCAGTACAGAACTGAAAGGGGAGGGGGGCCATTATGCCGACGGGGGGCTCCCCCATTGGCACATGAGCTGGGTCAGGGCATGCCGACAGGTGGATTGGGCACAAAGTCAGCATTGTGACAGGTGGTGGCAGCAGTTACTGCCACCATATTTATTGGACTGCTTCACCAGGAAGGGCACATCGGGAGGTGTGATCTGGTGCTGCTGCACAACGAGCTTGGCTCTCATTGCAGCAGACCTTTTCTTAGATGTGTTTGCCACATTACGTGTTGCTGGTGTGATGTTTGCATGCTGGCCTTTTGGGGAATGAGGGACGAGCCTACTGATGCATGCCTTGCATTTGCCCACAGTGACTGCACCTCCAAATCTGCTACTGCTGCAATATGTTGGCTGTCTCGCATGCACAAGCCAACATAATAATTCAACTGAGAAACTGTCAACTACTGTGTATTTCAACAAGAAACTAAATATGATTTTTCTATCTTTCTCAGAAGAAATAGCCACTACCTTCAGGAACAAACTTTGCCTTGCACATGTTTGCACTATTGGTTACCAGCTGTGTTGAGTTTACATTTTTAAAATACTAATTGGCTTCTCTTTTCTCCTTTCCAAATAAAATCTAGTTAGAAAGAAAATGTCACCTGCTAAATCATAATAAAAGATTACAGGTTATGAAAAAAATCACATATTTCTATTACATATATTTTGGTGGGTGAAAGCGTTCCCTAGAAAAATCTGAAAACAGAGTTGCAGTTTCCTATTGAAATACACTGCCAGCTTTGCCAGTGTCATTTTTCTGACTTCATAACACAAGGATTCCATTGGATTCTTTTTTCACTAGTACTTAGCAAAATACACATAAAATGATGAAAAATGTGATTAAAGAAACAAATAAAAGCAAACAAAATAAATACAGGGGCATCTAAAGGCACCAAACATTCATTATTTAAGATATATATCCTTACTGAGAACTTGCTCTTTAACTTTAAAAACTTTCAAGCAACAGACTTAGACTTATGGAAGTTTGTGACTTCTGCTAGAATAAAATTACCAAAATTCTGGGCACCTCTGCTCAAGTCCATTCTGAAAATTCCCCCTCCCCCCCAAAAAAGGTGAATTAGGCTTCCATGATATTCCCTGAGATGGTACCAATTAAGCCTTATCAAAAGGAAGCAAGTACAATTTCGGTAGGTCACAAAGGGACGGTGCACAAACAGGACACCATTGTGGTCTGGTGTGTCACTTTACCTGATGGCATGCTAATGTAACACTAGTCCAGGACAGCTCCGGCCCCTCCCAGGTCCAGAGTCCATCATCAGGTGGGGAGCTGCAGGCTCGGTGCACTTTTTGACCATTTCCCTCAGATCCACTCACCTGATGAGGAAGCTTTATTCTTAGATACAAGCCTGGAATCTTTTCAAGGTAGGATCTTTCACTTTGCTGGGTATCTGAGCAGCATTAGGTATTTAAAAAGCACAGCTTTGCCAGGGTGTTGCTATGCAAATTTTTTTAACACTTACATCTTCCTAGCCTCTAAAAGAGCAATATTTGTCAGTTACCATGTGACTTATTTCATCAGTAATATCTTTTGTGGAAAAATCATCAATATATCCATTTTCTTTTTGGTTTCTTTCATTCTTAAATGAAGATACAGGGTTTTGAAGTTTTAAATGTCCCCACTCCTGTGCCATGTCACTGATGCCAGCCATGGAAAAATTAAATCTCTTGGTACAGTGCTGCGCTGTTTACCATCAGAAACATGTGGCAGCACCATCTTAACACAGCCACAGTACAAATCTAGTACATACGTTTGACAGGAAGCCTCAACAGAAGAGATTTTTTTTTAAATTGTAAGTGGTAGCCTTTGACTTGAGTCATTAATTACAAAATTAGCTATTAACATTGGGACGGATTCACAAAGGTCCACTGCAAGCTGCGGCAATGGCAGCTTGCACAGACCAACCCTGCGATCTGGACCTTACACCTGATTCAGTATCAGAGCGGTTCCAGGGGTCTGCGTCCTGTGACTTGTGGTAGCTGCACAAGGAACGGCACAGCTCCAAGGTATGCTGCATATCGCAGGACAGGATAGGTGGCAGATGTGCCAGCCAAGGGGAGCCATGACATCCCCATACCCATCTCCGATCCCTTGTAAGGTGTGGGATCCAGCCCCAAGGCCAGTTGCCATGGTCCCAACTCAGAATATACACCCTTAACTACCCTGGTGTCCCAGTGGTCCCCACCCCCCTCCCAGCAGTGCCAGCCCCCCCAACACACACAAACACACACCCGGCAGGTGAGTCGGTGACTGGCACAGCCCTCCCTCACCACCAAGGCCAGCCACCGCTATCATTCACGGAGCACGTATTATTACAGTGCGCGATCTTGGCACAGTTCAGTCAGCCACTGGCCCTGGTGGTGAGCAGAGAGGTGCCAGTCACTGGTGAGGTATTGGTGGTATGTGTGAGGGCTCACACTGTTGGGTGTAGGGTGGGGGCTACTAGACCACCAGGGGGTTAGGATCTGCCCCAGGGCATTAGCCCCTCAACATGTGTGTATGTGTGGGGGTCTGGGCATTGGTGGTGTTCCATACACCCATCCTGACACAGTGTGTGCCATGCCTGGGACCTGGAGCATATGGGGGGGCTGTAACCCAGAGGGGATGTGGAGCTGGGGCACAGTGGCAACCTCCAGTGAATGGCAAAGACCACTTAGATCAGCTTTTTATTGGTGTAAATGGTCTTTGACAGATGTTCACTGGTGGTTGTCTCTGAATCCTGTTTGCGGACATAGCAGCCACCCTACCTGATCAGGGTATAAATGCTGCCATAAACCCACTTATGCCATGTCGCAAGGGGGTTTATGGTGCATGGATGCAGTTGGGCGCAGGCAGCCTGCAGCATGACACAGACTGCCTTTGTGAATCCCACCAGGATGCAACTCAGGATGCAACTGCTACTTGTACCACTTTTTTTGATGCAAGTTGCCTTGCATCCTGATTTGCCTTTTGTGAATTTGGCCCACTATTTTTAAAGTAGCAGAGAAACTGCCAGATTCACAAAGGATGACTCTAAGGATGACAGAAATACACTTTTGCTTAAAAACTATATGATGAAAATGTTTGCTGATTAACAAATACTGCTGCTTTAAACTATGGCAACCCCTTCCCCCCAGTCAAGAAAGTTGAGATGTTAAATCTCAATTAGATTTCTATGGGAATATAAACAAACCAATGAAAACAAACAAATATAGCAAACGTACTTATCCATGGCATCTTAAAACATCTACATTTTCACAATCAGTTTTCCCAACATTTTGAGGCACTGCTGAAAGCAGGTACTGATTGGCAAGTAGCAGGATAGAATCCTGGATTTATTGTAGTGCTTAGTCTATTCCCAGCAGGTGTGTCTGCATGGCAGCAGTGTTTGAGAAGGTACTCTGCAGCCAAAAGTAAAGGTGACAGGCAGCATCTAAGGTTTTTGCAAATCTGGGCTTCCCCACTCACCTCATACTCCAGTAGGTGTATCCGTGTGATGCTTATTTTTAAGAGCTAAGAAAAGCACACTTAAGGACACGGGCTGTAAGCAAGAAAACAACATATTTTAAAAAATCAGTTTCCCTTCTAGTAAAGCCTTAGTTACAATAATGAGGTGTTCTTGCATGTAGGGTTCAATGCCTGGTTTTCAGGAACCATTGATATTTAATGATACAGTTTGCATTTGGTAGTTATTAGTTTAATCAGACAATGCTCTTTTGGATATCAAGTATCCATCACTTAGAATATTTTGCCAACTTCATTTACAAGCCATACTTTTTTAACTTGTTTGGATTAAAACATAAAGAGGAACAGTCAGCACCAAGGGCCCCTACACTCACGCGTCGGGCTGGCCCCAATGTGCATTTGTATGCAAAAACATTTTGTTTACTTACTGTTAACTGTAGTTTAGTAGCTTGAGTCAGACTAATGCTGTTTAATTCTAGGCTGGCATATTCTTTTACTACAAATCCCAGAATCTCCTGTAACTGACATCAGAGCAGTAGGCAACAGTGGGAGATTCAATAGCCTGCCCTACATGATAGAGCTTATACAAGCTTTGCTGGTCCTGCTGTCCTCACTGGGCTAAGTACACTCACAAAGGACTGTACCTAGCTCCTGGAGAAAAGCAGATCCAGAAAGCATCTGATTGCAGATTATTAAAGCATGCACTGCAGGCTATTGAATCTTCTCACTGCTGCCTACTGCTCTGATGTGAGCCGCAGGGGATTCTGGGATTTCTAGTTACAGAAGATGCCTGCCTAGACCTAAGAAAAATTAGTTTAACACAATACCACAGTAAATAAACCAAAATGTTTTTGCACACAAAAGTGCACACTGGGACCAGTCCCACACTTGAGAGTGGGGCCCTTTGTGGTGTTTGTTCCCCTTTAAGAAATATCTAATGCTCTTGTCTAACTGTACTTGTTTTGAAAGTGTACAAATAACTTTTTAGTACCTTTTGTATGTGCTTACAGTATACTGCCATGTGGTTATTCTTACTGTTTATATGTGCACAAATTGTAATGACATTTTTAAGGGGGGTGCACTCACTCAGCTCATAAATAACTCATAGTCCATGTAGTAAATAAATCTTTCCCTTTATTGGTGTATCAACTTAACCCCATCATTTTGCCTTGACGGCTTCTTCATGGACATGTTTCTTTTGTGTTTGCTGAATACTTAGACATGTATTTTCTTGTAAGGCTGCATTTTCCTATCTTATGCTATGGCTTTATTCTGCCGCTGATTTTAAATATGCAGCCTACAGTCTGGTTTCATTCACTAAGCGCATGGTGTCTGCACGGCCAGAAAAGTTGAATGAAAATGTTGTCAAGAATATACACGTTTAAACATCCAGCAAGCACAAAAGAAACACTCCTCTGAAAATGCTTTCAAAGCAGAATGTTGGGGTCAAGTGATAAACCAATAAAGTGAAAGATTATTTTACTACATATACTATGGCTTGTTAATGAGCTGAGTGAGCAACTACCCCCAACCCTGTTTAAAATGTCATGTACTGTATGCAGTCACTCTAGGCAGTCAGCTCCCATGCTGCCTTCATACGGCAATTTCCTGCAATCAGCTCTGGCTCACACAAATTGTAATGGGAAAGAAATCATTCAGCCTAACTGGGTATTGAACCTAGGTCACTGGGGTACCATCCTGGTGCTCTACTGCTGAGCTATTAAAATCATAGTGCAGAAGCATAAGGCTTCCACAGTCACCTTTCTTTCTCTCACCTTGGGGTGCTGTCCAAGGTAAGAGTGCTCTATAATTCTGTTTATAGGGCAGAGGGTCACTGAAGACCAGTAAAGGTCTGCTGGGACAGAACAGGCAGAGAAAAAAAACTGGGCAGACTGGGTGGGCCAAGCAATCCTTTTCTGCTGACAAATTCTATGTTTCTGTGTTTCTATGTTTGCTGGTTTCAAACAAATCTTCCACATAAAACCCAGCATTGCATTTTGTATCAAGGGATTGGTCATCTTTCTTTTGCAGACAGAGCCAAGTTTAAGGTGTCAGTATTTCTTCATAGGACTGCTCTCTGCTTCTTTCCTCTTAGTATCCAAAATACTTGTCTACAATCTAGTAATACTAGGGGTACCAAATTACAAATCAAACAATCATTTTGTATATTTAGTATCAGCTGTAGCTTGGATGAAAGACCACTGGTATTTCCTGGCATAACTGTCTACCAGTGTCTGTTTCTTAAATGAGTGTCATAAATTATTATTATAAATTATTGTTAATGTAATTTTGATGTAACTTTCTGTAGGTTGTATGTTATTGGCAGTCTGATGTGTATGCTAATGTATTTTATGTTAACTGGACACTTGTGAAAAAGGACTGATTAACATATATATATATATATATAGGCCCAGATATTCAAAAGGTTTGCGCCATGCGCAACAGGGTTGTGCATGCGCAAGTCCAAAAATGCGCCATTCTGTGATATTCAGAAGGAGGCAGTTGCGCTCCCGAAAACATGCTGAGCAACAGCGCAATGAAAATGAAGGTATGCGACGGCGAAGGGATGGGTCCATGCAAATGCTGTTGCAATTATTCAAACATGCCGCAATGTACAAGAGCGGCGCAGCCGGAAGTTGTGCACTAGCGGAAATGAGCCAAAATAAAAAGGCTCAAGGAAGTGGCGCAAGAACGCTAGCAGGCCGCAAAGTGGGGGAGAGAGAGAGACAGACAGAGACAGAGCCGAAAGGGCAGGCAAGGACAGTGTGTCCTATAGGATGCAGAGGCCAGTGGGGGGTGCCCGGTGCAGTGGAAGCAGCAGTGAGGACAGCGGGGGTAACACAGCAACAGCAGCCGGGGGGGGCAGAAGCCAGGGAGATGGACAGTGCCAGCTTCCACATGGAAGCCGTAATGAGGGGGGTGAGAATCCATGCTGCAGGGGGACGTGGCTGCGGAGGGGCCCATCGGCGGTATGCCCCCAACAGGTGGTACCGTGCCCGCATCAGCTTCGAGCTGTACACAGATGTTGAGATCGTGGGCCGGTACCACCTGAACAGGGCAATACTGAGACGGCTCTGTGAGCTGTGCAGTGATGTGATGCAGGCACCCTCATGACGGAGTCACGCTCTGTCGGTGGAGACCAAGGTGAAAGCCTGCATGTGCCTGCTCACCACGGGCACCTTCCAGAGGCCGACAGGGGACACCACAGACATCACGCAGTTGGCCACATCACGCATCCTCACCCAATTCCTCAGCGCACTGCTGCCACATGCTGCGGAATACATCCATTTCCCCAGCACCGTGGCAGAGCATACAGCAAACATGCAGGAGTTCCACAGGGTAGCACGTATGTCTGGCATGCTAGGGGCCATAGACTGCACCCATGTGGCCATCTGCACGCCACCTGGCCCCGATGGCCATGCATATCGGAACCAAAAGGGATTCTCCAGTGTCAACTGCCAGGTGGTGTGTGATGCCACTGGGCACATAATCAATGTCTGTGCCACACACCCTGGCGGAGCATATGATGCCTTCATATGGTACCAGTCTGCACTGTGCCATTGATTCGAGAGTGGGGACATCCCCACAGGTCATCTAGTGGGTGAGTACCCATGTATGGAATGCAAACTCTGGGCAAGGGTGGGAATGACACAGGTGCCATGGTAGTGGCACACAGAGAGATGGCCAATATGGACCTGACATGACACTGCTCTCCATTATCTCCACACAGGTGACTGCGGATACCCACTCGGTCCCTGGCTGCTCACACCGTACTGGCACCCCATGACCCCAGCGCAGCTATGCTACAATGAGGCACATGCCGCAACACGTAACATCATAGAGCGGGTGTTTGGGATGCTCAAGGCATGCTTCTGATGCCTAGACACCTCCGGCGGTGCCCTACAGTACAGCCCCCAAAAGGCCTGTGGGATATTCCTGGCCTGTTGCATCCTGCACAACATGGCCAAAGACCATGGGATAGCCATACAGGTCAAAGAGGGGGACAGCGATGGGGACGCCAGTGGCGCCAGTGATGATGGTGATGAGCAGCCCCCCTAGGACGAAGGGACCCCCGACTGATCCGGCAGGCCCAGCTGCACCGGGACAACATTGCAGAAGAGCACTATGCCCAACACAGGTAAGCCAAGGGGACATGTGCAAGCAACACTGTCCATGCACAAACTACAGGCACACAGGGGAACACACCAGGGGTGCATGAATGTCAGGGAAGTGGAAGGGTCCAGGCATACCAACACACCATCAGGGAGGGGTGAGCACTCATATGGACACATACACACACACACCAGGCACAGAGCATACATGGGCAGATGCACAGCACTGCAGAAACGACATTGTAACACACAGCACCACCGACCACCCCCACCACCTGTACCGTCCAAGTACTTGTGTCAGAACCTGGGCACCCTTGCACCTTGGTGTACAGTGCAATGCAGGCATCATCATGCACATGCACCTGTGGACAGCAGTTGGGAGGGTGTGCAGGTGGTCCATGTGTCGGCATGGTGAGCAGAGCACCCAGCAGTGCACTGCCCACCATGACACACATTGCACACAGGGAAGCACCAGACAGGGCCCACACTGGGAGACAGCTCAGTCATGTAGCACTGTCCCACGGCCACCATGGATGCATGGGAGGCCCTGCCGTGACCCAACAGCATGGGCAGGCTGAGCAGGGGCCATATGGGGTGGCACTGTTGCACCACCAGGGGTCCCACTGTGCGAATGCGACCTTGCCCGCACAGGGGTCTGCAGCATGCCGAACAAACGTGCACCAGGGGTGCTCGGGATGCCCACAGCAGAACCCGGCGTCGACAGGCCTGGAGTCGCACAACGCCGGGAACGGGGAGTGGAGAGTGCACTGTGTGGGGTGTGCGGTACAGGGGCACCTGACTGTGTGCCCAATGCGTCCGCAACAGAGACCACTGCCTGGGTCAGCCTGTCAATGGCGGCGGTCACATCCGTCCGCATAAGGACCAGCTCGGCTTGGTCCTGAGCACACTCCCTGCTGTGCCGCTCCACGGACACAGACAGTGCCTCCACGGACCTTGCAACCCGCCCCTGCAGCTGTACTGATTCCTGCAGCAGGCGGGTGTGCACGTCCAATGGGTACTGTGCCCCAATGGCATCGTGACCCCCAGGGTGTGTACGGTCCTGATGCACAGCACCCCTTGAGGGTGGGCGCTGTTCGCCAGGACCAGGTATGGGTGGATCAAAGGGCGGTGGACATGTGCCACTGCTTGACACTGTACCCCCAGACCTGGTGTGTGACTGCTGCTGCCGCCCCTCCAACCGCTGTTCCCCCAGGTCCACCTGTTCCACCGCCATGCTGGCAACAGTGCCAGACACCTGCACAGCCACTGGTGCTGCCCCACTGGTGCTGACAGGCACAGCCTGGGACTGTGCCAGCATGCTGGTCACATGTGTGAACCAGAAAGGCCCAGGGGCATGTCTGGCCTGCCGGTGTCCATCATGGGACACACACCTATCACTGCCCATTGCAGGCCTGCTATCATCAATGGTGCAGGTACGTGCTACTGCCATGGTCACAGCATACTGGCATGCTTGCATGCCAGACTGCTGAGACACAGGCTGTGCACCCCCCGCACCTGTATCACTGACACCAGATTTGTTGGCCTAGCGTGCATGCTGCTGCAGTGCCTGCTGGCTGGTGGTGGAGGTGGATGGTCCTTCCTACATGTCCAGCAGGTCCGCATCACTGTCTGGACCCACCACCGCCATCTCTTGAAGATGAACAGGATCTGTAACAGAAAGAGAGTACATGTGAGTGCATGTGAACAACTGCCACCACCACCCCCAAACACCACCACCATGTCATACCGTGCAGGGATGGGCTTTCACCTGTCTGGAATCCTCCGCCTGGTATGCCCTCAATGGCGCTCGGCTGCATGGCTGTGACCAGTGTCTCCTCAGTTGGGGTCAGCTGCAACACCACTGGCGGGCCCCCACCAGTGCCAGCACGTGCCGCCCTGAAGGCTGCCACCTTCTCCTTCAGCCTCCTGTGGTCAGTCCTCATCTTTTTCTTACATTCCTGCACGGAGCGCTGGTGGCTTCCGTGCAGGTTAATGGCCCGAGCTACCCCCTCCCATGCAGTCCTAGGGACTGAGGGGTGCCATTCCGTCCACTCAGTAGTGGCTCATCTTCCAGGTAAGCCTGGAAGAGGGCCTCTGTCTCTGCCACTGTGAAGTTGGGCCTCCTCCTACGCCCACTGTCCTCACCTTCACCTTGGCTGCTCGGTCATGGTGATCTGTATGGGTGGAAGTGGACACCTGTCACTGTGCAGTCTACAGCATTTCCCCATGAGCATAGGTGCCGGAACTGGGGTGGAAGGGGCCGGAGCCCCTCCACGTTTTATTTCTGTATGGCAAAAACTAATAGAATAAGTGCCCTTTGTTCCTTTCTAACTGCCCTTTTGATTCTCAGCCCCCTCAGCAGTTTATCATCCTCCGGCACCCCTGCCCATGAGCATTGTCCTGAGCATCACACAGCATGTAACTCACCTCTCACCTGCAGTAACCGAATCTGGCCAGCACAGCCCACTGTGGCATATTTATAGCGCAACACATGCAAATTAGGAGTGGAGCAACTTTAATGACATGCAAATCGCACCACTGTGCCTTTGAATGGCTGATCAGATGATTTGCATGTGTCGGCTGAATATCGCGAATTTGCGCTTTGTGCAATACGGAAGAGTCGGCTGAGCCAATGGCGCAGATTTGTGCCTGCGTGGTACACTGCATTGCGCATGCCCAGATAGCTTACGCATTCGTCTGTCATGCTGCAGACATGCTGAGCGCAATCGGCAATTCAGACCATGGCCACCATTGTGCCAGTGGCGCTACAGCACTGGGCACTATATGGCACTGTAACACTACTGTGCAATAGTCTACTGTGGCACTGGTACACAGCGTGGCGGTCGCGCAGGATGCCTATACGTCCGATGGCGCTGTGCGTAGCCTTGCGTCATTGCCATGACCTTGTGTATGCCCTTTGCCCCCTGGCGCTGTTCACATGCCATGTGTACATCCCTATTGCGCTGTCTGGTGACAGCGCTATGTGAAGTGATGGCGCTGTTCGAACAGCACGATTGGAGTCTGTGGTGGTCTATTGCGCAACATCTCCTCGTGAGGTTACGGCGCAGTGGAGCACCATATTGCCTGCTGTAAAGCTACCAACATGGCTAGGAGGAGGGCTGTGTGTTGGAGCCAGCTGGACGTGGCAAACCTGGTGGCCCTATTGGAGCCCCACTATGAGGCACTCTATGGTGGGGCACACCTCACCATAGCCAGGACAAGAGTGTGGCAGTAGGTGGCTTACTGACCTGGTGGGGTCACTGACAGTGCCGGTCTGCTGAGCAGTGCCGCACCGTACAGTGACCTCCACCGAGGGAGCCAGAGCTGCTGGACGCTGCCGCGCTCACGCCAGGCAGGCGTGGTGCCTAGGCCAGGTGAGTGTACCATCTATGCACCTACATTTTCTGTAGGGGTGTGTGTGCTTTGGTGGCTGTGCATAGGTGATGGCTCGCCCACGGTTGGCTGTGTTAGTGTGTGCAGCTGTGCGATGGATGGTTATGGCTATGTGGGCAGGCACTCTCACTGGGACAGGGGGCACTCTGCTTTTGAGTCACACTGATGTTTGTCTCAACATATGTCTCCCACAGGCCGGGATGTCAGGAGGCAAGCACCACCTGAGGAGGGGCAGGCCAGGGACCCGGTGCCAGCAGGGGTGGCACCCCTACAGCAGCAGCAGCTGGAGCAACAGTGGCAGCAACGTCGGCAGACAGAGCTGCTTGAGCAGCATTAGTATCATGACTTCATCGATGCTATTGCATGCTGGGGGGGGGGACCAGTAGCCCTGCACAATACAACCATGCAGGAAAGGGGAGGTCATAATTCCACTATACAGGACACTAGTGAGGCCCCACCTGGACTACAGTGCACATTTCCGGAGACCATCCCCATGTAAGGATGTACAGTGGGCAGGGAAGGTTCAGAGGAGGGCACCAAAGATGGTGCATGGCTTGCATCACAAGTCCTATGGAGACAGGTTGAAGGAACTGAACATGTACTCCCCTGGAGGGGAGGAGGGAGAGAGGGGATATGGTAGAGACATACAAGTATCTTACAGGGTGGAACAGGGTGCAGAGGAACACTATTTTGAATTGAAAAAGATGTTCCAGGACTACAGGCAATGGGAGGGTGGACAATTCAGAGGACACATGGAAGGACTGTCTTCACAGAACGGGTGGTGGACAAGTGGAACACCCTGCCAGAGGAGGTGGTGGGGGCTGAAACAATCATGGGATTTCAGAATGCATGGGATAGACAAAACGGAATTCTGGAGGTTAGGGGTAAGGGGGCAACAGACTCCTAGGTAAACAAAGTGAACTAACAGCTCAAATGCACAGACTGGCTTGGCCATAGGCCCTTATCTGCTGACACTGTCTATGTGTCTATGTCTGTATGCACGACACAGGTGACATGCATCACTGTGCAGTATCACAGCACGTCTGTGTATGCGTCACTGGTGGCCCATGCATGCACTGGGCACATAGCTGTGTAACTGGCATCGCACCACGTTGCCACGTCACTTGCCAGCCTGGTTTGTACTGTGCTGGACGTGGGCAGTGTGTGTGGGCAGTGGTGCGCATAGCTGGTGCCGCCTGTTTGTGATGGCCATGTGCATGTTCACTGTGGGTGGGTGCATGCCATCACAGGTGCGGGACATTGGGCTATGTGGCTTGCAGGTTGGGTGGTGTTCAGGGTTGTGGTCAGTCCAGCCATTGACTGTGTTCACATTTTCCTAGGCCTCAAGGTTCTCCATCGCATTGGGAGGGATGTTTGGGGACTGAGACAGCTGCTGACTGAGAACCAGGCCATCCTACAATCCATCCACAGACATGGCGTTCGCAGGAGGAGGCGGCACAGGATGGGGTGCCACCAGCCGGAAGATGAGTGGCCAGCTGCCCTATAGCTACTGCTACCCTTTCCACTTCTCCCCTCCCTACCACCCTGCCTTCCCTCTCCATGTTTGTCATCCCTACCCCTTGAACACCCCTACCTTGTACCCGTCCCCCACCCCTTGTAAATAGTTTGTTATTGTTCTGGTTGTGTTGTTTCTCTGAATAAACATTTCTATTTTGATATGAATAATGTGTTGGTCTCTGATTTGCAGCTGGCTATGGGTGCTCAGTTGCAGGGGTGTACATGCCATCTGGGGTGGTATGGTCCTGGGTATGTGTGTGTGTGTGTGTGTGCATGTGTGTGCATGGGGAGGTATCTCCAGCATGGCAGTGACTTTCTGTTGGTCTTGCCATCTGCTGCCACCCACTGCTGGGTGCACAGGGTGTGTCTGACTTGTAGGCTTCTGTGCTGCACGGGTTGACGGTGCTGGGGATGCATGGCTTCCTGCAGCACCAGTCACTGCACATAGGTGGTGTCTTGGTGTCACAGTGCAGGGTGTGTGCTGTGCATAGGGGCTGATGTGCACTGTGGTTGTCAACCCCTGTGTGTGGCACCTCCGCCTGCCAGTGGTTGTGCTGGGGTGTCATGGCTCTGCTATGCTTTGTTGGCTTGTCCCCATGGGCAAGTAGATCATCCGTCCACCCCAGTGATGCTGTGCTTGGGGTGTGCAGGTGTGGTGGGTTCTGCAGGTGCTGCTGCCCACTGTGTGGCATGGCTGGCGGTGGGCCCCAGCCTGCCTCCCTGGATGTGCAGTTCCATTGCTGGGGGGGGCTCTGCTTGCGCTATGGCAGCTCTGGAATGCTCAGCTGCGCTTCCCTGGTTGCTCCATAGCACAACATTTCGGCTCAGCTTCTCCTTCCTGGTTGCGCGATGGCGCAGTATGTGCGATATTCAGACGTTGGTTGCTTGTGCAATTTGCTTTACTCCATGTTTGAATATCGCACCTGTTGCGCATTTGCGCAACTGGTTTGCACTTGCTCCTGCTGTTGCGCTCGTTTTGAGCGCAGTTTGAATATCTGGGCCATACTGTATATAATATATCAGTCCAGTATAATAAATACAATAAAATCAAATATCGTGTGGTTAGGAACAATTAAGACAGTAATTAGGGGCTCCAGTACTAGCCAATGCTAAGTTAGTGGAACACAAATTGTAATGAGAAAGAGATAATAAGCGGATTTTCAAATGGGACGCACAGGCTCAATTCCTGATGTTGAACTGCATCTGTAGCATTCAAAATGTAGCAAAATAGCTGAATGATACTTTCAAATGTTGGGTCACATTTATGGCACTGGTTACTGTTGTGCAGCAAAATAATGACAGGTGTTTTATATCGACAGATGTGTCATTATTATCCACCCAAAATGCGTCAAGTCATGGCTGTTATGCGCACAAAGGTGGATCACCTTTTACGTCGCTGAACTCACTGTCACAAGTATATGGGAAGTGTCATGATCGTGCTGCTGCGCATTTGAAAATCAAGCCCAGTGTCTTTCTGCAGGAGACTACTACAAATTTATATGTGCAAAATTAGCCCAGGTCACTCCTTAAAAGGAATTTATTTCCAGTGAGCTAACTTGGTACTCAAAAGTAAACAAGTATTTAACTTTATTTTTCTGCCTCTATTCATGAAGCACATTTGCAGTTTTACTTTGCAGTTAGCTGGCTTTATTATACCCTTGTTTTATTAATATTCCACATCTGAAAATGCCTTGATGAGTCAAAGGTGAAGTCAAAATGGAAGAAGTGCAAAAAATAATTAAGCCGAGAGAATATTTCCCATAATGCTGGTTAATCAGATATTGTGTTATCAGAGCCCTTGGATATCCTGGTGGATCAAATATGATGTTATCTGACCTTTTCAATATCCTGGCACATCAGATAGTGTGTTATCTAAGCCTCTAGATATCCAGGTGAATCAGATAGTGTCTTATCTGAGCCTTTTGGTGAATCATCTAGTGTGCCATATTCACAGCCCTGAGCTGTTATGGCTTAACTCTCACTTCCACTGAAACCTGTTACTGTATAATTATTCTCAACAGAACAATAATTCACCATGATGGCACGTATGGTTTGGCTACCTTGTTCTATTTGGAAATGAATGTAGCCGTCAGTAAACAATAGATACCTTTCTTTTTTTAGCAGTCTGCCTACTTGCCACATGACTATCAGCTAAATTCTGAAGTGCAGACACAAGTCAAGGATTGCTTGACCAGTCAGCTGCAGGGTATTTATTCAAAGTGATGATGAAGACAGCTTTTGCTGTTCAGCCAACCAGGCAGCAACATGATTTAAAGGGCAGCATTTATGAAAGGTACCCATCATAGTTTGAAAGCCCAACAAAAGTTCTTTTGAAAGGGGGTTTTGGGCTGAACTTAAGTGTCCAGAAGCTTTCAGCATTCAGAGATATTAATGATTAAACCTGCCCTGCACAGGTACTACATTATTACCATTTGTGGAACCTTGTGATGTCACCGAGGGCGAAGCTGTGCCCAACCACATTATAGCTAGGCACAACTCCACTCTCAGTGACGTCATAAGGTTCTAAAACTGGTGCAGTGTAGTATCGGTGTGCAGGGCAGATTTAGACATCTATGTAAACCAGACTACTGCCAGCTAGAGGTAAGCCCAACCCTATTCAAAACAGCTCTTCATGGACTTTCAAACTACAAAGTACACCATTCATAACTGTTCCCATTAAGTAAAGAACACGTTTTTACAAGGTGAGAGCACTAATATATAGCAGAGAGAATATATATTTTTTTTCTACTGTAATGAGCAAAGTATCTCAGGAGTATGTTTACTACTCCACAGGATGAAATCATGGCAAAGAAGACATCTCACAGTGTGGTTATGTGTCTTGTTCCATTCTTTTTTAATTTGCAGAAGTGCCTCAGGTAAGCAACTAAGGCTATGTGCCATTTAAACCTAACTGAATCATTTTTCAATGTCCTAATTAACTTTAACAAATGGGAATGACATTCCAACAAATCATTCTAAACAGTACCGCAGTGCGTTTATGCAGTGATGATTTTCTTTTAATAAACTGATGTCCTTAGCAGTACTCCAGCATCTTTTGAAGACAAAAGTTAATCACAAATAAAGGTGGACAAGCCAGGAATTTGAAACCAGGAGCAAAGCCAGAGCTGAGCCCAGGGTCTGGCTTGACTCTAGAAGACAAAGCATGGAGCAAACCATGGCTGCTGTGGGCTGTCCTCAGCAGTATTGATAGTGTCTGTCATCAGTTTCACAAGAGGAGCTGAAATTTACCCCCACTACATTAACTGCTCAGGCTAACAAAAATGCTTGTTTTGATTGTAAATGCCTTGGCTTGACCTTGGCTCTTAATTGCAAATAGAGGTTGGGCCAAACTACAGCCAGGCTCTCGGCTTAAGCCAGGCTCAAACCTGCCTTGGATTGCCCACCAGTGTTGGAATTACAGCGGGGTTTGCCAGGGCTCAGCCCCCTTCCCCAGCTCTGAAATGAGCCCCGGTAGAAACACAGAAACATAGAATTTGACAGCAGATAAGGACCGCTTGGCCCACCTAGTCTGCCCATTTCCCTACCTAATGGATAGGCTGCAGGTCCTAGTTAACCAACAGCCTGCTTCCTCCTACCCCCCACTAGAATCACCTTATGTCTGCATCACTGCCATTGACTTATAATGAGAAGGGGTGGCTCAATTTAAAGGGCCCTCTAGCTACCAAAGCTCATAAAGTGTAATTCCAACACTGTTGCCCGCTTCTAATCACAAAAGATGCCCTTATGTGAGCCCTTCTTAAGCTCAACCTCCTGCCCCACTCTAGCTTCATCCCTGGTCAATGGCCAATTGAGAACTGCAACATGCCAATAGAAGGACATATTCCTCTGCTCCTGGATTAGCAATATTGGGGTTAGAAAAGATTAAGTCTATGAATAAATATGAATACAACAGAAATGGGGCAGAAAGCACTGAACACACATTCCTAAGATGGTTGTTCAGATAGTCTAAAATCTGATCCGAGATTGGATAGTTGGATATTAGGATAATCCATATTTGAATCTAACATCTGATCCTAGCCCCAGATGCCACTGAATGTCAGTTTCAGATATCCTAATGTCTGACTTTCCTAAAATTCTAATTAACAGCCCCCCCACACTACATTTAAATAGCCCCATCCCCCACCAAACCTACCCTGTAAGCCCCAACCTCCGTCCTCCCCCCAAACCCCTGACAGCACATGATACTGTCTGTCTAGCAGACAGTCATAGGACTCTTTTTGGAACATGTGGGGCATTTAACTCCAGATCATCTCTTTTACGCAATCCAGCAAAGGCAATCCATGCTGTTTCACATTAAATGAAATATATATTAACTGTTACAGGCAGCGTAGCGTGACTATCCATTTTGAAATAACCTCTCATGTTCTGAGTTTCTACCTAGCCACAAGAAAACTAATGTAGGACTTTCTAATGCATGCCCTGAATTCTGAGGTGTCCTGAAGTTAGTGTACTGTAAGGTGGTCACCACTGTACAGTGGTCACCCTAAGGCAGTGGGTGTACTTGTGTCTTTAGTGTTGGTCTACACTGGCAGCAGATCAGCGGTGCCCTGCTTGTTTTGCAATTACTTATCTACACCTGGACACAGTGAACTTACTGAGCCTCTTTTCAGTGGCTTTGCCACGTAACTGAGAACATATTTTTGTGTTTACAAAATTATGCATGTTGCCATAATGCAGTGTATTATATGTAATCTATGTAAAGTAACACAAAGGAATGTTGTCTGACTTGGCTTTAAAGCAGTAACATTTGTTAGCATACAAAAATGTTTCATTGTGTTAGTAATTACAGTATTTCTGACACAAATATCAATATATTTATTTTTTCTTTCGATTATATGTCATTCTTGCACTGAGATATGTGGTCCTGAAGTTTCAAAATGATCATGTTTGCTTTCTGCACCCACCTTAAATACATTAAATATATTTTATTTAATTTATTTTACAATGTTTAGCCAGGAAAGATACATTGAGCCAAGGCTTGTTTCCAGATGCATCCTGTGAACACAGGGAAATTAAATAACTTGCTCATGGTCATACAGTATGCAAGTGGTGGCTGCAGGATTCAAACCCAGTTATCCAGCTCAACATTGCTAATCATTAGGCTACAGCATACTACCTATCTTGGTGGGATACTGTGCTGTTTATTATCAGATACATGTGCTAGTACCATCCGAATACAGTCACATTATAAGTCTAGTTTGTACATTGAAAAAGCATCCTCAGTGGAAGAGATACTAAAAAGTGATAGGAGTCTTGAGTCATTACTTAAAAAAAATAGTAAGAAAGCTGATTTAAAATATCTGAGGAAATTAAAAATACACTAGTGATAAACCTAATGATGTCAGAAAAATATCTTTGCTTAAAAAACAATATAAAAAAAGTAGTTACCAACTAACAAATTCTGTTATTTTAAGCTTAACCATAAGGTGTCAAAAGACCTATCTGACAAACTGCAAAGGCTGAAAACAGCAAACAACTGACTATTGATTCATTCTTGTTAGAACTCCTTGGAATGCTATGTGGTTATTTAATAAAAACAGAAACATAGAATTTGACGGCTGAGATGGAAAAAAGATAAATGTTCCATATATGGCCAAAAAGGCATTTTAAATATATCAAAACTGGCCCCTTTTTGATGTGTTTTAAATATATGAAATTGTAGGAAAATATAAGCTGCATATCTGATATGTGAATGGGCAACACATAGAAAAAGCATTTTTAATGTAAAACGTAGTTGCATGTAACGTTATATATAGGGTTTATATATTGTCCATGCATGTCTCATACTGTATATACATCATATATTTCTCCACTATTTTATATATCTAAAACATACCAAAAAGAATCCTGTTTTTGTATATTTAAAATGCATTTTTGGCCATATATGGAAAATGTATCTTTTTTTTTCCATATGGGAAGGACTGCTTGGACCATCCACTCTGCCCATTTCTCCCTACCTACACTGTTACAGCAGATTTTACCCAATCTACAGCTCTTTCTCCCCAACTTCATTTCCACATTGAGTCCCTTGTGTTTATTCCATGCATTCCCCACCACTGTTTACATCCCCTCCACCTCTTCTGGAAGGCTGTTCCAGGAATCCACCATTCTTTTGGTGAAGAAGTACTTCCTCGCATCTCTCCTGAATCTAACCCCTTCCCCAGCTTCATAGCATGTCCCCTTGTTCTTGAGCACCTTTTCCTCTGAGAAATACTTGCCTCCTGTACCTTATTACTTCCATGGGGTATTTAAAAGTCTCTATTATATCACCCTTCTCCCTTTTCTACTCCAGGGTGTATATGTTGAGGTCCTTTAGTCTCTCCTCATAGGGCTTCTTTTATAGACCCTGCACCATTTCAGTTACCCTCTTCTGGGCCACCTCCACTCTGTCTATGTCCCTCAGCAGATGTGGGGCTCAATTTTCACAGAGCCCTTAGAGTGATGTAAATTGTGTCACTTTAGAGCTGTGGCAAACTCCAGGTGCATCAGGGACCCTGTGCCCAATTTTTTAAAAGGGGGGCCCTGCACCAGAAACCCAGGAGTTGCCACAGTCACAAGTTAGTGCCAAACATTTTGTGCATCTGTTGGAATTGCCAGAGGGATCCAGCCCCCACCCTCGCAGCACAACACTAGAGGGGCTGGGATGGTTGGGAAATGGTGAATCTGTATGCCAGGAGGGGGCTGTGGTCAGAAGGGACATGGGGTGCCATAGTTGGCATCGGAGAGACAGCGGGCATGACAAGGTTTGATATGGCACCCAGCTGGGGTGCTGTTTGCAGAGCCATACAGCCAATGGGATGGGATGGGACCACTTTGGGGGCTGGGCTCCAGGAACAGACAGATGACATAGCCCCAGGTGGGCATAGCCCTGGCAGCTACCAGATAGGTGGCCACCTTGCATATTCCTCTGGCAGGAGATAGCCTGTCACAATGTGGGGGGTGGGTACAAAGGGACTGTGGCAGTGCCTGGAGAAGGGTACCCCTACCACTGGTATCCCTCATCCTGCAGCCCCAGCTTACTGCTTACAGGATTATGCGAGGTGACCACCTATGGAGCAGTTGTCAGGGCTGTGCTCACCTGGGGTTATGTCACTGTCTGTTACTGGACCCCCCACAGCAGTCCCATCCCATCAATTGTATGGCTCTTCAAATGTATCTCCACTGGGTGCCACATCACACCCCCTCATGCCTGCTGTCTCTCTGACACTCCCTATGGCACCGCTTCTGCTCCCAGCCCCCAACTTTCAAGTCTCACCCCCAATCCCCACAGTGTGTGCCTGTGGAGCAAGTCTCTTGGACCATCTCCTGGCAAGTCTAAGTGGGCCTCCTGTTTTGTCCATGGCAGGACTTTGAAAATTGCAAATAAGGGGATAGTGCAGCCCTGCCATGGTGCAAGTCCCCTTGCAACCTGGTGCATGGGTGCTTCTGTCACAAGGGTGGTGCAGGGCAGCTTGGGCACAAGGCATCTCAATTTCAATGCAGCCTACATTCGAAAATCGTGATTGTCATAAAGTTTGATGCAAGGTGCCACTTGTGTCATACACATTTGGTGCAGGTCCTTTTGTCAAATATCAGCTTTTGAAAATTGAGCCCGTGGTCTCCAGAACTGGATACAATACTCTAGGTGGAGTCTTACCAGCAATCTATACAGAGGCAATGCCACCTCCCTCTTTCTGTTGGTGATAACTCTCCCTACACACCCCAGCATCCCACTAGCCCTCTTGACTGCCTTGTCACACTGATTGATTGATTGATTGATTGATTTCAAAGATTTACCAGAAAGATATACCGAGATGGTAACAGCTTATTTCCAGATGTATAATGGGGGAGGGAGGAAAGTGAGCTACACTAAGAATAATAAATAAAAATAGTAGGTAAGTATCATAAATAACTGTGTAAAGATAAGGATTCTGTGTAAGTAAAATATACTACAATACAATAAAGTGTTGGAGGATAACAACAACTGCAATGTGCAGAAGGCAAAGCTGAGTTCAGGGTAGGAGCAATGGTTGCAGATTGGGGAAATGGGAAGAGGGGTCTGCACTAGTGTAGGTGCAGGTACAGGGCAAAGGGGAACACAGGTAGGAGGGTGGAGGGCAGCAGCCTGGAGTCCACTATCAGGGCCAGCTTAGGAACAATGTTGGTCAAAAATCTGTTTTATGTACTTTTCGTGAAATTGTGCCAATTTGACATAATTGTCTGCAATTCTATGAACCAGGATAGTGTGTTTGAAATTGACAATTTTGCCTGAAATTGTGCCATTTATTAAAAATCAAATTCATAAAAATGTGCATGTTGGAAAAAGTGGTGCTGTTTGCTGACTTTTCATATTTTTAAGAACTCACTGTTTTAAAGAATGCACAATTTCTGGAAAAAAATGAGTTTTTTGAATAAAAAAGCATTAACAAAATTATGCCACATTTTGGGCAATTTTGCAAAAACTGCGTGAAATGCAAAAGTCAGCAATTTCACAAGTGTAATAAAAATTTCACACAGCACTACTTAGGATGCATGGTCGACCATCAAAATGACACTGGTTTGGGTAATGGTCAAAACCAAGAGGAAAGTAATTTAAATAACAAGAACATCAAGCACTAAATAAAGGGGTTATGCTAACAGCACATTAGCAACAAAGACCAATGTTAAAGAAACACAAAACTATGCATCTGCTGAGCAGGGAACTACAGTATATGAGTTGGGGTAACATTCTGGCTGAGAATTATAAATAGGGTTCCATAGTCAAAGTTGGTATAGGCACTGCCATATTGCAGGAGGGGTGGACATAATGCACCCTAAGGCTCTCTCATCATCCTGGCACCGTGTTACAATGTACAGTAACTGTGAGGAGTGTTCCCAAACCAACTATCAGGAACTGGGATCAGCCGGAAATCTTCAATACTACTGCTATTCAGTATATTCCGCCTTCAGCATTGGGCAGTATTACTACTGTCTGTAAATGATTTATCCCTCCAGGTCAATATTTTCCTACTATATCCCTCAGCTCTGGTCAATGTTTGTATAATATATTATGCTTTTGAAAGAATATGGTTCTTTTGACAGAATATTATTTTAGCAAATGACTTTAATTTTATCAACTGAATATAGCTACATGGTTTGGTATCTTCAGGCACTTTTGCAGACTTTGCATGTGAAATCTAAGAGGAAATTAGATGATTTGGAGTAATAGGATGAGATATACAGTATATCACACAGTTGGGGTGTAAGATGCTCAGAGTGGTGTTATTCAGGCACTGTGGTCTAACAGTTATTGCACTGGCTTTGGAACCAGGAGGTCACAGGTTCAAATCCCAGTAGAGGTAAATACTCACTGTGTGACCTTGAGCAAGTCACTTAACCTCCCAGTGTTCCAGTCTGCCCAGCTATGGAAATCGGTAGAATCAGAACCCCACTGAAAACATGATTTTGCATCTCTGCTGGGCCATCCTGGGTTAATAAAGTGTATTATAAATCACTTATGTAATAACTTCTGGTGACAACACTGCTCCCCATCAACCTGAGTGCCATTCTCCCCAAAATACATTATCAGGGGGTTCCTGTTGCCTGAGAAGTGAAGTACAGAGGAGCTGCAGTGGGGGCAGCTGGAAAAAACAAACAGAAATGGACTGAAAAGGGGAAACAACAGCATCAAGAATTGTACCCTAGGAGCCCCAGTAACTCAACATCTGCATACTGGACTCAGGCACAGAAGATGAGAACACTAGATCATGGACAAGCTCCACTTTGGGCAAAGCTAGTGCTCCATCATTTATGAAGATGCTTCAGCAAATGACATAAAGGCGACAGACATTAAAGAAGACCTCAAAAAGCTGCAGCAACACACTATGGCAGTGGAAGAACAGGTACGTGACCTGCAGGATGAAAACAGCTGTTTCAGACACTTGCTAATATATCTGTGTCAGCGGGAATGGGTTCTAACTAAGCAAGCTGAAGATGCTGAAGTGGGAGCACTCCAAAGCAGTATAAAGCTGTTTGGTTTCCCAAAGGGGGTGGAACAGGATGACCTAGATACCATCATCATCCCTTGATTCAAACAGGAGTTGTCTTTGCTGGAAGAATTTGAATTGGGCTTCAAGAGGACCCATTGAGCACTAGGTCCCAAGCCCAAGGCCAGCACTCCCCCACGTCCCATCATAATAACATTGTTTTAGCCTCCACTCAAATAAGCTATACTAAAGATAGCTTGGTATAAAAAATACCTTACTTTAGATGGCCAAAGGGTATATACTGGCCAGGACCTGCCTCAGACCACACTGAAAAATCATAAGAGAGTTCACATGGTTGTTAAAAATATAAAAGAAAAAGGGCTCAAAGCATAGATGAAGTACCCAGCCAAACTAGTCATCCACTCAGACATGGGACCAAAGAAATATGACACCCTACTGGCCTTCTTTAAGCAGTGTAGTTAAACTCTCTGAATGTCAAAGTCCCTGATCTTCAGGAAGTCACGTGGAGAAAAAGCTAGTGATCATTGTTTGGGAACAGGCCGGCTAAACAGCTGGGTCACAGCGCAAGAAAGGAGACACTTTGGCTGCTTTGTAAGCTGAAAGATCTGTCAGGTGGTGGGAACTAAGTATAAATAAATGGGGACACTCTGCATAAAGGTTTAATACAAGACTTCTCTACAGCCAGATCGGGATGCTGTGCTTTGACAGTAAGTGCACCTGACTATTGTGCCTTTGCTCTGCTACTTCACGATTTGTGTGTGGTTTAAGGGATTCATTGTAGTTAATTGGAAGGTACATAACATTAGCCTCTGTTCAGTGGCCCTTTCTCTTTGCCTCCCTTGCATTACCGAGTGATAACAATTGCCTTATTCCCATCTTTGCAGGGCTTCCCCACCCTCCTGCCTTGCAGCAGTTCACTTGTCACCAAGCTGACATTTGGGCACTGATCATCAGGACTTAGTTACTTGGTGAAAGATGACAGCTTGTCAGCCTCCCTTCACCCAGATAACACCTCCTCTTCAAAGCTCTACAAGTGTGAGTAGCTGTTAATGATCAAAAGACAGTGGTACATACTGAACTGGCAAAACAGAGCGTAACAGCTGCTTTGTATGTACCCTGGCCAAGTATGTAGGTGCAAGGAGGGTGTTGAGTTTGGAACACTTCTGCTGTAGACAAGAAGTGGGTTGTGACAGCTGGAAGACCCCTTGCTGTAGCATTTTGGGGGAGAACTGGTGATACACAAACATTCCTTTGATCACGCATTTAAAACGTGCACTATTTCACAAAAAGGGTCTCAGTTACTGCGTGAGCAGTATTGGTCTGGTTATATCAACAATAGCTTGACAAGGATGAGAAAGATGCAGTGGGTAGGGTCAGCCGTGGGGTATAACTGTGGGCAAGCTGGCACAGTGTGGGCAAATGACTGGGTTCATATGGGGAAATTTGTTTTTAGGGTGATTAGTATAGTGGGGCTGAAGTCCATGACAGGAGATTCCCCTTCTTCTTAAGGTTTAGCAGGGAGTTTTGAATGGTGGAAACACTGTTACAATGATTCAGGAGGTGGAGAGGGATGCTCACGGCAGGGCACTACTAGCTCAAGGAACTTGGGGATCCGGTCAAGACTAACACAGAAGGGGATTTCTACCTTGAGTCTCGTGGGGAGATGATTGCTAGTTAAACTCAACTACTTTAATTCAATTGCTGGGGCACTCAACAGTGAAGCAGATTATTACTGAGTAAGCTGCTTCGTTTGCTTTGAACTAAATTTGTTAGTGCAACCCCCTCCTGGGGGCTTACCTGGCTGCAGTTGTGCTACCCCTGGATTCCTCCCTGATGTTTCCTTTCTTGCTCTGACCCTGGAACAGTTTGTTTGGCTGGGAAACTGGTCCTGGAGCAGTTTGTTTGGCTAGGAAACTGGTCCTGGAGCAGTTTGGCTGGGAAATTGGTCCTGAAATAGTTTGTTTTGCTGGGAACTTGGTCCTGTAGTAGTGTATTTGGCTGGGAAACTGATTCTGGAGCAGTTTGTCTTGCTGGGAAACTGGTCCTGGAACAGTTTGGCTGGAAAACAGGTCCTGGGGTAGTTTATTTAGCTGGGAAACTGATTCTGGATCAGTTTGTTTGGCTAGGAAACTGGTCCTGGAGCAGTTTGTTTGGCTGGGAAACTGGTCCTGGAGCAGTTTGTTTGGCTGGGAAACTGGTCCTGGAACAGTTTGTTTGGCTGGGAAACTGGTCCTGGAGCAATTTGTTTAGCTGGGAAACTGGTCCTGGAGCAGTTTGTTTGTCTGGGAAATTGATTCTGGAACAGTTGTTATGGCCACAGTCTACCTGCATCATGTTTGTTTCAGAGTACGATTTGTGCTTCAAATGCTAGTTTATTGATTTATTTACTGAAATTGTTTCGCCAGCTGAACATGCAGAGCTGAAGGAAAAAAGGCTAATTTATAAATTCATTCAGTGTGGGAGATGAGGGACACTCAGGAAGTATACAGAATAAAAAATTAAACATAATATAGCAAGTAACCAACTGTACAGTATTGGATGTATAATTTAACTTATTGTAGAAGATATACAGATACAATAAGCAGGCAATGTGCAGTCTGATACAGATAAACACTTAGCAGTGGTAAAAACTGCACCACAAATTATCATGTTTGTCTCATTATCTTAAGTAGCAGGGAATGCCGCAAATAATGATTCTAGTATTAAAATAAACCAATATTGCTTAGAAATGTAGTTGTTTATAAAATAAAGAGTGTGCCCAGTATTAAAGTAAGATACACCAGGAAAGAGACTTGCAGGGACTTCCGGCGATGCATTGCACCGGGCGGTAGTCTTCCCGTAGAGCTCCGGCCACCCACTTTCCAAAATCAGCAATTTACTTGATTTTACTGGCACAGGCTACCCAAGACTGCGGTTTCTCGGTGGGGGAACAGTGTGTGCATATGACAAGAGCCGGTTCACAGTTATGATGAAGGTGGAGACAAAAAAAAATGTTCTGAAGCGCACTCCCCCGGTTTCACTTGAAAAGGCCCCAAAGAAGCCTCGGGCCTCTAGTTCCAGCCGAGGGGCAGAAGATGGTGCTAGCACAGTGCTTACTTTGGCAGGGAATGAGCCTCTCACTCTGCAGCAGTTCCTTGAGGAATTTAAACCCTTCAAAAAGGACTTACACACCCTGACGGCTGGTTTTGACACTCTTTCCCAGAAATTAGACGAAGTGGCCCAGGGGGGTCACTGATAATTCTGCGAGGATTTTTTTCACTGGAGAAATGGCAGGACAGGCTTGAGCCTGAGCTTACTGCCTGCAGGCAGCATCTTGGCCAGTTGAAGCAGAAGGTCGAGGACCTGGAGGGGTGCAGCAGGAGGAATAATGTTCTGATTGTGGGTCTCCCCGAGGGAGAAGAGGGGCATGACCCGATTAAATTTACATAAAAGCTTGTTGAGAGGTTAGCTGGCCTGACTCCCTTTGGGGCCAGTTATTTTATTGAAAGAGCCCATACAGCGCTGCTCCCCAAGCCACCCCCTGAGCCTCCTCCCTGGACTCTCATCTGTCATTTTCTCAATTTCAGGGAAAAGCAACACTTCATCAACAAGACAAAAGAGCTTCAGGATATCACCTGGGAGGGAAAGCGCCTGAGAATTGCCCAGGATTTACCCACTTCGGTGCGCCAAAGGAGAACGGCCTTTCACCCTATGGTGGTTAAACTAATAGCGGCGGGCATCAAGTTTCGGATGTTATATCCGGCCAAGCTACAGGTTCTCATATCTGATGCCTGGGTGTCTTTTGAAGAGCCAGACTCTGCACTGGGGCAATTGAAGTCATCTTTTCCAGATTTGTTTAAGGGCTCCTGAAGAGTGGTGTTTAATGAAAACAAAAGGTCACCTTCCCATACGGGATCAAGTTGGCAGATAGATAAAGGTTTTCCTGCAACGCTTTTGAGCCTGGAATTTGGTGAACCGCTGTGGATGTGACTGATCTTTTGTAGCCCAGGTGTATCCCTACATAAGTAAGGCCTGAGCGATGGGGATGCCTACCTCTTCCCTGGGAATTGACTTCCACCTTTGTACCTGCTGCTGGGACTTGGGAACACAATTTAAGCCAGGCGGCATGTCTTTTGTTAAGTGAGATGGCAAGTCTTAGTATTCATCTCGAGAAGGATATGGGCTCCCTATGGCCTCTCTACCAGCAGTATGACCATTAGAGGGCAGCCCTGCTATGTCTGAATCCCACCTGGGAATATTTTGACCCAGGTGCCTACTGGTCCTATTTCCTGCAGAACTATCTGATTCCCCCTAGGATGACTCTCGCCTTGGGATATACATGTTTTGGTTATCAGGGGGCTCCCTTAATTTGGATAGGGGTGCTCCACATTATTCTTAACAGGAGGGATAGAAGGGGAATCATTATGTTAAGGAGAGTCGGATACGAGGCTCCTTCCTCTTACGCCCCTCTATTTTGTTTTATTTTGTTTTATAATTTTATTTTATAATTTCAGTCAGCTTGCTGCATAGCAGTTGTACTAGGGATTTTGGGGGCCTTATAAGGTGGCCTTTAGACTTTGAATAGAGGAATAGTTCACTTCTGGAGTGTAACTACATTTGCCTGTTCTATTAGCGTGGTGTTAATGGCAGGTTTTGGGTCACCTTATTGTTTAGATCTCGTCTCAGTTCAATGTTTTTAATGTTTTGTTAGCTGGATGCTATACAGTATATGTTAACTGATTAATGCAGAATATGTTTGTTTTGTAAGGACGATTTTGGAACGATCATATCATTGTTGCAGTTACTATAATACAACAAATTCCTTTATGTCCTGCATTGTATTTTAGAAATATTAATAGTGTTTTCAGGTTATGGTTACAATCTTCATTTCCTTGCTTTGGTGGGGTGGCTGGAGCAGAAAGGGAAAACTCCAGGGTGCGATGCAGAAGACCAATTGTAAAATGGGGGCTGGGAAATGTTTTTGTTGTTTAATCTGTTGGAAATTTGATGGGCTAAGTGGGGGGCTGGGTTGGTAGGTTCACACAGGGACTTGAGACAGGTCCCTTTACTAAATACTTCTGGCATATAGCTACCCCTCTACATTAAGATAAGATGGGGACAACGAGAGTAATTTCCTGGAACGTCCGGTGGGCCAGGTGCAAAATTAAACAATATCAAATTCTCAAGCATCTCAATCTGCTTGCTGCGGATGTTGCATTCCTGCAGGAAACTCACCTATTAAATTCTGAGGCTATGCAGCTCCGTAGGCAGCAAATGGGTCAATGTTTTGCGGCAGAGGGTAATACCCAAAGTCGGGATGTCATGATTCTGTTGCGCAGGGCCATACCGTTTGTTCCTGTTCAGATCATAGCAGATCCTGAGGGATACTATGTGTTTGTAAAAGGTAAACTTTATACCAAAGAGGTTATTCTAGGCAGTATATACGGCCCCAATGCTGACGCTCCCAGTTTTTTCACACGTATTCTCAACATCCTCTACTCATTTTTTGCAAACCCCTTTAATAATCGAGGCAGTATAGCGCAGTGGTCTAAGGCTCTGAGCTGCAAATTTGGTGGCATCCAGCAGACCAGACCTGGGTTTGAATCCCACAGCTTCTACTTGCATACTGTGTGACCCTGAGCAAGTCACTTAACCTCCTTGTGCACCCAGGTCGCTCCTGTAAAAAAGCTTTCAGCTTAGTGTGCTATACCTGGTTAAACAACTAAATAATAAAAAATAAAATAATTGGGGGCCATTTCAATCTGGTGATCGATCGTCAGATTGATTGTTCTGGTAGGCCCCGTAAAGGGCTTTCCCCAGCACAGCGAGCTCTCCGGGATTGGTTGGATAGCACAGGACTAGTGGACATTTGGTGCATCCTTCACCCATCCGATACTGGGTTCACCTTTACCTCCTCTGTGCACCACTCTTCGTCCCGCATTGACTACATATTGATCTCCCGCTTACTAATCCCGGTGGTGATGGACTCAGAGATATTAGCAGGGCCTCTCTCTGACCATTCACCAGTTGCCTGTTTGATCTCTCTATCTACATTCCCCACATTTGGCAAGAGATGGAAGGTCAATAACCAATTGTTGAAGATCCGAAAATACGTGACTTATATCTCCGAACACATTTCCACTTTTATGGATATTAATTTTGGTTCTGAGGGGAAGTCTGATATTGAATGGTGCTCACTCAAGGCTTATCTCTGTGGGGTGTTGATAGGATTAGCTTCCAAAAGGAAGAAAGAGCAGAACGAGCAGCTTAAAAGCTTGCTGTCCCAAATTAGGGCCATTGAACAGGAGCTGTCCCCTCAATCCCCGGAACATATTAGAGAGACCCTTGTGAAACTCAGAGACTCATACCTGAATATTTTAAGAGAAAAGGCAGAGTTTGCTATTTTAAAAACTCAGTCTTATCAAGTAGATCAGGGTGACAAAGCAGGACGTCTTTTAGCCCTCAAGCTTAAACAGCTAGAGTCCCATAGATTGATAGCTGCAGTCCTGCTCACAACAGAGTGATATTCTCATAACTTCCCTGCTAATATAACTTTGGAATTTCATGCTTATTATGTGAAATTGTAAAGCCCCATGGAGGACCCTCCTTCTGCATCTCAGTTATCCTCCTACTTCTCCCAAATTAGGTTACCTCAACTTTCGGACCTGCAGAAGTCCTCCTTAGTTACCCCCGTTACTTTAGAAGAGAGATACTTAGGGTTATCAGGGACCTACCCGACGATAAGACGCCCGGACCGGATGGATTTTCTGCCAATTTCTATAAAGCCTTCATGACTCAGTTAGCACCTGGATTACTCTCCTTATTCCAGTGTGTTCTATCTGGCCAAGCTCGAGATGATTCCCTCTTTGAAGCCTTGATAACTTTAATATTGAAACATGGTAAACCTTCCGAACAGGTCCAGAGCTATAGGCCGATCTCGCTCCTCAACCAGGACTTAAAGATTTTAATGAAGATCCTGGCGGATCGGCTGAGTCTTATCCTGCTAGATATTATAGGTCCAGAGCAGGTAGGTTTCATGAAGGGGAGATCTTCGGTTGACCACTTTAGAACCCTCTCGCATGTCTTCTCGGCTTCCAGGGATGCTGATTTTCCTGCTGTGCTTATCTCTTTGGATGCCGAGAAGGCATTTGACAGGGTTGACTGGAGCTTTTTGTTCCAGTCACTTGTAGCCTTTGGATTCCCTCCCTTTTTTATAGAGTGGATAAGGGTCTTATATAAATCTTCCATGGCCCGAGTCGTCTGCAATGGGGTTTTATCTGATTCCTTTAGGCTCCATGCAGGCACCAGGCAAGGTTGTCCGTTATCCCCCCCTGTTGTTTAATATCTATGTGGAACTGCTTATCCGGAGGATTGTGAACAACACGAAAATTCAAGGAGTAGGTATTCAGCAGTGCACTGTCAAAGTGTTGGCGTATGCGGATGACCTTCTCCTTTAACTAGCTCAACCCGAGGAATCCATACCTGCATTACTATACACACTAAGAGAATTTAGTTCTATGTCTAATTATAAATTAAATGAAGACAAGACGGTAGTCTTCCCCTTGAATCACAAGGCTTTAAAGGTTGCGGCGACATTGGTAGGTTTCTCTTGGCAGCCTAACAGATTGAAATATCTGGGGCTGTACTTGACCAGGGAGCCAAGTAGATTTTTCCAATTAAATCTCGAGTCCTTGACAACCACTATTAGACAAGATCTTAATAGATGGGCATTACTCCCCCATTTATTTGGGGTAAAATCAACGTTATCAAGATGAATGTTTTTCCGAGGCTTTTTTATCCACTAAATCTTTCGAACATCTGGTTGCCGCTGAAGTGGTTTAAAAAAATCCATCGGACTTTCTCAGCCTTCATTTGGTCGGATAAAAAGGCCGGATAGCTTATGACAAACTTGTCACATTGAAATTGAAAGGGGGGTTGAGACTCCCCCATTTAGGGCTCTATTATTGGGCCAGCCATTTGAACAAATATTTGCAATGGCTTAGGTGGGACTACCCCCAACAGGAGCAGTCCTACATTCCCATTTGGCTCCATATAGAGAAGAGCAAAATACATGCCCAGGGGCTCTCGCCTGCTGCATAATTATATGTTAATCCAAGGTCTCTACCCCCCACGCTTAAAAATACTCCCGTGGCATTATCCGTTCGTATCCACTCGCAGCTCTGCTCCTTCCTAAAGTATAAGCATACCTTGGACCCAGCTCAAGCTTGGTGAGGTAATCCCAATCTCACAATTGAGGGTGGCCCATTACAGTTGAGATGGATCCCCCTGATAGGGAACTTTTCTCTCTTTCCACCCTTCATAAACCAAATGGTCAATGGTTAACCTCTTCTGAAATCCTTGACAAATTTCATATTCCAAATTCTGCGGTCTTTAGAATATACCAGTTGTGGCACCTCATAATAAAATGCTTTGGTAAAGTGCCACCAACATCCCTGGGTCTACCTCTCCCGGACTTAATTCCCCACATGGGCCTCCCGCATGCTGTCTCTAAATTGTATGAGATATTGTATAGTAGGAAGTGGCCTGATTATCTTGGTGCGTCCCCATACTGGGACACACTTTTTCCTGAACACAATTTAAATTGGCCCTCCTTATGGAAGGCCTGTCACAAGTTTCTGACTCAGGACAGACTTCATTTGATACAGTTTAAACTACTACACAATCTGTATTACTCTCCCCAGAAGATGGCGAAATTAGGCTTGATCTCTTCACCTGTTTGTACCAGGTGTCAGCAGAATGAGGGCGACCTTTTTCACATCTTCTGGAAATGTCCTAAGGTTGCCGCCCTTTGGACCGCCATCAAACAAAAAGCTGACCCCCTTCTGGGTCTGTCAGACCTTTTCATACCAGAAATCTGTGTCTTGGGAGACCTCACTTCCGTCACTGTTACCAGCAGAAGATATCATATAACCCTCATGGCGTTGTCTGTTAAGAGACTGGTTTTGCGACATTGGAAGGATGAGTTGGAAATTTCTTACAGTGAATGGCTACAGGAATTGTTGGTCAACCTTCGTCTAGAGCGGACCATTGCTAGTTTGAATAACCAGTCACAGAAGTTTCTCAAAAACTGGGGTTCTTTGCTAACCCTGTATACGCTTCAGAGTACATAGAAGTCTTTACACTTGGTAGTAGAGAATTTATTAACAGAAAGACTCTCCCCGTGTGAACCGAGGGTGGGGAGTGGGGGAAGGGAGAGGGAATCTTTTTTCCAAGGTTATACCGATATCATGTATATTGGTTTTACATATGTTAACAGAAGATCCTCTCTCTGTATTTGAAAAATGTTGAATAAATGTTAAATTGAAAAAAAAAAAAAGGAAAGAGACTTGCAGGCATGTTGTAAAGAAGGAGACAAAAGGCACTTTATGAGTTGTGTTTTATGGTCATCTCACAGCTGGAGTATAACAAGTGTTCAAGTCAGTGAGTGGGGTGTAGAGCACAGATAAAATGAAAATGAGATTATGCCTGTGGGAAACAGTTCAAAAATTACAATTGCTTATCTGGTTAGATGTTTTATAAAACCTTCTGTGAGCTGCAACAGGTAACAGCACACATCACAGACTCTTCTAAAAACATATCTGATTCCTGAGATCCATATTTATTTGTTTATAAGGTTTACCAAGGAAAGTATAGTGAGTTGGGAACAGATGGTTTCCAGATGTGCTGGGGGATAGGGAAGGGGAATAGCGCATGTCAGGTAACAGAGAGCAGCATTACAAGTCAATTGATTCAAACAATACAAAAGTAATGTTAAAAGGGAATGCCAACAGGTGACAGCAATGGTATAAACATCACATGCAGGTGGATCGTAAATAAGTAAGCACTAACATATGACAGGGTGTGTGGTTATTGGGTTATTACTGCATGTCCACCGCTTCCATGGCTTGGAGGCAAGAGGCATTAGCCAGGTGCCCTTCAACTACAGGGTGGGAGGGGGGAGTGCGGTAACTACTCAATAACTGCAAGCCCTGTTATGTGTTGCTATGCTTATAAAATGGCACCAAAAGTAATAAAAAACACAAGACTAAGTAAATCATTAAATTAAGAATTACTAAATCAAATCATTATCATTGGTAAAACAGTTCTCACACCAAACAGCTAAGTTTGCACCATCAAAGTGGTCAACTTGACTGGCAGGTAAGGCACTTGTGTTGTTAGTTGAACCTCATTTTGTTTTTACCCCCAGCTGTCACAGTTACTAAACATTCTGAAGCAGTGTAGTTCCAAGACTTGCAAGGCACTTTCCAGATCAGTGTGGTTATTGGTCAATTACTGCACAGGTCCAGACAGCTACTGACAAACCAGAGCACTGGAATTTTTGGGCCCATTTAATGAATGTAATTAAACAGTTATCCATTGTAAATTAATCATAAGAGAGGAAACCCATTATTTCATACCCTACAAACTACTGTAACCTCTTCCTTAGTGGATAGTGCAGGACTGTGTGTGAGAGGAGGGAGGAAGCTACTAGAGGGTGGGTGAAGGAGGGACAGAGAAGAAACAAGTGACCACTGCTACATACCAGTCAACAGGGTGGCTGTACTTTCCATGGTTAAAAAGGGCTGATTTGGTAGTTCATTCCTGAATGCATCAGCTTCTGAGTGATTAACAAGGAACATATTGTGACCAGAAGTTTTTTTCTAGTTTATGTATGTACTTTTCTTTGGAACTACAAATCAGGGACAAAATACTGATTTAAGTTGTGATTTCAGTATGGGGACTGTGTGTGGGAGAGGGAGAAAGCCACTAGAGAGTAGGTGAGGGAGGGACGGAGCAGACACCGTTGATTACATGCTATACACCAGCCAATAGGGTGGCTGTAGTGCACGTATAAATCCCAGACTTCCAAGCGACCCCTCTCACGAGTGACCCTGAAGCATGAGTGCCATGAAGAAGGAGAGAGGTGTCTAACTATGTAGTGCCTGTGGGTAATGACAGGGCATTTACAGGGTAGACCACAGGCTATGCTGCCCAACCAAGGACAGATAAGGGTAAGGCCATGGCACTTTTTAGCAGGCAGGCCTTGTTAGGGGGTTGCAGCTGATCACTAACTTGAGTAAACTTTTGGAAGGGCTCGTAGAAGGTGATTTTACAGGCAGTGCAGCTGCTCACTATCTAAGGTCAGTAAACAACCTACTTTTGGGAGTGCAGCTTTTCATCCATTCCCATGTAGGTTAGCTGATGAGTAGGGATTTTGCCAGAATTGCAGTTTTTCATCCATCCCTGCCAATGACAAGGTACTTGGTTAGTACTTGATGAACAACCAGATCAAGGTGTTGCAGCTTTTCAACCATCCCCACCTGGGTTAAAATACTAGGATCAAACCAAAGGATTCCATGGGGGTAGCAGAAAAACCCTATATAGTGTAAAGCCACAGAGGGTGCAGGGATAGTGTAGATGCATTGTTGGGGAGGAATAAATAACATAATGTGGACAGGTGGGATGCTAGGGATGGTCAAAGTGCCTAAAGTAAGCTACATGAAATATTACGTGAATTTCGGCTGCTTCGAGTAATTGTTTGCTGAGGCACAATGCAAAATTTTGCCCATGGAAAGGGGAAATCCTAGAGGCAGAATTCGCCTTCTAGATGTGAAATTTCACCTTCCAAGGTGAAATTTCACCATGGTGAAAATGGCCGAAAATGGCCAAAATTCACATAGCATTATGCAGCGTGAAATCGGCCACTTCACCACAATTTTGCCAGCGAATTTTAAATTTGCTGCATCTCTAGGGGCTGCCAATGGGATGAGGGTGGGTAAAGTAGTGTGTTGCAGTGGGTGTCAGTCACTGTTTTTTTCTAGGAACTCTTCGGGAGGTAGGGGGATGTTCAGTCTGCAAAAGCCTAGATCATCTGAGGTCAGAGACGTGGCAGCTTAGATGCTAGTAGAAATAGGAAACCTGAATGGGATGAGGGAGGAAAGAAGAAGAGTGGCTGGTAGGGGGGTTAAGAGATGGAGCTCAGACCAAGTAGGGGGTCTGGTGGGGGGCGAATAGAGGAAGGGCTAAGGCAGACTCCCTGGGTCCGTCTTCCCCAGCGGGAAATGAGGCCTAGGGGAGAGGAATGGACATTAGTAAGAGGTACAAGGAGGGTAAAAGGGATGGGAGGCTGGTGGAAGCACCCTCAAAGGTGCCAGTGTGGAATAGATTCCTCCCACTAACAAGGAAGGATACTGGCAGTAGGGTGAGGGGAAAGGGCGAAGCAGCATCAGGAGAGGTGTACGAATGCTATAGGTGGTGTACACAGGGTAGTGGACAAAGGGAGGGGAAAGAGTAATTAGAGGTGGATGTGCATGGAGGGAGCATGGTATGTAGGTTAAGGGACCAGTGAAGGAGGACAGACTGGGAAAATGGGAGGCGATGCAAAGGGGTTGCGGGTGGTCAGAGTGGGGTTAGACAGGAGGAAGGGGAGAGGAAGGGGAAGGGGCAGCAAAGGAGGGACAAGCAGGTACAGGGGGGAGGGAACTCAGGTGACAGGTGGGGATGGGAGAGCTGTGATCCTAGGAGACTCCGTAGTTGGTGGGAAGCAACATGTCAGTTTTCTCCAGGATACAAATGATCTGGCTGACAGTGAGGTGGGGGTGGCAAGACAGGTTCAAGGAAGTGGGACAGATCTACAGGAAGGTGTTGAGGTCAGTAGCCTTGTCAGAGGTACTACTAAGACAAGGGTATTGGACTTCAGGAGGGCAGACTACAGAAAGGTGGGAGGAATTCTGGAGGGGCACTTTGCTGAGGTCAGGAAAGAAATGTAGGTGGACTATAAATGGATCATCAAGAAGAAAGGGCTGTTGGAAGCCACTGATGAGTGTCCCAAAATAAAAAGCAAAAAATCCAGAGTCAATAAGCCCAGATGGTTCAACAGGGAGGAAGCCAAGGCAGTATAAAGCAAAAGGGCAGCTTTTAAAAGTACAAAAGCACCTGGAGGGATGAGAACAGGAAGGAGTACAGCAATAAAGCAAGAGAGGAGAGCAATGGCCAAGGCTAAGAAGAAACTGTGGCTGACAATGGGGGTGAAAATGGGTGAGAATGCCTTCTTCCAGTACATCAGAGAGAAAGGATATCAAGGATGGGATAGTTAAGCTGACAAATGAGGAGGGATAGGTGGAGGGTGGTGTGGAAAAGGCAGAGGTACTCAACAAGTACTTCTGTTCAGTCTTCACGAAAAAGAAGGATGACGTAGTACCATAGAGGAAGAAGGGGAGTAACTGGGGGAGGAGTCACAGATGGTAAGACTGAAATTGATAGGGTGAGAAGGGTTTAAAGGCCTCGAAGGTAGATAAGACCAGATGGAATACAACCAAGGGTGCTGAGGGAGGTAGTGGATATGCTGGAGGGCCACATGGCAGACCTGTTTAACACCTATCTAGAAACCGGAGTGGCACCCCTGGACTGGAGAATAGCACATGTGGTGCCACTGCATAAGAGTAGGTCAAGGAACAACCCTGGTCATTGTCAGCCCATAAGTCTGACCTCAATAGTGGGGAAGCTCATGGAAATCATTCTGAAGGAAAGACTGGTAAACTCTCTGGATGAAAATGGACTACATGATAACAGGTACCATGGGTTCGTGTCAGGGCAGTCCTGCCGAACCAACCTGATTGATTGGATTACAAGCAGTAGACACACCTGTATCTAGATGTCAGCAAGGCCCTTGACTCTGCTCCTCACAAGAGATTGATTAGTAAGCTGGAGGACTTGGGAGTGTGGACGAAACTGGCTAGGTAGGTAAAACACTGGTTACAACATAGAATCCAGAAGGTGGTGGTTATGGTGGGGGGGGGGGTTTTCAGATGCTAGACCAGTCACTAGCGGGGTCCCATAGGGCTCGGTGCTTGGTCCATTGTTATTCAACTTCTTCATCAGTGACATTGCAGATGGGGCAAAAGGCAATGTAACCTCCCAAAAAAAAAGGTGGGGCTTACCTTAAGTTGTCTCCCCTGGCAGCCCTTTGCCCTCTGTCTGGCCTTTTTCCAGCCCTGTGTTCTACCCTTTTGAACCTGAGCTAGTGTCCAGTTTTAAGATTTGACTCCATTAGAGTGACATTGTCTAAATCCTGTAGATGCTTCACGAATGTGCGAGCTAGCACCATTGCACTATAGCTTTAAGAGCTATGTAGCTGTATATAGTGGCAGTAGCCTGTGCTGGGTCTGGGTGCTTCGGCGTTTGCGACCAGACAGGGAATGCTCTTGCATACTTCCACTCTTGCAACAGATAGTAGTGCAGAAGTAGCCCTATTGAATGCTCTAAATGTTTAATTCCATAACGGAACAGATCGTTTATAAAAATGAACTTTAAAGTTGGATATTTAGCTGTCTGCCCTTCAGCAGCCATCTTGCCACTTTGACCTTCCTGTTTCGGCCAATTGGAACTCAAAGGGTCCTACATGGTCATTAGCTATGGCTGCTGGGAAGAATAGAGGACTGTGTGTTTGGGGCCTTCCAAGTGGTCAATTGGAAAGCTAGAACTGTGATAGACAGCCCCATCTACCAATCAGATTACACTATTGTGTTCTCTTCAGTTATAGAGGGACCATTGAACAGTGCCGTTTTGTGGGAGCCTCCAGAGAGTGAGGAGGCTCAGACTGTGTGTTCTGCAGGAAAGTTTGGAGGCTTGTCTAGGATTCCACAGCAAATAGCCCGGTGTGGTTTGCTTGTACTCCAATATCTGCGGCAGTGCCAGAAGCTCTTGTGAAGAGAGGGAGCTTCTCTATGTGTTCCTTGCGCTTTGGGCCTATGTATTAAGCTAAATCAGGTGGTTTGTCTGAACTGCATCAGAGACTGTTTGAACAGCCAGAGCCGAAGTGCCGTAGATTGTGAATCCTGAGACAAGCTGCCAGAGTTAGAATTGGGAACCAAGCCTGTTATAAGCGGTTCCTCAGTCCAGAATCCAGAGACCTGTCTTGTCCAGAACCACACCTACCAGAGCGGCATCTCTTATGCAAAGCTACCAGAGTGAGTTTGCCAAAGCTTGCTTTTCCAGAGACTAGATCCTGCTTTCTGAGCAAAAGTTCCAGAGACTGTAACCTGAGTCAAAGTTGCATCTGCATGCCGGCCCAGTGGCACTGTGGTCTGAGGCACTGGACACCACACCTCGCACCGTAGTGGTGACCCGGGTTCAGGAACAAGCCCAGATCATCAGGGTTCAGCTGGGGGGGAGGCCGGGAGCTGGGTTGAGCAGCCGTAACGCAGCTCTCCCCTCTCAGGTGGGAGCCCAGCAGCACCTGCTGCAAGGCTGCCCCCTCGGGTAGGCACAGAGACAGTGCAGTCAGAAGCAACTAGAGTAGGGAGGGTGCTGTGAATCACTGTGTGTACATGCCTCCACACGCGTGCGGGCAACTGGGGCAAAGGGCGGGGAGAAAATTAGTAAACAAAATGGAGCCGGCAGGCTCTATAAGAGCTCAGCAGCACCCACACCGGCCCCCACGAGTCTAGATGTTGTTCTCTAGGGGGGGAGGAAAAGTTGATGCCTTTCACCTCGGCCCTGCCATGGGGGAGACAACCCATGGGGAGATTGCTGGGAGGGTCGGGGGCAGGAAATGCAGAAGATCCAGAGACTGAGCCCCTCTGAGGGGGAGCCAGAGCCACCTGCCAGCTCCACCATATGCCCCCATCATCAAAAGTAGATGGGAGGTGGTGATAGGGATCAAACAGCTAGATTAAAAAAAAACATAGAAACATAGACTTTGATGGCAGATAAAGACCGCTTGGCTCACACAGTCTGCCCATTTTCCTACCTTTCGGATAAGCTGCTGATCCTACTTAACCCACAGCCTACTTCCTCCTACCCCCTACTAGAATTGCCTTATGTCTGTCACATGCATTCTTGAATTTCCCCACTGTTTTTGACCCCACAACTGCCTCAGGAAGGCTGTTCCATGCGTCCATCACCCTCTCTGTGAAAAAATACTTCCTCATGTTTCCCCTTAGCCGTCCCCCCATTATCTTCAAGTTGTATCCCCTTGTTCTTGCGCATCTCTTTTTCTGAAAGATGCTACCCTCTTAGACTTTTTTGAATCCCTTGAGGTACTTAAATGTTTCTATCATGTCCCCCTGTCCCTCCTTTCCTCTAGGGTAGACATATTAAGCTCCTTTAGTCTCTCTTCATATGGCTTCTGGTGCAGACCATGCACCATTTTAGTTGCCCTCCTCCCTACAGCCTCCATCCTGTCTATCCTGTCTATGTCCTTGTGGAGATGAGGTCTCCAGAACTGCACACAGTACTCCAGATGGGGTCTCACCAACTGTCTGTACAGAGGGATAACAACTTCCTGTTTTCTACTGGTGATGCCTCTCCCTATGCATCTCAGTATCCCCCCAGCCCTCCTTACTACCTTCCCACATATCCTGCCTACCTTTAGGTCATCTGATATGACTACCCCCAGGTCCCGTTCCATTTTCGTTGTTGTTAGTACTCCCTTCCCCATTGTGTACTCTTCCCCTGGGTTTTGGTTTCCCAGGTGCATTACTTCGCACTTCTTTGCACTGAATCTAAGCTGCCAAATGTTTGACCATTCCTCCAACCTTGCCAAGTCTCTTCTCATCCTTTCCACCCCCCCCTAGTGTATCAGTCCTGTTGCAGATCTTTGTGTCAACTGCATGCAGACCAGAGTGGGGAGTCAGCTACTAACACAACGATTAGCGTTGGTTTGCGACCACCTCAGGGGTTATGGCTAGATGTGGGGGTGAGTCGAGCCAGCCGTGGTCCTTTCTGCTTTTCCTTGTTTCTGAAACCACAAGTGAATCTGAGACTCCAGATATTCGAGACTTCCCTATGGAGCCACCTATCTTGACTTCAATCCAGAGACTGCGGAGCTACAGAGTTTTGAGTAACATCAGGGCTAGTCCTGCAACTACAGTCTGAAGTTGCCCTTGTTTCAAGTTTGCTTTTGAAATTTGCTGCAGGCCATCAGGCCTGGGATTACAGATATCAGTTTGCTGAAAAGTTCAATCAGTTGTTCTTTAATGTTCATTCATAATTGCATGGGTACACAGTTAAAATCAATCTGTTATTTAGGTGCACCAATACTGGCCAACCAACTGCAATGTGCAACAATAGCAATCTCGGTACCCAGTGAAGATAACTGGGAACTGTCTAATTGAACTGTCAAGTTCTGTTGGTAATGTGTTTGCACACTTAAAGTAAACTGTCTAATCCAGCCTTTAATTTGCATCTGTTTACCCCCCAAAATCACCCCCCTAATAAACGAGGTTTATCGTTACATTCATACTGTCCATGAGCATATCATTATTTGGGTATAAGCTAACTGTGTCTAACCTTAAAATGCATTGCTGTTGCTGCTCACTATTCCCCATAGGTAGCTGGGGGGTTTGCAAGTGCCAGGACCCAAACTGGTAAGTGTAGCCAGTGTGAGCATACTATTAGCGATCGCCATTAATTTCATGACTACAGCCAGTTTGTACTGTTCCATGCTAATCCATGTGTGGGACCACTGGGAGGGTTATTGGGTAGGTACAACATCCCAGGGGGTTGTCATCTGACCCACTTATCATTTTACTCTGGGTGGAGGCACCGCATTTGGCGTCCTTACCTAAAGAATCACATCATCTTACTGGAGACAGTACAGAGAGGGGCGACCAAGATGATCCAAGGTCAGCAAGGCAGACCTTAAGAGGAGAGGCTTAGGGATCTCAACATGTACTCCCTGCAGGACAGGAGGGAGAGGGGTGGCATGATCAAAACCATTAAAGGGAAACAGCCACTTGAAAATTCCCATCATAGTGTGAGGCAGGACTGGGTTAGAACTTCTGCCTACAATAAAAATGTTACGTTCCAGCAGGGTGTAGTATGTTAAGTTTACAGTACCTGGTTGATCCTGCCATCCCTCCTGCTCCAGTTTCATGTCAAGCACCACTTGGGGCATATATTAGAACTTCCAGAGCTGACATCAGAGCCAGGGATCAGCTGTAGGAGAGTTCTGAGTATTTTTCAATATACAGAGCTATTATTAGCTCTGATTTGGTCATTTGCATTCCCCGTGTCACACCAGAACAAAGTATATATGGTTCAGTTGCTTTTGGTTGCTATTTATTTACATAGTACTGCTACAGTACTGTAGCAGAAAAGAATCAGAGAATCACCAAGCTGTGATCAAATGCTGGAAGTGTAACTTAAAGGGAGGAAAGCTTCAAAATCCCTTTTCCCCTGTCTAGGGTCAGGGACCAGCCGTTACCTTGTGAGCCAAGGAGGAGAGCAGGCAGCAGGCACCTTCTTGCCCTGTCCTGGGTGGGTGGGGTGCTTGTGGAGGGGACCGCGTTCATAGTACCAGCCCTGTGTGCTTTGATCAGCCTTGCGAGCCAAGCAGGAGAGCGGGCAGCAGGCACCTTCTCATCCTGTCCTGGGTTGGCGGAGTGCTTGTGAAAGGGACCGCGTCCATGGTACCAGCCCAATGGGCTCCAATCAACCTTGTGAGCCAAAAGAAGAGCGGACAGCAGGGGACTTCTCACCCTGTCCTGGGCAGGTGGGGTGCTTGTGGAGGGGACCAACCCAGTGGGCTCAGATCAGCCTTGAGAGCCAAGGAGGAGAGCGGGCAGCAGGCACCTTCTCACCCTGTCCTGGGCAGGTAAGGTGCTTGTGGAGGGGACTGCATCCATGGTACCAGCCCGGTGGGCTCTGATCAGCCTTGTAAGCCAAAAGGAGAGCAGGCAGCTGGCACCTTCTCACCCTGTCCTGGGCGGGCAGGGTGCTTGTGGAGGGGACCACGTCTGCGGTACCAGCCCGATGGGCTCCGATCAGCCTGAGCATCAGCAGGAAGAGGGAAGTGGTGATACCACTATATAAATCAGTGGTGAGACCACACCTAAAGGACTGTGTCCAGATCTGGAGACTACATCTCTGGAAGAACATAGAGCAGAGGCAATCCAGAGGAGGGCAACTAAAATGGTGCAGGGTTTGCATCAAAAGCCCTATGAGAGGAGACTGAAGAACCTAAATATGTACACCCTGGAGGAGAGGGAGAGAGGAGGTATGATAGAGACTTTCAGATACCTCACGGGTATAAATAAGGTTCAAGAGGCATGCCTTTTTCACAGAGAAAGATGCTCAAGAACAAGAGTTCATGCTATGAGGCTGGAGGGTGTAGGCTCAGGGGAGATGTAAGGAAGTACTTCTTCACAGAAAAAGTGGTGGATGTCTGGAACAGCCTCCCAGTGGAGGTAGTGAGGGCAAAAACTGTAGTGGGATTCAAGAAGACATGGGATAGGCATAAGATAACCTTAGTGTTAAGGAAAGGGGGGGCCCAGAGATCAAGTAGGGTCTGTGATGTTACAGTAGGTAGGGAAAATGGGCAGACTAGGTGGGCCTAGTGGTTCTTATCTGCTGTTAACGTCTATGTTTTTTCGGGAGGGTCATTGGGGCAGTCACAGCAGCAGAGGCAATACTGTACATGATGGTTACAAATGTGAAGGTTACATACATTGCTGAAGACATAAAATTATAAAAAGTGTAATTAAAAAACATATTTAATATAGTAATTTAAGTACATTCTTGAATGTAGAAGGTTTGAGTCATGGAAACACATACTGTATACAGTTATTAAATGTATGATATTTGTTGAACTTCTCTCTCATGGAAAGACATAATAACAAATATATAAGATGTGATATATTTATGAGTGTGTTTGGAATTGATTCTCTTGCAAGATAAGAAATGTATGGAGACCACGTGATGCAGGCAACCTGGTGCTAGCTCTGTTTTCTCACTCCAGCCACCCAATCACTTTTTCAGTCTATTTTCTGAGTTCAAATGCGTATTATAATCTGTAAAGTCACTCAGAAGACTTCTGAAGTGCCTACCTAATATCTGTTACTGAGATATCTCTCATGGAGATTGAAATGCAGAGAGCTTTGCCTAAATGCACGCCACCTGCAATGCCCGAGAAAGGCCTGAAAAAGCCCAGGGCTGCCAGTGCTGCTGACACAGTGGGGATCGTCAGCGTTCCATCAGAACTGGAACCGCTCACCTTGGCTGGATTCTTGGCGGAATTCAGACCATTTAAAGAAGAATTAAGATCTTTCACCTCTGAGATAAAATCAATCTCCCAAGCCTTGGAGGATATCTTTTGCCTCACTTCCGACTCTGAGGCTCGAGTCTCCTCCCTGGAAAAACACCTGGACAAGGTCGACCCAGAACTAGTGGCTACTAGGCAAAAAATAGCAAAAACGGAGCTTAAAATAGAAGATCTCAAGGGTCGTAGCCGCAGGAACAATGCAGTCCTTATTGGGTTACTGGAGACCGAAGAGGGGCAAGATGCTATCCTATTCATTCAGAAGTTTATCGAGAAACTAGCCGGGCCATTGCCATTTGGTCCCAAATACGTGATTGAGAGGGCACATAGGGCTCTTAGACCGACCCCTCTAGTTGGATCTCCTCCGAGACATCTAATTTTCAGATTTGTTAACTATTTAGAGTGCCAACATTTTTTCTCCAAAGTCCAAGAGGTCTGTTGGGAAGGTTCCAAGGTGAGAATTGCACAAAACCTGCCTGCTACCATTCAGCAACACCGGACAGCCTTTCACCCACTTATCTCTAAACGTATCACCGCAGGAGTCCATTTTCGCATGAATATATCCAGCAAGACTACAGGTTTTAGTAGCGGGTACATGGCAAAGCTATGAAGATCCGGAGGCTGCCCTCATTGGACTCAAGGCCACTCTACCTGATCTTTTTCCGTGACACTTTACTTCGCCTGCCTAAAGTTTGTCTAATTTTCTAATTAAGAGCAGGAGAGCATTGTATGAGCTTAAGAGCATGCCTGATATAGTGTATACACAGGGTGAATGTAGCTCGATGCCGTGGTGATGCTGGTCTAGTTACCCTCACGGTTGGACCAGGCTCTCCAGTAAGCTTTTATTCTAGTGGATCAATAACTGCTCCAAACTTAATATTTTGAAGTACTCGATTGCTATGGGACATAACTAGTCAGCTACCCAGTGGGAAACACAAACTTTTTCCCTGCTTCATTTTCTACTTTGACCTAATTGTTTTGTTTCTTACAATTTTAAGTTTTCACTTGTATACTTAGGTATGAACAGTATTCCATAACGACCACTAGAAGGAGCTTGTCTCCTACCTTCTAAAGAATTGCATACACTCATTTACATTTAGTACAAACAGCTTTATTAATAGGATCATTTATTTGAATTTAGGTTCTGAGTGACCCTTGGTGTTAAATATAGCTTTTGATCCATGGTTTGTAATTTAGAGTGTGGTGCAAGAAGTAAGTTAGGCTTAAACTGAATAGGTTTTAATGACTTATCCCGCATGTTAGGATGCATATACAACCAATATTAATCACTTGGGTTAGTTCCTTTTTTGTAGTGCTAGTTCCATTTCTACCTTGTTGTTATCTCCCGCACTACCTCTAAAATCAGACATAATCGGGGCTAACTAAGGGTGACTGGAGAGAGGGAGCTATAGTTAAGATATTCTGAGGAACGCAGTCCGCAATAGTTTTGGGAATTGGGTGGGTTGAGTTTGTTCTCTTAAATAACCCTGACTCTCTGTTTGTTGTGGGGTATTGGGGTTTGGTGTGGGGGGGGTTAAATATGGGTAAGAAGAATGGGTGGGTTCTCAATACAGTCTCACGGTGGGAAATGTCATTGGTAAACCTGGGGGCTAATCTAAAGGTCCTGCCTAATCTTATCATTAACAGTGACTATGGCTAACGTTATCAAGGTTGCCACTTGGAACGTCAAAGGTGTCAGACAACAACTGAAACAATATAAAGTCCTTAAGCATTTAGCTTTACTATCAATAGATGTTATAGTTATACAGGAATCATGTTTGTTGGACTCTGAGGCAATTCGAATGAGGAGACAACAAGTGGGACATGTTTTTTCTGCAGGGGGTGCCACCCAAAGTTGTGGTGTCCTGATCTTGATAACTAGAAAAGTTCCTTTCTCACTCATTCAACTACTCCGAGATCCACAGGACAGTTTTGTTTTTATTCATTGTATCTTGTACACAACAGATATGTTGTTGGGAAGCGTTTATGGGCCTAACGTAGACTCGCCAGGATTCTTCACACAGCTCGTTAATGTTTTAACCCCATTCTTATCATTACCAATATTTCTCGGTGGTGATATGAACACTGTATTTGATCCCACATTAGATTGTACTAGAGGTCCTAGTAGAGGGCTCTCACCAGCTCAACGGGCTTTCCGGAAGCTTGTCGACCACACTGGCCTATGCGATGTTTGGAGAATATTTAATCCCACTAAGAGAGGCTACACCTTTACCTCCCCAGTCCTTAACATTGCCTCCCATATTGATCACCTACTTCTATCTCAAACCTTGCTGCCTGGTGTCTTGGACATCTCCATTCAACCTGGCCCGCCCTCTAATCACTCTCTAGTAATTTGTCACCTCTCCCTTTCATCCCTCCCCAAAATAACTACACAATGGAAAATCAATAACCAGCTGTTGAAGGACCCTGTAGTGGTCACTGCTCTTACCAAACACGTTGAACAGTTTATTGACGTTAGTCTTAACTCCACCTCTAGACCTGTATGGTGTGCTTTTAAGGCTTATATTAGAGGGATACTAATCAGTTTATCTTCTCAAAGAAAGAAGAAAAGGAAGCAGGAATTATCTAACCTGCTCAGTCAAATTTGCTCAGTTGAAGCAAGCCTGACTCCCAATTCCTCGGATGCCCTTCGACAAAATTTAGCCAAATTAAGAGATGCTTACTGAGAGATCCTGAGAGAAAAGGAAGAATTTGCTATCTTGAGAACAAAGGCATCTTACACAGATCAGGGGTAGAAAGCAGGGTGTTTATTAGCACTCAGAATTAAGCAACAGGAATCATCCAGGTATATTGCATCTCTCTGAACTACCTTTACTTTCCGATGCACAACAAAAATTGCACATAACCCCGATTTCTCTTACTGAAGTAGCTAGAACAATTCAAATCCCACCTTCTGACAAATCCCCAGGGCCGGATGGCTCCTCGGCTAACTTTTATAAAAAAATTGAAAAGCAGCTAATTCCCCTATTAGTGCCCTTATTCCAATACATTTTATCAGATGCAACATTAGATCCTACCTTATCTGAAGCACTAATAGTTCTCTTATTAAAACCTGATAGGAATCCAGAATTAACTACAAACTATCGCCCAATATCCTTATTGAACCAAGACATTAAGATCCTAACTAAATTAATAGCTGACCGTATTAACTCTATCCTGCTGGATCTCATTGGACCCGAGCAAGGTGGGTTTATGAAAGAGCGCTCATTGATAGACCATCTTCGAATACTCTCGCATGTTCTCTCGGTGTCCAGAGATGCTCATTACCCTGCAGTTTTGATCTCTCTGGACGCTGAGTAAGCCTTCGATAGAGTGGATTGGAACTTTCTGTTTCATGCTTTTAATGCTTATAACTTCCCTTTATTTTTATTTTATTTTATTTTATTTTGACAGCAGTTTGGAAAACCTTTGAATTCCAAAACTGGATAAAGGCACTATATCATGCCCCATCGGCACAGATTACTGCCAATGCAGTGGTATCCAACCTTTTCCCTTTACAATCTGGCACCAGAAAGGGATGCCCCCTATCTCCCTTGCTTTTAAATTTATACCTGGACCTTCTTATCTGTCAATTAACGGCCTGTGAAAGGATCCAAGACACATTCATTTCAGATCAAAAAATCAAGGTTTCTGCTTATGCTGATGACCTTCTTTTACAATTAGCCAATCCGACCACTTCAGTCCCTCCCATGCTATCACTCATCGAAAAACATAGTCAACTATCTAACTACAAATTAAATATAGATAAAACTGTGGTATTCCCTCTTAATTATAAGGTAACTAAAGGTTCCATCATGGACCTGGGTCTCTCTTGGAAAGAAAACTCCTTAAGATACTCAGGAATTGCAATCTCCAGAAGTCCGGCCCTTATCCAGAAATTACATCTGGATTCCCTGGTGAAAACTATCTGTTTAGTCTTGGATAAATGGTCCAAACTTCCTATTTCCCTTTGTCCCTTTGAGGTAGAGTTAATTTAATTAAGATCAACCTCTTCCTTAGACTCTTTTATCCTCTTCATTTACTCAATACATGGTTACCTTTTTCATGGTTCAGTAAAGTTCATGGTCTTATTACAAAATTTATTTGAGCCAACAAACAACCTTGACTAGCCTATTATAAGCTGGCTGCCCCCAAAGATAAAGGGGGCTTACACCTTCCTCATTTAACCTTTTATCACTGGTCTAGTCACTCTGCTAAATATCTTCGAAGGAATGTCTCCCAGAGAAGAGGTACTCGCTTCTCCTTCCACTCCCAAATGGCTTAAAATTGAACTATCTCTCATTCAAGCCAATGGTTTAACTCCAGCTGCACTTCTCCATATCAGATCTAGTGCACTTCCCTTGGGTTTGAAATCAACCCCCATTGCAACTTTCATCAAAATTCACACTTAGCTATGCACTTTCCTTAAATACAATCATATTCAGGATTTAACACAACCCATATGGGGTAATCCAAATTTAAAGATAGACAACAAATTGCTTACTGTTAGTTGGTTACCTCCCCTGGTGGGCGCACACCTCTCCCTTTTTGTGACAAAAGAGAACTCTTGGTTCTCCTCTACCGAGATTTTAAATGATCTCAATATCCCACAAACTATGTTTTCAGAATTTTTCAGTTATGACATTTAGTTGTGGAAGTTTTCAGAAATAGATCCCACCCCACCCCCAGAGTGAAAAATCATTTTAAGTGAATTAGGTCTTCTAGCCAATTCCCAAAAATCTGTCTCCCTATTTTATAAGATTTTATACAACTGGGCCTACCCAGTCTGCTTTGCTCCTTTAACTTACTGGACTCCTTTTTTCTCTACTCGTGAGTTAGTCTGGAATACCTTTTGGCACAATTGTCATAAATGTATTACCCAAGACAGATTCCGCCTTACCCAATTCCATGTATCTCACAACTTATATTACTCCCCACAAAAATTATTTAAGTGTGGTCTCCTCCCATCACCTGTTTGTAATCATTGCCAGCAAAAAGAGGGTTCTCTGTACCACATCTTTTGGACCTGCTCCAAAGTTACTCCACTCTGGACTAACATTAAGCAAAAAATTGATCCCTTATTGGGCCTAAACGACTTATGTACCCTGGAAATCTATTGGGTGAATATACCAAGATCTCAGTCCCCACTAGAAGATATCATATGGCCCTCATCTCCATGTCTGTTAAAAAAATAGTCCTATGCCACTGGAAGGACAGTGATGACATTTCCTATTCCGAATGGCTTAATGAGCTACTTGTAAACCTCAGGACAGAGAAAGCGATAGCAAGTCTCAACAATAGGCTTGACAGATATGTGAAAATATGGGATCCCTTGCATACTTTGTATTCTCTCTAATATTTTCATACTAGTATGTATCCAGCTTCTAGACCCATTTGGTTTTATCTGTGTTGGATAGGGTGGGGAAGGGAATTTTGTGGTTGTGGGGGGAAGGAATGGGGCAGCGGGGTAAAGGAGGGGATGGGTGGGAATGGATCCAATGCATTGTGTACTCCATGTTAAATGTATATTATTCTCTTAGACCTGTTCTCAATATTGTTAAAACTTAATAAACTTTGAATTGAAAAAAAAAAAGATAAGAAATGTACACTGAATATAATGAAAGGAAATGTCTTGGAAATATAAAACGCAGTTTATTAATTGTGATTGCTTTGATTAAAGACTCATTTCTCCACTGACCATCCCTAAATCATGGCCTATCCTTTTTGGCTAAAGAACCCACTAATACCACTAACTACTCCTGTCTGTGTCCTAATTCTCTCTTCTACTTTCCCTCCTTTCCTCCCTCTTTCGCTCTACTGCCCACTACTTTCCCTACTCTTCTCCTCCCTGAATGCCTCCAACTATCTCCTTCTCCTTGGAAGGTTGTTTGTTTCTTGAATTGTTACAGCCTTGAAACTGTTTAAGCTAATTTATTATGTTACTTTTCTTTCTGAAAATACACGCAATGTTTTTTTGTTTGTTTGATGTTCTGTGTGACGTGGAACCTTTGTAAAAGAGCCCTGACTCAAAGGTATTAATTCCTAGACCAATAAACTTGTAAACTTGTAACTAAATGCTCACGTGCTTATTCAGTCCTCTCCTTTGAGGCTGCTAAAAAATGATAATCATTAAAGTTAGTTATGATGGTGGTTTTATGATGCGGACACCTGCTGGCTATGAACGTAACCCATGTCACAATAATTTTTATTTTACACATGGCATCAAGCAGTCATAGATAAAAACAATTGTATTCTGTATTTAAAGTTATACCATTATAAATACAAATTAAATCAGCAGTGCATGATACCAGTGAAAATTTGGAACTACACTTTTTTATTCTATTTTAGATTGCTCCTTATCTCCTGACTTGCACAATACCCCACTCTCCCCACTTTGAGTCTCCTTTAGCACTATTTATATTTGAAACAATAAAAGGAGTGCTCCTTATACTATGTCTCAAACCAGGTTTTCAACATTATTCTTAGCTGTTTATGTGTACCTGTTGTCCTACAATGTCAAGGAGCAGTGTCTGCTGCATGCTAGTTCATTATAGTCACGTGAAAAGTATTACTAAACAATGGGTGTTCAAAAACAACTGAGAATACTGATAAAAACCTGATCTGAGCCATATTAAAAGGCGCACTCCTTTTATTACTTATTGCGTAAAAAAATAAAAGTGGTTAATCAGACCCAAACGGGAAAAGGAGGGTATCATACAAGTTATGAGATATGGGGCACTCTGAAATAGAATTTAAAAAAGTACAGGTCAAAATTGTTGCTGCTATAATGCACTGCTGTTCCTGCATTTTATAATTAAGCAATAAGGCATGACAGGGTGTGTGTGTTATTGTGTAATAACGTAATTCCTGGGGTGTGTTGAAGCACGAGGCAAAGCAGAGTGCTTCCACTACCCCAGGAGTGACGTTATTACACAATAACACACACACACTGGAGTGCCTTATTGCTATTATACAATGACTCGATGATATACAAAATAAAAAACATTTAAAAGAATGTTTTTAGTAGATTTTTAGTGTGGCAGGATATCTTACTTTCTTAAAAAAAGATAGCTCAAGCATAAGCTCATCCATACAGTGGTGTTATTGTGTAATAACATCACTGTCTCAGGCATACACTGACCAATCAGAGTCTAGGATTCTTTCTTGCCATTGTATAATTATGAATAATCCATAAAAGACCATTTCCACAATGAAAAATATTTACTAAGTACACCTGCACAATACTATATCTCAAATAATTTCCCAAACAATCCGATTTCCTATAACAGCCATTATATTTTCGTTGAGTCCCAATAGCTCTCTCATTGCTTCTCCTTCCTCTCTTCCCCCTACATCACTGCCATCCTCTGCTTATCAGTAACTTTTTCCTACTCGCTCCAGTCCACTGACTTCTGCACCCTCCACATCCCCCACAGCAGAACTTCCATTGGTCAGACTGCTTTTTCCAGCCGTCTCCCTTCACTCTTGAATTACCTTCCTACTCACCTGCACCTCTCATCCTCCTACCTCTTATTTAAGCAATTCTTATGGGACCATTTCACTCCTTCTTTTGCCTGTACCTCTTGTAACCTCCTGATGTCCCCCTCCCTGACTCTTTCCCTGCCTTCCAGAAACTTCTGCCTCTCCCTCCTCTCTTCTTCCCCTCCCACACCCATGAATTTCCTTTCCTTGTCGTTTTACTGGCCTTTATCTTTTCTGCTCCCTCTTTACTGTATGTGACTTCCCCCTTCCTGTTTAAAGCAGCCCAGTGCTTGCCCTGCCAGGCCTCTTCCCTCTTGTCCTTTTACACTAGTTCACCCCTTTTCCCCAACTGCCTTCCCCTTCTGTCACCTGATCTTTTGACTCTGCATCATATTGTATTTAGCGCTCTATTTTATTTTCCTGTTACTTGCACTAGAAATGCTCAGGGATGGCTGATTCCAATCTAACTGGTCCATTTAGGACTTTGGGAAATTCGGATTCTAATTCCAATTCAAATATTAAAAAGACCTCAAAATCAGGATCAGATTTTTAATCCTAAATGTCTGTGTTAAAATAGTTTAGTAGCTAGGATTTTTGGACTGCAGTTCTGAAAACCGTAAATCCAAAAATCATATCGGTATTCAATTATTCCAATTCCATTCAACGTATTCCAAGCAACCCTAATTTGCACTATGTATTCTTTTTGTTCCACTGGCACTTTGCATGGTAACTATTTACTCTCCTGTATTTTTCAGCATTGTACACTCTCATTTGTATTCTATCTCCCATGTTCCTTTTCCCCCAGGCCACACCCACAAATGAGCCTTGGCTCAGCGTTCAGTTCCCATTCACCAATTTATAAAAAACTGAATCAATCAATCAGTAAATAAATACATATTTTCCAATGAGCGTGTTTAATTTGCACTTGCTGTTTAATACATTGTTCTTTCTGATTCCCGCAGAGCTGAAGGCTACAAGCATGACTTTCTGTACATCAGGATGGAACAACTACAGTGCTTTAAATATTACCTTCAGTCACAGTCAGAGGATGCATACCATAATAATTATTGATGACGTGATGGAAAATTCGGTCTTGTGCCTATACGATGAAGGAACGTGCTCCAGTAATTGCAGCTCATCATCTCAGACTGTATTTAATACTTGCCGCTCATTGCCCTGCTGCGTCACTCGAACAGAAATAATGAGCAGCTGGACTCGGGACAGTGAAAGCGAAGTGATTCTAACTGGAAACTTCAACCAAGGTGAGCGTTGTTTCATTCACTGTCTCTTGTGCATTTCATAAATTATGAGACATTTTTTCAAGTAGACGGTCAGTTTCTGGCTAGGGTATAGTAGCAGTTCTCCGTCATACCTCCTAACCTTTTACCACTGAATTGTAGGGCATAGGCATTCAAAATAACTGAGGAAATGTGTAATACTGCATGGAAAGTGTTGTTGGAAATGTCATCAAACATGAAGATACACGTTCTCAACACTATGGACAATGTTGGGCACATCATTAAACATGAAGATTCCAGCTCCAAACACTGTGGAAATTAGTGTTGTCTGTGAATGTTTAGTTTTGATTTAGCATCATAGAGTTTTATGAATTCTTACTTTAAAGTATAGGTTTGCAGTGCCTTTTCCATGTGGGAAGCACCTTTTCTATGCAGGACAGAGAAAACTTGATAGGAAAAATGAAAAAGACCCTCATAATGTGAAACAACTGTGAGGCACAGTATTTTATTTATTTATTTCGATTGCAGATTTAACACCTTTGAGCCAGAAGACTCCTTTACAAAGGTTCCATTAAAAGGAAGCACCTTTTCTATGCAGGACAGAGAAAACTTGATAGGAAAAATGAAAAAGACCCTCATAATGTGAAACAACTGTGAGGCACTGTATTTTATTTATATATTTCGATTGCAGATTTAACACCTTTGAGCCAGAAGACTCCTTTACAAAGGTTCCATTTCGAATGGACAAGAGACAAAATATACAAGACAGGTTACATAACATTCAAAAACAGGTTCCTTAACATTCAAGAATAGCAAGAGGTTACATGCTGAATAGATAGTGATCGAATAGGCTGTTTACAGTGTCAGCAGTATTACTATAGGATAGGAAGCTTTTCAACATAATGAGTTGGTATCAATATAAACCTGGGAAGGGAGTCATACAAATGAATGCTCAGGGCATGGCGGGAGCAGCCTGAGGTGGCTTAGTCACAGAATGAAGAGGGGGATATAAGAAAAAGAAAGGGAGGAGGTGGTGGGCAGCCACCATAGGGTTTTGTCAGGGGGGTGGAGGGAAGGGGGTGAGAAGAAAGAAGGGAGGTAGGCAAAGGGGTGGGTTAGTTATGAAGGTGATTGGCCATAGGTATTTGCTAGTTGCAGTCACAGAGGGACATTTGGGCCAAGATGGTTTTCAGTTCTCTTTTAAAGGGTGCAATTTTCGTGTACTCCCAGGTGGTAGCAGGTAGTTCATTTATTATCCAGGTGGGCCCACGGTAGGAGAGTGAGTGCTGTGCAAGGCAGGTTCTTTTGAAGGGGACCTGGAGCACACCCTTAGCTGAGCTCCTAGTGACTTTAGTGGAGAGGGAGCGCCGGAACAGAGAGGTGGTGGAGGAGGGGGTGAGTCCAAGGAGGGCTTTTTTGCCTATTAGGCAAGCCTGATATTTAGCCCTAAGGTGTAAGGGGACCCAACCAGTGGAAGTGTAGAGGGTGCATGTATAGGTTTGGTGATTTGCCCCCAGGACCAGGCGGCAAGCCTTGTTCATCAGTACTTTAACCCTTTTTAAGGCAGTGTCTGAGGCAGCACTGTAAATGGCGAGGGTATAGTCAACGGCCGACAGGATGGAGCTTTGGGTGACCAGGTTAAGGGCTTCAGAGGTCATGGCTTGCCTATGTCTATAGAGGATTCCTAGTTTAATATTAGCTGTTTTGACAACATAGTCAATATGGTCTACGAAGGATAGGGTGTCATCAATATGCACCCCAAGATATTTAAAGGAGGAAACTTGTTCAATGCCATCCCCTTTTTGGCTATAGATAGTCAGGTGTTCATCATGCCTTCTGGCATGTGGCAGGGTTAGGTGCATACTTTTTGTTTTTTTTTGTAGTTTAAAAGGAGTCTGTTTTGGGTGAACCAGTTCTCAAGCATGGCAAAGCTTTGCTGAAGGTTTTGAGCTATATCCGATGTGAGGCTGCCAGGCACAGAGATAACTGTGTCATCTGCATAGAGCAGCATTTTTGCAGGACAGGCACTGGGGAGGGAGTTAACGAAGAGGCCAAAGAGAAGTGGCCCTAAAATAGAGCCTTGGGGAACCCCTAGGGTTACCTTTTTGAGATTGGAGGTTACCCCCCCCATCCTCACACACTGTGTCCTGTGTGAAAGGTAGCTGTTTAGCCAGTAGGTGGTATCTACTGACAGTCCCATGGCCCTAAGGGGTCTGAACAGGATTCGGTGGTTAATGGTGTCAAAGGCTTTTGTGAGGTCAATAAATATAGACCCTATTGTTTTTCCAGAATCAAGGGCTTCATAGATGTGAGTAGTGAAGTCGATTAATGTTGTGATAGTGCTGTGGCCTGTATGAAACCCGTGTTGTTGTGGGCAAAGCAGATTGTACTTATTTAAGTATTCATTGAGCTGGTCCGAGACTGCCCTTTCTAGTGCTTTAGAGAGTTGTGGTAGTAGTATTGAGATTGGCCGGTAGTTTCCCAGGTTAGTTCTGTCCCCATTTTTATACACCGGGGTGACCAGGGCAGTCTTCCACCTATCTGGGAAGATTTCAGTGCTCAGGGAGATGTTGAAAAGTATGGTCAGGGGAGAGGCAAGCTCGTCCAGTGCTAGTGCTATTAACTTCATGTCTAAGGAGTCACTCCCGACCCTGGTTTTGTTTAGAGTTTTTCTGACATATTTAATAGTCTGGGCCCTAGTAATTTTCCTAAAGTAGAATGGTGGTTGTTCTGGTTTAAGTGAGGTTGGAGGGTTAGGGTAGATTAAGTCAGTATCAGGCGGGGTATGGAGAAATTTGGGGGGGAGGGCAGAGCTGAGGTCAGTGAAGGCATTATTAAAGGCATTGGCCAGGTCAATAAGTTGCTGTAATGGGCCAAATGTGGTAACTATTAGATGTGGTGAGCTCTGAGTTATTTGCCGGTGAGTGACTTAATGTTATTCCAGAATTCCCTGCCATTTTCCCAGTTATTCTTGAGTTGTTCTGTATAGTAGGCAGCTTTAGCATTTCTTATTTGCCTAGTGCACTTGTTTCTAGCAATTTTGTAGGTAACCATGTCGGTTTGCCTGCCTGACTCTCTGGCTATATGCCAGAGGTTGTCTTGATGTTTCATCAGGGCAATCAGAGAGCCTGTGAGCCAGGGGTTAATGGCTCCTTTTATTTTGACTGTCCTGACAGGGGCAAATATGTCACAGGCTCTGTTGAAAGTAGATATGAGGTATTCCAGGGCTGTTTTTGCGTCTGCAGCCGGCTAGTGGGGACCAGTCTGCTTCCCTCAAATTCCTCTTAAAATTGCTCACATGCCCCTTTTTGAGGTAGTGTTTTTTGGTGATCTGGGGGGGTTCTTTGAGCCCTTGTTCATCCAGAAGCCAACTACTGGTGAGTGGTCGCTTAGGGTGTCTGGCAGGACAGAGACATTTTTGATATGCTCAGGGTTGGAGGCAAGAAGCCAGTCTATGAGTGTGCTAGTGCCTGTGAGATAGTTCAGCCTAGTTGCCTGCACGTGACCATCTGCGTTAGATATAGGGCATGGATTCAGTCCCTCGTGGTAACGGAATCCAGGGCAAGCCAGTTTGTGTTAAAGTCCCCTAGGACGTTCTGCTCAGTGTCTTTTTTTAGCTTGCTAGTGTGGTTGAAGAACAGGTCAAGGCCAGGGGCTTGCTTACCGAGGGTATGTAGACAGTGGTCAGAGACATTGCTTTGCCATGTCTTCCAATGGAAAGCTCAACAGAGAGAAACTGTGCTCCTTTTGTATTTACAGTGGGTTGCAAAACCTGGCCACTTATTCTGCTACTCAGACAGACCAAACACCCTCCCCCTCGCTTAGCCTGTCTATCTAGCTAGAAGAAGGTATACCCCTCAAGCGAGATGGCAGAGTCAGATATTTTCTGAGACAGCCATGTTTCGATGAGCGAGATAATGTCCAGTTTGTGGACAGCTACCCATGCCTGGAATTGGGGTAGTTTGGGTAGGAGACTCCCAATATTAATTGATGCAATTTTTAGGCATCCACTGATTGAGGAATACTTCATGCCCAGAGGTCCGGGGTTTGGGTGAATGTTCCCAGAAATCAGTAACAGTATAGTGATCACCCTGGAGAGGTGGCGCTTCCACAAGGCTTTGCTGATCCATGACTTTTTGTGCCTAGTATTGTCCTGGTTTAATGTTTGCTGTCTAGAGGTATATGTGCACATCAGGGCACTAGCAACCTCCAGAGTTAAAGGGGGGAACAGGTTCCTTCTTTTCTGGAGAGTGAACCTCCAGGGGCTACTTGAGACTACTGCCTGCTGCTCCAGAGTGCCATAGTTGGCAGCTCTAGTGCTATTATATGCAAGGAGCTAGGCTGGGGCTCATTTGGTTTACCATTGGTTATACCAGCCAAGGGGGGGATAAATAGGGTGAGTATGTAGGTGAGCCAAGGGGAGTTATATGCTAGACGCATGCTATTAGGCATGTTGTCAGTGTTTGAAAGAACTTTGGGGAGAGAAGTGGAGTGATAGTGAGTGGATATGAGCCTAGAGCTGGAATTAGTCTTAGTGGAGGTTGGGGTGGAGGGGCAGATCCAATTAACACAAGGGAGTGGGGAAGTAGCAGCTTATAATCACAGTAAGGTATATGCCTATACCTGAGGTTCTAGCTCGCAGTTCTGCTATTAGAAAGTGCTAGGGAGCAGGGCACCCTCTAGTGGTGGATCGATATAGGCTGCAGGTGGAGAAATGGGCTGATTGGTTCAGCCAGCCGAGTCGATCCCTATAAAAGGGAGTGCTCAGCAAGGGGCGTGGCGTTGGCGGTGGGGGCGGAGCGTCGGTGGGGCCCTCAACAGTCCCGAAGCTGTAGCTCTGCTCTGGAGCTCAGAGCTGTGTGGCCTCTATCTGCATACCTTTCACAAGCTGCTGGCTTTGTTCCGGGGGGTTGTGGGAGCGGGCAAGGTCACCAGAGCCCTCTCAACCTCCTCATGTAGGACCCTCTGTCAGTCAGTCAGTCCCTGCAAACTTTCACAAGCTGCCGGTTTTGTTCCAGGGTGCTGTGGGGGAGGGCAAGATCACCAGAGCCCTCTCGACCTCCTCATGCAGGACCTTCCGTCGGTCACTTCCTGCAAGCTGTCACAAGCTGCCGGCTTTGTTCCAGGGGTTGTGGGGGAGGGAAAGGTCACCGGAGCTCTCTCGACCTCCTCGTGTAGGACCCTCCATCAGTTGGTCCCTGCAAGTTTTCACAAGCTGATGGCTTCGCTCTGGGGGGTTGTGAGGGAGGGCATGGCCACCGGAGCCCTCTCGACCTCCTCGTGAAGGACCCTCCGTCAGTCGATCCATGATACCAGTGGCCAAATCTTCAAACCACATTTTGTGCTACAAGTCCTGAGTGCAGCAGGAATATGCTGCATCTGACTTGTGGCAAGTTGAAAGTCGTTCACGGGTGGCAAAACCTGTGCCCAAGATCGGCTTCCCTTGTTCACCAGCAGGTATTGCTCTATGCATCCTGTTTTCGAATCCTGAGCTGGTTTGCAACCGGCTCCATGATTTATGGCAGCTTGTGGCCATTTTCAGGGTACAGCTGCATGAAAATGCTCTGCCTGACAGGACCTGGTGTAACATCCTCTGCAGCTGTGCCTGCCACCCCTATGTTGAGCGTGGTTTGAAAGAATGAGTTGCATGACTCCCTACTAAGCCTCCCAAATATTGCCCAATTTAAAAAAACAGTGCACACAGTCCTCTCCTCCAACTCCAACTGTACTTTATTTCCAATAATCTATGAACCTGCATTACATGCACTGAAACACCACAGTTTTGTTACTCTGTAGCTTAACGTAATCTTTGTATCTAATACATACCCATTGTTTAAGATCACTTTTCTTGTGACTATTTTATTTTTACACTTTTGGTAACCAGGTAAGGTCCACTAGGTACAAGTGCTTGTTTTCAGGGGTGACCAGGAACACTGGGGAGGTCAAGCGACTGCCTCAGAGTCACACAGTAGCTAAGTGGAGGTTGTGGGAATCAAACCCAGGGCTACCGGATATACCAAGCTCATTACTTTAACCTGTAGGCTATACTGCCAGCCAAACCCTAGAATGAGCTAGCATGCTGTAGTCACTGCTCACTGACCTTATGGGACAACAGGTGTACAAAAACAGCTGAGAATACCGATGAAAACCTGGTCTGAGCCATATTAAAAAGGAGCTCTCCTTTTTATTAATTTAAATGTGAAAAATAGTGTTAAAGCAGACTTAAAATGGGGGAAGAAGAACATCATACAAGTCTGGAGATAAGGGGCAATCTGAAATAGAATAAAGTAGTATAGGTCAAAATGTTTAATGCTGTCTTGCACTGCTGCTTTAAGTTAGTTACTGTGCATGCTTCACTATACTGTACCTTGCAATACTGAATTTAGCACCACACTGTACTGAAGTTAGCAGAGATTAATGATGAGAGATTAACTGTATCAGAGTCTAAAGTCTCCTGTTTATTCACTGGCAGAATATTGTAAAGGCACCTGCTTTGCATGGGTTTCCACACTACGATGATCTTTTTTTTTGTAATTTGAATTTTATTGAGGCAAAGTACAGCATGGTATCCTAGCACTGTGATGGCAAAAATGATTTAGGGTCTTGTTTTTGCCTTCTCCTGCATGTCAGTGACATGACCTAATTTAAGTATGGGCACACAACCAAACTTAACGGCTTAAACATTATCTCTACTCAGTAGTAATGAAAGGTCTGGATAAATTGTGACCATGACAACCGAAACTGTCTCAGTTCACTACTGAGTTTGTGCAGAACTGAGCAGCTGAGTAGCCAGGTGCAGCCTAGTAGCTAGGGTACAGATATGTGAATCTGGAGGTCTGGGTTTGAACCCTGATTCCTCAAATTTTTACTTTTCCACAAATTGCACTTTAGTGGTGCTCTATGGCAGTGCGGTATTGGAATGGTAAATTTATAATAATGGGGTTTAAGTGCAGGGAAGAATATGTCTGTAAACTATTTTTACAGACACTGACCCAGGTCAGCTCTTGCAGTGAACTGATGCATGGTCTGTTGCCAGGGGAACAATCTGACGTAATATGAAATGTGAAAACTTGACACCACTGGAGAGACAACAGTGCCCTTGGTTATCCCCAGGGCAGACACAGTGCAGTCCAGGAAACATAATCCTTGTTTCCCCATTTATTTAGTGCAGCTACAAGGAGAGGGATTGATGACGTCATATGCTGAAACCCTCTACATAGTTATATAGTAGATGTGGTCAGTATGCTCGGCTTGGTATGCACACATACATTATAGGTCTGTCCATAAGTTTGATGACTGACCCTGATGTGGCTGGTATGATTGGGTCACATATAGAGGTGCTCAGATACTATCCTAATAAGTTTCATAGTGCTGGTTAGTACCCCCAAAACTCGGATTTTGGATGTCAACAAATAATGCTGACATCCTAGAATGGATTTGTTTTGGAAGGATCCTGTCTATGGATCCAACCAGACTGGCTGAATCAAATGGTCAGAGCCATGAATGCGACTGGTGGATCTGAGTATGTAACTGGTGGATCCAATGGATCAGACCTAGGATACATAAATATCCAACCTTTGTCCCTAGATCTGAGTTTGATTGGATATTCGCTAGATCCTAGGTTGGATTCCAACACTTTGACAGAGGCTAGTTGGATCCAGTAAAGTACAGCCCGAGCACCACTAGTCACAAAGGCAGTGGAAAGGTGCTAAGTTGTGAATGTATTGCACCTCGACTTTAGCAGTCCTTTTAATTCTGATCATGGAAAGCTAAAAAAACAGCTGGTCGACCTCAAGATGGAGGACAAGCTAACAAGGCTGATAAGCAACTGGCTGGGGGGGCAGGACACAGAGGGTGGTCATGAATGGGGCACACACAGAGGTCAGGAGTGTCATGAGTGGCATAATGCAGGGATCAGTTCTGGGACCTGCACTCCTCAATATCTTCATTTGCAAAATAGGAGAGGAACTCCAGAACATGATGGATCTGTTTTCTGATAAAATTAAATTATGCAGAACAGTGTACACTTAGTAGGGAGTTGGAGAAATGAAGAGGGACCTGGAAAAAATTGGAAGAGTGGTCCAGAATATGACTAATGAGATTTAATTAATGCACAAAAGAGCAATGTAATGCACATTAGTAGAAATAACCGCAAAACGGACTTATGGATGGGGGAGTAAGGGTGATGCACACAACTGTGGAGCGAGACCTAGGTGTCGTCATTAGTGACCGACTCAAATCTACTGCTCAGTAAAGGGTATGAGAAAGTAAACAGGATACTGGGATGTACAGGAAGGGAATTCATTAGTAGCAAGAAGGAGGAGGTACTTTCACTGTGTGTGTGTGTATATATATATATATATATATATATATATATATACCTGAGTAAGGCCGCACCTGGAGAACTGTGCGCAGTTCTGGCACCACACCTTGAGAAAGACAGGCCCCGCATAGAGACCATATGAAAGAGAACCACTAGGATGATCCATGTGCAACAGAAGAGGACATAGGAGGAAGGTTGTCAGACCTTAACAGGTAGACACTAGCGTCCAGGAGAGAAAAGGAAATATTATTGACATCTGCAAGTTCTTGTGAGCGATCAGCTGTGTGGAATGTAAGAACTTTTCACAAAGAACGAGGGAACAGTGACTAGAGGGCATGGGTGGAAACTAGAGGGGTAGTGGAAATTCAGAAGGATGTAAGAAAATTTGTTAAATACAAAAAGAAGGTTCAACTCCTAGGTAGGGCCAAATCTCATTTATATTATCTTCCATCATATATATCAATGTTTCATGGCTATGCCACGTCTTCAGGATTGGTGGTTTCTCACTTTCTGGTATTCGACTGCTTTCTAACAGTGTGAAGTCAGCCAGTCCCTGGAACATGGCTACAAACACAACTATAAGGAACATAAGGAATATACAGGGAAACAGTGTGACAAGGCAGCAGGTAAAGCAAATAGGATGCTGGGATGCATAGGCAGGGGCATCACCAGCAGGAAAAGGGAGGTCATAATTCCACTATACAAGACACTAGTGAGGCCACACCTGGAGTACACTGTGCAGTTCTGGAGACCTTACCTACATAAGGACATAGACAGGGTAGAGAAGGTTCAGAGGAGGGCAACAAAGATGGTGCATGGATTGCATCCACAAGTCCCTATGAGGACAGGTTGAAGGCACTGAACATGTACTCCCTGGAGGAGAGGAGGGAGGGGATATGATAAGACATACAAGTATCTTACAGGGAGGAACAGGGTGCAGAATGCACTATTTTTAAGCGAAAAAGATGTTCCAGGACTAGAGGGCATGGGATGAAGTTGGAGGGAGGACGATTCAGAGGAAACGTGAGGAAGAATTTCTTCACAAAACGGGTGGTGGACAAGTGGAACACCCTGCCAGAGGAAGTGGTGGGGCTGAAACAATCACGGGATTTAAGAATGCATGGGATAGACATAAAGGAATTCTGGAGGTCAGGGGTAAGGGGCAACAGACTTCCTGGAAAACATAAACTGAACTTACAAACTTAAATGGGCAGACTGGGTGGGTCATAGGCCCTTATCTGCCGACACTGTCCATGTATGTATCTATGTATATATAAGCAAATGTGGTGGCAGTAAATATAAGACAGTAAATGTCTGGGAAGTCAGGAAAGCTGACTAGCCTTACAAGTTAAATACCAGAAAGTGTTCTTCCCCTAAACTTTTGCTATGCAATCTGAGAGAAACCACCAATCCAGAAGAAGTGGCGTAGTCATGAAATGTTGATGTTTATGGTGAAAGATGAAATAAATGTGATTTCTGGAACTACCTAAGAGTTAAACCTACTTTTTCTATCTATAGACTATATGCTGCATAGAAGTGTTCCTCCAACACAACTTCTGTTCCCTTAAGCTAAGCTAAGCCTTGGACATCCTGATCCATATATGTATAGTTGCAAGGAAATTCTTCACAGAGCAAGTGGTGGATAAATCAGATTGCCCAGAGAGGAGGTAAAAGTCAAGACCATTGCAGGGTTTGAACGTGGATGGGATAGACACAGTATAAGGGAATAGGCAAAGCAAGGCATGACAAATTTATTTGTTAGGTGCCTATCCAAAGCCCTAGGCACCGTACAGAACAATAAAACATTACAATTTTAGAAACCACAGACATAAAACAATGAATATACATAATTAAGAAAACTTCAAGAGATTTGGTACGGAATTAAAATCCATAACAGCTTAAAGTTTAGGTGGTCCCAAAGGCCTGATTAAAGAAGTGTGTTTTAAGTAAACTTTTGAAACATCTGAAAGAGGGGGGTTCTCTAAAAGGAGCTGGAAGTGAGTTCCACAACATAGGAGTCACAACACTGAAAGCTATGCCTCCTGAGGATTTAATCTGGGAGTGAGCAACCAACACGACACCCACCTCTGAGGAACAGAGAGGGCAGATAGGAGTGTATATAGTCAAGAGGTCTTTCAGGTAGATTGTACCCAAATCGTGGAACCCACTAGCAGAAGAGGGAAGAGGATACTTGGAGAAGGGGGTTGGGATTAGCCACTGGGGCTACATGATCTTTAAAACCAGCCTAGCATTGCACTAAGCCTGGTGCATGGCAGAGAAAGAGGCAGACTGGATTCGTTGCCGAGTCTTTTTCTATTGGCACAGACTACATGTCTGTTTTGTGGGCTGAGAGAATGTGTTTCTTCTAGAGCTGCGTGGAGTTTTTATCTATGTTCAGAATTCTCATGAAATTTTCATATTTTGCATTTGTAGAATCTTACAGATGGTTTTAAACATCTTACAAAAGTTTTCCCTGAGCAAAGTTCTGGAGTCATGTAGACAAATAAAAGACAAAGTGAAATGAACCAAAGTCACAGTCATTTCTTTTTCTTTCTCGCAGGAGAAAAAAAAGTAAACATTTGCTGGCAAGCATTATCCCTATGTCATGAGAAAAAACTCTCAAGTCATGGGAAAAAAAGTTTGCTTATTGCTAACTTCCAGAAATGTGGAATTTTTGCAAAATTAGGAAATTTCACATACTGTAGCTCTCATTTCCTTATAGGGTGTCAATGCACCAGTGCAGGAGGGCATTGGTCACCTGTGTCTCAATTGTCAATGTTTTAGTACTGGCTTCCTCATTCTACATAGAGAACAATGTATAGGATGGGGGGATGGGTTGCGTAATGAGATTTTACACACGCCTGAAATGTGTAATGCTATACAAACCCAAGAGCAAAGCCCGGGGGGACTTTAAAATTCAGAAATTCAATCAGGCATTGTGCTAGTGACCTATGCCTCCCATGAAGGACCCTTCATTCCAGGTCACGTAATAGGCATTCCTGCTGGCTGCCTGACTTGTGCCTTCGTACATAATATTGGAGGTTTGGTTGGGGGTGTAGTTAAACATCAAGAGCTTTTTTTTTATTTTAGTTCTTGTCAGAGATGTAGTTTAGCAGAAAGGTTAGTGAGCACATGCTTTGTGAGACGTGTGATTGACAGCTATATGGTGCCTTGCGACCATGCTTACAACCAGCTGTGTGTGACTCCAGATTGCACCACAGTTAGCCATTAATAATCACCCTTGGTCAGTAATTATTATAAAGATAACATACCACCTTGCTGATGTCAAAGACCCTAACTTTCTTCTGACAGATAAAAAAATGTCCATACCTAATCATTTCTGTTGCATGATCTGAGGTAAGGTTGTCTACAATGGCTTGTCTACAATAGCCATGTTACATAAATGATGCAGTCAGGGATGATTAAACCAACCTAACATGCCATTAAGTTGAAATTTCAATGTAGCTAATTCATACACGGTGTACAATGTCTATGTATTATACATTGTATACATTTGATAGTTTTATGTAATTTTTTATATATAATATTGCAAATAAAAACTATGATAATGCATCAGATAATTAAGCACAAAGCATTAAAATTCGGGAAATGTGATGATAGAATAAAAATCTCCTGAGCCTTGATAAATCTGTGGCATATTGTTCCTTGGAGTTTGAATGATAGTATGACACAGAGTTGGCATTATCTTACTTTCAGCCCAGTCTCTCCTGATGCAGAAAAAGCACTCACACACCAAGGACTGGGGAGAGAGAGAGTGTCAAAGTTAGGGCATTACCAAATGCTGCACAACATGATCACTCATACCCTGAGAAACAACATGCCACAGATTAAGTTAGGCTAAAGGGACATTTCACCCTAACACTGCATTTTCCAACATTTAATGCTTAGTGTTTAAACCCTAAAGGATGATACTGCAGCTCCCAACATATGATGCTTTGTGTTTAAACCCTACATGATTTATCAACATAATGTTTTGCAATGAATTTGCTTAATTCTTAAATGAGATATAAAGCAACAGGTGCAGACAATTTTGTATTGACAATGCCAGCCTTCAGTACAGTATGTTAAATGACAGACACTGCCTGGACTGGCATTGTTGGCCTTCATCCACTATTGTTTGTACTGTTAAATGATAAACAGTGCCTGGATTGGTAATGCCAGCCTTCATCTATCACTGGCACTGCCAGCTTTTGGCCAGAATTGTCAATAATGCTAATGTTAAGCAGTACCTGGATTGGTAATGCCAGCCTTCATCTATCACTGGCACTGCCAGCTTTTGGCCAGCATTGTCAATAATGCGAATGTTAAGCAGTGCCTGGATTGGCAATGCCAGCCTTCATCTATCACTGGCACTGCCAGCTTTTGGCCAGCATTGTCAATAATGCTAATGTTAAGCAGTGCCTGGATTGGTAATGCTAGCCTTCATCTATCACTGGCACTGCCAGCTTTTGGCCAGCATTGTCAATAATGCGAACGTTAGGCAGTGCCTGGATTGGCATTGCTGGCCTTCATCCACTATTGTTTGCACTGTTAAATGATAAACATTGCCTGGATTGGTAATGCCAGCCTTCATCCATCACTGGCACTGCCAGCTTTTGGCCGGCATTGTCAATAATGAGAACGTTAAGCAGTGCCTGGATTGGCAAAGGTGGCCCTTGGACGGCATTCTCAACATTGTTAATGTCAAACAGCCCATAAACCTAATCCTAACAAACTGACTTAAGTGTTCTTTGGTTACCTGGCATCCTAATTCTTAGTCCATGGTGTCATGATCCTTTCCCAGTCCTTCTCTTTTCTTTTGTTTCACAGTTGGTACTTACATAGAAACATAGGCGATGGCGGCAGAAAAAGACCACAGGTCCATCCAGTCTGCCCAAGTCCCCTATAATCCCTGGAACCTGCTGTTCCTCCAGGGTACTAACCCTCCCCATCCTCTCTCTATTCTCTCCCTTGATCTTGTCGTCCCCCCCAGTAACCACTATTCCCTTCATTATGTCCCAGACCTGCATGAATCCCCTGGCTTTTTTTTTTTTTTTTTTACAATTTAAGCTTTACTACCCCTGACTGTTTTTGCACCCACCACCTCAGCCAACAAACTGTTCCAAGGTTCCACCACCTTTTCTGTAAAGTAGTACTTCTTCACATCCCTCTTGAACCTACCTCCTGTTAATTTCCATTCATGTCCACGTGACCACAAATTGGCGTTTGGTACTTATGGTGATAAAATCCTATAACACCTTCCCAGTTTTCTGATCATCCAGATTCTTGCCCCAGGTGTCCAGTGGCAATTCCCTCCATCAGCCCTGTTCCAGTTTTCAGTTCCTGGCATCCAGTGCCCCCCACCCTCAACTAATTCAAGGCAAATGCCCCTGGCATACAGTGATCCTCATATCCCCACATCCAACCATCTCCCTGACACAAAGGAGTACATCCTTGGGGTCCAGTGGTTCACCCTCCCTGCCCCACACCAATTAGTTCATGATGTCCAGTGGCACCTCCCCCCCTCACCCATCCCAAAGAAATGTAGTCCTGGTTATACAGTGGTACCCCCCCCACACACACACACACACTGATAACTAGCCATCCATGCTGTCACCTGGTGCTGAATTCTCTATGCATTATCTGTATACAATAACTGGTCAGCAATTTGTCTCAATGTACTGACCAGGTTGATATTTTCCATAACAACCATCTGGTTGTTATGACATTCATGAGCCATGCCAGTCAAACTATGCTGCTGCCTCATTGGCCAACATTCTGTATGTGGGCAGGGCCAAACAGTCTCACAAACTGCAGGAGAAAAAGTGCTGGTCTGTTATTATAAAAAATAAAAGATTGGGAGGGTGTTGCATATGAGAATTTAATGCACACCCTCGTTGTGGGATGCTTTGATAATCCTCTCGGGCTTCGCCCTCGGGGTTTATGTAGCGTCCCACAACTTGGGTGTGCATAAAATTCTCATATCAAACCTTTCTCCATCCATTATTCTCTATTTCCATAACTGTAGATTGCAGTTCGCTCAGGAGGTGGCCAGTCATTGTGGTGAGAAGAGAGCTATGCCAGTTGCTGTCTCAGTTTTGTTAAATTCAAGGTAGCACTGGGCACTAGTGAGCTGGGGAACTGTGAGGATTGCATGCCCATTGAGGGACAATACAAACATATGAACATACGAAATCAACAGCAGATAAAGGCCTTATGGTCTATCAAGTCTGCTCGATTGTGTAGCTAGCAGCCCTTATACTGCAGCTGCCCCCTCCCCTCCCCCCTCCAGTGACCTTCCCCCCTAACCCTGTCCCATCTGTCTTAGAAGCAGCCCAGTGTTATACAGGATACCACTTCCTCTGGCAACGTGTTCCACCCAGACACCACCCTCTCCGTAAAAAAGTGTCTCATTGTCCTCCTGACCCTTCCCCCTTCCAATCTCAGATCATGCCCTTGAGTATCCATCCCCCTCCTTAATTTGAAAAGCCCCTCTGTGCCCATCTTATTTATTCCCTTCAAGTACTTGAAGGTTTCTATCATGTCCCCCCATCCCTCCTCTCCTCCAGGGAGAACATGTTCAACACTTTCAGCCTGCTCTCGTAGGGTAAGTCCCCTAGCCCCTGGATCATTTTTGTTGCCCTGCACTGCACCCCCCCCCAGTAATCTAATGTCCTTCTTCAGGTATAATCATTAGAATTGCATGCAGTACTCCAGGTGTGATCTAACCAGTGACCTACATAGCAGCAGGACCACCTTACCCCCTCCTGGAGAATATGCCTCTGGCAATACAACCCAGCATCCTATTGGCCTTTGCAGCTGCCTTTCTACACTGTGCTGAGTTGTTCATTGCTCCCGTTATGATCACCCCCAGATCCTTCTCCTCTTCCATCCTGGCTAGTCTAGTCTTGGCAAAGGAAATTAATTTGTTTTTGTTATTTATTAAATCTATGGCTGACACCGGTATGGGCTCTCGGTGTTGTAAAATATCTTAAAAAAGAAAACTGGCAGCAGTGTAGTGTGCTCCAGGTGTTGGGGAGGAGGTTATTAAAAAAAAAAAAAAACAGCATCAGTGCAGGCTCCAGGTGTTGGAGACAAAATATTTAAAGGGGAACTGTCAGCAATAAGACCCCCACACCTAAGTTTGAGGCTGATCTCAGTTTTCACTTTGTGTACAAAAATATTGTTTTTTACTTACTGTTTACTACAGCATAGTAGAATGTAATAGGCTAATTTTGCTGACTTCTGAGCTGCCATTTTGTGTAACAAGACATCCCAGAATCCCCTGCAGCTGACATCAGAGGAGGGCTGCAGAGCTGGGAGATTCAATAGCCTTCAATAGCCCGCAGTATACACGTTAAAGATTTTGTAATTTAAAATCAGATGTTTGCTGGGTTCTGGCCAGGAACATCACGGGACAAATAACCATGATACCAAACATCGTAGGTATATCATCACCAACTGCAATGTCGGCTAACAATTATAATGCTGGCCAGTACTGCACAGCCAATGGGAACACAGCCTTGGTGACAAAGGGGTCCCCATCCTACCCGCTGACCATCAGCCCCAATAACCACAATGGTAGCCCTCCCTGATGTGATGTCCCCCCCCCCCAACCTTTGCCGCTCATTGACATGGATGTCCCAATGTACAGTAAAGTGCACAATATCCCTGGCATCTAGTGGTCTCCCCACCCCTGCAGGCAGATCTCCACTACCCCGCAACGCCCCCGACAAGGAGCGGACAACCAGCACAGCCCTCTACTCATAGCCACGGCTGGCCGTCCGACTAAGCTGAATAAATGAGCACACACACACACGCGTCTACATGCTCATTCATTGTAGCTCAGTTGGGTGGCTAGTCATGGCGGTGTGTGGAGGGCTGTGCTGTCATCGCTCCAGCAATGAAAGGTAGTGAGATCTGCTGTACTAGGTAAAGGACTATGTAGGGATGCTGCACTACACGATGGGACATCTATATTGGCGACGTGATGGCGGGGGTGGAGCTGGACATCACACCAGGGACTGCTACCATTGTGGTTACTGGGGCCGATGGTCGACCCTCTTGTCATGAGGGTTGTATTCCCATTGTCTGCGCAGTACTGACCAGCATTGTAATTGTTAGCCAACATTGCAGTCAGAGATAATATGCCTACGGTGTTTGGTGTCATGATGATTTGTTCCGCGATGTTCCTGGCCCAAACTGGCTCACTGGTGCTGCTGTGCTCAAGGGGCTTAGTAAATTCCTCTGTGACTGTACCTAGCCCCAGGAGAACAGCAGACCAGCAAACGGAAGATCACAGCTTACAAAAAACTCAGACATTCACTGCAGGCTATTGAGTCTCCCACTGCTGCAGCCCTCCAAAGATGGCGGCCATGCTGGGCGAGCTGTCAGCACACTGCATGAGAGAGCACAATAGTTTTGTTAGAGCGTTATTTATTTATTTATTTTGTGTTTATTTGATTTACTATAGTGATTGAGTTGGGGTGAAGAAGTGAGTTTTAAAGAGTTAGGAGTGTCTTTTTTCCGTGTTTTATGTTTGACGAAGTTAACATACTATGCCACATACTGTGAGGACTGTGAGGTTATTCTTTTAAGTCCTCTGTTCCCCTGTACAGCTTACATCTCACCACTGGGGTTGTTTTCATTTTCATTACACATTAAAACATTTAGTTTTTTGGTTAATTTTACCTGGTTTTCTGATTTTGGGGCAGGTCTGAAGACGAGGAGGATTTGGGAGGAGCTGATCCTGTTGTTCTGGTTCAGGAGCTTCCTGTTGGGATGAGGAGGAGTAGTGGCTGCCCATAATCGTAACCATCTGCAGTTGACATCTTTGTCAACAGAATTTGCAGGTTTTTCCACTTTGGGACTCTGTTTGCTCTTCTAGAGTATGTCCTGTCCTGAACCCGGGGAGGTTTGTTAGGGTGGTTGATAGTGCAGGGGACTGGGCCTGTGACTGTCGGGGGGCCGGTATTGCAGTGCACGGTTCTCGCTGGTCCTTGGGGGGCGGACTGGTGTGTATCCCATGCAGAGATCAATTGCACTCTGATCTTCCAGCAGTGCTCTCCTTGGGGGACGGTTAGGCTGCTCTAAGTGAAGCTGCTTGTAATCATCTGCAGTCATTGAGGTCAGAGACTGAGTGAGAGTTGCGGATTATGGAGAGAACTGGCAGGTGCTTAAAGTGAGCTGTGCAAATCCTGTCTCTGGCAATATCGTTACAACGGTTGACATCTTTGCTGACGGCATTTGCTGGCTTCTTTATGCTGGGACTCTGTTGTTTTTTTTGGAGTTTGTCCCATTCTGAACCCCAGGAGGGTCGTGGAGGTGGTTGGTGGTGCAGGGGACTGGGCCTGTGACCGTCAGAGGGCGGGTATTGCAGTGCATGGTTCCCGCTGGTCTTTGGGGGACAGACTGGTGAGCTTGTCCCACGTGGAGATCAAATCGCACCCTGACCTCCCATCGGCATTCTCCTTGGGGGACGGTTAGGCTGCTCAATGTGAAGTGAAGTGAAGCTTCTCCTGTTATCTGAAGCCCAGAGATGCTGTAGGAAGCTCCAGTTTGAAAACTGGTTCCTGGACATACAGTCAGACTCTATCCTCCCCTTAACTTTTCGGACCTGGTGGGCAGTGAGAGTGCCCTATTTTTGATTTACATAAAGTGAACAAATTAGTGTGCTGTACCCCTGACCTAAGTGGGAAATAGGTTTGGGGGTTCAGTATATTTTATTGCTCGGGTGAGGTGAGAGCTCCCAGAGGTTGTTAATTATTGTGTTGGAGAGAGTTGTGGCAACTCTTTCATTTTGTAATTAACTCACTATCCCATTATTTCATTATTTGCTATGTTCATTTTTATGTTTGCTTGCACGCATGTGCAAGAAACATAGTGCCATCATCTGAGTTTTTCTGAGGTGTGTCAGCATCTTCCAATTCAGTCAGTGTGTTTGCAGGCGTGGTCACAGTTCTCCAGTCACTGCTGGAGCTGTCTATGACAGCAGTTGAAAATGCAGTGGCATACAGTTGAAAGAGAGAGCTACGCTTGAGTGAGCAGCTCCCCCCCCACACACACAGATCAACTGTGTTGGTTACCTGATAGGATGGTGTAGTCTTGTCTAGCTTAGAGAGACAAGCCACACATCATTACTTTAATAAACTGTTCCCTGCCACAGCAGGACCACCAAAATATGTGGGTGCCTAACAGTCCTTACACACGCCAGCTCTCCAAAGCACACATTCATGGACTCCATGGGTTCTAATCCTCCAGAAAAAAAATACCTCAGCATTTGATGTGAAAACTCTGACTTCATTGTATGTGTAATTCCAAGCATTTTCTCTTACTAGACTCTGTCAATGTGAACTCCCCACTGCTAAAACCTGTGCAAACGAACTTGAGCGTACTGTACTACCTGCAGCTGAAGCAAAGAACAGCCAGAACGCACAAAGGAGAACATACTGCTATGTATTTCAGCAGCAGCTAGTGGGGGAGGTTTTCAAGACTGAAGCACTTTAATGCGCCTTTTAGTGCTGTCATATACACACCCCTGTGTGGTAATTCACTAAACTGCACACTTAGTCTGGTAATGCAGCTTCAGAATATTTTTTTGTTCTCTGAATTGCCGTGAGCTGGCATTTAGATAGAATCACACAGCTTTTTCTTAAATCAGATGCTCAATGAAGTCACATCACCTTGTGACCCTAAACATCTTAGGGTTGAACATGTGCCCTAACAAAATAGTGAAAACTAGGTATAGAAAAAGAAAACACAAATTCAACTGTAGCTCACAATCAAATCCACCCTTTTCTCCGGTGAATCTGATGCCGCCTAATAGCCCACCCCTGGGTGCTCATGCACTCCCTCCACCCGCACAACATATGGCCGATGGGGGTGCTGTTGCATTTTAGTTCATAATTTTCTGATCCCGTTGCTGCCACCATACTGATACAGTAATTCTTTTTATGGCTCGAAACTGCTTCACATTAGCTGAATTATAAATGGCATCCCTGTTTGACGCTGTGGTGCGGAATATGGTGGTGCTCAAATTTTAAGCCAAGTATTACGTGCAGATATGTTGTTATTGACTCATATCACTTACCATTTTATACATCTATTGATTTTTTCAATTCACTTTTGCTGACAAATGTTGATTGCAGGAATTCTGGTGTCAATTCAGTTCAGAGACGTGTAACATCTTAGTGCAGATGCTAAGTAACTGTTTTAAAATGCTGAAAAAGTTAACAGCCATGAAAATGCATGAACTTCTTTCTTCAGTGTCTGGAGCTGTAGTGGTGTTATTGGCAAGTGCATGTCCCTTTGCTCCAGATCTATCAGTGAGATGTCTATTCTGTGCAATGGACAGTGGCTGAATGTTATCAGCTGACAGTTTTTATTTCATTACCAACAGATAAATATTCAGGGCTTTGCAAAGCAACTTTGCTGGTAGCACAGTTTCATGCCCCCAAGTGTCTGTCATCAGTTAGTGGTTATATCTTAACCGATGATCACAAAAAGTATGAAAAAGTTTTGCTGCTGAGTAATGTAAATGCCAATCCATCTAAGCACCTTTAGGCTGCAAACAGAATTTGAACGTATAGGGATTCTGGACTGTTGTATCACTCTGTGGCACAGCAACGGTTAATAAGTTTAAGCACATTCTCAGGACATTGTTTCACTTGCCCCCTCTCCCCACTACGATCCTGGTCACCTGAAATAAACCTGACATTTTAGTATCTGTTTTACTTCTTGGCTCAGTTAGGCAATCAACGCTGTAAGAACATAAATGGATGTATAAATGGGGACTATAAGAACATGGTCACCTGAAATAAACCTGACATTTTAGTATCTGTTTTACATCTTGGCTCAGTTAGGCAATCAGCACTGTAAGAACATAAATGGACATATAAATGGGGACTATAAGAACATGCCGTGGGTGCTTGTGCCTTAGTCCAGCTGTGCAAAATCAGCCTGAAGCTCAGGTAGGGCTTACTGTCTACCACTTTGTTCACCCCCCCCCATGTACCTGTAACATTTCACATCCTCCCTTGCCTTAGTCCAGCTGTGTTACATCAGCCTGAAGCTCTGGTAGGGCTTACTGTCTACCACTTTGTTCATCCCCCCCATGTACCTGCACCATTTCACATCCTCCCTTGATCTACAGTGAGTGGATCCCTCATTCATACGTCACATATGCACACAAAAAAAAAAATTCTTCAAAAATTAAAATACATTTATTATGTTTGTTATGTTTGCTTGCGCATGTGCAAGAAACATAGTGCCATCATCGAGATTCGAGGTGTGTCACCCTCTTCCAATTCAGTCAGTGTGTTGGCAGGCATGGCCCTGTAAGCCAATGCATGCTGGAGCTGTCTATGACACGCTCCAAAATGCAGTGGCATACAGTTCAAAGGGGGAGCTACGCTTCAGTGAGCAGCGATAAGATATCGCTTTCTCATGCGCAGCTCCACACACACACACACACACGCACGCACACGCAGGCGTGTGCACCCCCCCACACGCACGCACACAGTGTATAGCCGACGGGGTTGCTCAATCCCCCGTTGGCTGTGCTGCACTCCCCCCGCCCCCCTAAAGCCTTCCAAATGCCATGCTGGGTGCCCATTCCAGCGTGACAACTCATGATATAGCTGACGGGGGGTGCCCAATCCCCCGTCGGCTCCACTGTCCTCACCCCAGTACTGGGTGCCACGCTGGAGCCACCCCAGCATGGCAATCGATGCTTTGGGTGGCCAGGTGCCCAATCCGTCAGCTGAACGCCCCCCCAACCGTCCTTGTGCCACGCTGAGAGCCCACCCCAGCATAGCAAACGTTCCGCGTCGTTATTGTAAACAAAAAGAACACCTGTAAAGAAAAAACAGTCCCACGTAGTCTCTCTGGCTCCCCTCCCACAACCTGCACCCACCCACTGCGCACCCTGCCTCCCCACACCCCCTCTCACCCCATACTTACCTCCGGACCTCAGCACGACGATCTTCGGTGGACCGGAAACACATCTGCGTTCTTCAAAGCCGACCGCGAACTGAGGAAATGCTGGTAAGCTGTATAATGGGCTAGATAGGGGTTTTTCAACTTTGTTGCATATCTCAGGCATTTTTTGGAATTTTTGCACCATATTTTCTACATGGGGTTTTTGGGACCCCTTCTCATGAATGATGTCACTGTCATGGCATTATTCGGGCCCGAAGGATGATTTCGCAGTCACTGCGCGAAATCACCTTTTGGGACTGATTAATGAAATGATACTGCCAGTGTTCATAAGGTGGGCTCTCAAGAAGCACATTTTGAAAATTTGGTGGAAAAATTTCAAAAAATGACTGTTTTATGAGCGTGCGTTGCGCAGTCTTCTACGCACACTCATAAGTTCACAACTTTTCAATATTTTCACTCCAGAATTTCAACAATGCCATTTCACCACACCTTCTTCTAAGTAGTACAGCTGCCATTTTTCACATCTCACCCAAAACGTGTTTCTGCCCATCTAGCGCACAATGGCGCAGTCGATGTGCGAAATCAATGTATGGGACGCAGTAAGAAAATCACAGTGACACTGTTCATGAGTAGAAGTCTTAAAATGACTATGTTGAAAATTTGGTGAAAAAATTCCAAAAAATGACTGTTTTATGAGCGTGCGTTGTGCAGTTCCTACGTAGGCTCGTAAGTTCGCGAATTTTCAATATTTATGCTCCAGATTTTCAACATTGCCATTTTACCACACCTCCTTTTGAGCAGTGCAGCTGTCATTTTTCACATCTTGCCCAAAATGTTTTTCCGCCCATGTAGCGCACAATGGCGCAGTCGAGGTGCGAAATCAATGTATGGGACACATTAAGAAAATTACAGTGACACTGTTCATGAGCAGAAGTCTTAAAATGACTATGTTGAAAATTTGGTGAAAACATTCCTAAAAATGACTGTTTTACGAGCGTGCGTTGCGCAGTTCCTATGCACACTCTTAAGTTTGCAAATTTAATATTTTCACTCCAGATTTTCAACATTGCCATTTTATTACACTTCCTTATGAACAGTACAGCTGCCATTTTTCATATGCCACCCAAAATGTGTTTTCGCACATGTAGTGCACAATGGTGCTGTTGGTGTGCAAAAGCAATGTTTGGGACAGATTAAGAAAATCACAGTTACACTGTTCATGAGCAGAGGTATTAAAATGGCTATGTTGAAAATTTGGTGACAAAAGTCCATAAAATGACTGTGTTACGAGTGAGCATTGCGCAGTTTCCACGCACCCTCGTAAGTTCATGACTTTGTAATATTTCTAGATTTTCACCAGTGGCATTTTTCCACACTGCCTTATTTACAGTACAGCTGTCATTTTTCACAACATGGCCAAAGTGTGTTTTCACACTTTCAGCGCAGAGATGCGTGGTCACTGTGGGAAATTATTGTTCGGGACAGATAAAGAAAATCACAGTGACACTGTTCATGATCGGAGGCACCAAAATGCCTGAGTTGACAATCTGCTGTAAAAAAACCCCAATCTAATTATATTACGGGTGTGCGTTGCACAGTTTCTATGTACGCTCATGACTTCACCATTTTATTAAATATTTTTACTGCAGATTTGCAACATTGCCATTTTTTACACCTCCCCATGAGCAGTACAGCTGTCATTTTTTACATCCTGTTCGGAATGTTTTTGCACCTGTGGTGCTAAATGCCGTAGTCACTGTGCATAATCAGCTTTCGGCTAACAAACTGATATTCCCCCTGTTCGTGAGGTGGGGTCACAAAAAACTATGTTGAACATTTGGAGTGAAAATACCAACGCATGCCTGAGGTATTAGGGTTTCCAACCATAACACCCAACCCAGTAGAGAACGACAGGCATCAGGGGTGTGACTTGGGATTCTTGCCTGTAATGCTCATACCATTCCACACCCTCCAGCCAGTGAGAAGCATTGAGGTATGCCTTGGACTCTTCGGCCCCAAAGTTCACCCCATCCTCCTATATTACCCATCTCATTTATTTCCCTAATGGAATGGCAGTGCGCACAAGGGCCAAAGACCCCAAGTGAACACCATGACACTTGCCAGTGTCTGCAGGGTGGGGTGTACTGAAATGGCATGGTCATATGCCTGATGACCCAAAGGCACACCCCAATGCCTGTCACTCTCTGCAGGGTGGTGGTGGGGTTGGCTTCAGTTCAATACTTCACTGCCATTACTATTACGCAGCTCTGCAACTTCTACACTACCACTGCCAATGCCAGCAAGCAAACATTCGGCATTGACAAATGCTTGTTTGATATATTTTCATTTTACTGTGTGATATTGTAATATATTTGTTTTATTTTATTGAGGTTTTGAGAATTGGTCTGAGGTGTGAAGGGTGTGTGGAGGTTGAAAGGAGGTTGAGTGGTTGGGTGTAGAAGTGTGGTGCGGATTAAGTGGTGTAGGTGTGGTTGTTGTTACTTTGGGTGCTTGCAGAGTCTTGTAAAGATGTGTTGGGAAGGTGCAGGGATGGTCAGGCATTATTCTCCCTCCAGGCTTAAGGACCTTCATCCTTTTAGGTGTTCCCCATTATCCCCAGAGGTATATAGATGGTGTTGTGCTCTGGGGAATGTTAGGAGGAGAAGGACAGGGGCTGGGCCTGGCAGGGAAATGGAATGGTGTGGGCAGATTGGGACAGTGGGGACAAGAAGACGCCCCGGGGCGAAATGGGCTCAGGAGGGGGTCCTCCCTGCCTGGATCCCATACTCAAGGGCTCTGCCTGTAGCAGGCAGGTAGCTCGGTCTTCACCAGTGATTCATCCTACTTGGGCAGTGTTATGTAATGCCAGGTCCATTAAAAACAAGTCTGCTATAATAGCGAATCTTGTTGGGTCATCAGACCTGGCATGCATCACCGAGACCTGGCTGGATGAGGATGCTGGCCCAGTTTTGGCTTAAGCAATTCCAGCCGGGTACTCAGTGATACACCACCCGAGGATGGATCGTAGGGGTTGGGGAGTTGCTATCTTGTTTAGATTGGAACTGAGCCTGGTGGAGGTAACATTGGGGATCACCAACTCCTTTGAATGTATTATGGGTGAGGGTGTGGGGTGTAGGACTCTTCTCATCTACCATCCACCAGGAGATGGGAATGTTTTCTTGCAGAAAGTTGCAGACTTCTTTGTTGACTTGACATTGGGATCCCCCAGATGGCTGATCCTCGGGGATTTCAATGCCTGGGTTGACAATGAACTCTCGCAATTTGGTCAAGACTTCCTCCAGCTAATGAATTTTCTGGGCTTCACACAGGTTATTCCTCCTTGACCCATACTGGTGGTCATTTATTGGACTTGGTGTTCCTCCTGGGGATGGAGATATCCGACTTAGTGGTGGAACCAGTCGGGTGGTCTGACCACCACACCATTGGGTTCAGTTTCGCGACTCACCTTAATAGGTCTTCCCCTACGGAGATGGTCCGGTACCGCCCTTTGAGGGGAGTTTCTCCGGATGGCCTAATGGCGATGCTGGACCTATTGAGTTTACTGAGTGAATGCATGGATCCTGGGGACCTGGTACTTGCCTATAACAAGACAGTAGTGGCGGCACTGGATTCCATTGCTCCTTTTCGTGTTTGTCCCCTCACTCTTCGCCCAAGGTCTCCTTGGTTTGATGAGTCCTTGAGGGAGTTGAGGAGAGTGGGATGAAGGCTAGAGAGGAGCTGGTGGAGGTCGGGCCTTGAGTGTGACAGACTTAGACTGATGGACCATTATCGGGACTATCAGTCAGCAATTACCCATAAGAAGGCAGAATTCCTGTCCAGGGAAATTGTTGCCATGCAGCATTGACCAGCCCAGCTCTTCCGGACTGTGGACAGATTGTGCAATCCAATCTGTCTTCAGCCTGGGAGTGCCTTTTCACAAGAACGGTGTCAGGAGTTTGCTCAATTCTTCGCAGATAAGGTTGCCACACTCCGGTCCGGCATCCGGGTGGCTCCCTCTAATGGGAGTTGCAGTGGTCGGCAGGAGATGTCGTGCACCCAGTTTGCCTGGTGTGACTTCTGCCTTCCCACAATCAATGACATTGTGATGGTCATCCAGTTACTGCGACTCACCAACTGTAGTTTGGATCCGGGCCCTACTCACATCCTTGTAGGTTGCATGGATAAGATCGTCCCAGTCTTTGTCGAGATGGTCTGGAGGTCTTTGGAGAATGGGATTTTTCCGAATCCCCTGAAGAAGGCCATGGTTTGGACCCTTCTTAAAAAGCCATCCTTGGACCCAGACTGTCTGGCAAACTACAGACTGGTTTCTAACCTGCCCTTTGTGGGTAAGGTTATTGAGAAGGTGGTTGCTTTGCAGCTGGATGACCATTTGACCAACTACAATGTCTAGGATTCTCTCCAGTCCAGATTTAGAAAGAGACATAGTACCGAGACAGCTCTTGTCTGGGTACTAAATGACCTCCCAATAGCGAGAGATCGAAAGGCCCATTCTGTCTTGGTCCTTCTAAATCTCTCTGTGGCATTTGACATTGTGGACCATGGTGTGCTGTTGGAGCACCTGCGGTTTATCTGTGGACTGTCTGGTACGGTCTTCAGATGGTTTCAATCATTCCTCGATGGTAGGGCTCAGAGAGTGGTGTCGGGGATTTTTTGGACCACTCCCAATCCTGTGGGGTACCACAGGGTTCTGTACTGTCACCCATGTTGTTCACAGTGTACATGCTGCCGTTGGGAGCAATTATTAGGTGGTACGGCTTGAGTTTTCACTGCTATGCAGATGATACTCAGCTGTACATGTCCTTTGTGCCTGGTCAGGATGATGCTGTCTTGGTTTTTAACAACTGTCTGACCGAGATTCAGGACTGGATGAGCATGAGTCGGCAATGGTTAAACCTGGAAAAAACTGAGATGTTGGTGGTGGACCCAGGTCATCAGGAGTAGGGTTTGTTGGCAGGAGCACCCTCTGACCTATGACTTGGGGGTGCTCAGCTAACTACCTCAGACTGGGTGCGGAACCTCAGCGTTATTTTGGATGACCGCCTGACCCTTAAATCTCAGGTGTCGGTAGCTGTCAACAACTCATTTTACCATCTGAGGAATATCGTCTGGGTAAAACATCTGGTTCCTCCCGATGATCTTCCAACACTGATCCATGCCTTCGATACCTCCCACCTTGACTATTGCAATGTCCTTTACCTAGGGCTGCCGGGGGTTGATATCTGCCACTTGCAGTTAGTGCAGAACACAGCAGCTAGTCTGTTGACTGGTACTTCTAGGACCAGTCGTATAACGCCTGTGCTCCTCGGACTGCATTGACTGCCAATACAGTTGCAGATCACCTTCAAGGTCAGTTTGTTGACCTATAAGGCCCTACATGATCAGGGACCTAGTTACCTGCAAGATCTTCTTTGCCCCTACTGCCCCACCCACTCCCTCAGATCCACCAACGAGGGATTGCTAGAGATTCCCAGGGTCCGTTTGAAGACATCTGGGGCTCCGGCATATAGTTTTATGGCTCCCGACCTCTGTGGAATTCCTCACCAAGTTAAAAGCTAGATTGCCTGACTGTCCAAAGCTTTAAAACTGCACTTAAAACTTATTTATTCAGCCTAGCATATTCTGATTTTTAGGCCGCTGCTGTATTTTTTGAATTTTAAATTGTTGGATCTGTTTATATTGATTTTAATTAGTTTCTGTATTGTACAAGCATCTTGATTTTTAGAAAGTCGCTTTTTATAAATAAAGTTTTACTTACTTACTCCTCTAATGTCAGCTGCAAAGGGAATCTGGCATTTCTGGTTACAGGAAATGTCACCTACAAGTCAGTAAAATTAGCCTGATACTGATTACTGCAGTGTAGTAGATTGTAAGTGAAAAGGTGTTTTTGCACACAAAAAGGTTAATTGGGATCAGCCCCATACTTGGGTGTGAGGCCCTTATTGCTGACAGTTCCCCTTTAAATAATAAAAAGCTTGCACTGTAGTGTGTTCCTGGTATTGATACCTGGAAAAGTGTTGATTGGGGCTAGGCTCCTGACTGTTGTCTATTATCATTATTATTGTTTAATTTTTTTTTTTTTAAAAAAAACCCAAAGCAGGAAGTAAAAAAATCTGTACATCTGCCTACAGGTTGTATATTTTCTGATTTAAACCTTGGACACAGTAAAATCTGTACCACAAGTAGATTTTACTGTGGATCTTAGATTAGGCTTATGAAAAAAGAAATGATTTTTTTGAACTCTGAATGTATAGAAAATTGAATTTTCTTTTTCTTATAACTTTTTTTAGATTTTGCATATCTTTATTTTCCAAAGCACCCAAAGTCACTGCCTTGGGACAAACTATAAATAACCTGACACGTTCAGGCTTAAAGTGTAAGTATTTTTTAGTTATTGGTAAGCAAACAAAAACAGACCTCAGAACATATCATTTTTTTTTTTTTTTTGGGGGAACATTGCATACCAGATATCAGTTGTTGGCCTTCCTTTCGTCAGCAACTTATTTCACGAGATCAGGGTAGAGGGCAAATGTGTTTCCATCCCATAACACCCTTTTCTTTTCTAGGGCTTTCTGCAGCAGTAATTTCCTGTCCTGGTAGCACAGCAGCCTGCAGATAAGCCATATCGGGGGACCTGATTCTGCTCTGACTTTCTCCATCCTTGTATTTGGTGAGACATATCAAGTTCCTCTAGGGCCGTTCAGAAGCAGCCCAGAGCTGGGGGTGGCACCCTTTATATGAAGTCCGCCCTGTTTTCTCCCTCCTCCGTTTCAGGCAGTCCAAACAGGCACAAATTGTTTCTTCTACTCTGCAGCTCTAATTCATTCACTTTCACCCACAGCTGCTGCACCTATCTCTCTGCAGTTTTCCTTCTGTCAGTCAAAAACCTCAGATATTTATTCTAGCCAGTGGATATTGCTCTTTGCGTTCTCCACACTCCTAGAATATGTACTCCCTCAAGGAGAAGAAGGTGAGAGGAGAAATGATTGAAAACTTCAAATATCTGAAAGATTTAAATGAGGTGGCTATCAGGGACCTTTCTTGTGCTAATTAAAAAAGACCAAAAGCGAGCACTGTTACAAACTGGCTGGGGGGGTGAGATTCAAGAAGGAGGTCAGGAAACAAGGTAGCAGCCCATATGGGTGAGTATAATTGAGCGGCTCAATATGTGCATCTCAATAATACCTCTCCCATGTTGAGTGAGTAGGGAAAAAGAGCTCTGAGTTAGTTTAGCAAATGTAGAGCTGAGGGATTCATGCTACACTCATGAGATAGAGGTTAAAAGGAATTATTTGACCAAACATTACCAAGCTGGCCATGTGGTGTAGTGGCTTGAGCTACTGTTCCTAAAGCTTGTGGTGCTGGGTTCAGATCCTAGTACTGGCAATTCTTTTGCTTTCATGGGGAATTTCTATTTTTCCTTAGTCTACTCCCCCTTGAGTTGAGAATCTTCATTTGTGGGGGGGCATAGCCCCTTGCATAAAAAAAAAAGTATTGAATATTTTAGAGGACTGTTGCTGTTTGCGGCGGTCTCTCTAACGTGAAGTCGCCTTTTTGTTGCGGGAAATTCTTTTGTCGCTCTAATTAGTGGTGCGATAAGGGACTCACCCTTATCACATAAAACCAGGAAACACTTCTTTACAGAGTGAGTGGTGTCAGTGTGGAATGAGCTCCCATCTGAGATTGTCAATCAGAGGATGGTGGGAGGGTTCAAGGGAAGGTGGGACAAGGTAAAGGGGAGAGTCATGGTTAGAATTAAGGGGGGTGGGTCCACTGTAATATCTGGATCAGGGACTCTATAATCAAGCAGACTTGAAAGACCAAATGGCTTTCTTCTGCTGGCTAATTTATATGTTTGTATGTTAGGCCCAAGGCAGCCTCCTTCACTTCTTCCATGTCATCACCCCCGGGGTAAGCTTTTGGTTTACTGAGACTATAACATCTCTAATTGCTTTCAGTTCTGCACCTATTTGGAGGCCTTCCACACCTGCCCCCATTGATGCAACCTTGCCTTCATGGAGCTGAACCATCCTAAGAGAACATACCATTTTTTTGCATCTTCTGTGGTTGGGAGGCTCATGGGAAATCAGCTGAAGAAGTGGACAAACAAGGCACTGGTTGCATGAGTTTAAATGGACATCTCTCTTCTTGTAGCCCAAAGCCTTTTCGTGTTTTAGACAGGCATTGTAAAATATTGTACACTTGTCAATTATTTTGTGGTTATTTATGTAGGGTTTGAAATCTCATGCCTGGTGAATCTAAACAACCAAACAAGCACAGAGACAGACGATGAGTGTGCTGAAGTGTTAACCACGAATGCTCCTGTGCCCACCTCCCAACTAGGCACCATAACACCAGAGGTATGTAACACGACAGAAACCCTGATTAAGTTGCACGCACTTGATGTGGATCTGGAAAACAGAACATATGGAATCGATTTTAGAGAAGGAATGGAACGTCTTACTGAGATTATAGCAAGCTGCAAAAGAATTATTACATCAGAAGAAGAAATGAAGGTTCAGACACTAACTTCACAGTAAGTGTTGCTCCAGGATTAGGGTAGCAGTCAACTCTGGTAAATATAAATTAAAATTGTGTTCATTACTTCCTTAAAGCGATTTTCAGTTTCCTGCAAAACAAACAGTTTGCAAAGGCAAGACTCACTTCTCATAACGTTGAAACAAAATAAATGTCATGGCATTCTGCTGTTGGCTACTGAATACATTTACATGAAAACGATCTCTTTGCCCCTTAGACTTTATCTGTTCCAGCTAGTCATTCTGACCTGACACTATCCTCTGCTTGGAAACACAAAATAATTTCCATGACAACAGAGTAAGATGTCCTATGCAGAGGATTATATCTTCATGGCAGGACTGAACAATTTTAACCAGTGACATCTAAGGAAAACTGTCCCCTTCTAATAAAACAACATTTCCAGTAATAACAAGATGGAATGTCCCTTAAGCAGCAGTGTTTGTTAGCTGCATTATAATTTTTCTCAGCAATAATGTTTTTATCTGGTGAAAATATCAATACACCCATTTTTGGTTTTATATTCTTTCATTCCAAAACCAAGACACAGAATTTTGAAGTTTTTGAAAGTTCCCACTCTTGTGCCATGCCCACCATGAAAAAATGAAATATCATGGTACGGTACAGTCCTGTTTACCATCAGAAACCTGTGGTAAAACCATCCTAATACATCCATATCATGACTCTAGCATGTAAAACCTCAACAGAAAAGATTTTTAAAAAATTGCTAGCGGTGGCCATCTTTAATGACGTGAGTCATTAATCACAAAATTAGTTATAAAAGCTGTTTTAAAAATATCTGAAAAAAATACACCGAGGATGGGATCTAAGGATGTCAGAAATATATTTTTGCTAGAAACAAACTATGTGGTAAAATTGTCTGTCTACTAACAAATAATGGTGCTTTAACTTCAGTTTTTGGGTATGTTTATACCACGGAGTTCAGCTGACACCAACTTCAAAACGATTGCTGGAAATTGAAAACTCTTTAATAATTTCTAAAGTTAACACTTATAAATGTAGTAAACTTTGTGTCTGATTAGCCAGTGCTATGATGCCAGACATCAGTGGGCTGCCTGCTATGCTACTGATCTGGGACTTGAGGGTAGGATCAGCAGAGGGGTAATAAGTATTCACTTGGAGGGTGGGAGGGTTCTGGCTTTCACCATCTGATGACACTTGCAGCTGGTGCAGAATGTGGTGGCCAGGATACTGCTGGGCCTTCCTGGGTCATGTCATGTGACCCCAGTCCTGCATGATCTACACTGGCTGCCAGTGAAGTGGGGGATCACCTTCAAGGTTGGGTTACTAACCTATGAAGCCCTACGTGGGATGGGTCTAGGCTACTCGGTTGAACTCCTGTCCCTTCATTCATTCTCCTGCCCTCTCCACTCTATTGATGTGGGCCCCTTGACAACCCCAGGACTTGACTGAAAACCTCAGGAGACTGGGCATTTGAAGAACCTGCCTTGGTGATCTGGAATTCTCTCCTGAGGGCCATGAGGGAGGCTCCATTGGTGGAGGCCTGTAAGAGGCATCTGAAATTCCACATCTTTCAAGAAGCATTTGGGACCTAATGAGATTTTCCCTGATCTTGTCTACACCTGCTGCTGATGGATAATATTTGTATCTATTTATCTGATATTTATGTTGTGATTTATTGTGATTACAAAGTAACATAGTATTTGACAGCAGATAAGAACCACTAGGCCCACCCAGTCTACCTGTATTCCTTGCCTGCATCAGTGGTTGCTGACCATACTTTATCATTGTCTTTAACCTTTCCTACCCACCTCTAGGGTTCCCTTGTGCCTAACCCATGCATGTTTTAATCCCCCCACTTTGCTAGCTCCCACTACTTCCTGGGGTAGGCTATTACATGCATCTACCACCCTTTTTGTGAAGAAAAACTTCATCACATTCCCCTTTATCCTGCCTCCCTCCAATCTCATATCATGCCCCTCACCCTTGTACACCTCCTATACTGATAGATGTCTCCCACTTGCATTTTGTTTATGCCCTTAAGATACTTGAACTTTTCTATCAAATCTCCCTGTTCCCGCCTCTCTTCCAGTGTATACATATTGAGGTCTTTTAATCTCTCCTCGTATGTCTCCTGGTGCAAGCCCTGCACCATTTTTGTTGCCCTTCTCTGAACTGCCTCCACCCTTTCTATGTTCTTACAAAGATGCAGCCTCCAGAAGTATACACCATACTCCAGATGAGGCCCTACCAACGTTTTATACAGTGGCATCACCACCTCCCTTCTTCTGCTAGTGATACCCCTTCCAATGCACCCCAGCATGCTACTGGCCCTCCCCACAACCTTGGTACAATGTTTGGACACCTTTAGGTCATCTGAAATGATTATCCCTAAATCCCTTTCTTCCCTGGTAACCGTCAGCAACTCCCCCTCATCCTGTAATTCTCCTCAGGCTTTCTGCACCCCAGGTGCATGATTTTGCACTTCTATGCATTAAATTTGAATTGCCAAACATTGGACCAGTTTTGCAGTCTCTAGATCCCTCTGCATTTTCTCGACCCCCCGAGTGTCTACTCTGTTACAGATCTTGGTTTCATCTGCAGATAGGCAAACCTTCCCTCCAGCCCTTCGGCAATGTTACTAATATAGACATTAAAAAGGTTTGGCCCCAGTATTGGTCCTTAGGCACCCCACTATCACCCCGTATCCTAGTGTATATGTTTTGTGAGGCAGTCTGAGCCTCCGGAGAAGGGCACCATATTAAATAAACTCTACTACTGTACTACTTGTCCCTGGTAGAAGAGGGTGTTGAGGAGGAATTGTGCAGCTGAAGGTTGGCATCATTGAGGCATCAGCATACTGTATATTTATTTTTTGTTGACGGGGTAAGTGCACTAGACAAATCCTGCCTATTTTCAGGCACGACCCAGGGGAGGGGGATACAGATGAATGCCAACTGATCTTGAATCAGATTAAGCTGTTGGTGGTATTTTTAGTGAATGAGGGAATTTGACAGACACCGGGAAATTCTACTCTTTTCGATAAGTGCTCTGGAATCTTTAACATCCACCTGAACTACCACCAATCCAGGCAGATGGGACCTCGGTTTAACATCTCATCCGAGAGACCGCACCTCAGAAGTGCAGCACCCCTCTCATGCTGCACTACAGTGTCAGTACTGGGATATTAACCCAAATGTCAGGTGTGGGAACTGAACCCATGGCCCTCTGATCTCCCAGCCTCAGAGGCAAGTGTGCTACCTACTGAGCCACTGGCTACACTGAATTACAGTTACCTAAGAGGAAAGTTACATGGTCCAGGGTATGTGAGTGGATGAAGTACCCTCCTCCCAGTTCAATGCACCACACCACTAAGGCGTCCTTTCTGATGGCCTTGCTGCCATGTCCCATGATGGAATTAGTGCCTACTGGCTGAGCCCTATCATGGGGCAAACCAAAAGGGGTAGGAAAGAACACAACGTTTCCAGAATGGGCAGTGCAGGTGGATGTGCAAGATGAAAGGACGTCCCACTCAGATCATAGTGTAAAGAGCAAAAATAGAAAACTGAAATAAAAAAGTTTGTGTTTGAATCAATGGATATTAAACCTACAAATTAGTTCAAATTAAAACAGCAGTACTGGTTAGTGAGCAAAAATATTGTCCTATAGTTTTATTAGGGATGATGTATTTCTGGCAAAAACTTCAAAATACTAATTTTTCTTTTAATTTTATTTCCTTCTTAAGCTGGGATAAGTGGTACTGAATTTTTTTAAATTCAAAGTGTTCTTACTACACCTACTAGTAGGGAGGCTTGGAACTGGCCGATTCCAATCCCATTGGACTGCTTAGGATTTTAAGAGATTCCTATTCCCAAACCGATTCTGGTTTGGATCCTAAAAGGACCTCAAAATCAGAACTGGATTTGAAATAATAAATTTCCATGTAAAAACAGGTTTTAGGATTTAGTTTAGGAGTTAGGATTTTTGGACTACAGTTTCAAGAATCCTAAATCCGAAAACTGGATTGGAATTCAACAAATCTGATTCCGTTCCGCGGATTCCGAGCAACCCTAACACCTACCATGGTAAAACTAAACATTTTGGCCTGGTGCAGAGCTGTTTCAGTTAGAAACTCATTGAAGTACAATTTTTATGGCAAGGTATACCTTTCACAAGGTGCTGGAACAAGAGCACGGGAAGAAGGGTGCTGTTATGTAGGCGCATCTCAACTGGGCTTCCTGGACTTGTGGCCGTGGTGTGGTGAGGGCACCTCTCTGCCTCCTGCTCCCTGCTGTGCCACGCTGTGGAGTTTACTATAGTAATGTTGGGATGGGCAGGGGCACAGCCCCCCACAATGGGGAGGTGCAGGGGGCAGAGCCCCCCGAATAACCCAACACTACTTTCCTTTGCACCCTCTGTGTCTGTGGTGCAGTTATGTGTGCTGCCATTATCTGTGGTCTTTAAACTGCGCCCAGATTTACCATGCCACAATTCAATTAGCCACATGTGTATGAACCCTATGGCAGTACATTCACAGAATGAATCTAGTCATCAATTAGTGTCAATGGAAAAGAGTTTTAAAATTTGCTAGTGGTTCAGTGTGCAAGGGCCGCAAATGCCTTTTTTTTTTTAGGTTAATAAAAACAAATGTCTCATGAGGGACAAGAAAGGTAGAAAATGACCGGTGTAGGTGAAGAAGTGGTCATGTGACTATCCCAAGCCACCTGGAAACGGCTAAAGACTTTTTTTTAACTCTAAGAAGCTCAAAGTAGTCCCAAAGTGGCCCCAAAATTAGAAAGGGCCAAATCAAAAGTAAAACTGCTGAATTTCAGTGCATTCCCCAAGTACAAATTCAGCAGTGGTTCATCCTTCTCTGGGACTGGATACACAAGAGAAATGGGGCTGACAATGGGGCTGTGAGGTCGTCTGGCAGAAAAGGGCAGCATCTGTGATGGGGGGGTAAACAAAATATAAAACAAAAATCTAATTGATCATGATGATAGTTCGGGCTTCAAAAGTGGGGCTTATTCTTTTTATGAAATGCAGGTTGTGAAGCAGTTGGAAGAGTTCAATTTACACACTGGGGATCTAGGGAGGAACAGTAATGTTTATTCACCAAAAAGTGTAACAGCTACAGTAAATTAGAAAAGAAGCACATAGACAAGTTGCAGCAAATACATTTTCAATTAAAAACAATTATGTTCCGCTTGCTATGCAGGTGACCCAGGTTCGGGGATGGACTTGGGTCGCTGGAGGGCCGGCCGGGGGAGAAGGAAGGAGTGTCGACAGACAGCTTGCCTTCTCTGGGGGGAGGGTGGTGATACAAACCGGGCACCTGCTGGCCCCTAGTGGAGGCCGGGAGCACAGCAGGATGGCAGGGTTCTGATCGCTGGGGGAGTAACGGACATTGGCGTTCGCCTTGACATCAATAGCACGTCACTCTACGGAGAGAAACCCAGGAAATAGCTCCCTGGCTAAGCTGGATGATGGTCTCCAGCCCCCCGCTGCCATCAGCCCTCACGACTGACCCACCTCAGTGACCCCCGGAGCCAATTGCCTAGTGTGCTGGACGGCCCCACTGGTGCCTTCCCTCTCAGAGGAGGGGGACCCACCCGACAAAGGGATATGCCAGGCTACCTCCGGGGGGTCGCAATGTGAGGTAAGGGTCAGCGCTGGGGGAGACAGGCAGATGGAAAGACCAAGGAGGCTCAAAGGAGAGGCTGGCCAGGGGAGCAGAGGAGCAAAAAAAAAAGATTATGTAAAACAGGCCTGGACCTCATGAATGTCTGGCATACTGCGAACCCAGGCACAAAGGAATATACTTTTTTCTCTAACCCCCACAAGACGTGGTCCAGACTGAACTACATCTTTCACCCCCAGGAACAGTCTGGCCAGGTAGTAAAAGTGGATCAGTCTGATTTATATTTCAGATCACACAATGGTGTTTGCTGCCCCAGCCTCTAAGGCTGATCTGGGGGATATGAACATACGAAATTTGCCAGCAGATAAAGGCCTAGAGGTCTATCAAGTCTGCTCAAATGTGCAGCTAGCACCCCTTATTCTGCAGCTACCCCTCCCTTCCACCCTTCCCCTTCATTAACCCTCCCCCTTGTCCTGTCCCATCCCCTTTTGAAGCAGTCCACTGTTCTACTGCATACCACTTCTGCAGGTAACGATTCCACCCAGCCACCACCCTCTCTGTAAAAAAGTGTCTCTCATCTCCTCCTGTACCTTCCTCCCTCCAGTCTCATATCATGGCCCTGGTGGCCCTCCCTCCCTACTTTGAACAGCCCTCTGTACCCTTGCCTTGTTTATTTCTTTCATGTATTTAAAGGTTTCAATCATGTCACCCTGTCCCTCCTCTCTCCAGTGAGTACATGTTCAACTCTTCAACCTCCTCTCTCAGATGATAAGTCCCCCAGCCCCTTGATCATCTTTTGTCGCTCTGCGCCACCCTCCAGTAACTTAATGTCCCTCTTCAGATACGGCACCAGTACTGCACGCAGTACCCAGGTGTGGTCTAACTCAATGACCTATACAGTGGCAGAATCACCTCCTCCCTCCTCGAGGATATACCCCTTGCAATACAACCCAGCATTTTGTTGGTCTTTGCAGCTGCCTTCCTACATTGTGCAGAGTTGTTCATTGACCCTCTAATGAGCACACTCAGATCCTTCTCCTCCTCTGTCTGGACTAGCTGCACTCCCCCTAGCTGGTAACTCCTCCTTGGGTTCTTCATCCCAAAATGCAGCACCTTGCACTTTTTGGCATTAAACCCCAGTTGCCAGGTGTCTGACCAGGTTTCAAGCTTTGCCAGATCATCCTGCAACCCCTGCCATCCCACTAGGTCATCCACCACCACGCCTACCTTGGTATCATCAGCAAACAGACTGATCTTGCTCTTGATGTCCCATGATATGTCTGCAATGAATATCCCAAACAACACTGGTCCCAACACCGAGCCCTGTGGAACACCGCTTGTCATTGCCCTTGGGTGTGAGAGCTCCCCACCCACCACCACCCTCTGTTGCCTTCCCTGAAGCCAGTTTCCTACCCATCTCACCAGCTTTGCACCTGCCCCTGTGCCTACTAACTTCCTTCCCAGCCTTCCATGTGGCACCGAGTCGAATGCCTTATTGAAGTCCAGATACAGGACATCCACTGCATGGCCCCTGTCCAGTTGCCTAGTTACCCAGTCATAAAATTCGACCAGGTTGGTTTGGCAGGATCCGCCATGTATGAAGCCATGCTGTCTGCTGTCCTGTAGTCCTTTGGCCTCTAGAGGGCCACCAGCCTCCTTCAGGATAGTCTCCATTAGCTACCCACGATGGATGTGAGGCTCACTGGTCTGTAGTTTCTCGGTTCATCCTTGGAGCCACTTTGTGGAGGGGCACCACATGAGCCATCCTCCAGTCCTGAGGTACACACCTTGAATGTAGTGAGGTATAAAAGGTTGCCAAAGTCCTGCAAGAACCTGCCAGCCTCCTTCAGTACCCTGGGTGGATGCCATCTGCCTGGCGCTTGTCCACCCTCAGTGCCTTCAAACCCTATCGAACTCTGTCAGTCCATGATTTCTCCATCTGTCACCACTTCCCTCCCTGCTTCTGCCATTTCTCCCACCTTGGGTGTCACCCCTCTTCTCTTTAGCAAATACTGAGCAGAAGTACTCATTTAGTGCTTCTGCCTTATCGCACCCTGCTTCCACCCAACCCCTCCTTCCTAATCCTGCAACAGTCCTTACAGCCCTTTTCTCCCTTGATGTACTTAAAGAAGTCCTCTCTCCTCTAATGCCTTGTGCCAGCCTGAGTTCAGTAGATGCTTTGGCTCCCCACTGCCCTTGTCACCTCCTTCGATTCTGTCAAGTACTCCTCCTGTCCTCCCCTCCTGTTTTCTTGTACTTCCTAAAGGCAGCTCTTTTCCTCCTACCTTTTCCATGACCTCCTTGCTCAATCAGCTCGGTTTCTTTGCCCCTCTCTTGCTCTGGGCTTTGCAGCAGGTTTTGGCTGCTCCACTATCCCCAGCTTTATGAGCTCCCACCTCTGGTTAGTGTCCATACTAGATTGAATTCTGGCCAGGTACCTTTTACCACTTCCCCATCCTCCCAAAGTTGGCACTCCTGAAGTCCAGCACTCTTGTGCCAGATTCCACCTTTCCTTGCCCATATCCAATGTGAGCCATACTGAGTGGTGGTCACTCCCGACAGTGGTTCCTCCACTGATGTTATCTCACAAAGTCCCCATTTGCCAGCACAAGGTCAAGGGTATTCCCTAACCTGGTTGGTTCACTGACCATTTGCAGCAGGAAGCTGTCCTGGAAGGCATCCAGCAGTACCTGCTCCCTTCTGTTCCTGGTTGTTGGGGTGCTCCAGTCCACTCCTGGCAAGTTGAAGTCCCCCACAATCACCACACTACCCTTCTCGCAGGTCCTCCTGATCTGTCCCGCTAGTTCCCTGTCTAACTCCTCCGTCTGAGATGGTGGCCTGCACACCACTCCCATTCTAAGAATCCTATTCTTGGAGTCCTGGATTTGCATCCAAAGTGACCTGCATCACCCTCCTCCACTTCCTCCCTTACACACTTCAGTCCTTCCTTCACATATAGTGCCACGCCCTCCTTTCCCAATCACCCTGTCCCTACGAAATAACCTGTACCCTGGTACAGACAGGTCCCAGTCATTGTATTGGGTGGCCCATGTTTCTGTGATGGCTGCAATGTCCACCTCTCCCTCTGCCATGAGCGCCTGTAACTCTGCAGTTTTCCTCCCGAGGCTCCTAGCATTAAGGGTAACCACCTTCCACCCTTTTCCCCCCCTCCCATCCTGCCCTCCTTTCCTAGCATCACCAACAGGACTTGCCATTTGTCCTTTGTCACTGTTGTGGGGGGTAAGCTCATATGGTTTCCCAACCTGTGGTCTCTGCATGTCTCTTGCCCAAGTGCCACCCCCCACTCCTAGTTTAAATTCCCAACTTCCTCTATGTACTCCTCCATCCTCTGTTTCAACATTTTCTTCCTCCTCACTCAAGTGTAGTCCTTGGCATAGAGACTACTGTCCTCCCAGGTCCCTCCCCACCCCCAACAGCCCATACCCTTTATCACAACACCAGGTTCTTAGCCATCCATTAAATTCCTCTATTCTCAGCTTTCTTGTTGTGCTTGCCTTTGGCACTGGAAGTATCTCTGAAAAGTTACTGATCTTCCTGCCCTCACATAATTGTGCTAGTTCCTCAAACCTCCTCTGACTATATTCAGTCTTGTCAGCCAGGTCGTTTGTCCCAAGATGTATAATTAAATGAGGCTTGTCCCTACCCCTTCTAGCATATTTCAGAACAGATTGTCCCACCCTTTCCACTGTCATTCCTGGCATGGCCTCCACCCAAATGTGACTATGCCTCTCCCCCTTGCTACCCCACCTGACTCCTCTTAGTATTGAGTCTTTCCCATATACCTGCTAACCAAGGAGAAATTATCCTGCCACCTTCAGTAGCATTGGAGCACCTACTTGGCTATAACAGCAGCTTCAGCCCCATCTAAGACTATACAGTGGGAGGCAGGGAAGGCCTATATAAGGGGCATAGTGGTTAGCTTTATAACAGACTTCAAGAGGTGTAGGTGGGAAAAAAAGCAAGAGGTTGAATGGAAGCTTAGAGACTTGGAAAGCATACCAGTGAATAGAGTAGGGGTGAGTAGTTTATGCAGGAGCTTACAGCCATTATGGAGTCCCTGAATCTTTTATTTGCTGAGGAAGTGAAATCAGCCTGCTTTTTGCACGACAATGGATTTTTTGAATGGGGCAACAAGCCAGGCCCTCTGCGGTGAGACTAGTCCAGGGTAAGAGGGTCTCAGCTCAGATCACAGTGACAAAAGGTAAGGGGGGCCTACAGAGAGCAAACATTGGAAGGAATCTGGGAGGCATTCTGCAGCTTTTATGAGGATTTATATAAGGCAGGGCATGGGGAGGCTGCAGCTGCAATTCTGGATGGGATTAATATCCTTACTGGTACAAAGGCGGTAAAGGAGAAGAAGCTGGGAGCTCAAATTACCAAGGAAGAAGTGCTGAGGGCTATAGGAACCTTAAAGAGAGGGAAGGCTAGTGGCCCAGATGGTTTCAGGGTGAGTATTATAAGGAGTTGGGGACAGGCCTAGTGGGTCCTTTGGTGGATATGTTTTAAAAAGCCAGGGGGTCCCTGTCTGCATCCTACTACAAAGCCCCTATTTGTGTGCTACCCCAACCAGGGAAGGATCCACTGGAATGCTGCCCCTACTGACCTATCTCTGTACTTAATTGTGATCTGAAGGTTTTTGCCAAAATCACAGCAAGGCGCCTTGAGCAGATACTCCTCCCGATTGTGCACCACACCAGATGGACTTCATACAGGGCAGATTATCTAATCACGATATGCACAGGTTGTAGAATGTGGTACACTGGGGTTCTCAGCGTCCAGGCACAGCACTCATACTGTAAATGGATGCCAGGAAAGATTTTGACCGTTTCAAGTGGGAGTACCTGTTTGGGGTGCTACAGAGATTTGAGCTGGGGGATGAGTTTGGAAATATGGTGAAGCTGCTGTACAGAGGTCCAAGGAGATGTATACTGGCAAATGGGAGCCTTTTTAAGATCTTCTTGCTTTTCTGAGGCACAAGGCAGGCCTGCCCCCTTCCTCCCCTGTTCTTTGCTCTGGCCATAGAGCAACTGGCTATTAACATCAGAACCAGTCAGGAGATCAGGTGGGTTCAAGGAGCATCCAGGCATTGGCATAAACTCACATGGTTTGTGGATGACCTGTTGCTAATTATTACTCAACCCAGAGAATCCATACCGACCCTCCAACAGGTTATCTGAGGCTTTTCAACCTTGTCTGGATATAAGTTAGATCTTCACAAATCAGAATTAATGACTATTTGGAAGCCCCCAAATAGCTGGGCAGGGAGACATGGGGCCTGAAAGCACTGGGAGAACCCTGGTTTACCTTGGAATTAAAGTGGGCAAGGAGCTGGGCATCTTACATGGCCTCAATTCAAGCCCCTAGTTGTCGCGGTATTGGCAGACTTGGAGAGGTGAAATGTGCTGCCCATTTCCTGGTTGGGCCACATTAACAATTTAAAAATGAACATCCTGCCTCAGCTGCTGTATGTGCTACAGATGCTGCCCATGAACCCACCAGAATAGACCCTAAGAGACTGGAACGGGGGTTTACCACTTTCATCTGGAAGGGCAAGTGGCCCAGAAAAATCCTCCATGGGCACAACAGTGGGGTACAGCAGGAGGGATCTAGGCTTCCCTGATCTGAGAGGGTACCGTGTTGTGATCTAGCACGCATATATCCAAGATTGGGTGAATAAAACTGAGGTTGCCAATTGGCTGGACCTGAAGGAAGAAGGTTGTAAGGCAAGACTTTCAGAGTACCTGGCACCTGGGGGTAGATGTACTTATAATCAAAGGGCCTCCCCCAAACCCCTAGTGCAGTATGTCTTGGAAGTTTGGAAGGTGTCTAAGAAGAGGCAGGGGTGTTGGAAGATAAAATATTGCTGGTCCCAGTGGCAGGCAATCCTGAATTTCTCCCTGGCATGGAATAAAGGGGATTTAAGGACAGGGAGGAACAGGGCATTAGATGCTTCAGAGACTTGTTTAAAGGGGAGGATATTCAGACCTTTGTGGATCTGCAGGAAAAATGGGGTCATCCTCACTCCCACCACTACCGATACCTTCAGGTAAAGACATATGGCTGAAGTATGGGTAGGGACTCTGTGGGAGCTTCACCATTAACAGCTTTAGAAAAAGCTGCCTAGTGCTCCAGAATATCAACCAAGGGCCTCTTTGTGAAGTTGGCCTGACAGGCTAGAACTTTTTTAGCCTGATCTCTTGGGTAAGGTTATTGGGCAGTGGGAGAGAGATCTGGGGACCCACTGTTCTGAAGAAAAGCTGGGGCACCATCCTGAAGTAGCATATGGGCCTGTTAATTTGTAACAGGGATAAGGAGGCCCAATACAAATTTCTCCACAGGCTATACTGTCCATCCAGTATAGTCCACAAAATTAACCCATCTATCTCCCCAAATTATGGTAGGTGCAAGATGGCCTTAGGCACTTATAAACACTACTGCTAGGAGTGTGACACTCTAAAACAGATCTGGGCAGGGGTGACCAGAACCTTTACCACACTGTTAGGCAGACTGGTGCCCTGCACGATCCTATCTCTTGCTGGGTATGGAGGATTTGAGGGAGGAATGATGGTAACCCTATCCTTGGTGACTCAGGGTGCTGATCTCACTAGCACACCACTGCATTCAAAATACCTGTGTCTCGTGTGTTACTCCAACTCTTACATAGTGGAAGGCCCTGGTTCTGCAGAATCTGGCAGGAGAGCAGCTCACTTACACTCTGAAGGGCTGGGAAGAACTGTTTAATAGATGTTTGGGCAAATACCTAGACTCCTTGTTGCCGGCAAAGGTGGTAATCATACACAGTGGTCTAATCTAGGATCCCTGGCAATGCCTGTTTACCCCTGAAAGCACCTGTTTGATTACTTGTATCTTCTAACCTCATGAAATGTACTATTTGAGGACTGAATTGTGAAATGAACTGTTTTGTTACCCTGTATGTCTACTAGGTAGTACAATCTACTGTAATGTATTGTCTGAATACGTCTTTTTTCAAAATAAATGAACATCATACAAAAAAACAATTATTTAAAGAGCAGCTTACTGTAAAGTTAGAGTTCTGACATCTGGGATCCTGTCCTCAGTACAAACAGTCCTGTACATATGGTTTAGGACTGAACAAGAAGACTGGAGTAGTTATATGTGACTGCTTGCACAATTTGTTTATACCTTGACTCTCTCCGCTCCTGCCATTGGGACTACCACCCTTTTAGGGTGCCATAAATATGCAGGAACCCTCATGAAAGGGTTCCAAGCCCTGGAGGTTTTGCAGGACAAGGTTCCTGTGATCAAAGGTAGCTTAGGAAAGAAGACCCAACTCCAAGGAGAGAGAGAGAGAGAGAGACAGGCACCACAGGAGGAGGGGAGGGTGGTAGCACCAAAAATCGGAGTGTCCATGGGATGACTTGGCATTTGCAGTTAAATACAATTGTTCGGGAGGGGGCATGGTGAGTGTTGCCCACTGCTCCTCAGAACCACTGTTGGAGCATTTGAATTCAAGGGGTCATAACATATAGCATTAATAGCCAGGTAGGCTGACTAAGGTGTGACTGTCCAATAAAGAAAGACTGAACAGAACTGAGACTATGATAAACAACTAGGATACTAACAGCACAATAGCCAATAACAATTGAATGATGCAGCTGAAGCATAAAACTGTTAAGGTACTGGGATATGGAACAGGAGTGGTTGCCAGGCAATGGAAAATGCATAACGTACAACATAGAACTACTGAAACAACAGTGTTATCAGCCCAGTGGTGTGGAGGGTTGAGACACTGTACTGCCACTCTGGCAACCTGCGTTTAGGACACAGCCTGGATAACTGAAGACCGGCCAGGGGGCAGAGGACTGATCATCACAAAGGATGCTCTCCTCCTCTGGGGAGGGAGGGAGGGCTGTCATGCACCAGAGTAATACTGCGACCTAGATGACCACAAGTGGCAGTGAACTTGGAGAGACTTAGTGGGTGGGATGGGGGACACTGATGGTGATGTCCTCCATGTTTGTGTGCAAGCTTGTGTACCACCCCAAAACCAACATCCCAGGAGAATGAATCAGGAGGGAAAATCCCAGACAGAGCGACAATCAGAGGTCAAACTCCTCACAGGCCCCTCAGCAGTGACAGGGCACTCCCTCCATGAACTGGATCTGTTCTCCTACAGGTAAGAGGGGGCCTGCCAACCCACCTTGGGGGGAAGCCTTGAGGAAGAAAGGAGGTTGAGCTAAGTCCCTGGGATGCCAGGTGATGGAGCTGGGGGAGGGTTGGAGCAAGATAATAGAGCCTGTACCGGAGGTGCATAAACAAATTAACCACACAAAAAAAAAGAAACAGTATTACCTGAGTATGACTGAAGCCATCTAAAGGACTAGGCAAGGTGAGACAGACTGAGAAGTAGACATGATATAAAATGTAGGGGTAAACAGAAATGAAGGAGCATGGAAGCTCAGACCCAGGGTAGTAGGCTGTGCAAGCTATGGTTAACCAAAGTAGGAATGAGCTGAGGGATATGAAAATGTATCCAAATGGAGATAATGGAAAGAGTACCAGGAATGGCAATCAGACAATGATAGAGAAACCTTGAGGTGAAACACAAAAAGCAGCAAACACAGACAAAAGCAGCCAGATGAGCCACTAACAATGGCAGGGGGATGGAGAAATGATGGAACACACAAAACACAACATGGCACAAAAGAGGGAAGGACAAGGACAAGGACAAAACATGAAGGGACACAAAGCAGCGGTGGAAAGGACAACAAAACAAACAGCATAAACCACAGAGAAAATAACAGGAACACCAAGGAAGCCACTGCATGTCAACAAGAGGCATGGGCAGGGTGGGAAGAAGCAGCCGCAGAGTGGCAATGAAAATTGGGCAGGCATGGCTAAATACCACTCAGAGATTTGAAGGAAAGAAAAGCAAGTTATTCATCACAAAATAGGGGAAAAAATAATAATAAATGAAAAGACATCAGATGTAGGGCATTGCATTGCACAACACCATATGTTTTGCATAACCTGAACATAGCCTGAACAAAGAAACTACCTACCGGCAGCAAAAGCTTCAGTAGTTTATGGAGTAGTGGTCAGACTGGAGATCTTTACTGTGCATGACTGTACAGGGCTAGTCAGGTCAGGTCACTCTTTCTTTCACCATCCCGTGCATGGTGGGTGGGTGGGTGATGGATCTTATTTAACTGATACCAACTGTCTGTGCTCAGTGGCACACCTAATCATATTGAGTTTGTTGGTGATGACAATGTGTAAGTTGTAGTGTCAGCAGGAAGAAGAGTTGACACTACAACTTACACATTGTAGTGTCAGCAGGAGGAAGAGTTGTGCTGCTACTGCCGGGAGCTGTGAGCCAGACTGTGGAGCCAGACCCAGAGGGATGAGACCGGGGAGACTTGCCAGTGTCAACAGGAGGTGGAGAAGTGAGAACAGTAGTACTACTATGCATGGTACTTGTTGGACATGTGAATAACTGAATGGATAGTTAATGTTGATCATTGATATGCAGAGTTGAAAAAAGGCCAAGAATTCAAGACTCTCAGGATCTAGTCTTAAGTGATGCGATGAGGCAATATCCCCATTTATATGGATTCACATTTCTGAAGCAACGGATGTTAGAGGGTATCCAAGAAAACACAAAGATACTTCAGCCAGTGCAGGCCAAATGGCTAGCCCATTTTGCCAGAATTTGATTGGATCAGTATTTCTGCCACTAAATGGGTCTGCTAAATAAGCTTGCATCATGTATTCTGGTAACCAATCCTAGCTTTCCTTTAAAATGACCAAGTGGCACTGGCATTCAGTATCAAGAAGCTCCCAAATGTCCTAGGTTGTGTCAGGATCATTACTATACAAGTCATCTTCTTTCATGTCACATTGATGCCTGGCACTGGCACCAAATGAAATCAACTAAAGACAAGAAGCAGTACAACCAACAGGCTGTGTATGCACATTATTGCCAGTCTTTTCAAGTTTTCTTTGCTGATCTATCATAAGTGTCTGCAACACAGCTTGATATACTCTATGTATCCAGGAGGAATGAACACATCTTTACTGTACATCCAGGATCCAATAGTGTTGTCATACTGCATAGTGTGTGTGATCTAATGCTGTCAAACCTGTCTGCAAGTTGTCAGAAACATCTCTGCCACTTCTATAATGAGTATTGCATCCTACTTCTGCTGCTGCAGTGATTCAGATGAATTAGTAGTGCACAGCCATGGCTACCACTACCGCCAACCTTGCTTTGTTGGGTTGCTGTAGAAGATTGTAAATAACAGCATGTATAGCATTCAAGTAGACATGCCATAAGAACTATGTTAAGGGTTGTTGATTCAGTATTAGAATCTTTAGTGGCCTGTTCATATAGTCACAGAAGCAGAACAAGCTTTTGCAGAACACTCAGCTATACTCAGCAAATTCCATTGCCCAAAATGCAGGTTTCTGTTCCATGAGTCCTTCCACCATATAAAGTATAAGACAGAGTTCCACCTTGTGGAAACATCTTTAATAAAGCAATGCTAAAGAATATTGTACTTCTGCTGGTAATGATGGAGGAGCTCAGCACACCTGGGGAAGCAATGGAAATATCAGGTGATGTCTCATACTGAGTCAAGTGTTTCTTTTAACAGAGCATGTTTATCAAGCATGTGACTTACTGTCAGATTTAGTGCATATGCAAAACAAGGTGCATAGGGAAAATACCCATCATTCATAATTTCAGCATGTTACTGCCACTGTCAGTCATGAAAATTTCCACCTTCAGATTGTGAGGTTGTATCTGGATGTCTAGCAGTGATTGAATTAGTCACAAAATGTTTTCCTTACTGTGCTGCCTCTCCAGGGCCAGCACATAAGGTAAGGCACTGCCTCAATCGGTGTGCCTCTGTGAGACTGCCAACTTCAATATAATTCCTGAAGGGGCTGGTCATGGTGGTGGAAGCAGGACAGTGATAGTGATGGAGGTTGATGTGGACAAAACCCAATGAGTAGTGCATTGTAGGACGATTTGGTTTGTACTACTGCTTCAGATATCACTTGAGAAATGCACGTAACTCCCCTCTGCCTTCTTGGGAAGTCTCACCATCTGCATGCATACTGCTTCATACATACTGGTAGAGAGCATGCCTGGAAAATGTGATACATCATTAGATGATGTATTTGGGATTCACTTCATGTAATAGCTTCTCAATGCTGTATCTAGTTTGAAAGAGAATGACTGAAGATCAAGGAATATCATCTCTTAAATGAGTTGTGTTGTTCAGAAAGAACTTGAGTGAGTAGGTTGCTGAGTACTGCAGGGACATAATGACTCGGGCAGTGCAACTTGTTTTGTTGAGGGTGCTTCTGTTAGCACCCTTTGCAAACTGTGTGAGAGGCCTTTCGGCACCATGCAATTCTGCTTAAAGTTGGACCAGCATAACATTCTGTGGTGATTTGCATATGCATCCCATGATGCTTTGCATTGTGGGGGCATGTGTGATTTTGTATTGTTTTGTTGATGATGACTGAAGTGGCGCATTTGAAGCAGTGTCAGTACCTGGGGATGCAGAATTTGGCTGCTGTGGCTGCCACAGAGCTGCATTACTTGAACAGACCAAATCCCACCACTACCCATACACGTCTGTCCCTGCTGCTGCTGGCCTGTCTGACCAGAGTAGGAATGGGAATGGATGTACCTGTTAGCAAGAAGACAGGTTTATGTTTTAAATGATCAGCCTAAACACTGCTCCCCAGTCTTCGAGCAGATTGACCCCAGTTGACCTTTCTACTACAATGAATGCAACATGCTTTCAGTGCATTTCTAGCATAATCTCAAAAATAATCCAACACTGCAAAAGATCTATTTGTTTTTTGTGCAATATGAGTTGAAAGCAGTGTATGTGTGGTGGCGGGGTGTGGGGGGGTGGGATTCATGAATAGTGACTACAATATTTCTGCTGACTTCCACCACTGTGATATGATGTGGTTGGGGATGGCCAGGCAGAGCAGCAGCAGCAAGTGGCACACTACAAGGAGGCTGATCTCTCTCTGGTCTGGGTGAGGGGACGGTCTTTAGATTTCCTTGCCTGAGACATATACATAAATAGATAGATGTTGACAGTAGAGAAAGGCTCTTGGCTCATCTGGTCTGCCCACACCACAAAACTATTCCGTTTGAGCTGGTGCTGGCCGATGATGTTTCTCAGCTGCTTTCTATCCTGTGTCCTACCTTCTGTGTGTTGGACCTAGGGCTGACCCAGCTTCTGTCAGAATGCTGAGATTTGCTTGGTCTGATTGCGTCAAAGATCATGAGGTGTTCCCTCATGGAAGGGTTTTTCCCATCTCCCCTTAAAAAGTTGGTGGTGAGACTGCTCCACAAGAAATCTTCTCTGGACCCTGACATTCTCTCCAGTTACAGGCCAGTCTCAAACCTTCCCTTTTTGGGGAAGTTAATTGAGATGGTGGTGGTGATGCAGCTGAAACTACACCTGGAGAGGTATGATATCTATGAGACCTTCAGTCCGAGTTTCAGCCTCGTCATGGTACGGAGATTGTGCTAGTCAGACTGCACCATGATCTCTTTCTTGCTAGGGATAGCAGATGACGTTCCATTATTGTCCTACTCGACCTCTCATCAGTTTTTGACGTGGTAGATTATGGGGTGCTGTCGGCCTGTCTGAAGCACTACACAAGACTGTCAGGAATGGTGTTGCACTGGTTTAAATCCTTCTCGTCTGGCAGGGTGCAGCAGGTGACACTTGGCTCATTCACATCAATCTGTGCTTCACTCTGCTGTAGGGTGCTCAGAAGTCGGTTTTGGCCCCATGTTATTTTCTGTGTATATGCTGCAATTTGGGGAGATCATTAGGTTCAACGGCTTGAGTTTTCACTGTTATGTAGATGATACCCAGCTGTATGCGTCTCCTGCCCTTGATGATGTAGCAGTAGTTTCGGAACCGAATGAGTGTCTGTCCGAAATCCTGGATGGGATGGCAGCCAGTTGACGTAGGCTAAACCCTTTGAAGATGAAGGTATTCCTAGTGGAACGAGGTTGGATGAGTTCTGCAGTGTAGAGTAGCAGCCCTTTTCTCCCTGAGGTGGGTGGCATGGTACTCTAAGATGCAGATAGAGTGAGAAATCTGGGGGTCATTGCAGACTCCAAGATCACTCTAGAACATCAGGTGTTGGCAGTGGTCCACAGTGGCTTTTACCATCTGTAAAACATCACATGGATCAAGCCCTATCTTGAACAGTCTGACCTATCAACACTGGTGCATGCCTTAGTCTCTTCAAGACTGGATTATTTCAATGTTGTTTATCTTGCTGCTGCACCATTTGCAACTACTCCAGAATGCAGCAGCCTAACTGGTTGCAAGGATCTCCAGGTCCCAGCATATCATGCCGGTTTTCCATGTTCTGCACTGGTTGCTGGTGCAGTGGAGTATCAGCTTCAAGATCTGCTTGCTCACATGCAAGGCCCTGGCTGGACTGTGTCAGGGCTACCTGAGAGACCTCCTGTGCCTCATGCTCCTGGCCATCCCTTCCAGTCAGTGGAGGCAGGTTTCTTGTCAGTGCCGTGGTCTCACCTGAAGTCACCTGGCAATAGGGCATTCAGAGTTGCTGCTCCATCGTTGTGGAATACCTTCCCTTGGGAAATGAGGTGCTCCCTCCATGACCATTTTCAAAAAGGTTTTAAAATCTCATTTATTTATATTATGCTTTGGGCCTGGCTCTTTAACCCAGTGGCAGAACATACAGTTTATTGTTTGCATCACGTTCTGTTTATTTGGACTTATTGTGAGGCGTCCAGAGGCTTTGGGATTGGGCACCATATAAATAAAATTGCTTTGCCCTGCCTTGGCCCTTTGACCTTTCACTCGTCCTGAATGTATCAGAAGAATGCCTTATCCTCTTTCTTCACTCCAATTGCCACTTGGAGTTCCATTTCTACTTTGGCTTCTGTCTCTTTCCTAGTGGTTTCTATTGTTGCTTCCAGATACTTTATCTTCCTCCCTTCGATTACCCTTATACTTAGCAAATGTTCTTTTGACTCTAACCGCCACCTTTACATTGGCTTTGAGCCACATTGGAACCATGGCCTTTTTTCTTTAGATACCTTCGGAGCTGAGCTACTGCATCTGCCACTTCTATTATTGCCTTTTTAAATGCTAGTAACTTGTGTTCTGCATCACCTACCTTCACACTATGTTCTTTATGATTTTCTGCAGTTTTTCCCTCATTTGGCTGAAGTCCACTTTTTTGAAATCCCATATCCTTATCCCTTTTGCTCCTTTGCCTATCCCCACCTGGACCTCCAATGCTACTACCCTGTGGTCTCTGGAACAGAGTGGTTCCTGGATTGCTACATTCTGAATCCTCTCACTATAGCAGAGCACCAGATCCAGCAAGACCTCCTTCCTTGTTGGGCCCTGAACTAGTTGCTCTAGGCATGCCTCCAGGCAAGCATTTTCATTCCTAGTACTAGCCATGACTGGAACTTTCCAATCCACATCTTGCATATTGGAATCACCAACTACCACCACTTCTCCTAGACTAGCTGCCGTCTTAGGTGTCTCTTCCAGTTCTCTGTCTGTCCCTTGATTCTGGCCTATAGACCCGTAGGCCACCCCAATCTGGATTTGTTTCCTCTTCCCTGCTGCTGCTAGTACACACGGGGCTTCCAGTTCACCTGACTTCCTAGGCCATCAGTTTTTATTACTTCAATCCCCTCCTTAACATACAGGGCTACCCCTCCTCCTCTCCCCTTTGTCCTGTCCATTCTGAATAGCATGTAGCCTGGCGTGTAGCCTGAAATTGGTTTCTTCCTTTTCTCTTTTTCCTTATCATTTTTATGTTTGCTTGTGTACATGCACAAGAAACATTATGCGGCAGCTTATGAGAGAAGCGGGTTGTGGAGGTGCAGCAGTGTGGTGGCCAATGCCAGCACTGCATTTGTGGGCTTGGCGGTGTGCACCTAATGCAGGCCCAGTGTCCTGATGACACTGGTTCTGCAGAAGTGCCACCAACTTGAAACGATTTTGCCGCTGCACTGAGGGGCCATCTCGTCATTGCAGCGTCAGCAATTCCGCTGCAATGAGGGAGCAACCCGTCATTGCAGGTCAGTACCTTGCCTGGTGTAACATTACCAGGAACATGGTAGCTCTATGCAGCCACCTCAGAGCCCCATTAAAGTCGATGGGGGTGCCCAGTCCCTGTCAGCATGCCCCTGACCCACTTCATTTGCTGATGGAGGAGCCCACTTCCCATCAGCATAATGTTCCCACTCCCCCAATTTCTGTTGTGTGCCGAGGGGGTGCCCAAACCCCCCTGGCATCATGCGCCCCCCACCTGTTTCTGTGCTGACAGGGGGCCCAATCCCAGTCAGCTTTGGTCCCCATCCCCACAAATGTAGGTGGCAGACTGGGAGCCCACCCCAGTGTACCAAACACACCTGCAAATGAAGAAAACCATCCCACATTGTCTTTTTTTTTTTTACCTGTAAAATCAGAAAACGGTCCCTCGATGTGTCCAGTGCCCTCCCCAACCCGCGCCCACCCTCTGTGTACTCACCTCCTCACACGCCTCCCACCCCACCTATACTTACCTCCGGAGCCCGGCATGATGATCTTCGGTTTACTGGGAACATGCCAGCACTCTTTAAAGCCGACCGTGAACTGAAGAAATGCCAGTAAGCTGTACAATGGCATAAATAGGGTTTTTTAAACTTTGGTGCATATCTCAGGCATTTTGGGGAATTTTGGTACCAAATTTTCAACATGGAGTTATTTGGACCCCTCCTCATGAATTCAGTCACTGTCATGGCGTTATTCGATCCCAAAAGGTGATTTCATGGTCACTGCACAGAATCACCTTTTGGGACTGATTAACAAAACAATAGTGCCACTGTTCATGAGGTGGGCTTTCAAAAAGTCTATGTTGCAAATTTGGTGGAAAAAAAAAAAAATGACTGTTTTACAAGCGTGTGTTTTGCAGTTTCCACACACGCTCGTAACTTCGCAAATTTGTAATATTTTCACTCCAGATTTTCAACATTGGCATTTTTCCACATCTCCTTATGAACAGTACAGCTGTCATTTTACACATCCTGGCCAAAATGTGTTTTCGCACTTCTGGCGCAGAATAGCGCGGTCACTGTGGGGAATCAGTTTTAGGACAGATTAAAAAAATAACAGTAACACTGTTCATGAGCAGAGGTCCTAAAATGCCTATGTTAAAAATTTGGTGATGAAAGTCCATAAAATTGCTATGTTACAAGCGTGTGTTGCGCAGTTTCCACGCACCCTTGTAACTTTGCAAATTTGCAATATTTTCATGCCAGATTTTCAACACTGCCATTTTTTATACCTCCTTATGAACAGTACAGCTGTCATTTTTCACATCCTGGTCAAAATGTGTATCCACATTTCTGGCGCCGAATAGCACGGTCGCAGTGGGAAATCAGTGCTTGGGACAGATTAAGAACAAGCGAGTGAAAGAAGGGGTGTGAGCAAGCTCAACAGAGTTCTGTCTGGACTGCTGTGGATTTCTTTGCGGGCAGAAAAAGATGCCAATGCAGGCAGGAGCCCAGTACAAAAGGGCAGCCTGCAGCGCCGGGAGAAACAGAACAAGCGAGTGAGAGAGGGGAAGTGAGCAAGCTCAACAGAACTCTGTTGGAACTGCTGCAGATTTCTTTGTGGGCAGAAAAAGGCACCAATGCAGGCAGGAGCCCAGTACAAAAGGGCAGCCTTCAGTGCCAGGAGAAACAGAATGAATGAGTGAGTGGGGGGGAGGAGTGAGTGAGCTCAACGGAGCTCTGTCTGGACTGCTGCGGATTTCTTTGTGGGCAGAAAAAGGCACCAACGCAGGCAGGAGCCCAGTACAAAAGGGCAGCCTGCAGCACAGGGAAAAACAGAATGAGTGAGTGAGAGAGGGAGTGTGAGCGAGCTTAATGGAGCTCTGTTGAAACTGCTGTGGATTTCTCTGTGGGCAGAAAAAGGTGCCAACATAGGTAGGAACCCATTACAAGAGGGCAGCCTGCAACACCGGGAGAAACAGAATGAGTGAGTGAGAGAGGGAGAGTGAGTTAGCTCAACAAAGCTCTGTTGGGACTGCTGAGGATTTCTTTGTGGGCAGAAAAAGGTGCCAATGCAGGCAGAAGCCCAGTACAAAAGGGTAGCCTGCAGTGCCGGGAGAAACAGAACGAGCGAGTGAGAGAGGCGGAGTGAGCGTGCTCAACGGAGCTCTGTTGGGACTTTAGAGTTGCCCTCCCAACCGCCCAGGATCCTGTGTGGTCCTATATTACAGCAGGGTCTCTGGGGTGGAGACAAAGCAATGATTGAAAACTTTTAGGATTGCTATAATAATACTTATTTATTTGTTCTGTTTATTTCTCTAACTGAGCTGAGTAATACTTGGAGTGCAATTCAATTTCTAACTGGGCTAAGTGAAACTATGAGGGCCAAGAACAAAAAGTATGGTAGCTGAGGGGCCAAAAACAGAAAAGGAGGCTTTAGGATTGCTACAGTAATACAGTATCTAACGGATGAGATTTGAGACTGAATTTACCCGGTCGGCAAGGGGGCAATAGGGGGACTAGTGTGGGAGGAACAGGAATTTGAGTAAATAGGGCCCTAACAGTTGTAGTAGGGTACAGAAACTGTGAGTAAGAGCCCGTAACATAAGATGGGGGCCAAAATGGGGCAGGTACCACATGTCAATAGGGTGGGCATCTTTGGAAGGGTGATGAGGTGTACAGGGTGTGGGTCCACCACGATCCTGGACTGGGCTTGGAGGATGGGGGGGTGTATGGTCTGTAGACAACTGGCTGGTTTGAGGGAGGAACTGTGGAGGTTAGGGAGGAGTCTAAGTGGCAGGGCAGATGAGTACGGTAGGCATCCTGGCTGGGGGAGGGTAAGGGATGGCAAGGGGGGGACGGGGAAGAACAACTAGGGACTGAAACCGACCCCAGTACCAGAGGCAATAGCAGAGAGAAGAGAGGAGGAGGAGGGGTGCTCGAGGTGAGGGGAGCCTCTGATAGGGGAGGAAGAGACCACGAGGTACCAGGGGAAAGAGCAGATGGCTACGGGTGGGGGGACCAATGGAGGGAACAAGTAGGAGAAGGAACTGATAGGGGAAGAGATGTGGGGGTTCGACTAGGAATAGATTCTAGCCTCTACTATGGAGAGAGAGTGGGACAGGAACATACTGAAGGGGAGGACAAGCGGGGCATGAGAGGGATGGCAACAGGTAGGGAAGAGATAGCAAGACAAAAGGGTAGAAGGGGCTAGTAAGGAAGGAGGGGTGACTGGAGGAGAGAAGGCTACGGAGGGGGAAGGATGGGAGGGGCATCACTATCGGGGTCAAAGGGAATGGGGGCTGTAAATCTACAACAACGGGGAATAGGAAAGGGGTTGGAAATCAGCAGGGGAGGTCGACATGGGAAGCCCAGTAGGAAGTAATCAGGCAGGGAAGGGGTTCAAGGGGGATGAGAGGAATAAGGCAGAGAAAAGGGGTGAGGCAGAAGTAGGGGGTGAAGATACCGAAGTCACAGCGGGTGCAGCTGATGGGGGTAAGGGTCAGGGAAGAACGAATACTGGGGTGGTGGAAGGGGCATTAGAAGGGAGAGGGGGTAAGGGACAGGTGGGTACTCATTCTGGGGGATTCTATACTGAAAGGGGTGAGATGGGGTGGAAGGGGAGAAGGCACAGCCATATTTGGGTTGAAGCTATCCCTGGGTTGACTACAGGAGGGGCAGGGCAGGCACCGCTCAAATGTGCAGCGAGGGGGAGGAAGAAACCTCATTTAGTGTTGCATGTGGGTACAAACGGCTTGGCGGGGGAGAGTGTGGAAGTAGTGAGGGGGAGGTTCTAGGAGTTGGGCAGGCTGTGTGAGGGGGTGGGGGAGTCGGTGGCATTCTCGGAGGTACTCCTGGTGCCATGTGCAAGCATGGGGAGGAAGGGTAGGATCGAGGAGTTCAACGAGTGGCTGAGGGACTGGTACCACACCAAAAATTATGGGTTAGTGACGAACTGGGGTAGGGTCTGGGGGAATAGTGACTTGTACCCAGGGGACAGGCTGCACTTGAGCAGGGAGGGGAAGGGAGTATTAAAGGTGGGATTAGAGGGGTATATCTCTACTAAGGTCCATTTAAACTGGTGGGGGGTGACCAAAAGACTGAGGTTGGTAAAAAGGTCCGGACAGGGGAGACTTATGAGCTCACCCCCCTAGATACAGGTAAAGGTGGATGCGTAGTAACCCTGGAAGGGGGCAGGCAGAGTGGTCTGAGTGTAATACAGAAGGCACCACCACCCAGTAAGCATAATGAGGAGAAAGGGTGTGGACCACCAGGAGGAGGGACAGAGGCCAAGGAGAAGAGTGAGGAGAAGGAGGGGTACGGGTGGAAGGTGGTCTCTCTCAACGCAAGAAGCCTGAGGAACAAAATTGCAAAGCTTCAGGTGTTCCTTTCAGAAGGGAGGGTGGACATTGCTGCAGTGACAGAGACTTGGGCCACAGAGTACCATTATTGGGACTTGGCAATCCCAGGATATGGGATATACAGCAGGGACCAGGGGGTTGGAAGGTGGGGTTGCACTCTATGTGAGGGAAGGGATCAAATGCATAAGGGATGAGGGAGAAGAGGAGAGGACAGAGGCACTTTGGGTGCAGCTCCTGGACTCCTAGGGCAGAAAATTGAGGCTGGGAGTGGTGTACAGACCACCAGCCCAATCTGGGGAACTGGATGGGGAGTTGGCAGAGCAGATAAGGAGGGTATGTAGAAGGGGGAGTGTGGTGATAGTGGGGGATTTTAACCTACCACGGGTTGACTGGAGCACCCCGGCCACTAGCAGTACCAGGGAGCAGGTGCTCCTTGATGCATTCCAGGACGGCCTTCTGACACAATTGGTAAGTGGGCCTACAAGGCTTGGTAGCACTGTGGACCTAGTACTGGCAAATGGGGAGGTGGTGAGGGAGGTAAGCGTGGAGGACCCACTAGCGGGTAGCGATTACTAAACAGTGTGGCCCATTCTCACACTGGGCAGGGAGACAGGAGGCACGGGCACTAAGGTGGTGGACTTTAGTAGGGTGGACTTTGGGAGGATGGGAGCAATACTGCGAGGGAGACTCCAGGATATAAGGCCGGGGATGGATGCATAACAAAAGTGGGGAGTCATAAAGACTGGGCTAACAGAGGCCACAGTAGCCTGCACCAGGGCCAGGAGTAAGAAGAGCAGAGCCAAGAAATCATGCTGGCTGAACAAGGAAGTGCTGCAAGGGGTGAGGGCCTAGAGGGCTGCATACCTGAAGTACAGGAGAACAGGGAAGGGAGAGGATAAGGAGGCTTACGGGAGTTGATCAAGGGAGGTGGCCAGGAGGGTGAAAAAAGCTAAGGCCTCCAGGGAATTAAGGTTAGCACAGGGCATAAAGGGAGGTGGAAAAGGACTTTAGTAGGTATGTCAGGGAAAAGAGGAAGTGCAAGGAACATATTGTGAGGATAAAGCAGGGAGCGGATTGGGTGGAAAAGGGGGAGGAGCAAGAGGAAATTCTAAATGAGTATTTCTGCTCCGTTTTCACTAAGGAGAGGGATGGTCCACTACCAGAATAGGCTGGAGGGTTGGGGAAAGGGGGAGGAGGTGACGGACAAAGTGACCACAGGGAGTAGGGTGCTAGAGGGGCTGAGGGCAGTAAGGGTGGATAAGGCACCAGGTCCCAATAGCATCCACCCTAGGCTGCTGAGGGAGATGGCGGAGCTGTTGGCTGAGCTGCTGGCAGATCTGTTCAGCACCTCCCTGGAAATGGGGTGTGTGCCCCAGGACTGGAGGGTGGCCCATGTGGTGCTCATACACAAGGGTGGGCCTAGGGAGGAGCCAGAAAATTATCAGAATGTCAGTCTCACGTCCATAGTGGGTAAGCTTATGGAGGCGATACTGAAGCAGAGGCTGGTGGCATTCCTAGAGAGTAATGGCCTCCAAGATGGGCGGCAACATGGGTTTGTCTCAGGGAGGTCTTGTCAAACCAGCCTAATAGAGTATTATGACTGGGTGACAAGGGAGTTGGACAGGGACCATGCAGTACATGTCCTGTACTTGGACTTCAGTAAGGCCTTTGATACGGTGCCTCATGGGAGACTGGGGGGGGGAAGCTGACGGCAGTGGAGGTGGGAAGAAAGCTGACTAAATGGATAGAGAACTGGTTACAGGGGAAGGTGCAGAGGGTGGTGGGTGGGAGCTCTTGGCATCTAGAGTAGTGACAAGCGGGGTGCCGCAGGGGTCAGTGCTTGGCCTGGTACTATCTGGGCTCTTTATCTCCGATATAGCACACGGAGTTGGGAGCAGGGTTAGTCTGTTCGCAGATGATACCAAATTGGGGGTGGTGGTGGACAAAGAGGACGGATGGGAAAAACTGCAGGGGGACGTAACCAAACTAGAGACATGGTCAGTGGAGTGGCAGCTAGGATTCAACACAAAGAAGTGTAAGGTGATGCACTTCGGGGCTAAGAACCAGAAGAGGGACTATTGGTTGGGGGGTGAGGTTGGGGATCACAGAGGAGGAGAAGGACCTAGGGCTGTTGGTAACTGGGAACATGAACAACTCAGCCCAGTGCAGGAGAGTAGCAGCAAAGGCAAACAGGATGCTGGGGTGCATCGCAAGGGGGTTCTCATCCAGACACAGGGAAGTGATCCTATCTCTCTACAGATCATTGGTCAGACCGCATCTGGAGTACTGTGTGCAATACTAGAGGCCATACCTGAGGAGAGATATAAAGTTACTGGAGGGGGTGCAAAGGAGGTCAACAAAAATCTTAAAGGGGATGGAAGGAAAGGAATATGAAGTTAGGCTGAAGGAGCTGAACATGTACACACGGGAGGAGAGGAGGGATGGGGGGTATGACTGAAGCATTTAAATACCTGAGGGGGTTAATAAACCTAGCACCAAGGGGGTATTTAAACTGAGGCGTGGAGGATAGATGAGGGGACACGGACTGAAGTTGGAAGAGGGACATTTCAAGTAGGAAATGAGGAGGCACTACTTCACTGAGAGGGTGGTGTCTATTTGGAATGCACTACCAGAGGGACTGGTAATAGGTAGGACAGTCAATAGCTTTAAGAAGTAGTGGGATAAAGCAAGAGGAAGAGTCAGGGAGGCAGGGGCTGGGACAAGCAGGGGAGGAACTGAGGGAGAGGAGGCTGGGGCAGCTGCAATCTAGGGTACTAGCTGCACACTCGGGCAGACTTAGACTGATTGGTATGTTCTGCTGGCAGATTTGTATGTTTGTATGTTCATATATATGTTCATAAGTAAAATCACAGTGACTCTTTTCATGAGCAGCGGTTAAAATGCCTACGTTTAAAATTTGGTGACAAATGTCCATAAAATAACTGTGTTACCAACATGCATTGTGCAGTTTCCACGCACCCTCATAACTTCACAAATGTGTAGCCCTTTCACTCCAGATTTTCAACATTGGCATTTTTCAGACCTCTTTATGAACAGTACAGCTGTCATTTTTCACATCCTGCCTGAAATATGCGTTTACACATCTGGAGCAGAATAGCACGGTTGTTGAGGGAAATCAATGTTTGGTACAGATTAAGAAAATCATAGTGATAGTGTTCATGAGCAGAGGTCACAAAATGCCCAAGTTGAAAATTTGGTGAAATAATTCCACTAAATGACTGTGTTACGTGCATGCGTTGCGCAGTTTCCACATAGACGCGCAAGTTCGAGCATTTTTAATATTTTCACTACAGATTTTCAACATTGCCACCTCTTCACATCTCCCTATCAATTTTGCAGCTGTCATGCTTCACATTCTGCCCAATCTGTATTTTCATACATCTGGCGCACAATGGCACGGTCGTTGTGGGAACTCAAAGTTTGGGACACATTGACAAAATCACAGTGCCACTGTTCATGAGCAGCGGTTCCAAATGCTTTCATGAGGTGGGGGTCACAGAAAGGCCATGTTGAAAATTTGTAGTGAAAATACCAACAAACACCCGTGGTGTTAGGGTTTCTAACCATAATGTCTGACCCTATGCAGACTGACAAGCATCAGGGGAGTGCCTTTGGATTGCTGACTGTAATGCTCATGCCGTTCCACCCCCACGCCCCCTCCCACCCTGCAGCCAGTGACAGGCATCGAGGTGTGCCTTGGACTCTTCAGCCCCAGAGTTCATCCCATTCTCCTACATTGCATCCATTTCAGCGTACGTCCTTATGGAGTGGGGTGATTGTAAAGCCGAACACCCCAAGGCACACCTCAACACTTGTCGGTGTCTGCAGGATAGGGTGAGGTGAAATGGCATGAACGTTTTGGGTGACAACCCAAATGCATACCCCAATGCCTGTCCATCTCTGCAGGCTGGAGGTGGGGTTGGCGTGGTGTTTAATACTTCACTGCAATTCCTACTCTGCATTATTCTAACTCCTGCATTTCCAGTGCTAATACCAGCAAGCAAACATTCGGCATTGACAAATGCTTGTTTAATTTTACCACTTCTTCCGATGATGGCCTCTACTCCTCCTTTCACACTATCATCACCACTAACAGTGGTATAACTGACAGACTTTCAAGTGTCTCTTGGTCTTCATCCTCCTCCTCCACCACATCTCTTTTTCATGGACTTTCTTCTCTCCTGATTCTATCCCCTGCCCATCCTCTTCTCATGCTTCTTTCCCATGCCTCTTGTTCTCCTGGCATGGGTCGTGTGCTTTCCTCTGTCCTTCCTTCCCCCTCTTAGGTGCTTCTCCCTCTGCTACCACCTTACTCCCATGCCCCTGCTCTTTAGCTCCACTTCCAAATACTCCTCACTGGTATTCCCCATGAGCTGCGTTGGTGGTGGTGCTGCTGCAGGCTTTCTTTTGTAAAACTAAGTGGTTTACCTTGCCCTGCCCTGTATTCCCATGAGTAACTCTACTTTTTCCTCTGATGACAAGATTATCATATGCTGTATGCCAGACCTAGGCTCGCTGTCACCTTTCTTGTGTGATCATGACTGAGCAGCACTGGGTTTGGTGATACTGCTGCTGATGCGTGATTCAGATGTAGGTGGGCATCGTCTGGTGCTTCAAGATGGACTAGCAATGCACCAGTGCCTATGGTGGTATCAGCTATTGTCTGTTATTTTTACAAGATGAATGGAGGTGTGGGCTTGCCTTTACAAATCTGGATGGATTTATCCTACCCTGGGTGGGGGAACTAGAATCACTGGAAGGAGGAAGAGAGGGGAGACAGCCCTACTTATGGATTGCTTTGCATGGTTTTTGGCACCAGAAGCACCAGATGACCAGCTTTGAAAACTGCTTGCCGTGGGAGTGGAATCAGTGGACTCCTGCGGACTAATGAACCATGTTTTTTTGGGCCGTGCTATCACGTGCCTAGCTTTACTCCTCCTCGCAGGCATAGCCTCTGCTCCATGACTGTGACTCCCATTCCTTTGTCCTAACTCCACCACAGCTGCTGCTTGCAGAACTAGTACTTGGTGGAACTGGAATGGTGGAATCTGTTTTAACAGACCACCTCACTCGGCAGTCTATTCCACCTGTCCCCACAGTACACACTTTCACCTCTCACTATTGTCTGATAATCTAAACTATGATGGATGCTGGATTTTGGTACTTCAGGGCTTAAGAACCTTTAACCTAAATGTGTTCTAGACCCAGCCTCCCAAGGTACTGCTTGGAGTCTGGATAATGTATGACATCACTAATACACTTGCGTTGCTAGAGGAAAAATTACACACAATACTAATGATGTTTCTCCTAGAGGGTGTATTAGTCTAACAAACCCTCCCTACCCCACCTTCTAGAACCTTAGTATAAAAAGGTTCTTCATAACAGTTCAAATCAACCATTCTTCAAAATCGGTGTCATTTATGATAGATGATTTCAGTTTTCAAACTTTGCAGTTTTAACAATTTATCTTATAGTCTGAATATAGTTCTTTTAGCATTTTGCTGTGAATGTAGCTCATTTAGTATTTTGTATTTTATAAGAATGCATGGTATAAGCTCCCCTCCCTGCTAAGGGTACAAACCATCTGTGGCTCCAGGGAGGCAGATACAACATTTATTAAACACATAAGATCTAAACATAATTCAATGGGTCTGGGGAACTAGGCACAAAGGTACCTCACATTTGCTGCCAGTATATAACAAAGCCAATTAATGGGAATGTCCAAAAAAAAGATTGTATGGCATGGCACTACATTACTCAGAGAAATTAATAACATAAATCTGAATTTTCAAATACAAGATAGAGAAGTTGCAGATGAGAAGAGCAAAAGAAAAGCTAGAGGGCAGAGATGTGCAAAGCTGAGAAAACTTTGCTTCAACAGAATTTCACAAAGTTCAAAGTGCCGATTTCACTACATTTTTTGCCAGGCGAACTGGCGCTTTTTTCCATGAAGTGACCACACTTTGCAGTAACAAGTGCCACTTCTCCTGAAAAAATATTTTAAAGTTGGCCAAGTTGAAGTTGGTGATTCGATGGGAACTTTGTGAAATGTTGAAGTTTTGCAACATTAAGGCAACTTCATTGATGAAGTTTAACTTCACTATATCTCTACCGGAGGAGAATACGCCAGAGCAGAATTCATTGAGGTGACTGACCATGGGGTAGAACACAGTGTTGATACATAGATACATACAGTAGATGTTGTCAGCAGATAAAGACCTTTGGCCCACCTAGTCTGCCCATGAACAACACAAGTAACTGCTTCTTCAAGCTTCCCTGGAACTAGGTTGTCCCCTTCACCGACTACCAGGATCCCCTTGTGCCTGTCCCATGCATTCTTAAATCCTGTAATCGTTTCTTCCCCCACCACCTCTTCTGGCAGGCTGTTCCGTTTGTCCACTACCCTCTCTGTGAAAAAGTACTTCCTCAAGTTCACTCTGAACCTCTTTCCCTCCAGTTTCATCCTACATCACTAGTCCAGGAGCATCTTTTTCTTTGAAAAATTGTGTTTTTCTGCAACTTGTTCTTCCCCATAAGATACTTTTCAAACAACATGAAGTCTTGCTGTATTCTGACTATTGCAGTTAAGTCCTGCCTTTCAACTGCTCTGGAGAACAAAGAGTTAACTTTCCATGGCCAGCATGGAACGTTCAGCGCGAACTCGGTTGAAGCCCCTGTCTGCTGTTGTTTAAACTCCAACCGTCAGATTCTTTACTCCGCCTCACTGAGCAGTCGCTCTGGAGATTTCTCCTTTGCTTGGTTCAAAAAAGTCGGTTAAAGTGTCATTTTTTCAACACTGCAGTGTGTGTGAGGAAGCCTTTACTAAGGCTGATCCCCACACCACCTGTGTTTATTGTCTGGGGTTTGACCACCTCGATTCAGACTGCCAAATTTGTAAAAGTTTTCCCAAGGCTATCCCGGATAAGAGAGTAGGTGGACTGAGGGAAAGGGAGGCTGAGAAGTCCACTGACCCAGATGGCCAGCCTGGTTCGGTTCCGACCGAACCAGAAGGAGTGCCCTCTGACCAGGGCAAAGCTTCTTCGGGCAAAAGGAGAGCTAATTCTGAGGAGTCAGTTCCAGTTAAAAGAAAGAGAAGAGAAAAATCATCCGGTTTGGATCCACAAATTCTTTCTCTGACCACTGATGAAATAGCCAAAGCGATAAGGATGGTTCAATTGCTAACTTCGGTTCCGGCCGAACCGGCACCATCTGGCAGGGGCTCGGTTCGGTCGGTTCCCCCGGTTCCATATTATACTTTAGAAGAATTTTATGAACCAGAGGGCGAGGAGGGAGAGTATGAGGATGATGATGATGGTGATTATGAAAGTCTGGATGTGCCTATTGACCCGGACATCTCCCCAGACAGACCTTCAGGTGTTTCTTCTCCTAGGCTTTCTGAGTCCCCTTCCCACTTTATGTTTTACAAGAAAGTGGCTGAAACCCTCCAGCTTCCAATGGAAGAAGCAGTAGAGGATCAGGAGGAGCCTGATTTTGTTGAAATGATGGACATCCCAGAGTCCAGGAGACTGTCTATTCCCCTCCATAAATCTTTTGGGAAACAGACATTTAAAATTCTAAAGACTCCTAACTCCATACCTCCTGTGGACAGATGAATGGACAAGAGGTATACCCTTTCAGGCTCGGACACGGAGTTCCTTTCTCAGCAATGCAGCCATGTTGGGGTAGTGCAGACTGCTTCCTGTGATAAGGCAAATATTCCCTTGGCATCACACCCCCCAGATAAGGACTCCAGGAGGATTGATGCCATGGCAAAGAAGCAGTACATGGCAGCATCTTTGGGACTCAGGCAGGCTACCTATATGGCCTACACAGCTAGATACCAGAAGTCCAGGTGGGACACTGTGCTGGCTCTGGCTAAACAGGCCCCTGACCAGCTTGCCAAGGAATTGGAGCAGGTGGCTGCAGATGGGATTGAGGCATCCAAGGTGCAATTTCATGCTGCTGTGGACTCCAATGATGTTTCATCTAGAGTCATGGCTACATCTGTGGCCCTTCGGAGGATGGCTTGGCTAAGATGTACTAGCCTATCACAGGATACCCAGGCTAAGGCCATGAATTTCTGTCATTGGTAATTTCTGTTTGGGGAGCAGACAGAGAATTACATATGAAAAGATGGACGAAAGCAGACCACCTACAGGAGTGCTCAGGCCAAAGAAAGGCAAGCCACCTCAGAGGCAGCACTCTGGGGGCAGGCCCTTTCAAAGGCCTTTTTACCAAGCTCAGGCCTCCTCTTCTGCTTATGCTCAGAGGGGGTTCTTCAGAGGGAGAGGTAGATGGGGAATGAGCAGGCCTGCTTCCACCCCTCAGCCTAAAGTCCCTGCCAAGCAGACACCCTGATGGGTCTGCCCGGGCCAATTCTCCAATACCTGTAGGGGCAGGCTGGCTTACTTTGTCCAGGACTGGAAGTCTCTGACATCAGACAAGTGGGTCCTGGAAGTAGTAAGCCAGGGACTGGTTCTCAGCTTCAAAAAATTTCCCAAGATAAGAACCAGATCCTTTCCACCTGCAAATCCATCAGAGACCCTTGCCCTAGAGGCAGAGATTTCTTCCCTCCTGGCTCTCAGAGCCATAGAAAGGGTCCCTACCCTACACAAGGTCAAAGGATTGTACTCCAGGTACTTCCTAACCCCCAAGAAAGCAGGAGAATGGCGGCCCATCCTGGATCTAAGATACCTGAACAAGCACCTTTTAAAACCAAAGTTCAAAATGGTGACTCTGGGAATAATTCTGCCCTCTCTAAGGCCAGGGGACTGGCTAGCCTCCCTGGACCTCAAAGATGCCTACTTTCACATTCCCATCAGGTGCTCCCACAGAAAGTACCTAAGGTCTGAGTTGCCCTCAGGCCACTATCAATTCAGAGCATTGCCCTTGGCCTAACATCAGCCCCAAGGGTGTTCACAAAGTGCCTGGCAGTAGTGGTTGCTTTCCTAAGGAGAAAAAGATCTCCATCTTTTCCATACTTGGACGACTGGCTCATAGTGGGTCAGTCTCCAGACCAAGTCAAGTCACATCTGCAAATAACTCAGCAAGTGCTCACTTCCTTAGGATTCCTCCTCAACCTTTCAAAGTCAGTTCTCGAGCCAGTACAGCTCCTCACCGCATAGGGGTGGAGCTGGATACAATAAGGGCAAGAGCCTTCCTTCCCCTGGACAGGGCAAAGACCCTTATGGAACTGGCCTCTTCATTCACCCTTCAGATGTCTCGACTGGCGAGACATTTCCTGCAGCTCCTGGGCCACATGGCAGCCTCTACAGCAGTGGTCCAGGGAGCAAGATTTCAGATGAGGGACATTCAGTTCCACTTAAGAGCCTTCTGGTCCCAAAGAAAGGATTCCCTTACCAAACTGGTCCCAGTGATTCGAACCCTGATTCAGACTTTGCAATGGTGGCAGGATCAGGACAATTTAAGACAAGGAGTTCCTTTTGTCACTCAGTCTCATTCAGTGATACTCACCACAGATGCCTCCCTGCTGGGCTGAGGAGCCCACCTGGGGGATCTTACCACCCAAGGACTGTGGTCACCTCAAGAATCTCTGCTTCACATCAATCTCTTGGAACTCAGAGCGGTGTTTCTGGCACTGCAAACCTTTTCCAAATCTGTACAGAACAAGGTGGTCCAGATCAGAACAGACAATACCACCACAATGTGGTACCTCAACAAGCAAGGAGGCACTCAGTCTATGGCCTTGTGCACAGAAGCAATGAAGTTGTGGTCCCTGGCCTATTCCCTGCAAACCTCTCTGATAGCAGTTTTCCTCCCAGGGAAGGACAATGTCCTAGCAGATGCTCTAGCAGGATATCCCAGGGCCATCACGAATGGACCCTAGATCCACTAGTTTTGAAAGTGATTTTCTCGAGATGGAGCACTCCACAGATAGATCTTTTTGCAGCCCAGACAATCACCAACTTCCTCTCTTTTGTTGCAGACCCCCAGTCTTGGGCTCAGTTCCCCTGGATGCTCTGATTCTGAATTGGGAAAGGAAATTTCTGTATGCTTTTCCCCCTTCCCTCTCCTGTTCAAAGTGTTAGTCAAGATCAGGTCTCAACCATGCAAAGTGATTCTGATTGCTTCAGACTGGGCCAGACAGCCCTGGTACCCACTCTTGCTGTCCTTAGCAGTCCACCTTCCCCTGTCTCTTCCCAGGAATTACAACCTGTTGACATCCTCTCGGGGAGGATTTGGTATCCGAACCTCAAATCTCTCAATCTCAAGGCATGACTCTTGAAGAGTTAGAGTTTGCTGATCTGCACCTTTCTCAAGGGGTTCTGGATATCTTTAAGGCTTCTCAAAAGCCTTCCACCAGAAAGACTTACGACTCCAAATGGAAAAGGTTCACTATTTGGTGCTCTAATAAGCATATTTCTCCAGAATCTGCTGGGTTGCCTACAGTACTGGACTATATGGTTCATCTTAATGGCTTAGGACTTAGGCCAACTACACGAAGTGCATCTGGCTGCTGTTTCTGCCTTGTTGTCAGTAGGCAAGTCCTCTCCTCTGTCAGCCCATCCTGTGTTTGGTAAGTTCTTCAAGGGATTGCTGCACACCAGTCCCCCCTTTAGGGACCCTGCTCCTGCTTGGGGACCTTAATGTTTGCATTGCTCAGCTTATGCAACCACCCTTTGAGCCTTTGTCCTCTGCAGAGCTTAAGTACTTGACTTGGAAAACTGTGTTTTTGGTAGCCATTGCCTCGCCAGGCATATCAGTGAATTGCAAGCCCTGTCAGTGGAGCCTGATTTCATCTCTTTCCATAGAGATAAAGTGGTCCTAAGAACTAACAGGAAGCTTTTGCCTAAAGTGGTTTCAGATTTCCACCTTAATCAGTCTATGTCTCTCCTTGTTTTCTTCACTGACCATTCCTCCTCTGGAGAGAGGAGGCTGCACAGCTTGGATGTTAAGAGGGCCCTCAGCTACTACATAGAGCTCACCAAGGGTCATAGGTTTGAGTCCCTCCAGTTGTTCCTCACAAATGGAAAGGTCAGTAAGGGCAAACCTGCTAGTAAGAGATCTATTGCCAGGTGGATTGTCTCTTGTATACAATTCTGCTATGAAAAGCTGGGTAGAACCCCACCCTCCGGCCTGAGGGCTCACTTTACTAGAGGTACAGCTGCTTCCCTGGCTGCTGCCAGGGATATTCCTATCTTAGAAATTTGTCAAGCAGCCACCTGGAAAACAGGCCATACATTCACCAAGCATTACTCTCTGGATATCCAGGCTAGTAGTGATGCTCGGTTTGGCACAGCAGTACTTCAGAGCCTATTTCCAAAGTAGGTTCTGTCCCTCCTCCATGAAGGTACTGCTTGGTAGTCTGCAATAGTCAGAATACAGCAAGACTTCATTTTGTTTGAAGAAAAAAGTACTCATCTTAGTAATGTTGTTTCTTCTAATGGAATCTTGCTGTATTCTGACCTCCCCCCCGCCTCCCCTCTCAGAACCTGGTATTTGGGATGTGGGTGGGCAGGAGCAGTGTTGGCACCCTAGAGGTGCCCCTTTTTCACCCTCCTTTACTTTGGGTGTGTGTTGTGTTTTGTTTTTTGGGTTTCCTGACTTGAGTCTTTGCTTTGAAACCAAAAAACTTTTTAATAAATGTAGTTGCCAGTTGGCTAGTGTGAGTTTTACAGTTTCTACACAGAACTTCTAGTGAGTATTGCTCGAAAAGATCTGATGGTTGGAGTTTAAACAACAGCAGACAGGGGCTTCAACCGAGCTCGAGCTGAACGTTCCATGCTGGCCATGGAAATTTAACTCTTTGTTCTCTGGGGCAGTTGAAAGACAGGACCTAACTGCAATAGTCAGAATACAGCAAGACTCCATTAGAAGAAACAACATTACTAAGGTGAGTACTTTTTCATATATCACAATCATATCCCCCCTCTCCTCCAGGGAATACATATTTAAGTCTTTCAACCTGTCCCCATAGGGTTTGTGATGTAAACATGCACCTTCGTGGTTGCCCTCTTCTGAACTGCCTCCCCCCTGTCTATGCCCTTACATAGGTAAGACCTCCAGAACTGGACACTGTACTCGAGGTGTGGCCTCACCAGCATCCTGTGTAGTGAAATTATGACCTCCCTTTTCCTGCTGGTGATACCCCTGCCTATGTATCCCAGCATCCTGTTTGTTTTTCCTGCCACTTTGTCGCACTGACTCCCTACTTTGAGGTCATCAGAGAAATAACCCCTAGGTCCCTTTCCTGCTTGGAGCATTCTGTAGCCCTCCCCCCAGCTGATATGTTGTTCTTGGGTTTTTGTGCCACATGTGCATTATCTTACACTTTTTTGCATTAAATCTCAACTGCCAACCCCTTGACCAGTCCTCAAGCTTCTGCAGAGCTCTCCTTGTTCTATCCACACCCTCCGGCATGTCTACCCTGTTGCGGAGCTTTGTGTCATCAGCGAACAGGCAACTTTTCCCTTCTCAGTCCTCTGTAATGTCACCAATAATATTGAAGAGGACTGGACCCAGCACTGATCCCTTTGGAACCCCACTGGTCACATTTCTCTCTCCGGAGTGACTGCCATTTACCACCACCCTCTGTGTCCTGCTATCCAGCCAATTCACCACCCACTTCATCACCATCTTACTCACTCCCATGTTCCCTAGTTTGTTTAACAGCCTTCTATGTGGCCCAGTGGCAAAGTCCTTGCTACATCCACTACCCCCCGCTCCATCTTCCTTGTCACACAGTCGAAGAACAAAATGAGGTTAGTCTGGCATTACCTCCCTCCAGTAAAACCATGTTGCCTTGGGTCCTGTAGACCACTGGTAACCAGGTGTTCCACTATTCTTTCTTTCTTTCAGTAGTGTTTCCATGATCTTCCCTGCTACTAAGGTCATGCTGAATGATCAGTAGTTTCTGGCTTCCTCTCCGTTTCCACTTTTGTATAGCGGGACTACATCAGCTCTCCTCCAGTCTTTGGGTACCTCCCCCGTTTCCAATGACAGGCTGAACAGGGTTTCCAGAGGTCCCGGAACCACCTCCCTTAGCTCCCTCAGCACCCTGGTGTGCACCCCATCTGGCCCCATAGCCTTATCGACTCTTATTCCTTCCGGTTCTTTTAGGACCCTTTCCTTTGGAAAAGAACTTGTATCCATTTCCGTGCCCTTCCTACCTCTTCTATTACTTTCTGGCCCATTTCCTGCCCCCTCCTCTGTAAAGACTGAGCAGAAGTATCTGTTCAATATGTCCGCTTTGCAGTTGACAGACATGTTTGATTTGACTCCATTTGGAATAATAAAGTTTGAGTACTTTGTGAGAGAAAATTCCCATCCTCTAATAAGCATGTGGAAAGTTTTCAGTCAAAACTTGCACAATTTTAAAATACAGTTTATAAATGAAAAAGAAACTAAGTGCCCTAGCTACGATTTGAACCTATGACTACTCAGAATACCATTCTGTTGTATTCAGAGCAGGCCTATCTTCAAATCCCAGCTAAGACACCTAATTTATTTTTCATTTTTAAATTGTATTACAAATATGTGCACATCGCATCCCTTGTAAATAAACTGTAATTCAGATTTGTGTGATTCCAGGTTGTGCACTGAGAAAGATGGGCGTCTTTGGGAGTCCCCAGCTTTGCGTTGTTCTGGTAGCTTAACTAGTAAAGTAGCAGAATGAAATTCTATGGAGTCCTGGGTTCAAATCCTAGCTAAGACACTTTATTTCATTCTCATTTCTGAGTTGTATAACTTGCACAAAACAATGCATTTCTTCAGTGTTTATTATTACCCTATTTTAACACTCTTGTTTCAACAGGTTAATGGACAAGTTAAATGGTATGCTCATAAACACTAATTTTTCTGGGTCAAATATGTCAGTTCACACGGCAGACATGGCAGCTACAATTTTCAAAATCCCTCTGGATGACATCATAAATAGCAGCGCAACAAGTATCCCACTGAGTATTCTTCCATTAGAGGTAAGAACTGCTCTGATGTCAGCTGTTGGTATATAGTAGAAGAACATTTCCACTTACTACTGTATCAACTCAGTGATAGTACTGGACACTCCTCTGGGCATTATAGATCGATGTGGCACTCCCAACCAATCAGAGCACTCCTTTCTCCTGCACATGAGACTCTATTGTTTCAACCACCAGATCACATATCTTCAGTTAGAAGTGAGAGAAAGAAGTCATCCCAGTAGTGCGGAGGGTTAAGGCGTTTGCACCTCACGTGTAAGCACATCGATGACCCAGGTTTGGAAATGGATGAGGGTCACTCGGGGGTTGGCAGGGGAGAGGAGGATTGGGTATCTGGAGAGGGAGGTCTTCTACCTCCACTGTGATAGTGTCACCTGAGTGACATGGATGGTTCCACTGTGATAGTGCCACCTGGGTGACATGGATGATTCCACTGTGATAGTGCCACCTGGGTGACGTGGATGGTTCCACTGTGATAGTGCCACCTGGGTGACATGGATGGTTCCACTGTGATAGTGCCACCTGGGTGACATGGATGGTTCCACTGTGATAGTGCCACCTGGGTGACATGGATGGTTCCACTGTGATAGTGCCACCTGGGTGACGTGGATGGTTCCACTGTGATAGTGCCACCTGGGTGACATGGACGGTTCCACTGTGCCAGTACCACCTGGGCGACATGGATGATTCCACTGTGATAGTGCCACCTGGGCGACATGGATGGTTCCACTGTGATAGTGCCACCTGGGTGACATGGATGGTTCTACTGTGATAGTGCCACCTGGGTGACATGGATGGTTCCACTGTGATAGTGCCACCTGGGTGACATGGATGGTTCCACTGTGATAGTGCCACCTGGGTGACATGGATGGTTCCACTGTGATAGTGCCACCTGGGTGACGTGGATGGTTCCACTGTGATAGTGCCACCTGGGTGACATGGACGGTTCCACTGTGCCAGTACCACCTGGGCGACATGGATGATTCCACTGTGATAGTGCCACCTGGGCGACATGGATGGTTCCACTGTGATAGTGCCACCTGGGTGACATGGATGGTTCTACTGTGATAGTGCCACCTGGGCGACATGGATGATTCCACTGTGATAGTGCCACCTGGGCGACATGGATGGTTCCACTGTGATAGTGCCACCTGGGTGACATGGATGGTTCCACTGTGATAGTGCCACCTAGGTGACATGGATGGTTCTACTGTGATAGTGCCACCTGGGCGACATGGATGATTCCACTGTGATAGTGCCACCTGGGCCACATGGATGGTTCCACTGTGATAGTGCCACCTGGGTGACATGGATGGTTCCACTGTGATAGTGCCACCTACGTGACATGGATGGTTCCACTGTGATAGTGCCACCTGGGTGACATGGGTGGTGGTGGAAACAGAGCCGCAAAGGGGAGGGTGGGCACCTCCTGAGTGGGATGTGCACACATGTGTGTATCTGTACAATCCTCACCCATGAAATGCCCGAGGGGATGGTAGAAAACTGGCAGAAAAAGTGTTGGCCGCTGCCGGATGACAATGCACTCTCCCAGAGGCTCTCCGCTGCCTAGTGGGCTGACCACCTGCGCATGTGGAACCTAGTCTCCTCCAGGGCCTGTAGGACGTAGGAGGTTCTACCATGGGGAATCCATGGGGCGCTGCAATGTGGGGAGCTGTAAACCCTAGAGATGGTGGAGTGACAGTGGTGGGGGGGGTATCAAGGTGCACGGGTGCGGGCCAAGAAAGGGGGAGGAGGAGAAAAAATTAGGGAGAAAAAACAAAAAAAATATTTTTATCCCAAGTCTGAAGTTGTTGCTGAAACCATCACTAACTATCTATCTATCTATCTATCTATCTATCTATCTATCTATCTATCTATCTATCTATCTATGTCTTTAGTGACCAGGTAGGTGCACTGATCCAAGGGATTGTTTTCATGCACAACCCAGGCCATAAACAATGGCACGATTAGCAAAATAGAATACAGGAGAAGTAACATGGCCACAATGCAGGCCATTAACAATGAGGTGCAGAGAATTTCTGTACAGTGGGTATTAACAAAAATGGGACTGCAATAAGGTACAAGGTGAAGTTGTAGGCCAGAGTCAAGTCCATATACATCATCACAGGAACATGGAGAAAAATACAGTAAGGTGACAAATTATTAGGGGATTCTCATGGTGCTCATTTTTAACCAGCTATAATAATTCTAATTAAATTATCGCTAACATGCACTTTTGCTCTGTGTCAGCTTCTGTCTTCCAGCATGATAACAAGAATACAAATTTTACAGTATTTGACTTTACACTTCAGCAACTGGTTTCTTAAACATGTTTCCACTATTACAATTTGCTAGAGAATACATTTTTTTAAATAATTTTTAGTTTGTCTTTCCAAGGTTTTAAAAACATTTCAGTACACTAACTAAAAAGCATTTGACTGTCTCCAATGGACCTCACTGCATCTTTGTTTATGTTATAATAGTACTGCCCAGGACAACAGACTGTGCTGTGAGGTCAGTGAGCAACAGTCAAAAGCTTTTTGAAAGTTCTGGTCAAATAACTAGTGTATTATTTGAAATATTTTGTAGCTGAATAACTGGAAAAAGTGGAAGAAACTAGAAAATACTAAAGTCAAACATAATGTTATTAATACCATATTTTTTTAGCCATTTATTTTAGTAATTACCTAAAGCCCCATAAATAGTCATAATTTGGTGGCACAGAGTAGTTGCAATAATCACTTCGTGCCAGTGTTCCAACTTGCTTCCCCTTGTTCTATAAACAAAAGGGCCAGAAGCCTGTACCTTCACCATTGCAATCAGCATTGTGCCAACATGAGGAAAGGGGTGGGGAGTGGCATGCAAATGACGCACTCCCCGCTATGCATAGATCCTTCCCAGCCCGCAAACAGTCAGCAGCACGCCACAGCACCTCTTACCTCTGTAGAAATGTGAGAGTCAGATCAACAGGGGTGGCACAGGCATGTGGTGGCTGTTGATGGACTCAGTTCAGGAAAAAGACTGGCCAGGGATCATGACATTAAAGTACACAGGAGAACATGGCTGGGGAAGGGAGTTCCACTGGACATCAGTGTTAAAGATGACCAATTACCAACGAGGGGGCAGCTAGACTAACAGGGAGTTCTGGTGAGGGACATGAAAAATAAAAGAATTAGCCAACAATGGGGCCATAAGATATAGGATTTGATGGGAGACAAACAATACCGTAGCACCCCATGACTTGGCCTGTTGGCAACCATGGTCATCTGCTGACTGTCATCTGCATTGCAACTTAGTCATTGGAGGAGACTACTCCCATGGCGTCTAAGTCTGGGTGGTGTGATTGGCAGATCTTCTTTAAGGACATCTCCCACCACTGAGCTACACCTTTGGAACTGTTAGCCATCAGTGTCAGAACCACTTGGAAACTTTTACCTAGCTGGGGCCACCCACATTAAACTATATCAGCACTGCCTACAGTATATAATGTCGGTTGCTCCACACCTCCTCAGTTTTTTTTCTCCCACCTTCGACTGCTCATTTGATTGAGGAAATGCCTTCCTCAGGTTCTGTCACTGGGGTAGCATTTTTCTTTTAGTTTACTTACTTGATATCGTTATTGTGCTCTGCCATTGACTCCTTTAATGACACCCCCGATCATTTCCTTTTGCTGGTGTGGCATGGAGATATTTACACTCACATGCTTTGTTTGCTTCCTGAGCCTTCTGCATAATGTGAAATCCTGTGCTATCTGTAAGGGCTTTAACCAGGACATGAGGAGATGCCACTGTAAGGATTTAGAAAATTTCTTACAGAAAATGGAAAGTGCCAAGCAGATAGCATCAGTGTCTACTCTAGGGTCTCCAGCATGTTCTACCTGGATATGCTACTGGGTAGCCCCCAAAGTCTCCTCATCTGGCAACCATGCTGTTATCTTCATGGGAAAAACACCACTCTTCTAAGGAGATGTCAAGAAAGGCCTGTCTGATGGAGTGTCACTGCAAACATTATAAGTGTTCCTACCAGTCCAGGTCATTGCTAAATCCCTGTGAGGGTAAGTCTCAGGCTACTTAGTTGGTCCCATCATGGCTTGACCATCATTCAGACACCAAGGTAAGGTGTAGGCTCTGGCTCACCCACTGTTAGTAGCACACAGCCCATTCCCAGTGCATTCCCAGTACAGTGATAATGAGCATTGTCCCACTGTCACTTTCTTCATTAACTCTGCAGGGCAGCACTAGCAGGACTGGTAGTTTTTCTGGCTACTGGCTCTGTATCATTTCAGAGGGTATTGTCTTCCCTGCTGTCAATAATTACTCTGTTGAATGCACAGCCTTTACCACTGCTGCCATCAACATTGACTTTGGGTGTATCTGGAAATACAGTTCCTGCCATAGTGCCACCCATTCCACTATCTCTTCAGCCTTTGACCACAGTGGTCTCTTCACCCTCTCCTCAGCCTGAGAAGGAAGAGGATGAACAAAATGCAGACCTCCTTGATGTAGAGGAAGGTGACGAAGAGGTGGAATAATCATTTTGTGGATTTGACTCTAGTTTCACTAGGCTTGATTTTCGAAGGAAAACACAGGGCTTGTGTTAAGCCCTGCATCTAACCCTTTCTGTGGCTCAACTGCGCCAAATGCATTTGCCGCAACTCTGCCTGATTTTGGTAGGTCGGGCGCAGTTACGACACTTTACCTGATTTATGGCAGCTTGCGCCAATACTTTGGCACGAGCCCCGTAAAAAGGGTCCCTGAGACTGCCGCAAGCTAGACCAGAAAAAGTTGGTTTAACATGTGGCAAGTGGTGCACAGGACTGAAAATCCTGATCACTGGCCAGCTGATTGTCACAAGCCCTATGCACCATTTCTTCAGTGCACCCGGGGCTTGCAACAATCTAAGCCATTTGAAATCCATCCCACTGTATCTTCCTGCGGTAAAAACACTGTGTTGTATACTCCTAGTTTTCCTCATGAGGATTCCTTGTTTCAGGCTCTTTTACCCCTCAAAAGCTAAGCTTTACTGCTGAGAAAGAGCACTCCACTAAGAGGAATCTAAAATCAATTCCTGGAGGTCCCTACTTCATCTTCTGTGATCATTCCTCCAATTTGCCGTGCTGTGGAGGGCTGCCTGGCACTGGTCTAAGATTTTCCTGGCTGTCCCTTGCAAGGCAGGCAGACAATTTCCAGCAGCTTGTACCAATGGTTGTTATACCATTCAGCCTGAGAACTGACTTAGTAGTCATTATCTCTGCTCGTGGCAAGCTCACTGCTCACCGTCACATGAGCTCTTTGGTTTCTGACAAATAATCAAGAAAACTGAAAGTACAGTAATAGGCAAACAGACTTATGATTTGCCTCAGTGGGCTTACATATTACCAGTTACCAGGCTTAAATGACTAAAGGTACACTGTCAGCTGTTTAGTGAAATTACTAGTCATGTGTGCCCAGTTATCCTCTAGTAACAGAACTGACAAAGAAAGGGTCGTATATGTTCCAGTGTGTAACATAATATTTTGTTGCAGTTCTACCAACTTTTTATTATTGCATTTATAAATACAGTCCACCAAGGTGCAGTTAATTAAAGCCTCTTGTCCAAGTGAATGTGCATTGTTATGATCGCCAAACTCATGCAAGAGTGAGTTTTAACTTTCCCATAGTGCTAATAACCAAGGCTGGTGTCTAAAACAGTGGCTGATTCTGAACTCATATATGTTTCTCTGTAAAGAAAACAAACACTAGAAGTGCAAAACAAATTCATTTGAAAAAGCGAAGCTATGATCCCGAGCATGCGTGTTAGTGTCAGCGCTAATAAGCATTCTCAGGATCTCGGCTTCGGTTTTACAAATGTGTTTTTTTAGCACTTCTTGTGCTCAATTTCTTTGCAGAGAGACATCTACAAGTTCAGAATCAGACACTCTTTTATGCACTAGCCTTGGCTACTGTCACTATGGGAAAGTTAAAACCTGCTCATGCACAAGTTCGGCAATCATGATGACAGGCATTCACATGGACAAGAAGCTTCTGGAGGCTGAACTTTGGTGGACCACTCTACTTAAATGCAATCATAAAAAGTTGGTAGAACTGCAACAAAATATTATTGATGCATATTGGCACATGTACAGCCCTTACTTTGTCAGCTCTGTTGCTGGAGGACAAGGAACACCTAACCAGGCTGGGTGACAAACTATTATCCATTTCGTCCGGCACCTCCTTCTCTGAGATCCTGCCAGTCTGGGAGAGGGGGACAGATGGACAGAAGATCAGAGAAGGGGAGATAGGGGAGCTAAACATGTGGCTCAAGGGCTGGTGCCAGGAAAAAGGACACAAATTTGTAGGGAACTGGCAACAGTTTTGGGAGCGAAAGTTCTTTTAATTTGATGGACTGCATCTGACTAAGGAGGGAGTCAGTGCATTGGGCAGAAGTTTGATGTCTTTGCAGAATATTTAAACTAGCAAATGGGGAGAGGGGTGCAGCACCTGAAACGTTGAATGGGAAGAACACCCCTTCCCCCTCAGCTAGTGGTCAAACAGGAGTTCAGCATGTTTGTAGTTCATTTGCATCACCAGGTAAAGAAAAAGGTCCAGCTCCCCATACGATGCACAGGGGAAACGCCGGACCTCGCCCAACAACTAACACACCAAAATCTGACCAATGTAAAATCATGTACACAAATGCTCGCAGTCTGGGAAACAAGATCCCAGACCTGCAGGCAATAATGACAGAAGCTAAACTGGACATAGTAGCCATTAGCGAGACATGGTTTACCAGTAACTACACTTGAAGACTACAGTACCTGGCTATGTACCGTTCAGAAGAGACCGAGGTGCAAAAAGGGGGCTGCAGTGGCCCTTATGTCAATGAAAATATCAAAGCTACAGAAATTCAGAATACACATAAGGAGCCAGAAGAACTGTGGGTCACCCTGGAAACAGGAAATGGGACAGCCATATGAACTGGGGTTGTGTACAGGCCTCCAGACCTGGGGGAGGACATAGACATGTTACTGTTAGAAGATATACAAAACATGACAGCTAAAGGGGAGGTTCTGATAATGGGAGACTTCAATATGCCAGATACAGATTGGTCAACACCAGCAGGGACATCTGCCAGAACTAGACACATGGTGGATTCCCTGCAGGGGGAGGGACTCAAACAACTGGTAAAACAACCCACAAGAGACAGGGCTATCCTAGATCTAGTACTGACTAACAGGGAAAGGATCACAGATCTCCAGGTAGAAGGTCACCTGAGGGCCAGTGATCATCACATGGTATGGTTCAATTTGGCCACTAGAACAAAATCATCCCATTCCAAGGCAAGAATATGGGACTTCAGAGGAGTTGACTTTGATAAGATGGTCAACAGAGCTAAACTAGCCCTGGCAAACAGAAATACAGGTGAGGGGGCACAGGCAAAATGGGCAAGCATTAAAAATGCAATACTGGAAGCAACATCCCATTGTGTTAGTGAGAGAAAGAAGTGCAAAAGAAGAAGGAAACCACTTTGGTTCTCAAACACAGTAGCAGAAAATGTCAGAGCTAAAAGGCTGGCCTTCAGGAAATATAAGGGAACACAGCAGGATGAAGACAGGGAGGCATACCAAACTTCCCTAAGGGAAGCAGGGAAGGCAGTAAGGCAGGCAAAGGCCCAAACTGAGGAAACACTAGCACGGACAGTAAAATAAAGGTGGCAAGACTTTCTACAGGTACATTAGTGAAAGGAGGAAGTCCAGATGCGGTATTGCTGAGATCAAACGGGATAAGGGGGCATGTGAAGAGGAGGACCATGTAAAAGTATCTATCCTAAATAGATACTTCTGCTCAGTATTTACTGAAGAGAAGGTACGGCAGGGCCCACAACTCTGCACCATGGACACGGGGGAAAGGAGGTGCGCACTAGTCCCCCTAACAAAAGAAAGGGTCCTACAAGAGCTCGATAATCTCAGGGTGGACAAGGCAATGGGACCTGATGGCATACATCCCAGGGTACTAAAGGAGCTAAGGGTGGAACTAGCAGAGCCATTATCAGAACTGTTTAGTCAGTCTCTGAGCACAGGAGAGGTCCCAGAAGACTGGAGAAGGGCTCATGTGATCCCGCTCCACAAGAGTGGTAGCAGGGAGGAGGCAGGGAACTACAGACCAGTCAGTCTTACCTCAGTAGTGGGCAAGATTATGGAGACGCTCCTTAAGGAAAGGATAGTGCAACACCTGTTATTCATAGGAGCACAGAATCCAAGACAGCATGGGTTTACAAAAAGAAGGTCCTGTAAAACTAATCTCATAGATTTCTTTGACACTGTAACCAGAGTGGTGGACCAAGGGGAGCAGTTGATGTTGCCTACCTTGACTTCAGGAAAGCTTTCGATACTGTTCCACATAAAAGATTGATTAATAAGCTGGGAAGGCTTGGGGTGGGTCAGACATTGGTCAACTGAGCGGCAAACTGGTTGATGGGAAGAAAACAGAGAGTGGTGGTAAACAGTATACAGTCAGAAGAGATGCAAGTCACAAGTGGGCTACCTCAGGGATCAGTCCTGAGGCCAGTCCTCTTCAATATCTTCATCAGTGACATTGCAGATGGAATGGAGGGTAAGGTTTGTCTGTTTGCAAATGACACCAAGATCTGCAACAGAGTAGATGATCCAGATGGGGTGGGCAGAATGAGAAGAGATCTCGATAAACTAGCAAAATGGTCGAAGTGTGGCAACTGGGGTTTAATACAAAGAAGTGCAAGATCATGCACATAGGGAAGAGAAACTCCTGAAGCCAGCTATAGGCTGGAGGGAATTGTTGGCAGTCACAAGGGAAGAAAGAGACTTGGGGTCATCATCACCGATGACCTGAAATCATCCAAGCAGATCACTAAAGCAGTAGGTAAGGCTAGAGGGATGTTGGGGTGTATTAATAGGGGTATCACAAGTCAGAAGAGGGAGGTAATAATCCCTCTTTACAAGACACTGGTTAGGCCCCATCTGGAGTACTGCATGCAGTACTGGAGGCCACACCTTCATAAGGACAGTAACCAAACTGAGGCACTCCAGAGAAGGGCAACCAAAATGGTGCAGGGACTGCATCAGAAAACATATGAGGACAGATTAACTGAACTCAATATGTATACCCTAGAGCAAAGGAGGGAGAGAGAGGTGATATGATTGAAACATTCAAACACCTTAAGGACATTAACAAGGTGAAAGAGTCTAACATGTTTCAATATAAGAAAAATAGCAGGACAAGAGGACACAGCATTAGATTAGAGGGAGGCCGATTAAGGGGTAATGTGAGGAAGTTCTTTTTCACAGAAAGGGTGGTGGATGCATGGAACGGCCTACCTCAGGAAGTGGTGGATATGAATACAGCGCAGGGCTTCAAACAGGCATGGGACAGGCATAAGGGAGCAGTACAGATGAGTATGAATAGATAGGCCATTGACAGAGCAAAGGCCTATGGCACATTCTTAAGGTAGATAAAGAAACGGGCAGACTGGATGGGTCTTGTTGTCCTTATCTGCCATCAACTGCTAAGTTTCTACGTTTCTATAAGTGGGCACAAATAATTAGTAATTTCACTAAAAAGCTGTCAGCATCCCTTTAAATATCATAATAGCTTCTGGAAGTCTTCATCTATTTTTGTGGATAATTTGCCAGACAGCAGTACTAAAACTGAAATCCAGCAGTGCATTGTGCATGGCATAGAGACCAGAAAGCATTTATTGCATTCTACTTCTAAAGTTGGTAAGGAAATCCCTGCATCCTGATTGGCCAGGACTCATGCACAGTGTCAGTATTACCAATGGGTAAAAGTTTTTATTTTTCCTCACAAACTCATATTATAAGCACAATAAGACACTCCAGGGCATTGGCAGTATTGTGACAACTGCACCTCTAGGGGCTGAAGGCACTCAGCCTGTGGCCTCATGACTTACTATGGCCCTGGGCATGTGGGTGTAATAGTACTACCCATACCCTGTCATGTCTTATTGCTTAACTATGATGCCTCTAATGCTTCTGCTTGTGCAGCTGCTTCTGGCATCTGTCTTTGTAGATATTCATGGATGTGTATTGCTGGTTTTAGCCACTGATATTCAGCAATCAGCTCTTAACTCACCATTTCATTGCCAGAAACTGTTTCACCAATATGTGGAACTCACTGTCATAGACATAAAGTTTTCAAAAAATGACTCTGCATTCCCTGCAGTCCCATATACCCTAGCCCTCTTGCTGACATTTTGGAGGGTTAATTTCACAGAGGCTCCTACTCTTCCTTTGCCTGGGGATTTAGTAGATCTTCCTCAGGGATGAACATTCCCAAGCAACATCTCTTAGGTGCCCATGTTAAGGCCCCCAATAGTCTGAGTTCTGGCGGTGCTCCCACCACACCACTGCTTTCTGACTCCCATCTGTACCCTCTGTCCACCTCTTAAGGTTTCAAATGGGTACACATTCTCACTTTTTCTGACAAAATGGCAGAATACCTTGTCAGACAGATGAGTCCTACAGTATATATCATCAAGGAGGACCATGCACTGAAACTAACTGTGCATCATCTTATCCTTCTGTCCACCCTCCAAGCCCCTATCATCACCACCAGACCACTTGTCAATCCTACTGATGGATGTGAGTACTCTCTTAGACAAAAGTGCTATTCAGAATGTTTCCCTGGCCAAGCAGACTCAAAGTTTCTATTTCTGCTATATCCTTGCCCTGAAGAAGACTGGTAATGTACACCCTGTCTTGGATCACAGAGACCCAAATGAATACATTATGGACAAAACATTTCAAATTGTCTCACTTCGGTCACTCCTAATTCTGCTCCTTCAAGGTGATTCGCTTTGCACCCTAGATATGCAGAATGCAGTATGTACATGATGATCTGACATAGTCATCAACAATATCCACTTCCTCTTGGAAGACCAGCACTACCAAGTTCAAATCTTGCCTTTTAGTGTCCTCTTAGCCCTTCAGGTCTTCATCAAATGCTTTGCTGTGCTGACTGAGGCCTTATGCTGGGAAGCCCTCTATGTATGCCTGCAACTGGATTGTTGGCTCATCAAGGCACCTTCAATGAATGTGGAACTACAGACTTTGTAGTGGATTCATAAGTTGTTCCACCAACTGGGTAATCTGGTCAATGAACACTGATGTGTTCTGACCCTATGTCAGCTCCTTTAGTTTATAGATGTCCTGGACACATCTCAGGCACAGACATTCCTTATAGAGCACCATATGGACATCTGATCACTCAGACAACACTTATCACCTGTGAGGTCCATGCTTTGGTTCCTGGGACTCCTGGCTGCAGCTATCCAACTGCTGTGATGGCCCGCTTAAACATGCATTCTCCCCAGCAAATGCCCTGTGCCAGTGAACCAGCCTACCCAATCCCTGGATCACCCTGTCCTGATCAAAAGACCCCTATGCAGAGCTCTGTGATTGTGATAACACTGCTTCCATCTGCTTTGGGGTCCCCATTCCTCCCTCCATCCTCTCGGGAGATTCTTAGCACAGATGCCTCTAGGACAGGAGTCACCCATTTGGGCTACCTAAAGTCCCAAGCTGTGATCCCTTTCAGACTAATCTCTCCACATTGATATTCTGAATAGGAGGGCTGTTCTTCTTGGCCTATGAACCTTCACCCAACACATTCAAGGCTGTCTTCTCATTGTATAGCTGGATAATCTTTGTGTCATGCACTGGCTCAACAAACAAGGAGGTATTCACTCCTACCCTATCTGCAGATAAGTCATAAGGGTGTGGGACTGGGAACTGGCACATGACGTATACATCATGGCCATGTTTCTGCCCAGATCTCTGAATATCCTAGTGAACTCTCTCAGCAGGCTGGTTGCTCTACACTATTAATGGGAACCCCTGAATGACACAGTTGCAGATTACTAGGATCATGCAGACATTTTTGTATCCCCACATAACATCAAATTGCCACATTTCTGCTCACTCGCACTAGGGTCTGAAGTTTTTGGGTGGGACACATTGTCACCTCTTTTAGAAAGGAAGACTTCTGTATACTTTTCATCCAAGCCCCCTGATTCAGTGATTATTAGTCAAGCTTCAGGAGGAAGTGGCCTCCTTAATACAGTAAATGTGACTCCCTTCTGGCTCAGACATATTTGGTTCCCTCTGCTCTGGCAGCTTGTGGTGGAACCTCCTGTTCTCCTATGAGCGGGTTTCCAGAAGCAGGACCAGGTAGTCTGTTGATCCTGGGACTTACATCCTTGCAACTGTAGACCTGGTTCCTGAGGACATAGAACTGTCCCACTTTGGGGTTTCCCAGTGATTTCAGATGTTCTGCTGTAGGCTTGCAAGCCTTCTACATGGCCCACATGTTTTCTGAAATAGAAATATTTCAGCCTTTGTTGTACTTCTTGCTCCTTTGACCTTTTTTTATGTCTGATCCAGAACATTTTGGATAATTTCCCATCCCTGTTGGACTGTGGCCTTCAGTAGGGCTGTGAAAGGGCTGAATGTTATTTTCTGAATACCACAAATAATGACTATCCAAATATTCAGAAGCCCTTTTCGAATACAGGACTATTCGGGTGGTATTCGTATTTGGCACAGCCCCACAGCCCCCCCTCAAAAAAATAACCCCCCACCTCCTCTGCAACCTACACATTCATAAAAAGTAAAAGAGAAAAGGGAAATGGGCAGACTAGATGGGCCAAGCGGTCCTTATCTGCCATCAAAGTCTATGTTTCTATGTTTCTATGAGACACTGCCTCCGCTCCAGCCCGGTCCTCGGACTCTCCAGCAACTTCCTGCTTTGTGCCAAACATATTTTTGCTTAAAAATTAAAATTGCATCACCAGCAGGACCCTGCTTGCCATTGCCAGCACATATAATAATGAGGAGAGGAATCAGAGACATTTTCCAAATCGCTGTAAGGAAATAAAATATAAGTCCCATCTCCCCACCCTCTAGCAGCAGCAGTCCATCCCACCCTCCGGATCCTACCCCCCAAATCTGCAAAATCGCAAATTGTTATAATAATAATAATGAGACTGACAACTTCATTCACCAAATTGCCATTAGGAAAAAAGATAAAACCCCGTGACTGACACAACCTACCCACCTCCACTGCCAGCTGCCCTCTTGTAAAATGACCCTCACCCCCCACACCCTACTACTCCCCCTAGCACCCAATTCTCCTTATCAGAAGGTGCCTGGCACAATCCTCCCTCCTCCATGGCCAAGCGCCTTCTAATGAATGAAATCACTTTTGCACTTGCTAGCTCCTATAGTAAAACCAGTTGATCATGTGATCTGCTGCTTTTTAATATGCAAGCAGCCAATCATGCCAGCAATTTCATTCATTAGAAGGTGCTCAGCTGTGGATGAGGGAGTGTTAATGGGTGCCTTCTGATAAGGAGAACTGAGTGCTGGGGAGGGTGCCCACTGGGGGGGAACGAGGGTTATTCTTGCAAGAGGCTACTGGCTATAGAGGTGGGTGGGTATGCCAGTCACGGGTTTTATATTTTTTCCTCATGGTGATTCAGTGAATGTCTATGTTGTCAGACTTATTATTATTAATTAAAATAATTACAACAATTTGCGGGTATTGGGGGGGTAGGAGCCAGAGGGTGGGATGGGCCGCTGCTGCTAGAGGGTGAGGGGACAGGGGATACATTATTCCACTTGATTTTCTACTGCACAAGAGGGTGGGGGCTCTTTTTTCTATTTTGACATAGGGCTGTACCGAATACAAATATTTTGGCCGAGTAACGAATACCTGGGACCCGAATACCAAATATTTGGCTGAATATTCGGAAAAAGGTATTCGCACAGCCCTAGCCTTCAGTATTCTTTGGTAAATGTAACACCCCTATAGGGGCTTACCTGGTCTGCCTGCACTTTCCCCCAGTTGCCTTGCAGTCTCCATCCAGCCTTTTTTTCAGATGGGACTGGTGGAGCTAGACTTTGGAGCCACCGACCTGTTCTTGTACCTCGGTGGGTTCAGCAGCTTGAGCATGTGCAATGCACATTTCAGTGTTCTACCATGATTGCGGTAAAGCAGGAGGGCATTCAAAAGGTCTCAGCCCCCTCCTAAAGCTAACTGGAGACTGGAGACTTGAGGGAGGTGATAAGAGAGCCTCCATAGGAAAGTTAAGAGGTGCCATTGAGCCGCAGGATCAGGAGTGGGGATTTAAATATTAATGAGCACCCTCACAAATAATAATTGAGCTGTCACTGCTCCAGGGGGACTGCATAGACTGTAGCTAATGACAGACAGCAGGAGGGTCTGAAAATAACTATTTAATAGTTGTTTAACAGGGGACAAAGGGGTTGCTGACATGTGGGGTCAAGATGTTTCCAGACTGATTTCTTTGGCTACAGTGATGCTGCAAAGTTGGGACAATATGTGGACTGCTAGGGGACTGAATGATAGCAGCCATGTTATGATCCTTTGACCCCTGATGGAAAGCCAGTCAGCTACCTAAGTGTCCAAAACCATTTGAGAGGGCTCATGGCAGGAGGTGTGAACTAATTTAATGTGCTAAAAGACCTTTGCAAATCAATAATCAGAGGGGGCTAATTACCATTATTGGTTGTGAACCCGGGTCATTATGTAGAGAAGTTGACTCCTGGGGTCCCCTCTGGTCTTTTATTAGGGGATACCCAGTTGAGACCTTCTAAACAGGTGCGAAATCTGGGCATAATCTTTGACAGTGTGCTGACGCTGAAGACACAGGTATCGGCCACTGTCAAGTCATCCTTTTACCATCTGAGGAATATCGCCCGGATAAAACACCTTGTTCCACATGATGACCTTCCTGTGTTGGTCCACACTTTTGTTTCTTCTCGCCTTGATTACTGTAATGCTCTATATCTAGGGTTGCCGGGGGTGGATGTCCGTCGCCTGCAGCTGGTGCAGAACGCAGCAGCCAGGTTGTTGACTGGATTATCAAGAACTTGCCATATCACACCTGTGCTGCTCGAACTGCACTGGCTGCCAGTACAGTGGAGAATCACCTTCAAGGTCGCATTGCTGACCTATAAGACCCTACATGGTCAGGGACCATGCTACCTGCAAGATCTCCTTTGTCCCTACCGCCCACTCCGCTCCACTGGCAAGGGTTTGCTAGAGATTCCCAGGGTTCGTCTTCAATCATCTGGGGCAAGGGCTTTTTCTTTTATGGCCCCGATCCTGTAGAATTCTCTATCTCGTCAGATTAGGGAGTGCCTGTCCATGGAATCATTTAAGAGGTCTCTGAAAAGCCACTAATTTGCACTAGCATTCGGATAGATTATTTTATGGTCATTTTATTGTTTTATGTCATTATTTATTATAGTTGATGTTTATTCTTGTTATGTATCAGCGCTTTGATTTATTGAAAAGCGCTTTACAAATAAAATTTTGATTGATTGATTGATTGACCATGGATATTTGTGATTGATAACGGGTAGCAATCAATCAGGGGGCAGGATTTTCAGGAGAAATCCCAGAGGTTTTTGGGCAGTTGAGTCAGTCTGATTTGGGCTCTGATCGAGTCAAGAAAAGCTCAGTGCTGTATTTGAGAAGAGTTCAAAAGGTCTTTCTCAGAGCTTAAACGGAGTTTTGCTAGGGATTGAAGATGAAAGGATTTTTACTGTTTGAAGGAACTGTGCATCTTTTCTGAGCATTCCAGGCATCTGGTGGAAACTGCTGGTTTTGAGGAGACTCATTTTGCTGCAGAGGTCAGAATCAGTGATATTGGGAGAAAACCCTGGGCTGAGGAAGAGACTTTCTTGAAACCATGTGTGAGTAATAGAAAAGGTAGATACTGTTCTGTTTGGAGAAACTGTTACAGGAACAAAGTGAGCAGGTGTCCTATGCCTCAGGAACCTGTTGCTGCCATTAAACATCCTGTTGTTGGAAGGAACTGTTAATCTGGAGTTTGGATTCAGTTGCAAAACAGCACTGGAAAGAGAAAACTTTTAATGAACTGTCTGGCTGCACACCAGAGCTGTTTTTCTGTCTTGAGAGAAAGGTGGAAGCAGGGAATTCCCAATTGCTATTCAGAGCCATGTGGGGAATCTACTAATGCCCATCAAGTGGGGTCTGCTGGGTGCAGGGGATCACTGGTATGTGATGGAGTGCTAGGGCACTCTGAACTGTGAGGGAACTGGGCTGTGGAGCCACTCCTAGGTCTGGGTCCTCTGTGGTTTGGTGGGCCTTGGGTGGGAGCTCTGCAATGAGTCTGAATAGGCTGAAGGAGGCAAGCTGCAAGACCTCCAATCAACTTGACAAGCAGCCAGACCTTAAAGCAAGATCAAGTTTATACATCATCTACTACTGCCCATCCATTTCTGCCCTCTCTGAATTGAAAGTACAGAATTCAAACTGCTGAAACACTCCCCCCCCCCCGCTCCAGAGGCTGCTCAACTCTCCGGGACTGTGAATAACTCAGAGCTTGCCCTGATCAAGGGAACTGGGGAAAGTTGTTTGAAAACAGAGGGTTTAAAATTAACTTTAAGGCTTCATCTTTTAATTATTTTTCAAGGGTCCCAATGCTGGCAAACCCATGACACCGACCAGGCCTGCACCATCACAGGGTACCCTTACAAACTACACTAAGGTTATATTGGTACCAGTAGGGGTGGAAGCTTGGGTGTTTTGGCCTATGGGCTCTGTTGTTGTGAACTACTCTAACCTTTATCTTTCTTTCACAGCTGTCCCTGCTCCAAGTACCCCATCCCCTAGCCCACCCCAAAATAAAGCTGTGTTTTGTTTATTGCTATTGCTGTGTGGAGGGTATTTTTGTGAAGACTAACTGTCAAGTACATGTGGTGTATGGTACTGTGGAACATCTTGGTATCCAGGTGGTTGGAAGGGGAGGTGGGTAGGTACAGCATCCCAGGGGGGTGACACCTGGCCCACTGTCAACCTACTCTGGGTGGAGACACCAAGCTATTTTACTATTACTTTGGGATAGAACCCTCGATCATCACTGTAGCAGGACCCAAGCCTCTTAACCTGTGTGGTAGCCAACAGGCAGGGATAAGTAACCCACTGGCACATGTTGCCTGGGCTACATAAACGTTCATCTTTTGCCCATTTTTGCATTTCATGCCTCCTCTGGGAGAAAGACTGTGGCCCAATTGGAGGTGTTGTCGGAACAAAGGCTATAATATCACTTTTTAAAATGTAGCACTTAGATTCACCTCAGACCTTACCCAAAAATGATTTCAAAAATTACCAAAAATAATAAACATTCACATATGATATTATCTTATGCTCTCCAGATTCAAAATAATGGTAATAACACTGCCTTCCACACTTATATATATGAAAAATATATATTTTTATTAACACCCATACAGTAATTCTAAACATTCCTCATTAGCATAAATATCAAGCATAATAACTGTAAACATCAACAAAAGTGTTTCAGAAAATCAAGCAAACTACTTTTAGCAAATAAACAATGCAAATGAATAAGCAATATTTAGCATAACAAATGGTAACAGTTACACTAGACTTTCAGCATAATAACATGCAAATTTACAAGATCAATATCTCAGATTATTTCTATATAAAACTTGTTTCGAACCTTCATAGCATGCAAAATGTATTTTTTATGAGAACTTACAGGAACTCATTAAGTCAGAGTTTTGTACTACACTTTCGTAAAACTCAGTTTTAACTTTTAAAATCATGGAAAGTATTTCTCAGTTTAAAGCTTTCAAACTATATGTCCAAGTTCTGTAGTTAAAAGAAAGTTCCCTTGTTACTTTCCCAGATAAGCCAATTTAAATTACTAAACTATCAATTAAAAATTAATTAGTAAAAGCAATTAAAATTATACTTACATTTCTGGTTATGGAAGTGGTTCTTTTTCTCTCAACTTAATAATCTTAGTTGTGTCTGGCTCAGGATGAAAAAGTCTCTTTCAGTCAACTAATCTTCTTGACCCTGGAACTTTTTGGCATGGACAAACATTACAGGTTAAATTTTCCTTGCTGAAAGTCACTTTACCAAAAGTCAGCTCTTGGATTTGTAGAACACAGTTTCAATCTACACAGTCCATAGCAATACTTGATCTGAAGAATTTTTCATTTGTGGATGGTGGTCTCTTTTATTTTCACTACTGAACCCTTAATGACTTTTTCATGTAATTCATCTGCCATTAACCTCAGGACAACTAGACTTCCTTCTGCTTACAACACTGTATAGTTTGTGTGAGTTTTAAAGTTAAGTCTCTGGTCTGGCTTTAGCAGGCAACATTACTTCAGTCAAAATGTGCAGTAAATGAAACACAGACCTTGCTTCATAACACAATGAGAATGTCCTTGCATCACAAAGTTCTTGCACCTGGTCCTTGTGGCAACACTGCATAAGATCCTAAGCATATTCTTAGGCATATCCCAGTTTTCCAAATACAGGTGTGACCCAAAACGTCTTGGCCTAATTACAGTTTTAAAGCCATTAGGATTCTTAGTTAGACTAACATAGGTCCTTCTGCATCAGTGTTTTGGCTCAGACTGAGGTGTGGTTAGCAGAACTTGTTAATATCAACTTGACCATCACCAGATTTTAATTGGTTCGAGTCACTAAGGACGTAGGACTTCTCAGATGATCAATGATGACATGCAGACATGCCTTCTAAGACATCCCCTTTTCCTTAAGACTTGTTTTACACTCAAAACTATGGGCCAGATTTTCAAAGCCCCAGGTATGACACAAAGGACACACACCAAACAATAGTGGCACAAGGGAGTCTAACATCAAACATTGAGCCAAACCCAATTTTTAAAGGAGCACTGCATCAAAGGCAGTCCACCCTGCATCAGCCTTGTGCCATACAAACAGCAGCGTCATGATACAAACCGGCTTGCACCACAGAAATGGTGCAAGACCGCACCTGTGGGAATTTCAAAGCTGCACCACTGACACCAAACATGTCAAAGTACCGTCAGCTGCTAGACCAGCCAGAGCTGGTCTAAGGGACACTAGAGCATATAAAGAGACCCAAAGCAGGTGGTCAGACCTGACTATGCTAATATTAAGGGCCAGTATTCTCCTGCAGGACTAGTTTAGAACATTTTGGGGGCTTTGTTTTGGCCATTTCATCCACCATTTTGTTTACTCAGCATGTGTCATTTTCATCCTTTGCGTCATTTGTTTGACTTGACTTGCACCATTTTGGTTACTCAGCTTGCACCATTTTTACTCAGTTTGCACCTTTTATATTCAGTTTGCACCATTTCTACTCAGTTTGCACCATTTTTACTCAGTTTGCACCATTTTTAATCAGTTTACACCATTTTTGTACTCAGTTTGCATAATTTTTGTTCCTTGAGTCATTTATCTGACTCAACAGGCACCATTTTTGACTCAGCTTCCACCATTTATTTTGGTGAAGCTTGCGTTATTGCCATCCCTTATGCCATTGTGTTGATGCAGTGGACCTCTTGCATCAGTTTTGGGGACTTTGTTACACAGGCCACTTTTCTTGCAAAACATGGCACACAGTATTTGGCACACCAAGATCTGATTCAAGCTGGTTGTTTGATATAGCTTGGGTGGATCTAAGGGCCCTTTGAAAATGCGGCCCCATGTTTCTGAAAAACCTTTTTATTCAACCTAATTTATACATTAAACTTACATATTTAGATGTTTCTTCTCAAGTGGAGCATTTTGGTGTGATGTTTATATTTCTAGCACTGATACTTTTTAAGTTACACTATAAAGGATTATAACTTCATAATTTTAATAAAACTTCTTAAAATAAAGTGATAGCTTAACTCTAAATAAGGCCTGTGGACTCATCACTGGTGCTAAACAGCTCACACACACACACATGTGACCTCTATACACAAGCAAATTGGCTGCAACTTGAAAATAGAACTAAGTACCAAACCTTTGTAGTTGCAAAGAAAATCCAGTTGAGGCTTGCCCCCCCAGGAGTCTACACCCTTCTTCAAACAAAAAACAACTCAAGAATCACCAGGGGTTCAAAGCCACAACTGTTTCAAATCCCCCACTGCTGCACAACCCAAGGCCAACGATCTTTCACCTACAGAGCCCCCACCTGGTTTAATGGCCTTGCCAATGATACTACCACTACCAGCGGACTTGGTGCCTTCAAATCCAGACTCTGTAACACTCTAGTTGCCTCCAGCACCTGCGACTGCCATGGATAATCATTTTCAGCACCCATCCTCCAGTGCTCACCTGTGCTGGGCCCTGCCCACTGCACTTGTTCTTCCAGGGCCACCTTTCTCTCCTGCACTTATGACACTGACAATGCCACCTTGGCTGCATCGCACCTCTCCCTTGCCTCCCCCTCACTATCCACCCTCCCTCCCCAACCCTTCTTTTCTCCCTCCTGCTGCTTTTCTAAACTCCTGCTACTGCTCCCCTTTCTTGTTTTTTTTTCTTCCTACCCCCTCCTACCACCACTACACTCCCTCTCACAGCTTCTTATGTATCTTACTTGCTGTGTTCTCTAATATGTAACCAAAATGTTCCTTTTTGCAACCTGTGTAATCCTTTGTAACATGTGACGTGGAACCTTTGTAAAAGAGTCTTGGGCTCAAAGATAATTGTAATCCTAGACCTAATAAATAAAAAAATATTCTAAGCTACAGAATAATATAATATTTGTAAGAAAAATCCATTATCAGTGCTTTTAAATATTACTTTTATTTAGGCACATGTTTTTTCTTTGTTCTGCTCAAAGAGGTAATACATATCAAACTGTCAAAAGATTCTTTTAGACATTTTTTCTCTTTATAACAACAAGGTACATACTTAAGAGTCATATTTTCAGACTCATCAGGATGTGAGCTATCATAAGAGACTAGATTTGTCTAGTTATTAATAAGAAAATGTTAAGATACGTTTTAATTCATAACTTCTAATTCCTTAATCCTGCACTTATGAAACTTGGTAAGTTTATTACTCATCCTAGTGTCTATGAACTGCCCAATTTTTTAGTGGCAGTACATTGCATCTTTAAACTATGACTAAAACTTCTTATTTCTATACAAAGTAATGGGACTTTTAAAGTCATTTTCTAAGGCAAGTTTTTTTTTCTTACTTGGTGCTACCAGTCACATGATCTCTTATCTGATCATAGTCCATGGATACCAAGCTCTGGAGGCTATTTCTTGTACAAAACAAACCTATAAATTTTTCATGCAAGGCTCAGACATCACAGAGATGCTTCTCTATTACCAACTAGCATCAGCTGAAGTATCTTGGAATGTGGCAGGGCCTCTAAAAAAACATCACACTACATGACTTTATCTGATTAAAGTTCAGACTCAACTTGCAAAGTGTCCACTAATACAATGGCTTAAAAGAAACTAAATGGAGTCTCATCTTCATTTTCTCAGACCTCATCTGCTATATGGCAGAGATGCGTACGAAACAGAGATTTTTCCTTTTAAGCATTAAAGCCAGATACCTTGTCTTAAGATTTAATTAACTAACTAACACTTGTTTTTGTTTTGCTTTTAGGAACTTATGCAAACAGTAAGCTTAACCAGAAATTAGAGTAAACATTCCCATAATTAATCCCATATAAAATCACATAAAAGAATAATTAAAAATCAATTCTTGATAATAAAAATAAATAACTTATCCATCAAGGGTTTTGTTCCTACAGTGTCCTGCAGGTAACTTAAAGGCCAACTGAATCTGCATCCTGTAGTCCATAGGCTGGTACTGTTATAGTACCCGAACTTGGTTCTGGAGTGTCTTACACTGTCTTCGTTTGAACCTACTGCCACTTATAATATGCATTTCCTTTCTTGGAAAATGCTTTTTCTCATGGTGATGACCTTGATTCAAAGGATTTTGAAGCTGCAAGCTTTGGTTGCAGATGCCTCATATCTTGCGTTTCACCAGGATTGGATTTCACTATGTAACCATCCTCTGTTCCTTCCTAAAATGGTACCTGAGCTCACATTGGACCAAACTATCCACCCTAACATATTTTTCCCCTCCTCTCAGAATGTGGGAGAAGTTACCCTGCATTCTCTTGATGTCCACAGAGTCTTATGCTTCTGTTTGGACTACACAAAAGTCCTACCAGCTTTTTGTTTTGTTTGCTCTCAGGATGGTGGGTGCTTCTGCCTCTAAGTAATGCCTTTGCAAATGGTTGGCATCTTGCATTTCTTTTTGTTACCAAAAGTATGACAAGGAGATTTCTGGTCCTGTCTATGGGTATGCCACCCATGGCATGGCATGGCCACTTCTGTGCCTTGTTTTTGGTTGGTTTTGACTGCTAACATATGCTCTACCACCACATGGCATTCTGTCCATACTTACACTAAACACTACAGTCTGGATCTGGTGCCCCAAATATGGGCTGACTTTTGCCTTGCCATCCTTCAAGGCCTGTTGTCATTAGGCAATTCAAGGTCCCTGTGGTATGATCATTCTTCTGGTCTACAGTTTTGTAATGCTAGGGAATCATTCCAAATGTGTGACTCTGAAGAGGGTTTCCTTGAAGAAGACAGTTTAGTTGCTTGCCAGTAAAAATAGATCTTCAACATAATCTCCTCCATAAAACCACAGTTCTCCCTCCCACCTCCCCCCTTCTGTATTTCAGGTAGGATACTATCGAAAATATACCAATAACTGCACATTTGGTCTTTCCTTTTTTGTGCCCTTCCAAATTGGATATTTATTTCTGGAACTGCTGCCTCTCCTGTCAGCCTGGTTAGGGTTCTGATCTTTCATTTAAGACAGCATGGAACAGATCTGGGTATGTCTCTGGTGGGAAACTGAGGCAACATGAGGCCACCCACATTTTATAGAAAGTACTGGTGTTCAGCATAAAAACACCAGCTAGGCAAGTGTTTTTATGTGGTCCTGCATACTGACAGATTACAGTTCCAAAGGTGTGGCTCTGTGGAGGAGATTTTCTCCAGGAGGAGTCTTATTCTGCTATATGCTCATTACGGGCTGTACTGAAATCAGCTGTACACATAATTTTAAAACTATCCAACTGTTTGGGCTCTGCTCCAGGTGCTTCAATTAGCCGCTACCCATTTCTGGGTTGAAGACTGATTAAAAGGTTCGCACTAGGTAGTGGGGTGAGCGTGTGCATGGGGCCGTGTGCGGAGGTGCGCACAGAGACACGCATATCTACGCATGTTCTGTGTCTTCAGTGAGGTCTGTGGGAGCATGGAGTTATGATATATACAGATTTCTTAATACCTCCGCAGTCACAGTGTGTTTTGTCAACTACACAAGCTGTTAACTCCCTATTGTGAGACGTATTTGATTAGTACTGATAAAACTGTTGGATGTATTGATCAGTGTCCTATAGGCACTGCATTTTGCCATCTTTACTTCATCTCTCAAGTTTCGTATTTAAAGTTTGACAATGGCTTCCACCATTATAACACTGGATGGAGACCTAGAGTATAAATATAACTGCTGTGGTATGTATGCATTACTGTCTGTTCCCAGCAATATAGAAAATTGTTTATGCTCCAAATGTATTGAAAATACTTCTCAAAAAGAAGAGATTACTTTATTTGACTCACAACTTCTAAACCTAGAGACTAGTCAAAAGGAAATGGCTGTGCGTCTTACTTCCCACGAATCCTTAAAAACAATCACTACCACAAGTAATGTAGAGGATGCTAGCTCTAAATCTCAAGAAGCCACTAGAAATATGGTTACTCAAGAACTGGGACAGGACAAAACCTTATACAGTCTTCCCACTGACAACAGTATAGTTAATAAGAAACATCCTAGGGATCCTGAATGCACAGCTGATGAACAATGGTATGAAGTGCAGAGCAAAAGAGTGTTTAAAAAAGGGTGTAAGGCCTCCATATTTACTCTGGACACTCAAAATAAATATGGTTTGCTTGAGAATTTATCTGAATCAAACAATTGTGATAGCATTCCATGTTTTAGTGCAGAGAACTTACCAAATATCACTTCTTTTCTGACTTCTGTCCCTAATAATACCTCTACTCACCCTCCTTTAGCAACTGAGACTTCCCCAATGGAATATTCTCATGACTATTAATACTAGTCAAGGACAGATATTTGTTATTGGGGATTCTATTATAAAACACATAGATAGAGCCATTTGCCAACATGATAAAGCTAACAGAATGTGCTCTAGTTTTTGGGGAGCACGCATTAGTGATATTAGTGCTATGCTACCCAATATTTTAAAAGACAGGGGGAAAATCCACTGGTTATTTTACATCTGGGAGCTAATAACATTTTTCATGATGAGTTAATTGATATCAAAAAAGACACAGTCACCATGGCTAATATCCTAGTGGAATTGGGCTGTGAAATTGGCTTTTCTGAAATTTTGCCAATCCCTAGAGAATCCTATTCGACTAACCAGAAAATCAAAAACTACAATAACTGGCTTTGAATATGGTGTCTGAAGCAGCACCATAATGTATTACACATTGGGAAGAATTTTTATGTAGGACTGAATTTTACTGTGGTGATGGGCTCCATTTAAGTTGCCGTGGTTCTTCTATTCTTGCTAAACACATCAAGGATTTTATAACCCCTAGTTTAAAATAATTAACTTGGGGGAGGTGAAGGATTGTCCTTCCTCTCTGAACAGGAGTAGATTTTGTACTTCAAAACATATCATAAAGAACTTTAAATTTTTATATCTAAATGCAAGAAGTCTTACAAATAAATTAGACAAATTAAATATTAGACTAGCCTCTGATAATATTGATGTTTTAGCTGTTACTGAAACATGGGGTGACAATAAGGCCAATTGGAATAATATGGTACCTGGATACACCCCTTACATATTAAATAGACTCCATAAGAATGGGGGGGTTGCACTTTTTATAAAAAAATTCCTTACAATCATTTGATATAACCTATACTATTAAAAAGATACCATGTGACACTGAAACCATTTGGATTAAATTGACAATAAGTAATATGCAAACAATAGTTATAGGTGTTTGCCATCGAACCCCTGGATCTCCATCTGATACACTTGTAGCTATTATGAGTGAAATCAAAGAAGCCTGTTTGTTGGGTGAAGTAGTAGTAATGGGTGATTTCAATCTAGGAGATATATGTTGGGATAAGTTATCTGCCATATCAGGCCAAAGCAAAAAATGTTTGAGTCTCTGTCAACAGTGTAATCTAATTCAGAGTAATCAACAGCCTACATGAGGAGATAAGATCTTGGATATTGTAGTCCATGATGCTAGTTTATCAATAGAGAGCATAGAAGTTATTGCTCCTGTGGGTAATAGAGATCACAATATCATCATATTTGTGTTAAAAACCATGGTACATAACACTATCTCTGAATCAATTGTTTACTTTTATGACAGAGTGGATATTGACTCAATTACATTATCAATCAATCAATCAATCAAAATCTTTATTTAATCAGGCGAACATCATTGAGCATAGCTCATTTACAAGATGGACCTGAGAATTTAGAATTTATTTAGAGAATTTATTTAGAATTAAATAAATATGACTGGGAATGTTTTTATACACTTCCTATTTCAGAATGTTGGGATATATTACATAACACATTAATTGATCTAAGAGACCGTTATGTTCCTTATATAAAGAAAAAAAATTCACATAATAAGCACTACCCAAAATGGATGCATAAAACAATAAAAAATAGTATTAATGAAAAAAATTAAAAACATTCTAAGTTTTTAAAGAACAAAACGGTAGATAACTGGAATTCTTATTTGCTTAGTCAAAAAAAATGCAAAAGGGCTATACACAAGGCAAAAATTAAGTGGGAGCATAATCTAGCTATTAATGCTAACAAACATAATAGCAAATATTTTTTCTCATACGTAAACTCACTTAAAAAAACCTTCTTGCCAAGTAGGTCCATTGCAATATAATGATCAAGTAATTAATGACCCATGTGATATGGCAGAAATATTTAATACAACATTTTGTGAAATGTTTCAAACATCACAGGATAAGTCCCCTGTTGTTCCATGTACAGATCAACCAACTACCATTTCAAAGGAGAATGTCTTACATAAACTATCATTACAGAAAGGTAAAACAAGCATCTCCCCTGACTATTTAACAGGACATTATTTATATTTATTAAGACATTCTCTTGTGCTTCCACTTTGGCTACTGTTCAATAATTATATAGCACAGAATTGCATCCCTGACTTAAGTAAAACAGCATTTGTTATCCCAATTCATAAAAAGGGACCCAAAAATAACTGGGAAAATTACAGGCCCATTAGTTTAACATCACCACTTTGCAAAATGTTGGAAAATCTAATAAAAGATATAATCTCTAATAACTTTGATATATCTGATTAATCCCAACATGTATTTAAAAAAGGGCATAGTTGTTTAACCAACTTGATGTGTTTTTTATGAAAATGTTAGTTATTCACTTGATAATAAGATACCATATGATGTCATCTTTATTGATTTTAGTAAAGCCTTTGACACTGTGCAACATTTGGGCTTAATTACAAAGCTATATGATCATAAAATTAATGGATTTATTATCAATTGGATTTCTAATTGGTTATCCAACAGGAACAAACGTGTAATCATAAATGGTCATCTATCCAATATTGATGGTGTTACTAGTGGGGTTCCCCAGGGTTCTGTTTTGGGACCGTGCCTGTTTCAAATATTTATAAGTGACCTAACCACAGATTGCATTTCCACTGCAACAAAATATGCAGATGATGTAAAAATAGGTGGGCCATGTTTTACTGTGGACCAAACCGATACCATCCAGTCAGATTTGAATAAAATATCTAATTTGGTTGTCAAATGGAAGATGCAATTAAATCCTGATAAATGTAGGGTTATGCATCTGGGTGCCATAAATAGGCAGGTAACTTATCACCTAGCTGGAAAAAACTCAGCATTTCAGCAAATGAAAGAGATTTGGGAATAATCATATCGTCAGATTTTTGTCCCACTTCACAGATTAATGAGACTGTTGCTAAAGCTAATAAAGTTATCTAGTCCATTAGGTGTAATATAAAATCTAAGGACAGGAGAGTTTTAATGCCTCTGTTTTGTGCCTATGTTCAACCCCATTTAGAATATGCTTCTCAATTATGGAGCCCCTTTAAGAAATCCGACATTAACTTACTTGAAAAGGTCCAGCGTAAATATACTAAACATATTAATGGACTTTATAATGACCCTTATGAATCAAGGCTAATATCACTGAATTTGATGTCATTAACGGTTTGACGTATGCGGGGTGATCATTTGTTTATGTATGATGTCATGCAGGACCCCTTTCTAATTACAGAATTGGGATTTGAGTTCAAACAGAACCCATATAACACAAGAGGTCATCCACTTCAATTATACAGTAAAACTCTTAATTTAATGGCAAGGAAATTGTTCTTCTCCTTTCGTGTAATAAAACCTTGGAATTCCCTGCCTGAGGACATTGTCATTAGTAGTTCTAAACATATGTTTAAAAATATTTTGGACAAATACATACTATCTGGTAATATAATTTATTATTATTAGTTTTCACAAGAGCATTATGGGCATAAAAGCCCCCTAGCTCTTACAAAACCTTAGTATGAACCTTAATACTCTTAAGTAACAAAAAGAGTGGCAGACTAGGGAGCCTCTACATGATCCTAAAGTCTGACAGCCCTGACTGGTACTATCAGGAACTTGGTGCCAGATTTTCAAAAGGTCCTTAAACTGATGCAATCTATGTCAACCAACCATCTTGCATCAAATCTAGGTGCATCACATACTGTGCACAATATTTTGCAAGAAAGGCATTCTGTGTGGCAAAACCCCTTAAAATGATGCAAGAGGTCTGCAATCATCAAATATATGAAGCAGGAGTAGAGAATGATGCAAGCTGAGTCAAAACTGTACTGGGCCAAAATGACTCAAACTGAGTCAAAAAGATGATGCAGGGGGCAGGAATGACACAAGGTACGACAAAAAGAGGATTGATGCATGGAGCTAGAATGAGGCAAGCTGCGTCAAAAAGATGATGCATGAGACAAAAATGACTCAAGCTGAGTCAAAAAACATGATGGATGAACTGGCCAAGACAACAGCATGGTAAGCCCACCAAATCCTCTAAACTAGTCCCACAGTGGAATATGGGCTCTATAATAGAAACATAGAATTTGATGGCAGATAAGGACCGCTTGGCCCACCTAGTCTACCCATGTCCCTACCTACAGGATAAGCTGCAGATCCTAGTTCACCAACAGCCAATTTCTTTCTACCCCCCACAAGAATTACTTTATGTCTGTCCCATGCATTCTTGAATTCTCCCACAGTTTTAGACCCCACAACCTCCTCAGGAAGGCTGTTCCATGTGTCCACCATCCTCTCTGTGAAAAAATACTTCCTCACATTGCCCCTGAGCCGTCCCCCCTCTATCTTCAAATTATGTCCCCTTGTTCTTGCACATCTTTTTTTCTGAAAGATGCTACCGTCTTGGACTTTGTTGATTCCACTGAGGTACTTAAAAGTTTTTATCATGTCCCCCCTCTTTCTCCTTTCCTCAAGGGTATACATATTAAGCTCCTCTAGTCTCTCTTAGTTTGACTTCTCTTGCAGACCCTGCACCATTTTAGTTGCCCACCTCTGGATTGCCTGCATCCTGTCTATGTCCTTGCGGTGATGGGGTCTCCAGAACTGGACGCAGTACTCCAGATGGGGTCTCACCAACTGTCTGTACAGAGAAATAACAACTTCCTGTTTTCTGCTGGTGATTCCTCTCCCTATACATCCCAGTATCCCCCTAGCCTTCCCTACTGCCTTCTCACATTGCTTGCCAACCTTAAGGTCATCTGATATGATTACCCCCGGTCCCTTTCCATTTTTGTTGTTGTTACTACCTCCCTCCATTGTGTAATCTTCCCCTGGGTTTTTGTTTCCCAGGTGCATTATTTTGCACTTCTTTGCATTGAATCCAAGCTGCCATACTTCTGACCATTCCTCCAACCTTGCTAAGTCCCTTCTCATCCTTTCCACAACTCCTTGTGTATCAACCCTGTTGCAGATCTTTGTGTCATCTGCAAAGAGGCATACTTTTCCTTTCAGTCCCTCTGCAATGTCACTTATAAAGACATTAAAAAGGACTGGACCCAGTACTGAACCCTACGTTACCCCACTAGTAACCCCTCTTTCTTCAGAGTGGATTCTGTTTACAATTACCTTCTGTGTCCTGTTGTCCAGCCAATGTCTTACCCAGGCTACCACCCTGGGACCCACTCCCAGGCTGGTTAATTTGTTTATTAATCTTTTGTGTGGGACTGTGTCAAATGCCTTGCTAAATTCTAGGTAGGCCATGTCCACAGCCCCTCCCTGGTCTACTACTTTGGACACCCAGTCAAAGAAATCAATTGGATTCATCTGACATGACCTTTCCGCTGTGAACCCATGCTGCCTTGGGTCCTGTGCCCCACTGGCCTCTAGGTATGCAACAGTTCTTTCCTTCAGAAGTGATTCCATCACTTTCCCTTCCACAGAGATCAAACTGACAGGTCTGTAGTTTCCTGTCTCTGTCTTGCTGACACTTTTGTGAAGGGGAATCACATCCGCCTTCCTCCAGTCCTCAGGTACCACACCATCCTTCCATGATTTGTTAAAAAGGGTAGTCAGTAGTGTCACTAGTTCTCCCCTTAATTCTTTTAGAATTCTGGTGAGAATCCCGTCAGGCCCCATTGCTTTGTCCACCTTCAGTTTTAGGAGTTCTTTCAGAACCCTTTCTTCTGTGAAAGGACTGGGCTCGACCCCCTATCCAGAGTGCTTCTGTTAATTGGATTAGGTACCTCCCCCTCCTCCTCTTTTGTGAATACTGAGCAGAAGTATTCGTTCAGTATCCTTGCTTTTTCACTGTCCCTCTCTGCCCACCCACCGTCCATTCTATTCAGCCTCACTATCCCTCCCTTTGTCTTTCTACGCTCCATGACGTACCTATAAAAGGTTATGCCCCCCTTCTTAACCGAGTTGGCTATCTTTTCCTCAGTTTGGGCCTTTGCTATTCTGACTTCCCTCCCTGCTTCCTTCTGCCTTAAATGGTACAGTTCTCTGTCTTGCTCCTTCTGTGTTTCCTTATACTTCCTAAATGCTATCTTTTTCACCCTAGCCTTCCCCGACACCTCTTTTGAGAACTATAGTGGCTTTTTCTTTCATTTTGATTTGTTTATTTGCTTCACATAAAGGCTTATTGCCTCTGTGATGGCAGTTTTGATGTTTCCCCATTGTAGTGCAACCCCTCTTTCAAGCCTGTTTGCTAGTGCATTTCTAAGGCACTCTCCCATCTTGCCAAAGTCAGCCCTCCTGAAGTCCAGTACCCTCACTTTTGTATGGCTTGACACTGTAGCTGAGTTTATCCTGAACCACATTGTTTGGTGGTCACTTGTTACCAAATGGCTACCCACTTCTAGATCTGAGATCCTCTCACTGTCCTCATTTGAAAGTAAGAGGTCTAAGATTGCTCCCTCATGAGTGGGTTCCAAAACTAACTGTCTGAGGCATGCCCACTGTAGGGCATCGAGAATGGCCCTGCTCTTGGATGTGGCTGCAGCAAAGGTGCTCCAGTTAACATCTGGCATATTCAGGTCCCCCATTAACAGCATCTCCCCTTTCTCTGCCATCCTAAGGATGCCTTCTATCATATCCTTGTCCATTCCCTTCCCCTGAGATGGGGGTCTGTATACAACCCCTGTGAGGATTGTGGTGCCATTTCCAGTCTCTAAGGTGACCCACAGTGCCTCCTCACCTCCCTGTTTACTCTTTTGTTCCATTGCTTTTATCCCTTACTTTACATAGAGAGCTACTCCTTCACCTCTTCTCCCCTCTCTGTCTTTCCTGTAGGTTGTGTACCCTGGTATGTTACCATCCCAGTCATGGTTCTCTGTGTACCATGTTTTTGTGACTGCTACGATATCCAGGCATCCCTCTTCCATCAAGGCCACCAGTTCAGGGAGCTTGTTGCCCAGGCTACGGGCATTGGTACTCATAACCCTCCATTTCTTGATGGCCTTACCCTTTTTTGCTCCATCCCTGTCCTTACTGCCTTTGTCATTTTCTCCACTTGCCCCTACCCTTCTCCCTATTAACATCTCTATCTTGGTGTTTACCTCACTTACTACCCTGTTTTTTGGGGGGGGGCTAGGATTTCCCAGCTCCTTTCCAGTGCCTCTCCCTTGGCTAGTTTAAATGCTTGCCAGTGAAGCATTTTAACCTGTTACCTAGGATCTTGGTTCCCCTCCTGGATAGATGCAGACCATCATGCCAGTATAAACCTGCATCACTCCAGGTGGACCACCAGTCCCCAATGAAGCCAAACCCCTGAGCTCTGCATCAGTTTTTCAACCACTGATTGAATCACATGGTGTGGAGCACTCTAGCCCCAACCATGCCATAGACAGACAGTACCTCTACATGATTCACTCTCTCCTTTATATGTGCCAGTGTCAGTTAGAACAGTTTGGGCTGGTCTAAAAGGTACATGCTATCTTCAGTGCAGTATGAACAGCCCCCACCTTTGAAAAGCCAGAAAAAAAAAAAGGATTGTGTCATTTTTTTATGCACGCCATTTGCAACATGGCGAACCCAGTTTTTTGATGTAGGTCTGACGCAAGCCACTTTGGCACAGACAGTTCTGCTTTTGATGCAAGCAGCAATGGCAAATTAGAACTGATGCAAGTTTTGCTGCAGCTTGCTCCTTGCATCATTCTATTCTGCCACAAGTACCTTGAGTCATTTTCTGACCTTTGAAAATCAAGCCCTTGGACTTTAAATTTTAAACCAGAAATTCTAAAAGAATTAAGGGAGGAACTAGTGAAGCCACTGGCTACTCTTTTTAATAAATCATGGGAGGATGGTGTGGTACCCGAGGACTGGAGGAAGGCGGATGTGATTCCCCTTCACAAAAGTGGGACCAAGACACAGGCAGGAAACTACAGACCTGTCAGTCTGACCTCTGTGGTAGGGAAAGTGATGGAGTCACTTATGAAGGAAAGAATAGTTGAGTACCTAGAGGCCAGTGGAGCACAGGACCCAAGGCAACATGGGTTCACAGCGGGAAGGTCATGTCAGACAAATCAATTATATTTTTTTGACTTGGTGACCAAAGTAGTAGACCAGGGAGGGGCTGTGGACATGGCCTACCTAGACTTTAGCAAGGCATTTGACACAGTCCCACACAAAAGATTAATAGTCAAATTAACCAGCCTGGGAGTGGGTCCCAGGGTGGTAGCCTGGGTAAAACATTGGCTGCACAACAGGACACAGAAGGTAATTGTAAATGGAGTCCACTCTGAAGAAAGAGGGTTACTAGTGGGGTACCGCAGGGTTCAGTATTGGGTCCAGTCCTTTTTAATGTCTTCATCAGTGACATTGCAGAGGGACTGGAAGGAAAAGTATGCCTTTTGCAGATGACACAAAGATCTGCAACAGGGTTGATACACAAGGAGGTGTGGAAAGGATGAAAAGGACTTGGCAAGGTTGGAGGGAATGGTCAGAGATATGGCAGCTAGGATTCAATGCAAAAGTGCAAAATAATGCACCTGGGAAACAAGAACCCAGGGAAGAATACACAATGGGTGGGGAGGTAGTAACAACAAAAAGGAAAGAGACCTGGGGTAATCATATCAGATGACCTTAAGGTTAGCAAGCAATGTGAGAAGGCAGTAGGGAGGGCTGGGGGTATACTGGGATGTATAGGGAGAGGCATCAGCAGCAGAAAACAGGAAGTTGTTATCCCTCTGTACAGACAGTTGGTGATACCCCATCTGGAGTACTGTGTCCAGTTCTGGAGACCCCATCTCCGCAAGGACATAGACAGGATAGAGGCAGTCCAGAGGAGGGCAACTAAAATGGCGCAGGGTCTGCAAGAGAAGCCGTATGAGGAGAGACTAAAGGAGCTTAATATGTATACCCTTGAGGAAAGAAGGGAGAGGGGGGACATGATAGAAACTTTTAAGTACCTCAGTGGAATCAACAAAGTCCAAAGAGGGTAGCATCTTTCAGAAAAAGAGACATGCAAGAACAAGGGGACACAATTTAAAGATAGAAGGAGTGCGGTTCAGGGGCAATGTGAGGAAGTATTATTTCACAGAGAGGGTAGTGGATGCATGGAACAGCCTTCCTCAGGAGGTTGTTGGGTCTAAAACTGTGGGAGAATTCAAGAATGTATGGGACAGACATAAGGCAATTCTTGTGGGGGGTAGGAAGAAATAGGCTGTTGGTTAACTAGGATCTGCAGCCTATCCTGTAGGTAGGGAAATGGGCAGACTAGATGGGCCAAGCAGTCCTTATCTGCCGTCAAAGTCTGTTTCTATGTTTCTATTCTTTATCTTTACCAAAAGAAAAGTAGGTTGCAATGTGCGCATGCATATTGTAATCTACATTAATCTTGATGTTTATTCTTGTTCATATCTGCTTATTTGCCAACGCTGGTTTTAATTAGAGTTGCTTGTAATCTGTCTGACAGAACTGGGTACGTTAGATGTTGGGCTTTTTTTCAGATTTAAAATTTTCAGTACTTAAGGCCAAAAATCCTATTTCCAAAAATAGAAACATAGAATTCGATGGCAGATAAGGACCGCCTGGCCCACCTAGTCTGCCCATTTCCCTACCGGCTAAAACTCCAGATCTTAAATGATCAGAAGCTTAACCTCTCTTTCCTACCACCAGGGTTGCCTTCTGTCTATCCCATGCATTCTTGAACTTCTCAATCATTTTAGCCTCTACAACCTCCACTGGGAGGCTGTTCTATGCATCTACCACCCTTTCTGTGAAAAAATACTTCCTCACATTTCCCCTGAGTCTCCCCCCTCCAGCCTCATATTGTGACCCCTTGTTCTTGCACATCTCTTTTTCTGGAAGATGCACCCCTCCTGAACCTTGTTAATTCCCTTGAGGTACTTGAATGTCTCTATCATATCCCCCCCCCACCACCACCTTTCCTCCAGGGTATACATATTGAAGTCTCTCAATCTTTCCTCACATGTTGTCTGGTGCATTTCTTTCACCATTTTTGTTGCCCTTCTCTGGCTCACCTCCATTCTGTCAATGTCCTTCCGGAGATGTGGTCTCCAGAACTTAACACAGCATTCCAGATGTGGCCTGACCAGTCGTCTGTACAGTGGCATCACCACCTCCTGTTTTTTACTGGTGATGCCCCTCCCTATGTACCCCAGCATCCCTGCAGCCCTCCCCTATGCCTTTTCACATTGCTTGACCACCTTCCGGTCATCTGTTATGTTTACCCCAGTACCCTTTCTAGATTTTATTTTTTTTAGTATCCCTTCCCCCCGTTTTGTATACCCCTCCAGGATTCCTGTGGCCCAAGTGCATGACTTTGCACATTTTTGTATTGAATTTAAGGTGGCACTCATTTGACCACTCCTCCAATATGGCTAGGTCTCGTCTCATTTTTTCCACCCCTTCTGGAGTGTTTATCCTATTGCAGATCTTGGTGTCATCCGCAAAGAGGCTTACCTTTCCTTCCAGCCCCCTCTGCAATGTCAGTAATGAAGACATTGAAGAGAACCAGCTCCAAAACAGAGCCTTGTGGCACCCCACTGGTCACCCCCCTCTCCTGAGATTTAACTCCATTTACCACCATCCTCTGTGTCCTGTTGCTCAGCCAATTACTGACCCAATGTATCACCTTGGGACCTACTCCCAGACTGCGCAACTTGTTCGCTAGCCTCTTGTGTGGGACAGGGTCAAATGCCTTGCTAAAATCTAGGTAGTCCATGTCCACCATCCCTCCCTGATCCACCACCCTGGTTACCCAGTCAAAGAAATCTATCAGATTTGTTTGACAAGATCTCCCCTGCTGTGAATCCATGTTGCCTTAGGTCTTGTGCCCCACTAGCCTCCAGGTATGCCACAATCCTGTCCTTTAACATGGATTCCATTATTTTCCCCACCACTGAGGTCAAGCTGAGTGGTCTGTAGTTTCCAGCCTCCACCTTGCTCAAACCTTTATGTAGTGATACCACATTTGCTCTCCTCCAGTCCTTTGGTACCACTCTTTCCTCTAGTAATTTGTTAAATAGGGCTGTCAGTGGTGCCGCTAGTATCTCCCTGAGTTCTTTCAGAATTCTGGGATGCATCTCATCCGGTCCCATTACCTTGTCCACTTTTAGTTTTGAGAGTTCCTTTATGACCCTCTCCTCTGTGAATGGACTGGTGTCCACCTCCCCCCCATGTGTGTTTCTACCCCCAAACTGTGGTTCCTCCCCTTCCCCTTCTTTTGTAAATACTGAGCAGAAATTTTCATTTAGAATTTCTGCTTTTTCTAGGTTCCCCTCTGCACACTGTTCCCTCTTTATTTAACCTCACAATCCCTCCATTGGTCTTTTTTTTCCCCTGATATACCTGAAAAAGGTTTTGTTACTTTCCTTTACTGAATTTGTTATCCTTTCTTCAGTTTGCGCCTTTGTGGACCAGACTGCTTTCCCCACCCCCTTCTGTTTTGCTTGGTACACTTCCCTGTCTCCCTCCTTCTGTGTTTCCTTGTACTTTCTGAAAGCTCATTTCTTTTCCCTAACCTTCCCTGCCACTTCTTTTGAAAACCATAGTGGTCTTTTCTTTCTTTTTGTTTAATAGCTTTACATAAAGGCCTGTTGTCTCTGCTATGGCTCCTTTAACTTTCTCCCACTGTTCCTCCACAACCCCCCCCCCCTTTGCCAGGAATTTCTGGTGGTGTTCCCCCATTTTGGCAAAGTCTGCCCTCTTGAAATCCAGGACCTTTACTTTTGAGTAAAGGTCCTGGATTTCAGACACCTGGAGCAGGCTTCCAAAGCACCAACCAGCTGGTGAACTGCAGTGGTAGAAGTTGCCTCACCAGCCACTAGACAGACCTCTCTACTTGCAAGAAACTGCAAGCAGCCCAGCCTCCAGGCTCTGCACGGAGTGGCTTCTGAAGTGCCAACCAGCTGAAGAACCGCAGTGGTAGAAGCCGCCTCACCAGCCGCTAGAGAGACCTCCCTGCCCACAAGAAACTGCAAGCAGCCCAGCCTCCAGGTACAGCCACTTCCCAGCTTCAAACCTGGAGCTCCAGTTGGACACTGTGCCACAGCAGAAAGCTGCTATTGGCTAATCTACCTATGGCCCCACACTGATTGGGCGTGGACTGCCCCATTGACTTGCATAGCCCTCTAGGAACCGAAAACCTACTGCTTTTCTTCAGCTCCAGTAGCTGCCCTCCAGAGACTGGATCCCATGGCTTGTAGCCTAGTCCCTAGGGCTTGAACTGGGGATTTTTCAGCTTGCCCCCTCCTCCGCCTTTATTAAATACAATTCAGCCCCACCTCCAACAGCAAGGACTCCCCTATTGGTGAAGGTACCTCAGATAGCTACCTGCCATTGGCCCCTGCGGAATCTGAATGCAATAGTGTGTGAACTATAGCAATACAAGTGGAACATCTGGAACTGGGGACAGTATAACCAAAGGGGGAGAGGGGACACCAAAATCGGCCCTCAGTGCGGTTGCTGAAAATCGAGCAGACTCGAGAGTCCATTAGGCCTATTCTGCTGGCATTTTGGTATGTTAGTATGTAATATCAGGTCCAAAATGATACTGCATATCCTTCTCTACTGCCAGCTTGCTGGCATGCTCTGCTTATGCCTTAACCTTCACACCAACCCTGAACAACCAGTCACATCTCATTATATGGGGTTCATTATGGACAACCCTCAAGGCAAAAACTTTCTCTGTAGTCCTGAACTCCCTCTTAATCTCCAAAAATGGGGGAGCTCTGTGCACCACATCAGGCAGAACTTTCTGTCAGTCTTGCCTGCTATCTACACCCACCTGATCCTTTTCTTCAAGACTCAGGTGCTCCTTCTTGCATCACTGGGGACCTCACTAACCTGCCCTTTTGAACCAGAAACTCTCTATAAGCATCAACTTAAAAGGGGGAGCTTCAGGCTGCTGAAGATGCTACTAAATGCTGTAAAAAAGTTATTTATGATCTTACTAATATGCTCAGGTGACATTGAAGTGAATCTAGGCCCACCAGCCCCCGTCACTTCTCCTTCTAAATTGACTAACCTAAAAGGGATGAGCCTGCCCCATGTCAATTCTTGAAGCCTAACAAAGAAATATGATTCTATACAAAACTGGCTAAGTCATGCCACTCCAGGCATTCTGGTGGTAATTGAATCTTGGTTAAAACCCACTGTGCAGGATTCTGAAATCAACATTCCTTCCTACAAGGTCTTCAGAACTGACAGGCTGGCTGGTGGGGGTGGGGTTGCCATATATGTACAGGATAGATTCCCTGTGACTAGCATCGATTCCATAACCATACCAAAGGAGTTTGAATACCTTACACTGAAGGTTCAAACCTTGACTTCACAGTCACTTCTTGTGATAGGGTGCTATAGACCCCACCTCAGCTGGGCACAAAATATGAAATCACCGAAGCCAAATACTTGATGGCTCACTGTCAGAAGTGATAATCCTGGGCGACCTTAACTTCAACTGGCTAGCCTCTTGCTCTAAGCCACTTAAAGAACTCTGTGATTCCTTTGGACCTACTCAAATAATTACAGAACCCACATGTCCAAACAAGAAAAAACCCTTAAAACAGCTCACTTTTGGACATTATACTGGTTAATAAACCACACCTGGTAACTCACCCAGGCGTTTTCTTCAATTACCTTAGTGACCATTGCGCTATCGCATGTGTTATGTTTTTTTTTTCTCACTGTAAATTATAAAACCTTGTACATACTGTATGTAACCTATGTAAACTTTTGCTGTTCTCTAATTTCTGTATTGTTTACTTGAAATGTACTTATCCCATTCCCTCTACCCCCAGGACGCATCTGGAATCGAGCGGTAGTCTGCTCAGTATGTCTTTCCTGGTAAAACTTTTAAATAAATAAATCTAACATTCTAGATATATTTGTAAAAGAAGTCATCATAATCTTGACCTCCATGCCTTCGTATCTGATCTAGAGCACTCCTGCTGACAAAGCTTTCACCTTGCTCCTACCATGAACAAATCCTTTGATCAGTTTCAGAACATCCTCCTAGATACTATAAATTGTCATGCCCCCCTGGTGAAAATACATACAAAAAAAATATCATGCCCATGGTTCTCTCCTAGCCTTAAGACCGAACTACTCCACAGGGATGCCCTATGGAAAAAAGCTAGGAGGACTAAACTCCCTTTCGATTGGACAGCCTTTAGAGCATCCAGAAACCGCTGCACTAAGCTTTTCAGGGACGTCAAAACTAGTTATTATAATGACATATTGGATACTTCTATTAAATGCTCATCGTTGTTCTAGAAAACCCTAAGAGAAGTAGAGGGTCATAGATCGGCAAACTCCTTTCCTACTCAAATCACATCTGGAAGTTCTACCGGTTTTGACAAACTCAAGATCCTAAATCTATTTAATAATCATTTTGCCATGGCAGAGCTGGCCTTCCACTCATCTCCAGCCAAAAATCTTCAAGACCAATTACTTGGTAAGGACCCGGCCTTGGTAGCGCATCCTCTTCTTGAGGGTCAAACATGATTCTCCTTCAGGCCTGCCACACTAAAACAAGTAGAGGACTTACTCCTGCAGCGTGACACAAGGAAAAGTGCTGGCACAGATCTCCAAGAACCTTATTTTTTAAAAATAGCATATCCCTCTCTGGCTGTCCCCATTACCCACATGTTTAACTTGTCTCTCTCCCAGGGTTCCCTTCCTCCTATATAGAAAAACGCTTACATCATTCCCCTATTTAAATCAGGTGATCCTAGTGATCTCAACAACTACAGGCCTATCTCTCTGCTCCCAACACTCTCTAAGCTATTAGAAAAACTAGTTAATCAGTAATTCAGGAACTACCTTGATTCCAATAACCTACTTACCTCAGTGCAATCAGGATTCAGGCCTTGTCATAGTGCAATCTCTGCTCTCGCCAAAGTTTATAACGACTGGCTAACTGCCTTGGATAACAAGCAATATATAGATGTGCTCTGTTCTTGGATCGAAGCAGGGCCTTCAAAATGGTGGACCATTCCTTGCTTCTGCACATCCTCCGTAACTTTGGTCTGGATAATGCAGCATTCAAATGGTTTGATAGCTATCTGAGTGGACGTTCTCAAAAGATAAAAGCTGAAGAAAACCTCTCCTCTACACGAACCCTTTAAGATGCGTCCCACTGGGTTCCAATCTGGGCCCTTTCCTGTTCACCATGTACATTAATAATATTCATTCTGGGATAATGTCTGCTAGCATACACCTTTTCGCTGATGATACAGTACTGTATATTGCTAGGGTCTCCCCAGAATTAACCTGTCGGAACTTGCAACTTGAGTTCAGCCATCTCCAGAAGAACTTGCTCCAACTAAAATTACTTTTAAATGCCCAAAAAACCAAGGCAATGATTTTCTCTCCTTTTGTAAGTCGTCAAGCACCAATAAGTTGGGTGACATACACCCGATTACTACACTCCTTGGTGAGCCTCTTGAATTTGCTAAAAAATTTTAATATCTGGGTGTCTGGATTGATAACAAACTGTCCTTCTCTGAACATATAGAGGAACTCACCAAAAAACTAAAACAAAGACTTGGTCTATTTTTTCAAATAAAGCACCTTCTTACAGTGGAAGCATAAACTAGACTGGTCCAGACTACATTTCTTCCACTGCTGGGTTATGCAGATATTCTTTATGGCCAAGTTGCTAATGTAGCTTTGTCCAAACTCAACACCTTATTCCACAGGGCGATAAGATTCATCACAGGCGTGCACTCCTCTACCACCACTGGACTAATAGGTTAGTCGTCTCTCTGCTACAGGTGGCAAAGAAATGCAGTCCTTTGGACGTACAGAGCCATCTTAAAGAAGCTTCTGCAATATATCTCTGACTGCTTACTATCTGTCCACCTGGTAGATTCATACTCAGAAGCCTCTCTCTCATATCTTATTAGTCACTCCTAGAGTCTGATCTCATTCTGGGGCAGCCTCTATAAGCCATTCTTTCTCTGCATTATGGAACAACATACAAAAAAGTCTCAAACTAGCCTCACCAGTGAATCTGTCCACCTTTAAAACCCTTTTCTCCCGAGCCATCACATAATTCTGTAACTGCAGGAAATGATCTATTTTTCCCTACAAATAAGTAATATGATACCGTCCCCAGCCTATCAAGTAGCACTTATCTGCCCTATGCCTTCCTCCCTCCCCTGCTTTACAGTTTTCCCTTATTCCATTTGAACTGCACTTTATATGTACTTTTTTCAGTCATGCATGTGTTGTATTAAGCTTTGCTTCGCTTGTATTACTGATTAATTGTATTGTTTTTATTGAGTTGCTGTTACCATTTTACTGTATTATGTTTTTTGTCCATTTCTTTTCCCTCATGGATTGTACTGTGTCCTTGTATCAGTTTTGTCCAGGTCCATCTTGTAAATTAGTTTTTCTCAATGATGTTTCTCCTGGTAAAACAAAGTTTGATTGATTGACTGATTGATTGATTGATTGATTGAGTGGCTTGCCTCTACTACTGTTTTCACCTGAAACCACGCTGTATGGTGATCAGTGGGCCCTAGATGACTGCCCACTGCTAGACCTGTGACTCTTTCAACATTTATGAGAACCAGGTCTAGTACTGTTCCTTCCCGTGTGGGCTCCTTCACCAACTGTCTGAGGTAGGCCCCGTTCAGGGCATCCAAGGTGTCTCTGCTCCTGGTAGTGGCTGCTGCATAGGTGTTCCAGTTAACATCTGGCATGTTTAGGTCCCCCACCAGCAACACCTCCCTTTCTTTGCCATTTTGTGTATGGTTTCCTCTAATACCCTATTTCGTCCCCCTGAGCTGGAGATATGCAGACAACTCCAGTACAGATGGTAATGCCATTTCCCATCTCTAATGCAACCCATAGTGCCTCTTCCACTTTCTGTCTTCCCCCTGTCTCTGTTGCCTTGATCCCATCTCTGATGTACATGGCCACCCTCCCCCCTTTTGCCCTCCCTGTCTCCCCTGAAGATTGTGCACCCTGGTATGGTACCATCCCAGTCATGGTTACCTGTGTACCCTGGTATGGTACCATCCCAGTCATGGTTACCTGCGTACCATGGTATGGTACCATCCCAGTCATGGTCACCTGTGTACCCTGGTATGGTACCATCCCAGTCATGGTCACCTGTGTACCCTGGTATGGTACCATCCCAGTCATGGTCACCTGTGTACCCTGGTATGGTACCATCCCAGTCATGGTCACCTGTGTACCCTGGTATGGTACCATCCCAGTCATGGTCACCTGTGTACCATGGTATGGTACCATCCCAGTCATGGTCACCTGTGTACCCTGGTATGGTACCATCCCAGTCATGGTCACCTGTGTACCATGGTATGGTACCATCCCAGTCATGGTTACCTGTGTACCCTGGTATGGTACCATCCCAGTCATGGTCACCTGTGTACCCTGGTATGGTACCATCCCAGTCATGGTTACCTGTGTACCATGGTATGGTACCATCCCAGTCATGGTTGCCTGTGTACCATGGTATGGTACCATCCCAGTCATGGTCACCTGTGTGCCCTGGTATGGTACCATCCCAGTCATGGTCGCCTGTGCCCGTGTGGTACCATCCCAGTCATGGTCACCTGTGTACCATGGTATGGTACCATCCAGTCATGGTCACCTCGTGCCCTGGAATGGTACCATCCCAGTCATGGTCACCTGTGTACCCTGGTATGGTACCATCCCAGTCATGGTCACCTGTGTACCATGGTATGGTACCATCCCAGTCATGGTCACCTGTGTACCCTGGTATGGTACCATCCCAGTCATGGTCACCTGTGTGCCCTGGTGTGTACCATCCCAGTCATGGTCACCTGTGTCCCTGGTATGGTACCATCCCAGTCATGGTCACCTGTGTACCATGGTATGGTACCATCCCAGTCATGGTCACCTGTGTACCCTGGTATGGTACCATCCCAGTCATGGTCACCTGTGTACCCTGGTATGGTGACCATGACAATGTCCAAGTCTTACTCCAGCATCAAGGCCACTAGGTCTGGGATCTTGTTTCCAAGGCTCTGGGCATTTGTACACATGGTTATCCATGTTTTGATGCCCCTGCCTCTACCAGCCTCCCCATCCCAATCCCTACATCTTCCATCCATGCTTCTCCTGCTATTTCCTCCCTTTGTTGTTGTTTTTATTGCTTCCTTGACTCTAGTATCAGTCTGTTTGTCTACCTTACCCTGTTGGGGGGGGGGCAGTTTGTTTTTCCCTGCTTAATTCCACCATACCCCTTTGCTAGTTTAAGTGCTGCTTTCTTGGCTTTATTAGCTGTCCATTTGTCTATCTTAACTGGTAGGGTGGGGGGCAGTTGGTTCTTTCTAGCTTAGTTCTGCCACCACCCACCCCTGGCTAGTTTAAATGTTTGCCAATAAAACAATTAAACTTCTCACTAAAGATCTTCATTCCCTCCCCCCAGATGGATGCAGGCCATCCTTCTCATACAAGTTCACATCCCTCCAGGTGGTCCCCCAGTTCCCAATGAAGCCAAATCCCTCAGCTCTGCATGTGTTCCTTGTCCTTTGTTGAACCCTCTGGTGTGGAGTACTCTGGCCTCATCCATGCTGTAGACAGGTAACATTTCTAAGAAAGTGACCATGCATGCCACCTTAAGACCCCTCCCCAACTCTGTGAACTCCTTCTGTACTGCCCATCACCTCATCCTCATCAAGTAATTTGTTCACAGGTGGACAGTAATGTCTAGCTCTCCCTCCTGTCTTGCTGCTCTAGGGATCCTTTAATCCCCTGTATCAGCTCCTTAATCCCATGTATGAGCTTTGGAGAAAAGCAATCGGCCCCTGTGGATAGTGAAAAGTAAAACTTACAGTTTGTTGCTGATCCCAGTAAACCTATCAGAAATGCAGTGCTCCATTTCAAGCAATGCACAGCCTTTTCAGTGCTTACAGACTGCTCCACTAAGAATGTAAGTGTAAAACACTAAAACAAATAATACTTTAATAAAACTTAGTGTTAGTGCCAGTGGCTCAGTAGGTAGCACACTCACCTCTGAGGCCGGGAGATCAGAGGGGTGTGGGTTCAGTTCCTACATCTGGCACTTTGGTTAATATCCCAGTACTGACACTGTAGTGCAGCATGAGACGGGTGCTGTATTTCTGAGGTGCCATCTTTTGGATGAGACGTTAAAACGAGGCTCCATCTGCCTGGACTGGTGGTAGTTCAGGGGGATGTTAAAGATCCCATGGCACTTATCGAAAAGAGTAGGGGAATTTCCCCAGTGTCCAGACAAGTTTTCCCCCCATTAACTAAAATACCACTAACTGCTTAATCTGGTTAAATTTCAGTTGCTTACCTTCTGTATCCCCTTCCCCCCGCCAGTCACCCCTAAAATAGGACTTCTAGGCCCAGTGGGTTTACCGGGTCAACAAAACAAACCTGTGTACCCAAAGAAAAAGTGTGCTCAGCCCGATGTCTGGGTTCCCGAGTGTACTATATCAAACTCTGTTCACTCCGTGGCAGCTCCGATCTCCCTTGCAATCAGTAATGTAATCCTGTATGAGGGAATTGCCATTCTCCTCTTCCCCTCTCCTTCTGGTCACTGTAAAATATAGAAGAAAGTGGTGTTATGAAAACACTGCCAAGTCCACTGATTCCCCTTTCCTTTCCTCCAGTCAAATGGTCAGATGCAGCATCAGAATCTGATTCTGAATCCACATTCAACAACATGGTAACATGGTTGATACCTCTCTAGCCACCCTTTGTCTCCTCTACCCGAGAATTGATGTTGTGGGCCATCCTTCATGAGCCCCAACTTTTCTTACTCCATCTTCTGAGACTCCCAAGGCAATGATTCCACAGGTGGCCAGATCACCTTTTTCTTCTGTGACCCATCTGACCCCACCACTGACTAGTTCCACTGTGACCTGACATAAAGCACTCCCATCATGGTCATGACATGCTACTGACTGACCTCCCCCACCAATTCTCTTCCCAAACACACAATTGAATCCAGCATGATTGGAGGCAGTATAGCACAGAGGTTTAGGGCTCTGAGCGGTAAACCTGAAGACCTGGGTTTGAATCCCACAACCCCCACTTGCATACTGTGTGACCTAGTGCAAGCCACTTAACTTTCTTGTACTCCCAGGTTGCACCTGGAAACAAGCTTTAGCTTAGTGTGCCTTTCCTGGTTAAACAATGCCCCCTTATGATGCAATAACTGTCTCTCCGACAGTGCCTCTGCCCAGCCCACTCCTGCTTCATCTTGTCCTTTTTAATCCATTCCAGAGTGGAAAATCAGTACTTGTTGTTCAGTTGATGCAGTGGTGGCTTGGTGCCAAAGATACTACTTGGTTGGTTAATACTGGCAACTACATGAGGACGCTAGTAGTAGATGGCTACCAGCACCAATCCCTAGGTTTCTAGCAGTCTCCCCAGACAAAGTAATACTGAACTGGGTCTGCCAAGATCCTAGGGTTTAATCCAGGTTGGCCACTGATGTCCCCCAGAAGGCACCGTGGAGGCCATCAGCAAAATTGCACAAACTTGCCAGAGACTGGATTTGGGTCAGGTCAGGATGTCACAGTGTCACTGCCAATGCAGGAAAGGCAGGGCTGCTGTGTGTCAGACTGCCAGAGCCAGGGGTTCACAGTGAGGTTTCCATGGTGGGAACAGGGGGGTGCTGCAGGTCAGGCCATCAGGACCAGGGTTTGCTTGCTGCAGACTGAGTCCCAGGCAGAAGATGTCAAGAAAAGAAGGCACACGAGAAGTGAGTTGGGGGGCAGCCATGACAGCAAGAGGTAGCATTGGCCAGGTTGTGGTTTGAGCTGGGATGAGTTTTGACCAACGGTGGGGTGGGAGGACAAAGGAGGGAGGGAGAATGAACAGAGCTGCTGGACATTCACCGGATCAGCAGTCACATCAGACCCCCTCCCCAAGAGTGACCATCACATTGACTAGTGCCACCACACTGACTAGTGCCACCACACTGGCTAGGCCACCACACTGGCTAGTGCCACCACACTGACTAGCTCTTTTAGAGTCAAGAGAAGGTGCCCAGGGTCAAAGGAAGAAAAGGCAGGACTCCTATTAGGCCAGGTACAGGTGAAGGGGGAGTGGACTCGGTTCATGTCTCAAGCAGTAGAAGACCTGTGGTGTTGTCAAACCTCTGTTTTTATTTGTTCTGTGTAGTAGCAGTGGTTAGTTGCAAGGTCAGAAGTGGAATCAGAAATTCTGATTCTGTTTCCAGTTCTGTTCATTTCGATAAATGAATTGGAGTTGGAATTGGATTTATCAAGATTCTGACAATTTGCTCTCGGAATGGATTCTAGAACACCAAGCATCCTAATCTTAATTAAGCAATAAGGCATGACAAGGTGTGTGTTAATGTGGGATAACAGCACACCTCGAGAAGTGAATCTTGAGGCAAAGCCAAGGGCTTTATGCACCCAAGAAGAGCATTTAACTCTCAATTATGCATACCCTGGGATACCTTATTGTGATTAAAAAATGTCTTCCTTGATTTTTTTTTATTTTAGGAACATGTAAAAAGGTTCAGAAAGTTAAGCATTTCTGACCTGTGCTGTTGTGCTGGGATAACAGCATGATCATGTGACTGGATTCCACCAATCACAGTACAGTATTTCTCTTACCCATTTTATAAAATAGCCTTATAATTTTCTAGTAGTCTGTCCACTGTTATAATGCTGTCTGATTTACAACAGGATCCAAACAGCAGCAACAGCAAAGCAAAGAGTGTCCTGGTGAAGATCCCAGTAGAAGCTCTGCTCCTAGGGGTACAGAATACAGACCTGGAAGAAGTACGAGCTGCAATCTTTGTGCACAGCAACCCAACACTATTTCAGGTATATCTAAAGGCCAACAGACTTTGGGGAAGTTATCCTTAATGTATTACAGTAGCGTGCGTAATCAAACTTAACTGGATGAGATGTCTAATCAAAGTGTGCTTTGAATGTAGTGGCCACCCCATCTAGAAGTTCTCTGTGCCTCTTGACCCTACCATATATAGGCATATCTGGTGTACTACACGTCTAGCATATGTAAGCCAAAGGGTATTTACCATGCTAAAAAGACACATGGCTAATTGCATCACAGTACAAAACACAACTTGACACATGTTGGGGACTCCTCATGAGACACGGGCAGATAAACAAAACCCAGTACTCATGTTTGCCACGTACTACAAAATGTCATGTTGTCTGTGCAGCCCTTGACCAATCTTCCAACCCCCTTATGGGGCACCCATATTTTTCCTCCACCAATACAACACCTACAAAGTCCTTTATAAATACCCACAAAGCCATTCCGACACTCACCTAGGTGTTATAGCACTCATTCCTCATTATCAACAACACTGAGTCACTACAGTCTGTATGTAACAAGATAACATAATAACATAGCACTTGGGTGAAAAAATGGGGTAAAAGTTCATCTTTTAAATATTTGTATGCACAGTCCCTGTGTCTCTTATGGTTATTGAGACAACCTCTTACAGTGCTATGAGCATCAGGAATGTTTAGAAATAAGCAATACTAATTGCTCAAGAATTATGTCCTGATTTAAAATCTGACCATCCTGCTGCGGAGCAGTGATTATATCCCAGTCTGAGTACTGGCACACATCCAAGCATAAAGGGGACCAGGGAAATGTGTAAATGTGCCACTTGTTTTAATATTTCTATTTTTATAAATATCAATGTATGGGTCTGGCTGAAGGGCCTCTTATGGGTATAAGAGCATATTCTCATGCATTGTAGGACAAGAGAACTATGAACCAAAGTTCTGGTGTCCTAGGGATGCAAGAGACAACACTCTTATATCCATAAGAGTCCCTTAAACCAGACCCATACAATTATTATAGATTGCACCACCTGTTTTTTTTTAATCTTCAAAATGTTGATGGTGAGCAATCAGTGGCATGCCCATTACTGTGGAACAGAATGTGAGACACTGTTATGGAAATGAAAGTGTTTCACTGACAATTGAATGAAGTGCTGTGATTGGTCAGGAGTGTCACACGACAGTCTCACAATTTAAATGGTGTATCTCTATCTATTTTATTATTGCTACGTATCCTGATTTTATATGACCAATTAATTCATATTTAATGGTACCAGAACATGAGAACATGTTTACAACACATTGTAAGCCTGTTTTCCCTGGGTGTTTTCTAAATTTTTGTCTCACATTTCGAAATGCAAAATCTGTTGTTCTTATGTTTTGGAACATGAAGAACAAGGTTTGCTCTATGGGCCAGTTACACCAGTGATCAGCAATTCTGCACAAGAGAAGCATGAGCAGAGCTGTCACAGACAGCTTACAGCACCATGCGCTGATTCAGAATCAGCTGTTTAAACAGCACGCAGTCATTCTTGTCACAGTAACCACTGTAGCACCATTTTAACACTGAATACAGTAGTTTAAAAATAAACAAATTCTGATCACAGCCAATACAGCTGCAAAATGATATTTTACAGGGATTAGGATCCATCCATAGGGAGATTATGTATTTGCATTTCATAACTACCTGCGTATGTATGAAATGTAAATTTTGACTGTATGTTCTAGTACTTAGCAATATCTTGTTATCTTGTAACCTACTCTGACGTGAAGCCTTTGTAAATGAGTTTTTGACTCAAAGGATTGTAAGTCTGATGCCATAAATAAATAAATAAATAAGATTCTTCCTATAGATTTGCAGTAGTTGTACAGGGGGGAAAACAGCAATTAGACTTCCATAGAAACAATGTGATCTACAGGAAAATATAAGGATCTTGCCCTGGTGTTACAGGAAAAATGCCAAATCATTAACAATGAGTGATACTGATTTTTTTTATATGGAACTATGGGCAGGATAATATTTCTTTCGAACTGCCAGCCAATAAATAGATCCTCATCTAATCGGCGACCCCATTAAAGTTAACACATTCCCTCCATATAACCAATGTAAGTCTATCGGAATAATTTCCGTGTAGATGGTTCCTAATCCCTGTAAGATATCATACTGCAGCTAAATTGGATCTGACCAGAGTTTGTATGTACTCGTTTTAGCTTTCAGTTTTGCTGGAAATGTTGATGTTAGAATCAACTAAAAGTGTAGCCTTTCATTAATTACTGCAAAATCTGAATGTTGCAGTAATTTATATATTGATTTTTATTACTTTGTTTTCCTCAGTATTAATAAGGTAGATTGTATTGACCATTTCTGCAGTCCTTGAGATATCCAGCCTTGCACTGGCTGCTGTGGAGGTCAGAGGTAACAAAGATTGCCATTTGCAGTCTGTCCACATGGTCACAAGATATTTCTTTTTTGTAGGGATCCAGACCTGCTTTAACTTTAATTAAGTTGGGGCACCTCTGTCCAGTGCCATAATATGCAATGCAGGGCTCTCCCTACTTATCGCAAGCACCAAATGCCCTCTCCCCTATGTGGCAGGCAGAGAACACACTAATGCAGCTGTGGCTGCTCCTAAAGTAATAGCACTTATCAGTGTTTTTATCCAAGTCCAAATTTCCTGCCTCTAGTGTGTCTATGGGGCCCCTTTGTGCTTCCAGTGTCCCTAGAGCTGGAGCACACTGAGGGGATCACGCTGAGCGACCGTGGGAGCAGCTTAACCCAGAGCACAGAAGCACTCCCAAAACACTCAAGCTAGCAAGTGCCACCTCACACATTCAAGCAGTTCGCAGCTCGAATGTGCATACTCTTTCACTGCAGCTTTTCTTCTCTACCACCAAGCTGGTGGTACACTTTAGACTTCACTACTTCAGCTCCCCCCCACCAGGCTGCAGTCTCTGGATAGCTGGCAGGAGCACAGAAGGGCGGACTCAACAGGGGACTGACAGTCGGCACATAGGACCTAAGGAGCACAGACAGGTATGCTCCACCTGTGGAGGAGTTACGTTAAGAAACAGCCAAACCCTGCTGGTCCACTCCAATTGTCCTCATCTGATGCCAAGGTGCAGTCACAGTTGTAACTGGTGCCAAGGCTTGCACATGGGTTATTGTACCCAAGTTCAGCTAAATGCATTTTCTAGTACTACAAAGAAGAAAGCTGAACTTGGGAAAGTGTTTATTTCTTGGAAATGGGGGCTAAAAATGAGTTAAATCATGGTTGGAAAGTTGGGCCATGATACTGGGCATACTCATGTGCACATGCATATCTATACGGATATGCATATGCGTGTGCCCTGTATCACAGCTTGACTTTGCAGCCATGATTTAACTAATTTTTAGCCCCCCATTTCCAAGAAATAAGCACTTTTCCCGAGTTCAGCTTTCATGGTAGTACTAGAAAATGTATTTAGCCGAACTTGAATACAATAACCTATGCACAAGCCTCAGCAAGAAAATAGTGTGGCGGAAAGGTGGGGAAGGAAGAAACAACCTTTGAATAGACAGGGTGCAGAGAGAGATTCCATTCCGCTGCAGTGGAAGGACATAGCTATCCACAGCTGTGCTGTGTTCATAGTCATGTGCTGCCAAAGACCATTTTCAGTGTAACTGGAATATGTCTTGCATAGCTCTGCTATACAGCTCTAAAAAGACACTAACCTGCTAAATAAACAAAAAAGAATATTAGCCATACTTTATAGCACAAGTAAACATGTCTGGGCTTCAATCAAAACCTAAGCATTCCTCCGTGTGAGCAACCAGGCACCTCGTGGTCAACCCACCCTCCTGGACCTGAGCCCAGTATGAGTACAATTATGAAGTCAGCAAGAAATATACCTTGATTGCCCCAATCCATCTGGGTTTATGTCTCTCAACATAATTTTTGGCCTAAAGTGTGGGTTAACAGTTCTGTCTCATTCACAATCATTAATAAAGCAGTGCTATATAAGTTGCACAACAGGCAATGTGACTCCTACTCAGACTCTGAGTCTCAGTAACCCATTGAAGCAGCATATCAAAAACCTGTCAATAGTCCCAAAAAAAAAAAAGAAAACAATTGCAGTGGTGACTTTTAAATATTGTTCATTTTTATGTTGGCTTGTGCGCCAGCCAACATATTGCAATAGTAGCAGATTTGGAGGTGCGGTCACTGCGGGCGCATGCAAGGCATGCAGCAGTAGGTGCGTCCCTCATTCCCCAATATGCCAGCATGCGGGTGCCGACACCAGCAATGCATAAAGTGGCCACCAGATCTAACAAAAGTGCCACTGCAATGAGAGCCCAGCTCGTCATGCAGTGGCACAATAACACACCTCCCGATGTGCCTTTACTGAATATTCTCCCTAAACATGGTGGCACTACTGCTGCCACCAACTGCAGGGGTGCCCAGTCCCCGTGTCAGTATGCCCTGACCCACTTCATTTGCCGACGGGAGAGCCCACTCCCCATCGGCATAATGTCCTCCCTCCCATTTCACGTGGGTGCCAAGGGGGTGCCCAATCCTCCTTGGCATCATGCGCCCCCCAAACAGTCTTTCTTTGCCAATGGGGGCCCCAACCCCCATTGGCTTCAGTCTCCCCTTCCCAGTTCACTTAGCCAATGGGGGAGCCCACTCCCCATAGGCATAATGTCCCTCCCACTTTGGTATGTGCCAACAGGGGTGCCCAATCCCCTGTCGGCTACAGCCCTCCCAACACACTCAGGTGGCATGCTGAGAGCCCACCCCATCATGCCAAATGTCCCCTCTAAAACAAAAACCATCCTGCAATGTTTTTGTTTGTTTTTTTTACTCTGTAAAGTAGAAAACGGTCCTTCACTGTCTGCGGCTCCTTCCCCCAACCCATACTCACCCTCTGCGTACCCTGCCTCTCCACCCCCCCTCACCCCATACTTACCTCCTGAGCCCAGCGTGATGATCTTCGGTGGACTGGGAACACGTCTTCACTCTTCAAAGCTGACCACAAACTGAAGAAATGCCGGTAAGCTGTATAATGGCATAAATAGGGTTTTTCCAACTTTGGTGCATATCTCGAGCATTTTGGGGAATTTTGGCACCAAATTTTCAACATGGGGTTATTGGGACCCTTCCTTATGAATTCAATCACTGTCATTGCATTATTCAGTCCCAAAAGGTGATTTCATGGTCACTGCGCAGATTCACCTTTAGGACTGATTAACAAAACGACAGTGTCACTGTTCATGAGGTGGGTTCTCAAAAAGCCTATGCTGCAAATTTGGTGAAAAAAATCCACAAAAAATTACTGTTTTATGAGCATGTGTTACACAGTTTCCATGTACACTTGTAACTTCATGAATTTGTAATATTTTCACTCCAGATTTTCAACATTGCCATTTTTACACACCTCCTTATGACCAGTACAGCTGTCATGTTACAAATCCTGGCCAAAATGTGTTTTCATACTTCCAGCACTGAATAGCATGGTCGCTGTGAGAAATCAGTTTTAGGGACAGGTTAAGAAATTAACAGTGACACCACTCATGAGCAGAGGTCCTAAAATGCCTATGTTGAAAATCTGGTGACGAAAGTCCGTAAAATTACTGTGTTACAAGCATGAGTTGCACAGTTTCCATGCACCCTTGTAACTTTGCCAATTTGCAATGTTTTCATGCTCGATTTTCAGCACTGCCATTTTTTAACATCTCCTTATGAACAGTACAGCTGTCATTTTTCACATCCTTCCTGAAATGTGTTTTCGCACCTGTGGAGTACAATGACGTGGTCACCGTGGGAAATCAACTTTTGGGACAGATTAACAAAATCACAGTACCACTGTTTATGAGGGGAGGTCCCAAAATGCCTATGTTGAAAACGTGGTTAAAAAAAATCCAAAAAATAATTGAGTTACGGATGGGCGTTGTACAGTTTCTATGCATGCTCATGACTTCACCAAGTTTTCATATTTTCACTCTAGATTTTCAATGTTTCCATATTTTTACATCTCCTCATGAACAATACAATTGTCATTTTTCACATCCTGCCCAAAATGTGTTTCCATACCTGTGGCATCAAATGGTGCAGTTGTTGTGCAAAATCACCTTTTGGCTAACAGATAGTGCCGCACTTCATGAGGTGGGGTCACAAAAAGCCCATGTTGATAATTTGGAGTGAAAATACCAACACATGCCTATGGCGTTAGGGTTTCTAACTGTAACACCCCACCCTGTAGAGACTGACAGGCGTCAGGGGTGTGACTTTGGATCATCTGCTGTAATGCTCACGCCATTCCACCCCCATCCCCACCCCCATCCTGCAGCCAGTGACAGGCATCGAGGTGTGCCTTGGAGTGCTTGGCCCCAAAGTTCACCCCATTCTCTTATACTGCACCCACCTTAGAAAATTTCCTTATGGAATGGGGTAAGTATAAGGCCCAAAGACCACAAAGCACACCACAACACTTGTCAGTGTCTACAGGGTAGGGTGAGGTAAAATAGCATGAGCGTTATACCAGACGACCCAAAGGCACACCCCAACACCTGTCAGCCTCTACAGGGTGGGGGTGGGGCTGGCGTCACTTCAATACTTCACTGCCATTCCTGTTATGCATCTCTAGCTCCTGCACTACCAATGTCAATGCCAGTGAGACAGTATTCGGCATTGACAAATGCTTTTTTTACACTGCTGCCAAAAGATTGCAGCAGCAGGCTCAAACTTATATTCTCTGCTTAGTCCAAAAGTTTCATATCCATGATTTGATCAGAGAATAAAATATTCACAAATAAATTTATTTTTCCATTATTCATTTTTAACCAAGTAAAGCCCACTAGACACAAATGCTTGTTTTCAGGTGAACCCCAGGAGTTTTGTGGTGGTTAATTAACATGCTTATGGTCAGAGCAAGTGGAGGTTGTGGGAATCAAACCCAGGTCTGTTGGATGTACCAAGCTCATTCACAGCTCATTACTCTAACCACAAGACTATACTGTCAGATCTATGGATCTTTGTACTCTGTGACACCACAGACAGCATTGGGCTGCAACTTGCAATGGTACATTTAGAGAAAATGGTACCCAAAATTGAAGTAGATGAAGCCTCTCATTAATGGTGGAACTAGGGCTGAAAAATGTAAGTATCCTGCCCTCAGTGGAAAGCTTGTCCTGAGAAAACGTACCCTTAACCTGGACTAGAAGTCATTCTCAAGAACCTAAATAACTTTCCAATGGGATAGAGACTGTCAAGGGGTTAGCACTTTTTCCAGAAAACTATAAAATGTTCCCTTTTAAAAAAAACTCTGATTTGGTCAAACCAGCTTCTGTGTGGTGGCCTAAACAGGCAGTGGGTAGCTACAGTGGATCTTTATTTTCTTAAGTGCCCTTTCACAGCATATAGCACTTCACAATAAATACATCAAAAGGCAAAGCAACACAATAGCAGCAAAAAAACAGGAACAAAAACATGCAGAGGGATTGTCTACCAGTGCAGTGGTAGAGCTACTGCTTGAGATGCCAGCAACCTGGTTTCAGAGCAAGCCTGAGTTATCAGAGCCTGCTTGGGGGGGGGATTGATTATTTAGAGGATGCTTGCCTCCTTCTGGGAGGGAGGGTCACTGCCTCCATTGCAGCAGGTGACCATGGGTAGTAGCGCAGGGAAAGGAGGTCATCTGCTGGACATGCAGATACTGCTCCTTCATGCGCATCCCCACTTGTGCCACCAGCACATTGACGACCAGTGGAAGAAGTGGAAGGGAAAAAGATCTCAGTGTATGAAGTGAAGAACCCTGGTACACTGTGGTCCCCTATGTACGTCACAATGCTGCCTGATGAGACCTGGGATGTTTGAGGGGTATATCCCCCATCTGCTCCTGACCCTGCCAATGGAAGTAAGCCACAGCTCTGCTGTGGAGCAATAGTGGTTCGGAAATCTGGGTGAATATAAATTATATTTTAAAAATGTATTTAATTTTTTACACTGTATTTACCCAAGGTAGCCTCGCTAAGACGCAACATCTCATTTTCAGTGGGGTCCTGCTTCTGTCAATTTCTGCAGCTAGCTGGATTGAAGCACTAGGAGAGTAAGTAACTTGCCCAATTCACATTGTGAGTGTTTTTGCTCTAGTAGGGTTTAAACCTGTGCCCTCCTGATTCCCAGGTTGGTGCTTTAACCAGTAAACCACAATGCCTCCTTAAAAAAGTGCTCTCCATGGAGCAATTATGGCACAACATTTAAACATCCTCTGATCTAAGAGGAGAGATCGTCCCAAGAAAACGTATTCCCAAACTGAACTAAAACTGAACTAAAATGTAGAATCGTCTGTGAAAGCATTCAAGCAAGGTCTGAAGGTACATCTGTTTAGCGAAGCATTTGGGACCCAGTTATAAGTCTTAGGAATCGTTCTGCTGAATTGCTATTTTACTGAGACTTTTTTTTTGAGAAGTTTTACTTACTTACCTTATACCAGCATTCTCTAGGAATCGGGATTTGGAGTATTTTTTAGCAGTGCTACTAAAAGGATTTATACATACATACATACAGTATATACTGCGTGTATTATACCGGCCCAGTAGTGCCAGTATAGTTTGGGTTCAATGGTCACTTCTATGTTAAACCCCAAATTTGCACTTTAATAACTTTGCAACCACATGACCAATGTGCACAAAAGTTTTCATGTACCATCATGTACCATAGATCTCTTGATGTGGCAAGTTTCATTCCAGTTGAATGTGCGATTGCGGAGATGCGGTGCATCAAAAAATGTGAAATTTACCATGTAGGTGCAAATCCTTTGTCATGCAGTTTCTCCACAATGGCTCTAGGGTTTGGTCTGAAATTGTTAGGGTATATGTGGTCTGGGTCTGTTCAAAAGTTATTAAACTTTGAAGTTTCCCATTATTACCTATGGAAAAAATTATGCGATGCCATGTAGAAAGCAGTTTCTGCTGGCTGCACGATGCCTCAAATGGATCTGTAATTAGTACGTGCTGCCACCATCTTGTATTCAATTAGTAACAGGGAAAAAGTGCTGTAATTCAAAAAATACTGGCCCTTGGTAAACAAAAACAGTCGTGTTTACCTAATCAGGGCCCCATGAACATGATTCTGCTGTTAGTTTTTAAAAATAGGGGCCGAAAATATTTTTTTTACATTGGCCGTTGCTAGTGTTGCAAATTTGCTGCACTATTTTTGTGAAATTACCACAAATTGTGGCAGTTTTCATGTAACTAACAGCACTGTTGCATGCAAACTGCCGCAAATTGCGGCACTGTTTCGTGAAAATATTCAAAAACTTTTCTGGCCATTTCTTTCACCAAAATACTGGCAGGATCATATTCCTCGACCCCTGTTTAGGATCTTTTATCCTTTTATTGCCTCCAAGGGGGTCGAGGCATGTTTTAATAAAACAAAATGTTTTTGCTGACATCAGGGTGCCTAATCCCCATGTCAGCATTTAGACCCCCTCCCCCTAGCAGTGTGGGACACTGGGGAGCCCATCCCCAGTGTCATGAAAGCACAGCAACTGCAGGCACAGAATCAATTGCAAGCTCTGAATTAAAATCCCCCCATGTCCACCGAACTAGAAATGAGAGGCAGCTGGTATTTAATCACTCCGAGTGCTCCGATTTACAATTAAAGACAGCAAGGAGATTTCTCAGTGCAGCTGTAAAAATTCGCAGAATGCACTGTAGTAAAAGGCAAGCACAGTTTAGGCAAAGCAGAGGCACCCCCCTATGGCAGGAGTACAGAAAGATCTCAAGGGGCAATTGCTATCAAAAAGACATTAATACAAACGAGGTTCCTAATTAAGGAGTCCTGTGTTGAATACTGCAATAAAGATGTTCGGTCGTAGCCAGATTCCAGTTCTAAACACCCCACGGTCAGCTTGGTGTCCAAACAGAAAAAGGTGCCAAGTTTGAAACTGCTGAACAAAGGAAAGATGAGCATGGCTTCCAACAACGTACCTGACAAGTGATGGCAGGGAGGATGGGAGCAGCTCCGAGGGCAGTCCAGCCCAGGGGACAAGCTGGAAGAGAAAAGGATGGTAGGTTAAATACATATACTGCTGGGGGGGGCAAGCAAAAGGATTAGCTGAAAGGTGAGGTCAGGGGAGGAGCAGGTGAAAAGGGAGAAGAAGGATAACACTAAGTTAGAAGAGGGAAGGAGAAAGGTAGGGAGACGGAAGCAGAGGGACAGAAGATAAACTCAAAACCAGGAGACAAAACAGCAGTAACACAAGGAAACATAAACTAGCCCAACAGCTGCTCCCCTGACAGTATCCCAAGCACCAATCAATATATCCAGTAATTATTGGCAAAAAATTACTTACATCAGCCTGGCAGCACAGCAACTGCAGGCACAGAATCAACTGCAAGCGCCGAATTAAAATCACCCCATGTGAACCGAACTAGAAATGAGAGGCAGCTGATATTTAATCACTCCGAGTGCTCTGATTTACAATTAGAGGCAGCTAGGAGATTTCTCAGTACAGCTGTAATATTAGAAATTAAAGGCAGCTGGGATTTAATCACTCCAAGTGCTCTGATTTATAATTAAAGGCAGCAAGGAGATTTCTCAGTGCAGCTGTAAAATTCGCCGAATGCGCTGTAGTAAAAGGCAAGCACAGTTTAGGCAAAGCAGAGGCACCCCCCTACTGCAGGAGTACAGAAAGATCTCAAGGGGTAATTGCTATCAAAAATACATTAAATACAAACGAGGTTCCTAATTAAGGAGTCCTGTGTTGAATACTGCAATAAAGATGTTCGGTCATAGCCGGATTCCAGTTCTAGACGCCCCACGGGCAGCTTGGTGGCCAAACAGAAAAAGGTGCCAAGTTTGAAACTGCTGAACAAAGGAAAGACGAGCACGGCTTCCAACAGCGTACCTCACAAATGACAGCAGGGAGTAGCTCCACGGGCAGTCCAGCCCAGGGGACAAGCTGACAAGTGACGGCAGGGAGAACAACAGCAGCTCTGTGGGTAGTCCGGCCCAGGGGACAAGCTGACAAGTGATGGCAGGGAGGACAGGAGCAGCTCCACAGGCAGTCCAGCCCACTGGACCAGCTGACAAGTGATGGCAGGGAGGACAGGAGCAGCTCCGTGGGCAGTCCAGCCTAGGGGACAAGCAGTTAGTTGTAGGGTCTGATATGTCATGTAAGTGTTATATTTCTTGTTTTACTAATTTTTGCCATCTTTTGATATATATATGTATATGTAACCCCTAGATGGCGCTATCCCAGGGGCTACTACCCCTGCCTGATTTGCCACTAACAGGTTGAGGGGCCTGGATCCAATGGCGGGTGCCTCCACCCAGAGGTCAGGGTTTGCAATAGTTAAACTAACTTGGTCACAGCCCTCTGGGACACTGCAACCCCCCTTTCTTCCCACTAGTGGCCACACAATATATTAGAATTACCTTCACAGTATACACTTACCCCCAGGGCTGGTTCAGGCACTGGGACCTCCTGTAAAATAAGATACAGTGCAACAATCACAGTACAATACTTTAACATAGAAAAATACCTCAGGCAGTATAACTTTGCTGAAACAAGCAGCTCTGATTTATTTAGGGGAATATAACAAGGACAGGGGGAAATCAGGTTAATTAGCTTATCACTTTACTATCTACCTATGGCTCTGTGCACAGGCCTATCCCTATCAGTTACTGTCCCTGGGTACCCAAGCCCTAGTGGCTAGTCCAAACCGTGGCAGCTGGTAGGGGCCCTTTCACACAGTGAAAAGAAAAATTAGTTTAAACAGTCAGCAGTACAGTGCTTCCATTTGGATTTAATGTGGCAATTCAACAGGGAGCGACCCTGAATTAGTACTCACGACCTCCAAACAAGATAGGGTCCTTCAACGTCAGCAGGGCTACTCTTGAGCTCCACGAGACTCTTCACACATTTATATGGTAAACAGTCACAGGCAAAAGTCCTTTAATGGCAGCAGGATTCACTTGAGCTGCACAAGCCTCCTCACACATTTATGGTAAAAAAAGTACTATACCAGGCAGGCTGCTTCTCTATCCGATATCAATTACTGCACAATACCGGGAGAACACTCAGCAGATTCAGTTCCTGACAGATCGAGTGCAATTCAGCAATTTCTCCAGTCTTCTACAGGGTGAGCCTGGTTTCTACTCTTCAGAGATCCTTTGATTCTCTTCACAGGAGGATTCAGTCCTAACAAGCAGTTACACAAGCTGCAGACGGAACTCTGGGCCTTACACGTTTTTGTGCGAAACTGTCACTGAAGGAGCACAGGTTTCTTTCCCTTCACTGACAGAGCTAAACTGAAACTCCAACAGACAAAACCGGGCACTTCCTTTGAGTTCCTCCCAGTTCTTGAATGGACTGGCTGTCCTCCACAATAGACTGCTGCTGTTGGTCCAAAAAGGCGCTGAGCCTAAACTACATCTCCCAGAGTCACTGCCCATACAATCCTCTTGTGGCTGGCTCAGATTATGAGTCCAAGTTCTGATTCGTCAAGGCACCATTTTAGAGCTAGCTTACCCCACACTGATTGGTCCAGTTCAGCAGTTCAAAACTAGAATGGGAACTAGGCAAACACAGTTCTGACTGCAAAGAAAGCAGGTTAGACAAACTGTATTTTCATTATTACTCTAAATTATTTCTGGCAAACAGTTACATCTTTCAGATAGGTTCCTTTGTACTCCCTAGTGACTGCGAAAATGGGTGAATTGGCAGCAGCTCAAGTGGTACTCAAACGAGAAGCACGTCCCCCGTACAAACTAATTGTGTCTGCAAACAGACAGCTCTTAAAGACAGTACCAGAGGCTCTAAAAACACTCACTGATAAATGGCTTAAACGCCAAACACCATTCAGGCTTGGAGCATTCAAGCAAGCTCCTGGAAGTCTTTTGGGAACCCCCATTTGCAGGGGGGTTACACCCTTCCTGGCCTGGGAAAGCTTGACGTCCGTGTCAAGCAAGTACCCCCATAAGTTTCAACTGCAACCATATACATTTGCATTAGGCTCACACATGTAATCATCAGTCAATAAATCATTTTACCAAGAACACATTTCTGAAACATTGCAGTACGTCACTCTTTACACAGTATTATACACACATTGTACCATAACTCAAGTTATTACCTCTTGTACATGAAACCTGAAGAGAGGGGGCCCTTCCCTATCAGTTACCTGGGGCTGGACGGGGCAAGGGCACCATACTTAGAGGGCAACACAAGTAACTTGGAGTTAGCACTGATGCTCAGTTTGGGCAATGAGCTCGGGGACACATACACTCCTTTATGGACAACATTGAGAGGCAAGTCCACAGGCCTCCCAAGTGAATCATAACTGAGGTGCACCACAGGCTTTACAGCTCGACCAGTCTTTCTAGGGAACTGTTACAGTCTCTGCACTCTGAGCCTCATTTTCAGCAATGTCCTCACTTGTCAGGAGTCTCCATGGGGTAGAGAGGCTAGAACTTGGGGCACTTTCAGCTCCAGGAGTTACAGTTTCTGAGTCCACAACATTTGGCTCACATGGAGAGCTTTCGGACACTGGCAGTGGACTGTCAGGGCACTCAAAATACTCTTCTTGTTCTGGTGTATCACCAGTCTGCCCCAATCCATCATTTTCCTCCCCTGAAAGCTCAAACAGTTCAACCATGCACAATGATTCCATTTCATCTGATCTGATGCTTTGCACCTCACTTTCTGGGAGCATTGGCTCCAGGGACGAAGCTGGGGGCTTAGACAGTCCAGAAGGCCCACCTTCGTCTCCAGTATTGACTAGGGGATTGCCCCGAGACAATTGACTCAGTTCGTAAGAAGGATAGTATTCAAAGTCACTCTCACTTTCTTCTGATATGGACTGACAGTCATGCTCAACTGGGACTTGTGGAGGGGAACACTTTAACTTTGCTTCTGTAGGTGCAGGCTTTCTTGATTTTTTCTTAGCAGCAGCTCTAGTCACTGGTCCAGAGGGGGCATCTTCTGGGGGCTCAGACTCAATCAAGATTAGTCCAATGGGCAGTAAATGACTTCTATGCATTGTTTTTACATCTTTTGAATTATTCTCAGGCCTTACTTTGTACACTGGCAGATCATCTAGTTTGCCCACTACAATGTGAGGGAGATGGTGTCATCTGTCAGCAATTTTGTGTTTGCCATGCAGTCCCAGATTTCTTGGCAATACCCGATCTCCCTCCTGGAGTTCCTGTGCTTTCACCTTTTTATCATACCTTTCTTTGTTGGCCAGATTTCTTTTGGCAGCCATGGTTTGAGCCAGTTGGTACGCATGAGTTAGCTGGGCCTTTAACTTTTGCACATACTGTAAATACTTGTCAGCTTGAACCCCATCAGGAGAACCCCAAAACACACATCTACCGATAGTCGAGCTTCTCTTCCAAACATCAGGCGGTAGGGGAACCAGTGGCATCACTTTTGGTGCAGTTATAAGCATGTACCAGGGTGCTAATTTGTTGGCTCCATCTAGGCTTGTCCTTTGGGTGCAGGGTGCCTAGCATATCTAGCAAAGTCGGTTAAACGTTCAGGCTGTGGGTCCCCTGGAGTGTGGTAAGGAGTGGTTCTGGACTTTCGCACTCCCCACAGAGAAAGCATCTCTTTGATCAGATGACTCTCAAAGTCTCTCCCTTGATCAGAATGGATTCTTTGTGGAGCCCCATAGTGAACAAAAAAGTTTTCTACAAGTACTTTGGCCACAGTGGATGCTTTCTGGTCTTTGGTGGGGAAAGCTTGGGCATATCTCGTGAAATGGTCAGTGACCACCAGCACATTACTGATATTTCTTTGATCTGACTCCAAACTCAGAAAATCAATACAGACCAGCTCCATGGGTGCACTGGTGGTGATGTTAACAAGGGGCAGCCCTCTGGAGCAAAGCTTTCCTCTGTAAGCAGCGACTACAAGTTCGAATGTGTTGCTCCACATCAGCCCCATCTCAGGCCAATAGAATCTGGATCTCACCAAGTCAAGTGTTCTGTCTATACCAAGGTGCCCCATGTGGTTGTGCAAGGACATCAGTACTGAGTCTCGAAGGCAGTAGGCAGCACTAGTTGTTGTTTGTCTACTTGTCCCCTCTGTCTACTGTTTCTCTGTATAACAGTTTATTGATCAGTTTCAACTTAGGACCTTCTTTGTATAACAGTGCAGTTCTCAAATCAGTGGGCGTAATTTGGACACATCTTTTCCTGCATAGAGGGCTTCTAAAGCTGCTTTGATCATGGGATCGTGGGATTGAGCCCGCGAATACTGTCATTGTCCAGCTGAGGCAGTGCACCAATGTCTATTGCAGAAAAGTGGCAATAAGCAGCAGGTATGCAATTCTCAGAGGGTCCCAAGCAATCCACCATGCAGTCCACTGCGTCCTGGACATTTGTTCCTCCCTGTCAAACTTCCGGCAGAGTGCCGAATGTCAGGTTCTGCCAATCGGACCCAATCATTCTGGGGAACAGGCCTCCGGGAGAGCATCAGCATCTATGTGGTTCAGACCTGCTCAGTATTCAGAGCATAGTCATATGTAGATAATGCAGAAAGCCACCTATGGCCAGTGGCATCCAACTTAGCTGAGGTCTGCACATAGGTCAAAGGATTATGTCAGTTTTACTAGTATTTTAGCCCCATACAAGTACTCATGGAATTGGTCAACAATAGCCCACTTCAAAGCTAGGAACTCTAACTTATGTACAGGATAGTTCTTTTCGGATGGGGTCAGGCTTCTACTGGCAAAGGCCACTGGTCTCAGGCCATTCTCGTGCTCTTGGTACAACACAGCCCCAACCCTTGCAAACTAGCATCAGTGTGCAGGACGTAAGGTTTTCTTGGATAGCATAGGCCAGCACTGGAGCATGGGTAAGTTGATATATGATCTCATGAAAAGCAGTCTCACAATCAGGAGTCCAGCGGGCCCCAAATACTTTACTCGGATGAAAATACACTCTTTCAGTCTTGAGGATGCTGACTTTGGTATTTTTGTGGGTTGGGGATACCCTTGAGTAAGGTTAAGTAAAGGCGGATCACTCTTGAATAGTCCTTGATGAAACGCGGATAATAACCACAGAATCCCAGGAATCTTTGCAGTTCTTTTAGATTTTTGGGCTGTGGCCAGGTGGTCAAGGCCTCAACTTTACTTGGGTCGGTCTCTATTCTCTCGGTGGATACTATGTGTCCCACATACTTTACTGATGTTTGAAAGAATTGACATTATCAATGGACAGTTTAAGGCCAAAAGTCCTCCAGTCGGTCCAATACCTTAAATAATCTGCTCTCATGTTCCTCCAGTGAGCTGCCAAACACAATAACATCATCTAGGTATACCAGACACTCTAGTAAGTTCATGTCCCCACTGCACGCTCCATCAATCGTTGAAAAGTGGCTGGGGCACCTGAAATCCTTGAGGCATCCTCATGAATTCATAAACAGCCGGACAGATAAGGCTGTCTTCTCACGGTCCTCTGGGGCCACGGGATCTGGTAGTACCCACTGCGGAGATCCAGCACAGAGAACCACTTGCTCCCGTTTAGGCAGTCCAAAGCATCCTGAATGCGGGGCATTGTGTACTGATCAGGATAGTCCGCCCGGTTTAAGTGCGATAATCCGCACATCCCACTGTCCCATTTTTTCCTCACTACTACAATGGGGGAAGCATAAGGGCTTCTGGATTCTTGTATTACACCAGCAGCTAACATCTCTTGCAGATACCGTCTCACATCATCTATATCAGCAGGTGCCAGGCGTGAGACCTCTCACGAAATGGTCTTTCGTCATGCAGCGGATATTGTGCTCAGCTCCTTGCACGCATCCTCGTCCCATTCCTTTAAAGAAAACACCTGGTCTCTCTGGGCAAGCTTCTCACTGATCCTCACTTTCCATTCAGCTGGCAGCGGGGGTCGCGAAATCAAACAAGTCAGGCGTTATTCTGTCTTTCTTCCTTGAACTCTTGCTGCTGGGTAGCACTGCAGTGTCTGCACAATGCACATTAGCCAGGATGCAACCTCTATTTACTCGAATGTCTCTTTCAGACACATTATGAACTTGGACCATTACCCTTCCAGCATAAGCATGGGCTCTAGCGGGCAAAATACTAGGCTTGACCAGCAGTCCCTCTGGCAATTTTCCATCGCCTGGTGCATCCAACATTAATATTTTATTCTTAACATCCTTTCTGATACGGACCTCTCCTGTAAGGTACACTGGGCATTTGGCACCAGGATCAGAGACTCAGGATCCTTCTTCCATACAATTCGACCGGTTCCTCTGGTTCTATTTTTCAGCATCTCTCTGTGCCTCATAGGCCTTCTTAATTAAAGCGGAACTCTTAAAGCTCTACTAGTCTTTGACCCCTGTTTTCTATAACACAACTGTGCCAGCCTTCCGAACATATGAGCATTTGTTCCAATCAACAAAGGGACACCATCATACAGTCTAGTGAGGGGACACACTAAGGCTAGGGTCTCTATTGTTCGGCCACTCCAGCCACGGAGGTGGGGAAAGACAGCCAAATTCGGATATACCGGAATAGGGTGAGCCTTCTCCACTTAACCCCCATACATGCAGTCCTTCTAATGGTTGTAAGAGTACGTCTGACAAATGCTTCTGATACCAATCCTGGAACATAATTGTCACTTGGGAGCCACTGTCTAATACAGCTCTTGTAGACACTCCATTCACCTTTACAGTGGTCTCCATGGAGGGACCACTATTCTGGACCAGTCTGGAGAGGCGGTAGTGGGGCCTGGGCAACTGACCTTGCCCAAAAGGACGTGAGTTAGCATTTTGGTGCCCTCACTGGGATCATTTCGTGCACCTCTTAACCACTGATTTGTTCTCGAAGCTCTCCTTGTAGCCTATATGCAACTTTGTCAGTGTCTTTTGGGGACCGCATTCTCTTTTCATGTGCCCATCCTTCCCACAATTATAGCAAAACATATTTTCTGGAGTTTGAGCTGGCGGGCGCCACACTGGGAGCCAGGGCGGGGTATTACTAACTGGAAACCTTGGTGCCATCTCTGTCTGCGGCGTGATAAGCATTTGGAGACATCTCATCAGTTTCTCCACTTCCATGGTCAAGGAATCGAGTTCGGAGCTGTTATCAGCAGGAGATACATGGGTGGGTATCCCCACCCCCATAGCAGATGCAGTCGGATATAGGTTGGGGCCCATACTTGCAGGCGTGGCCTTCATAAAGGGACTGTTTTTGAATTCCCGGATCTCTCTCAACAGTTCGCCCCATTGTGGCATATCTTTTTCCTTGTCAGAGCACTCATTGACTGCCAACCTCTGCCCCTGAACTTCACTTGATGGGCCATCCTCAGTCACTCGGGTCGTAGCCGCAGCTATTGGTGTAGGTCCCTCCCGAGGTCGCCTTTTCTCAACTCCTCAATTTCTCTCATTAACTCATCATAGGAGGGTGGGGATTCCAGTCGATTGCCAGGCGAACTGAAGCAACAGCAGTTCTGAGAAGGGGCAGACTTAAGGATCCTGTCCAGCCTGGTTCGGTCCAGTTCAATCGCTGGCAAACTACCCTTTCTGAGGCATTCTTGCAACAATTTTTCCAGCCAAGATACATACACAGACAACAACTCCCCTTGGTACTGTTGTGCATTTCTTACTCTCCACCATAGATCCTCATCAGAATCTGGGCTCCCATACACATTCTCCAAGGCCTCAAGATAGGACTGTGCAGTCACTTCAGGGTTACTGGCCCGTTTAGCACGGATGGTAGCCAGGGCAGGACCTCGGAGGCTCTCACTTACCCTCTTTCACTTTTCGGATTCCGAGCATTGCCATTCTAGCACTTGGGGGGCAACATAGTCTATCCAGGTCTCCCAGTCATCCTCCCTTGGGGGTGGGAGGGTGCCAGAGAAGATCCTCAACCTTCGGTAGAGTCATGACTAATGGTAGGTGCAGAAATAGGAGTCTGCATTGGTTCAGCCACCATTACGGGTACTGGAGGCGGGAGAGGGTGTTGGGGAGGAACACCCCAGGTGGCAAGAATAGTTTCTTCAAGTCCTCCACAGTTTTCCTTCCCCAGCTACCATTTAGCAATTTCTCCTCAAAGTTTCAGACAGTGGTGGGGCTCATTTCCCACCGGGTCTTTACTGTACTTAGTTATCACTCTCCAGGCAGTGAGGGCTCCCTCTGGGGTAATGGTCTGTGGCACTTTGGAGCTATCTATGGGATCCTTAAACTCTACTAGGGCCAGGAAAGTGTGGGTGAGCAGATTAGCATGCCGACCCACCACCACAGGGTTTGTAAACCTTCCACCTTGGAAAGTACTCCCTGTACAGTGTCCGTATTGATACCCAGGGGATGTCCAGGATAAGCATAGCATTTGGGGGTCAATCTCCTCCCAGTACACCACTCCACCAGCGGTGCACAGCCACTTCTGTCAGGTACCCATTTTTCTTAACAGTGGTTAGTAAATATGGCCACTAGAGACACACAATCCAGCGGTGAGCCTCAAGATGTAACCCTAGATGGCGCTATCCAGGGCTACTACCCTGCCTGATTTGCCACTAACAGGTTGAGGGCCTGGATCCAATGGTGGTGCCTCCACCCAGAGGTCAGGGTTTGCAATAGTTAAACTAACTTGGTCACAGCCCTCTGGGACACTGCAACCCCCTTTCTTCCACTAGTGGCCCACAATATATTAGAATTACCTTCACAGTATACACTTACCCCCAGGGCTGGTTCAGGCACTGGGACCTCCTGTAAAATAAGATATAGTGCAACAATCACAGTACAATACTTTAACATAGACAAATACCTCAGGCAGTATAACTTTGCTGAAACAAGCAGCTCTGATTTATTTAGGGGGAATATAACAAGGACAGGGAAATCAGGTTAATTAGCTTATCACTTTACTATCTACCTATGGCTCTGTGCACAGGCCTATCCCTATCAGTTACTGTCCCTGGGTACCCAAGCCCTAGTGGCTAGTCAAACCATGGCAGCTGGTGGGGCCCTTTCACACAGTGAAAAGAAAAATTAGTTTAAACAGTCAGCAGTACAGTGCTTCCATTTGGATTTAATGTGGCAATTCAACAGGAAGCGACCCCTGAATAGTACTCCACGACCTCCAAACAAGATAGGGTCCTTCAGCGTCAGCAGGGCACTCTTGAGCTCCACGAGACTCTTCACACATTTATATGGTAAACAGTCACAGGCAAAAGTCCTTTAATGGCAGCAGGATTCACTTGAGCTGCACAAGCCTCCTCACACATTTATATGGTAAAAAAGAAAGTACTATACCAGGCAGGCTGCTTCTCTATCCCGATCGCAATTACTGCACAATACCCGGGAGAACACTCAGCAGATTCAGTTCCTGACAGATCGAGTGCAATTCAGCAATTTCTCCAGTCTTCTACAGGGTGAGCCTGGTTTCTACTCTTCAGAGATCCTTTGATTCTCTTCACAGGACGATTCAGTCCTAACAAGCAGTTACACAAGCTGCAGACCGGAACTCTGGGCCTTACACGTTTTTGACTGAAACTGTGCACTGAAGAACACAGGGTTTCTTTCCCTTCACTGACAGAGCTAAACTGAAACTCCAACAGACAAAACCGGGCACTTCCTTTGAGTTCCTCCCAGTTCTTGAATGGATTGGCTGTCACTCACAATAGACTGCTGCTGTTGGTCCAAAAGCGCGAAGCCTAAACTACATCTCCCAGAGTCACTGCCCATACAATCCTCTTGTGGCTGGCTCAGATTATGAGTCAAGTTCTGATTCGTCCAAGGCACCATTTTAGAGCTAGCTTACCCACACTGATTGGTCCAGTTCAGCAGTTCAAAACTAGAATGGGAACTAGGCAAACACAGTTCTGACTGCAAAGAAAGCAGGTTAGACAAACTGTATTTTCATTATTACTCTAAATTATTTCTGGCAAACAGTTACATCTTTCAGATAGGTTCCCTTTGTACTCTAGTGACTGCGAAAATGGGTGAATTGGCAGCAGCTCAAGTGGTACTCAAACAGAGAAGCACACAGTCCCCATACAAACTAATTATGTCTGCAAGCAGACAGCTCTTAAAGACAGTACCAGAGGCTCTAAAACACTCACTGATAAATGACTTAAACCCAAACACCATTCAGGCTTGGAGCATTCAAGCAAGCTCCTGGAAGTCTTTGGGAACCCCCATTTGCAGGGGGGTTACATATACATATATATATATATATATATATATTGATTGCACATATGTGCCTGTCTGTAATTCGCATTTGTTAATTGTTTAGGCTGTAATTAACTGCTGCCAGTAATTTGTACCTTTTCAAGATACTGAAATAAAAATTTAGTTCCCTCAGGCCCATGTCAGAAATGTCAGGTGACTGTGGTTGAGCTTTTTTTTTCTCATCCGCACTGTTTGTCCGAATTAATTTCTTTTTTTTTTTTATTCTTTATTTTTGGTCCTGCTCCCTACCTTCTGGCCATCTGCCCAGTCATGGACTCCGGCTGTGGCTTCTCATGTCAGCCATCCTCCCTGAACCCCCTGGCTTGCCCCCCAAGGCGGGGACATGGCACCCCGAGCCAAAGGCACCGTGAATACGGGAAAGGCGGGAGTCGGCCTGAGTGCCAATTTGCTGCTGGAGCAGGCATCATTGAGGCAGCAGGAGCAGGGTTTTTCTTCCCCCTTTGTGTGGAGAAGGCGGGGATGTGCAATGACATCATGCAGCCGCCCCACCCTGCCCCCTGAGATTCTTCAAGCGCCGGTAGGCTACGGTACCCCTGGCCTCTGCCAGGGGTCCATCCAGCTCTGGACAGTGTCCCCATCCTTCCCCGGAGAAGGAGACCAGTCCCAGGGATGCTCCATCCTTCTCCCCTGGCCGGCCCTTCAAGGACCTGGGTCTGTTCCCGAATCTGGGACACCAGCACCGCAAGCAGAAATCCAAACGCTGCACTGGCGAGCCAGCCTGTCCACATTAATTTCTACTAATGTGTGCCACTTATGTATGGAGAATAAAGATTTGGGCTAAGATTTTCATATCTAAGGTGTCAAAAGGTGTCTAAGGTGGCTTGGAGGTGTCAGCGTGGCTCAGTTGGTTTCACATCAGCTCTGGACCAGAAGGTTGTGGGTTCTCATCCCACACCAGGATTGAACTTGTACCTAAATGCTGGCACCTGAGTACAGTATTAGGGAGGTGCTGTACTATTGGGATATGCCATCCTTCGGATGAGACATTAAACTGAGGTCCCTTCTACCCATCCTGGTGGGTGTCCAGATGGAAGTAAAAGAACCCAGGGCACTCTTTGTAAAAAAAGTAGGGGACTTTCCCCAGTGTCCTGGCCAATATTCCCCCTTCCCATAAAACTGATTCATACCATTGCCCAGGCTGTGTGTGGGTGCTGATGTGCAATATGGCTGCCACTACACATCCAGTCACTTCACTACTAGTAGTCTAGCATTGCTTGTGAAGCACTTTGGGATACATTGTATAGAAAAAGTGCTATATAAATGCTGATTCTTATTCTTCTTCTTTAAAAGGCAACACTTTTTTGCCACATCTAGGCAATCTGTACTCACAAGTTAAATAAGTGTTTGAATGTATTTGCGGCACTTTGAGTCCTGCTTGCATCAAAAAGTGACACATGCCAAACACCAGGCATTGTCAGATAGCATCATGGCGGGCACAGATGCAAATCCAGAGTTGTGTCTGGCCCTCCTGTTTGTTTGTTTTTTGTGCACAGTTTGTGCCCCATTCTTCACCACAACTCACTCCTCTCCTCCGTAATTCCTAAGACATCCTTGTGGCTCTGCCAGGCTTCCAGTGAGCCAACCCCCATCCAGCCACATTTTACCCCCCAGGTGGGGAGGAGGGAGAGCCTGGGTCCTCTCCCCCAACTCACTGTAGCACGTCAGGTGGTTGGCACCAAGTCCCCTGAGCTGGTCTGTTAGCTTAGGTGCCAGGGCCCATCACCAGGTGTAAGTGCAGGGATTTTCCTTTTTGAGTTACAGCCCCCTAAGCCCTGAAGGTGCCAACACACTGAAAGGTCCAAGAAAGCAGGTGCACGCTGAGTCGTGCCGCCACTTCGGACCTCAGCTGATGTCCTACCCTCCCCTGATATGCGGTCCAGCTGCACTGCCACCTGCAGTTACCCAGGTGGCAGTATAGCAGTGGGACCTGCAACCCACCCTCCCCAGAGTAGGAGAGCAGCCCCGCGGGTGCTCAATCCTCCTCCCCCCCTGGCCAGCCCTCTGACACCCCGGGCTCGCTCTCAAAGCTGGGTCGCCGGTGCCACAAGTGGTAGCTCTACCACTGCACCGGCCCATGAGCCCTCCTGTTTGAAAATACCAGGCCAGTTGTTTTACCCTGAAGTTGCTGGTGCAGCCTCTTCTCTTTGCAAATCAGCAGGTGAGTGCCTGAGTTTGTTTTCTTTTTGTAGATTTTGCTTGTATTCTGAGCACGACTGTGGACCTGTAATGGCTCTTTTTGTTAGTTTTATTACACATATATAAAGGGCACAATGTGTTTTCTTTTAGCTCTGTTTGGCCTACCTCCAGAAATCTCCTCTCTGTCAGGATCACTAGACCCTCTTCTCAGCCTCGTTACCTTCCATCCCCCAGGCTTATCATCCCCCTCCCCATCAGGCTGCCGTTGCTTGCTTGACATGGCTGTACCATCATCTGGGTTCCCCAAGCTCTTCAAGATACTCCAGCTTCCAGCCAATGGGGGAGTCTTGCCTAAGTCAGCAGGTTCAGAGCCTGCAGGTGGATCAGAGTCTATAGTACTGGTAACGAGCAGGGATTTCTCAGCTTTGGCTCTCCCCCCTCCCAGGATGTCACAATTCTGGATGTCATCTGACATGCTCATGCACAGAGTGTAAGCATATGCAACAGCAGTGTTCTCCCCTTCCATCTCACAGTTTCAGCAGTAACGTGTCCTGTGGTCACCCAGGGGGTGGGGTGACAGTGGTACTCATCTCCCTCCATCTCTGGAGGAAAGGAACATCTAATGGGTCACTCAGCCTTCCTCCCTCCCTTGGCTGACCTTCCAATGATTTGAGCTCACTCCCGGACTCAGGTCACTGGCTGCACAACACCACCAACAAAACGATTTATGCTCCACAGGAATGCTGGAGGTGCTGCCATGGATACTAGGTACACCAGAACACTCAGAAACAACCAAAAACTGTGCACTCACAAGGAAATAAATAAACTTCAACCAAACTCAGAAATTTGAAGTGTTTTAGTGCTGGGAAAAACATCAAAGACACACCGGACTACTCCCCTGCATTTTTGAAAGAAGTGTTATTTCTTTTGGAAAAGAAACAAATCTACATTTTTCTCATCGAAATATTTTGGGCTGCTTAGTAGTTGATATTTTTGTAATATCACAATACCAGAATTTTGCTGAATTCTTTTTAATAGCAGTTTGAAAGGCAATGGTGGAAACTCATTCATTCATGGCATATAAAAGGCAACTGTGGCCCGCCTGTCAGAGCATTGGTAGGGCTACCACCGGCAATGCCAGTGACATCGATTCTGGAATGAGTATGGGTCACCAGGGACCAGCTGAGGGAAGGAGAGTCTAGTGTTCCACAGAATGCTCTCTGCCACTGCATCGCTGCTGTGTGGGTGACCAAAGGTGGTACAGCAGCGGAGGTACTACATAGTGAAGGAGGATGCTGGCATGGGCTACCCACAACCATGCAATAGCATTGGCATGCTTGGAGTACCACGTGCCCTCAGTATCCTCTGGGTGTGGAATCAGAATATATCCTGGTGAAAGTAGGATGACCTGAGGTGTGCTCAGGCCCCACTTCCTATCACTGGCCACCATGGGTTTGCCCTGCCCCTGGACAAAGCTGGGGCAGGTGATATTGCCTAGTTCTGGCCAGGTCCTGCTTTGGGAGGTAAGCCGGGAGGCAAAGAGGGGGTGAGTACTAGGGATGCAACAAGATGAGTCTGGGTTTGACCTGGGGAAGAGGACCTCACCAGAGAGATAGGGGTATAAAGAATACATTTCAAAAACAAAAAGCAATTCTTCTAAAAGTAGAACGTCTTTTAGTAACACATTAAAACACAATTAATGAAACAGCCACTTGCCTGTTTAATAGATAGGTTTACCTGAGAAACGTCTGTATTTGGCAGGCTTCTCTGTGTTTTTGTGTCTGAGAACGACTCCAGACATGGGCTGCAGTGTCCTAGTGTGCCCGTACTACGTCTGGAGTCGTCACTAACTTTTTGTTCCATTACTTGCCATCCAATGAAAATAGTGCTTACTAAACCTCTTTGGGTGATATCCCACATTGTAAGCCTCTTTTCATTGGTTGGCAAATGTAGGGGTCCCATTTGAAAATCCGATAAAAAGTGTGCTTTTAAGTCGGCGTTATCACTTTGCTGCTGCTTCCTGGTTGAGTCATAACACTGCTGCCACTGAGCCTTTTGTACGTGTGCCTATTGCTGAGCTGCCTGAAATAGTCACCTCAAAAAAAACGCCAGTCTGTGAGGTATTTATATTTTGAAAATTCTATTGTGCCTTTGTGTAAATGTCAGTGTTTTCGGGGTCTTTCTGTGAGCCACCTTCCATGAGAAGCCCTACTTCCGTTTTTCAATCTCTCACAGAAGGACCCCGAAAACAATCACATTGACACAAACAGCACTGAGTGGTTTGATATATTTTGTTCATGTTGTTTTTGCTTTATTTCGTCCATCGGATAATGCTGTGTGTTCAAATGGAGGATCGCTGCTAGGCATGAGTGCATTTGGGCTCCCCTTGTCTTTGCAATGGCATAACATCACTCTGTGGCTGGGTATTTATTTTTCGTTTCTTTTTTTGTAAATCCAATATTTGTTTGGTGCTCAAAGGGATGATCGTGGCTCAGTGTGTATTTGTGTGGGCTCCTCAACTTCTGCTGGGTGTCCTGTGTAGCAGACCGTGCCATGTTCATGTTGTTTTTGCTTTATTTCATCCATTGGATAAAGCTGTGTGTTCAAAAGGAGGATCGCAGCTAGGCGTGAGTGTGTTTGGGCTCCCATCAGCTTTGCAATGGCACAACATCACTCTGTGGCTGGGTATTTGTTTTTCGCTTCTATTTTGTAAATCTTATCTGATATTTGTTTGGTGCTCAAAGGGATGTGTGTGTTCGTGTGGGCTCCTCGACTTCTCCTGGGTATCCTATGTAGCGGACTGTGCCACGATCGTGGCGCTTTCCTTTTTCCTGTATCACCAGGAGGACATCATGCTTGGAATAATTGTTCTGCCAGGAGCATTCCCCTGTGTTCCCATCTGCCAGGTAATGTGGATATGAGAGGAGGAGGAGGTGTCTCTAGAATTTGGATGTGTTGGGAGAAGGGGGATTAGTGGTAGGGGGTGTTTCCATGCTTGTGAGGGATGTGGTGAGGAGGCCACGGAGGTTTGGGCATCATGGGGAATACTGTTTGTGTTGTAGCATGGGGGTGGTGTCAAGGGAGCATGGTGCTGTTTTTAAGGTGGTGTTGTAAGAACCTCTGGACACCAGGGAATCCATTTGAGCCGGGTCTCTGAGGGTGGTGGTGGGCCCACAGACAACAGGGAATGCCTCCCCTCTTGTACAGAAAGGTTTCCCCACTCTACCCCCCCCAAGTTGTATTTGAGGGTTTGTGTGATGGTTATCTGGGGGTTGGACACTGGAGAGTCCATTCTTTAGCATTCCTTTCAGTGGTTTGGGGGGGCACCATCTGTTTGATGGTGGAGGGGCACCCTCACAAAAGGATGGTGTCATGTGTTTGACGGCGGGGACATGTCTCTGACAGTGTGGCAACCATTTTGTGAGCTGGTGTCAGGTCACTAGGACAACAGGCAGTGCTGTTTATGGAATAGTGGTGGGTGACACTAGGCCTGGCACCATCCAACAAAGAGCAGTACCTGCTATGTGGGTGGCCCCCCTCCCTCCGAGACCTGACGCCAGCACACACAATGGTTGCCATGCTGTCAGGGTCCTCCATCCCACCTCCAAACATACAAACCCACCCTAAAAAATGGATTCCCTGGAGTCTCATGGCCTACTGACCTGCAGCTAGCTGTTTACAAAAGAGATGTGATATAAAGAGAATGCCATTTTCTGTTGTTGCTGGGCATTGGTGGGTGGAGGGAGGGACCACTGAACGCTGGGAGAATGCTATCATGCTTCTTGGTGGATACCGTAGGGTGTGGAGAACACTGGCCACCGGGGAATCCATTTTATGGGATAGTTTCATACGTTTGGAGGTGGGGTGGAGGACCCCGACAGCGTGGCAACCATTTTGTGAGGTGGCGTCAGGTCTCGGAGGGAGGGAGGGTCACCCAGACAACAGGCAATGCTGTTTGTGGGATGGTGGCGGGTGACACAAGGCCTGGCACCATCCAACAAAGAGCAGCACCTGCTGTCTGGGTGATCCCCCTACCTCCAAGACCTGACGCCAGTTCACAAAACGGTTGCCACGCTGTCAGGGTCCTCCATCCCACCTCCAAACATATGAAACCATCCCACAGAATGGATTCCCTGGAGTCTCGTGGCCTCTGACCTCTGGCTAGCTGTTTACAAAAGAGATGTGATATAAAGAGAATGTCATTTTGTGTTCTTGCCGGCTTTGGGGGGGTAGGGGCAGGGACCACTGAACCCCGTGGGGAATTTTGTCATGTTTGTTGGTAGATAACACAGGGTGTGAAGAACACCAGCCACCCTATGGTAAGAGAATGCCATTTTGTGTTTTTGCCGGGCATTGTGGGTGGGGGTGGGGGCATCACAATGCCAGTTATCTGCCATTTGGCTTGTTGTGGTTGGGTGAAGCACATTTCGCGGCTGATCTATGAAGAGACCCGCGGTGTTCTCACGCTGTTCCTGGAAAATGTGATCTGGGACACCATCACCTACACCAAGCACACCCAGAGAAAGACTTTTACAGCTATGGATGTAATCTATGCACTCAAATGAAAAGGCCATGCTCTCTACGGCTTCAGAGGAGGGACTGATTACAGGCTTAGGCATATGTTGTGGTGATATGTGTGTATACAAATTATACTGCTTGTTCAGGTTATGAAGGTGGTGGCCTAGGTGAGTCATGTCTGCAGTGCAAAGATATGTTTTTTTTTGTATTGCAGATGATCGAGAGACCGAAACCGCTCCGAGACCGAGAGACCGCTCCGAGATCAAGAGACTGCTCCGAGATTGAGAGACCGCTCCGAGATCAAAAGACTGCTCTGAGATCAAGAGACCACGCAGAGATCGAGAGACCACTCCAAGATTGAGAGACCGCTCACAGAGACTACCCCGAGATCAAGAGACTGCTCTGAGAAAGACTACTCCGAGATCGAGAGACTACTCTGAGAAAGACTACCCAGAGATTGCGAGACTACTCTGAGAAAGACTACCCAGAGATCGAGAGACTACCCAAGATCAGGAGACACTGCTGTCCTGCGCGAGACCGCAACCCCAAAGATCATCACCGTAAATATGGCAAATGTGTACAATAATGACCTGCTAGACCTGTTCGATAGTGCCAGTGACAATGAGGATGAATTTCAAGGTTTTAATGATTCCAACATCGAGGTGGACTTGGTGCGTATAATGCCTTTGGTTACACCAGACAGTGACAGTGATTTCAGTGATGATGATGATCTGCCCCTGGCTACACTTCAGTGGAAGAGGCACAACACGGAGAGTAAAGAGGATGATGTGCCACTGGCCAAGCTACGTCGGCAGAGGAATGACATGGACAGTGAAGATGATCTTCCTTTGGATACACTGCAGCATGCGAGTACCCACATTGATGTTGATGATTATGATGAACATGAAGTTGATGCAGAACAATCTGAGCAACCTTCGACACATCTGGATGTGGGTCACAATGATGGATGGACAAGTTGCTTACAGCAGGTCCATGTTGAGGATTTCAAGGAGCCTGTGGGTCCCACCACACTGATGAGTGCAGAGAAGACTCCCATGGATTTTATGAACTGGACATTCCCACCAATTCTCTATGACTTGATAACCAAGGAGACAAACCGGTACAGTGCCCGTAAGCAGGCAGAAGCAAACAAAGTGGACCACTGATGGACTCCGGTAACTGCATGCGACATAAAAGCTTTACTTGGAATGCGACTGTACAGGTCAGTTATAAAGGTGCCACACTACCGCATGTACTGGGGGAAGCACCATCTCTATGGACGTTTACCAATTTCAAAGTTAATGACCCGTGAGCATTATGAGAAGATTATGCAGTATCTGCACGCCAGTGACAGCACGCTAAATCCACCAAGAGGACCACAAGAGCATGATAAGCTACATCACGTTCAACCAGTTATCAACCATGTTATCAAGGCATGCAAGACAGAGTACAACCTACACCGAGAAGTATCAATTGATGAGGCAATGGTGGGCTTTAGGGGACGACTGTCCTTCAAGCAATACATGCGATGCAAGCCACAATGGTATGGGATAAAAGCATGGGTCCTTGCAGATCCTCATAGCGTTTATGTGTCCGACTTCCTAGTGTACACAGGAAAGGTTGCTGGTACTGTGGAAGTGGGCCTTGCTGAAAGGGTTGTGAAAGACCTGACTAAGGATCTTCGTGGCAAAAGGCACCATGTATATTTTGACAACTACTTTACTTCGGTTCACCTGACAAAAGAACTATTGAACGTTGGCTTGTACTCATGTGGAACAATGCAGACCAACAAGGGTGGATTGCCTTCAGAACTTAACAAATTATCAATGGAAAAGAAAGCACATGGTTATCATGAACAAGGACAGAATGGTTCACTTGTTGCCACAGCGTGGAAAGACAACCATCCCATTTTCTTGCTCTCAACAAACCATGACCCTATCTCACCCTACCTCACCAACAACATCTGTGCCCAGGAGACAAAGAGATGGCATTGTTGTATCAATTGCATGTCCGGACTTACTGCAGCAGTATAACATGCACATGAATGGTGTGGATGTCGCTGATCATGTGCCAGAAAATCAAAGAAGTAGTGGATATACCTTTTCTGGTTTTTGTGGGACACGGCATTGGCAAATGTCTTTACTCTGTTACGAGAGAGCATGAATCATGTTCAGCAATCGAAGACTGGACGAGTGACCAAGCACAGACAACTGACTTTCCGCATGCTCCTCTCTGAGAATCTGTTGGAAGGATATGCACATAGAAGACATAGTGCCTCACTTCCAGTAATCACACAGAATCCAACTTGTGATGGACTACTCTACTCCATGAAAGGGAAGAAGGGGAGGTGCAGAAATTGTTCACAGAAGAAAATACATGCCAAACCTTCATATACATGCAGCACATGCAAAGTACACCTCTGCGTTGATTGTTTTCCTGAGTATCACCAGTACAGATAGAGGCTCAAACTGGCAACACAAGATGACTTACCCCCAGTACTTCCTCTGCAGCTTCTCTGACTGTACATGAGGGGGAGCTGCAGAACAAGGGAACAGACATACCAGATTGTGTGAGTTTGAGAGACCAGAGTGCTGTGACTGCGAGAGAGACCAGGGTGCTGCGACTGCGAGAGAGATACTGGAGTGCTGCGACTGTGGGGGGGAGAGAGAGACCATAGTGTTGCAACTGTGGGAGAGAGAGAGAGAGACACCGGAGTGCTGCGACTGTTTGGTTGAATCAGATTCCTGGAGGGAGGCAACTTCAAGGAGACCTTAAAGAGACCAGAATGTGCAACTTGGAATGATGAGATGTGCAGAGGCGGTAGGAGATACATCATAGAGCAGGACGAGGAAATGGCAGAGGAGAGCAGCTTTGATGTCTTGCTAGGAAGGAAGGCTTCATATCAAATTGGATGACAAGGAGAATAACACACGCATGATTACTTGTAAGGGGTCACCAGTGTTGTTTCAGGGGGATCATGTGTCTTCTACAGCCAGGTCCCCCTGATGAAAGTACGGCACTAAGATCACAAAGTGTGGTGGCAAAGGTGACAACAGGAAAGTTCATTGTAGGGGGACATGCAAACGGCACATTGACAAATGAAACTGTCTGACAAATGAAGAACTATTTGAAGGATCAACGAAAATGGGATACAAGAGGATTTAACACTGTAAAGACACCAAGGGTCATGTGCAGCAATACCTGTTGGCAGCTGTAGCATTACATGATTCGGACAAAGGATCATGCGTACACTCGAAGGTTGTTTTGCAGTTGTGAAACAATGTGCGGGACTGTTTCTGGATGGATGTTGAATCATAGCTGCACTTACAGGATGTTGTCTGACTGTTCTTTGATAGCTTATGGATGGCTTAGTCCATCCATATGGGGTCCAGAAGAAGGGTAATGTGTTGTGACACAGATTGCATCATGCTGCGGGCCTTTTGGTGGTCGGAAGAAGGCTGATGTGCAGTGGGCATGGTTGTTCACAGCTGCAGGATGAGATTGTTTGGAACAGAGTGAGTCAGACACTCTGGATGTCTGTTTGTGGGGCAGACGGGGTTTTGGCGGACGGAGCTTGAGTGGTGGACATGTAGTTGTGTGATGCGAGTTTTGATTGTCCTAAGAGTTGATTGAAACATGCGTGGCTAGGCGAAAGACACAGCAGCCTATGCAGTCTTTGGCACTGTGCCAAATGAAAAAAAAAAGCGAAGCTAATGTGGACTGGTGACTACGATAATAAGTGGTGATCTGTATCTCACTCACCAGATCAATGGGGCAAGCTGACAGAGGTACTGGAGAGCACAACCTGTTACGAGCACACCAGTTGGTGCACTGGCACATGCGACGAACCTTCCTCCACTAACTCTTCCAGCACTGTTGTGGAGTGGTGGATTTAGCTCTGCATTTTTTATTTTCATTTGGAGGCAGAGCACCACGACATACATGCCAGTCAGCCAGCGCTACAAAGCTGTATTATGAGTTGCCGTGCTTGTGGGTGGCTTAGGCCATCCATATGGGGTCCGGAAGAAGGGTAATGTGCAGTGACACAGATTGCATCATGTTGTGGGCCTTTTAGTGGTTGGAAGAAGGCTGATTTGCAGTGGGCACGGTTGTTCACAGCTGCAGGCAGAGGTTGTTTGGAACAGAGTGAGTCAGATACTCTGGATGTCTGTTTGTGGGGCAGACGGGGTTTTGGCGGACGGAGCTTGAGTGGTGGACATGTGGTTGTGTGATACAAGTTTTGATTGTCTTAAGAGTTGATTGGAACATCCATGGCTAGGTGAAAGACACAGCAGCCTATGTAGTCTTTGGCACTGTGCCAAATGAAAAAAAAAATGTGGAACTAATGTGGACTGGTGACGAACCTTTCTCCGCTAACTCTTCCAGCACTGTTGTGGAGTGGCGGATTTTACTCCACATTTTTTATTTTCATTTGGATGCAGAGCCCCTTGACACACAAGTTGGTGTCATGCTGAGCAATCTGTGTTACGTAGCAGACTTGTGCATTGCTGCACTTGTGGATTGCTTCCATCATATGGGCACATGCAACTCATTCTCTGACAGCTGGCACACTCAGAATCACACTCATAAGGAACCTGACTTTTGGATTGCATGGCTACGTGAGCAGACCACAGGCACAAGCAACTTCAACGCAGTCTTGCTTTCAATGAAATGTGTTGTTTGTTGTGGTATTTCTAAAGTCATACTGTTTGTCACCTGCAATGTCTTGCTTACAAGAAGCTGACAACACAATATAGGGTGTAATGGTCTTTATTATGAAAAAAGACAACAGACATTGGAAATGGAAATTGAGTTTATTAGGATCACAATTGGAAACATCTACCAGTAAGGAGCCTGTGCAGTCACAAGCCTTGGGAATAGATGGCCTGGCATTTAATTAATTCCATGTTTTTGGTTTACCTCAACGGGGGGGGGTCAGTAGGAAGCAGCTCTCAGATGAGTGCATCAACAAGTGATTTCAAATCTGGAGCACACGGAAGCAAAAAAATCATGGGACACTGTATAAGCCATGGAGTTATCAACTGCACAGAAGCCAAATTGCAGGTCAAACCCAAGTCAGGATATGACAGCAGGCAAGCAAACACAAGGTATGTGGGGTGTACAATCCATGATAGGGGAAAAGCAGGGGTAGTAAGGGACATGGGTGGAGTGTCACGGATGGATCATCTATGGTAATATCTCGCATTTGGTTGCAGGTGACAGGAGCAAGCATCTCAGCGTCTGGATATGTGGTCACTCCTTTGTTTACTGGGCCACAGAAAGAGCACAGTGGAGCACAGGAGGGCAAAACTTGTGGCTAGGAAAAGACAGAGTGCAAGTTCATTGGATTGGAAGGCGAGGAATGCGGTGGGATGGACTGATTCCAGTACTCTGGGAGAAACATGGTGGGCTTCATCAGAACATTCTGATTATTCATTTGGGTGGCAACGATCTGGCAACCTCCCCACTGCAGGAACTGAAGGAAACCATAAGGCAGATGCTGCATCAAATCAAGTGCTGGTGTCCCAGGGTCCATATTGTATGGTTCAACATTGTGCAGCGGTTAAAGTGGAGTGAAGCACGAGATGTGCGGGCCATCGAGAAAATCAGAAGACCACCATGGGTTCATGTTGTCTATGATGGATACTATGGGCAGGTCAGTGGTCCGGCACCCTGGCCTTGGTCTTCACAGGCCTGGAGTGTACCGGCCAGATGGTGTACACTTGATGGATGAGGGATTGGATGACTTTCTGAAGGACTTGAAGCATGGCATGGTGGCGGCTACACGTGGATGATTGAATGTAATTTTATATAGAATAAATGCATGGCGGCGGCCATTTATCCAGCTCCTGGTGTGTGTGTATTTAGTTTGTTCACCCATGCGTGTGCGTGAGTGTGTGGACATGGCAGAACAGAGGTTGGGACTACACCAGGTAAGAATGTAAGAATGTAGAAATCTCTTCAGTGCAGATCATCATGGGACGTCATCTGAAAAGGTAAGAAAAATGTGATTGTGGTGATTGCAATAATTTTGTTGTTGACATTCTGTAGTCTATACGATGCAACTTGTGGCCACCGTGCCGAATACTATGGGTGCCGCCATGCACATATTTGTATGTGTTGTGATGTTATGCCCACAAAGTGTGCAACACTGCTCATTATTACACGTGCATGTTGTGCGATAGATGGTGTCGCCATGCACCTCATGATTTGTGGTGATGCTGTGTTGTTGAATGTCTTTGCATATGTTGATGGTGCATTGTGTGTGTATGGTTGGATAAAAATGATAGACTAAATATATAGATATATATGTATATGCATATACATGTGTGTGTATATGTGTACATATAAATGTGTGTGTATATATGTATATATCTGAATGAGTGGCAAGTGAGCTTGGGGAAAATGAGTGGTGGAGCATAGCGTTGCACTAAATAATGGTTCCCTGCGCTCACTTGACACAAGTTCAGATCTATTCTGTATCACATACCTGTCAATAATGTAGTCCTTTTATACAATAGGACTGTTTTGTGTGTTCTTTTGGTTTGGTGATGAAATCACGGTGTGATATTGGGAGTTTTCACACTGCGCACTTTAGGAGGTATGCGCACTTGTTTATCGTATGGTGTGTATGGCTGACACTTGTCTGTCACGAGCCCAGCGTCACCTAAGCAGCTTGAATAAAATGCATTATTTTTGTCATTTCAGCAAGTATAAAAAAATGTTTCGATTACTGTCGTGGGGTGTAGAAATGACTTTTACCAGAAACAGCAAACTGGGTACAACATACCTTATAGGTATGATTTTTATTAAAAAAAAAAAAATCAAGAAAAATACAAACAAATCACTTTTTGTTCAAACAGAGTAAATAAATCAAAAGAAAATCATAAAGCACAGCTTGGCTAGAAAACAGAAAGCTATCTTGCCAATATCTTTCTGTGCCTGACCTCTCACAGAGCTCTCCCAGAGAGAACCACACAGGGCCTCTCCCCACAAACATTTGATATGGGAGTCTCAGCTAAATCCTTTTATATGCTTGTAGCTCCTCCTATAATCTAAAAACACTCCCATCAATTATTTCAAAAACATGTGTTATTCCCAAATAACATCAATATTTTATTACAAAATCATGTTACACGGATTTGTTTTTACAAATAATCAAGAACATTCTATTCTTAGAGAACACAAATACTTTGAGAAAAGTAATTTTGCCCTTAATATACTCTTGTGGGCTATATTACTGAAACTCCACCCAAAAGAGCAAGGGGAGGAGATTTCCTAACAAGTTAAAAGGAGAATACCTAGGGCTGCCCAGCCCCTACTCAGGCTCAGAACAAGGCAAGCTTCTGAGCAGACACATGACTAAAGCGTAAGCTCCATAAAGGCTTGTGTTAAGGAAACTCAGGTATTGAGATATCTTTATTTTACATTGTGTAATACCTGTACATCAGCCTGAGTTAGTACATTAAAGAAAAATGAACAGTCACTCACAGAAGCTGCTGTGTGGTTCAAAGACAAGCAGACCCTTCCCAGTGTACAGTTCAGCTGGAAAAACCAACAGTGCTCAGCACCCAGCTAAGTTATTTCATTTAAGTCAAGTGTTTGGCTGAGCTTGGTCAGGATTCAGGACAGAGTTTAATTTCCTGACTGCTGAGGCAAAGACAGGATGGCAAGTCTACCATTTAAATTCTATACTTTAAAGAATATGAGGCTTAAAGGGCTACTTTTCCACTCAGGGCAGAGTTAAAGTTCCCTGTTTGCAACTGCGGTTTTGCAAACTTTTGCAATGTGTGAAAGGACCCAAAGTTACAGAAGATTAACAGAACCTTTTTACTTAACTGGCAAAGTTACGAATGGATGAAAATAATTATCCAGCATGTGAGTGGTTTTAGAACAGACTGCCAGTCCATAATGGTATTTTAACCCATCCCCTTTCTGAGCTCTATCAGATATCTGGGCCCGGATATTCAAACTGCACCCAAAAAGTGCGTAACAGCAGGAGTAAGCGCAAGTCCACAGTGACCCTGTGCAAGAAGCGCGATATTCAAAAACTGCGCAGGTCAAGATGCACCTGCGGCACATGACTGAATATCACACCACCTGTGCCATAGCGCAACCAGGGATGTGCAGTAGTGCAGTTCAAATGTGCCATAGCGCAACCAGGGATGCTCAGTGGAGCAGTCCAGATGTGCCATAGCACAGCCAGGGATGCCCTGTGGAGCAGGGCAGCAGTGCAACAGCACAACCAGGGATGCACAGGGACAGGATGCAGGGGCCCACCACCCATGCCACAGATGGGCAAAGGAGCACACAGCAGAACAGACATCCCCTCCACACCCCATGCACTGCACAGCCGGTGGAGAACCAGAATAACCACCGGCCCATGGATACCAGCAACCAACCCACAGCTGGGGCATGGTGCCCCAGCACACCCCCTTGCAAGCTGTGACCAGCACACAAGGAGGGCTGACCACCCCATGCCACACCATCCCACCAATGCAGAGCACACCCTGCACCATGATCCCCATACACCCTGCCAGGAGTAGCTCCCAACAGTGCAGGACACCCCATGCATGCCACCACCCCCACTGTGACAATGCAACCATGTGCACTACGGAGCCATGCAAGGCAGCCCCACCATGAGCACCCTGCAGTGGGCAGCAGCAGACAGCAATGCAACAACTGCATACACAGTGCCACCCTACACGTCCCTCCCCGAGGTATAGCTGAAAGACCGACCATGCGACGGCACATGAGGTACCCCACATGCAACAGGGCATAACCCGGACTCCACCACCAGCAATACAGCACCCTGCACACCCTCCCAAGGACACATCCCGTACCAGCACTGGACATGACAGCCAGCACAGACACACACAGTGTTGCATGGAAGCATGCACCATACAGGATGCAACACAGTGCATGGACAAACACCCACCCATACCCAAGGGCACAACAACACAGGGACACAGTAGTGGGTCAGCCAAGCCACTGATGTGTGGCTACGGCAGCCATGTACACATGGCCAGCACCCCTACATGGCACAGGTGTGCAAGCCACCCTGCGCAGGCACCATGAAGCTATATGCCACCAGCATGCGGCTGGAGCACATATGACAGACAGTGGAACACATCCCCTGTAACAGACACAAGTGACAGCATGGAGGTGGGACAACAACAGCAGAGGCCACAGTGCCACCTGAGGCAGACAGGCACCACACCAGTGACAGGAGGCAACATGGCATTGTGCTGGGTACAGTGGTTGTCCAGCATGAACAGCCACAACTGACATGCCAGCAGATGGTGCATATCACAGACATGCAAGGGTGTCAGCTGCACAGCCCATGGACATTCTGACAGGGGCACCATGGACACAGAACATGCTCCATAGACCACTGCACTGGCAACCAGTACACAAAGAACAACATACAAATCACATACAGTGACTGATTACCCCACTCACACCATAGGTGGGTCCCACCACCCCTGATGCCATGCACACCACTGCAGCCTAGCACCTGTAGCCTGCTGCAAATCAGAGGCCACCACAGTTGTCATAACAAAATGTATGTATTAAACAATATAAACAATCAAACATATATACAAATATATACAAGGGTGGGGGAAAGGGCCACAAACCAGATGGGGGCAGGCATGGGGCAGAAGTGTACAATTGGGAGAGGGAAGAAGGGGTGTAAAGGTGGGTCCAGGGAGGGTAAGTCAAATAAGGGGCATGGAGGGTCTAATGCCTGCCCCACTCTCCAGTCCTGTGCCTCCTCCGTCCACTGCGGCACTGGACCCTGTGCCACTCCATTCTCTCCAGTATTGCAAGAGATGCTCTTGCAAACTGCAACAGTTCCTGTACTCCTCGCTCGATGGCCGTCCAGCATTGTCCACCTAGGACAAGGGAGCAGTCAATAAGTGTGACTGTCCAGCCCCCTGCAGCCCACCCATTGTGCATAGCATACAGCTGTGTGCCATGCCCCTGTGATGGTGTGTGACCACCCACAGTGACCGTGTCCACAAGACCTGCCTACCCAGGCACCCACAGCCATGTGGACCGCTGCACACACCCACCGCCCATGTCCCACACAGCACCACCATGGCTGTACAGTGACATGGCTATGCGGTGTGAAGGCAGTGCCACAGCCATGTGTCCAGTGCATGCATGAACCACCATTGATGCACTACCAGATATGCAGTGCCACTGGACAGTGCTGACTAACAAGTTACGTGCATGGCAGTGGTGTCAATGGATGGTGGTCACGCCCTGCTGCCCGCCCTGTTACACAGCATGTAATAGTAATCATGGATGTAAGGCACTCACCTTCATCAGGCTGGTCCCTGCACCTGCCTGGTCCGGCATCCCTCCCAGCCTGCTGGTCATCTTGGTGCCACCTCCTCTCCCTCACCCGCCGGCGCTCCTCTGGGCCTAGGGTGCAAACATGGAGAGAGGAGCATCAGTACAATCTGGTAGCAAAGTCCCCCCGGCCCCGTGTTGTGTGCAATCCCACACAGCCATACCCATCTACTCCCCACCCCGATACCACCACCACGGCCAACACTGGATGGCCCCCCATGTGCTGGACACATGCCACCGTGATACCTGTATGGACATTAACAGTGTATGGATGGGGCACATACCTGGCTGTAGCACCGTACCCCTCCTGGCACGTGTCCGCAGGCGGGCAAGCCTGTCCAGGTCCCTGCGCTGGAGGTCCCCATATCAGTGGCGACACTGCTCAGCTGTGCACCCGATTCATGTGGCCTCGTCCAGCACCACCGCCACATCCTCCCATACTGCACTCCTAGCCCTGTCCAGGGGCGCATCTCCAAAAAGTGCCCCAGTATGGGGCTCTACTATGGGCACCAAATTGGCCAGCTCCACCTGGCTCCAAACAGCAGCCCTCCTTCTTGCCATCTCTGAAGCTGGTTGTAGTCAAAATGGCACTCAGCAGTGCGGTCTGCCACGTGCAGATGCTGCGCAGTACAGTGCTGCCATTCCCTATTGTGCTGTCACCGAACAGTGCGATAGTGGTGCACCCATGTGGACGCATGGTGCCTAGGGGTCAAAGGTCGGGCACAGGGTCAAGGGTCTCTTGCGCACAGACCACCACAGTGTGATTGGTACTCACTGTGTGTAGCACGATTGGGTGCCTGTGTGCCACTTCCTGTAGTGGCCTACCACACTGTGGCCCTTGTGCACCTACGGCGCCCCAGTGCCAGAGCGACATACATGTGAACAGTGCAGTAGCGCCACTGGCACAATGGTGGCCGTGCCCTGCTTTGCCTCCCATGCACAGCACATCAGCAGCATGGCAGGTGTTGGTGTCATCACCCCAGGCATGCACCATTCAGTGTCTACTGTGCATGTCACAGAAATGCGCTCTTGCCTGAGCACATTCAACACAATTGCCCAAAGCGCAATAGCATGATATTCAGCCGGCATATGCAAATCAGCTAATCAGCCATTCAATGGTGCACATACTGCATTTTCATCCACTTATAATTGGGCCTCACCTCATTTGCATGTGTTGCGCTATAAAAATGCGACATTGGGCTGCAGTGGACATAGTCTCTTATTGCAGTCTATTGTGGTGAGTTGCATGCTGTTTGGGAGTGTGGACTGTGGTGTGTGGGACATGCATGGAACTGCACAGTCACAGATAACACCTGTCATTCTCACAGGATGAAGAATGAGCAATCGTGAGGTGGAGGAAGAGGAACAGAGATGTGGGAGGAAGAGGAGGCCTAACTTCACAAAGGCAGAGACAGATGCCCTGTTTGAGGCATACCTCGACCAGGAGCCGCTGCTCAGCGGATGGCGGGGAACACCACAGGCCCATGCTGCCACATGGGAAGAGGTGGCATGTGCCATCAACCTGAATGGCAGCCACCAGTGGTCTGTGCAAGAGTGCTAAAAGAAGAAAAGCATGGACAGGCAGAGGATTAAGGACAAGGTGGCAGCCATCAGGGCAGCATGGGCTGCGATCGGTGAGGGACAGTCATCCATGCAACGCCTGACCCCACAAGAAGAACGGGTTGCTGACAGCATGTGCTGTTGTGCCATCGAAGGTATTCCAGGTGGTGGATTCCAGATGGGTGGTAGCCCATCACTGTATGGTAGGTCCTGGTCTGTCAATGGGGGGGCAGGGTAGGGCAGATACATTAATGCTACTGTGTTCCCTTACAGCTCCTGAGCATCTACATGGGTCAGCAGTGGTGGGTTTGTCCACTGAGGGTGATACCATGGACAGAGAGGAGGACCCATCCACCTCCACAGGCATCCGAGGGTCAGGGCAACAGTGGGGCCCACCTGGCTGTCTGGACTGATGTTGGTGGAGCAGGTGCAGAGGAGGCCTTGCCCGTGTCCCAGCATGCCAGCGTCCATGGATGCCAACATGCTGAGACTCGGGCTGGTGCTGGATCTATCACTGATGATGATGTAGCTCATTTCATGGACAGTGATACATGTGGGCCACAGGATGGCCACACAGCAGGTGACATCACGGGCATGGCCATGGGTGGTGCCACTATGGAGGCCTGTGTGACATCACAGTCCCAGCCTGTGCCTGTCGGCACCAGTGGGGCAGCACTGGTGTGTGTCCAGGACAGTGGAGCTGTTGTGGCCACTGCGGTGGCATTGTTGAGCCTTGGAGAGCGGCAGCTGGAGGGGCAGTGTCAGCAGTCGGCCAATGGCCATTGGGGTACGGTGTCAGAGGGTGGCATCAGTGCACCACCTGTGGACATGCCCAGGCCTGGCTGTGGTGTGCAGTGCCCATCAGAACCACAAACACCATGAGGGACAGCATGCCGATCAGGCAGATGACCTCTTAGAAGAGCACACCCGCATACTCCAATAATCAGTCAATCAGCAGTTGTGGCTTGTGACGGCAGTGGATGCACTCAGTGCGGCTCTGCACCAGGCAGAGGAGTGGCGCAGCAGAGACACCGCTCTGCTCCTGGCAGGGATGGACCGGATGTGGGAGGATGTGTCTGCTGCTATTGACAGGCTGACACAGATAATCACAGCTGCCATGGCCACAGTGGGCACACAGTTATTTGCCCATGCGTCACAGACACTGCACAGTGCAATGTCCACTCCCCATTCCCGGCATCGTGTGACACCCTCCTTGTCGACACCAGGTTCAGCTGTGGGCATCCCAAGCACGCCTGGTGCAGGCATGTTCGGTGTTCTGCAGACCCCTGCGCGGGCACGGTGTTCACACAGTGGAACCCCTGGGGGACTGTCAGTGCCACCCCATGAGGCCATTGGTCAGCCTGTCACTGCTGGCAGGTCTCAGTGGGGCCGCCCATGAATCTGTGGTGGCCATGGCACTGTGGCGCATGACTGACCTGTTTCCCACCACGGCTACTGTCTGATGCTTCCCTGTGTGCATTGTGTTGTTCAACGTGCAATGCACGGGTGGGGTACCCGGCCCTGCACACACACACACACACACACACACACACACACGTTCCATCTGCACACCCTTTCAGCTGCTGTCCACTGTGGCATGTGCATGATGATGCCTGTGTTGTGCTGTCTGCCACTGTGCAGTGGTGCTCAGTGTCTGACATATGTACAATGACAGGCACTGGGCGTGGTGGTCTGTGGACATGTGTGTGGCTAGGGGTGGTGGTTGGGGTCGGCGTGCCTCCTACCCTTTGTGCATGTCTTGTGTGTGTGTGTGTGTACGTGTGTGTGACCATGTGCCGTGTTAGACCTTGGCCATCCCTGACGGTGTGTGCGGTTCCTTGCTTGGCCAATTCCCTTAACGACATGCACCCCTGGGGTTTGTCCATGCATGTTTGTGAGTTGTGCCCTTGCCACTGGTGGTTGCACATGGCCCCATGACTTACCTGGGTTGGTTGAAGTACTCTTCTGTGATGGTGTCCTGGTGCAGCGGTGCCATCCGAAGCAGTTGGGGGTCCCTTCGACCATGGGGGGCTGCCCATCACCATCTTCATCAGCATCCTAATCGTCCCCATCGCTGTCCCCCTCTTCGACCTGTACAGCTATCCCACAGTCATTGGCGATGTTGTGTAGGATGCAACAGGCCAAGAACAGCCCGCAGACCTTTAAGGGGCTATACTGTAGGGCACCACCAGACGTGTCCAGGCAACAGAAACGTGCCTTCAGCATCCTGAACACCCACTCAATGACACTGCATGTGGTGGCATGTGCCTCACTGTAGCATTGCTGCGATGTGGTTGTGGGCTGCTGGTATGGTGTGAGTAGCCAGGGATGGAGTGGGTATCCACTGTCACCTGTGTGTAGAGGGTGAACATTAGTTTGGTGATCAGCGTCACCCTGCCTTGGGCCATCTAGGCCAATACCCATGTCACCTCTGACTATGTCCCTCCCAAGCTCCATGTCTTTCAGCATGATTTGCATACTCACCCACTAGGTGGCCAGTGGGGATGTCCCCACTCTTGAACCTGTGGCACAGTGCAGACTGGTGCCAGATGAAGGCATCAATTGCTCCACCAGGGTGCGTGGTACAGACATTGATTATGCACCCCCTGGCATTGCACACCACCTGGTAGTTGATGCTTGCATACCCCTTCCAGTACATGTATGTGGCCCCTTCAGGGCCAGGTGGCATGGGGATGGCCACATGGGTGCAGTCTATTGCTCCAAGCATGCCAGGCATACATGCTACCCTGTGGAACTCCTGTATGTTTGCTGTGTGCTCCACCGGTGTGCTGGGGAAATGGATGTATTCCACAGCATGTGGCATCAGTGTACTGAGGAACTGGGTGAAGAGGCGTGACGCGGCCAATTGGGTTATGCCTGTTGGTCTCTGGAAGGTATTGTGGTGAGCAGGCACATGACAGCTGTCACTTTGGGCTCCACTGACAGAGCATGACTCCATCGTGTGGATGCCTGCATCACGTCACTGTACAGCTCACAGAGCCACCTCAGGATCACCTGGTTCAGGCAGTACCGGCCCACTATCTCGGTGTTACTGTACAGCTTGAAGCTGGTGTGGACTTGGTACTGCCTGTTGGGGGCATACCACCAATGGGCCCTTCCACGGCCATACCCTCCTGCTGCCTGCCTTCCTTCTCACCCCCCTCATAACTGCCTCCATCTGGATGGTGGCACTGGCCATGTCCCTGGCTTGTGTTACCCCCCCGGCAGCTGTTTCTCTGTTCCCCCACTGTCCTTGCTGCTACTCCCCCTGCACTGGGAACACCTCCCTGTAGTGGCCGTACTGCCCACTATCTGTGCCCTCAGTGCTGTGTGGCACTTCCCCCTTTTGACCTGCACTGTGGCACAGGCTCCCCACACCTTCCCTGTTCCTGGTGGTTCCAGGTGCTCTGTCCTGCTCCTGCCCTGTCCTGCTCCCAGTTTCTGTGTGCCTGTGTGGCTGCCTGCAGTTCACCAACATGTGGCTTCCTGTAGCATTCTTGTGCCTCTCTTTGTTCCTTTTATTTTGGATCATTTCGTCTCATCAGCTAACTTCCGTTTGCTCCCTATTGCGCATGGTGCATGTTGTTGTATATCGCATTGCGCCATTTATGCATGGTTCCTCCCCCTTCAGTTGCACATGCATTCATTATCATTGTGCTGTTGCACATTGTGATTTGGGGGGTGCATTTGTCTCCCGCTGAATATCGCAGAATGGCGCATTTTCAAACTTGCACTGGTGCATCCCTGTTGCGCATGGAGCAACCCTTTTGAATATCTGGGCCCCAGTGCCAAGGGTTCCTGAAGGCAGAAATGAAATAGAAACTGAATAGCGAATGGCCAACATACTTTTATAGTAAGAATGATAGTAGCTTAGCAAGGAAGTAAAGAATAAGCAAAAAAATATATATATAAAAATGCTGTTGCGCAACAGACTTAGAAATGTAAATAAAAGAGCTATAGAAAAAGAGAAAAATAAAGACTTCAGGTCCTGGACTGGTTCTGAAAAATGCCAGGGGGGGGGCACCATTACAATTTCCTTTCCAGCAATGCTACGCAATCAGTTTTAATTTACTGAACCGCTTGTCCGCTGACAGTTTGTGTATTATGTATACTTTAGGATTTATTTGCATTTTTTTATGGCATGGTGTGTATGGCTGATATTTTGTCCATCAAGAACCACCTAAGCACTATGAATAAACAAAAATTATGGATATCTTAGCCAGTATAAAACAAAAACTGTAAAAAAAAAATGTAGAACCATCTGTGAAAGCATTCAAGCAAGGTCTGAAGGTACATCTGTTTAGCGAAGCATTTGGGACCCAGTTATAAGTCTTAGGAATTGTTTTGCTGAATTGCTATTTTATTTAGACATTTTTTTATGTTGGCTCACGCTTGCGAGCCAGCCAACATATTGCAGTAGTAGCAGATTTGGAGGTGCGGCCACTGTGGGTGAATGCAAGGCACGCATCAGTAGGTGTGTCCCTCATTCCCCAATATGCCAGCTGCAGGTGACGACACCCACAATACGTGAAGTGGCCACCAGATGTAAGAAAAGTGCCACTGAAATAAGAGGCAAGCTAGTCATGCAGCGGCACAATAACACGCCTCATGACATGCCCTTCCTGGTGAAGCATTCCAGTAAATATGGCGGCAGTGACTGCCACCGCCTGCCACAATGCTGACTTCAGGGGTGCCCAATCCCTCTGCCGGCATGCCCTGACCTAGTTCATGTGCCGATGGAGGAGCCCACTCTCCATCAGCATAATTTCCCCATCTCCCATTTCAGCTGTGTGCTGAGGGAGTGCCCAATCCCCCTCAGCATCATGCACCCCCAACAGTCTTTCTTTGCTGACGGGGACCCAATCCCCATCGGCTTCAGTCCCCATTCCCAGTTCAATCTGTCGATGGGGGAGCCCACTCCCTGTCAGCAAAAGATCCCCCATTTGTTGTGTGCAAAGGGAGGTGCCCAATCCCCCTCGGCTCTTGCCCACCCCAACTTGGTATGTGCCGATGGGGGTGCCCAATCCCCCATTGGCTACAGCCCCCTTAAAAGACACTTGCCCCTGTTAAAAAAAAAAACCTTCCCGCGATGTTTCTCTTTTTTTAACATCTGTAAAACAGAAATGGTCCCTCGTTGAGTCTAGTGGCCCCTCCCCCAACCCACGTCCACCCTCTGGCACCCTACCTCACCACACCCACCTCAGCCCATACTTATCTCCAGAGCATGACACGACAACTCCGGTGGACCGGAAACACGTCTGCACTCTTCAAAGCTGACTGCAAACTGAAGAAATGCCGGTAAGCTGTATGATGGCATAAATACTTTTTTTTTTCAACTTTACTACATATCTCGGGCAGTTTGGGGAATTTTGGCACCAAATTTTCAACATGGGGTTATTGCGGCCCCTCCTCATGAATTCAATCACTTTCATGGTGTTAATCAGTCCCAAAAGGTGATTTCGTGGTCACTGCACAGAATCACCTTTTGGGACCGATTAACAAAATGACAGTGCTACTCTTCATGAGGTGGGCTCTCAAAAAACCTGTGTTGCAAATTTGGTGAAAAAAATTCCCAAATGACTGTTTTATGGGCGTGCATTGTGCAATTTCCACGCACGCTCGTAACTTCATGAATTTGTAATCTTTTCACTCCAGATTTTCAACATTGGCATTTTTCCACACCTCCTTATGAATAGTATAGCTGTCATTTTACATATCCTGACTGAAATGTGTTTTTGCACTTGCGGCGCAGAATAGCGTGATCACTGTGCGAAATCAGTTTTAGGGACAGTTTGAGAAAATGACAGTGACACTGTTCATGAGCAGAGGTCCTAAAATGTCTTTGTTGAAAATTTGGTGATGAAAGTCCATAAAATGACTGTGTTGCAAACATACATTGCGCTGTTTCCATGCACCCTTGTAACTTCGCAAATTTGCAATATTTTCATGCCAAATTTTCAACAATGGCATTTTTTCACTCCTCCTTATGAAACATACAGCTGTCATTTTTCACATTCTGCCCAAAATGTGTCTTCGCACCTGTGGCACACAATGGTGTGGTCGCTGTGGGAAATCAACTTCTGGGACAAATTTACAAAATCACAGTGCCACTGTTCATGAGGGTCGGTTCCAAAATGCCTATGTTGAAAATGTGTCTCTGCAGGGTGGGGGTGAGGTTGGCGTCACTTCAATACTTCACTGCCATTCCTCTTATGCATCTCTAACTCCTGCACTACCAATGCCAATGCCAGCGAGACATCATTCGGCATTGACAAATGCTTGTTTTAACTGTGAGAAGACCTGTGTGCAGTGCCTTTCACTGATGGCGGAAAGGACTGTGGACATGCTTGTAAAGTAATACTGTGGAGCATTTTGTGAAAATCAGTTGTAAAATGTGAAAAGCCGTGATGAAAAACAGACCTTCATTGTATTATATATAGGGATACAAATTTGTCATGACAGTCATACACGTCATTTATTCCATGACATTTGATCTTTATTCAGGACTTCCATGACTTTCACCAGTGTCATCAGAATGTAGCTATGATGACAGTGCCACAACATTTACTACTGTTTACTAATGATTTCATGAACAAACAATGCGTCATTAAAACCTCATTCATGACAAACTTACATCCCATATTATATAAAATAACATAACTATCTTTCAATTAAGAACTCACTTGATTCTCAACACCTCATTAGATGTCTGACATCAGGAAGACACTTGAGTTTCATTCTCATGTCCCTGATGTCAAAAATGTAACTCAGTGTTAAGAATCAGCTCATTCTCAACAAAGGTGGGTTACTTATTCTATATTTGTTGTCCTAATTTCCTTTTATGGGCAACATCCTGTACAGTTCTCTTCACGAAACCAAGAATTTGAAGTTTTGACTGTTACTGGATGGATTCAAAACTCAACACTTCAAGGTCAGAGTTCTGAATCCTCGCAGTGACATACAGTAGTCAAAACTGCAAATTCCTGGCTCTGTGAAAAGAACTGTAGAGACTGCTACTTATAAAAAAAAAAAAATACAGAACAAGTATTTTTACATCAGCGTTTATTCAGGCACTGTTTAATATGAGTAATTTTGGGGATATAAATATAATTTCTGAAAGTATGAACATTACCAGCAGTTCGAAATTCACACAATTTCCTGTCCCTTTAACTGCTGGAATGTTACCTGTGCTCCTGTGGTGTAACCATCAGTGTTGTTGCCTGAACACAAACCTTACAAAGTATTTAATTCTGCTTTTTTGCATTATACTTCCCCCACCTTACAGTCTGAGTGATTGCCCTCTAGTCCTACTTGCACTCAGAAGCTGAAGGATGTAACCAGTTAGTGCCAGTTGAGAGAGGGAATTTGTGAATTCTTCTCTCTTAGGAGCTGGACTGAGACCACTATGATTCATTTCACGTGGGTTACTAATTATAAATTGAGGGAGCACTCCCAACCAAACAGAGTGCTCCTGTCCTCCGCGTGTGAGACACTCATTCCGTGAAGAGTGTCTCATGCATAGCTGCCCTGGAAATAGGCACATTCGGGGAAGGTTTTAAAACAAAATACATTATCGACTAAGCTTGATCAATAATATATTAATACCACCACCTAGACCACAGTTACAGTTTCAAGAGTGGTCTCACTTACATTCTTAGGGTATCAGAACCACTCAGCTGTGGTTCACAGTTCTCCTACTATGAGAATGCACATGAGACCAGTCTTACAACCTTAAGAGTGGTCTCTGTGGTGGTGTTAACATACAACAGCCACCAGAAAATAATGGCCTTTGCCTACTACTAACCTGGGCCAGAGAAAAAACTGACCTAAAGATGACTGAGATTTCTTGCAAGGAAACCATGCCACCTGGTTTCAAAACTTGTGTCTTTCTTTACAGGATAATTCAAATGGTGGTGTACTGGAAGGAATGGTGATTGGGGTTGAAGTGAGAGCAGATGGCAGTGAGGTCAAGGTTTCTAACCTCACAAACCCCATATCAATAGAACAAGAACTAACATCAAAGGTAAGGAATCCAAATGGTTCACAAAGTAAATCATTGCCATGATCTCTAGAATGGCTTTGAAGATATGCTTCATGTTCCCAGTGGGGGACCAGTTTATTTGGTTAGGCTTTGTTAACCAGAAAAGGAGGGCTAAACAATACTGCCTATTTTCAGCCTCCTTCGGTGGTGGGGGGGGGGGAAACAGATGGAAATAAAGTGAAATTGAGCCAGATTATGTCAATGGTGGTATTGTAGTGAAAAGGAGAAATTTGGTGAAGACACTAAGGAAATTCTCCTACATTTGCTGCCTGTAAGAGGTGAGGGGTGCCATATACTTCCAGTATGCTAGATCCTAGCTCGAAGACTAGATGAGAAGCAGGGGCAAAGGAGTTGACCTCCCTCTATGCCCTTGATTGCCAGGAAGATGTTACTTTGAGTGAAACCAAATTGATGGGGGTCCAAAGAATCGAACACATACGAGGAAGTGAAGCTGATGCATAGCCAACTTAGGAAAAGGAGGAAGAACACTGGCAAAATCCTGAAGCACAGATACACATAAACTCAGTTAAAACTGTAACAGAAACTGAGCTGACAGTGGCTGCTCCCCTGAAACCCACAAGTAGTGCAGCTGAGAATGCAAAGCCATCCTTCACTGAAGCTGATCAGAGATTAGGGCAGAGAAGAAGACCAGCAGAAGTAGCAAAAAAATCAGTCCCTTTGAGAAAAATTGATGCTGGACAGGAGAGCAAGCATTGCTTGCGGCAACGTAGATCAGAGACCAGAAGACAGGGCGACGGCATCCAGCAGAACAAATGATGCTGTCAGACACTGCTAATAGTGCAGCAAAAGCAGACACAGGAACAGCTGAAAAGCAAGTATCAAAAGGCCACACCGACTCAGCTGGAAGCAGTGTTCAGCCTCTCTCACTGACACTGAGCATGGATTGAGCATGGTGCTCCTTCCTAGCTGGCAAAGAACAGATGGGCACAACTCCATCATGAAACTGACTCCTTAGTGCAAGGAAGAATAACTGGTACAAGTTTCTACTAAAGCTACCTGACAAGCCAGTTTCATGGTGACATGCGGTGAGGTGCTTGCTCAGCATGGTGGTGATCTGGGTTCAAGACCCACACCAGGGATGACTGGAGTGGAGACTGGTGGGGAGGGGGAAGAGCACCCATGCAGATGCTCTCCTCCTCAGGAGGGAGGGTATGGCTTCCACCACACCTTGAATGGCTCCTTGTGGTGAGCCAGTGGAGGTGCACTTAATGGCGTGGGTGACCACGCATTGCTGTGCATCCTTACCAGGATGCCACAACATGTTCACTGGGAGGAGGTCATTTCAAACAAATCTGGTAGATTTCTTTGATTGGGTGACAAAGGATTTAGATCAGGGTTGAAGGAGGGAGGGGCATGACCTACCTAGCTTTCAGTAAGACTTCAGACACTGTTCTACATAGGTGACTAGTAAGCAAGCTGGGTAACTTAGGACTGGATCCAAAGCTGGCAAACTGGATAAGAAATTGGTTAAGGGATAGGTGACAGAGGGTGATGGTAAATGGAGTTCACTCAGAGGAATACAGGGTGACCAGCAGGGTCCCTCAGGGATCAGTGCTTGGACCAGTCCTCTTTAATATCTTTATAAGTGACATTGCAGAGGAGCTGGAAGGGAAGGTCTGCCTCTTTGCAGATGACACCAAAATCTGCAACACTCCAGGGGATCAGAAACCTGAGGAAACTAGAGAAGTGGTCAAGGGTATGGCAGCTGGGTGTCAATGTGAAAAAGTTCAAAATAATGCACACAGAATCTGAGGGGCGGAGTACAAAATTGGTAGAGTGGTACTGATGATCACCAAGCAGGCAAAAGACCTTGGTGTAATCATATTGGATGACCTGAAGATGGTCAGGTAATGCAACAAGGCAGTAGGGAGGGCTAGTGGGATGCTGGGGTGCATAGGGAGGAGTATCACCAGCAGACAGTGGGAGGTGTTGTTGCCTCTGCTAGATCACTGGTAAGACCCCATTTAGACTACTGTGTCCAGTTCTGGAGACCACATGTCAGAAAGAACATAGGCAGAGTGGAGGCAGTCCAGAGGAGGTCAACTAAAATAGTGCATGATCTGAATCAAAAACCCTACGAGGACAGACTAAAGGACCTCAATATGTACACCTGGGAACAGAGGAGGGAAGGGAATATGACAGAGACCTTTAAATACCTCACAGCAGCAAATAAAATACAGGAGGGGAGTATTTTTCAGAAGAAAAGGTGCTCAAGAACAAGGGGACATGCTACGAAGCTGGAGGGGGTAAATTCATGAGAGATGTGAGGAAGTACATTTTCACAGAAAGAGTGGTGGATTCCTGGAACAGACTTCCTGTGGAGGTGGTGGGGGTGAAAACAGTGGTGTGATTCAAGAATGCATGGGATAAGCATAAGGGAATCATAGTGGAAAAGGAAGGGGAGGAAGAGCGGTTCATCGAGCATAGTCTGCACTAATAGTGTAGGTAGGGAGAAATGGGTAGACCGGATGGGACAAGCGGTCCTTATCTGCCATTAAATTCTATGTTTCTGTGTAGCCATGATGTGGGAAAGGGACAGAGGGATGGGAATAAAATGAGAAATGACCTGCCCTGGTAGCACTGGACAATGGCCTCCTGTGAGTCCCCTCCACACTAACTGTCCACCCAGCACACCGTACCTGCCCCCACAACTGACAACCCCAGTGTATGAGGCACTTTCTCCCAGTGGTAGTAGGGGGGCCCCGGCAGAGATAAGCCAGACCACATGGAGTGTCAGCAGATCTCAAGTGACATGCAGGTACATGCAGCAGTGGGGCTCGAGTCTGGCAGGTGGAGGGGATGAGTGTGCAAGTGCCTGAAGGAGTGGGGCTTCTGGGGTCCTGGGAGGAGAAAAAAAACCCAGAAAACAATACTTGACAAAGGCAACCAATGGCACAGTGAAAACACCATGAGCTTCCGTACTGGCAACCCGGGTTCAGGAGTGGACTTGGAGAGACAGGCAGACATCCGGTGGGCTAGGGTAGTACTGTTGTGTGGCAGCACTCCCAGACAGGGGAGACAGGTGCTTTGGTTCTGACTCTGTAGCAACCCTGCAGTGGGCTGAGGGAACAGGTCTCCTCTGCAGGACACCACTAAGTGCATTCAGGGGGCATTCGTTGGGACACATATCCTGCACCAAGCATTGGGGAGGGGGGAACAAGGGAGAAAAGACACAAAAAATATCTATGTGCACTGATCACCATATATGATGGTGCGGGTTCCCTCATGTCCCCCCTCATGCAGATTCCTGGGGTACAACAGCAGGAAGAGTGGCGGATGGGAGTGGGGGGCCCACAAGTGACTGAAGTAGGCATAGTGGCAACTAGAGGCCAAAAGCTTCTGACTGAAAAAACTACCCGACAAGTTAAACTTCATGCAAGATCCACCTAGAAAGAGTACAGAGTTGGAAAGACAAGCAGCAAAAAAAAAAGATTTGTCTCAGGCCACCGGGGGAGGGGGACAGCAGAAAAAGAGAGAGAAAAACAGTTTCCGGCTCTTATATGCAATTTACTACCACAAGCACCTGAAACTACCACAGCATTACCACCTGGGGAGAGAACCTCCCAAAAAAAGGCAGGACCTTCAAGAACAACTTTGGGTTCATGTATTCAAAATCTTACTGGACCACAGCCATGGCTACAATGTGGTGGGGGCTGTCAGGGAGTAGAGGACAAGATCTTACATTCTGTTTGGCAGATTTTTCACTTGTAAGGAAGAAACAGCAGAAAGGCGGAATAATGTACACCTTAAATACAAATATATTTGCCAGAGTTCCCAGACCAATTTATATTCCTTTGAAACTTGTTAAAGACTCCATAAAGTTTTGTGCTTTCCTGCTGTACGCCCTTATACACACTGCTGGGGATGCAATATACCATGGGAGCTTCAAAACACCTGCCTTGTTTGATAGATTTTGCCAGAAGTACCATACTCAAAAATACTTTGTGCTATCTTTTGCCTTTCTGGCTATCCCTTTGTCAAAGTCGACAATAAAAGTGGAAATGATTCTTTTTAACAAATTCTGGTCAGAGCCAATGTGGCTGTGGAGAGCTTTTGGGATGCTTTTACCCATTATTTCTAATTAATTTGCACAATGTAGAACTGCTGAGAGGCAGTTCAATGTGGCCTTCCTTTTACACATTTTTGCAACGTGTTCTCCTAGAATATGCCTGCTGATTGCTATATATTTAGCCTGCATAGTTCACAGAAGACATGGTATCTTATTTTCAGTGGGGCTCTACATCTACACAATATTATGCTGCATTGTGTAAAATCAGAGCACACTGAAAACAATATTTTACATCTGGACTAAGCTACCCTGAATAAATACATTATAAAAATGGTAAAATCATGACCCCACTGAAAACAAGATATTGCATCTAATCTGGGACATCCAGAGTAAATACAGTGCAAAAATGTGTAAAATGAAGATCCCTATGAAAGTGAAATGTAGCATCTCTCCTGCGCTACCTAGGATACAAAATATTTATTTATTTGTCATTTATTTATTGAAATCTTGGATGACACCTGCGAGCGTATGCTCGTTGAGAAGCTCCATGTCAGGTACATTAACACGAGAAGACACAATATAGTTACAGTAAGTTATACATACTGACCTGTATAATCAAAGGGGTTGCACCTGGCACAACAGAGTTGCACTGGCACAACCCCGCATTGCCCCCCGGTGGGATATTGAAAGGGCTGCCTGGTGCAGCACAAATCCTGATGCGTTGAGGCACAATGTAATCGTATGCAGCGGAGATGCAGGGGGCATGCCCATGCATATGCGGCACATCCTGCTATTCAGCCAGGGATGTGCGGCACATATGCTGGTGCAACCCTGCATTGCACAGCATAGGGGGGCTCAAAGTTGAGCCCCAGAAAAGATGGAACAAATCCCAGCTACCCACAGGTAGGCTGCTGTATTACATGGCGCAACACAGAAGCCGCCAGATGTGGGTGGCCACCGGCCTGCCCAGAACACCGTCAGCAAGCACCCACAAACCCCTGGTGGTCTAGTGGTGCCCTCTCCCACCCGATCCCCCCGAAATGTAAAGACCATCCCTGGTGGTCTACATGGAACCCCCCACCCGCTGCCATGATCACGTACATCCCTCCCTCCCACCCACACAGAACCCCTTGCCCACCCCGGTGGGAGGGCTGGGGGTGCCACTGGATCACCAGGAATGTATTTGTCGGAGGTGTACCACGATCGCAGCAATGGGCGTGGGGGGTTCCACTAGACTACCAGGGATTTACTTAACCGACAGATACCGGTGACTGGAGATGAGGGAGGGAAGGGGGTACCACTAGACTGCCAAGGCGTGTTTTAATTTCCATTTACCACGATCATGGAACCGGGTGGGGGGGTTCACTGGACTACCAGGGATGTAACTATACATTGGATACCCACGATCAGGGTCATGGGTGGGAGGGGGGACCACTAGACCACCAGGGATGGTTGTCATGTACATTTATCAGGGCATCGGGGAATCAGAAGGGATGGGGGACCACTAGACTACCAGGGATTGTTTAGTTGTACATTTACTGCAATCACAGCTATGGGGTGGGGGATGCCCCGGGATCCCCACTGCAAACATCATGCTGTGCAGGGCGCCAGGTGCAAGTCACCAGGCTGCCTGTGCAAGGCATGCAAATGGGGCCATAATGACATGCAAATGGCCCCATTTGCACCTTGCATATTTTATGGCCTCATTTGCATGCCCCCTGCTGAATATCGCGGGTAATGCACCTAGCGCAACTGCACTTGCGCTGGCGCATCCCCGTGCTCCCTATCTGTGGCTTGCACTGGTGCAGTGCCACTGCGCCATGTGCAGTATGTGCACTGCCCTTGCCATATTCAACAGTGCTGTGCCATGGCTCATCACCATAGAATATCACCTGGCCCCGACACATCCCAGTTGCGCTGCACCCAGGCTTGCGCCACTGCCTGGCACAGTCTGAATATCCGGACCTTAGAGTACAAAAAAATTCAACAGTACATGAGTTGCAATGACAAACAGTTACACAAGTTGTGCTAAGGCATAGTACATGGTATGCCAGCATCCTGCGGAAGAGAGAGAGGCAGAGATAGACTGTTAGGATGAGGTAGGGAGGGGCAGTGGGAGCTGGGATAGGAAGGGCAGAGGGAAAGAAAATAGCCTAGGGGTAGGGGGTGGGAGAGAAATGCTTGGGCAGAGACTTAACTTGGCGGGTCAAGAATTGGAAGTGCTGAGTCAGACTAAAGCTGTGGGCACAGACTAGCAGGAACACCTACAGGTACGATTATCAGTGAGGTGCGGATGGAGTTTGCGCTTAAAGGAACTAAGGGTTGTGGCTCTGGCGATGTCATCTGGTAGACCATTTGTCCACAGAGGGGCGTGGTGAGCAAAGGATCACTGGGCCATAGTTGTGTGGCACCTGGACACATGGAATACTTGTGTAGTCAAGCTCCTGGTGTGCCTGGCATGTATAGGTGGTGATAGAAGGCTCAGAATTCCTTGAGGAAGTAAGTTTAGTGAGACCTTTTTTGTGAGTAGGCAGGTTTGCTAAAGTATTCTGTACTTCAATTGAAGCCAGCCTGATCATGCATAAAGCTCATAGGTGTGGGTGAGTTTTGGGTCATTAGTGTGCAGGTGGCAGGCTTTGTTTAAGGCTGTTGAGAGGTGCTGGAGCACTGCGTCAGCAGCGGAGCCATAGACAGCTAGGCATAGTCAATCAAGATGATGAGTGAACTATTAATTGCCAAGTTCAGAGCTTCATAGGTCAGGCAATGTCTGTGCCTGTAGAGGATACCGATCCTGGTGTTAAAGGCTTTGGTCATTATGTCAATGTGCTGTGTGTAAGACAGGGCAGTGTCCAGTGTGATTCCCAGGTACTTGAAATGGGGGACTAGTTCCAGGGTGTTACCGGAATCATTCTAAATTGCCAGAGGATAGCATTTTAGCTTGTTTAGGGTTGTGGCAAACAGCATGGTCTTGGTCTTTTTATAGTTCATGGCCAGTTTTTTCTCTTTGAACCATTTTTCAGCCACTGCGAAGCCACTCTGGAGGTAGTATTCCATCAGTGCTGGGTCAAGGTTACTAGTAATGATCACTGCATCATCTGCGTAGAGGAGCATGTGGCTATTGCAAGCAGCCGGGAAGTTGTTTAGGAAGACACTGAAGAATAACAGACCGAGTATGAATCCTTGTGGTACCCCTGATCTGACCAATTGACTTTCTGATAGGATGTCCCCGATCTTTACTTGCTGTGATTGAAGACTAAGGAAGCTACAAAACCATGCTACTGTTTCTAGGGCTAGCCCTATGTCTGAGAGCTGTTCAAGGAAGAGGGCATGATGGACCATGTCAAATGCCTTTGGTAGGTCAACAAAGGCCGCCCCTATAATGTGCCCTTTGTCAAGAGCACTATATGAATCCAGTAAATTTCAGGAGAGCCATGATGGTGCTATGACCGGCTTGGAAACCATGCTGTTCTGGGCATAGGGGCTGATACTGATTGAAGTACTCCACCAGCTGGTCAGCCACAATCCTTTCAAGGGCCTAGGAGAGTGGGGGGAGTATAGGGATTGGCCTGTAGTTGTTTTGAAGAGACCGGTCACCACCTTTGTGTACTGAGGTGACCGTGGCAGCTTTCCAGATTTGGGGGAATTGGAGTGGCAGGGGGATAGATTAATTATCTTTGTTAGTGGACCAAGTACTTCATCTAGTGTTAGTCGAACAAATTTTAGGTCCAGAGAGTCCCCATTGTGCCTTGATTTGCTGAGGGCCTTTTCAAGGTATTTTCTAGCAGTGGCTTCAGAGACCAGTTTGAAATGGAAGAGTGGTTGGTTTGGTCGTGCTGGGGTCTTCTCATTGATCCCTGAGCAGGGGAACTGAAGAAGTTCATTGGGAGCACATAACTGAGATCTGAGAAGGCAAGGTTCAGAGAGTTAGCAATGAGCAGAGGGTCCAAGGTAGGGATGTTCTCAACATTTAGCATGGCTGGGGCTATTTTAGGGTCCTTTCCAGTGATATCATTTAGATTTGCCCAGAACAATTTACTGCTATTCCAGGTGCTAATGAGCACTTCCTTGTATAATTTGCTTTTTGCCTCATGGACTGCCTTTGTGTACTCATTGTGGGCCTTTTTATATCTTTGGATGTTAATTGATGTGCCATGTGCCCATGCTGTTTGCCAGAGATGGTCTCTTGCATTTAGTTGCACCAGTAGTTCTGGGGTAATCCAGGGATTTATAGGTCCTCTGGTTTTTCTCTCTGTGACGGGAGCATATTTGTCACAGGCAGCATTGAATTTTGAGATAAATAGATCTAGTGCAGTGTCCACATCCATGGTTCCAGACAGGTATGACCAGTCCTGCTGCTTTAGGTCATCCTTTAGTTGCAGAAGGTGGCCCTTTAGGAGTAGGCATTTTTTTATGGTTCTGGTAGGGGATTTGTGGTAGCTGTTGTTCCAGAGGGAACTGACAGAGGAGTGGTCATTCAGTGAGTCAGGGAGCAGGGTAAGATCTATGATGTGGGACGGGCGGTTTGAGAGAACCCAGTCCAGAAGTGTGCTGGCGCCTGTCTTGTAATTGGTTCTATTCGGCACATCCACCAGTTCAGAGAAGTGGATTGTGGCAATGGTATCTTTGATGGTGTTAGCAACAAGTGAGACACAGTTGATATTGAAGTCTCCCAATAGCATTGTTTCAGAATTTAGGGTCAGCATGCTGATGTAGTCCAGTAGGTTGTTGATGCCAGGCATGGTCTGCTTAGGTGTCATGTATATGGACAGTAGGGTCAGCACTCTGTTGTGTGCTCCTAGCATTAGTTTGATGGCTAGTACCTGGAGATTGTCATTGTTGGATGGTGGGAGTATGACATATCCCTGGAGTGTATTTCTGGTGTAAATGACACATCCTCCACCTCTTTTCGAGCACAGGTCCTGTCAGTACAGGGTGTAGCCGGGCAGGGATATGGCAGTATCTGGTATTTTGGGGGAAAGTCATGTTTCCACAACAGCTATGACATCAGGGTGGTGTTGAGAGACCCTGACATTGAGACTGTCCATTTCTGGGAGGAGGATGCAGATGTTTAGAGATGAGAACATGAGACCTGTAGTTTTACGATGTCTAGCATTGAGAGCCATTGGAGGGCCAGGGTTGGGATGCACATTGTCAGACATCAGGAGTGTGAGTAGCAACAACAGTCTTAGGAGCTGTTCTAGTATTAGTTTTTTTCTGTCGTTACCTTACTCATTTGCTAGGTGCCTGCATTTTCATTTTATGACTATTGCCTGAAGGTAGGAGGAGTAGTAGCAGCAAGCGAGTAATGGGGTCCAATAAGAGTTTAAATTTTCTTGACTGTTGCCTTTTGCTGGACGCAAGTACTTTAGTGGTGCTAAAGTGGGCAAATAATCCAGGGATGAGCAGTACCAAGAAGTGATTTTTTTGGGTGACAGCATTGTGACCAGGTCCTGGGATGCCCATGCTGGGTGTAGTTTTTGGATCTCTGGTAGGGGGAGGTGATTGAGACATACACATTAAAGACTGTCTCCTGGTGGTTAAGATGGGAGGAAGGAGGCAACCTGGTGCACGGAGGTCCCGTTGGGGATAACAGAGTGAGTATGATGATGCATAATAGGGCCCCAGAGGCCCTAATCGACATTGTGATGCACAAGCCTCAGGAATGAGATACTACCCCTTTGAGAGAGAGAGAGAGAGAGTGTGAAACCTGAGAGAAGTGGGGGGGGTCACTGGCAGAGAGAAAGTGTATTTACTAAAGGAAGTAAGTGAGGGAGGGGGTGGGCTAAAAATCACACAGAGAAAGAGCTGCAGTGATCCCAGCTCTTCACCCTGCTTAAGGACCTGCTTAAGCTAAAAGAGAACAAACAGATGGGTATTGTGGACTGGGAGCAGGTAGCTACTATGGGGGAGTGAGCCCAGTTCAGGGGCAAACAGACCAGAAAAAACACAGAATTAAGGTTAAATTACACTCTAATGTGCAGTTAAATTACACTCCTAGTTGCAGTTACAATTTAAATTGCAATCTAAGCTGCAGTTCAAGTAAACAGTGAACACTCTAAAAATCAAAAATCACCCAGAAAGCTACACAGAGAAAGAGCTTCAGTGATCCCAGCTCTTTAACCTGCTTAAGGACTTTACCCAAGGTAATGAAGTAAAAATAAGGACAGTCTGAGGGCACTGCTCAGTTGGAGAGATAGTCTGTTAAGCTGTCTCAAGGTCCAGTAAAGCAACTTAAGTTCCAAATTGCACCAAACCTTAGGCAGTGGGGAGCAGGCAGGTGGCTGATGCTTGGAGGGATGTGGAGGAGCTGACCCATTCAGGGTGTAAGGATCCCCTTAGACAGTGGGGAGCAGGCAGGTGACTAATGCCTGGAGGGATGTGGAGGAGCTGACCCATTTGGGGTACAAGGATCCCCTTAGACAGTGGGGAGCAGGCAGACAGCCAATGCCTGGAGGGATGTGGAGGAGCTGACCCATTCAGGGTGTAAGGATCCCCTTAGACAGTGGGGAGCAGGCAGGTGGCTGATGCCTGGAGGGATGTGGAGGAGCTGACCCATTCAGGGTACAAGGATCCCCTTAGGCAGTGGGGAGCAGGCAGGCAGCCGATGCCTGGAGGGATGTGGAGGAGCTGACCCATTCAGGGTGTAAGGATCCCCTTAGACAGTGGGGAGCAGGCAGGTGGCTGATGCCTGGAGGGATGTGGAGGAGCTGACCCATTCAGGGTACAAGGATCCCCTTAGGCAGGGGGGAGCAGGCAGGCAGCCGATGCCTGGAGGGATGTGGAGGAGCTGACCCATTCAGGGTACAAGGATCTCCTTAGGCAGTGGGGAGCAGGCAGGCAGCCGATGCCTGGAGAGATGTGGAGGAGCTGACCCATTCAGGGTGTAAGGATCCCCTTAGACAGTGGAGAGCAGGCAGGTGGCTGATGCCTGGAGGGATGTGGAGGAGCTAACCCATTCAGGGTACAAGGATCCCCTTAGGCAGTGGGGAGCAGGCAGGCAGCCGATGCCTGGAGGGATGTGGAGGAGCTGACCCATTCAGGGTATAAGGATCCCCTTAGGCAGTGGGGAGCAGGCAGGCAGCCGATGCCTGGAGGGATGTGGAGGAGCTGACCCTATCAGGTGTAAGGATCCCCTTAGGCAGTGGAGAGCAGGCAGGCAGCTGATGCCTGGAGGGATGTGGAGGAGCTGACCCATTCAGGGTACAAGGATCCCCCTTAGGCAGTGGGGAGCAGGCAGGTGGCTGATGCCTGGAGGGATGTTGAGGAGCTGACCCATTCAGGGTATAAGGAGCAAGGTCACTGTTTTTCGGTTTTTACCAGAAAACCTGGTAAAATTCCGGAATTAGGGCTGCCTGAACACCGGTAAAAACAAAGATTTCATGGAATATGCCATTTTATACCGGATCAGTAATTCTACAAAACTTGTATTTTTTTTTTATAATTGCATCCTGAACTATTTTCAATTTGCTTTATTCAATGCTCTGTATATTAAGCCTTCTTTTATTCTGATTATTTATACACATACTAAAAGAATGACAGCAGAATCCCGGTAAAATCCGGAAATTGGAATAACAATCACCGGTGCAATTCCGGAATCTGAAGTATTGAAAATGGAATTTCAATGTTTTAATCACCGTAAATCAGTGGCCTTGATAAGGATCTCTTTAGTCAGTGGGGAGCAGGCAGGTGGCTGATGCCTGGAGGGATGTGGAGGAGCTGACCCATTCAGGGTACAAGGATCCCCTTAGGCAGTGGGGAGCAGGCAGGCAGCCGATGCCTGGAGGGATGTGGAGGAGCTGACCCATTCAGGGTACAAGGATCCCCTTAGGCAGTGGGGAGCAGGCAGGCAGCTGATGCCTGGAGGGATGTGGAGGAGCTGACCTATTCAGGGTATAAGGATCAAGGCCACTGTTTTTCAGTTTTTACCAGAAAACCTGGTAAAATTCCAGAATTAGGGCTGCCTGAACACCGGTTAAAACAAAGATTTCATGGAATATGCCATTTTATACCGGATCAGTAATTCTACAAAACTTGTATTTTTTTTTCATAATTGCATCCTGAACTATTTTCAGTTTGCTTTATTCAATGCTCTGTATATTAAGTCTTCTTTTATTCTGATTATTTATATACATACTAAAAGAATGACAGCAGAATCCTAGTAAAATCAAGAAATTAGAATAACAATCACCGGTGCAATTCCGGAATCTGAAGTATTGAAAATGGAATTTCAATGTTTTAATCACCGTAAATCAGTGGCCTTGATAAGGATCTCTTTAGGCAGTGGGGAGCAGGCAGGCGGCTGATGCCTGGAGGAATGTGGAGGAGCTGACCCATTCAGGGTATAAGGATCTCCTTAGGCAGTGGGGAGCAGGCAGGTGGCTGATGCCTGGAGGGATGTTGAGGAGCTGACCCATTCAGGGTGTAAGGATCCCCTTAGGCAGTGGGGAGCAGGCAGGCGGCTGATGCCTGGAGGGATGTGGAGGAGCCGACCATTCAGGGTGCAAGGATCCCCTTAGGCAGTGGGGAGCAGGCAGGTGGCTGATGCCTGGAGGATGTTGAGGAGCGGACCCATTCAGGGTGCAAATATAGGATAGGAAATATTTAAAGGAAATGTACTATATGCTGAACTTCACTGTGTTCACTGACGTAAACAGTTTCATTATTGTTTTATAACACATTAGATTGCAGTATTTATTTTGAATGTAGTGGCCATGAGGATTGTGTGTGTGTGTGCTGCAGCTCAATATATTTTTTCCCAAAAAGGCTTAGTTAAAAATGCCTGCTGATTGCTATATAGTTTGCCTGGATAGTTCACAGAAGGTCTAGCATATGCCTGGGACAGTACTTATTAGATAGTGCCTTAAGAGGTTAAAAAAAAAACTGTGTAAATCTTTTGTTGCTGGGAAAGGATGACATTTATGAGGTATGAATTTTTCCTGAAAGACAATACCTGCCCAACTGAAGCTAGTAGCAAGAAAATGTTTAAATGCTAAGTATTTAAATGTGCAAGTTGCTGCATTTCGAAGGGGGTAAACAAATCTCCAGTTTAATAGGCAACCAGTATTTAACAAGTTGTTTCAGTTTCCTAATGGCCATCTGATAGCAGCTTGGAGTTGTGTTTCCATTAATCTAAACAGAAAGAAGGGAGTATTTTATTTCAAGTGGCATAGTGATTTGTAGGTGTGGAAGGATACTTTGAAAACTCCAAAAATGTGTTCCACGGTATTCCATGTTTCCAGGTATAGACATAGATACATAGATACATAGACAGTGTCGGCAGATAAGGGCCTATGGCCCACCCAGTCTGCCCATTTGAGCTTGTAAGTTCAGTTTGTTTTCCTAGAAGTCTGTTGCCCCTTAACCCTGACCTCCAGAATTCCTTTATGTCTATCCCATGCATTCTTAAATCCGTGATTGTTTCAGCCCCACCACTTCCTCTGGCAGGGTGTTCCACTTGTCCACCACCCGTTCTGTGAAGAAATTCTTTCTCATGTTTCCTCTGAATCGTCCTCCTCCAACTTCATCCCATGTCCTCTAGTCCTGGAACATCTTTTCGCTTAAAATAGTGTTTTCCTGCACCCTGTTCCTCCCTGTAAGATACTTGTATGTCTCTATCATATCCTCTCTCTCCTCCTCTCCTCCAGGGAGTACATGTTCAGTTCCTTCAACCTGTCTTCATAGGACCATGATGCAATCCATGCACCATTTTTGTTGCCCTCCTCTGAACCTTCTCTACCCTGTCTATGTCCTTACGTAGGTATGGTCTCCAGAACTGTACACTGTACTCCAGGTGGGGCCTCACTAGTGTCTTGTATAGCGGAATTATGACCTCCTTTCCTGCTGGTGATGCCCTGCCTATACATCCCAGCATCCTATTTGCTTTACCTGCTGCCTTGTCACACTGTTTCCTACCTTGAGGTCATCAGAGATGATAACCCCAAGATCCCTTTCCTGCTTGGTGCATGCTATATCCTCACCCCCAACTGATATATTGTGCCAGAGTTTTTGTTCCCATATGCATTATCTTGCACTTCTTTGCATTGAATTTCAACTGCCAAACCCCTGACCATTCTTCAAGTTTCTGCAGGTCGCTTCTCATTCTGTCTACACCCTCTGGTGTGTCTACTCTGTTACAGAGCTTTGTGTCATCAGCGAACAGTGAAATTCTGCCTTCTAGGTCCTGCATGTCACTGATGAAGATGTTGAATAGGACCGGTCCCAGCACTGATCCCTGTGGTACCCCACTGGTCACTCTTCCCTCTGTGGGTGACAGCCATTTACCACCACCCTCTGTGTCCTGCCACCCAGCCAGTTACCTACCCACCACACTACTGTCCTGCCCACACCCATATTCCCAGTTTGTGTAATAGTCTTCATGTGGCACAGTGTCAAAGGCCTTGCTGAAGTCCAGATAGGCCATGTCCACCGCCCTCCCTGATCCACCTCCCGAGTCACCCAGTCAAAAATTCAACGAGGTTGGTCTGACATGACCTCCCCCTGGTGAAACCATGCTGCCTTGGGTCCTGTAGTCCATTGACAACCAGATGTTCCACCAATCTCTCCTTCAGTAGTCTTCCATGATCTTCCCCACTACCGAGGTGAGGCTGACTGGTCTGTAGTTCCCTGCTTCCTCTTTGTTCCCACTTTTGTATAAGGGGACTACATCTGCTGTCCTCCAGTCTTTGGGTACCTCCCCTGTTTCCAGTGATCGGCTAAACAGGATAGCCAGAGGTTCAGCCACCACCTCTCTTAGTTCTTTAAGGACCCTGGGCTGCACCCCATCTGGCCCCATTGCTTTATCAACTCTTATTACTTCCAGTTCCTTCAGGACCCTTTCTCGTGTAAAGGGACTTGTGTCCATTTCTGCACCATTCTCACCCCTTGTACTCCCTTCAGACCCATTACCCTCCTCTTCCTCAGTAAAGACTGAGCAGAAATACCTGTTCAATATGTCAGCTTTACTGTTGTCATCCTCCACGTGGCCCCCACCTCCCCCCTTCAGTCTCACTATCCTCCCTTTGTCTTTCTTTTTCACTTATGTACCTGTAAAGGTTTTGTCCCTCTACCCACTGATTTTGCAATGTGCTCTTCTGTCTGAGCTTTGGCTTCCCTTACTGACCTCCTGCCTCCCTTTGCTTCTCCTGGTACTTCTCCCTATCCCTTCTGCCTGTGTCTTTTGTATTGCCTGAATGCAATCTTTTTGGCTTTCACTTTCTTTGATACCTCTTTGGAAAACCATAATGGTCTCCTCTTCCTTTTCCTCTTGCTAACCTGCTTAATGCATAATTCTGTTGTTCTTGTAATCCCCATTTTAAATACTGCCCACTGTTCCTCAACCCTGATTCCTGTCCCATTCCTTAATGCCTCTTTCAAGTATCTCCCCATTTTCCCAAAGTCTGCCCCTAAAATCCAGGATACGTGTTTTGTGTGGCTTGGTTCTGCTCTTTCTGTGATTTCAAACCACAATGACTGGTGGTCACTGTTTCCCAGGTGCTCCCCACTGTTACCCCATCACACTGTCCCTGTTTGTGAGCACAAGGTCCAGTATTGCCTTCTGCCGAGTTGGTTCCATGACCAGTTGCTTGAGGAAGGCACCCTGAAGGGAGTCCAGGATAAATCTGCTCCTAGTTGATGCTGGTGCTGGGATGCTCCAGTCCACATCTGGAATATTGAAGTCTCCAACCAGTACTACCTCACCCTTGTCTGCCATCCTTTAGACAGCAAGATGGCTGCAGTCTCTGCCCACAGCCATGAAAATTAGGGGGCGTAAGTATTATGCTTCCTCTATTGGTTAAAAAAGAAGTGCAAGTCTTGGAAAAGTTATTTCCTATAATGGATACATGAGAATATTTGTATTGGGGGCTAGAAGGCCAAAGGAATATGGCAGCAAACTAACATAGTTCTCAATCATCTGTCAAGTTGCTTCTTTTTGGGCCAGAATAGGGGACTGTGCTTCTACCCTGGGAACCTAAATCATAAGAGCAGAGATAGAATGTACGTAAGTAGCATCTGCAATACACTGAGTGGGCTCCTTTTGGAATACGGGCATATTAGTTTGTGCTGTCGTAACTTCTTACCCTGTAGCCTGTGCATCGATTATGATTTTAAGGTGCCCAGTCAGAATTGTTTGGGTCCCTTATGTTGTCCTTGTGTATGTTCTGTATGTACTTATTTAGCTTTTAATGCTGGTACTTTTTTAATAGATACCAATAAATATACCTGTCATGTTGGGTGTTTCAGACAGAGTTCTCCTGTTTTTAAATAATACCCCTAATCTCCTGTATATGTGTGTTATTTTTTATGGTGAAAACAGTTTTTTCATGCTCCCATATTTATTGTGGCTTTCTGTACAGTGCTGTGCCCATCTGCACTTTGGCAAGTGTTGGGCTCAATGTCACCAACTGAAACACAACTTTTCTGTGTTTACCAGTTGTTGTTTGGACAACAACGTGAGGGGACTGTAGGTTCCCCATGGTATGTCTGATGATGTCATCAGTGTCAGTCAGCGGCAGTAAGCTTAAATGGTTTGCAAATGGAGTGGTTCTTCCTTGTGGTCTTTACCTTTTTAGAAGTGCTCAGTCTGAGAAATCATCTCCTTAGATAAGCAGTTTTGCAGTTTATCTGCTGAACGGGCATTTTGACTTACGGGACTGTTTTTTGCCTAATCATGACACTCATTAATTTCAGTAAAGGGCTCTGGTGTGGTCTTGGTACAGCTGCACTCAACGATATGTAGGAATGACTGGGGTTGCCATTTGTGCATTTTTTGCTGAGGATGCATATTTGTTGCCGGGATTGCTGCGTTTTGAGAACCACAAGTATGAATAGCAGCATGTGGAAGATTTGGATGTAGTTTATACAGCAGTTGGGCATTATTAATTATTGATGTCATTGGGTGAGTGCTGTTAGTAATGTGGTGTAAATAAACTGAATATTGACCAACTTTGATTAATTAACTTTTGTAAAATCCTGGAAATGTGTAGCAAGCCATGTACCATTAAAATAAATTCAACAGAGATTAACTGCAGACCATCATTTAGATTTCTGTGGCAGATTAATGTAAATGGACTATGCCTTAATGTTATTCTTGATGTTGTTTACAGTAAATTGTTCTTGGAGAAGGAACTACTGAGATTATTATAGTTTGTTTGATTATGGCAGCCAGGTATGCACCCCTTTGCTTTAAAGGTGATTGAAATTTACTACAGAAGTTGTGCTTCACTTTCACATCATTATATGCACATGTGGTGCAGAGTGACAGGGGCTTGCAGAAAGCACTATAGGTATTATTCATATTTTGCAAATAGACTTTGGCCTAAAAACATTTTTGTACATGTTTTTATAGCAAATTATGAAATGTGAATGAGATTCAGATAGACTAACCAGGTCCTGGTACTGAGTGAGTACTGCATCAACTAAAGTTTTCCATTTAAATAAACATTTGTGGGGTTGCTTTTTAAGGTTTGTCTAATTTAAACACACAGTTAAAGTACCAGGGCACTCCCCCCCCCTCCATTTTGCTGTGTTTAAAGCTTGCAATTTTTTAAAAATAACTCCAATGTTCTTACTTTTCATAGTTTTCGGAGGGGATCTTGGTTCTCATTATCCAGCTGAACCACGATTAAGCCTGACCACTTCGGCAAAGTGACCACCTCCATCAGTCGGGTAAAAAGCATCACATTTTAACATGCCATATCAGAGCTGAGGTCTCCTTGCTTCCTCCATTTTTATGTTGCTTGCACGCATGTGCAAGAAACATAGTGTCATCATCTGAGATTTCGGAGGTGTGTCACCTCCTCCTCCAATTCAGTCAGTGTGCTGGCAGGCGTGGCCCCTGTAAGCCAATGTATTTTGGAGCTGTCTATGATGCGCTCCAAAATGCAGTGGCATACAGTTGAAAGGGGGAGCTACGCTTCAGTGAGCACCGATAAGAGGCTGCTCACGCGCAGCTCCCCCCCACCCGCAGGCATGCACCCCCCCGCACGCACTGTATAGCCGATGGGGTGCCCAATCCCCGGGCTGAACTTCAGCGTCTCCCCCACGCCGTGGTGCCATGCTGGGAGCCCACCCCAGCATGGCAAACAGTCTATGGCCGACGGGGTGCCCAGTCCGCCGCTGAACGCCTCAACATCTCTGTGCACGCTGGGAGCCCACCCAGCATGGCAAACATCCACGACGTCTTTTTTAATTTTGAAACCTGTAAAAGCGAAAATGGTCGGCGCGCGTCTCCCAGCCCCACAACCCGCACCCACCTACTGCGCACCCAGCCTCCCCACAATCCCCTCACCCCATACTTACCTCTGGACTCCGGCGCGATGATCTTCGGTGGACCGGGAACACGTTTGCACTCTTCAAAGACGACCGCGAACTGAGGAAATGCCGGTAAGCTGTATAATGGACTAGATAGGGGGGTTTCAACTTTATTGCATATCTCAGGCATTTTTGGGAATTTTTGCACCAAATTTTCAACATGGTGTTTTTGGGACCCCTTCTCATGAATGATGTCACTGTCATGGTGTTATTCGGCCCAAAGGGTGATTTTGTGCAGTGACTGTGAAATCACCCTTCAGGCCTGAATATCACCATGACAGTGACATCATTCATGAGAAGGGTCCCAAAAAACCCCATGTTGAAAATTTGGTGCCAAAATTCCAAAAAATGACCGTTTTACGAGCGTGTGTTGCGCAGTTCCCACGCAGGCTCGAAAGTTTGCGAAATTTCAATATTTTCACTCCATATTTTCAACATTGCCATTTTACCATACCTTCTTATGAGTAATATAGCTGTCATTTTTCACATCTCACCCAAAATGTGTTTCCGCCCATGTAGCGCAGAATGGCGCAGTCGGTGTGCGAAATCAATGTATGGGACAAATTAAGAAAATCACAGTGACCCTGTTCATGAGCAGAGGTCTTAAAATGGCTATGTTGAAAATTTGGTGAAAAAATTCCTAAAAATGACTGTTTTACGAGCGTGCGTTGCGCAGTTCCTACGTATGCTCGTAAGTTTGCGAATTTTCAATATTTTCACTCCAGATTTTCAACATTGGCATTTTATCACACCTCCTCATGAGCAGTACAGCTGTCATTTTTCATATCCTGCCCAAAACATGTTTCTGCCCATGTAATGCACAATGGCGCAGTCGGTGCACTAACTCAGTGTATGGGACACATTAAGAAAATCACAGTGTCACTGTTCATGAGCAGAGATCTTAAAATGGCAATGTTGAAAATTTGGTGAAAAAATTCCTAAAAATGACTGTTTTACGAGTGTGCGTTGCACACTTCCCACGCTCGCTCATAGGTTTGCGAATTTTCAATATTTCCACTCCAGATTTTCAACATTGTCATTTTACCACACCTCCTTATGAGCAGTACAGCTGTCATTTTTCACATCCTGCCCAAAATGTGTTTCCGCCCATGTAGCGCACAATGGCGCAGTCGGTGTGTAAACTCAATGTATGGGACACATTAAGAAAATCACAGTGATACTGTATATGAGCAGAGGTCTTAAAATGGCTATGTTGAAAATTTAGTGAAAAAATTCCTAAAAATGACTGTTTTACGAGCGTGCATTGCGCAGTTCCTACGCACGCTTGTAAGTTCGCAAATTTTCAATATTTGCACTCCAATGACTTCCAAATACCTAAACAGCACATAGAAGCAAGCAACATTCGGCATTGACAAATGCTTGTTAATGAAGAGACCACTCTCCTGGCTTCATTACTCACAGTGTGCTCTGGCCAATGAAAGGCTCAAGGGTGTTTAATAGGGAGCTTGCAAATGCAATTAGAAAAAGGCCACAGTTCTTCTACATTCAAATCAGTACAAAAGGTTTGCAAGCTCAACCCCTGTGTTTACAATACAACTTAATTAATTAGTGGGGTGGCTCATCTAATTTAAAGACAAGTATTTTTTTTATGTAGAAAAGTAGAAGAGCACTCCTGGAGAAGTTTTTACATATTAGTGGCCAAAACATTGAGGGGCACACTGTAACCAATAAAAAGTTTCAAGAACATATTTGTTGTGAGCTTGGAAGCTTCACTGGCAGCCCCCATCACCACTCTTCTACACTGTATCGACATTAGCATCATTGAGGTGGCAGCCTAAACTCCACTATAACAAGTTCATTTCCCATGGCAACACTTGGAGGTTCTAGGACTTTGATTGCTTGAATCAAACCTGCGACCCTGAGTTGATGGCAGCAGTTCTAACCATTCAGTTAAGTGGAAATTTCCATTGAAGGGGATTTAAAATGATATTTCTCTCCCAAAGATGGCTGCTGTTATGCACGGCTTTTACTGTTAGATGCCACTGATCTGCACAGACTACTGTACCTTGTAAGCAATAAGACACAACAGCACAGTGGTTATCTGCAGTTGACACCTGCCCAGATGTTTAATGAGGTACAAGGTACTTGTGCACCTGAAAGTGCATCAAGCCCAGACAACCAACAATCTGGAGTGTCGCATTGTACTTATAAAATAGGTAAACTGAGGAACAATTTAAACACTACAAAAATATCAGTGTTATCTGTGGCAGGGTAAGCTACTGATAAGGGTAACTGTGAGTAGTACTTTAATATTTTTCATTTTTGTGCAAGAGGAGGAGATTCTGAGAGGAAAGGACATTGAATTGTTTAATTTTTATTATAAAATGGGTTGTAGATTGCCTGATTCCTGATTAGCTAAATGAATTCCAAGATCCATATGTTAATCTAGAAATGCACAGGCTGGAACAAGTTCCGGCAGTGGGATTTAGAATATGGGCAAATTGCCTGCAGAATTCATGACCCTCACCTCTGATTGCCAGCAAAAACATGGCTGCTATCTTTACTCACTAAAAGCCTACAGCAAGGCCCTAAAAGTAAAACCCACATACATTTGTACATTTTAAAAAGTAAGTAAATAAATAAACATTCTTTCCTCTTATGATCATCATCTCACATATAAACATTGTTTAAATATGAAATGCTATTCTGTTTTAATCCCTGGTGTTTCTTTGATGAGTTTTAAACATCCCCTTACTATTCTTACCGGCTAGCCAGGGTACTCTGCTGCTCACCTTGCCCCAGATAAAATTGAGGCCTTGTCTCCATATACATATAAACATAGACTTTGATGGCAGATAAGGACCATTTGTCCCACCTACTCTGCCCATTTCCCTATCTAATGGATAAGCTGCTAGTTAGCCAACAGCCTACTTCCTCCTGTCCCCTACTAGAATTGCTTTATGTCTGTCCCATTTATTCTTGAATTCCCCCACTGTTTTTGACTCCACAACCTCCTCAGGAAGGCTGATCCATGCATCCACAACCCTCACTGTGAAAAAAATACTTCCTCACATTACCTCTGAGTCATCCCCCCCTCTATCTTTAAATTATGCCCCCTTGTTCTTGTACACCTCTTTTTCTGAAAGATGCTAGCCTCTTGGACTTTGTTGATTCCCTTGAATCAGTTATCTGTGAGGGGATAAATATTATGCTAGAGGAATTGTGCAGAAGTTTGAATTCCTGTATTTCATAATAAGGAGACATTCAATCCATTCAATGTGTGGAAAGACAGATGATTGACAAGTAGGGAGGAGGGACAACTTTTTACTAGTTGTTTTCAACAAATGAAAATATCCCTTTTTAATTTAAAAAAAGTTGGCATTTTCTTATTAAATCATTTCTCAACTTATCCATTTTATAAGTTCAGAGGTACTTCAGGGTGTGGGTTAGGACTGATAACCACCCTTCCAGGGGCTGTAAGGCCCTCTGCCTCTGGGGTCAGGCCTCACTATGCCACTGGGTGGGTGGTTATCTCAGCCAGACCCATACCCTGCTGTGTCTTACTGCTTGCAAATGTAAGGATGTTCTACTTTATAAGACTTTATTAAAGGTTTTCAGTAAATGAAGTTTGTGTTCATTTTTATGGCTGCAGTGGTAGAGCTCCACAGACGTTATGGCATCATTGAAGTTTTAGTATAGCACTGTGGAAGCACATGACCAGGCCGCTGTCTGGTGTGCTTCCACAGTGCTGTGGCAAAAATCCACTAATGCAGTTTATGCAGCCCTTTCCCTTTGCAGACCGCATACGCACACACCCTTTGCTGGCACTCTGTGTTTTGCGCTATTCCAGCACTGATGGCGCCATACTCAAGATGGCAGCCACAGGCAACTTTGCATGTGTGAGTATCATGTATGCGTAGTTCTGTTACATCTGCCATCCTCCATGCGGCTGATCCAGTGCCGCATCTTCTGTACAGCTGATCCAGTCATACATGTAATTTAAGGGGATTTGTTGACCACCAGACAGAGACCGACTGCCCAGTTTCACGACCAACTGTAAAAGACAAAGACAATACTTGATCCCCAGCATTACTTTGTCTTACATATCTGTAATTGTATCCTCTGCCAATAGAACCTATTTCTGAAATCCCACCACCGTGTTTATGCCCACCTCCACCGCTAGGAGTTCAATCAATTCATCTGCCACCCTATCAGTGAAGAAATACCTCATTATGTTATACCTTAAATTACCCCTTTGAAATGCATGTCATTCTCCACACTCCTGAATTTCTTTTTTCTTGACTGAAGCTACAATATGAAACTTTACTCATTCCGCTTTGATAATAGGTTACTATCATATCTACCCTCAGTCACCTCACATTCTGGGTGAACATATTGAGGACTCCCATTCTCTCCCCATGTGAATATTTGTGCAGGCACAACAACATATTTGATGATCATCTATGAACTGACTCAGCAAATACTATCTACATATGTGGATGATGCCCCCTGAACTGAACACAGATTTGGAAAAGAAATGGTTCAACAATGATTTATACAGTGGCACCACCACCACATTACTTTTGCTGTTGGTACATCTCCTCATGCACCCCAGCATCCCTCTGACTTTCCCAACAGCTTTGACGCATTGTTTTGTCCAACCTGAGGTAAACCAGTTTGATTGCCCAATAAAACCTATTCCTGTATGGGTAAAGTCAACCCCCCACAACCAGCTCTCATAATGCAATCCTCCACTGTGCTGTAGTATACAGACTGTATGATTTTGCACTATCTCACACTGAATCTCAACTGCCACCCTCCAGCCAAGTCATCCTGTTAACCTATGCCACACCTCATTTATACTACACCTAACTGTGTGTTTGCCCTTTTGCAGATGTTACTTGTAAAACATTGGCAGTTACCACAATTAAACCTGCAATATTCATATTATAAACTGTTTACTGCAATCTAGCGATCACATAAAAAAGCACACTTTATACATGTTGAATCTGTATTGAGGTGAGATACTGAGGAAAGTAAGCAGACTGTAACGCGGCTACCACATAAAAAAGATGGTCTTCTTGACTGCGGCATGCATCTGATAAAAAAAATATAAACTATGAGAAGATCACATCAGAGGTCAGTGGGTGCACTATATAAGGAGACTAGACCATATTAATGCTGGGGTCATTAAATATGGAAGAATTTATTTTCTAATATCACTGAATGTGTGTGAGCAATGGACAATTCACAATACCCATATACTATCGGATTACAACTATTGTGGTCTGAGAAATTTAATATTTCAGAATGAATTTGCCATCTGACACACACATGCATGCAAACACACAACACACACACACCTACACACCCAGAGAGATGCACCCTCCACACACACACACACAAAAAAAAATTAAAATTAGTTATACCTATGACAAACAGGGATATGCTATGAGCAAGTAGATAAAGTGAAAAAGTTAGAATAGAAGGGAATTGAAAGAAGAAGCAGTATTGCACACATTTCATTCTGTCCAATTGCAGAAAGACAGAAATAGGTCCATCACAACTGAAAAGCAGGCTATGTGTCTTTTAACAATAAAAACATTAGAACTGCTGACATAGGTTAAGCTAGCATCGAATGGCTGTGCAAATATCTATTTTGGGATGTGTGGCTTGCTAAATGAATGAAACTGTATAGTGCACGTCAATAAAGACAGGCAGCAAGGTAAACAAATAACCTGGTCACTGAAGTCATGTATCCAATCAACTTTCGGAGAAAGAACATGGAGCTGCTGCCACAAATAGATATCATTTTCATGTACAGTTGTGAATTAAACTTCACTAATATTGCATGTTGTACTATCGTTTTTTTTAACAAAGTGACATTTTGAATCAACTCCGTTCTCCCATACTGCAGTGAGTGATGTGTACAAATGCTACCTAAGACCACTACTTTGAAAATTAAGTGGTATAAACACATAAGAAGCAGCTAAAAATGTGTTAATCCGTTCATCGAACAAGCATGCCCATAACTAGATATACATAATCACTGTCATTCAGGTAACATAAAGAGAACAAAAAGGAAAGAGGGATGACAATACCTCTTCAGCTTTTTCAATACACAGATTACCAGTGGTGCGAGGATGACAGACAAATCCAATGTGCACTCCCAAGCGCACAACTGAAACTGAGATGCAAGCGGGAACATGCACATGACAAAAATGTAAACAAAGAACGGGAGGACCAATAAAACAGAATCTTTTAAGAAAAACAGAGAAAAGGCAAATCTAAATACAAAACAACAATCATACATGTGATCTGAGTGTTTCTTGCCATACATGAGTTGATTCAACAATACAGGCAATCATCATACTGCATTTAAAGAAACAGTGTCTCTTTAAGGTTTCACCGGAGCTCTCGCCTCTATATCTCCCTGCTATCTGTTTCTTTTTTTTTTTTTTATGTTTGCTTGCGCGCATGCTCAAGAAACATAATGTGACAGCTTAGGAGAGAAGCGGGTTGTGGAGGCGCGGCAGTGTTACAGCCAAGGGAGGCACTGCATTTGGGGGCTTGGCACTGGTGGACCAATGGAGGCACAGTGTGCCAGTGACACTGGTCTCCAAAAAGTGCACTAAGTTGTAACGTTTTCACCGCAGCAATCAGGGGCTGCCTCATCATTGCAGCATCAGTCATTGTGCTGCAATGAGGGAGCAACCCATCATTGCAGGGCGGAATGTTAGCTAGCCTGATAATATTTGTGAACATGGCGGGCGGCTTGCCGCCTCGTTCACAAACAATATTAGCAGCCTGCCATGCCGAGGGGTGCCCAATCCCCCTCAGCAGCATGTGCCTCACCCCAAACAGTCTTTGTTGGCCAAAAGGGGCCCCAATCCCTGCCAGCTTCAGTGCCTGCAATGTTTATTTAGCCGACGGGGGAACCCACTCCCCATCGGCAAGATGTAACTCCCCCCCACCCGCTTTTGTTGTCTGCCGATGGGGAGCCCACTCCCCATCAGCATGATGTAACCCCCGGTTTTGTTGCCTGCTGATGGGGTCCCCAATCCCCATTGGCATGATGTCCCCCCCATTTTCTTGTGTGCCAACCGGGTGCCCAATCCCCATCAGCTACAGCTGCTCCCCCCAAAAAGAGTCCCTTGGCATGCTGGGAGCCCACCCCAGCATGCCAAATGCCCCTGTAAAATTGGAAACTGTCCCACGTTGTCTTTTTATTTTTTTTCCTGTAAAGAAAAAGCGGTCCCTCGCAGTCTGCCAGACCCCCCTCCCACAACCCGTGTCCACCCACTGCGCACCCTGCCTCCCCACAGCCCCCTCACCCCATACTTACCTCCAGAGTCCGGCACGATGATCTTCGGTGGACCGGGAACACATCTGCACTCTTCAAAGCCGACCGCAAACTGAGGAGATGCCGGTAAGCTGTGTAATGTAATAAATAGTTTTTTTTCAACTTTGCTGCATATCTCTGGCATTTTTGGAATTTTGGCACCAAATTTTCAACATTGGGTTTTAGGACTCTCCTCATGAATTCTGTCACTGTCATGGCATTAATCAGGCCCAAAGGGTGATTTACGCAGTCACTGCAGAAATCACCTTTTGGGGCCGATAATGAAATGACAGTGCCAGTGCTCATAAGGTGGGCTCTCAAAAAGCCTATGTTGCAAATTTGGTGAAAAAATTACTAAAAATGACTGTTTTATGAGCGTGCATTACACAGTTCCTACGCACACTCGTAAGTTCACAAATTTGTAACATTTGCACTCCAGATTTTCAACATTGCCATTTTATCACACCTACCTATGAGCAGTACAGCTGTCATTTTTCACATCTCACCCAAAATGTGTTTCCGCGCATGTAACGCACAATGGCGCATTCGGTGTGTGAAATCAATGTTTGGGACAGATTAAGAAAATCACAGTGACACTGTTCATGAGCAGAGGTCTTACAATGGCTATGTTGAAAATTTGGTAAAAAAATTCCTAAAAATGACTGGTTTACGAGCTGCATTGCACAGCTCATATGCACGCTCATAAGGGCATGAATTTTTAATATTTGCAGTCCAGAATTTCAACAATGCCATTTTACCACACTTAATTATGAGCAGTATAGCTTTAATTTTGCACATCTCGCTCAAAATGTGTTTCTGCGCATGTAGTGCACAATGGCGCAGTTGGTGTGCGAAATCAATGTTTCGGACAGATTAAGAAAATCACAGTGCCACTGTTCATTAGCAGAGGTCCTAAAATGTCTATGTTGAAAATTTGGTGAGAAAAGTTCATAAATGACTGTGTTATGAGCGTCGTTGCGTTTCTCACGATCACTGCATTCCTTCACACATTTGCAATATTTTCACTCCAGATTGCCAACACTGCCATTTGGCGTTAATCTCCTTATGAACAGTACAGCTGTCATTTTTCACATCTCGGCTCAAACGTGTTTTTGCACTTCCGGCAGCAGACAAGTGTGGTCGTTGTGGGAAATCCATGTTCAGGAAACATTAGGAAAATCACGCTGACACTGCTCATTAGCAGAGGTCCTAAAATGGCTATGTTGAAAATTTGGTGACAAAAGTCCATAAACTAACTGTGTTATGAGCGTGCATTGCGCAGGTTCCACGCACGCTCGTAACTTCGCACATCTGCAATATTTTCACGCCATATTTCCAACATTGCCATTTTTCTGCACCTCCTTATGAACAGTACAGCTGTCATTTTTCACATCCTGGCTGAAATGTGATTTTGCACTTCCGGCACACAATAGCGAGGTCGCTGTGGGAAATCACTGTTTAGGACACATTACAAAAATCACAGTGACACTGTTCATTAGCAGAGGTCCTAAAATGCCTATGTTGAACATTTGGTGATGAAAGTCCATAAAATGACTGTGTTACGAGTGTGCGTCGCACAGTTTCTACACATGCTTATAACTTAACACATTTATAATATTTTCACTTCAGATTTTCAACATTGCCATTTTCCCACACCTCCTTATGAACAGTACAGCTGTCATTTTTCACATCCTGGTTGAAATGTGTTTTTGCAGTTCCAGCATAGAATACCGTGGTTGCTGTGGGAAATCAGTGTTCAGGACACAGTAACAAAATCACAGTGACACTGTTCATGACCACAGGTCGTTAAATGCCTATGTTGAAAATCTGGTGATGAAAGTCCATAAAATGACTGTGTTATGCACATGCGTTGCGCACTTTCCACGTATGCTCGGAAGTGCAAGCATTTTTAATATTCCCACTACAGATTTTTAATATTGCCATCTCTTCATACCTCCCTATGGATGATACAGCTGTCATTCTTCACATCCTGTACGATCTGTGTTTTTGTACATGTGGTGCAGAATGGCACTGTCACTGTTGGAAGTCAGTTTTCAGGACACATTGACAAAATCACACTGCCACTGTTCATGACAAGAGGTCCCAAATGTTTTCGTGAGGTGGGGTCACAAAAAGACCATGTTCAAAATTTGCACTGTGAATACCAACAAATGCTTGAGGCATTATGGTTTCTAACCATAACGTCCTACCCTGTACAGAGAGACAGGCATCGGGGTGTGCCTTTGGATTGCCAACTGTACTGCTCATGCCATCCCAACCCCACCCCTCAGCCACTGACAGGCATCGAGGTGTACCTTGGACTCTTCATCCCAACACTTCACCCCATTCTCCTATGCTGCACCCATTTCAATGTATGTCCTTATGGAATGGGGTGACTGTAAAGTCAAACACTCTAAGGCACAGCTCAACACGTGTCGGTGTCTGCAGAATAGAGTGAGGTGACATGGCTTGACCATCATGGGTGAAGACCCAAAACCTTACCCCAAATCCTGTCCATCTCTACAGGATGGAGGTGGGGTTCACGTGAAGTTCAGTACTTCAATGCCATTCCTATTCTGCATCTGTCTAACTCCTGCATTTCTAATGCTAATACCAGCTAGAAAACATTCGGCATTGACAAATGCTTGTCTAAACAGCAGAAACACTTGTAACAGCTCTGAGCAGCTGTATTAACTCTGAACAGAGTCTGTTGTGATGGCAGTCAGTGGTGAGTGTGAAGTGAGGCATAAATTCTGTATGGGATTTGCCCAAATTCCAAATCACACTGCCTGAACTTGTTCCATCCTATGCATTTCTGGAAGAGTAACTTATGGGTCTCAGGACTAATTTAATGTATCATGAGGCAGGAAATTTCCCACCCATTTTATAATTTTTCATACAGTGTGCAGCATTGAAAAGTGTGACATCCAGTAAAAAGACAACTCCCATCTCAGCCCTTTCTACTGCAAAGATAGGTCTCCCTGTGCAAATCAATGAACTACTGAAGTGTTGCCTGCTGTTAATGAGAAGCAGACTAACGCAGTACTCCCATAGTACTTAAAGCGGCAATGCAAAGAAGAATGTTTTCCCAAAAAGTTAGTTTCTGCTACAGTTAATAAAAATATTAGCATACAGTACCTATCAAATCTATTTTTCTGGGCACCTCCTATGCTGGGCACCACACTTCTTTCAAGTTCTTGATCCTAATCCTTGCTAGGTCTGAAGTGCTATTTCTAAGCCAAATGAGTTCGCCATAGTTGTTTTTTCTTGAGAAGAAAAAAAACTGCAATTAAAATGTATATTAAATACTCAAGTCTTGGTAGAGCTAGAATATTTTACCACCAAATAAATGAAAACTGTAAGATTCTTGGATCTTTTACAGCAAAAAAAAAAGCTAGGTTAAATGTTTTTGTCCAATTTCATTGCTGTTTTAACAAAGAAATAACTTCAGTGTTTTCTTGAGAAAGGCCATGTTGTTGTGCTTTTATTGTGAGTATACAATCAGACCCATCACATGAAACACAAACCTTGAAGCTGCTCCTGACAAGAATGTAAATTTTCACAACACCATACATCAGAAATATAGCACAAGCAAATGTAGTTTTATTACAGTTTATGTGTGTGGCTGTCATTGCCTTATTTGAAAATGAATTACACTGAGGGGTTTGTTTTGTCTCTGCAGGCATGAATTGTACAGATATAACTTATGATTCTCTAAAGCTGTAAGCACTGTTTGACACTCTCAAAAAGAAAATGTGTATTTTCTTTTTCTTATTTATTTTTTTTTTTTTGGGAACTCCCCTGCTGTTTGAGAAAAAAAACCAAACAGAACATTTAGAGGAAAAAAGAACAGTTGCAACCATGTTATTCTCCTGCATACATTATACTTGTACATAACTACAGATGGTAGGGAGTGGGTGGAAGTGCAGAATGGTGTTATTGTAGATTGGATATATTGTGAATTTAAACTTCCCTGGCATAGTTCTAATGAAGTTAGTAACTTTGCCCTACATGTAGCATGGTGAAGTTTCTCTGACTTCGGCTCAGCTTTGCATGACAACGTTGCTTTGTTTTTTTTGTTTTTTGTTTTTATTTAAAAGCAAAAAACACACACACACACACACACCCCCCTATCTGTGTAGGCAATGTGTCCCACTCTAGTCACACCACACCTGAGTATTAAAAGTTACCCTCAAAGCCGGCCCAGTGGTGTGGCAGTGTGGAAAGCTGAGGCATTTCACCTTACCTCCTGCCACACCTGCAACCCATGTTCAGTGGCAAACGTGAGTTGAAGGGAGTCAGCCAGGGAGGTAGAGGATCAACAGTCCGGGGGATGGCTCTCCTTTCCCAAGGAGGGTGGCTTGTCAGTCCCACTGAATCACTGTCCCCTGGTAGAGGCCTGAGGGTAGAATGGGCTGGGGGCACCAAAGACAGAAGGGTTCTGTGGGACTCCGCAGTGTGTGCATACCTCCACGTGTGCACATTGACAAGTATGCCCCAGCAATGGGGAGGGGAAGGGATGAAAATGGAAAAAGGAGACAAGCTGGCAGGTTGCATGAAGCCTGGACTGCACTCCCGACCCTCAGCTCCACCACTGGCATCTGGATTTGTGTACCGGGGGAGGATGGCCCTCCTCTCCCTGTCCCCTCCTTGGGGGGAATCCATGGAGGATTTGCTGGGTGGGTCAGGAGAGTGCAACACAGTTGTGGGTGGATGTGAACCATCCCGAAGAAGAGCCAGATGCCTGCCTGCCAGCTGTCCCATAGGGAGTAAAAAGACAGCAAACAAAAATTACCTCTCACCTCAGCATTATCAACCTTCCTCCTCCCCCCCGTGCCCTAGTAAATTTCTTGTGCCTATCATGTGAAAAAAACATTCCCCCACCCCAGTCACATCTGGCACATCCTAATTCTTCAACACCACCTCACCAACTCACTCAATACATAAGCAACCCACCACCCTCTGTACCCCCTTCCTTCCTTCCCCACTCACTCCAAAGGATATGCATCAAGTTTAATTATTATCTAACCTATAAAACAGAAAACCATCCCCCAGCCTGATGAGCTGCCCCTCTATTTATCACTGGCTCACTCAATGAATGAATGAATGACTCAGGGATGACATACCCTAATAATAACAGCTGATTGGCTGAACATAGTGTCCAATTGTGTTTTAGTTGCTCCAAATCAGTGAGGTTGCTGGATTTCAGCAGTGCTCTCTGAACCATTTTAAGATGCTAGTGTTCATGTCTGACCAGATTTTCAAACAGTCACATCACATTTGTGTGTGGTAGACATCTGGATATCAGTAAACCAGATGGTCTAACAGCATTCGATCCTCAGATGCGATTTCATGCAACTGTAGCAAACATGGCAGTGCTTGCATTAAAACAAATATGCACCTGCCATTTTCTTTATTCAAGCTGACGTAAGTTGTGGAAACTGTTGCAAACACTCAAGCACCTTGGAAAAAAGCCACATGAGTTTTGGCACAAATGAGCAGTCACAGGCAACTACAAAAAATCACATCTGCATCAGTGGTCAACCCCTTTGAAAATCCTATCCATTGGGCTCAATTTTCAAAGGAAAATCTATGATGCAAGTTGTCTGCGCCAAAAGGTGTATGATGCAAGTGGCACCTTGCATCACATCGGTTGCAGCAAAATCAGGATGCCTGCATCAAAGCCCCCATGCACCACCCTTCCAGTAAACACATCCTTGAACCTGGTCACAAGGGGATGTGCACCATGGCAGAGTTACACCATCCTCTCATTTGGAATTCCATAAGCCCCACTGTGATCGCAACAGGGGGCTCAATGTAGACTAGCCAGGAGGTGGTCTAATAGCCCTGCAACACCAATTTGCAGATTAGGGAGTAAGCTATGGGATTGGAAAGGTGGGGAATGGGGGCTGCTGGGGCACTGAGGGTGCCATAGGGCATGAGGGGGCACAGCAGCAGGTATAGGGAGTGGAGGGGCACCCAGCAGAGGTGCCATAGGGCATATGGATATGCCCTATGGTACCTCTACCAGGTACCTCCTCTGCTCCCTATACCTGCTGCCATGCCCCCCTTGTGCTCTATGGCACCCTCAGTGCCCCAGCAGACCCTTTTCCCCACCTTCCAGCCAATCATTTTCCCCCTTTCCCATCTCTGGGGTCCCATATGCCTGCAAGGACTGGGGGGGGGTGATGGATCTCTGTCAAACTCTGCAGGTGCACCCAATATCTGGTGTGGCCCTGTGACTGTGGCAACTTCCAGGTCTTCATTGCATGGACTTCTGATTTTGCAGAATTGGGTGCATTGTCCCTGGTGCACCCAGAGTGCACCACAGCCCTAGATCACTGCAACTTGCGGTGATCTTAGGGATCTTTGACAATAGAGCCCATTGTCTTTAAAAAGAAGGCACTAAGCCTGAAACATGAATCCCTTTTGTTTCAAAGAGAAGGTATAAACTATTTTCCTCTTTAACTAGAGGTGCCACACCAACTAATATTTATTGTCCTCTTATAATCTCAGAACAAGCGAATCTGTTTGAGACTCCTGTTTGGCTTGACATGGAAGGCAGAGGGTTATGTCCTGTTGTATAGTATATACTAAGGATTTATTTATTTATTTAGTTTTTGTTGACCGAGTAAGTGCACTAGACAAATCCTGCCTATTTTCAGGCACGACCCGGGGGAAGGGGATACAGATGAATGCCAACTGACCTTGAACCAGATTAAGCTGTTGGTGGTATTTTTAGTGAATGAGGGAAATTTGGCCAGGATACCGGGGAAATTCCCTTACTCTGTAGGTGGGTAACGCTGTCCGTCTGTCTACAGAGATGGAGGACCTCAGTCTGAAGGAGGTAGTGGAAGAGGACGGACATGGACTGGGAGCTCAGGAGCTATCTGTGGCAGAGGTTATGTTGGAAGGAGAAAGTCAGGATGAAAGTAAAAACCGAGCAGTGGTTTTGGATTCACCGGACTCTGAATTACAAATGGACATGGATATATCTGCAGAAGTGCAATTACAAGAAGAACTGGATAGAAAGAAACTTCAATTACTGGATTTAATAAATACAGTGGAGAGAGACTTTCATACTTGCCAGATGAAACTGGAAGCAGAACGTAATAAACGGAAACGTTCTCCAACTAGCCCATTTAAAAATGGAGGGAAATGTTTTGAGCAGCAAGATGGTAACAGTGTTAATGATTCACAAAGTATGGCACAATTAAGTGGAGAAGGTATGCAGGATAACTCATTTGAGCAATTATGTACATTGTCAGCATGGTCCCCAGGAGATGCTTTAAAGCAAGCTGGATGGATGTGGGTAGGAGATAAATGGATTCCGGACCCTTTAATTCCCATTCCAGGTGGCTCTAATTCAGATCTAGCAGGAACAGTTACAATTAATGCTGTCTCTAGGCTAGCTGTGGCTAGTCAAAATTCTAAGTCCTCAGTTGGCATCAATGCAAATGCGCAACATCAGGGAGAGGCTACTGATTTTTTAGATGCGCAAGACACCGGTGGCAACCTGGAACTCTCAACTCCCTTGCTAGGACATCGCCCTTCCATAGACACTTCTGCAACCGAGTCAGGTACAGAAGGGAATGAGAATGTAAGTCATACAATAGATTTGGATACGAGCCCAGATTTACACAAGAATGTGAGTGTCGAGAAACCAGAAGGAATGGGTGTTAAAACTTATGCAGGCTTGTTTAAAAAACCAGCAGAGACAGCGAAACGTAGATTTTTGGTACGATTGAGATACCGAGGAAAAGCCCCAATAGTACCAGACAGACTTTGGGTGGGGAAGACTTTACTAATTGATTCCATGGGTTTTTCCCCAGCTGAGGTATACGCTTTCATACACCCACCTGGTGAACATAATTATGATATTAGCTTTTGTTCTATTATTACTTTAGATAAATTTTGGAGGCTTTATTATGATTTAAAAGACCAAGAAGACTGGAGGGATTTTCAGGCTATCCCGATCACGAAACCTACAGTTAAAACTGTTACTATTCTGTTCGAAATGAAGGGGTGAACATTGCAAATATTCTTTTTTGGCTGGAAAAAAGATGTTTCATACAGGATAAACCAAGGCCTATTATGGACGGGAACGGATTTTGGACAGGAAGTTGGACAATACGAGTTCAACTAAAACAGGATGATGATGGCATTTAACATTTACCCAGTTCCTTTTATGGGGGAAGGATAGGGGTATAATTTTTTATGCTGGTCAGCCTAAAAGTTGTTTTAAGTGTGGGTCATTAACTCATTTGAATATCTCATGTGATCAAATTAAATGTTTCCAATGCGGTATGCTAGGGCATTCAGCAGTAGAATGTGTAGCTCCCTCGGTTTGTAATTTGTGTAACGAAGTTAATCATTCCTTTTCAGATTGTCCATGGAGAAGCACGGATATGGATGATTCCTCAGATCAGGAATATTTTTTGACACAGGCAAGAATATCTCATCAAGAACAAGAAGGGACAGAGACAGGGAATATATTTAGAGGTAGACGAAGAGACAGAGGTCGGGGAGGATTAAATGAGGATGGTAGACATGTTAAAACTCCTGTCACCCATAACTTGACAAGGCCCTATGAGCCCTTTACTGATGTACCGCAATCAGAGCAGACAGTAGCTCTAACTTTAGAACCTTCTCAGGGGTTAAACAGGGAAGAAAGAGAAACACCATTTGTGACACCACAGGGATCCCCACAAAGGTCATCTATTCTGATGGGCAATGATTCCTGTATTTTGACAAGTGCTATAGAACTTAATAAGAGAGGGGAACAAAAGGATTTACAGGACTCTAATGAAGGTCCGCTGATTGTTGCTAGAGAAGGGAGGGATAGCGGTAATATACCCGTTTCTCCATTACCTTTAGGAAATAGATTTTCTGTCCTTGCATCATGGGGGAAACAGGTAGAGCAAGACCATCCTATGATGGATTCCATACACGAAGCAGTTACCGCATCGACAACATCTCCCTACCCAGAATGTGTATTAGTGAGTAAACCACCAGAAGCCAGGAAACGGGTGACCAGATCAAGTATTAAAACACTCAAACTCCCGCCTTGAAACCTCTTACATTATCAATAGCTTCACTAAATGTGAACAGTTTAAAATCACATATAAAACATCAAACAACGTTTGGAATACTTTCTTATCTAAAGTATGATGTATTTTTATTACAGGATACACGATTGAATACAGTTTTTGAAACGTCTAGAGCTATTAGAGAATGGTATTGGGGTATATCTTTCTGGTCCTTTGGGGAAGAAAGGTGTAGCGGGGTAGGAATATATTCTTCAACTACTGATGTTAAACTTTTACGTTTGGTTGATATAGAACCTGGAAGGGCGTTGTTGGTGGATGTTATAGTAAAAGGTCTTCCGTGTAGGTTGATATCAATTTATGGCCCTCAGATGAAGGCCCTTAGAACTGAATTATTGCAAAAGATTCAACCTTACTTGTACACAAGTAGGCATTTATTTTTCTGCAGGGATTTTAACATAAATTTTCAGCAAAAGAACAAATCGGGGAAACAATACTGTGATAAAACATGTTTAAAGTCTATTATTTCTCTAGCAGGCCTGAGAGATTCCCATCAAACAGGGCGGAACAAAGCTAAACCAACCTTTTTTAAAGGAGGTTTAACATCTCGAATTGATTTTATTTTTGTAAAAAAAGCGTTGTTAATATCTAGTTTACTTTATGTACCAATAGAATCTTCGGACCATATTATGATTGGTATAAAAATAGATATTCCTCCATGCAGGATAAAAGGACCTGGGTTTTGGAAATTAAATGTTTCTTTTTTAAGTATCCCAGATGTTTTGAAGGATTTAGAAATAATTATTCAAGACCAAATTTCAACGATAGATTTGCATGACAATATGGTTAGTTGGTGGGAAGCTTTTAAGTTATGTTTGATTGGATACTTTCAGGCAAAAGGTAGATTGAAAGCTGAAACAAAAAAGGAGGCATACCTGTCCTTTCGGCATTCCTTGCAAAATTTTATTTCAATACAAACTGAAAATGGAATAGATTTATCTATAAATATTGCACAGACAAAACAAAATATGGTACAGTATCAATATGATCGAATGGATTCGCTAATTAGGGAACAATCCTTTGGGACGTAAGGAAAAGCTGTGCAGGTTAATCCTTTTTTAGCATGTAAGAAGCAGATAGATAAAAGACTTTTTTCTAGTTTAAAAAATAAGGAAAATAAGATAATAACAGATAATGTTGGAATTATGGATTTTTTAGACCAACATGTAAAAAAGAGCTTTGGGGAACAAGCTCCAGATTCCGGTTATACATCTCAATTTTTAACAGCAGCAGATCTCCCTTGTTTAGAGCTAGATATACAAAACTCTATGGTAGAGGCATTTACGGAGGCAGAACTAGGGAAAGTAATTGCATCTCTTAAAAATGAGATTTCTCCGGGCTCTGACGGATTACCAGGAGAATTACAGTATATAAAATTCTATGGAAATTGATGCCTAAAGAATTATTGGCATTGTATAATACTTTAATTTCTGATATGATTTTACTAATACAAATGTATGAGGGGTTATTAATATTTTTATTTAAGAAAGGGGATCACTCAGACATAGGAAATTGGAGGCCTTTGACATTATTGAATGTAGATTTTAAAATTTTTTCTAAGCTTCTAGGGAATAGAGTATCCCTGGTGATGCCTGACTTAGTGATTCTCAATATTGTGCAGTTCCTGGGAGAAAAATTTATGATGCATTGATTTATATTAGAGAAATTATGGCAACAGGGATAGGAAATTTAGGAAGTTTGGAAGGTTATTTAGTAAGCTTGGATCAAGCTAAAGCCTTCGACGAGGTATTGCAAGAATATTTATGGGAATGCTTGAAGGCTTTTGGTATTCCGACTATCTTTGTACAATGGGTACAGTTGTGTTATGCCTTAGCATATGTGATTCCATTAGATAACAGGTGGAAAGGAGGAAGACATAGTGTGTTGAAAGGAGTTAGACAGGGGTGCCCGCTTAGCCCTCTTCTATACATTTTTGCTCTTGATCCTTTATTACGGATAATAAATAGATCTCCCCAGATAAAAGCCATTCAGTTGAATAACGTGAGCCAGACTAAAATTATTGCTTACGCGGATGATTTATGTCTTATTTTGCCTGATGAAGCCTCAATAACCATAGCTTGTAGGATTATTACAGAATTAGGGAAAATTATGGGTGCACAGATTAATAGTTTAAAAACTAAATGCATAAGCATTTCCGGGTTTCCAGATTCTCCAACTAGAGTGGGAAGTTTTTGGATTGAACAACAACCGTGTAAAATCTTAGGTATATATTTTGGAGGTAGGGATAGTGCAATGGACAATTGGAAAATGGATTTACAGGAAGGTATTTCTAAAATAACAAACTGGAATAAAAATAAACTATCAAAAAAGAAGAGTGTACCCAATTAAAACATATGTAATACCTGTTTTCTTATTTATAAGCAACATTTATCTAATACCTAAAACTATGGAGACCTCATTAATGAGATGTTTTTTTTGTGGGGTATGGGGTAGTCATTTAAATCCAATTAAACGTAATATTTTGTATTTAGATAATAAAGATGGGGGTTTGGGAATGGTTAATCCAGTCCTTTTTTTCTTTTCAATTTTTTATACTCTAATTTGATTCCTGTAATTAGAGACAATTATAAGATTTGGGGCTTGTTAATTAATGTGCATTTAAAGGGTGTATTGTTAGAATGGAGACATGCAAAATTTATGCATAAAAACAAAAGTCGTCCTCAATTGATGGAGAGATGGAGTGAGGTTTTTGATAAGATAAAGTGTTGGAATATCAGTTGGGAAGCAGTTTCAAGTATTTCCAGAAAAGAATTGTACAAAAACGTTTTGGAGCACTTTTTTCATGAAAACCCTTTTTTAAAACTTTCTAAGAAGGTACGTTTAGATATATCCAGATATATAATCAACCCTCGTATCCCACTACATATGTGGGATATTACACGGTTGGGTATTCATGGGAGAATAAATGTACGGAGTAACCAGAAACATAAGACTGTACAAGAGCGTTACTGCCCGAGGGAAAAATGTGTACTAGCTCTGGAAACTATGGATCATATGTATTTTAACTGTTATTATGCTATGGAATTTTGGGATATAGTAAAACATCACTGGAAGAATGGTTTGATAATCCCACCTTCAAGCGAGAGTTTATATTACGGCTCCTTTGATAAAGGAGCACCTGAGGGTATTTACAGCACACTGCAAGTGATACATGCCTTTTTTTTATATTGGATTTGGATTAGTAGATGCAAGTTATTATTGCAGCAGCAGGTAATTCACCCAATTAACTTAGTGTATATAGTGGAAACTGAAATAGGGAAATTGAAGTTTTCGGAGAAATCTAGATTTTCACAATCTCATTGGGAAACTTTATGGTACACATTTGATTATATAAAATAAAATGTATGGAAATTAGGGAGTGAAGAAAGAGATGTTTAAACCTTTTCTTGGAAAGATTGGTAGTGAAATATGTGTAATGATTTTGGTGTTTTATTATTTAAACATTTTTGTTTGTTATTTCCTTCTGTTTAAAAATTTAAAAATATGAAGGAACATCCTGCATTAAGATGTATTTTGCTATGTTGTATCAAGAAAAACTATGTTATATTGTTTGTAAGATTATTGGTAATATGAATAAAAAATTCCCCAACTCTTTTGAATAAGTGCCATGGGATCTTTAACATCCACTTGAACTACCACCAATCCAGGCAGATGGGACCTCGGTTTAGTGTCTCATCCGAAAGACAGCACCTCAGAAGTGCAGCACCCCTCTCATGCTGCACTACAGTGTCAGTACTGAGATATTAACCCAAGTGCCAGATGTGGGAACTGAACCCACAGCCCTCTGATCTCCCGGCCTCAGAGGTGAGTGTGCTACCTACTGAGCCACTGACACTGATAATAGAATAAACAACAAAGCAACACAAACAGGACCAACAATTGGTTGAACCAAGAACAGGGGGGTTGACCCCGGTTTGTCCAAGTTCTGCATGTACTTGGCTGAGATGACAAACGGCGGAAGAAATCAGCTTGGGCTTTGTGATGTCAGCTGATCAGCAGGTGGGCATTGACCCCACAAAGAGGTTTTATTAACAGGCCATATGGGGCATCCACTGGATGAACAGATCACAAAGAGGAACACTGCTAGCTGGATAATGAAGAACTTGGCAATCCTCTGGGGCTCTGGGAAAGAAGCTGTAGACTCTTGGTCAGCAGATGGTCCTATGGATGATCCACAGCAATGACCACTGGTATGTCGCTGGCACCCAGACCACCTTCCCACAAGAAGACTGCTGGTGGTATGATCTTTGGGTGGCCTCTACGGAGCGACATGGGTATGCACACACTTATGGATGGACGGCAAAATAAGAAAAGAGCATGCACAATGTTAACTGTGGTCCCTCATGCTTGAGCCAGGGCAGCTCTTATGCTGACTCACTATTGGACACCTGACTAGCAGCTCTCTATACCTTACCATCACATAACTGATGCTGGGACACTGTGGCGGAACTTCGAGGCAGGTTGGTGACACTGGAGACAGTTCTGCTGCAGATGGAAGATGGGCTGGGGATAGAGCTGTGTGGAATGGGAAAATTGTGAATCCATGAAATTTTGATGAAATTTTGCAAAATTCCATGAAATTCTATGGAATTTCGTCGACATTTCTCAGGATTTTTTAAATTTAGTGATTTGGTTATAACTCAATAACTGTTCAAACTAGAGATCTGAAATTTGGAATATTTACTTTGTAGGCCAAATGCCATAAACTTGCCAAATAACATTTAATTTGGTTGGACTGTTTCAAAATTATAGGGGCTCAAATGTTGTCATTTTATTGTTTGTGAGAAATTTCAAGAACATTTTTTATCTGTGTATCCCTTAACCATCTATTGGGTCAGGGATCTTAAATTTGCCATGATTTCTTGATGATAGGTGTTCTAACAATATGCCAGATTTCATGACAATATGATGCATCATGTCAAAATTATAAGTCCTCAAAATCTATCACTTTATTTTTTCAGGAATTTCATGAACAAATTTCATCTACATATAACTCAGGCACCTTTGGAGCTAGACATGTGTACATTAGTATGGATAACCTTTCTGAAATGCTTATAGAATGATCTAAATATGGAGTGAATTAGAAAAGAGATTTTAAAGTCACAGGGTTTCAAAACTTTACTATGTAAATATCTGCAAAACTTACTGAAAACTATCAAAAATGTGAATGTTTGTAACTTCCCTGCTCTTGCATGCATAGAGTTAACATTTGACATGCATATCTATAGTCTGTGTATCCTGGTGTCTAACACAACTGGATAAACTGGTTAAGCAGTTTTAATTTTGTAGAAGAAAAAAAATGATTAATAACATTTTCTCACATATTTATGATAGCATATTCTGTAGATGAAGCATCCAGAATTTTTTTTTTTATGGAATTTAACATTAACAATGCACATATCACTGCTTCATTTGAAAAACTGGGCTAAGCTTTTTGCAGTCCTGCTGTTCCTCACTGGGTGACTATCCCCCTTCTCTTTTGGCATAGCCAGATTGACTCAATAGAACTACTGATCTCACTGATATCCTCTTTGTTCTTTACAGTGACAACCCTCCTTAAAACGTGAGTCACCTACTCCTTTTCCTATCAACCTACCCTGTTGGAATAGTCAGAATTCTTTCTTCCTGCTGCCCAAGACATTGTCTTACCCTACTACATGTTTTTGAGTACCTCCAAGTCCTAGACTTGCATGTACACCAGGCTCCCTGGATCATAAATTTACTGGGTGTGATTCTTAAATATCTTACATTCAGGTTGGAATTGTTGACACTCTGTGCTTTCTTGCTGCAACCTGGGGGTCTACCACTGTTGTGCTACCCAGCTCAGCTCTCCATTTCTTGGTGAAACTGTGCATCTAACTCCTGAACCTGCTGACCCACTGCACTATTTATTTTTATTTATTTAGTTTTTGTTGACCGGGTAAGTGCACTAGAAAGATTCTGCCTATTTTCAGACATGACCTGGGGGAAGGGGATACAGATGAATGCTAACTGACCTTGAACCAGATTAAGCTGTTGGTTGTAATTTTAGTGAATGCAGGGAAATTTGGCTAAGGCATCGGGGAAATTCCCCTACTCTGTTGATAGGGGTGAACTGTTGCTCCACCAGGTAGGATGACAGTCCATGTCAGGCTGGCAGACGAGTTGTGTTGGAGCAGTAGCCAGTGGTTCAATCCCCGACCTGGGCTGCGGAAGCTTTAGGGGATGAAATACTATCTCATGGTGAGATGAAGGAGTTCATAGCAGTCCCAAGAGATGTGCCTGACTCCTGTCAGGCAACAGAGATAGCAGAACTTGGACAGCAGACTGAGGAGAACAGAAATTGCACAGAAAACAATTTTACTATACCTGACTGCATGGAGATCAGTGTGATAGGTGCTGAATGGGAGGAATCAGCTGAACAAGCATCAGTGCAGGGAATTACAAAGCAGAAAACTGCAGTGGTGAGTTAGCCGGCTAATGAGCCATGGGAGACACCTGAAAATCAGAACGCTGACATGGAGATGAGCACTACAGAAAGAATGCGGAAGTCTTTCGGCCTGACAGAGCGAGACATTTCTTTCACTGAGGCTGAGTGGTTGAAAGAAGCAGCATTACAACAAGCTGGATGGATTCAACAAGATGACAGAAAGTAAGTACCTGACCCTGAATGGGTGAACTTTACTCAAAGCAAGACGAGTGATTTGGGGGAACCCCTCTAACTTAACTGAACTACAAAAGAGCTATTTCACAATACAGGACACAACAACACATTCTCCATCTATTCAGGTCAGTCAAACTTTTTCTAATAATTGCTTTTCTTATAACCATACTCAAAATGAGGAACAAGGGGCTGGGGCACCTACAAACTCTCCTCACATCTCCCCCAAACCAGGATAGAAGAAGGGTCGTCCTTCCTTTTCAGAACTTTTTAAAAACAAAACTGGAACAAGCCCCAAGGTGCAAAGCAGTGCATTTAATATATCAGGGAGGACTAAAAGACCATCCAGATAGAAGATATGTGGCAAGAAAGCTGCTGAAAGACTCTAAGAATTTTCAAGCCTCCAAGATATTTGCCCTAATTAATTTTAGAGGTGAAGACACTTTCAACATTAATTTCAAAACCTTTGTCAGTCTGGATGCATTTTGAAGGAAATATGAAGCCCTAAAAACAATACATTTGTGGACTCCCTTTTGAGCCATTCTTCTAACCAAACCACTGTTCAAAACTGTTAACATCAAGTTCAAAAATGAAGGTGTGAATGTGGGAGATATTCAATTTTGGTTAGAAAAAACATGCAATGTTTTAAGCCATCCAGAGGCTATAATTAATTCTGAGGGAATCTGGACAGGAAAGTGAAGGTTTAAAGTGAAACTGAACATTATTGGAAATGAAGTTATCCACATACTGTACCTACCAGCATTTTTTTGGTGGGGGGGGGGAATAGAGGGGCATATTTCTACGCAGGCCAGCCCAAGGCCTGCTATAAATGTGGGAGTAGCAGGCACCTGAGCAGTACTTGCAATAGAGTAAAATGTGCCTTATACGAGGATTATGACCATGACAGTGCTGTTTGCAGGAATGTTTTTAAATGTAATCTGTGTGAAGAACAAGGACATGCCTACCACCAATGTCCATGGGCTGGCCAAAATAGACCAGGAGGCCTTAAAAAAGACACTCTAATTAATCAGGCACAATAAAGCTGTAGGCCTTAGAGGCCTGAGGCCCCTGGTAGAGAGGGTAATTGGACTAATTCCCAGACACCAAATCAGATAGCTTACCCTAGGGAATACCATACCCATAAGGACACCACCACTTCCCCCATCCCAGAGGTGGACCTGGCTCTACAGGGCAGAAGGAAGGAGGATCTTCCTGGTACCTCAAAAGATGGTCATGAAGTGAATATTATGCCACCCCCCCTTTCAGATTTTCAGCTTCCCCACCCAAAAAGAGTCACAAAGTCAGCTTGTGAACAAAAAGGCCCTCCTAGTCAGGTCCTAAAACAAAATATCTTCTAGATTTTAGCAGAAAAACAGTGAAGTGGAGCACCAGACAGTTTACTGTGGTGCTCATTTTTATCAAAAGTAACAGAAAAAATAGTAAGAGCACCCACAAAACTCAGAAACCACAGGACTTTGATGAAAAAAATAAAGTCAATTCATTTAAATACAAAACTGCATGTTACATATGCACCAAGTCCCAAAAATAAGTGGTAAAAGCTGTACCAACATTAACGTTTCCCCTGACCATCGTCAGAGTGAATCTAAAACATCACAAAAGTGCCTCCATACAAATAGTGACTGAATTACGTTACTAATTATTTCTAACCAATCATGAACTAAAAACAATTGAGTTTTATTATTAAAAGCAGTTTTCAATAAACAACACTAGTAACCATTAATTCAGACTTGAAATAGCAGCAAGGTTCGTGTGGAACTTTAAACTGTGTATTTGAATCACACTGTTGTCCTTTACATGGGTTTCCACGCTCATGCATTGCTAGTTGCAACACCTCATTTTAGTTCATACTGCTACCTCATATTTCATTTAAATATTTCTAGCCTATGATCCATATGAAGAATCAAATAAAACTGTGAATAGAGGAAAAAGAGGGTGCAACTACAGCAAATGTCTTGAGCTGACTATTTGTTGTGAGGTTTAAATAAAAAAAAACAATGTTGGGCTCCAACTCATCTGTTTAAATCGCACTATTGCCATTAAAAACTAATACAATTACCATGCTCATGCATTGCTAGTTGCAACACCTCATTAAATTGTATTTTGCAACCTCATATTTTATTTAAATATTTCTGACCTACGATCCATATATAGAATCAAATAAATCCATAACTGAAGGAACAAAGAGGGTGCAACTACAGCAAATGTCTTCAGCTATTTGTTATGAGGGTTAAATAGAAAACTATGTTAAGCTCCAACCCATCTGTAAAATATATAATGTTCAACAAAGTTACCAATAAATTGTTTTATTTTATTTCTCTCAAATACAACCCCATTTTATAAATCATGAAACCTTTGCAGTTACAATAAACAAAAACGCACTGCTATTACAGGCACTATACTTACTGTGTTGAGGATGCAACTATGCTTCACAAAATTAATATGCAATGTCCACAAAACATTTTTTATAATTATTAACCTTTGTGCCTTAAGCCAAAATAGAAAGGTCACCATCATGTGTCATGTTGCACCCTCAGTCACAAAAGAACCGGACATATATGAAACATTTTCTTAAAAACATTCTGGAATTATCTGAACTCATTTTATATGTTAGCTATTTCACCCCAATTTCATGGTACAAATTATTTCTTTCTAAATTTCTTTAAAAATTATGCTAGATCAATGGCATCATTTAAACCCTGTCCATATCTGCTCCCCAGTTCATAAATTCAAAAAAGTTCTCGTCTGCCAATCATTTGTTCGATGTCCCCCCCTCAAACCAAGTCTAACCACTTCTAGGCCAAAAAAGTTAATCTTGTGGTTCACTCTACTATTGTCTTTTATGTGCTGGATTATGGCATAAGTCATGTCATTTTTAGCTAGGGCATGAACATGCTCTCCTACCCTTATTTTAAAACTTCTTATTGTCCGTCCCACATAATAACTCCCACAACTGCATTGAAGTAAATAGACTACACATTTGGTGTCATAATTAATAAAGCCTTTAATTTGTAGATACTGTCCTGTACATGGATTAGCAAATCCCTAACATGTGTGTATGTATCTGCAGTAAATGCACCTCCCACATCTATATGTGCCCTCGGGGGGGGGGGCAGACTAAATTGCTTGCATAAAGGTTCTGGACTTGGAACTGGGTTAGTTACCTGGAAATCTTTTAGGGTTTTATTCTTCCTGAATACTATTTTAGGACCCTCCTGTACCAATTCTTTTAATCTCGGCTCTAATTGCAGTATGGGCCAATTATTCATTATAATTTCCTTTATTGTGTCACTTCGTTTGGAATATGTAGTCACAAAAGGACAGTGAGCACCTGCTTTTAACTTTGTGCTCCTATCTCTATACTGCAATGTCTCTTCACATTTCATAGAAGTTACACTTACTATGGCATCTACTATACTGTGATTGCTGTACCCTCTTTCTTTAAATCTTTTTACTTGTGGTGCACATTTTATTTTAAATTCACTGTCCTCTGTGCAATTTCTTAAAGTATGTATTAATTGGCCCTTAGGGATGTTGTACTTAACATGGTAAGGATGGCAACTTTCAAATTTTAAAAGACTATTCTGATCCATTTCCTTCTGAAACAATGTTGTACATAACATCTCCATTCATATTCCTATACATTTTCAAATCCAGGAGAGAAATCTCAGACGAATGTATTTCATATTAGTAATGTAAACTACTGCATGTATTTTCCATCCACTGCACAAAATCATAAAATTCTTGCACTGTCTCTGTCCACACTACAAGTATATCATCTATAAAATGCCACCACAAATCCACCTTGTCTAAGAATGGATTTGTGGTGGCGTCGTAGAGATATGAACATTCCCAATGGCCCACATACAGATTGGCATGAGGTGAGGCCATTGTGGCTCCCATCGCAATTCCTCTTATTTGGTGGTAAACTTTTTGCTGAAACAAAACATATTGTTTTCAACACTTTGTCAACTAATTGCACCAGAAAAGCAGTAGGGACTTCCACTTGTTGTATTTCACTTCTAGTGTTTAAAAAGTACGGCATAGCTGCCAAACCTTCACCATGTGGCATTACTGTGTAAAAGGAGTTTACATCAATAGTTGCAAAGTACCAATCTTCATCCATAGCCAGGTTCTCCATCAATTATACCACCTCTGTTGAGTCCTGGATATAGGACCAAAGATTTTGCACTAGGGGCTGTAAATGTCGGTCCACAAAAATTGATAGTGGCTCAGTCAGCCACCCCAACCCAATATAATTGGCCTGCCTGGTGGATTGGTTAAACTCTTGTGGATTTTGGGCAAAATGTAAATAGTAGGAATAAACGGATGGCTGACTGTTAGAGCTCTGTACTCAGTATCAGAAATGTAACCTTCCAAAAACCCAGCATTCAATATTTTTTCAAAGTTATTCTTATAAGTGGAAATGCATTCCCTATTCACCCACTGATGAAAATTAGTATCAGAGAGCTGCCGTTCAATTTCACAGACGTAGTCTGCAGTGTTCATGACCACAATAGCTCCTCCCTTGTCAGCTGATTTTATAATTATAAATTTATTTTCTGAAAGGGATTTAATGGCCAAGAACTCCGCCTGACTATGCTTCGTGAAACCTTGCACTGCTCCCATATTATGAATCTGTTCAAGGTCTAACTCACATTTTTTGATGAACATAGAAACTACAGGGTTTGTTTCAGGGCACTACACAGAATCAGCCTTGAAAATTGCTCTGAACAACATTGGTTATCACCTCTATGCCATCTAACTCTTCATTAGCTTTCTCAGAGTACAGACATTTGAAAATTAAATGCCTAGAAAAAATATGTAAATCAACATTAGTGTTGGAAAAATTTACATCAGAGGTTGGACTGAATGAAAGTCCTTTAATAAATACTTTTTCTTCATCAGCAGACAGTTCATAATCTGAGATGTTAATCACAGGTTTCTTTTCCTGGGGGTGGGGGAGGAGGCACTAACTGATCCCATGTACTGATGTACTAATAGTCTATTTTTCCTTTTCTTCCACACCAGCTCCCCCCCTGTCCTTTTCCCCTTGGTAGTTGAAAATCCTAAAAATGGGTCACTCGTTTATTACTTCTTGTATTTCACAAATTCTGTAACTGTGGGGGGCTCTGTTGTGTATCACCAAGATATTCCTCTGCTACAGGATCTGTTTCTGATCCATCAGTGTCTGAAGGCCCAGTAGTATAGTCTAATACAGTATTAGTGTCCCCTTCCTTGTTATTCATACCTGCTCCCTTTTTCAGTATGGATTTGGGTTTTTTTCTGTGTTCTTTCTTTTACATGCCAATCATAAACTTGATTTAATTTGTAATCATTTTCATCCCTTGTAAACTTTTTTTGTTTATGCTTTTTCAATTGGATGTCATATCGTGCTACTTTATCGAATACAAGTTTATTGTATTTGGCAAATTCTTCAGTAGTAGTCTGTGATTTCAAAACACTTTCTGCCTTAGCTATCTCTGAAGTCAATTGTTCCTGAGCTGGTTCAGCATAGTCCAAAATTAGTTCTATATTTTTCAAAGATGCCTCCTCCATGTTAAGACGATATTTAGTCATTAATGTTAAATCATCACTGCCATGAGCTGGCGTCTGTAAGATCCAAAGACCCCGTGGTACTCTTTTAACAGATAAATATGCTTCTAATGTAGTTTTATGCAAAAACATCCTCCTGCCTTTTAGAACAAGTCTCTCCAAGTTCTGAAATAGTATTTTGATCTGAACCTCCGTGGTCAGTGCAGCTACTTCTGTTCCTTGTTCCAAAATGGGGTTTCCATGTCCAGTCCCAGAAAAGATTTGATCAGCAAATCCACCAATGGGTATAGAAGCTGTGGCCTCCTCATTAACTCGTTCCTGGTTTGCCATTTCATCCCAAAAACCAACTGCTTGAGACCGGCTAATTTATAAAACGCTCAGGAATCAGTCAGGTTGCCATCCATTCATACAAATGGTGCAATGTTGCAGTAAAACGTTCAAGTATAGTACTTAAATGTGAACCAATTCAACAGAGCTCACTGACTGACTTTTTACGCTTCTACTTGAAGAAACCTGTGCTCCATTAACAGTTAACTAGCAGAAAACCAGTGAAGTGGAGCACCAAGAAATTTACTGTGGTGCTCCTTTTTATCAAAAGTAACAGAAGACGTAGTAAGAGCACTCACAAAAATCAGAGATCACAGGACTTTGATAAAAAAAATGAAGTCCTTTTATTTAAATACAAAACTGCATGTTACATATGTACCAAGTCCCAAAAATAAGTGGTAAAAGCTGTACTGACACTAACGTTTCCCCCTGACCACTGTCAGGCATCATCAGAGTGAATCTAAAACATAACAACAGTGCCGTCAAATAAATAGTGACTAAATTACATGTTACTAATTAATTCTAACCAATCATGAACTAAAAACAATTTAGTTTGATTATTAAAAGCAGTTTTCAATAGACAACACAAATAACCATTAATTCAGACTTAACTGAGGGTGCAACATTGTATTTAAATAAAAGGACTTAATTTTTTTCATCAAAGTCCCGTGCTCTCTGATTTTTGTGAGTGCTCTTACTACTTCTTCTTTACTTTTGATAAAAATGAGCACCACATTAAATTTCTTGGTGCTCCACTTCACTGGTTTTGTTCCTGTTACCTGTTAATGGAGCACAGGTTTCTTCAAGTAGAAACGTAAAAAGTCAGTCAGTGAGCTCTGTTGAATTGGTTCACATTTAAGTACTATACTTGAACATTTAACTGCAACATTGCACCATTTGTATGAATGGATGGCAACCTGACTGATTCCTGAGCGTTTTATAAATTAGCCGGTCTCAAGCAGTTGGTTTTCAGGATGAAATGGCGAACCAGGAATGAGTTAATGAGGAGGACACCACTTCTATACTCATTGGTGGATTTGCTGATCGAATCTTTTCTGGGACTGGACATGGAAACCCCATTTTGGAACAAGGAACAGAAGTAGCTGCACTGACCACGGAGGTTCAGATCAAAATACTATTTCAGAACTTGGAGAGACTTGTTCTAAAAGGTAGGAGGATGTTTTTGCATAAAACTACCTTAGACGCATATTTATCTGTTAAAAGAGTACCACGGGGTCTTCGGATCTTACAGAAGCCAGCTCATGGCAGTGATGATTTAACATTAATGACTAAATATCGTCTTAACATGGAGGAGGCATCTTTGAAAAACATAGAATTAATTTTGGACTATACTGAACCAGCTCAGGAACAATTGACTTCAGAGATAGCTAAGGCAGAAAGTGTTTTGAAATCACAGACTACTACTGAAGAATTTGCCAAATACAATAAACTTTTATTCAAAAAAGTAGCACGATATGACATCCAATTGAAAAAGCATAAACAAAAAAAGTTTACAAGGGATGAAAATGATTACAAATTAAATCAAGTTTATGATTGGCATGTAAAAGAACGAACACAGAAAAACCCCAAATCCATACTGAAAAAGGGAGCAGGAATGAATAACAAGGAAGAGGACACTAATACTGTATTAGACTATACTACTGGACGTTCAGACACTGATGGATCAGAAACAGATCCTGTAGCAGAGGAATATCTTGGTGATACACAACAGAGCCCCCCACGGTTACAGAATTTGTGAAATACAAGAAGTAATAAACGAGTGACCCATTTTCAGGATTTTCAACTACCAAGGGGAAGAGGACGGGGGCGGGGCGCTGGTGTGGAAGAAAAAGAAAAATAGACTATTAGTACATCAATACATGGAATCAGTTAGCTCCCTCCCCCAGGAAAAGAAACCCATGATTAACATCTCAGATTATGAACTGTCTGCTGATGAAGAAAAAGTACTTATTAAAGGACTTTCATTCAGTCCAACTTCTGATGTCAATTTTGCTAACACTAATGTTGATTCACATATTTTTTCTAGGCATTTAACTCTCAAATGTCTGTACTCTGAGAAAGCTAATGAAGAGTTAGATGGCACAGAGGTGATAACCAATGTTATTCAGAGCAATGTCCAGGCTGGTTCTGTGTAGTGCCCTGAAACAAACCCTGTAGTTTCTGTGTTCATCAAAAAATGTGAGTTAGACCTTGAACAGATTTGTGATATGGGAACAGTGCAAGGTTTCATGAAGCGTAGTCAGGCGGAGTTCTTGGTCATTAAATCCCTTCCAGAAAATAAATTCATAACTATAAAATCAGCTGGCAAGGGAGGAGCTACTGTGGTCACGAACACCGCAGACTTCGTCTGTGAAATTGAGTGGCAGCTTTCTGATACTGATTTTTATCAGAGGGTGAACAGGGAATGCATTTCCACTTATAAGAATGACATTGATAAAATATTAAACTCTGGGTTTTTGGAAGGTTACATTTCTGATACTGAGTATAGAGCTCTAACAGTCAGCCATCCATTTAATCCCACTATTTACATTTTGCCCCAAATCCATAAGAGTTTAATCAATCCACCGGGCAGGCCAATTATATTGGGTTGGGGTGGCTGACTGAGCCACTATTGATTTTTTTTGTGGACCAACCTTTATAGCCCCTAGTGCAAAATCTTCGGTCCTATATCCAGGACTCAACAGAGTTGGTATGATTGATGGAGAACTGGATATAGATGAAGACTGGTACTTTGCAACTATTGATGTAAACTCCTTTTACACAGTAATGCCACATGGTGAAGGTTTGGCAGCTATGCCGTACTTTTTAAACACTAGAAGTGAAATACAACAAGTGGAAGTCTCTAGTGCTTTTCTGGTGCAGTTAGCTGACAAAGTGTTAAAAAAACAATGGGCCGGATTTTCAGAGGGCTTAGATTGACACAAGGTGCTTGCCTCAAACAGTTCTGATGCAAGGGCACCTTGTGCCAAGGGCTGCGCCATGTGGGAATTTGAAAGGCAGCCTGTGTCACCCAGCAGGCTGCCTGCACCAGAGCAATGTAAGCGCCATCCTTGCACCACGTAAGTGGCTGTGGCATGGTGCTGGGGCTTGGCCGCAGCCCCAGACTGCTGCAGCTCTCGGATCCAGATTTTGAAAGACCCCCAGAACCAAGTGCCAAGTACCCTTAGACCAGTGAGGGGCTGGTCTAAGTGGACTTAGATGGCTCCCGGGTGGTCATTCTGTTCATGCCACCGTGTGGCCCACCCCGATCTGTCCCTGGTGGGTGATCCCTGGTGGTCTGGTGGTCCCCCCTCACCCCTGTCACAGTCCCTGACACCCACGTGTGTGCATCCTGCCAACCTCCCCCGTGGTACCCGCCGCGCTCACCACCCCTCCCATGCCCCAGTCTGGCGACCAGCACTGCCTCCACACGCCACCATGGCGGCCACGAATATGAGCTGTCAGTGGGTGCACTGTATACAGTATACAGTACACGCCTGGACTGCCCATTCAGCGGCTGGCTGGGTGGCGTGTGGAGGGCAGTGCTGGTCACCGGATCGGGGTGCGGGAAGGGGGTGAGAGTGTTGAGATGGGTGCCATGGTGGGGAACTACCCCATCAGGGTACTGGATAGTGATGTGGTGCAGGTGCCAGTGGCGCGGTGGTGTTGTGGGGCAGTTCCCAGCTGCCAGCCCCTGTCTGTGGGTGCTGTGGACTCCCCGCAGCCATTGTGGCATTCCGGGTGGGTGCGCCTTTTGTCCAGTGCAGCACCCCCTTTGCCACAGGCCACTGGACTTAGGTGCCGGGACCCTGTAATTTACAAATTCAAGTGCAGGGTCCCGGGTGCACTGCACTCGGCGCAAGCTACCATTGTCACAGCTTGCGTCGGGCCTTTGAAAATCCGGCCCAATGTGTTTTTGTTTCAGCAGCAAGTTTACCACCAGATAAGAGGGACTGCAATGGGAACCACAATGGCCTCATCTTATGCCAATCTGTATGTGGGGCATTGGGAATGTTCACATCTCTATGACGCCACCACAAATCCATTCTTAGACAAGGTGGATTTGTGGCAGCATTTTATAGATGATATACTTGTAGTGTGGAGAGGGACAGTGCAAGAATTTTATGATTTTGTGCAGTGGATGGAAAATACAAGCAGTAGTTTACATTGCAAGTATGAAATACATTCGTCTGAGATTTCTCTCCTGGATTTGAAAATGTATAGGAATATGAATGGAGATGTTATGTACAACATTGTTTCAGAAGGAAACAGATCGAAATAGTATTTTAAAATTTGAAAGTTGCCATCCTTACCATGTTAAGCACAACATTCCTAAGGGCCAATTAATACTTACTTTAAGAAATTGCACAGAGGACAGAGAATTTAAAATAAAATGTGCACCACAAGTAAAAAGATTTAAATAAAGAGGGTACAGCAATCAGAGTATAGTAGATGCCATAGTAAGTGTAAATTCTATGAAACGTGAAGAGACATTGCAGTATAGAGATAGGAGCACAAAGTTAAAAGCAAGTGATCACTGTCCTTTTGTGACTACATACTCCAAATGAAGTGACAAAATAAAGGAAATTATAACTAATAATTGGCCAAGATTAAAATAATTGGTACAGGAGGGTCCTAAAATAGTATTCAGAAAGAGTAAAATCCTAAAAGATTTACTGGTAACTAACTCAGTTCCAAGTCCAGAACCTTTATGCAAGCAATTTAGTCTGCCCTCCCACCAAGGGCACATATAGATGTGGGAGGTGCATTTACTGCAAATAGATACACACATGTCAGGGATTTATTAATCCACGTACAGGACAGTATGTACAAATTAAAGACTTTATTAATTGTGACACCAAATGTAAAGTCCTTTTACTTCAATGTAGTTATGGGAGTTATTATGTGGGACGGACAATAAGAAGTTTTAAAATAAGGGTAGGAGAGCATGTTCATGCCCTAACTAACAAGCATTTGTCAATGCCGAATGTTCGCTTGCAGGTATTTGCAGTGGTGTTTGGCACGTATGGTGCTTTACCCTAATGCCCTGTGCGATTGCTGGTATTTGCACAATAAATTTTCAGCATGACCTTTTTGTTACCCCCATTGTGCGCTACATAGGCGGAAACATGTTTTGGGCAGGATGTGAAAAATGACAGCTGTACTGCTCATAAGGAAGTGTGGTAAAATGGCAATGTTGAAAATCTGGGTGGAAATACTGAAAAGTTCGCGAAACCTCACGAGCGTCGTGGGAACTGTGCAACGCATGCTAAATAAAACAGTCATTATTGGAATTTTTCACCAAATTTTCAACATTGCCATTTAAAGATCTCTGCTCATGAACAGTGACACTGTGATTTTCTTACTGTGTCCCATACATTGATTTAGCACACCGACTCGCCATTGTGCCGTACATGGCGGGAAACATGTTTTGGGCAAGATGTGAAAATGACAGCTGTACTGCTCATAGGAGGTGTGGTAAAATGGCAATGTCGAAAATCTGGAGTGAAAATATTGAAAATTCAAAACTTACGAGTGTGCGTGAGGAACTGCCACAACGCATCGCCATAAAACAGTTAATTTTAGGAATTTGTTCAAATTTTCAACATAGCCATTTAAGATCTCTGCTCATGAACAGTGACACTGTGATTTTCTTAATGTGTCCCATACACTGAGTTCGCTTTGCGACTGTGCCATTAATAGCTACTACATGGGCGGAAACACGTTTTTGGGCAAGATGTGAAAAATGACAGCTGCACTGCTCATAAGGAGGTATGGTAAAATGGCAATGTTGAAAATCTGGAGTGAAAATATTGAAAATTCACAAACTTACAAGTGTGCATAGGAACTGCGCAATGAACACTCGTAAAACAGTCATTTTTAGGAATTTTTTCAGCAAATGTTCAACACAGCCATTTTAAGACCTCTGCTCATGAACAGTGTCCCTGTGATTTTCTTAATGTGTCCCATACATTTATTTTTTCGCACACCGACTGCGCCATTGTGCACTACGTGGGCCGAAACATGTTTTGGGCAAGATGTGAAAAATGACAGCTGTACTGTTCATAAGGAGGTGAGGTAAAATGGCAATGTTGAAAATCTGGAGTGAAAATATTGAAAATTCGCAAACTTACGAGCGTGCATAGGAACTGCACAACGCACGCTCATAAAACAGTTATTTTTAGGAATTTTTTCACCAAATTTTCAACACAGCCATTTTAAGATCTCTGCTCATGAACAGTGACACTATGATTTTCTTAATGTATCTCATACACTGATTTTGCACACCGACTGTGCCATTGTGCGCTACATGGGCGGAAACACGTTTTGGGCAAGATGTGAAAAATGACAGCTGGACTGCTCATGAGGAGGTGTGGTAAAATGGCAATGTTGAAAATCTGGAGTGAAAATATTGAAAATTCACAAACTTACGAGCATGCGTAGGAACTGCGCAACGCAGACTCATAAAACAGTCATTTTTAGGAATTTTTTCACCAAATTTTCAACACAGCCATTTTAAGACCTCTGCTCATGAACAGTGTCACTGTGATTTTCTTAATGTGTCCCATACATTGATTTCGCACACCAACTGCGCCATTGTGCGCTACATGGGCAGAAACACGTTTTGGGTGAGATGTGAAAAATGACAGCTGTATTACTCATAAGAAGGTGTGGTAAAATGGCAATGTTGAAAATCTGGAGTGGAAATATTGAAAATTCGCGAACTTACGAGCGTGCGTAGGAACTGCGCAACGCACACTCGTAAAACAGTCATGTTTTGGAATTTTTTCACCAAATTTTCAACATAGCCATTTTAAGACCTCTGCTAATGAACAGTGTCACCATGATTTTCTTAATGCATCCCATACATTGATTTCACACACCAACTGTGCCATTGTGCGCTACCTGGATGGAAACACATTTTGGGTAAGATGTGAAAAATGACAGCTGTACTGCTCATAAAGAGGTGTGGTAAAATGGCAATGTTGAAAATCCGGAGTGAAAATATTGAAAATTCGCGAACTTATGAGCCTGTGTAGGAACTGCGCAATGCACGCTCGTAAAACAGTCATTTTTTGGAATTTTTGCACCAAATTTTCAACATGGGGTTTTTGTGACCCCTTCTGATGAATGATGTCACTCTCATGGCATTATTCAGGCCCAAAGGGTGATTTCATGCAGTGACTGCGAAATCACCCTTTGGGCCCGAATAACGCCATGACAGTGACATCATTCATGAGAAGGGTTCCCAAAAACCCCATGTTGAAAATTTGGTGCAAAAATTCCCAAAAATGCCTGAGATATGCAATAAAGTTGAAAACCCCCTATCTAGCCCATTATACAGCTTACTGGCATTTCCTCAGTTCATGGTCGGCTTTGAAGAGTGCAGACGTGTTCCCAGTCCACCAAAGATCGTTGCGCCCGAGCTCTGGGGGTAAGTATAGAGTGAGGGTGTGGGGAGGCTGCGTCGCAGTGGGTGAGTGTGGGTTGTGGGAGGGGGGGGCGGGAGACTGCATGGGACAGTTTTTAATTTACAGGTTTTTTTTTTACTATTGATGACGCGGGACGTTTGCCACACTGGGGTGGGCTCCCAGCATGGCAGAAGATGGCTGGGGAGCCGTGGAGCCGACAGGGGTTGGGCACCCCTTTGACAGACAACCGGACCTTTGCCACGCTGGGTGGGCTCTCAGCGTGGCAGCAAGATTTGGGGGCGGCATGACGGGGGCGGCGTGACGGTGCTCTGTATGACAGCGGTGGTTTTCTTTGAAGTGAAGACCACCGCTGTCATACATAGCTCCCACACCCATTGGTGCAGGACCGCCATGCCTGCTCAACTGAGCAGTGGATTGAAAGGGAGAGGCACACCTCCAAAGTGTGCTACTCTCCCAAAACGTTCCTTGCGCATGCGTGCAAGCGAACATAAAACTGACATGACTTATGCCATAGTCCAGCACATACAAGACAATAGTAGAGTGAACCACAAGATTAACTTTGTTGGCATAGAAGTGGTAAGACTTGGTTTGAGAGGGGGGGACAGCGAACAAATGATTAGCAGACGAGAACGTTTTGGGATTTATGAACTGGGGAGCAGATATGTACAGGGTTTAAATGATGCCATTGATCTAGCATCATTTTTAAAGAAATTTAGGAAGAAATAATTTGTACCGTGAAGTTGGGGTGAAATAGCTAACATATAAAATATGTTCTGATAATTCCAGAATGTTTTTAAGAAAATATTTCATATATGTCCAGTTCTTTTGTGACTGAGGGTGCAACATAAGACGTGATGGTGACCTTTCTATTTTGGTTTTAGGCACAAAGGTTAATAAATATAAAAAATGTTTTGTGGACATTGCATATTAATTTTGTGAAGCATAGTTGCATCCTCAACACAGTAAGTGTAGTGTCTGCAATAGCAGCTCATTTTTGTGTATTGTAACTGCAAAGGTTTCATGATTTACAAAATGGGGTTGTATTTGAGGGAAATAAAATAAAACAATTTATTGGTAACTTTGTTGAACATTATGTATTTTACAGATGGGTTGGAGCCTAACATAGTTTTCTATTTAACCCTCATAACAAATAGGTAGCTCAAGACATTTGCTGTAGTTGCACCCTCTTTGTTCCTCCAGTTATGGATTTATTTGATTCTATATATGGATCATAGGTCAGAAATATTTAAATAAAATATGAGGTAGAAAAATACAATTTAATGAGGTGTTGCAACTAGCAATGCATGAGCATGTAATTGTTTTAGTTTTAAATGGCAATAGTGCGATTTAAACAGATGGGTTGGAACCCAACATCGCCCAACATAGTTTTTTTATTTAAACCTCACAACAAATAGTCAGCTCAAGACATTTGCTGTAGTTGCACCCTCTTTTTCCTCTATTTACAGTTTTATTTGATTCTTTATGTGGATCGTAGGATAGACATATTTAAATGAAATATGAGGTAACAATATGAACTAAAATGAGGTGCTGCAACTAGCAATGCATGTGCGTGGTAGCCCATGTAAAGGACAACTGTGTGATTCAAAGGCGCAGTTTAAAGTTCCACACGAACCTTGCTGCTATTTCAAGTCTGAATTAATGGTTATTTGTGTTGTCTATTGAAAACTGCTTTTAATAATAAAACTAAATTGTTTTTAGTTCATGATAAGTTAGAATTAATTGGTAACATATAATTTAATCACTATTTATATGGAGGCACTGTTGTAATGTTTTAGATTCACTCTGATGATGCCTGATTGTGGTCAGGGGAAGCATTAGTGTCGGTACAGCTTTTATTGCTTATTTTTGGGACTTGGTGCATATGTAACATGCAGTTTTCTATTTAAATAAAAGGACTTCATTTTTTTTTCATCCAAGTCCTGTGCTGTCTGATTTTTGTGGGTGCTCTTACTACTTCTTCTTTACTTCCAGATTTTACAAGACATAGAAGGAGGTTCAGAATCAGATGTGTCCTCTCTTTCGGGAGCAGTATCTGAAATGGAATATGAAGAGGAAACAGTAACAGACATACAAGAAACAAAAAAAAGAAAGGAAGAAATAGAAAAAAAGATAAGGAACAAACTTAAATATGTAATGACATGGCATCCCCACGGGTAGCTTCTTTAAACACCTGGGCCCAGATATTCAAAAGGGTTGCACATAGCGCAACAGTGTTGTGCCATGCGCAACCCACTGATGTGCCCCGGCCTGATATTCAAAAGGGAAAAGTGCGCGGCACAAACCCGATGCTACCGGAGTGCATCAGTAATGTATGCAGGTGCCGATGGGTGTGCCTATGTATACCCTGCACAGCCCGATATTCAGCCCGGGATGTGCAGAGCCATGCATGCGCAACCCCTACTTGCACCAGCACAAAGTTGATCCCAAAAAAAGAACAACTGATGGCCACCCACAGGTGAGCTGCCGCATTGCAGGGTGCAACACGGCAGCTGCCACCTGTGGGTGGCCCCAGGCTCTGGCTGCACCTGGCAGCACCCCCCCATGCCTGATCGTGGGCATTTGTAAAAAAAAAAAGACATCTGGCCAATATCCCTGGTGGTCCAATGGACCGCTGCCCGCCCGATCACAGGCAAAGTAAAAGAATGTTATCCCTGAAATCCCTGGTGGTCCAGTGGACCTGCCCGACCGATCGCGGGCTAAGTGAAGAAATTATATCCCCAATATCTCTGGTGGTCCAATGGACCGCTGTCTGCCCGATCGCGGGCATTTGTATTGCAAAAAGGACCTATGTCCAATATCCCTGGTGGTCCAGTGGACCATTGACTGCCTGATTGCGGGCATTTGTAATAATAATAGATCAATCCGTCCAATATCCCTGGTGGTCCAGTGGACTCTATCGCCCAATCGCGGGCATTTGTGCAAAAGTAATATGTCTTATATCCTTGGTGGTCCAGTGGACCATTTAGGCCCGATCGCTGGCATTTGTGATGAATATAGAGCACATGTCAATGTCTTGTGGTCCAGTAGACCACTGTGTGCCCAATCGCATTTTAGGATAAAATATGAATGCACATCCCTGGTGGTCCAGGCCCCCCTCCCCGCCCACTGAGCACCACCACCCTGCTCCCCCAGTCAGCAGGCGGAGCAACACCCCACCCGCCCGCCTCGGCCACTGACTGACACCATTGGCGCTGTATGCCCGGCGGTCCTTCCAGCGGAGCCACTGGGCATGCAGCTCGCATCAGACATACACATTCCAGATATGTGAATGACTCATTCACGATTCGAATATAGATGGTATGGGATGCGCTGCCCATTGGCTCACTGTGGACCAATGGGCGCCAGAGCCCCACTGATGGTGTCAGTTGGTGGGCGGTGGGGGGCAGGCGGGCGGTGGTGCCCACCCGCTGACTGGGGGAGCAGGGTGGTGGGCCAGTGGGCGGGTGGGGAGGGGGTACCTAGACCACCAGGGATATTGCGATTATTCATTTTTTATCATGAATGCCTGCGATCCATACAGTGGTCCACTGGACCACCAGGGATATAGGACATATTACTTTTTTTACCTACAAATGCCCGCGATCAGCAGATAGCGGTCCACTGGACCACCAGGGATATTGGATGGATTGATATATTATTATTACAAATGCCCACGATCGGGCGGTCAGCGGTCCACTGGACCACCAGGGATATTGGAGATAACATTTTTTCACTTAGCCCGCGATCAGGAGGGCAGATCCACTGGACCACCAGGGATTTCGGGGATCTAATTATTTTACTGCGCCCGCGATCGGGCTGTGGAGCACATTGCCGGCTGCAGGGGGCGTCGGTCCCCGAGGGCTGCTGCCTGGCAGGGCACCAGGTGCAAGTCATCGGGGATCGGAGCACCTGCATGCAAATGGGGCCAAAATGACATGCAAATGGCCCCATGTGTGCCTTGCATACATTATGGCTCCATTTGCATGTCAAGTTTTGAATATCGCAGTTGCTGTGCATGGCGCAATGGAACTTGCACTAGCGCATCCCCTGCTCCACTCTGGCCACTTGTGCTGGCACAGTGCCACTGCGCCATGCACACTGCGGGTGGCCAGGGTGCGATATTCAATGCTGCTGAGCCATGGCGCAGCTCCGTTGAATATCGCCCAGTCCACACCCCTGCGCAGCCAAGTTGAGCTGCACCCAAGCTTGCGCCACAGCCAGGCGCAGTTTGAATATCTGAGCCCTGCAGTATTAAAAACTATTGAAAAAGGTTGGCACTTTTAGCTTTTTGTAAGAACACTAAGGCTGATTTGATCTTCTTGCAAGAAACTAGACTAAATACATTGTAGGATATAACACAAACCAAGAGAAGCTGGCCGTGGGGAGCTTCTTACTGGACATTTGGGCCAGATGCTGCAGATGGTTTAGGAATCTTATCAAAGCATTCACAAGTACAAGTACAAAAGTTAGTAGATATCCTGCCTGGAAGAGCTTTGCTATTGGATTGCATTTATAGAGGCCTTTCTTTACGGTTAACAAATACATATGCCCCTCAAGGTAAAGCTGCCAGAATAGAACTATTTGATAAAATAAAACCTTACTTAGTCACAGTTAGGAATGTTATATCACTGGAAACAGGGGAGGTACCCAAAGACTGGAGGACAGCAGATGTAGTCCCCTTATACAAAAGTGGGAACAAAGAGGAAGCAGGGAACTACAGACCAGTCAGCCTCACCTCGGTAGTGGGAAAGATCATGGAAGCACTACTGAAGGAGAGATTGGTGGAACATCTGGTTGTCAATGGACTACAGGACCCAAGGCAGCATGGTTTCACCAGGGGAGGTCATGTCAGACCAACCTCATTGAATTTTTGACTGGGTGACTAGGGAGGTGGATCAGGGAGGGCAGTGGACATGGCCTATCTGGACTTCAGCAAGGCTTTGACACTGTGCCACATAGAAGACTATTACACAAACTGGGGAATATGGGTGTGGGCAGGACAGTAGTGTGGTGGGTAGGTAACTGGCTGGGTGGCAGGACACAGAGGGTGGTGGTAAATGGCTGTCACTCCACAGAGGGAAGAGTGACCAGTGGGGTACCACAGGGATCAGTGCTGGGACCGGTCCTATTCAACATCTTCATCAGTGACATTGCACAGGATATAGAAGGCAGAATTTCACTGTTCGCTGATGACACAAAGCTCTGTAACAGAGTAGACACACCAGAGGGTGTAGACAGAATGAGAAGGGACCTGCAGAAACTTGAAGAATGGTCAAGGGTTTGGCAGTTGAAATTCAATGCAAAGAAGTGCAAGATAATGCATATGGGGCACAAAACCCTGGCACAATATATCAGTTGGGGGTGAGGATATAGCATGCACCAAGCAGGAAAGGGATCTTGGGGTTGTCATCTCTGATGACCTCAAGGTAGGAAACAGTGTGACAAGGCATCAGGTAAAGCAAATAGGATGCTGGGATGTATAGGCAGGGGCATCACCAGCAGGAAAAGGGAGGTCATAATTCCGCTATACAAGACACTAGTGAGGCCCCACCTGGAGTACAGTGTACAGTTCTGGAGACCATACCTACGTAAGGACATAGACAGGGTAGAGAAGGTTCAGAGGAGGCAACAAAGATGGTGCATGGGTTGCATCACAAATCCTATGAAGACAGGTTGAAGGAACTGAACATGTACTCCCTGGAGGAGAGGAGGGAGAGAGGGGATATAATAGAGACATACAAGTATCTTACAGGGAGGAACAGGGTGCAGGAAAACACTATTTTTAAGCGAAAAAGATGTTTCAGGACTAGAGGGCATGGGATGAAGTTGGAGGGAGGACGATTCAGAGGAAACATGAGAAAGAATTTCTTCACAGAACGGTGGTGGACAAGTGGAACACCCTGCCAGAGGAAGTGGTGGGGGCTGAAACAATCACGGGATTTAAGAATGCATGGGATAGACATAAAGGAATTCTAGAGGTCAGGGGTAAGGGGAAATAGACTTCTAGGAAAACAAACTGAACTTACAAGCTCAAATGGGCAGACTAGGTGGGCCATAGGCCCTTATCTGCCGACACTGTCTATGTATCTATGTATCTATGTATATGGGGTGGGGGTGTGAATTGTGGCCTTGACATACATATGAAGGATAACATTCATAAGAAAGTGTATTGTGATTCTCATGCACTTAAAAATACCATTATAGTAACAGGGCTAAAAGATGCATATAGGGTCCTCCACAAGGATGCAGGTGCCACTTATAGGAGAAGTGCTTTTGCGACCCGTATAGACTATTTCTTTTTATCCAGATTCTATTTCTTAAAACCCCATAGATTTCAGCTTCAGCATTGTGAGTTTTCAGACCATTGTTTACTGAATTGTGAAATTATTTTAAAAAATATCCCCTCTAAATTCCCAGCCATAATGAAGAGATGGAAACTGAACTCTACTTTATTAGAACAGCAAGAAATAATACAAAAACTACATAGGCTGTTTTTACTGAGGAAATCTGTGGCAGTCATGTACGATGATTGGTTTACTTGGTGGATGGACACCAAGAAAGAAATAAAAAGATTCTTTATTGATTTTGGAACAACAAAAAGTAACAAGGATTACTTATTATACCTAGGATACAGGAACCAGTTTTATAAGCTCATGCCTCTTCCTAATGTTTCAGATGTTAGGACTAAAGCTCAAATAAATGACATAAAAAAAATGGTACAATATCAGTATGACAGGGCAACATCCTTGAATGCAGAACTAAGATTTGGCACTGAACACCAACTTCATTCTGATCCCTGTGCAGCAAGAACTGAACATAAAGTAATGAAAGGTCTATATAATAGCTCTGGAATTCTGAAAACTACAGATGCCAAAATGTTAGAAGTAATACATGATACTGTAAAATGCACCCTAGGGTCAGAGTTTATACCACAGGGGCAATGGGAGGACAATGTCTCCTTCCAGATCCCAACATTACAGGCAGACATAGCTAAATAAACAGATGGTCCTATTTCATTGGAAGAAATAAGGGAGGCAATCTCTAGTCTTAAGGCGGGACTTTCCCCTGGAGAAGATGGAATAACAAATGAGTTCTACAAATTCTTCAAAGACGAGATAAGTGAAATTCTACTGCATGTTTACAATGAATTGACAGGAGAAGGCAGAGTCCCTCAGAACTTTACCACTGCAATACTAGTTTTCTTGCACAAAAAAGGGGATAAATTTGATTTAAAAAACTAGAGGCTAATTAGCCTCTTAAACACAAATTATAAAATATTCCCTTCTATTTTATGCAAAAGACTACAGAAGGCTGCCATTTCACTTATACGCCTGGTACAAACCTGTTCTATTCCAAACAGAAACATTTAGCAAGATTTACTTCTGTTACGAGACGTAAGTGAATATGGAAAACAAAACAAATTAAAAGGATTTCTATTAGCTTTACACCAACATAAAGCACTTGATAGTGTATCACATGCTTTTTTATTTTACACATTAGGAAAATATGGAATTCCAAAGAATTTAATTTCATGAATACAACTTTTATACACTAATGCAGTGATTCTTCCTTCTGTAAATGGGCTACTAGGTAATAATATTGTATTAAAAGGGGGGTGAGACAGGGCTGTCCTATCAGCCCTCTATTGTACACTTTTATATTAGAGCCAGTCATTCGAGCTATTCTCTGAGATAGATCAATATGAGGAATTTCTCCATCTGCAAATATAGAATCTCAAACAATTGCTGCTTACATGGATGATGTCTGTTTAATGATACAAGATCAAGCTTAAGGAATAAGAACTTTAAATACATTGGAGACGTTTTCTAAAATTACAGTTGTAGAGCTGAATTACAGTAAGAGCACAGGATTACAAATAGGAGAAGGAAATCCTGTAACTGAAATAGGACAGATTTCAATCTCAGACACACAAATTAAAATACTGGGCTTATACTTTGGGAATGGAGATCTCGCTTATAAAAATTGGGAAGAAAACTGTTGTTAGGGGGGAAAAGTGTAACAATGGAAATCCTGGTCATTTAAAAAAAAAGAGGATCATGGTAATAAAAATATTCTTACTTCTTATATTTTTATATATTTGTCACATATTTCCTATTCCAACAGTTTTTGAAACACATTTATTAAGTTGCTTTTTCCGAATGATATGGGTCAGCAGGCTGAACCCGATTAAAAGAGACTTCACATACTTAGACATTAAATAGGGAGGTCTGGGAATGATCAACCAATAGTTTTTTAACACTGTTTTTTTAATTTTTTCATCCCTCAAAGGATCTATGGGGGATCACAGCACATATGGGATCAATGGACACAGGAGTTATTTCAGCCTTTTTTAAGGAAATGGGGAGAACAGGTCCCAAAACTCCCTGCGGAAGTATGGATCCCTGACTTTGCTATCTCTGCTATTAAAAAGTTAAAAACATGAAAAATAAGTAAATCTGAAGTATGGACATTGGGCCTGATTCTACAAGGTTGGCGCAAGTCGCAGTCAAATGCAACTTGTGCCAAACGCAACTGTGACATTGACCCTGTGCCCTATTCTAGAAGGGGCAGGGTCTCCGCAGCTACAGTGGCGTGAAAAAGGATTTGCCCCCTTCCTGATTTTCTCTATTATTGCATATTTGTCACACTGGATGTTTTCAGGTCTTTAGACAAAATATAATATTAGATAAAGGGAACCTGAGTGAACAAATAACACTTTTTTTTTTTTACTTATTTCATTTATTTAATGAAAAAAGTTAACCAACACCAACTGTCACTGTGTGAAAAGTACTGCCCTAGTTAAATCAACCCAATTAAAGGGATAATTAGAGTCAGCTGATTGAACACAACCAGGCTTGATTACAGCCAGCCCTGCTCAATATAAACCTCACTTATTTTGGCCCTTACCATCAGAGTCATGTTGCCAGCACAAAGATTCAACAAGCACATTATGCCATGATCAAAGGAAGTTCCTGAAAAGATCAGAAAAAATTTGTGTCCCCTATCAGTCTGGAAAGGGTTACAAAGCTATTTCTAAGGCTCTGGGACTCCATCAAACCACAGTGAGAGCCATAATCTCCAAATGGAGAACACTTGGAACAGTAGTGAACCTTCCCAGGAGTGGGCGGCCTGCCAAAATTACTCCAAGGCGCAGGGTAAATCATCCAAGAAGTCTCAAAGGATCCTAAAACAACATCCAAAGAACTGCAGGCTTCTCTTGCCTCAGCTAAGGTCAGTGTTCATGACTCCACAATCAGAAAGAGACTGGGCAAAATGGGCTTCATGTGAGTAGCAAGGCAGAAACCACTGCTAACCAAGAAGAACATAAATGCTCTGCTCTCATTTGCCAAGAAGCACCTGGATGATCCACAAGCCTTTTGGGAAAATGTTCTATGGACAGATGAGTCCAAAGTGGAACTTTTGGATAACATGGATCCCATAATGTCTCCGTAAAGCAAACACAGCATTCCACAGTAAGAACACCATACCAACAGTCAAACATGGTGGTGGTAGTGTGATGGTGTGGGGATGCTTTGCTGCCTAAGGACCTGGATGACTTGCCATAATTAAAGGAACCATGAATTCTGCTCTGTACCAGAAAATTCTTAAGAAGAGTGTCCAGTCATCCTTCCGTCAGCTGAAGCTGAAGCGTGAGTTGGCATGCAGCAAGACAATGATCCAAAACACAAAAGCAAGTCCACATCAGAATGGCTAAAAGAAGTAAAATTAAAGTTTTGGAGTGGCCTAGTCAAAGTCCAGACTTAAACCCAATAGAGATGCTGTGGCAGGACCTGAAACGGAGCAGTTCATGCTCGAAAACCTACCAAATGTTACTGAATTAAAGCAGTTCTGTGAGGAAGAGTGGGTTAAAATTCCTCCACAGCGATGTGAAAGACTGATATTGAATTATAGGAAGTGTTTGGTTGCAGTCATTGCAGCTAAATGTGGCATAACCAGTTATTAAGTGTAAGGGGCAATTACTTTTCACACAGTGCCAGTTGGTGTTGGTTAACTTTTTCATTAAATAAGTGAAATAATAAAAAAACAATTGTTATTTGTTCACTCAGGTTCCCTTTATCTAATATTACATTTTCTCTAAAGACCTGAAAACATCCAGTGTGACAAATATGCAATAATAGAGGAAATCAGGAAGGGGGCAAATACTTTTTCACGCCACTGTAAGTCCTGCGACTTGCGACATGCAGCCAGGTACACCGAACAGAGGGTGTACCTGGCAAGCAAGTCACAAGCCGCAACCACAGCTCACAAGTGCCCCCCCATGCCCAGCAAGCCATGAGGCACACTGCAGGACTGCCCACACCCCCAGCCCCCCGATGTGTACAGTCAGCGCCCCGCAGGGCTTCCCATCCCCCCACCTCTGAATCCGACATTAATTACCCCACAGGGCTGCCCACACCCCCTGCCCCTGAAGCCTCCAGTAACTGCCCCACAGGGCTGGCCACACTGACTGCCCCCTGAATCCACCCTAGATATGCTCCACAGGGTGGCACAGTCAACCCCCCACCCGTGCCCCGACCCAGAGTCACCCACCACAAATGCAGCTTACACCCATTCATGCCCTGGTAGTCTAGTGGCCCCACACACCCCCACCCAGCTGTACCAGTCCACCCAGCATCCCCCCACCCACCCCCAGCCGGCAACTGGCACAGCCCACTTCTCACCTCCACGGCCAGCTGCCAGCTGGGTTCTGTAGTAGCGCTACAGTAAAGACGCACTCAGAAATTTGTTTCTGAGCACATCTGTACAGTAGCGCTACAATGGAACTCAGTCGGGTGGCTGGCCATGGACATGAGAGGTGGGCTGTGCCAGCTGCCGGCTGCGGATGGGTGGGGGGTGCTGGGTGGACTGGCATGGCTGGGTGGGGGGGCGACTAGACTACCAGGGCTGGGTATTTGTGTACAGCCCACACCATGCTCTTTTGTGTCTTGCTGCACCCTGTGCTAACAATCAGAAGCCACTATTTTGTCTTGCAATAACAGTGACCAGAAATAGCATCCTCTAGTGCTCTTCAGAACAGTGTTCACATGGTGAATCAAGAACAGGGAACAGAAATATTTCTTTTATTCTGTTCATTTTGGTAATCAGGTTTGCCGCACTTGCGGTTGCGACTGGGGGTCGGGGAACAGGTGAGGGGTTGACTGTGCTGCCCTGTGGGGAATATCTAGGGTGGATTTGGGGCAGTTGGTGGCCAGCCATGGGGGCAGTTACTGGAGGCTTCAGGGCAGGGTGTAAGTAGTTCTCATGGGTAAAATAATATAGAAATTGGGGCAGGGGTGGGCAGCCCCTGTGGGGCAAATAATGTAGGATTTGGGGGCTGTGGGGTGGTCAACCCTGTGGGGCACCCACAGGGGTATGCTGGGCATGGGGGAGGGAAACTGTGCAATGACTGCTGGACTGCTGATGGGTCTACAGGACCTCCGGAGGGGCATCCATAAATTATACCAGCTAAAAGCTGATATAACTTACATTGCCGGTTCTCCTCCGGGGGTTCTTGTAGAATCCCAACATTGGAGACTTTGTTGCTGCCCTTCTGGAATGTGGCACAACTGCTGCCATAAACCCCCCTAGCGCCATGTTGCAGGGGTTTATGGCACAGCTAATGAGTGTAACAGCTGTTTGCCACAAGTGGCCTGCACCATGTTTGTGTTACTTTAGAATCAGCGACGTCGCAAATTGCTGGCATAAGTTGCTACATGCGCCATTCTACTTGGCGCAAGTGCTGTTACACCAGGTGTAACTGTGCTAGAATCGGGCCCATTAACTAGAAAGCCTTCATATGCTAGGATAATGGAACTTAATTTTGCAGTACAGGTAGATTTCCCAAAATGTCTTCCAACTAAAACTAATTTAGCCTTAACAATTCTGAAAGATTCTAGGATTCCAGTTAATATGTGTGATATACAATGGCTTAGCTGCCATGGAAAGTTAGGAGTTAAAGGCAACTGGAAGCATAAACCTATGGCAGAATGACAATGTCTAAGGCCAGAATGTGCTGGGCAAGAGGAAACCTTGACACATTTTTTATACAGTGTGGGTTTGCAGTACAATTTTGGGATGATCTGGCCACTAGATGGGGCTGAAGCCCAGCAAAACATATCAAATATGAATGGTTGATTCTGGGTGATTATACAGGTTATTTCAGTAGATATCACCCAAGCACACTTAATATAATTTTTGACTGTATTAAATTTTATATGTGGCAGGCCAGATGTTGATATTATTTACAGTACAGCACTTAAATATACATAATATAGTAATTGTGAAACAAATAGAATCTGCAATATTACAAGTGAAGAAAACTGAGTATTCCCAGCTGGATAAAAGGAAATATTATTTATTCTGGAATAACCTACATTGGCTGGAATGATTTTGTAAACAGTGTTTTTCTTTTGAATTATTTATCTTTGTAATTACTGTGTTTTTGACCTGATGCTATGGATTTCGTAATAAAAAATTCCCCTACTCTTTTCGAGAAGTGCCATGGGATCTTTAACACCCACCTGAACTACCATCAGAACAGGCAGATGGGACCTCAATTTAACATCTCATCCAAAAGATGGCACCTCAGGAGTGCAGCACCCCCCTCATGCTGCAATACAGTGTCAGTATTGGAATTTAACCCAACTGCTTGATGTGGGGACAGAACCCACACCCTTCTGATCACCCAGCCTCAGAAGCAAGTGTGCTACCTACTGAGCCACTGACACTATTTGCCTTTTATTCCCCTACCCAGCCAGATAAGGCTGAGTGAAATGAGAAAATTCCAGTTTTATGGAATTTTTCATGAAATTCTGCAGTTTTCACAAAGACTCTTGGGATTTGACTTTAAGTAGAGAAGTTATTTTGCAATTTCCCACAGCAAGCAATTAACAAAATTGCCACACACAGTCCCATTGTAAGGTCTATGAACCTGCCAAATTTCATGGTATTGTATTCTCTACTTTTAAAGTTTCAGGGGTTTATAAATTTGTAGTTTACGTTCTTGCAAAATTAAATTTTTAAATGTTGTGAAAGTTTGACTACTTTTCATTTAATCCCATTTAAAGATGAAAATATGAACTTTTTCAGAAATGACCATGTGGTATAGTAGTTTAAATGTTTCAACTCTGGTTAAATTTGGATATGTAGTTTTAAAATTAGAGGGTACTAACCAAAATTTAAATTTTGGCATCATGTTTGGCAGGCTATAATGCAGTCCCATTTAAAGCTAGCAATCTGAGACTACAGTATGTGCATATACAAATGTAGTGCTACCCTGTATACCTGGCAATTTGTGTAATATTTCAATGAATACTATCAAAGTTATACTAAAAGTACAGAAATCCAAATTTTGGCAAAATATTTGACTACCTATATTCAGCTCCCATTAAAGCTTGAGACTTAAAATATGGTACATATATGCATCCTATGTGCTTCTCTAAATCCTGATATTGTGGAGAAATTTGGAGAAGAAATTTTAAAATTAGCTCAAAATAACTGAAAATTAAATTTTGATTAAATGTTTGGCCACCCATAACTCCACCCCCTTTAAATCTACAACTCTGAAATGTGGTACACTTGTGTAAGCTGTGGAGTACATTCCAAATTTGGTGTTATTTGGACACGTACTTTTAAAATTATAGTGAAAGAATTTAAATTTTAGCTGAAATTCCGCAGAGTGCTGCAGAATCAGAATTGTCATTCTGCAGGCATTCCATGGGTAGAATTTTATATTCCGCATTGCTCTAGCCAGGAACCTTCCTGGATTAGTGTCAGGCTCTAAAGAAGCTGGTCCAGGCAACAAAGGCGAAGCTGGACATCAACTACACAAGGATGCACTTCAATAACACAGTTTGAGTAGCAAACAAACAGTTCAGTTCTTGGCAAACAGTTCAGTTTTGACAAGGGAGCAGTCTCCAGGGGTGCTAGGCAGGCTACAGCACAGTTCAGGTTGGGAGAGCTCAGGGCATATCCACGTAACTCTGTGGGCAACCTAGAGCAATTAGACTACTGGATTACTGCCATAGCCCTCTCTCCCTATTTGTAATTATGTGGGGCCCTAGTGCCTTGGCCCAAAATGGCACCGGAGCAGAACAAAAGGACTGTCAGCCCACTCTGGGAGCCCACTATGCTTCCCTTTGCCAATTTGGGCTCTGGCCCTTTAACTTTCCCCATTTCTTTCCTTTTCCTCTTCCCACTTCCCCTGAGGCTTTAGAACCACAGCACCCCTTTCACAATAAACACAATGAAATTAATTAAACTTCTGGTCTCTAGCCTTTCTGGGGCCTCTTATCTCCCCTTTTTGGGCACTCGATCCATTGCTCCCCTTCTCTGGCTGGCAGCTCACCCAAGGAGCCTACTGCACCCCCCTTTTGGTTACTAGGGTGCTGGCCCTTTAAGTTTTCCTTTCCCCTTCCCCTGCCTGGCATGTGGTGTGAGCTAATTTCAACAATTGGGCACACAACCCACTCACCACCATGGCCCGGGCTTGCTGCACTGCTGGGGAAGGTCAGGATGATGGTTGGGGAGCCATGCTCCCACCCGGCTTCCCTTTGGACACTGCTGTGGCTGCTGGGTGGAACTGAATGGTCCAGGGACTGGACCAGTTTCTTGCTGCACCACTTTGGCCCGCCAGCACTTGCTTCCCCCCCCTCTTTGATTGGGCTCTGCCCAAGGAGGACAGGTTACCTCGGGGAGCCACACTCCACCCGACTGACTCTCCTGCTGGTGCCGCCACACACCCAGGATGCTGACTGCAGGGAACAATGCCCAAGGAACCATGAACTTAGTTCAGGTATGCTTTTGTTCATCCATGCTCCTCGCATCCTCCACCCTCTGCACTGTGCCGCTGACTCCCCTCTTTAGCTATTCCCTGGCCCTTTTGTAGGGCAGGGGAGGTACTGGTGTCTGGCCATGGGATTGGGCACTATGAGATCAACAGGGAGGGTCTCCTGCCCTCGGCCCTCTTCTCAGTGCCAAACAGCACAGAACAGGACAAAGGGGCCGGGAGGGGTCGGTGGGACTGTAGACGGGGGGGGGGTGGAACAGAGGAGAAGGGGAAGGGAACGAGAAAGGAAAGAAAAAAAGAAAACTCCAAATGTCAGGGAAAGGGTCCCCATTTCTTTGCTGTGTCCCTAACTTTAGGGTACTACATGCATTGCCTTTTGTTTTACTAAAAATTATAAAATACCAATGACAAATGCAAGTAATGTGGCAACCATTTCTCTTGAACCTACAAAAGGCAGCCTTTTACATCCCCATTTATTTTATTTATTTTATTATTTAACCAGGAAAAGAACAGAGATAGATGAACAGGAAAGGTGACTGTTAGATTGATGTGCAAAATGAATATGTATTATATATATAATACATATATATTGGTGGCTGGTGGCACCACTGGCAGCCCTTTTTAATGTGTCACTTGCCACAGGAGTGGTTCTGGAGAACTGGAGGACTAGAGGAGGGCAGATGTAGTCCCTCTTCACAAAAGTGGCAGTAGGGAGGAGCCTGGAAACTACAGACCAGTGAGCCTCACCTCAATAGTGGGGAAGATTATGGAATCACTACTTAAACAAAGGATTGTGGAACACCTTGAATCCAGTGGAGCACAGGATCTGAAACAAAAGGAATTCACAGCAGGAAGGTCATGTCAAACAAATCTAATTGATTTCTTTGATTGAGTGACTAAGGTCATGGATCAGGGAGGAGCGGTGGGTGTGGCCTACCTGGATTTCAATAAGGCCTTCGATATCATTCCACATAGAAGACTTGTGAACAAGCTGGGCAGCCTGGGAGTGGATTACAAGGTGATAAACTGGGTTAGGAACTGGTTGAGTGATAGAATACAGAGGGTCATAGTAAATAGTACTCAATCTGAGGAAAGGACGGTGACCAGAGGGGTGCTACAGGGATCAGTCCTGGGCCCAGTTCTGTTTAATGTCTTCATAAGTGACATTGTGGAGGGGCTGAAGTGGAAGGTGTGCCTCTTTGTAGATGACACTAAGATCTGCAACAGGGTAGACACTCCAGGAGGGGTGGAATAAATGAGGGGGGACCTAGTTAAACTGGAGGAATGGTCCAGAGTGTGGCAGCTGAAATTAAATGCGGAAAAGTGCAAAATCATGCATTTGGGATGCAAGAACCCGGGGGGGGGATTACATGATGGGGAGAGAAACTGATGATCACCAAACTAGAAATGAGTTTGGGGGTAATCATATCCAGTGACCTAAAATTTGCCAAACAATGTGCCAAGGCTGTGGGGAGAGCCAGTGGGATACTGGGGTGCATAGGGAGAGGTATCACCAGCAGGAGGAAGGAGGTGGTGATGCCACTGTACAGATCATTGGTGAGGCCTCATTTGCAATATGGCATCCAGTTCTGGAGGCTGTATCCAAATAAGGACATAGACAGGGTGGAGGCAGTTCAAGGAAGGGCAACAAAGATGATGCAGGGCCTGCACCAAAAGTCATATGAGGAGAGACTAGGAGACCTCAATATGTATACCCTGGAGGAGAGGAGAGACAGGGGAGATATGATAGAAATCTACAAATATTTAAAAGGCATAAATAGGGTACCAGAGGGTAGCATCTTTCAGAAAAGAAGATGTCCAGGAATGAGGGCATGACATGAGGTTGGAAGGGGTAGACTAAGGGATAGCATGAGGAAGTATTTCTTCACAGAAAGGGTAGTGGATGCATTTAATAGACTACCAGCAGAGGTGGTGGGGGCAAACATAGTGGGGGGATTCAAGCATGCATGGGACAGGCATAGGGGAACCATAGCAACAGGAACGAGGAGGTAAAGCTGGAGATCCAGTAGGATCCATGGCTTTTATAGTAGGCATGGGAAAAGGGCAGACAGATGTCCCTAGCAGTTCATATGCCATCGGTTTTTATGTTTACATGTTTCTATATCTTACAGGATTTTGCTTCATGTAATCACCTTACATGTATTTCTGTTACACCCTCTCTCCCAGGACCATGTGTAAACTACTGTAGATTATATTTTCCTCTGTAAATCATACGCCTTTATGCAGCCATCAAACAACATTCAATGATTCAATGCACAGTAAATTCATATGCATGTATATATCCATTACTCTGAAAATAAAAAATTTAGTGATCACAAAGATGTATTAAAAAAGGGATGATTTTTTTTGTAGGGTAATGAAACAAAGCAGTGTGTGTTCTGGGACACAGAGAAAGAAGGTAAGTTTTTTTGGGGGGGGCTCAGAGTATTAAAGGTGAACTTATTTAACCTTCAAACCAGTATTTCCTGTAGAAACTATTTTGCAGATATTACTTCTCCTACGGTTATTGTTCTAGCTTTTTGCAGAAGATAAGCATTCAGAGCTTATCCTCTACTTGGAGAATGACTATGCTGCTGGGTGCATACTAAGCCACTGGGTGCATGCATCGAGGGAGAGAGAACCAAATAGTCTATCTTTACACTACCACACTGGGCCAAGATACTGAAACCAGCACACCATTCCTAGATTATCATGCAGCAGATACACATATTCAGAAGTGCTATTTTTAGTCTATCAAAGTTGTATCAGCAGGATTTTAAATCAGCCTTTTTACCATTAATAGTGCCTCATGTTATTTCATATCCCTATGGAATTGGCAGCAAGTTTCAGATGCCAGAGCACCTCTCGTGCATTAGTGCCACGTGACTAACATTTCGGTCAAGTGACCTTCAGAGTGACGACAATTCATGGTCATGGGAAACAATTGCACTGATCTTTTCTGAGACGTGAACATAAGAGCTTGAAAGATGAGATGCCGATGGGTGACCTCAGTTTCAGTTTTTTTTGCAATTTATTCCACAAGGAGGACAGTGTAAAGCTTATAGCAGCCCTGCCAAAGCGAGAGTTAACTTTGGGAACCATCAGTAGGAGAGATTTGCAACTTCTCAGGGTGTAATTGCCTACTGGTTTTATAACAAGACAGTCTGTAATGTATTGGGGCAGTTTTTTTGAGATGGCTCTCAGGGTCCATAAGGCTGCATTTTTATCACACCTGAATTGAAGAGAACTCCACCCCACTGATTGACATAGGGAGCAGTGGTGAGTGGAATAAGGCAGGCCTGTGATGAACCTCAAAACTCTATGATATAATGTGTCAAGTTTGGTGAGACAGGAAATGGGACAGTGACTGTAGAGGATGTCAGCATAATCTATCAAAGATAGAAAGGCTGATTGTACCAGCTTCTAGGTTGGCATCTCTAGTTAAGAAGCGGGCTATCCTAAAGAACAGGCCAAGTATCTGTCATAATTTTTTGAGTAATTCTTCAACGTGCTCTATAAAGGAGAGCCTATGGTCCAGCCATACTCCCAGGTATTTGAATTTAGGGACAAATTCCAACTTCTCGCCAAGAATTGTAGTAATCTGCGGCACAGGATCTGATAGGGTTGAATTTACCATTTGCGTAGAGAAAGGAAAGAGCATTGCTTTTGTTTTCTTGGCGTTAAGTAATAGCTTTTTGTTTAGGAGTTAGTGTTGCAGCAGGTTGAACTCAGATTGAAGGTCATTACATGCAGATTGTAATGACGGGCGGCTTACGTAAAGAACTGTGTCATCTGCAAACAGATAAATGTTGGCCTTAGTTATGCTTTCATCAATATTGTTGATGTATATTGCAAATAAGATCAGTCCTAAGATAGAACCCTGAGGAACACCTCTTAGGACAGGTTTGAGAGTTGAGAGATCGCCTTCCGCTTTCACCTGCTGGAAACGATCAGAGAGGTAGTTGTTGAACCACTGTAAAGATAATGGGTCAGCACCTAGTGAGGTCAGGAAGAGAGTACCAGAGAATGGTTGACAGTGTCGAAAGCCTTGCTCAGGTCCAAGAATACGGCGCAGGTGTAATTCCTGTTGTCTAGCTCTCTTTGCCAGTCATTTGTCACTTTGGCAAGTGCTGTGATGGTGCTATGTTTAGCTCTAAACCCTGACTGGACTGGATTAAGCAGGTTATTAGCTTCTAGATACTGCCTCAGCTGGTTACTTATGACTTTTTCCAGTAATTTTGACAAGACTGGGAGAATCGAAATTGGTCTGTAATTATTTAGATCACAGGGATTTCCGGACTTGAACAGGGGTTTGATTTGCACTGTTTTCCATATTGAAGGAATGGATCCTTGAGTTAATGATAGGCTAAATAAAAGCTGTGCAGAATGTAAAGTTACACCAACTAGCCGTCTAGCTTTCTCATGTAATCAGATTCTCTAATACTTGATTCTCCAGTACTGGGTCTCTTAAATAGAAATTGCAACCCTCACCCAGTCTCAAATAGACGTTGGCTAGCCCCTGTCCTTCAGCCCCATAGCGTCCCCTGAAAATGCTTATAGCCCCCCTTCTTTTTTCTCTTCCTCTTTATTTTTCTATTCCTGTATGGGACTTGAATCCTAGACTGTGGTGCACAATCATCATTGAAGACTGCTACATGAGCCACCGGGCCACACAGCCTGCTAACATTCCCATATAGTCAGACTCTCTAGTACCTTAGCATCTCCCTCACAAGTGACTTAGCCCCCAACTCCCCTGGTGCATCCTACTCAGTCTGCTCAACGTCATTTACTGTTGTTCATTGGAGCACCCTTACTGCTGTCTGCATGGATCACCATCTCTACAGACCTACCGCTGCAACCCAATAGCATCAATGGTTCCCCAAAGAAAGGCACTTTTCTCAGCTCTTCTGCTAATTATTCTATCCCTTGAATTTCCCGATAAGTACACCCAGATACACACCAACTCAGCCAATGCAACAGTAACACTGTGTCACAGAACTGGCACAAGTACTGGATTTACGCATAAGTATGCTGGACCAAATACCGCCACTGAGCACCTACCTAATGGCTGTTGCGCAACAACTATGCTCCTCCTATTGCACCCCCCCACCCTGCCATGCAAACAAAAAAGGCAGGAGCTACAAGCAGCAATTGGACTGCCAGTCTAAAAAGACTAAAAAAGCTTCCTGCTACACATCACTATGATCCTTTTTCTCATCTTAGGCAAAATCCACCCTAATCCTGACCCACCCTCAACAGCCCCTGAGCAGTGGTAACAACCCTGGGACACTAAAAATAGCATCCATCAATATCTGCAGCTTAGTGATTAAATTTGACCAACTTCAAGTGTGGGTAAGCCAGCACAATCCTGACATACTTTCCATAGTGGAAACCTAGCTGTCACCTAAGGTCCCAGATGCATCCCGGGCCCTTAATCGGTACACACTCCACAAGTTTGACAGATTGGGGAAAGGGGTGGAGGATGTGCCATCTATGTAAGAGACTACAAACAGAGCCACGCCCTTCCCCAGATAGACACCAGGAACACTGCACAAGCCCTAGTCATTAGACTGCTGCTAGGAGCCCAGAAAAAATCCCTAACAGTTGCCTCAGTCTGCATTCCCCTGTGAGACCAATATACTGGTTTCTGCAAGATCACTGACTACCTCAAAGGCTGAGACAAAACTGGGAGGTGGCAATCCTAGGGACTTCAATATAAATTGGCTGTTGCATGATGCAGCACAATATAAAGATGCCCTGTTGTGTATCAGCTTTGCCCAATTGGTTAAATTCCCCACTAGGGTTAACTACCATACGGGCTCATTGGGTCAACAAAGACCCTAAGCCCACCCCCAAATCCATAGCAAGCCATATTCTTAAGCTTGATCAACTTAACTCATTCAAGAACTACCTTAAACATGTAGACTGGTCTATCCTCGACTCTGCAGAAGATGTAGACCAGGCACTGGACTGCTTCATTGCTAAATTTAATCAAGCATGTGACATCTTTGCCCCAATAAGTAAGCACAAAGTTAAGGGCAATCACAAATCATAGATCACCCCTACCCACCTAAATCTCATGTCCACAAGAGACCATCTCTGACAAACAGCCAAGGTCACTGGCAATCAGGCAGATGTCCTGAAATACAAATCTGCAAGAAAGACCTGCACCCGCAAGGTCAGGCTCGCCAAAATTCACTATTTCAAAGACTGCTTCTCCAACACTTGGGGCAATGGCAGAAAGGTTTGGAATAACCTGAAGAACCTTATGGGCAAAACCAACAAAAACTCACTGGTTCTGTGTCATAAGGGCGATTGCCGAATGGCGATCATCCTTATGGCGAGTGTACATCGCCGAAATTCAGTTTTGGCAATGTGCAACTCCAGCGCCAGTGAAAGCGGTGCAAAAACATGTTTTTTGTCTTTTTTTTGTTCTCAACTCCAGGGGGGTGCATCCGAGTTTAAAAAAAAAAAAAAAACCCTGTCTCGGGCCGGGCACAACAAAATATGTCAGTGTCCAGTCCCAAACCCTGCATCCCCACCACCCCAGGCCAGCGCCCACCCCACCACACCACAACACCAGCTCGGCAGCAATCCATGGCACCACCCCTCACAAACCCTCCCACCCCTCACTCGGCACTCTCCTTAAACCCTCACCGGGGCAGTTGCCGCAAGTGGGTCGCCGTCTTGGTAGGCACCCACTTGAGGTAAGACCACCTCACAGGATACCAAACTCACCCACAATATTATTAGTGAATGGTGAGATCACCCAGGACCATAAAACCATCACTGACACATTCAGTGACACATTCACTGATCTCAGCAGCGTGCTGCCGCCTGACTTCTTTGATGCTGCAGAAAGCAATCTAATAAGTGATATGACCTCCAGTAACGGCTCCCCAACTTTTACTTCAAGGCAATCTCCAGGGTCGAAGCCAAAAAATATCTCCTATGGGCACTAGGCAAATCTAGGCACAGCAATGACACACTCAATCTAAAACTAATTGCCCTTACACTGGATGAAGTACTATTACTATCACTAGCAAAACTACTGAACCTATCCCTCAGTCTGGGTCAATTCCTCAAGAGATGGAAAGCTGCGGTAGTCACCCCAGTCCACAAATGTGGTGACAGAGCACTCCACATCAATTACCACCCAATATCAATCTTACCCCCCAGACCTTAGAATGAACAGTTTCTGACCAACTGGTTGACTATTTGGAAAAGTATTAACTCCAGTGCCCTCAGCAGCATGGACTTTGGAAGGAATATAGCACCACTATTGCCCTTCTGGAGTACTCCAGCTTCATCCATGGGGCCGAAGACAGTAGCCAGTTGGTGGGGGCAATATACATAGACCTCACTAAAGCCTTCAATACTGTTAATCACAATATACTACTCAATAAACTCCACTCCACAGGCCTCTCAACTGAAGCTGTGGGATGATTTGTCTCCTAGCAGATGCCTGTAGTCATCAGTAAAATACACTAGTGTGTCCTGAGGATGTCTGCAGAAGTCAGTTACTGACTCCCAGTGTGCCCTTGCAACGTCTGGAGAAGTCACTTATATATTTTAATCTATAGTGTAACAGAATATAATATATATTTGACTGCATAGCACCATTGGAAAGGTAATTTTATGCTGAACAACATTGTCACTGATATTTTGTGCATATCATGTATACTTTAGGAGTTATTTGCATTTGTTTATGGTATGATGTGTATGGCTTATGTTGCCTGTTTTAGTGAAAAAAAAATTTTTTTTTTGCTTTTTCAACCAGCTTAAAAAAAAACCCAAAATGACATATTATTATTTGCATACCACCATTGGGAAGGTAATTTTGTGCTGAACAACTTTGCCACTGATATTTTGTGTATATCATGTATACTTTAGGAGTTATTCACATTTGTTTATGGTATGGTGTGTATGGCTGACATGTTTTCCATCAAGATTCACCTAAGCAGCTTAAATAAAATTCACTTTTTTGGCACTTCAGCAGGCATAAAATAAAAACCGTATTGATTACAACTGGTTGCATAGCACCATTGGAAAGGCATTTTTGTGCTCATCAGCTTTCATGCTGATACTTTGTGTGTATCATGTATATTTTTGGAGTTATACGCATTTGTTTATGATATAGTGTGTGTGGTTGAGATTCATCCCTCAAATCTCACCAAAGCACCTTGACTAAAATGGGGAAAAATTATGTTTTATAGTAAAAAGATATCTTTTTTTAACAAACATAATATTAAAACACCATCTAATGTCTGTATGCTTAATTTGGTGTTGATATTTTACATATTTTCTAACAAAAAATGGCTTATGTTGCCCTTTTTTAGTGAAAGAAATATTTTGTTTGCTTTTTCGACCAGCATAGATAAAAAACAAAATTGCTTATTATTACATGCATGCCACCATTGGAAAGGCAATTTTGTGCTGAATAACTCTGCCACTCATACTTTGTGTCTAGTATGTACAGTTATTGAGCTATTAGCATTTGTTTGCGACATGCTGACTATGGCTTGATTTTTCTTAGAAAGGCCCAGGATTCACTGTTAAAAGTATACAGGAGATTCAGGAGGCAAGTGGTGTAATCTCAGAGTGAGCCTGTGGAGGCAATGAGTTAAAAGCTATTTTAGTGAAAGGACTCAACAGGTAAAAACTGATGGCACCTTTACCAACAGTTGTCAGGTTATCATGTGGATCCCACAAGGATCTATCCTAGGACCACTATTATTCAGCCTCTTCCTTAACTACCCCCCCTTAGTCGCCACAGAGCCTATACTCCTATAGGTTGACGACGCAGTCATTTTTTCTAAAAGTCGTGAACTAAGTCACCTAGAATCATACCTCCAAAGTGACTTTTCTCCTGCTGAGCACTGGTTCTCCAAGAACAAGCTACTTATGAAGTACAAAAAAACTAAAGTCATGGTATTCATGAACCCCTACAATAAACACAAGGATTATAAAATGACGGCATGGGGTCATAATGTCACAAGACATTATGCCATAGCAATATACTGTGCTGCCAATACAGTGCAATTATTTGAACTCGGCATAAGTCTTGTTTTTGGGGGGGAAGGCTCTGCCCCTGCACCCCCACATTATGAAGGGCTGCACCCCTGAAGCCCCCCAACTAATATAAGTAATCCCGGGGGGGTGGATCACACTTAATATTGAACTAAGTGCAAAAAAAAAATTTCTATGCATCTGGGACCAGGCATCGAAACCAGGTCCCAAACGCACTGCTTGTCTTCTTTGCTACCCGTGGCTCATCCCATCAAGCCACAGCAGCTGCTCAGCAGACTCCTCTCCCAGCAGGATTCTTATCCTGCACTGGGAAGAGTGAGAGAGTACACTACCATTCATACTTCATTTCACGGTTTTGCACCCTCTTGCTCTTACCTACCTCACTGTTCCTACCTTGTGGTCATGTCATGCGCTGCAGAGCATGCAACGCTATGACCCAGTAGGTCAAATGACAATTCTAAACAGTGTGCAAACCCCCCTTGAACAAGTGTATACCTTTAAATACCTTGGCATAACCCTGGATAGCTCCCTATCCTTTGCCCAGCACATCAACCATGCTGTTAGGGCTGTCAACTCCAGAACTGACCTCTTATACAGGCTTCACTGTAGCCTTACCCCTTAGGCACTATCTCTCACTATTGAAAGTTCCATGCTCTCTGTCATATACTATGGGATTGTGGTGCATGGGGCAGCCTCTGACTCAATCCTCAAATGAATCAATGTGGCACTAAATAAATCCTGTAGACTGGCCCTTGGTGCCCACAGACTTACCCATACCTGTGACCTGCATGCACAAACTGATTGTCTGATCCTTCAGGGCAGAGTACACTACCAAGTTTGTTTCCCTGGGAAAAAAACATGCCTCGGCCATACCCCACCTGCTATTCAGAACCTCCTAAACAAAGCAAACAATCCCCATCAGACAAGAAGTAAGTCCAGACAATCGCATCAAGTCCCATTCTTCAGAACATTGCAAGCACAGAGGTCCTTTGCCTACCGTGCTCCTAGATGGCTTAATGGACTCCCCCCAGACATAATAAATGAGCCAAAGGGCTGTGGAATGGTTTAAAAGCTATTTTAGTGAAAGGACTCAACAGGTAAAAATTGATGGCACCTTTTCCAACAGTTGTCAGGTTATCATGTGGTTCCCACAAGGATCTATCCTAGGACCACTATTATTCAGCCTCTTCCTTAACTACCTCCCCTTAGTCGCCACAGAGCCTGTACTCCTATAGGCTGACGACGCAGTCATTTTTTTCTAAAAGTCGTGAACTAAGTCACCTAGAATCATGCCTCCAAAGTGACTTTTCTGCTGCTGAGCACTGGTTCTCCAAGAACAAGCTACTTATGAAGTACAAAAAAACTAAAGTTATAGTATTCATGAACCCCCACAATAAACACAAGGATTATAAAATGACGGCATGGGGTCATAATGTCACAAGACATTATGCCATAGCAAATACTGTGCTGCCACAGTAGGTAGACCCATAAGGTAGAAAAAGAAATGGGCAGACTGGATGGGCCTTGCGGTCCTTATCTGCCGTCAACTTCTATGTTTCTATGTTTCAAAGCTAAGGCCATTCAAAAGAACTCCACCAGCACCTTACCTCTCTAAGCAACTGTGACTCCTAACCCTACCACTACCTTACCAGTCTTATCCCCACTACCATGCTACCTCCTCCATTCCTTGCTCCCTCACCATCATCATCTGCCTGTTCAGCCTAACCTCTTTCCCCATTGACCCTACCCCCTGTGTTTATCCTGTTTACCCACCCACGTTGTGGTTGCACTTATTTTTCCTTCACCCCTCTCCACCCTAACCCCATAGTGACTCCTGACAAAGCACAGCTCTCTTGCTGCTTCATTTACGTGTGTAAAACTTGTTTATTGAATATGTATACACCTGTATGTAAATTTTTTACCCTGTAACAATGCACTTACACTGATTTCATTGATCTATTCCTACTTGCACTGTGTGTATACTTGTTTTGATTGACTTGACATGGAACATTTGTAAATGAGCTTCCAGCTTAAAGGTGTTATTCCAAGAAATACATAAATAATTAAACAGATAAATAATTAGATAAATAAAACTATACCACCTATATAAATGTAACACATTTCAGATTTCTAGCTTTAAGGGGTCAGAATTACATGTCTAAACATTTCATCAAATGGTACTTGTCAGTTATTCCAATCTAATTGTAAAATGTCTAATCCGGCATTCTCCATATTTCAATTTTTTTTTATTTGGTAAATGAGTAAGGCCCACTAGGCACAAGTGCCTGTTTTCAGGGGCACCCTGGGAGCACTGGGGTGGTTACATGACTTGCTCAGAGTCACACAGTATGCAGGTAGAGGTTGTGGGAATCAAACTCAGGTCTGCTGAATGTACCAAACTCATTCACAGCTCATTATTCTAACCTCTAGGCTATACTACCAGCCCCAAAGAACAATAAAATAGAGGTATGTGTAATTAGTTCAACATCTCAAGCTTTATAGTAGACCAAGTTACTGTACTGGCAGCCAAATAGTTTCTGAAAATTTTATTTTCAGTTATTTCCATCTAATTTAAAACAATGTATTCAAATCTTACCAAATTTGGAATGTTTAAACTACTATACCACACAGATGTGTAGGCTGTATTTCTAGTTTTTAGCTTTAAATGGCATCATGTTATACGTATCTAAACTTTCAGAAATATTTAAATTCAATTGAAGAATTATGTGAACTATAAAATTATAAGCCCCCATAACTTTAAAACTAGAGAACAGAATGTCATTACATTTGAATGATTCACAAACCTTAAAAAGGAGGTGGCGAATATTTTTTTTTTAATTTCTTGCTGGAAGGATGCCCACGTTATAAGCTGTCAAAAACTGCAAAATAACATCAGTACTTAAAGATGAATTCCATGAGTCTTTGTGAAATTCTGGAATTTTGTGGAAGCCATATTCATGAACTGTGCCCAGCCATACACCTGATCAGCCATGGAGGAGAGAGGAAAAGGCTGGTGAGAGTGGTAATAATGTTGGATTTATAGGGTACTCCACCGTAAAAGTAGCAAGAGAGTTGGAGAGGCACTGCAGGACTCTGATGTAAAGAGGGTAAGGTGATTTGCCTCCTTGCAGTACAGGTCAAATGAATATGATCCATAGCCAAGCACTACAGGTAGACAAAGAAGCTGTCATGTGCAGTGTGATATGGTGAACAAGTTCTGAGGATGTGAGGAGGTCATTTATTTAATTACAGATGTTCCTAAGGGGAAATATGTCCAGAGGTCCTCATAGTTTTTGGGTCCTATGAGAAATGACAGTGATGTAAATTAGACAATCTAGCTTTTGTTAAGATTCTGTTAAGAGGGAAGGTCTTCATTTTCTTGCAAGTTAGAGGGTACCTTATTCTAGGGCAAAAAATGTGTGCATATCCAAGATGTGCTGAGGTAATACCAGGAGCGAGGAGGTACTGGTCATGTCAAGGGAGAGACACTCTTGGGGATCTAAATTGAAGGATAGCAGTTGGGGAGGCAGCTAGCACATGGGGTCGCCTGAGGCAGGAGGTAGATGCATGAGCTCACTATGGCAAATCTAGGCTAAACTCCGTAAGAATGGACTGTTCAACCCTGTCCTGTCTTCTTTTTCTTCCATCTTAAAACTTCTGTTGCAACAGTACCCTCTTATCTCTTCTATTTTAAATACTCTTTTCTATTATCCTAGGTAGACCACCTAAGATAAAACTATACTAGCTACTTCTGTACTCCATTTCTGTTCTCTATCTCTGTCTCAGACTTTTACTTTCGGTTCATATAGCCCCCACCCCTCCAAACTCCTAGGTGCAAGGAGTTAGTAAAATGGATACTGTACAGTAAGAAAAGAGGATTATGTCTGTAGACATAAAGTAATGAGGACTACCAAATAAAAGTCTTCTGGTTTATGAGTTAAAGTAGACTAATGCATAAATGTCTTCTGGTTAAATAAGACAGGATCCTGGAGAATGTTATATGTACATATTGCAATAGGTTTAATGTATACATGTAGAAAAAAGATGTATTAACAGAAAAGTTGTGCTGAATCTAATTCCTTCATGCCCTTGGGTAAAAGCGACTTATGCTTTTGCAGCCGCCCAAGAAAGGAAATATGTAAAAATATTCCCCAGATACTCGGCTTATGTAACTCCTGTACAACCGAGTAAAAATGAGAGTAGAAAGCTTCATTTGATTCAGGTTTTACTGCCAGGCTTGAACTGGTGTCCTGGAAAACTGAAGCAAAGTAATTATGAAAGAATAGGCGGCATGGCATTGGAAATGTCAGCCACCCGCCCAAAAAGGAAAAGTGTACAACTTTCCTTCCCTGCATGAGTTGCACTGCAGGCAAACCATGCAGGTCTGAATAAAAGACTTTTTAAAACTCTCCCCTTTTTGTTGTACAGAGGCTGCTACCCGGTATCCTTAAGGGAACGTGCTTAGACTTGGAGTAGCAAGCCTCTGAGAGAAAGTTAAACTGGAAGTTAAAACAGCTAAAGGAGTTAGCGGCTGGGTAAAAATATAAGCTTGCAATTTCAGCCGCCACTCCTGCAGCGCTATTATAGCTCGCTTGTCCTCAGAAGCCACAGTACTGGAGACATGTTAGAGGCTTCCCTGTCTTAAAACAGCATGCAAACATTAAAAAGAAATAAAATCAAAGCATGCAAAATGAACATTAGAAGCATGAGGACTTGCAGAAAAAAGAGGTAAAACTATAAAATTGAATTAAGTTAACCCCTCTGTAATACTGTGCACCCAGAAATAAAGCAGCTTGCATCTGTTTAAAGGAAAACTATTTTGTTTTAACAAGTGACTCGGGTTTAACCAGGTAGAAATCCTTACCTGGTCACTAAGGAAATAAACAGTGCTACATTATCTTGCTAGTCTCTAAACATGAACTATAATACAGATACTGTAAGACAGGAGGCCCCCCTTGCATGTATACGCTTCCAAGCAGTACATAAAGAAAGCAAGTTGAATTTAGTTCTTTAAAAATTACAATGACTTGCAGAAAGGCGGGGAAAATAATAAAAATAGAGAATTTTAGCCCATGCATTACAGTGTACCCTGTAATGAAGCAGCAGTCATTTCTGAGCAAAATAATACTTTAAAAACTAAGGTTTGACCAGGTAGAAATGCTCACCTGGTCACTCAGGAAAATAGAAGACCTTCTCCTTTTCTGAGCTGCTGATCATTGAATGGGTATTCCTAAGGGATCAGTGCCCTCTACTGTCCCCTTTTTATATGGTCACAGACTAATCCTCTGTCAGTCAGATGGTTACTAAGTATATTACCTTTGGGTTGCTAGGTAATTAGCAGGCTAATTAACCCTGAAATAGGAATACAAGTTTTGTTTATCAGCCTGCTGTATAAATAGGAACAGTATGGGAATGGTATTTATCTAAGTAATGGGTTCAGGTCACATTTAGATACCTAACCTGGGGCTCAGGTCACAAATTCTGGAACGACATTAAGGATGTCTGTGGTAAAGACCCCAACCCAGTCCCTAGCCAGATTATGGTTGATGGGTGTTTGCCATTTGACCCTACCAGCATGGCCGCTGCCTTCAATAACGCCTACACAAACCTTGATCATGTCCTCCCTCCCAACTTCTTTGACCCACCCTCAGCCAGCTCCCCCTCCCCCCAAAGTCCCCCCTTCACCTACACCACATTACACCCAAGTCTGTGGAGCCATACCTCAGGAAAGCCCTAAGTCGCTCCAGCTACAGTAGTGACACCCTCGACTTGAAACTCCTGCAGCTCACCCTGCATGAGGTTCTCCACCCCTCACCCATATACTGAACTGCTCCTTATGTCAGGGTATATTTCCCTCTAGGTGGAAATCAGCTTCCATCACCCCCTATATTTAAAAACAGAGACCGTACTATTGTCAATAACTACTGCCCCATCTCCATTCTTTCTCCCCTATCCAAGGCCCTAGAGAGGATTGTCTCTGATCAGCTCACTGACCATCTCAGCAAGTACAACCTACTCTGCGAGCAATAAAACAGCTTTCAGAAAGGTCACAGCACTGCCACTGCCCTCCTCCAGTTTACCTCACACATACACTCCGCCCTGGACAGGGGGTCATATCACTGGTGTGGTTTTCATCGACCTCACTAACGCTTTTGACACCGTCAATCACTCCCTCCTCTTAACCGCCCTGTCCAACATTGGTTTCTCCTGGGATGCTCTTGGTTGGTTCTCTGACTATCTCTCTAACCACTTCCAGCAGGTCAAAATTAGTAACACCCTATCCAAAAGATTGCCAGTCCTCTCAGGTGCCCCGCAGGGGTCCGTACTAGGACCTCTACTGTTCACCCTCTTCCTCAACTCCCTCTCCATGGCCTGCCCTGGTAATGTGTTACTATACGCGGATGATGCTGTCCTACTCTTCTCCAACCCTGACCCCTCTCAACTCCATCATTCCCTTCAATCCACCTTTAGCTGTGCTGAGAACTGGTTCTCTGCACAGCACCTTGTCCTCAACTATGAGAAGACCAAAGTTATGCTTCTTTGTCACCCACTCAACACCCAGAAAGCGAATTGCTCCCTAGTTCTAACTACCAATCGGACCCCCTTAGAGCTAGTAGACTCCTTCAAGTACCTGATCATCACACTAGACCCTGCTCTCAACTTTCACCAACATATCCATCTCCTGTCTAAAGCCCCTATAGTTAGGCTGGGGCTCCTGTACCACTTTAAGCACTGCCTTACCTCTGATGTCCTTAGGCTAGCCATTTCCTCTTCCATCCTCTCACTGCTTGACTATGGTATACTTATTTATAGTGCCGCTAGCACCTCAGCCCTTCATAGACTTTGTTTTGCACTAAATACAGCATGTCACCTCATACTGGGATGTGATCGCCTCACCCATACTTGCTCCCTCTATAACACCACCAGCTGGCTCAACCTTGACAATAAGATCAAGTTCCATACCTGCCTCATGGCCAAAAAAATCACCCTCAGCCTCTCTCCCCCCCTGGTCTCGCCCCCAGTCCACCCAGCACCTAAGCTTAAGTACACTCGAAGATCTGCCAAGCCACTCCTCGTGGCTCCCTCCTGCCGAACCTCACAATTCCAAAGGTCCTTCAGCTTTAGAGCCCCCTCCATCATGAACAGCCTTCCAACCTGGCTTGTAAATGAAAATAGAATTGGCCCTTTCAAATCACATCTTAAGCACCACCTCCAGGCCTCTAATACCTGTGATTGTTACTTAACCCCTACCCTCTCCCCTTCCCTGCTGACCATTGCCACTGGACTGCCTTCCTTGGCCTCTAGAACTAAGACTTTCTCTGAGCTTTACTGTATATCTCCAACTGTACTAGTTTACCCTAGCTTCCGTTTGTTAGCCTTCACTCTCTCCTTGTATTCATTGCTGAATTGTGCTCTCATTGAATTGTTATGTAAAGTCTGTTACATACCCACATTTTTGTGACGTGGAACCTTTGTAAATGAGTCTTTGACTCAAAGTTATATTCCGATTCCTCAATAAATAAATAAAGCATTGTATTTGTGTTAAATATGTTAAGGGTCTAGTCATGTGACCTTGTCCAGGGAGTATAAACACCTCCCAAATCTGTTCTTCAGGCAGATGAGCCTTGGAAGTGAGACAGGGAGGTCTACAGTGAGGTAGACTGTGAGAGTTAAGTAAAGTAAATACAGAAGTAAGTAGACCGTAGCCATTCTGCGGTCTTTGACTGTATATTGGAAACTGCAAGAAACCACTGAGGGAAAAAGTGGTCACTGACATTGCATCTTACGTTTCTTTATTTTTGATTATGTTTGATTTTCTGATTTGTTGGTTTTATGGTTTCTGTAAATAAATGTCACATTCCTGTGTGTTTTTAATCTTGAAATATTGCCTCATCTGAATTATTTCCCACCCTCTGTGACACTCACCAAGAAATGAACAGCTAAGCTTGGCAGCAAAAGAATCATAGCCCCCCACACACACCCACCCCTAGTTGTAGTAAGGAATCTTAGAGGGGCAACATTCCTAACTAATACAGTATGCAGGTCACATAAGAATTACATTCAGCAAAATTGACTAGCCTGAGAGCCCGATTTATCTGTAAGACTAGGAATCAGAGGTGCTCATAGATGTAGTGAGGAAAGAAAACAACTGGGACACCAAGAAGGAGAAACTCTGGCTATTCCATTGGGAAAAGTTTATAGGGGACTCTCTTTCAAAGCGAATACAAAATTACACATACCCCAATAATTCAAAGCACCATGGGAAGTATATGAAAATCTCTTTTTAAGGAAGTGTGTCACTGTGAAGAATGAGGAGGATATCAGGGAGACAGGCTGTTTCACTGCACCTGCCTGGTCAAGCTACAGGGCATGGGGTCATAACCATGCACAGAAACATGGCGCAGCACTTAATGCCTCAGCCATAAGAGCGTGCACTGCAATATCATCAGGCAAAACACAGGTGAACACAAGCAGAGTACACCCTTACAGTCAATGGGCTTCTTTGTTTTTTGTGGGGTGCTTCCCCCCACACCCCCAACACAGAGGACTTTGCCCTCGACACCCCCCCCCGGGAATTTAAATAACAAACTCTGGGGGGGTGTGGACATTGGGGATATGGAAAAACACTGTTGGGGGGGAAGTTGTTTTGTTTTTAACAAAGAAAAATGCCACATAAAGTTGCAGCACAGGAAGACCTGGGGGCAACTGAACCATGGTCCAAGGTCTTCCATTCTGCTGTGTGCGGGTGCCCTAGCCGCTCCACCAGGGGAGCGGCTTGACCAAGCCCCCAGCACATGGCAACTTGATGACACCAGATAAGAATGTAGAATGACAGGGGTAGCGCTCTTTTACTAGTGTTGTTCTACCCCTGTGACTGAAACTACAAGCGCTCAGTAGACAGTGAGGTATTCACCACGCTATCTTTCAGGTGCTATATTGACCTGGTAGGAAGCTACAGTAAAATAGAAAAATGGGAGGGGTGACAAAATAATCACACAGGAAGGAACTACAGGATTGCAAATAGCTCAGCTAATCAGATGCAGCATTGATGTGTGTTTTGTGAACATTAAAGTCCCCTAGTGGAATTCTGGAGTCATTACACATTATGCTACAATGAATGTTTAGGGAAATATTTCAGTAATGATTTCTTTTAGTATTTCTACTGTAAATTTAAAACTACTAAAACAAAATAATCCAGTATTTTGAAATATAAAACATATTGACATGAGGTATGCATATCAGATTTCAGGCCTGCGTCAGCAAAAGCAGAGAAGTTACAAACTTCCACATTTTAAGAAAGTTTTCACAAAATGTCACAAAAAAAGAACTAGTTAAATTATGAACTCATGAAAATTATTTTTTTTAAAACAAGTCTCTTCATATCTAGTAGTTTCTATGGCCCCTTCATAAAGGTTATACATGCACATTTATGCATAGTTAGCTCCAAAGATGACTGGGTTATAAGCAAATAAACATGTTCACAAATTTACCCATAAAAATAAAATGATAGACACTGAACACCTATATGTTTAAACTTGTTCATCTAACTGTCATGATATTTGGCATGTCTTTAGGGCACATTACAAAACGTGCAGCCGTTAGGCCTCTAGCCCAATAGATTCCAGAGTTATAACCTAATAAAAACATTTTTTTTTTTAAAAAAAACATTATTTGAAATTCCATCAATTTGGAATTTTCTACTTTCCCACAGCCCTAAGACCAGTATTCAAAATTCAGCTTCACTGGAGAAAACAGCAGTCAGGCTCAATGTTCTTCCCTTTTAAGTGATTTTTTTTAAAGATGACAAATTCAAGTTCAAGTTTAATGTTAAAAGGTGCAAAACTATAGGGCTGAGTACATACATTGAAAACAATACAAACAATTTACAAATGTATACAAAAGAAAGAAAGAAAATTAATTCAAGGAAATATATACATATACTGTATAAAAATATAGAAAAATAAAGGATACATACAAACTAAAATACAGGCAGAGCCAGTTTTCTTATTTGTAGTTTGTCATTGCAGCCAGGGAAAATTTAACAACATAGAATATAACCTTGGGATTACAGCTGTTGAGTAAAAAGCCCATTTTATCACTCTTCTGGGCATGTAATACAGGAAGCATACAGGGTAATATAGGCTGATGGCCATCTTTTCTGAAGCTCATCTAGAAGTGGGCATTCAAGTTATAGGTGGACCGAAGACTTGGGGCAGAGGCAGCTCCTTTACAAAAAGTGACCTTTACAAACTGTTCCCAAGTTAAAACTATAGCTTTATAACAAAGAGAGAGGTTAAATCTCAATCTATCTTATTTTTTTCCATGGATTTGTTCTTCACAAATCCATAAATAACTTTTTTTGGTAAAGAGATCCTTAATGGAGTCAGAGGTATCAGAAGTGCTTAAGATTTTAAACCATAAAAGATCAGGTACATTTTCATATTGATTTTTCATGAATTCTTCCCAACAGCTATTCAATAAAATACTAGGTGAATTTACAATGAGTTTATAACAATGATTTATTTTTCTAATGCTAGTGTTTTTGCCGTGTCAGCCAATGCAGCAAGTCACAGACAAAATAATCACAGAGCAATTACCAGAACAAAAGGAAGTTATGTTTTCCTTTTGTCCTGGTAATTGCCAGATGTGTCGCCCATGATGTGATCTGCTGAGCTGTACCATGGCAAAACCAACATGACGCTTGTCACAACTGTAGATTTTATACTTATAGATAGCTAGGAATAAACTAGGGTAAACTAAGGCATAGGTGTATAAAAAGGTTCTTTACTGGTTCCAGTGAGTAAATATTTCCATCGTAACCCAATACTTTTTCTCCATGCGGCAAATGTGCGTCAATCTTTGCATTATTGATATTCAGGAATGCTGTATGTGAATGGTTTACATACACTTTGATAAACCTGTTGATACTTAGAACAAGTTATCTCTATACCTTTTTAGTCAATTCAATGTGTTTTCTTCAAAGTCCACAGGAAGTTATATTGACCCCCAAATATTTAAAAGAATGAACTTCTTTGAGTGGTTGCCATGGATAAACCACTTAAACCTAAAGTTGTTTGGTCTTCTGAATATTAGAATTTTTGTCTTTCTTCTGTTCAGTTCTAATTTCAGTGACTGTAGGGAGCCAACCAAACTATTCAAGGCATTTTGCAGTCATACAACAGATTTCCATAAAGCATCATTTGCAGAACGCAGAACTCCCACCCTTTTGGTCTAGTCTTTGTAGTACATTAGTACAAATGTCACACAAATCTCTGACCATATGATATGTACTATGTAGACATTAAAAAGTGGTGAGGGTTAATTAGCACCCTTTTTTAATGTTTTCTGTCACACCAGGCAGGGTTGTTAGATCCCCTTCTACTGTACCTAACTTAAATCGTGGTATCAGTGTGTAGCATTTATATTACAATTAACAGTTGTTTTTCAATACCCAAGTATGAAAATATTTCCAATATTAATGGCCTATTTACATTATCAAAAAAATCATTGCCAGAAAATGATAGAAACAGACGTTTTTACCTACTGTATATGTTCTATACGAATGGTCAAGAATAAAGAAATTGTCAGAGGGCGTGCTTTGTTCCTTGAAGCTGAATTGTTTGCAAGTACCTCACAGGAGTGAAAAAGATGCAGTCAAGGGTCTATTTCAGAGAAAGAAAGGCACTAGAACAAGGGGGCAGGCTATGAAGCTAAGATGTGGAAAGTTTAGCAGAGATGTGCAAAAACACTTCTTCATGGAAAGGATGGTGGATGATTGCAACAGCCTTCCAGAAGAGGTAGTGGGGCAAAGACTGTGGGGAGCATGCATAGGATAGGCAAAGGGAAATACTAGGTAGGGGAATGGGGGAGAGAGTTACACCTATGACCAACCAGGGTCAGCTTTGATGGGACAGGTGAGGATAAGGGGTAGACTGGATGGGCCTAAAGGTCCTCTTCTACCAACAAAATCTATGTTACTATATTTCTATGACAGGATATTATTTTCTTGCACCAGTAGTGCATGTTCTTCTAATAGATATTTACTATAGCTCTTCAGTGGCACACTTAACAAAGAAATAGGCATTAGGCAGATGAATCTTTATGGTCCACTTTTTTGAACAGAGGAACAATTTTACCTAGTAACCAGGAAGATGGAACCAGCATTCTGTGTGTTTATAAATATAAAGAGTTTGGCAAGAATGTTTGACCGCCAGCTTATGTTCTGAAGATGTCCACTGGAAGGCTATCTGCATAAGGCTTTGTCGTTGTTTTTATCTAAAAATATAATGCGCTATTTCCTTAATGGAAATAGGTTGCCAAGTGTTAACTGTACATCTGTACAATTTTTTATGTGCCTCCTTTCAATTCCTAAAAGGCTTCGTAATTTGACCTCCTACTATATGCGTTATCATACCAGTTATATTTAGCTGATTTTCTTTTCCACCGTTTGTTGTGAGGTTCCAAAAACTGTTACTGTCTTTGTTTTTTGTTACAAATGTAGATCACCTCATTAACTATTATCAAGTTACTGGTGCTCATATTGATGTTTGGTATATTCTTAAAAAGAATGGTATTTCCAAACTATTAAATATAGACTGTATAAGTGCCTTTTAGGTTATATATGTATGCACATTCTGATGCACTTTTGCTATTTTTAATTTATTATTGTGTTATATATTGAAATGTGCTATACTGTTTTCTCTACTTATATTGTTATAATTTACTTTATATGTCCTTGTGTACACTTGTAGTGGTCTTTAGACCGATCAACAAAAGACTACTACTACTACTGTTATCAAACTGTTTTTTTTTCTTAGCTGTTAATTTTCGACATTCATATCTAATATTTATAAAGGCTTCATTATATTCCTTTCCATGGAACCTTCTAGATAGTCTTCCAAATCTATTAACTCTTTATTTAATGCAAATGCAGTCTTTGCCATACCAGGACAAGTATGTGTGGATTATCCTGATTTTATCTTGTGTCCTTTCCTTTTTACGTTCGCTTGCGCGCATGCACAAGGAACGTTTAGGGAGAGTAGCATACTTTGGAAGTGTGCCTCTCCTGCTCAATCCACTGCTTCATTGAGCAGGCGTGGCAGTCCTGCACCAATGGGTGCAGGAGCTGTGTATGACAGCGGTGGTCTTCTCTTCAAAGAAAACCACCGCTGTCATACACAGCGCTGGTAGGCCTCACGCCCTACCCCAAAGCTTTGGTACCATGCTGGGAGCCCACCCCAGCATGGCAAACGTCCTGCGTCCTCTGCTGATGGGGGTGCCCAATCCCCCGTCAGCTCCACGTTCCCCCAAAGGCCCCCAAAAGCTTTGGTGCCAGCTGGGAGCCCACCCCAGCATGGCAAGCGTCCCGCTTGCTCTGCCGACTGGGGTGCCTAACCTCTGCCGGCTCCATCGCCCCAAAATGCCCCACCCAAAGCTTTTGGTGCCTATGCTGGAGCCCACCCCAGCGTGGCAAATGTCCTGCTGGCTTTTTTTTTTTTTTGCCTAGAAATAAAACTGTCCCACGGCGCTTTCTCCCTGAACCCTCCCACAACCCACACCCACCCACTGCGCACCCTGCCTCCTCTACACCCCCCACCCATACTTACCTCTGGAGCTCAGTGCAATGATCATCGCTGACGGAACACGCCTGCACTCTTCAAAGCCGACTGCGAACTGAGGAAATGCCGTAAGCTGTATAATGGGCTAGATGGGGTTTTTTCAACTTCGTTGCATATCTCAGGCATTTTTTGGAATTTTTGCACCAAATTTTCAACATGGGGTTTTTGGGACCCCTTCTCAGGAATGATGTCACTGTCATGGCGTTATTGGGGCCTGAAGGGTGATTTCGCAGTCACTACACAAAATCACCTTTCCGGCTCGATTAATGAAATGACACTGCCAGCGTTCATAAGGTGGGCTCTCAAAAAGCCTAGTTTGAATATTTGGTTGAACAATTCTAACAATGACTATTTCATTTGCGCTATCATGCAGTTCCTATGCAGGCTCGTAGTTCATGAATTTTCAATATTTCACTCCAGATTTTCAACATTGCCATTTTACCACACCTTCTTATGAGTAGTACAACTGTCATTTTTCACATCTCACCCAAAATGTGTTTCACCAATGGCGCAGTCGGTGTGCGAAATCAATGTATGGGACACATTAAGAAAATCACAGTGACACTGTTCATGAGCAGAGGTCTTAAAATGGCTATGTTGAAAATTTGGTGAAAAAATTCCTAAAAATGACTGTTTTACGAGTGTGCATTGCGCAGTTCCTACGCACGCTCGTAAGTTTGCGACTTTTCAATATTTTCACTCCAGATTTTCAACATTGCCATTTTACCACACCTCCCCATGAGCAGTACAGCTGTCATTTTTCACATCTTGCCCAAAACATGTTTCCGCCCATGTAGCACACAATGGCGCATTGCGGTGTGTGAACTCAATGTATGAGACACATTAAGAAAATCACAGTGACACTGTTCATGAGCAGAGGTCTGAAAATGGCTGTGTTGAAAATTTGGTGAAAAAATTCCTAAAAATAACTGTTTTACGAGCGTGCGTTGTGCAGCTCCTACGCACGCTCGTAAGTTTGCGATTTTTCAATATTTCCACTCCAGATTTTCAACATTGCCATTTTACCACACCTCCTTATGAGCAGTACAGCTGTCATTTTTCACATCCTGCCCAAAACGTGTTTCTGCCCATGTAGCGCACAATGGCGCAGTTGGTGTGCGATCTCAATGTATTGGACACATTAAGAAAATCACAGTGACACTGTACATGAGCAGAGGTCTTAAAATGGCTATGTTGAAAATTTGGTGAAAAAATTCCTAAGAATGACTGTTTTACGAGCGTGCGTTGCGCAGTTCCTATGCACCTCGTAAGTTCGCGAAATTTCAATATTTGCACTCCAATGACTTCCAAATACCTAAACAGCACATAGAAGCAAGCAACATTTAGCACTGACAAATGCTTATTTATTTTTGCATTCGCTTGCATGCATGTGCAAGGAACGTTTTGGGACAGTACGACTTTTAGAAGGTGTGTGACCCTCCTGTCCAATGCAGTGCTCAGTGTGCAGCCCTACTGCACCAATGGATGCATGAGCTGTCTATGACAGCAGTTTGGCTGCAGTGGTCTTCAGTTAAAAGAAAAGCACCACTGCAATCAGCGGTGGTAACGTGTGTGTATTTAGCATATTGACGTCACCCTTTTCCCTCTGGCTGCTAATAAAATCCCTCCCACTTCCTCCCTCTGCTGCCGTCTACCCTGCTCCCTTGTTATTGCCCCCACCAAACACATTGTATGTGCAGAAGGACTGCACAGTCCCCATTGTCTCCAAGGTCCCCCCCAACAAACACCCAGGTGACATGCTGGGAGCCCACCCCAGCATGCCCATTGTCCCTGTAAATGGGAAAACTGTCCCGCAACATCTTTTGTTTTTTTAAAACCTGTGAAAACAGAAAACCGTCCCTCGCTGTGTCTTGTGCACCCTCCCCGAACCCACACCCACCCTCTGCATACCCCACCTTCCTCACCCCATACTTACCTCCGGAGCCTGGCTCAATGATCTTCAGTGGAGTGGGAACACGTCTGCACTCTTGAAAGCCAAACTCAAACTGAAGAAATGACGGTAAGCTGTATAATGGCATAAATGTTTTTTTTCCAACTTAGGTGGCTATCTCAGGCATTTTTGCAAATGTTGGCACCACATTTTCAACAGGGGGTTCTTGGGACCCCACCTCATGAATTCAGTTACTGTCATGTGAGTTATTTGGTCCCCAAAGGTGATTTCATGGTCACTGCACAAAATCACCTTTTGGGATTGATTAAATAAATAACAGTGTCACTGTTAATGAGGTGGGTTCCCAAAATTCTATGTTGCAAATTTGGTGAAAAAATGTCAAAAAATGACTGTTACAAGCGTGCGTTGCGCAGTTTCCATGCACACTCATAACTTCAAGAATTTGAAATATTTTCACTCCAGATTTTCAACACTGGCATTTTTTCACACCTCCTTATGAACAGTACAGCTCACATTTTTCACATCCTGGCTGAAATGTGTTTTTGCACATCCAGCGCACAATGGTGTGGTCACAGTGAGAAATCAATGCTCAGGACTGATTATGAAAATCACAGTGACACTGTTCATGAGCAGAGGTCCCACAATGCCTATGTTGAAAATTTGGTGACAAAAGTCCACAAAATGACTGCGTCATGAGCATTCATTGCGCAGTTTCCATGTACGCTCGTAAGTTCGAGAAATTGTTGTATTTTCACTCCAGATGTTCAACATTGCCATCCCTTCACACTTTCCTATGAATGCTACAGCTGTCATTTTTCACATTCTGCCCGAACTGTGTTTTTGCACATGTGGAGCACAATGGTGTGGTCGCTGTGGGAAATCAACGCTCAGGACAGATTAACAAAATAACAGTGGGACTGTTCATAAGCAGAGGTCTCAAATGCTTTTATGAGGTGGGGGTAACAAAAAGGTCATGCTGAAAATTTATAGTGCAAATACCAGCAATCGCACAGGGCATTAGGGTAAAGCACCATACATGCCAAACACCACTGCAAATACCTGCAAGCGAACGTTCGGCATTGACAAAAGCTTGTTATTTATGTTGATTGCACGCATGCCCAAGAAACATGCTCTGGCAGCTTGCCGCAGAAGCAGGTTTTGGAGGCATGGTACTGTTATGACCAATGCCCCACTGCCTTCTGAGGCTTGGCCCGCTGTCCCCAATGGGGTGGTACATTGCTGCTGACACTAGTTCAGCCAGCGTGACACAACCTTGAAAAGTTTTAGCCGCTGCAATCAGGGGCTGCTTCGTCATTGCAGCATCATCCACTGCAATGAGGGAGTGACCCGTCATTGCAGGACTCCCTTGCATTCCCCAACCAGTTTGCCAATGGGGAGCCCAGTCCCCATCAGTTTGTGTTGTTTGCTAAGAGGGTGCCCAATCCCACTCGGCATCATGTCCCCTCCCCCTGATTCTTTGCCGACGGGGGTGCCCAATCCCCATCAGCATGTTCCCCCCAAGTTCTTGTGTGCCGAGGGGGTACCCAATCCCCCTCGGCTCATGAGACCTCCCCACACCAGTATGTGCCAGCGGGAGTGCCCAATCTCCATCGGCTCCAGTTCCCCCACCCCAAAACACACAGGTGGCACACTGGGAGCCCACCCCAGCATGCCAAAAGTACCTGCAAAAAGAAAAAAAGTCCTGCGATGTCTTTTTTTTTCTCACTCTGAAAAGAAGAAAACGGTCCCTTGCCATCTGTACCCCTTCCCCCAAGCTGCGCACTCCCACTGCATACCCCACCTCTTCACACCCCATATTTACCTCTAGAGTCCAGCGCGATGATCTTCAGTGGACCAGGAACATGTCTGCACTCTTCAAAGCCGACTGCGAACTGAGGAAATGCCGGTAAGCTGCATGATGACATAAATAGGGTTTTTTCAACTTTGGTGCATATCTCAGGCATTTTTTGGAATTTTGGCACCGAATTTTCAACATGGGGTTTTTGGGACCCCTCCTTATGAATTCAGCCACTGTCATGGCGTTATTCAGCCCCAAAAGGTGATTTTGCGGTCACTGCACGGAATCACCTTTTGGGACTGATTAACGAAATGACAGTGCCAGTGTTCATGAGGTGGGCTTTCAAAGAGCCTATGTTGCAAATTTGGTGGAAAAAGCAAAAAAATGACTGTTTTACTAGCGTGCGTTGCGCAGTTGCTATGCAAGCTCATAACTTCGCGAATTTGCAATATTTTCTTGCCAGGTTTTCAACATTGGCATTTTTTCACACCTCCTTATGAACAGTATAGCTGTCATTTTCCCCATCCTGGCCAAAATGTGTTTTCAGACTTCTGGCACAGAATAGCGCAGTCGCTGTGGGAAGTCAGTGTTCATGACAGATTAAGAAAATGACAGTGACACTGTTCATGAGTAGAGGTCCTAAAATGCCTATGTTGAAAATTTGGTGACGATAGCCCATCACATGACTGTGTTACAAGTGCGTGTGTTGTGCAGTTTCCACTCACCCTTGTAATTTCACAGATTTGTAATATTGTCATGGCAGATTTTCAGAACTGGCATTTTTCCACACCTCCTTATGAATGGTACAGCTGTCATTTTTCACATCCTGACCGAAATGTGTTTTCGCACTTCCAGCGCAGAATAGCGCGGTCACTGTGGGAAATAAGTGTTTGGGACAGATTAAGAAGATGACAGTGACACCGTTCTTGAGCAGAGGTCCTAAAATCCCTATGTTGAAAATTTGGTGATGAAAGTCCATAAAATGACTGTGTTACAAGCGTGCGTTGAACTGTTTCCACGCACCCTTGTAACTTCGCAAATCTGTAATATTTCCACGCCACATTTTCAACACTGGCATTTTTTCACACCTCCTTATGAACAGTACATCTGTCATTTTTCATATCCTGGTCAAAATATGTTTTTTGCACTCCTGCCGCAGAATAGCATGGTCGCTGTGGGAAATCAGTGTTTTGGACAAATTAAGATCGAGCAAGTGAGGGGAGGGAGTGACTGAGCTCAATTGAGCTCTGTCAGGACTGCTACAAATTTCTTTGTGGGCAGAGAAAGGCCCCGAATTCAGGAGCACAGTACAAAAGGGTAGCCTGCAGCGCCGGCAGAAACAGAACGAGAGCTCGAGTGAGGGAGGAGGATTGAACGAATTCAATGGAGCTCTGTCGGGACTGCTGAGGATTTCTTTGTGGGCAGAAAAAGGCGTCAGTGCAGGCAGGGGCCCAGTACAAAAGGGCAGCCTGCAGCAGTGGGAGAAACAGTATGAGCGAGTGAGAGGGGGGGGACTGAGTGAGCTCAACGGAGCTCTATCAGGACTGCTGTGGATTTCTTTGTGGATAGAAAAAGGCACCAATGGAGGCAGGAGCCCACTACAAAAGGGCAGCCTACAGCGCCAGGAGGAACAGAATGAGTGAGTGAGAGAGGGGGAGTGAGTGACCTCAATGGAGCTCTATCAGGACAGATGTGAACTTCTTTGTGGGCAGAAAAAGGTGCCAACACAGGCAGGAGCCCAGTACAAAAGGGCAGCCTACAGTGCAGGGAGAGAAAGAACAAGCGAGTGAGAGAGGGGGAGTTAGTGAGCTCAACAGAGCTGTGTCGGGACTGCTGCGGATTTCTTTGTTGGCAGAAAAAGGCGCAATGCAAGCAGGAGCCCAGTACAAAAGGGCAACCTGCAGCATCAGGAGAAATAGAATGAGTGAGTGAGAGAAGGGGAGTGAGCGAGCTCAGTGGAGCTGTGCTGGAACTTTAGAGTTGCCCACCCTCCCGCCCAGGGTCCTTCGTGGTCCTATATTACAGCAGGGTCTCTGGAGTGGAGACAAAGCAATGACTGGATATGCCCACACCTCCTTATGAACAATACAACTGTCATTTTTCACATCCTGGCCGAAATGCGTTTTCGCACTTCCGGCGCCCAATAGTGTGGTCGCTGTGGTAAATCAGTGTTCAGGACACATTAAGAAAACCACAGTGACACTGTTCATGAGCAACGGTCCTAAAATGCGTATGTTGAAAATTTTGTGATGAAAGTCCATAAAATGACAGTGTTACGAGCGTGCGTTGTGCAGTTTCCATGCACCCTTGTAACTTCATAAATCAGTAATATTTTCATGCCAGATTTTGAACACTGGCATTTTTTCACACCTCCTTATGAATAGTACAACTGTCATTTTTCACATCCTGACCGAAATGTGTTTTCACACTTCCAGCGCAGAATAGCATGGTCGCTGTGGGAAATCAGTGCTCGGGACAGATTAAGAAAATGACAGTGACACTGTTCATGAGCAGAGGTCCTAAAATCCCTATGTTGAAAATTTGGTGATGAAAGTCCATAAAATTACTGTGTTACAAGCGGGCATTGAACTCTTTCCATGCACCCTTGTAACTTTGCAAATCTGTAATATTTTCATGCCACATTTTCAACACTGGCATTTTTCACACCTCCTTATGAACAGTAAAGCTGCCATTTTTCACATCCTGGCAAAAATATGTTTTTGCACTCCTGCCACAGAATAGCATGATTGCTGTGGGAAATCAGTGTTTGGGACAGATTAAGATCGAACGAGTGAGAGGGGGAGTGACCGAGCTCTACTGAGCTCTGTTGGGACTGCTGTAGATTTCCTTGTGGGCAGGAAAAGGCACCAACAGAGGCAGGAGCCCAGTACAAAAGGGCAGTCTGCAGCACCAGGAGAAACAGAATGAGCAAGTGAGAGAGGGGGAGTGAGCGACCTCAACAGAGCTCTGTCGGGACAGCTGTGATATTCTTTGTGGGCAGAAAAATGTGCCAACACAGGCAGGAGCCCTGTACAAAACAGCATCCTGCAGCATCAGGAGAAATAGAATGAGCAAGTGAGGGAAAGGGAGTGAGCAAGCTCAATGGAGCAGTGCCAGAACTTTAGAGTTGCCCACCCTCCTGCCCAGTGTCCTCTGTGGTCCTATATTACAGCAGGGTCTCTGGAGTGGAGACAAAGCAATGACTGGATACTTTTAGGATTGCTTTACTAATACAAATTAAGTTGTTCTGTTTATTTCTCTAAGCGAGTTCCTGGAGCCCTGTTACTAAGGCAACAAGCCCAAACAGGAAGAGAGGTCAGACCTTCGTGGACAACCCGTTACTTAGGGCAGTTCAAACTGTTTATTTTCTCTAGCTTGGGCTTACAAGGGCTACTTTACCCAATTGTTACCAGATGTGAACTGTAAAAAGGTGTTTTTTATTCACCGAAGGGTTTTAGTGCTTGGTGACCCCTGGGAACACTTCCGGGTGGGTCACTCCAGGGCATAAGAACAGAGGCCTGTGGTGAGCACAACAAGGCTGCCTTGCAAAAAATGCGACCTTGCTGTTCTTTAATGAAATATACCTCACTGTGTGATAATTTTAAACTGTGACTGTGTATTCTGTGTTTACTTGCCAAAAGCAAGTTCCTGGAGCCCTGTTACTAAGGCAACAAGCCCAAACAGGAAGAGGGCTCAGACCTTTGTGGACTACCCGTTACTTTGGGCAGTTTTAACTGTTTATTTTCTATAGCCTGGGCTTACAAGGGCTACTATAGCCTGGGCTTACAAGAGCTACTTTACCCATTTGCTGGAGGTTGTGGAGTCAAAAACAGTGGTGGAGTTCAAGCATGCATGGGACAGTCATAAGGCAATTCTAGGGGGTGGCGGTAGGAAGAAGTAGGCTGCTGGTTAACTAGGATCTGCAGCTTATCAATTAGGTAGGGAAATGGGCAGACTGGGTGGGCCAAGCGGTCCTTATATGCCGTCAAACTCTATGTTTCTATGTTGTGAACTGTAAAAAGATGTTTTTTATTCACCGAAGGGTTTTAGTGCTTGGTGACTCCTGGGAACACTTCCGGTTTACCTCAGGGCATAAGAACAGAGCCCTTTGGAAAGCACAATGAGGCTGCCTCACCAAAAATGCTACCTTGCTGTTCTTTAACGAATTATACCTCACTGTGTGATAATTTAAAACTGTGACTGTGTATTCAGTGTATACTTGCCAAAAGCGAGTTCCTGGAGCCCTCTTACTAAGCAACAAGCACAAACAGAAAGAGGGGTCAGACCTTCGTGGACTACCCATTACTTTGGGCAGTTTTAACTGTTTATTTTCTGTAGCCTGTGCTTCCAAGGGCTACTTTAGCCATTTGTTATCAGTTGTGAACTGTAAAAAGGTGTTTTTTATTCACTAAGCGGATTAAGTGCTTGGTGACCCCTGGGAACACTTCCTGGTCACTCCAGGGCATAAGAACAGAGCCCTGCAGTGAGCACAACAAGGCTGCCTTGCCAAAAATGCTACCTTGCTCTTCCTTAATGAAATATACCTCACTGTGTGATAATTTTAAACTGTGACTGTGTTCTGTGTTTACTTGCCAAAAGCGAGTTCCTGGAGCCCTGTTACTAAGACAACAAGCCAAAACAGGAAGAGGGGTCAGACCTTCGTGGACTACCCGATACTTTGGGCAGTTTTAACTGTTTCTTTTTAATAGCCTGGGCTTATAAGAGCTACTTTACCCATTTGTTACCAGTTGTGACCTGCAAAAAGGTGTTTTTTACTCACAGATGGGTTTTAGTGCTTGGTGACCCCTGGGAACACTTCCGGGTCACTCCAGGGCATAAGAACAGCAGCCTGTGGAGAGCACAACAAGGCTGCCTTGCCAAAAACGCTACCTTGCTGTTCTTTAATGAAATATACCTCGCTGTGTGAAAATTTTAAACTGTGACAGTGTGCTCTGTGCTTGCTTGCTAAAAGCGAGTTCCTGGAGCCCTGTTACTAAGGCAACAAGCCCAAACAGGAAGAGGGCTCAGACCTTCGAGGACTACCCATTACTTTGGGCAGTTTTAACTGTTTATTTTCTATAGCCTGGGCTTACAAGGGCTACTTTACCCATTTGTTCCCAGATGTGAACTGTAAAAAGGTGTTTTTTATTCACCAAAGGGTTTGTGCTTGGTAACCCCTGGGAACACTTCTGGGTCACTCCAGGGCAGAAGAACAGAGCCCTGCAGTGAGCACAACAAGGCTGCCTTGCCAAAAATGCTACCTTGCTGTTCTTTAATGAAATATACATCACTGTGTGATAATTTTAAACTGTAACTGTGTATTGTGTGTTTACTTGCCAGAAGCGAATTCCTGGAGCCCTGTTTCTAAGGCAACAAGCCCAAACAGGAAGAGGGGTCAGACCTTCGTGGACTATTAACATAATTCGCACACACTGAAAAAGCAATGCACCACTGCTTCAGGCAGTGTTGAAAACACTGCTAATTGCAGTACTTTTGCAGCGTGAGAACAGTGCTAATTAACATAATTCGCACACTCTGAAAAAGCAATGCAAAACTGCTTCAGGCAGTGTTGAAAACACTGCTAATTGCAGTACTTTTGCAGTGTGAGTACAGTGCTAATTAACATAATTCACACACACTGAAAAAGCAATGCAACACTGCTTCAGGCAGTGTTGAAAACACTGCTAAATGCAGTACTTTTGCAGTGTGATTACAGTGCTAATTAACATAATTCGCACACACTGTATCAGCACTGCATGTACACCAAAAGTGACCTGAAGATGCACTGATTAAACACTGATGGACTGCATTATCAAATGAAGTGTGCAGGAAGTGTACACTGCTACTGTAACACTGAAATAACACCATATGGAGACTGTTTGAACACTTCACTTCCCTCTGGGCTACCCATTACTTTGGGCAGTTTTAACTGTTTAGTTTCTATAGCCTGGGCTTACAAGGGCTACTTTACCCATTTGTTACCAGTTGTGAACTGTAAAAAGATGTTTTTTTTCACCGAGCGGTTTTAATGCATGGTGACGCCTGGGACCACTTCTGGGTCACTCCAGGGCATAAGAACAGAGCCCTGCAGTGAGCGCAACAAGGCTGCCTTGAAAAAATGCTACCATGCTGTTCTTTAATGAAATATACCTCACTGTGTGATAATTTTAAACTGTGACTGTGTATTCTGTGTTTACTTGCCAAAAGCGAATTCCTGGAGCCCTGTTTCTAAGGCAACAAGCCCAAACAGGAAGAGGGGTCAGACCTTCGTGGACTATTAACATAATTCGCACACACTGAAAAAGCAATGCACCACTGCTTCAGGCAGTGTTGAAAACACTGCAAATTGCAGTACTTTTGCAGCGTGAGAACAGTGCTAATTAACATAATTCGCACACTCTGAAAAAGCAATGCAAAATGCTTCAGGCAGTGTTGAAAACACTGCTAATTGCAGTACTTTTGCAGTGTGAGTACAGTGCTAATTAACATAATTCGCACACACTGAAAAAGCAATGCAACACTGCTTCAGGCAGTGTTGAAAACACTGCTAAATGCAGTACTTTTGCAGTGTGATTACAGTGCTAATTAACATAATTCGCACACACTGTATCAGCACTGCATGTACACCAAAAGTGACCTGAAGATGCACTGATTAAACACTGATGGACTGCATTATCAAATGAAGTGTGCAGGAAGTGTACACTGCTACTGTAACACTGAAATAACACCATATGGAGACTGTTTGAACACTTCACTTCCCTCTGGGCTACCCATTACTTTGGGCAGTTTTAACTGTTTAGTTTCTATAGCCTGGGCTTACAAGGGCTACTTTACCCATTTGTTACCAGTTGTGAACTGTAAAAAGATGTTTTTTTTCACCGAGCGGTTTTAATGCATGGTGACGCCTGGGACCACTTCTGGGTCACTCCAGGGCATAAGAACAGAGCCCTGCAGTGAGCGCAACAAGGCTGCCTTGAAAAAATGCTACCATGCTGTTCTTTAATGAAATATACCTCACTGTGTGATAATTTTAAACTGTGACTGTGTATTCTGTGTTTACTTGCCAAAAGCGAGTTCCTGGAGCCCTGCTACTAAGCCAACAAGCCCAAACGGGAAGAGGGGTCAGACCTTCATGAACTACCCACTACTTTGGGCAGTTTTAACTGTTTAGTTTCTATAGCCTCGGCTGACAAGGGCTGCTTTACCCATTTGTTACTGGTTGTGAACTGTAAAAAGGTGTTTTTTATTCACCGAAGGGTTTTAGTGCTTGGTGACCCCTGGGAACACTTCCGGGTCACTCCAAGGCATAAGAACAGAGCTCTGCAGCGAGCACGACAAGACTGCCTTGCCAAAAACGCTACCTTGCTGTTCTTTAATGAAATATACCTCACTGTGTGATAATTTTAAACTGTGACTGTGTATTCTGTGTTTACTTGCCAAAAGTGAGTTCTTGGAGCTCTGTTACTAAGGCAACAAGCCCAAACAGAAAGAGGGGTCAGACCTTCGTGGACTACCCCTTACTTTGGGCAGTTTTAATTGTTCAGTTTCTATAGCCTGGGCTTACAAGGGCTACTTTACCCATTTGTTGCCAGTTGTGAACTGTAAAAAGGTGTTTTTTCTTCACCGAGCGGTTTTTGTGCATGGTGACCCCTGGGACCACTTCTGGGTCACTCCAGGGCATAAGAACAGAGCCCTGCAGTGAGCACAACAAGGCTGCCTTGCCAAAAATGCTACTGTAACCCCTCACCCCTGCCTTTTTACTAAAACGACAGGTGGCATGCTGTTGGCGCTGGCAGCAATACCTGGTGGGGACCTGGGTTCAGGGAGGATGAGGTTACCTGGCACTAGGGACCTAGGTTTGGCTACTCTGCACAGGGGCACCCAAGTAAATCCAAATACAGGAAGCAATAACTGTAATGTCCAGAACCAGGATTGGGATTTTTCAGTGTGGCTTTTATTCAAAATTAGCAGAACATAACAAATCATAGATGGTCCCCCAAGGGGCTACGCTCACTGTATATGCAGATTAGATACTACAAGGCGGTCCACTTGAAGAATGAACCCATTTCTATTGTTGTCTGGCTCTGGACCCACCAGGCACTCTGCCCAGACTTTGCATGTGCTTTGGATACACAGCCCGACTGGCCCGACTCCCCTGCCGGCCACTTGACTGACGGTCCATTTAAAGAATGAACCCAACTTTACTTGGAGAGACTCCCATCACACAAGGAGTATATTTTCCCAAGCTGTGGCTCCCCACACCACTTAGAGTCTGTGACTCCTAGAGAGATTTGTTTTCTCACTTCCAATGGACTCCCATCAAACAGGGAGAATAATTTCCCATCCTGTGGCTCCCCACACCACATAGAGTCTGTGACTCCTAGAGAGATTTTCAGTTTGCGACCCACGTCTGGGTACCCACCCCATCACTGGCCAGGCGCATGATGCAAGTAGCAAATCACAGAAGAAATCCATAGATGTGGACCTGGTTACTAAAGATGGGGGCGTTCCCACCTCCAGCTCCCGCAGCCCATACCAGGCCATTTCTCTGGACAAACAGAAACTTAGAACTTTAAAAATGTAGATTAAACGGTGGATGACCTGAAGCACCCCCTCTACAGCATTACTTGAAATCCATTCAGACTTTAATCTTTAAACTACTCCATTGGTTTGTCCTAGTAAAATAGGCCTCCCAAATAGTAGTTCACATCCCAGCTTTTCTTCTGATTTTCCAAACTGATGAAACAATTGGTCTGCCCCTTCAAATGGAGCAAAACACTCACCCTTTCATTGCAGGTGCCCCACAGGTGAAGTACCACTTCTTTACTGTTATACAAGAACAGAAACTGAAAACAGGCAGCTTTCTTCTCTAGTGGAAATAGGGGATTGCCCCTGGAATCCACCATGGGACTTTCTTTCCACTCCCCCCCGGAGGGAGGGGGCACTGAGACCTGGACAGCAGTCTCCACCACTTTTTTAAAGGTAAACAGAAGTCTTCCTTCTTCTTGGAGGTAAACAGAAGAACTTCCTTCCTGCTGGCAGGCAAACAGGAGACTGACTTTTAAAACTCCCAAAGTTCTAACTCACTCCCTGAGCTGCAGATTCCAATGTGGCTTATGCAGCTGCGACAGTTCTATGGTGATGTCATCTCTCATGTCTCAGCTGTGACTGAGAACAGAGTGAGACAGTGTGAAACCCATTTAACTGGAGTTTCACAAGCTGCCTTCCCTGCCTACCACTAGGTCTTACTGGGATTCTAGTAACCCCGGGTAACAAGGTGGTTATTCTACCTTGCTGTTCTTTAATGAAATATATCTCACTGTGTGATAATTTTAAACTGTGACTGTGTATTCTGTGTTTACTTGCCAAAAGCGAGTTCCTGGAGCCCTGCTTCTAAGGCAACAAGCCAAAACAGGAAGAGGGTCAGACCTTCGTGGACTACCCGTTACTTTGGGCAATTTTAATTGTTCATTTTCTATAGCCTGGGCTTACAAGGGCTACTTTACCCATTTGTTACCAGTTGTGAAATGCAAAAAGGTGTTTTTTTATACACCGAGAGGTTTTAGTGAATGGTGACCCCTAGGAACACTTCCGGGTCACTCCAAGACATAAGAACAGAGCCCTGCAGTGAGCACAAGGCTGCATTGCCAAAAATGCTACCTTGCTGATCTTTAATGAAATATTCCTCACTGTGTGATAATTTTAAACTGTGACTGTGTATTCTGTGTTTACTTGCCAAAAGCGAGTTCCAGCAGCCCTGTTACTAAGGCAACAAGCCCAAACAGAAAAAGGGTCAGACCTTCGTGGATTACCCTTTACTTTGGGCAGTTTTAACTGTTTATTTTTAATAGCCTGGGCTACATTACCCATTTGTTACCAGTAGCGAACAGTAAAACTGTGTTTGTAATTCACCGAAGGGTTTTAGTGCTTGGTGACCCCTGGGAACACTTCCGGGTGACTCCAGGGCATCAGAACAGAGCCCTGCAGGGAGCACAACAAGGCTGCCTTGCCAAAAACGCTACCTTGCTGTTCTTTAATGAAATATACATCACTGTGCGATAATTTTAAACTGTGACTGTATGTTCTGTGTTTACTTGCCAAAAGCGAGTTACTGGAGCCCTGTTACTAAGGCAACAAGCCCAAACTGGAAGAGGGGTCAGACCTTCGTGGACTACCCGTTACTTTGGGCAGTTTTAACTGTTTATTTTCTATAGCCCGGGCTTACAAGGGCTACTTCACCCATTTGTTACCATTTGTGAACTGTAAAAAGGTGTTTTTTATTCACCGAAGGATTTTAGTGCTTGGTGACTCCTGGGAACACTTCCGGCTTACCCCAGGGCATAAGAACAGAGCCCTTTGGAAAGCACAATGAGGCTGCCTCACCAAAAATGCTATCTTGCTGTTCTTTAATGAATTATACCTCACTGTGTGATAATTTAAAACTGTGACTGTGTATTCAGTGTATACTTGCCGAAAGCGAGTTCCTGGAGCCCTCTTACTAAGGCAACAAGCACGAACGGAAAGAGGGATCAGACCTTCGTGGACTACCCATTACCTAGGGCAGTTTTAACTGTTTAGTTTCTATAGCCTGGGCATACAAGGGCTACTTTACCCATTTGTTACCAGTTGGGAACTGTAAAAAGGTGTTTTTTATTCACCGAAGGGTTTTAGTGCTAGGTGACCCCAGGGAACACTTCCGGGTCACTCCAGGGCATAAAAACAGAGCCCTGCAGTGAGCACAACAAGGCTGCATTGCCAAAAAAGCTACCTTGCTGTTCTTTAAAGAAATATACCTCACTGTGTGATAATCTTAAACTGTGACTGTGTATTCTGTGTTTACTTGCCAAAAGCAAGTTCCTGGAGCCCTGTTACTAAAGCAACAAGCCCAAACAGAAAGAGGGTCAGACCTTAGTGGACTACCCGTTACTTTGGACAGTTTTAACTGTTTATTTTTAATAGCCTGGACTTACAAGGGCTACATTACCCATTTGTTACCAGTAGTGAACAGTAAAACTGTGTTTGTTATTCACCGAAGGGTTTTAGTGCTTGGTGACTCCTGGGAACACTTCCAGGTCACTCCAGGGCATAAGAACAGAGCCCTGCGGTGAGCACAATATGGCTGCCTTGACAAAAATGCAACCTTGCTGTTCTTTAATGAAATATACCTCACTGTGTGATAATTTTAAACTGTGACTGTGTATTCAGAGTTTACTTGCCAAAAGCGAGTTCCTGGAGACCTCTTACTAAGGCAACAAGCAGAAACGGAATGAGGGGTCAGACCTTCGAGGACTACCCATTACTTTGGGTAGTTTTAACTGTTTAGTTTCTATAGTCTAGGCGTACAAGGGCTACTTTAACCATTTGTTACCAGTTGTGGACTGTAAAAAGGTGTTTTTTATTCACCGAAGGGTTTTAGTCCATGGTGACCCATGGGAACACTTCCGGGTCCCTCCAGGGCATCAGAACAGAGCCCTGCAGGGAGCACAACAAGGCTGCCTTGCCAAAAATGCTACCTTGCTGTTCTTTAATGAAATATACCTCACTATGTGATCATTTTAAACTGTGACTGTGTATTCTGTGTTTACTTGCCAAAAGCAAGTTCCTGGAGCCCTATTACTAAGGCAACAAGACCAAACAGGAAGAGGGCTCAGATTATAGTGGAATACCCGTTATTTTGGGCAGTTTTAACTGTTTTTTTTAATAGGTTGGGCTTACATGGGCTACTTTACCCATTTTGTTACGAGTTGTGAACTGTAAAACTGTGTGTTTTATTCACCGAAGGGTTTTAATGCTAGGTGACCCCAGGGAACACTTCTGGGTCCCTCCAGGGCATAAGAACAGAGCCCTGTGGAAAGCACAGCAAGGCTGCATTGCCAAAAATGCTACCTTGCTGTTCTTGAAATATACATCACTGTGTGATAATTTTAAACTGTGACTGTGTGTTCTGTGTTTACTTGCCAAAAGCGAGTTCCTGCAGCCCTGTTACTAAGGCAACAAGCCCAAACTGGAAGAGGGGTCAGACCTTCGTGGACTACCCATTTCTTTGGGCAGTTTTAACTTTTATTTCTAATAGCCTGGGCTTACAAGGGCTACATTACCCATTTGTTACCAGTAGTGAACAGTAAAACTGTGTTTGTTATTCACCGAAGGGTTTTAGTGCTTGGTGACTCCTGGGAACACTTCCGGGTCACTCCAGGGCATAAGAACAGAACCCTGCAGTGAGCACAATATGGCTGCCTTGACAAAAACGCAACCTTGCTGTTCTTTAATGAAATATACCTCACCGTGTGATAATTTTAAACTGTGACTGTGTATTTAGTGTTTACTTGTCAAAAGCGAGTTCCTGGAGCCCTGTTACTAAGGCAACAAGCCCAAACAGGAAGAGGGGTCAGACCTTCATGGACTATCCATTACTTTGGACAGTTTTAAGAGTTTATTTTCTATAGCCTGTGCTTACAAGGGCTACTTTACCCATTTGTTACCAGTTGTGAACTGTAAAAAGGTGTTTTTTATTCACCGAAGGGTTTTAGTGCTTGGTGACCCCTGGGAACACTTCCGGGTCACTCCAGGGCATAAGAACAGAGTCCTGCAGTGAGCACAACAAGACTGCCTTGCTAAAAATGCTACCTTGCTGTTCGTTAATGAAATATACCTCACTGTATGATAATTTTAAACTGTGACTGTGTATTCTGTGTTAACCTGCCAAAAGCAAGTTCCTGGAGCCCTGTTACTAAGGCAACAAGCCCAAACTGGAAGAGGAGTCAGACCTTCGTGGATTACCCATTACTTTGGGCAGTTTTAGCTGTTTATATTCTATAGCCTGTGCTTACAAGGGCTACTTTACCCATTTGTTGGCAGCTGTGAACTGTAAAAAGGTGCTTTTTATTCACATAAGGGTTTTAGTGCTTGGTGACCCCTGTGAACACTTCTGGGTCATTCCTGGGCATAAGAACCGAGCCCTGTATAAAGCACATCAAGGCTGCCTTACCAAAAATGCTACCTTGCAGTT